>CM032878.1:17100833-18481666 GCA_019176425.1 Megalops atlanticus | reverse complement strand
CCCATACTGCAGCTAGAGACACAGAACTATCTGAGCATAGAAAGTCTCAGATATTCATTTATTTGTACTTGGTTATGTTATTTCAGTAACAGAACTTCTGTGGAGCACTAGAATTAAAAATCCTTCTTCATGAATGATTCAGTTGTCCTCTCCATACTGCCACCCAAAAAACAACACTAAATGCATCCTCATGCTTCCCTTCCAAACTCCGATTAGTGTGAACAGGCAGATATTGACCTCCCGTTGCACTGTCGGTGATGTTGTACTGGAACAGGGAAAAATAAACTTTGCAGAGTTTGAGTAATGACTACTCTTCCTCAACTCATGTGAAATTGTTGACACATTTGCCTGTGTCTGGTTCTTTGGTAAGAGATGAAAGGCAAACCAAGTGCTGTATCCACTTTTCACTTCCTGAACTTGTCCGATGTTTTGGGGCCTAACAACATTTTGAGGTTTGCATATTTCATGCTTGAATTGGAATCCACACCTGAGCAGTCCCCGAACTTGATGGTTCCTACAAAGTTCAAGAGGTCTCTATAGAATCGATGTTAACGCAGCCAGTGGTTTTTACTCTTTTCTGCAGTACGATATGAAACCCTTTTTCCTGTAAGCTACATTTTGTGAAGTAAAGCCAAGTATTTAAATGTGAGGATATGTAAATAGGCCATGGGACTATTTGAAGTGTTGAATAATGAGAAAGCTGTGAAAGGGGTTCCTCATATTTTATGTCTTGAATTACCAAGGTATGACACAAAAATGTTTCTGGTTGCAACTGACATATTTGTTTGCCTGCCTGCATAAATCTCTGATGAAATCATCAGTGACAGTCATATCTGTGGTTGGTTGCAACTGAAATATTTAACATGCTTTTACAGAACTGCCAGAACTCGTACTGTAATCGCACCATTTACAGCTCCCTAATGGGACTCCAAGGAACGTTCTGTTCTAGCTGTATGTTCACATCCAATACATCACTGTTAGGCCTCTTTGTTGACTTTCTTTTTACATGGAAACAGCATGCCATAGTATGAAAATATGCACAAATACATTTCAGTTTTTCTGTATTGCGAGACTGTGATAACCACCCACTGGCCTCTTTATTAGTTCCACTTCATGCTTTGAGAAGCTCTCATTCAGATGTCTCCAAAGTTTTTGGAAACTAAAACTACCCATTCATGCCACAAGGAGGCATGGCCATGGCTTAATTGGACTCTCAGGACTGTGATGATTGGTGGGTTCTGCAGCAAAGTGTCTTATGTCAACAGGGCTAGGTCTCCTTAGACCAGAAGTTTATTCCTCCTGTTGCATTTGGTTCATGACTTCTGTGTCTTACTCATAAGCACAAAGTTTGAAAGCTTTGCAGTTCATTTGGGGGAAAGCAGGTCACTTAAGAACTCCATTTCCACTGAAATTTGCTTAGGGGAGAGGTTCCTCCTTGATGGTTTTTCAAGGCCGCCCCGGACGCAAACACCAGATGGCATGATGTGTTCATGTGATGCAGAATTGCTCAACGGTGTTTTCAGTGCAGATAAACGCTTTCAGATGACACGTTTGGAAAATGCTTTAGTGCCGAAAATTCTGGGTTTTATTTGGAAATGCAGAACATCTGCAAGTGCCCCATCTAGGTTATATATTCAATTAACTTTTCAAAAAACAAATTCATTCCATCAAAGCATAAATTCATCTCATCTTCATCCATGACTCTGCCTCCCCTTGCAGTCTCACCATGAATTGAATTAATAAATAAAGTCGGGTTCATTTTGAACTTGCTACAGCGCTGACCAACCTGTTCCTGACAAATCATAATCCTTTGGCTGCTTAAGTTCAAACGACAATCCCCCAACATTTTTACCATCATTGATTTTTTGAAGTGAGATGAATGTTCTGCCTGTGCATTCAGACCCTGATGGCCTCCATCTCCCAGGGCTCAGATGGGATAGAGAACAGACTGCCAGAGCAGCATGCTGTTATCACTGACCTCACTTATGCATTTGTTTGTTCCCACTGCAGCTCTGAAGGGCCCAGGGCCGCGGCTGGTGGAGGAGGCAGCAGCAGCAGAGGATGAGGACGAGGAGGAAGATGAGGAGGAGGAGGGCGCCAGCACGGTGGAGCCGCAGTACGAGGGTGTCACGGAGAAGTCCAACGGCAGCCTGGATGGCCGCTCCTCCCAGATCCTCTACGTCATCACCTCCAGCCCCGGGAAGCCGGACCACAACATGCCAGGTCAGTGGCCTGGCCACAGCGGGACCTGCGGCCCCAGCGCTAGTACGTGTTTTGGCGTCAAGCTGCGCCTTTGTCGCCACTCCGGCGTCTTTCTCGGGCCGTTTGTGGCTTCCGTAGGCCTGCTTTGGGTTGCCAGGCCCACCCATGCTGAGGTCTAGCGCCTCCTTTCTGTCACCTCCCCTTCACCTTGGGTTCCTTTGATGATCATGGGTGTGGTCATGCGGCCGGGGACATTGTGGGGCGTGTTAGGGAGCTCAGTTTGTCTGAGCCTAATATTAGCTCTCTCCTTCTCATACAGTTTGGACCATTTATGCTCTAGCTGCTCTGCTGACACTCACCGTCATCGCCATGGTTGCAAAATTACTTCTGCATATCACAGTGAAGTAAGTATGCAGGAATTTTTTATGTGTAACAAAAGTAACAAAAGATTTTGCGAAGAGATTTTGGGCTTGTGGGTTCAGAACCTACAAGCTGTGTATGAATGAATGCTTGTTACTACAATTATATCCTTGTGTCTTGATAAAAATTTTTATTACATATGCAGTGACTTTACCAAGGCACGGGCACCTAAAATTGTTCTAGGAGAGAATGTAATCCAGGGGAAGTGTTTGCTTTCTTTTTCTATTTGTTTCTCATTCACTGTCTGTGTTTATCTCTGTGTCAATCTCTCTATCTGTCTATTGTTCACTCTCTCAGATCCCCAACCATACCCTCCATCAGTGGCTCTGAGGCCTGTAGTCAGAGCCCAGCTTCAGAGCCCTGGATCATCTTCTACCGGCCGTCCACCATATCTTTCTTCAAGAAGAAGCTAAAGAACCACCATGGCGACCTCAGCCCCCTGGTGGGAAACTAGCCAGTGCAGTGGTTTCCTCTGCAGGAAGCAAGATAAAGATCACGCTGGCCCACCACTTAAGACTTTTTTTGGGGGGGAGGGAGGAGCTAAAAGCGATTAAAAAAAAAAAAAAAGACTGAACAACTAACCGGCATTGAGCAAGTTTGCCTGGGGCCTGACCAAGACACCAACCAATGTGTTGCATGGGAGAGGCAGAGTTGTGAGAAGGACAACGCAGGGAAGACATTTTCAGGGCCAATGTTTCCATTTCCCGCATTTTGTTCCACCCCATCGGCACCACGGTGCCTTAGACTGCTGCTGGAACCAGACTCACAAAAGGCACGCTGCCGGACAGAGGTTCTGCTGGAGCTTTCAAGGGAGCGGGCTTTCCTTTGTTTATTAAAAAATAAGAAAGAAGAAAACTCTTTGTAACATGGAGGCACACAAGACACAACTCACAAAGTAGGATGTGTGAGGCAAAGAAAGGGGCCTTTGGCAAACACCTCATAGATGTGTTGTGGGGAGGCTTTGTGTGCTGGCCAGGGGAAAGAGGAGGTCATCCCCATCAAAACTCACACAAAACAGTTGTACACACCTCTCCAAAGGCTGGGCCGGACAATCATCTGACAATGACAGGCACATGTCGCCCTGTTAAGAGCGTCAAGAAGGGGACCTTTTTGAATAGTTTTCCTTGTGTAGGGCAGCTCTTGTTTTCTGTGCAGGCTGCCTTTCTCCCGAGGTGAAACACCTGTTCAGATGAATATAAACAAATAAAAGAATGCGATTCTGATCTCGCTGGAGCTCAGAAGGAATAACCAAATTTGAAAAGAGTAGCACGGGTGAAAGATTGCATCTTTATCGGAGGATCGGAGGCAGCCAGTGCCAGAGGGAGGGTAATGCACTTAAAAGATTGCCATTCAACCTCCACCCCACCTCCAGCAAGATTTCTTCAAACTGTCTGTTTTCTTATCTGCTAGGAGCTCCGATCTTTCTGGTTAGACTGCGTTCAAGTGCCTTAAGGATCACTAAAAAAGCCAACTGGGCTTTTTGTTTGTTTTAATATGAAAAATTGTCCTTTTGTCTGCTAATTTATATCATTTTGATTCCTATCTGTGTGACACTGCTTAACGCTAGCAGAAAACATATCAACATAACTGTGACCAGTCATTGTTAAATAAATTTTTCCTGTATGTTACTGGTCTTACCCCAGACAACGCTAGTCATAGAAGTTGCTAGTTAAATTTTTTTGTGTGCATATCCTTGCTATGTTAGTACAGGCAAAATGTATACTTTATACTGTAGGAGTGATAAGAAAACTCTGCCTCTGCATTTCATGAACTGGCAAAACAGTCATGAATGAACATGCACAAGGCCCAAATGTATTGCATAAAGCATTAAATGCTGAGACACAGCCATAAGGGCGTCAGAGGGCCCTGATTTATCGCACGTTCACAAGTTCAAAGTTGTGTGTTCTCGAGCTGCTCCTTCACTGCAGCTTTAGGGTGTCAGAGCACTTTCTCATCACCAGCAACCTGATTTTCCTGATTTCGAAGCTTGCCAGAGCCAAGCTCACTTAGCTTCACACAAATGCCAACATTAGGATCCGAGCTTTATGACAGACAGCATTGGAATTGACTGACTTGTCAAGGCTGGGCCATTCAATTAATTAAGAGGCTCATATCAGCAAGAGCTTACCTGCTTGATACAAGGCAATGGAGCTCTAAGCTGTCAGTTTTGATGCGTTTACGAGAAAAACGGGTGGGTTCATGTCTTAGAACACATTTGTGAATAGCGCTGCTTCTCAAACCACCCATTTTCTGATATGGCAGTGGCATAAATTAGAACAGCTTGGAGCCTAAGGGCATGGGGGGAGCATACTAGATAGTCATATGACTGGTGATGATGCAAAATGAAATGATCAGGCCAAATATAACAGTGAAATTTGTAAGCAATCATATTGGTGAGTATACTTCGTAGGTATGTATTTGTTTTCAAATTGTTAGGCAATTTAAAAAAGATCAAAGAAAACACATGTACTTAAATAGCATTACATGTCAATTAGCAGTACTTATCCAGTTTGCATGTGTCTTGTGGAATGAAATCATAAATACCCCCTAGAAAGCAAAGCAATATTACATGCAAAGCTGAGGCAAGAAGAATAAGCATGAAGCATACAGCCCAAGATAGCATATATGCACTTGCAACAAAAACATCCATTTTTATGCAAAGAGAAGCATTTGAAATAATCCACTGCCTTATATGCAGATTAATTTGACAGGCACCAAGATCTATCTGTATGATGTAATGTATTACTTTGGCAATCTGATCATTTGTAAGACAGTGTATATGTTGGTTAATTATTGCAAATCAACAATAAAATGAGTGCTTTGAGTTTGACATTTACTGTAGACCATGCATACTTAGCAGTCTTTTTCAGATGAGGTTGAAAAAAAGAGCGGTAGCAATGCAGGCAGTTTAAATCTAACCAGGCCATATCTGTTTGGATAGTGTAGTGAATAGTGTGAACTCCCATATTCAATCCCTTGCTTAACCCTAACTAAATGTCATGGTACTCTAAGTAATTGAAATTTGGCGTTTCCTGCACGAATGGACCTCATCAGATATTCAGGCTGTGCAAACACCAAGATAAGAAACTATAAGATTGGGAGAGTATGAGATCGTAAAATATTGTTTTCATGAAATTGTACATAAAATAGTGAAATTTTAATTTATACAGTAAATTATTGTTATTTTGGATGTGAATGGGATATAATCTATCTTTTGTATAAGTGAAGTGCATTTGTAGTTTTATTTAATGTGTCCTGTAAAATAAATATGCATGTTTCTTACATTGGTGTCATAATTTATTTGTTTCATGTTTCCAGCGTATACATGTACTATACTATAATAGGAATATAGACATGAACACACTAGTTATACTTTATATCATACATATAATGTGTTAAATACTCCTTTTTCCTTTTTATTCTTCAGAAATGCTTATCAGAAAACCATAAATCGCTCCCAGATTTGCTGTAGTTGCACAAAAAAGGGTAATTTGAATAACTCCATGTGTAACCCAGTACCTCCCCTTGTGCTGAGGTCAGCCTGGTAACCTGCAGACTGGGGCTGAGCAGAAGCAATGGCCATATGGTCAGGATTTCAATTGAAACAACATGGAAAAAGAAGACGGAGGAGGCTGCATTCTAATCTGAAACACTTGTATGTGGAAATTTAACAACGAGATGTTTGCACACACACACCCCATTCATATAACATATGCATTTCATTTTCTGTACCCCAAATCAGTCTCAAAATCTGGATGAACAGTTGGACTGATAAGGGCTTTGCACAGCCCAGTCATGTTTTAAGACTGAGTCATCACAAAATGATTATCTTAGCACAACTCAGGGGAGCATCGATCCAAATCCCACGACAATTCTGAGAGAACTGAAATGTCATGGGGATTATTTATTATCGGCATGATGGGGGTTATACTGAAGATGAGGAAGGACATTCTGTGAACATGTTGTATTCAATGCCTGTGAAAAACTGCATTGTGAATTTCAATGCTTTGATTCCCCCTACTGGTGGCATTTGACTTAATTTAGAGGCTCCATATTTTCACAGCATGTAGACTGCTGCAAAGTGTGAGATCACTAAAATAACCCAGATTAACCACTGCAACTAATTAGATTAACCTGGTAGAATGCATGTGCTTTACTATCAATTCAATTGGCAAAGTCTGGTTTGACTAGTTTGTAAAATTAATATAACAAATGTTTAAGTTACACAAATCCATGTTATGTAACAGAATCTTAAGTTACACAGAACTATGTTGCATAATTTGTGTATTCTGTTTGGCTGCAGCTTGCAACCCCTGCTTTAGGTCCACCCCCACTCCCCAAAATCTTTGGCACTCCAGTTACCAGAGCTGCCATTCTGTATGATAAAAGTATATGAGAGAATGAACACACTTCAAGGTCTGTTCATTCAGGACAGTAGTGGAGAGCTGATACCACATGCAATAAAGATGGAAACACAGCGCCACTCAAAGCCGAAGACTACACCCTCCCTTCGGCTCTGGCTGGCTGATATTTTACTGATGTCCACTGGGGCCTGCTATTATCAGGCTGTAATACGAGACCTTGAGACTCTGCTCCCTGCTCTCTGTGACACAGAGAATGGTGGGACCTTCGTGTCCTCCACTTCACTGAGCCAATCTGGTATCACAGGTTCTCATTGGAATACTGGAGATATCTCTCCCTTTGACTCTCTTCGCCTCCCTTTCTTCCTCGCCCCCTCCCTCCCTCTCCCTCCACCACAGGAAAGACCACGATAAAAGGCTGGTGCAAAGTTATCCTTCTAAGACTGAGCTAGTGTGTGATTAGCTTGACAATGGTGACAATGTGGTGGGTTTCCAGTGTCACCAAAGAGACGAAGGCTTTCCAAACCATGAACAAGTTGGGAAACAAAACCTGTCACTTTTCAGCGTTCAGGAAAAAGTCAGTGTTTGTTAGAGTTAAGATGTTCCCAAGCCAGCAAAGTTCTGTGTTTTTGTGTGTGTGTGTGTGTGTGTGTGTGTGTGTGTGTGTGTACGCCAATCAAACAGGGGAGAGAGACAGAGACAGAGACATGGAGAGAGACAGAGACAGAGATCATGCTCACCTATGTGCGACTCTCCAGAGGGATACAGCTGCTTCTTCACTTAATCTTAAAAATATGTATACCCTAACATGTTTTTTTTTTTTTCACAGAGATAAAAAAAAGTTAAATGACTGTACGACTGACTAGGGATCACAATCAGGTTACAAACAAAATGACATTAGTTAATAATAAGAAAACATACGAGCATCGATATGTATACTTGTGCGTAAACCCTATCCTTATTTGATTTCCATAAATAAAATAAAACTACATAATGGCGCCAGGATACCTATTACCGTCGTAGACATATGACGACATTATGACGTAACATATTTAGTACCGTGGAGCCACGGCAAGATGGCTGCGCCCTTGAAAACGTTTGGCAGGAAAGTTTTATGTGGTTCTTGCCATGTTCTATACAAAGGAGTGATGTGTAGAATCGCCATATCGAGTTCTCTTGCTTCAGTTTCTCGTGGCTACAGTGCTGGTTCCGAAGAAAAAAGCACGCATTTCGGTTTCGAAACGGTGCCTGAGGGACAGAAAGCGGAGAGAGGTACGCGAACAGCTACTGTGCTGAACCAACAAATTGTTGGTTTCGACTTTAGAGTAACTACAGTATTTACCTAAGTGGACAGCTATGTATGTTATAAGTTTACTGGCTGCTGGAGAAAGGTTTGGTGTTTTAATTAACGTTAGCTACCACGCTACAGTGACGATTCAGAGGGGGGTGTGTGAGCTACACATTTTGGTTCCTGTTGCAATAACAGCCTGGATACTTTCTCTTGGAGTTGGAGAGATCCTGCTAAAAATATCAAACTCAACTGAGCATGTGCCCTTTTCACCTGACGGCTAAGTGTCATATCAGGGGTCTGTTTTGGTGACCAACTTATCGTATCGGTTGTAGTGAAAATATTTACATTTCACTGACGATAGATCAAATTGCAGTTAACAAATGTTAATTTGAAACTGAAAATATCTCCTAAGAAACTTATCTCTCAATCACCGAACTCCAGCAAAGATGGCTACCACATTGATCGGAGAGTATCAATCTGGTAGCCACCTAAGCACTGCTCCGAATGAAATTGTCTTCGTAGTCTTGATGGCTGGTAGACGTTATAATTGAACCAACTTTTGTTTTTGTCTGAAGGTATGCTTGTGTTCCTCGCAAGTGACAAGCCGTGCAGCACGGTGACGTTAGTTTGTGTCTCTGAAACGTTAGTATCTTTAGCTTTAGAGAAAACCCGTCCTTCTCGCGAATGTCAAAGAGAGCGTGTGTGCACGGTGTCTGCAAGTGACCTGTCTCCGTTTACATCCCAGTGTACAAAGTTTTCGAGAGCGTGGCTCAGAAGTATGACGTAATGAACGATGCCATGAGCATGGGGATCCACCGACTGTGGAAGGACACCCTGTTGCACATCATGAACCCTCAGCCTGGAAATCGACTGCTGGACACTGCTGGGGGCACAGGTACTTAACCTCGGGTTTGTATGATTTCTGTCCACCCCCCCCATAATTTACAAACATGTGCTTAGTTGCCTTACACAGGGTACTGCTGTTGAGACTTTCAGCTCCTAAGCAAACACAATTTTAGTTTAGTTCAGTTAAGTTTAGTTTATTTTAGAGGCACCATGCACAACACATTAGCTACACCAGATTTAGTTATGTCTGTAATTTGCATCTGCAGTCCCTGGGCAGGGAACACATTAAAATACATTACAAGCAGGAAGCATAACATGTCAATTTAATACACAACATTCACAAACAGAACAAAGGCAAGCACAAGAAGTAGGTCATTTTGCAAACATAAGTGCTCAGTTTTTTGCTTCCTTGTGGCATCCATCAGGAAGGGACCGTGCTTTGTACAGTGTTTGACACTAAAACCATCACTTCAGCAGGGCTTTATGTCCCTTAGACCCCAGATGTCTGTACATCTATAATCAGTTTTCTTCCATAAACCTGGTTGTCTGTGCATGTTCAGTCAGTAGGGGTATAACGTAATGTACTGGTTCATTCAATTTGTGGTTTGGCATGTGTGTTAAGTTTTTGGTTATCACTCGGCGCTACCTTGGTACACTAATCTACATGTCAAAAACACAGTACCTGAGTGAAAATGTTTTCTCTGGCAAACCATTTGAAAGCCATAAGTTGGCTGTTTCCATAACCAAGACATTAACTGTATCTCTGTAAACTAAACTGGAATTTAAATCTGATTCAAAAATGCATTCAAGAGCATGAGTTACAGGGTGCAATATAATTTGTCATCTGCAAAACTGCATCTTCCAAAAAAACATTTTCTGATGTTTTACAAGATTGCATGCAATGCCTGAAAATACAAGTCAGCCCCATTGAATTGATTGAAAAAAGACAAGACAGCATGGATAAAAGCCCTTTTCCAAAAATGCCATTGCAAAACAATGTTCAAAAAATAATAATAATAACATGGACCATGGCCAGAGATCCACATAGGTGGATCCTGTTGAGCTGTTATGTTTGCTTGTTGACATAGGTCTGTCAGATGGCAATGCCCTAGAAACAAATAAATATACCTGTCTAATGAAAACAAACACAAATACTGGTATGCTTGCATTAAGTTATTTGTAAACTACTATGAGTAAAATCTGAACCAACCTGGCATAATTAGTCCAGATGTGTTGCTGCCAATATGGAATATGTCAGCTTGATTTGCCAATTCTGTTAGCTCACAAAGTGGCCCAGTTGGTTTGTATAAACTGCAACACTCTAGATGTCTATAAATAAATGCCATCTGTTGAACAATTGTAATTTTTACAAGAATACAACAAAAAAGGTTTCGAGAAAATGATCAACTGCCACCTAACGCAATGGTAGGTAGCCAATTAAGTGTTTCATTGTCACAAGGGGCCTTTAACGTAATGGCAGAATGCGCCTGTGAACTTTCTGTGCATCGTAGACAGTGTGCTGTCATCTGTCCAAAGTGATGTCAGACATTATGCAGCCCACCTCATAAGGAGAAATACATGTTGCTGCTGTGCTACACACCATGGACTTCTTTTGGCCTGCAGAATTGTCAGTTGCCAAAATATAAATCTAAAACCTGTAAATTGCAGACAAAATGGTGGGATTTCAGTCTATGTAATTACTATGAATAGCTTTTGTATGCTGTGTACCAAATTGCTGAACATAAGGGTGTTTGGTAGAGTCCTATAGTACTAATAACTACCATTACACCTTTTTCAGCATACATCCAGTGTATGGTTTGTGTCAACTCTGTGTGTAGACAGTAGGTTTCTGACAGTCTTGTCGGTTTACTTGATACTGCTGTTCCTTGGCTGTCTGTGTGTAAAATGCCGGTCTTACGTGTCACCGTACCACCTGTCTGTCTCTGTGTAAATGCCAGCCTCATCACTGGGCTCCCCTTGTGGTGGTTCTGCTCTGTTTATTTCCATTTCTCGCGTCAGCGTAACTGCTCGTCAGCGTTTGAACCGAAATGATACTCCCTCCCCAGGTGACATCTCCTTCCGCTTTCTGGACTATGTGCAGTCCCAGCGCGACCGGCAGCGGAGGCGTGCGGCCTGCGCCAACCAGACCCTCTCCTGGCAGCAGATCGCGGAGAACTACACGTCCAACGACGTGGGGCCAGGGGAGTCAAGAGCGGTGGTGTGTGACATCAACAAGGAGATGCTGAAAGTGGGGAAGCAGCGAGCAGAGGAGCAGGGCTACAATACGGGTATCTCTGCCTTCCCTCCCTCTAAACATGCAAATGATGAAGAAGATGTGTGTCTATATTTAGTTGAAGCAAGACATAATACATCTCTACAATAAGCTTGCCCGCTTTTCTTAGAGCATGTGTTTCATATCACTGGGGTATGAGTGCATTCTCATCAGCTTCATATTGTGTTTTTTTTTTTCTTTTCATTTGTTATTACTTCAGTTGCGCTTTCATTGTGGATGTCACTGTTGACACACTGGCAGTAACCTAATGTGCATGCGTCTGTGCGTGACAGGCCTGTCCTGGGTTGTGGGGGATGCAGAGGAGCTACCGTTCGACGACAACCAGTTTGATGTGTACACCATCGCTTTTGGGATCCGTAACGTTACCCACATCGAGCAGGTTAGTGCCCCCCTCACTGCCAGTTCTTATTTCCCATCCCTACAAAGTGTACAGTAGCACCCTCCCATCTTCTACCTTCTAGAGGTGATTTGGTTTCTTGTTCCTTTAATAGATACCTGACTAGTTACTGTGGCGCCAAGTGTAACCATCATACCCCTTCCAGTTTCCATAAACACCCAACGTGGCGTAGTTGCCAGCTGAGGGGTTGTCAGGCTTACCACAGCAGTAAAGGTATACCTGTGCTTGAAGTGGACTGCATATTTATTTACTGCCCTGTATGTGTGTGTGTGCATCTGCTCCAGGCTCTGCAGGAGGCACTCAGGGTTCTGAAACCTGGTGGCAGGTTCATGTGTCTTGAGTTCAGCAGGGTTTCAAACCCCTTGCTGTCCAGGTGAGAGATGGGTTCAACACCCAAGTCCAGATTTGGGCAGTTACATTTCTGAGGCAAAATGCACTCTGCCAGTAATATCTATACCATACACTGATATTAACATGCATGTATAACATATATCATCATAGTTGTGGTTACATGGTATAGCGTGACTGAAACCAACTTGAAAGGGTGGAAATTATAGTCCCCTGAAGTTTAAAGAGAAAATTATGCAGCATTTACAGTACTGGAGCTTATTTCAGTGGAGATCAAAGTCTGATGTCTGATATGATGGCTTTTTAATATCACTTATCAGCAATTTAGTTGATTTTGAATACAGGCATTTTGCTGGCA
Organism: Megalops atlanticus; assembly: GCA_019176425.1. Lineage (NCBI taxonomy): Eukaryota > Metazoa > Chordata > Actinopteri > Elopiformes > Megalopidae > Megalops > Megalops atlanticus. Next base: position 18,469,150 of record CM032878.1, on the reverse strand, counting down.
ATCAAAAGCAACATTAGCTTCTGGACTGGAACCATACAGTCTGGAGACTGTTAAAACATCAGATTAGTTGAGCACAGCAGAAACTCTTCGGTGTGAATGTACTCAAATCCTGACTCAGTGCAGTGTACAATGGTTTAGGCTGCGGCAATAACCTGCACACCCTTTTGCAGACTCTACGATGCCTATAGCTTCCAGCTGATTCCAGTGCTAGGGGAGGTCATTGCAGGAGACTGGAAGTCTTATCAGTATCTAGTGGAGAGCATCCGGCGATTCCCGGACCAGGTGAGCAGGGAGGGGAGTGGGTGCAGTTAACTCCCCCTTCCAATAAATAGAGTACTAAGCAGAAAAATGTTTACATCACACTTACCTGATTTCAAAGCTCAGTCTGTTAGTTTGGTGTCATGCAAAAACAGTAAACCACCACAGACATCACTGTAGAGGAGCTCCTCTTCTGTTGTCCCTGGATTACCCCCCTTCTGTGCACCCCAGTGAGTTTCTCCAGTGCAGAATAGCCATTATCATACCCATTAGACTGCATGCAGTAAACACAAGGCCAGAAATCACATTCCAACAGCTGAAAGAGCTTTGAACCTTTGCTTCAGCATGGCATGCTGACTTCTCCTTTGCCATTCCAGGAGACGTTCAAAGGCATGATCGAGGATGCTGGCTTCTTCCGGGTGCAGTACTTCAACCTGACTGGCGGAGTGGTAGCCATTCACTCAGGCTTCAAACTCTGAGAGCTGCCTTCCCACGACTATCTGCCACCAGAGCAGGGATCAGCTGGCCAGGAGCATTAGCTAGGAGCGCACAGCCCAGTCAGAGGGGTTGGAGCATGTGGACCAGACCTGTCAGTCACAGGCAGGACAAACATGTCCTGGCAGCAGTGTTGTGTAAACTAAGATTTACTCCTGGGAACATTGTTTCCACTGTGAAGCAATGGCATGCATGGCATATGGTGTTCAGTAAATGTATTTATTTGTCTTTTCTGATGAGGTTTATGGAAAGTATATGTTTTACTCTGCAGATATTAAATATATCACGGAGGATAACCAAAAGTGTACTAGTCTATTTAGACTTTCCTCCAGCCAGGAGTAACCAGAGGCCAGACTGTTTCACAGCTTGTGAAAATCCACAATATTTTTGCCTTTCTGTCCAGTGTATTGGAACAAGGGACTGGAGTTTCTCAGAGAAGGCTGTTCTGGATGTTCTCAACCCTGAAGGGGAAATCACACTGCACCAGGATTTTTACTGAGGGATTTACAGGCACCCATTCAAATCCTTGTTCTGTCAAACAGAACAGTGCTCACCTGGTTTTCAATAAAAGCAAATTCTTAAAAGGCCATATGCCTCATGTTTTCAGGTGTGACAGGAAGAACTGTTTCAAAGCCACAGGCATTTAGTAACAGAAGAAAGTGTGCAAGTACATTTATGGTGAAATACAAATTATCCATCCGTTGTAACTCTATATAAAATTATATGCTATGGACCAAATCACCATGTTGAACAAAGCATCTGTAGCTATTTAGAATGTAATTCATAATTGTTCAGATCTTTCATTCAGTATACTAACATTTGAGAAACTGAACATTTTGGAGTGTTAACAGTTAAAATTTCAGCAGTAATATACATTATTTTTATATAAGGAGCTTTCAGTTAGTATTTAAAGAAATGTATCTGTTCAATAATAAGTATACTACCAGCTTGATTGCACAGTATAAAAGTTACACCACCACTGATTGATGGTGTGGCTACATCAAAACACCATGTGTATATTTCATCTTCATCTTTGATCTGTACCGTTTTTGCGCCATGTCTGAAAGTACATTGGCACACCTAGGGATGATCTTGTATTAGTATTACAGTGTCCCGTGTTATACCACAAAGCTATAATTCTAGGAAATCTCTGGGTACCATTTTATGCATTATTGCTGCATTAGTATCAACAGCAGTTTTTAATTTTTTCAAATCTGAGCAAAAAGGAACCCTGCCATATTTGTGATGTTAACCTAAATTTTGAATCATTTGCTGACAAGTACATCTGACGTGAATGCGCCATAAGCCACAAGAAGTCAAGATGACTTCTACCTAAAATAAGAATGCCCCGTCTAGCCAACTAACAAGAAAGGTAGCTAGCCCTCAGTTTTAAGATGAACGTCAGCCATTGCAAAACTCCTAAATACACAGTAAACGGGGAAGTGGACTGAGGTGGAGGATAATTACTTGCAGTTAAGTGCATTACTTTGTTCTTGTGAATGAATTTTATAACATAACCTTTCCAATCTATCATCAGAACATTAACCCAAAGACATTTACACAGTGACTTTTAAACCACATAAAAGAATATTGTCCTAAGTGTACGTAAAAACCAACCCTGCAAAACTTACCTGTTGCTGCTGGCTAAAGTTACAGAAGGTTATAGTCGATTCTTCTTTACTGTGCATTGCCAAGATTGTGTTTAGTATAATTTGGTGTGGCATATCTCAGTCGAGGTCTAATGCAGAAAAGGCCTTTAACAGTTCAAAAGAAATTGTGATTGCTTTCAACACAGGCACACCATTAAGCAGACATCCAAGCCCTTTTCCACAAAGCAAGCAAACACATTTCAAAGACACCACCTAGCACTGGCAATTTAAAACTCTACATTCCTTCTTTGACAAGAGATTGTGTTTTAGTATTATTATGGTCTACTGCCATGGAATCAAATAATATGTGTACTGTGCATAACTTCAACACAAGCATAAAAAACAGACCATCTTAAATGCAAACCGTGATTACAAGGGTGAGGAATTCAGTCTTGTTTTAGCTTCAGTAAGCATCAAACAGAATACCACAAGAAAGATCTGCCATTCCATTTCTTTATCATACACAGACTCTCCAGCATAGCTAGTCATAGTTAATGCCTTCATGTTTTAATTTCCATATGAAATAGTGATAAAGGTAGAAAGAGACCCCACAATTTTGTTTTACTTGAATAAAACTGTATATTTTTTTACAGATCTTTGTACACTTTGTTACAAAACTGTATGGTACTAAAATTTTAAAATCAGTTTTTGGTCAGAGAATATTTAATCTTTGTGTGCAATTACCATGTATTTACAAAGTCTCATGTTAGTGATTTCTCAAAAAACCTCAAAAACATTCATACACTCTGAACATAAGACATGGCTTAGAGATAAATATATTAGTAAATAAATATTCAGAGAACATATTTCCATAAATGAAATGTGCTGCTATACAGATACAGAAATATACACAGATTGATTTCTAGCCTTTTAAACATTGTAAAATGGTAATGACGGAGAAAATAATTATATTTAGAAAATTAAAATATTAATTTTTGTACACCATGTTTTCTTTTTATACAATCCTTTTAAGTGCTACAAATGATAAAAAATTAAATAGTGACTCTAGTACCCCAAAATGTTATTTGCAGTACAGATCTCTATGCAAAGGCAAGATTATATTCTCATGTTCGTGAAGTACAGCACTGGGTTACTGTCCACATATAAATAGGGTTATTTTAAACTGTAGCCTCTTAGCAGTATGGATATATTTCATAGAAACAGCATAAAACCGTCTGCAAAACAAACAAAAAGGCATGTTGACAACATCTAAGAGATTATGTGAGATTACAAAATCGGAGACACTTTTTGTTTCATTTCACTTCAAAACCCATTGGTGGGGAAGATTCCCTCTTGAATTACAATCTTTCCCAATTGCTTTACTTTGGCCTTTTCTGACACACAAAGTATAAAACCTGCCTTCTAAAACTGTCTATGTGAGAACAAGTGCGTTGTCCACACAAAATGTGGTAAATTGGCATTGAAGAGTTGACTGTAGAAGAGTACATAGGTTAACATGTGGAGGTACTGCAAGAGAATGCTTTGCCAACTGATGTGAGTGATCTGGACCTGCAAAAATGGCCTTTGAAACCCAGAGACAACTTCACTTCGACCAATAGCTTTACTCTTTATCCCCACGGTGCTGAAATCACCAGTTAACAAAGCGCAATCATCTTAAAAAGCTGGTTTGCTACTAAGGCAACAGTAGCCCTGAGACTGTAAGAAAGGGGTGTGGCCAGGTGCAGGCCACACAGAGTGGGGGGTGTGCTGTGGCCTGGATCCCCTCCCCCGATAAAAAAGAATGTGTAAAATTGGTTCTCCAATCAACAAGGACTTCAAGGACCACAAGGGTGGTAGCAGTGGTGGTCGTGTGGGGGGTGCCTACTTTAGGACAAAGGAAAATGTGTTGTGTTTTGGTAGTTCTCCATATTACCACTTTTTCTGTTTGTTGAAGCTTAATATACCATACACACATACATATGCATGTATACACATGCATGCATTTCTATAAGAATATATTATAAAAAAAAATAACACCCTCAAAAGTCTTGCTCAAACTGGAGTCTTAATATTATTAAAAAAAAAAAAAAAAAATCAGCAATTCCCGTATAACCGAACATGAGAAGCTCACAAGCTGGGCCGCGCTACACAGTCTTTCTCCATAGGTTGCAATGGTGCTGACCCTGCAAAACACAGAGATAAGCTTTAGAGCAATACCATCTCAGTATTTTTCTGCACAACAGTCACTTGGAATGAGGTATATCACTCATAAATATAAATGACAGAACTGTATGGCTCCATTGAAAACTGAAATGGTGGATCATTTTTGTTACTGTCTAACCCATAATGATAAGGTTGTATGTTTTCAGGGGCAGGTGTCAAAGGCTACTTGGAGGGTAATGCTGAGTGAGAGAAACTCAAAAGAGGAATCACACGCTTGTGAAATACTATGCTGCCTCTGCCATGACTGTGTTAAACTGAAATTCCAGTCGTATCTGTGGTGTAATTATGCGTCCCCCCTCTCTGGCTCATTCTGCGGGTTGAGGCTTTGTAGTTAATGGCCACAAACATTAGCAGGTCAGGAGATGTCAATGGGAATTTCAGTATAAATTTACTCATAATGATAACACTCAGGGTTCAGCGAGCGGATCTGGACAGCAGCTGTAGGCCAACTCTGGGAAAGGAGCAGCAGATGACATCTTGTTTGAGTTTTGAGTGTGTTTATGTGGAACTCGTGCCCAAAACGAGTTGTGTCAGGCCCTCACCTGCAGCTTTACCGTTTCCCTGTGCTTCGTGGAAACTGGGGCATTGGTTGTGGAAAAGAGCCTTGGCCTCCTCCTCATGGAGACACATTTGACCTCTATATTGTCCTGAAGGGAAGTACAGCTCACTGGACTCATCCCTCTCCCCAGTCCGACCCTCCTCATCTCCGGGAAGCCTTGCTGGCAATAGGCTGGCCTGAGGCCCAGGGCCTAATCCCAGCTCACAGTCCGTGTCCTCAGGGATGATGGGTATCCTTTGGCCGAGCTCGCAGCAGCCCGGTACCATGTTAGCGTCAGCATCCGTCGGCGTGTACTGGACGTTCACTGCGTAGTCCTCGGTGTAGCGGGCCCCGTTGTTCCGGTGCACGTGCATTTCCTTGTAGAAGCAGCAGGGAAGCCCTTCGTAGTTCCCCTGCTCCGTGGGGCACAGGTGGTCCGCATTCATGGTGTACAAGTTCTGAGGGGCCGGGGGCCGTGCCTCCGCCCCCCGGATGCAGTGCCCCACTGCCAGGAAGCCAGCCCCGCCAAGCTCCTGCCCCGTGCTTTCCAGGGCGGCCGGCGGGACCTCGAAACAGCAGCTGCAGGCCGCCCCCTGCTGCTCGCCCGCCTCCTCCTGCGGCTTGCTTGTGATCCGGAGGTCCGCTCCAGTGCCCTCTAGGGCCCCGGATGAGGTAGTGGTATTAGTTTCCCTGGGTTCCAGTGAAGAACGGCTGCTATAGTTGGGTTCTAGGCTACAGCTGGACAGCTGGTCCCCCGAGCCAAAGGAGGCTCCCATGGGGGGAAGAAGACAGTCTTGGCCAGAGGGGGCCAGAGAGTCATCTGTCAGTGGGACGGGGCAGCTGGCCCCCGCCTCGACTCCCGACCCCCAACATGGACTCTTGCTGCGGTAAACATAGGGGTCATAGTCACTGCTGAGCGAGCTGCGGAAGGTGGAGCAGCTGCCGTACACGCCCTGGTTGCTGACCTCCGTGCAGTCCAGCATGGAGTCGCTGGAGGAGCAGTGGCACTGGCCCGAGCTGCTGCTGCTGCTGTCGCTGCCGGGACAGTCGGCCAGGTACCCGCTGCACACCGAGCGGTGGCCGTGGTAACAGCTGAAGCCGGAGGTGCTCCCCGTCTCGCCGAGTCGGGAGGTGGAGGCGGGAGCCATGTGGACCACAGCCGGGTAGAGCAGGCCCTGCTGGAAGGCCCGGCCGTGGCCCTTGTGGGGCGCGCTCCCCGGCTGGCCCTCCGGCTGGGGGAAGGTCAAGCCCTGGAAGTAGTAGTGCTGGTACATGGTCTCGTACTGGGAGAAGCAGGCGGCCCGCGAGAAGCTGCGCCCGTGGAACTTGGGCCGCTTGAAGGCGTGGGGCTGGGGGTAGCTGGGCGCCCGGTGCTCCAGGCTGCAGTGGTGCGGGTTGATCGAGTGGTCCAGGTGGATGGGCGGGTAGCTGCGGATGAAGGCGGAGGACTGCTGGGGGTAGAGGGCCTGGTCGGCGTGCTGGTCCACCGTCAGCACGGTGATGGGGTTGCCGTGGGGGTCCATGCTGGTGCGGGTGGGGTAGGCCGTCACCTGCCCCGCGCGGTGCACCCGTCCCGGGTAGTGGACAGGGAGGACCACCCTCTGCTGCCGGCTGTGGACGGGGTTCCCAGGATCCATGCAGACTGGGCCCGGATTTCCCTTTTTTTGCTCTGAGGAAAAAGAGAGAAAGTCCAACATGAGTCTCTGGAGCTTTTCAAACCCACAGAACAAACTTGATTCAATTTAGTGTCTGTCCCCTGAAAATACAACAACTGTACATAAATTTATCAGGTGATCTGTATAGATGAAAGCAGTAATTTAGTAATAGTGTATGTACTGATTGCTGATTATTCCATTGGCAATATGACTATTGATTCTTTGTCCCATCAAAAACACACAAGGCCCAGCTTCATGTTCTTACCACACATGCTTTTAAGTGCATTAATGTGCAGTACATGTGTCTATTTATGAAAATAAAGGCATGGTCACAAGTCAGATCTTTGCAGTGACAGAGTAAGCGTGTGCAACACTCACCAATGATGTTGTGTCTGCAGTGTGGGCATGTGTGGTGCTGGAGGAGCCAGGGGTCCACACACTTCTTATGGAACCTGTGAGCACAGGGGATCACCCGGAGCTCCTGTGGAAACCAGACAGAGATGGGTTCACATCCCTGGACCAAATGCGCGGCCTAGGAGTGCAGCGTGTAGGTGGCTGTTCCAACAGAGCCGGTCAACAGAAGAGAACTGGAGAAATCCCAGAAAATCTCCCCTCTTCACCATAAAAAACACACACAAAGATGTATGTAAACATTAGGAACAGCGCTGTAAGTCTGCTCTCAGAGGCAAGTGTCGTCAAAACAACACTTTCTCCTCCGTGGGGACAAATTCCAGTGGATTTCACATTCACATGGTTCTGGATTTAGAGGATGGGGGTGGGGGACAGCATTTCTCACTAATTAGAGGGGAGGTTGGGAACTCAGCTAAATGGTTTCCACCTGTCATGTAATCCTCGCTGGACCACTCGTGCAGTAAAACACTTTGATTTAGAGCTGGAAAACATAACTGGCTCTAACCAGCCCACTCTGGAGTCTTCACACTGCCATATTTCACTGCCCACCACCCATATCCTACCCATGATAATTATTAAGATAATATTGCTAAAATGAAAGAGAAATGCAAATAAAGAAATGCCACGGATTATATATAATGAGAATGAAACCACCATTATATTGTACATATGTGTGCTTTGTATATTATTTATATACTACATATAGGTGTCAGTGTAGCATAGTGGTAAGGAGCAGGGCTCATAATCAAAAGGCTGCTGGTTTGATTCCCCACTGGGGCACTGCTGTTGTATCCTTGGGCAAGGTACTATACCCACAATTGCCTCTGTAAATATCTAGCTATATAAACAGATAACACATAAAACCTGTAACCTGTGTAAGTCGTTCTGGATAAGAGCATCTGCTAAATGACAATAACGTAATGTAACTGTAATATATTATATAAAAATATTCTGCCACTGGTTAACAATCTTTGTAATTATATTATTTATTACATGCTTCCACAGCATAGTTCAGAATAAAAGGCAGTCATGGTTTCAGTCAAACCTATTAGCACTCAAGAAGAGGTTGTCAACTATATACATGTAATCTACTTTCAAAAACAGATGAAACTGTTCTCCAGTTTCCTCTAAATGGTTTTAGTTAAATGTATTTATGGCTTCCCATTAACATAACTGCTGTGTGTGGCTTCTACTGATTTATATGAAAGCTAAGGGGACTTCCATTTTAAGTTTGAGACATTTTCATGCCCACACTGACAAATGGATGTCTCCCCCAAATTGTCCTGTGTTCCCTTCTGTTGGCTTTGGTTACACCCCATTTTGAAGTACATGCCCGCCCTTACGAAAAGTTGTACATAAATAGATTCATGAAATGTGCAGTTCTTAACAGGACCTGTCAGGAGCCTAGGCTTGCGGCTGAACACTCAGTTCTGCGGTGCAGTTTGGATTAGACATCACAAGCACTTGTGTGTAGAACAAGGCCTCACAAGCACAGAGTACACAGCGTGTGCGGAGGCATCCTGAAGATGGCAGCAGAGCCGCAGGAAACACAGGGACACTCCTCATTCCTTGTCACCGTGATTGCACCGCCTGCTCAGTTCAAAGTATGGACAGACCGTGCCCAAGGCCATCAAGCCCTGCCGACAGACAAATGTTCAACGCCTTAGCATACGGACGTTCTAGCTTTTGGGAGGGCCTGCAGCATGGGGCGTGACAATATCCTGGGAGAAAGGGATGGGGCAAACGTTGTGCCGCATGACGAGCAGGCACCCCTCCCCTTCCCCGAAAAAGCTGTACAATGGCCGTAGAGCAACCCTGTGACCCCCGTTGCGCTCCGGGAGCCACGGCCGGCTCGGGCGCGGGAATCGAGCTCTCGTGAATGGCCCATCAGGATCTCGTGAAACGCGGATCCCAGGAATTTCCAGAACAGCGAGTGAGCATCGTGTTCTTGGCCGGAGCCCTCCCTTCCCTGCCCTGCGGCGTGACTCATCCGATCTCGCTGCATTTTTCGCCAAGCTTTTGTCCTTCTTCCTCACTCGAATCCCTTTGATGCTATTCAGCCTTTTGCAGTGCCACTTCCTCATCACCATCCAGCCGCTTTTCTTTGTTGTGCTTTTTGATTTTTTTTTTGGTGACACATGACCACAGAAGAAGTAAATCACATCCCCAGGGCACCACCATTTGTCCTTTGACGTTTCGGCATGCCAAGCAACATCACACTGTAAGTCGTATGAAAGAGCAAGCTAGAGTCTCTGGCAAAGACCAACAGTGCATGCAAGCAGTGACGTGCCATTATAGACAAAAATCCCACCTAGATCCTTGGACACCATCAAAAGACAGGCCATAATTTCATAAGTGGCCTCATATTGAGGTAGGGTGCCGTGCTGGGTGCTTTGTTACAACTTTCACAAGATACACTTGTTTACATAGTTGCAGGTTCAAGTCCCAGTGTACCCTCAAGCACAGCATTCAGCCCTAACTGTTTGAAGTAATTAGAACTGTTTCAGTACAAATAAATATGTAAAATCTAGGCCGTGCGAGTCACCCTGAACAAGGACTTCTGCCACAGTGAAAAATAATGCGACGCACACTTGTGCCAGCTTACCTCTCCATCGATGTACTTCTCCAGGCAGATGGCACAGTCCGAAGTGGAGCTGCTGCTCAGGGAGTCCGATGCCCCGCAGCTGCTCTCCCGCTGCCCTTTGCTCTTGGCCTTGAACTTGCGCGTCTCCATCTTCTCCAGCGCCTGGATGGCCATCCTGTTCATGGAACTCTGAGAGAGAGAGAGAGAGAGAGAGAGAGCAGTGCCCGTCAGTCCGATTCCAAGGCACACGCTGAAGCACACATTCGGCATGCACCATTTACACTTTGGAAGGGTCCCCCCTTCAGATGATTCCACACATGCTCGTGTGAGCCATGTTTGAGTGGTATTGTAGCTTAGCGGTTAGGCAACTGGACTACATAAGGAAAAATGGTTAGCAATTTGTAAACGGGTGGTTGTTGGTTAAAATCCCAGATCGGAAACTGCTGCTGGGACTTAACCCAAATTGCTTCAGAGAATATTTGGTTATATAAATAGATATGCACATGCTAAACTAAATCAGTTTCTACGAATAACCTGAAAATAATTATAAAATCTTTCCGTCTAAGAAAACCACCTGCTTTAATTATTGACCTTCACCCCCTCACTCTCGCTCTGTGTGGAGTGCATGATATCATATGACTGCACTGTGACACACGCCCGTCCCAATCCAGTCAATCACGTGTCGCACACTTATGATGTCACTGCCTCACAGATTGCAGATGCCACCTCAGGGGATGCAGAGGAAATGAAGTGGAGCACTTGATGTTGCACGCGTGCCCATTTCACTTTCCTCAGTCCAAGTGCCAGAGGCCAAAAGACAGAATGCTAAATTGGTTCTCAAGGCTTGGCTTGGCCCTCTCCACTCTCCCATCTGAAGTCCTGGGACACCCTTGAAACGTTTTCTCGCAGCACACCTGTTGTGTCTTAAATTGGGTCCAGTGCTCCTTGGGCACAGTTTGAGAGACTCACCTGGCTTCGCCGCTGCTTTAATTTGATTTTGATGAGGAGGACGAGGCAGACTAGGGAGACCACCACAAAGAAGGCCAGAAAGATCCCCATGTCAAAATATTCTGTGGGCTGCTGTTTTGGAACACAATACACACACAAAGGGTCATTATTTTGCATCATCTCACATAATAAAACTCTGACACGCTTGTATGACACACAACACATATAACAGAAATATTAAGACTGAGAATTTGTTTTTGATACCTGTTACAGATTTTTCAATTTCAGAAGCTTGGCAGTGTGTTGCTGGAGCACATTTTGGGTGTCAACATCAAAAGATGAGCATTATTCACCACTGTACTGTTAGTGGAGGAGTTGTCTCCCCCCACCCAAAAAAAAAAACCCAGTGATTAGATGCGAGCCATGTGGCAGCACTGATCCCTCAAATACCCTGCTTTCATTGCAGAGCAATCAATTCCGAATCAAGCGAGCTGCAATTGGCTGTGAGAAATATTGATATTCCGTGCAAATGTTTCTAAATCCATAGAATCGGTCCCTTTACTCTCTAAAGACGTTTCTTCCCGTGACGAGTTGTGGAATTTCAAGGGATGTAATAGGTCTAATGAGTTAACTTGGAGCAAGCCATGCACATTAATAAATTGGGGCACTGTGCAAAAGGCCTGTCGCTACCACTCTCGCAGGAAAACCTGCAGCAATGCGTCCTGGGAAACAAATTATATGAACAGATGAGATGAAATGGGAAGCAAAGATGGGAATACTTTTTGCTCTGCTGTTTATTTTATTATACTTTTTTATTGACTCATGGATATTTTTTTTTATTTTCCATTTGTGCCTGTCTTGTAGCACCAGTGTAATGGAGCACCGTTATATAGGGGGAAAACACGTTTTACATGTGGATGATGTGTACACATACGTATGTATGTATAAAGCTTTGCACATAAAAAAACAAACACTCAACTAATGGAAAAAGTACAATCAAACACACATTCAATGTAAAGGCCTGATGCAGCCTTCTTTGCTCTGATCTGGTCAGGCCTCTTACCCTCGGCGGCTTGTGCTGGATTCTGGCACGGGCAACCTTCTGCTTGTTCACTATGTTCATCAGCCGCATGGCATCTGTGCCCTTTACGTACACCACTGGCCTCTTCAGGGGGTCCTCGGCCACTTGGTTCAGCTGAGAGGAAAGCATGAACGCATTATAGAGCAGTGGTTCCCCATTCTTTTACACTCATTTGCCCCACATTACACGCTTGAATGTGTGAAACTCTGCTGGGTCAACATTAACAGCTAATAAACTGGCCAGCACCACAGCAGGCCACGCGAGGCGAAAGCCTTAAGACATGGAAATTACTGTCAGCTTTCGAGAAGAGCAAAAAAAAAAAAAAAAAAGGAAACGAATTGCATGTTCTGAATTTGGACGCAGTCAACCTCTCCCTCATCCGCTGTGTCTCTTTTGAGTCTGGTGTTGGAGTCTGTAATTTGAAAAACCCACGGGAAATACCAAAGAAATACATACTTCTGTTTCTTTTTTTATCATCATGTTTCTAACTGAAATATACTCTTAATTCAGATTTTTTTTTCCTTAACAGGGTTTTCAGAGTCTGCCTTTGTTCAGCCTATACCTGCTCTTTATGGGAAGGACATGAAGGGAATCCCGAGTTGGGCCCTCCATTAGAACGCACTACAAATACCAGTCGCAGACTGTTACTTGCACATTCCCGCAGGTGCAGTAGATTTTCCCCTTTTTTGGCAGCAGAGTTGGAGAGATATAAATCTTCATTAGCGTTTCTGCCGATTTTGCCCAAGGATTTTAATTCCCTCTCATTCTATCCATCCCTCCCTCCTGCATCACCACCACCCCCCACCCCTCTGGACATGATGCCCTGACTCTGGCTTTTGGATCCCATCTCTGCAGATGTTCAGAAACACACATAAAGCACATCTGAAGGGGTTTTGGGGGAAAACTTGATGGTTATGTGCCCCCTTTCATGTGGTTTTGACAGTAGCTTTTCATCTCCTCAGAACCAGGTTTACGACTGGGGAATAAATGTGCAAGTCTGGGCCTGGTGCTGACAGTGAAACACCCGGGAAAGAATTCGGCCTCTCAGCGCAGAAGTTGCTGCAGAGACAAATCTGTGTTGTTTCATATGTCGCCCAAAAACAAAACAACTGGAGATTCAACAGGATGCACACTTGAAGCACATCATTGGATCAAAGTCTCTCTGGGGCCAAGGTCATGTTTATCATTGCACAATTCCTGCACTATTAGGAGCTCATTAAGTTGTCAGGGACATTTAGCAAGACTATAGTGAGCAGATCCATTTTTAGTCTCATTATTCATTCCTGAAGCGGAACCATGGCCAAAATGCAGTCAGAGAGTGGGCCAGTTCTGCCCACATGCCTCGGAGACCCAAATCTGTGAAATGGAAGATGTTGTTTTAGGACCACTGTTTGTCTAAAACATCGGCTGCATGTTAGCCAAGGAACGCGTTTCCTCCACGATCAGTTTCATGGGCAGATGGATTTAGTACAGAGGATGCAAGATCAAAAGGAAATGCTGTAAATACAGCTTTTCCACAGCTGTAGAAATGCGCTTGTCGGACTTGCCCTGATAATGCAGGCATGTCATCCTTTTTGAACAAATGGCCCTGAGCCAACGAGTGCAGACAGTTTCAACATGATGGGCATTTTGGGCCATCGAAATACTCAGGAGCTGTGATTGCTGAAAACCAAAATGATCAAATAAACCCACACAAATGCACTGACCTGATCAATCGCATCAGGGTTTTCCGACACATCGAAGATGACAGCAGTCGCTCCCCTCTGAACAGCTCGCTTTGCCTGAGGGATAAAAGGTGCAATTTAGAAATCCAGGAAGCCAAGGTAGAGAGACTTTTAAAACAGGCCCAAAACACACAGACAGCAGCAACACATACAGGTTGATTCAAAGAAAAGGTAAAACATTCCTAAACATACAACATGTGAGAGAAATGTGGCTCTTATGCATTCTAAAGTTCAGCAATCTGCCTTCAAAGTAAATGCTTAACTAACAGGCTTAACATGAATTTTTCCTACCCGCAAACGTTTCCTTCCAGTTGAGCTGTATTTCATAAGGTTCAGGTAAAACATTGCCAATTGAATGTATTATACCTTGGTTCAAAAACTCAGTCTGTTGTGTGACTGGTATAGATAATCCAGAAAAAATTTCTAAAAAAAAAAAAAAAAAAAAAAAAAAAAAACAAACAAACAAAAAAAAAGATAACACATCCTACTACTTTTGTGAACATTCACAGATTCTGAGCAAGTAGGGTGGCGTAATCTTTGTGCTCTGTGCCTGTTTTCACTTGAACTTCACTTCCTTTCCACAAGAGGTCCTACTCTCATCACAGATTAAACTTCAGAGCGGGCAAAGACCCGATTCATTCAACAGAGAAACTTCTCTTGTGTAGGTTTAATATAGTCACTGGTAAGTGGTAAACAACCAAATAAAAACATCAGTTTGAGGAAAGCCTCAGCTATGTGGCAGCATGTTCCTTAAAATATGGTAACATCACTTGACTCACAAATTGGAAAAAAGGCATTTTGGTCAACAGGACTTTTAAGTACTTCATTGGTGCATTACATTTAATGACACAGTGTGGAACTTTTAAAAAAATGCACTGAATATGAGTTAAACCATGAACACTTTTACTGACTTGTTGAGTGAAAACCTGATTATTAATGTATTTATAGACTGTATTAACTTTTTGCAAATTCCTTGATATTCGTAGGAACACTGCTGTGAATGTGAATCTGTAGGGAAAAAAAAAAGGAACGAAAAACTGGTTTGAAGTGTAAGAACCTTTATCTTTGCCAAAATGCTGTAGGGATCCAGCTAAAGTTCAAAAGGGAAAGTGAGCACTGGTACAGTCTTTATCTTTTGGATTCAGCTTTAAGCTAGATAGAAGAAAATGCTAGAATCAGCAGAACATAAAATATCTACAAATGTAATCCAAATGAGTTTTACTGGTTGTAATATATTTATTCAGAACATCACAGCACTCATTTTTGGTCCCAGTGATTTTGAAAACCCCACTCAGCTTTTCTTCCTTTTTTTTTTTTTTTTGAGTCGGTCGTATTGCTTTCTTAGGAAGCGCACGAGAGCGGTCAGGATCAAGTGTATACTGGAATTACTGGGCTTCCTCTCTCCAATCCGTCTTTAATAAAAAATTGTGAGATCAAAGGGACAATGCAAGGCTCTCCATAATTCTGTTATAGTAAGGATGGAAAAACCACTGCAAGCCCAATCAAAGACAGATTAGAGAAAAGGTAGTGAAACAGTCATGAAGTGCAGTGCTATTTAATCTGGTATGCAACACCAAAGTTTCAAAGCTTTGCAGTTGTGTACACCAGCACTATGATAGCATCACTGAGAAATCCAAATATGCCTTTTTCTTGGCTTTAAGCAGTGCTCCTTAGCCATTACAGAAACAGAAAGAAGTGTATTCTCTGAATAATGATGGTTTCCAGGCCTTTTAAGGCAAGCTAATGATTGCAAGTGAGACGCTCATTATCATATACAAGCTTTTTTGTCCACCAACCAAGTATTTGGATACAAGTAACCTCCCAGGAAATGACTGAGTTTGGATTGCATAGAAGACTACAGCTTTAGGCTGTACTTAGTCTTAATATAGAATGTGCGTATACCGTGCATATGGGTGTGGCTGAGGCAAGCTCCCTGCACTTAAACGACCTGAAGCCGCTTCTGTGAAACTGATACATGCCTCTCAGAGTCCCTCAAAAACAGGTTGAGAAAGAGGAGAGGGAGGGTGGGTGTGGAGATCCACAATAGCTCCTCTACAGAAAGAGAGAGAGAGAAGGGGGAGAGAGAAAAAAAAACAGCAGAAAACAAATAGTTTGTGCCATGTTTGATCCCGATTCCCATCTATCTGCCTGCTGGCGGTCCTCCATCCACTCCCACCTCAATATTGGCGAAAGGAAGTCTGTGGTCTGAAAACACAGCACAGAGGCCAAGATTTGTGTTATTGCAGGGTTCGGGGAGGAAGCAATTTGTGTGTAGGAACCCTTTTTTTCCCCCCGCGACTGAACAGACAGGTTGAAATGAGTTGCTATTAACCCAAAGGGAATGATTCCCTCCGCAGAGGACGGGAGGGAAATGAGGGGAGGGGAGGGCTGGCTGATCGGCACACTGGCTCCAGGGTCCGCGTCATTCACAGCACAATGGGCCTCACTGTCGGGACGTATATCAAATCAATCATTTCAATTGGTCACGTTTCATTACGGAGCCCTGGAAAAGGCCCATTCATGAGAAAGCCCATTCAACATTGCAGCACAGTTCTTTGCAGTCACTGTTTACTACATGACGCATCGCAAAACAACGTGGCAAAAAATTACATGGGCCAGGGCAGACTTGGGGCCAATTGTGGTACTTGTGCTTTCACTTGGAAACAGATTATTCTTTCCGTTTTCCATACAACTAAACATATTTCAAGCCAGTTAAACACCCCCCCCCATTTTAATGCATTGCTTCTCTTGGTTGATGTTCTAATGCAGCTGTTTAACACTGCCTGCTTGTAATTAAGTATCCTGTCAATTTGGTGTGACAGAACAAAATGTAACTAATTACTTTGGTCCCATTCAAAAACTGGAGAGACATTTGGGACTTTGACATACACTGACTGATGTAATTCATGATACTGAAGGCAAGAACATTAAAAGCTATTTCTTGTTTCTAATTTCACGTTTCTTTCTTAAAGAAAATTTGAACCTCTACCAGCTGCCAATCTAATGAGATGACAAGGGTTGTTCTGTATGAAATGACTTGCCAGTTGACTTAACCCCCTTTTATTCTTTAGAAATATTTCCAAACAGCTATGCCTTTGTGAAAATAAGTTATAGTGAAAAATTCTGAGGTGGAATGACCACCTAATAAAGGAGATATGGGTGGTCAAATCTTTTAGGATCCCAAAGCCTGCCTCATAGCTGTGATGTAATCTCTCTTTAGGGAAAACAACAATGTTGGTAACATTTTTTAAGCTTGTGAACAGGATAGTTAATTTCAAATGATAATTTACAATTATGCATGTTATGTTTGATCTCAGACACCTCATATTGTAAAATTTTGTATTTTGTTTTCATATGTTCTAGCCTACATCCTTGTCTACCTTTCCTGCAAATTTTATGCAGTGTCTGCCATTGTGAAGGCACAGCATGCATTTGAATGCCGCTCATCAGTTAAATCCTGCAAAAGAAACAATTACTTGATATTTAACAGTGCTGTTGATGGCAAAAGTCTTGAATAACTCAGTTGAACATATTAGATCATACATAATAATTTTTAAAAAATCATTTCTGAGTAGAGCATTAATATTGAAGAGGGGTTATATTTATAACTCCAAAATTAACATCACATGCTTGATCAAGTACTTTTTTCCTACTGTATGTAGCAACAAATGCGTTGAGGATAACCGAGAGAGAAATCAATAAGATTCAGTTGCAGCTCCACTGTAGCGCTTCCTCCCAGAAGGCAAACATTTGTGGAAATGTTCATGAAAACTGAAGAGGAGTTAAGTTAAATAAAGCCATTTTATACTTGATTTCCAAGGGCATGACGCCTGCATGTGCTTTATTACAATACAGCATTGCCTGTGCTGGAAGTAGAGATTTGTGTTGGGTGCTTCATTAGAATAACCAAACACCTGGAAGTCAGCTGCATTTTTATTTAAGCATCTCAGCCCAATCTTGGTCATGCCCTCCCACAATATTCCCGTAGACTAGCAAAAACTCACAAAATATGCTTGGATAATTACCTTCAAGCTGTACTGAAATTTATACGACAACAACGATGCAGCAATGCTGTAAACAACTCAAGTTTTACCAGGACACACCGTGCCTGTAATAATCAGAACCAAATGAATTTTAGAGACACCGTTCCTGTCTCTTATGACAAACAAATTCCGGAATGACACATGGCGACATTATTGCAGATGGTGCCCAAATGCTCTAGAGGAATATAAGCAATGAAAACTTTATTTGTAAGTCAATACTCACTTGCACAAGTTGAAAATATGACATAATATCGCAGCTGACACACAATGGCCAATGTGAAATTAAAGCACAATAGAATTCCATTAAGTGCCTCGTCCAGACTATCACTGAAGACCACAGGGCAAAAATACCAGAAAGACGACTGAAAGGAATTCAAAGAATCCTGTCGATGGCTGGGATGCGCACCTTTGCCGTGATACGCTATGCTCTGAATACTTAACCGCGCTGTTTACCAAGTTACGTCAGCCTCTTTAAAATAATAGCTTGATGTTTCCATTTTTATTAATTTATTTTTATACCCTTCATGATCAAAAAGAAGTCGGGAGAAATGACCCTCTTTTATCTTCTTGCTACACTATCAGCGACTTGTAGCCCATTTAGTTCTGTCTGAGTCTGCCCCTTTGATGTTTGCGATCCCAGTTAATAATTAATAGCTCTTGGTGAAAAAGCTTTCAAAATGTAAGAAAGAATCCACATTTGGGCTGGCGCTGCAATGCAGAGACTTGCCTTACGACAGCAAAAATGTTCCTTACAGGCTTACAGGCAAGCTGTGGGTCACAAATCATCCCCCAAAAAAAAAAAAAAAAAAAAAAATCCCACCCCCTGCATGAAAACATAACAGCAACAGAAGGTCTTCCTCGCTTTACATTTTGACTGTCAGGCTCTAACATCAAACAGTTTCTTATAAATAGTGCACAAATGCAGGGGTCTGGCATTGTTGTCCATCTATCTACTGTGCAGTCACAATAGGTTTTCTGACTTCATCTGAAATGCACTGCTTGTCAGAGACATCATTAACCTCCAGGAGAGTCAGGTGAGCAACACCGGCCATTTTATTATTTACAAAAAATACCATATTCCCCGTACCCCTTTAAGCACTAACTTCCACCAGTGCAATGGATGCCAGACTCTTGGTAATTCTGCTAGGTAGGACAGGTAGGCCAATAATAAAACAGGGAAAATAATAATAAATAATGTTAATTACAGTAAATAGATAAGCCCTTTGTTCAAGTCTAATATCGAGCATATCTGTCCCCCTTGCCCTGCCGCATAGATAGGCCAAGTGATGTAAACAGTGCATTTTAAAGGAAAAACCATCCCATCTCCACATGGGAACCAGCTTGTCGCTAAAGCTGTTCCATGATGACTGCACAGCATAGCTGACCCAAATCAGAGGAGAACCAGTGTGTAATGGTTCTGACAAGCCAATCATTGACAAGGGGGGGATCACAACAAAAAGAGTGCCACTGTCTCTCTCGAAGGTTGTAATTCACCCTGCAACTCTATAGACTATATAGAAGTGCAGAGCTTCTGTAAGGATGGTAGAGAAACTTGTCAGCCTGTAGGCAAAGTTAGGAATATTTTAATGTACAGATGCTGTTAAAATCAATGTGCACACACTCTGAAGAAGCTTTTCGGTACATAATAAGTGTGGTCTGATCACCTTTTTTCAAATGAAGGGAGTCATAAGCATAAAGGTCTCCACATCTCAGTGGCCTTTCTGCTACAACCACTGGTCCAAACTGCTATATTGGAAAGAGCTTATAAGAGCTGGCACAGAAAGCATTGAGGCTCACTGCACAAGTTCATTATAGGCAGTAAACAATTTGTAATTCAGCAATTCTTTCGCTATGTCTCATTAGAACGTTCTCCTTATTAAAACAGACGATGTGAAGCATAACTGTACTTTACACAATTGGTTAACACTGTGGAAATGGTTACACACTGCCTAGGAAAAACAGCATCAGGAAAAAGGAACAATAGTTGCAAGCTGAAGCTCACCAACCGGGATAGATGGACATTTCAAAGGATAGTTGTTTAAAACCACAAAACAATATCCTCAAAAATTACCACAGACACAAATCTACACCTTCGTGACCCAGTCTCAACAAAAAATGTATGTCGTGAGCATCACAAAGCTGACATTTATGGTAAAGCTGTCCACTGCTTGTAACAAAGGCCAATGCACAACAACACATAACTTTGTGTACTGAGCACAATACCTGGACTTATGAACAGTAGAAGAAAGTAATATAGTCTAATGAGTCTTTTACTCTTTTTCCTACATCTGGATGGATTTATGTTTGAAGAACACCAAAGGAAGCCTTCAACCCACATTGCCTGTTCCCAACTGTTAAACAAGGTGGTGGATCTATTATTGCATGAGCAGCCATCTCATGGGAGTCACTGGGTTCCACTGCATGGCAGAATTAGGGTCAAGGAATGTGAAGCTATTTTAGGTAACCAGGTGTACCCTATGCTGCAAACACTGTTTCCTCAATATGTTCCCCTATTCCAAGACAGTAATGCCCCTTACACACTGCTTAAAGGATTCAAGAGTGGTTTCTCAAACAACAGGATGAAGTCAAACACCTTCCATGATCTCCCCAATCACCACATCTAAACATCGTTGAACCTTTATGAGAAGTTCTGGAATGTACAGTGTGGACCTCCTTCATCTCACAAAGAATTGGAAGCTTTCCTTCTTGAAAAATGGTCCAATATCCCACTACAAACAGTTCAAAACTTGTAAAACAGCATTCCAAGCAGGACTGAAGCTGTTCTGGAAGCAAAGGGCAGCCCAAATCCTTAGTTTAGTTCATAGATATTGATATTATTTGGCGTTTCCATTATTTTGTCTACCCCTGCTTAAATACATACATACACACAGACACAGACACACAGACATACACAGAGGTTTTCAGTTTTCACATGCACTCCATGACCTCCACTGAAGAACTCCCACCTCACCTTCCTAAGCTCCTTCAACACTCCAAACCTGTTGATGAGCTTTGTTTTAAATGTTTGTGTTTGTGTGTGCGTGTTCGTGTGCGTCGTGCTTTTAATCTCAACACAGTGTTACACCTGCACAGACAACAGGGAGGGGTAGGGGATTTGAGGGGGTGTTGGAGTGGGAGTGCTGGGGGGTTCTGGCCAGGCTGAGCTTCTGTGCTCTGCATTCTTTTCACACCATTATAATCGGATAGTCCACCCCCTCCACTTTTCCTCAAAGAGGACTGCTATTAAAACCCAACTCTCTTGCTCTCATTCCCTCTCTTTCTGCACTGGTATAATTAAGGCAATTAAGTCTTCAGAAGGTTCTCCACTACTATTATACAGTAATTTTATGTTGCCTCCTGGCTTTTCAGTTTATTAAAAGATAAAGGCGTACTTTTCTACCTCAGTGTTTGCTTATCTGTGGTAGGTTTTTTGTTCTTTTTTTCCGAGAGTGCCAAGACATAACTTAGATTCCCTGAATAAAAATAATCAAAAGACTTCCATCGCTCTGTTAACTGTTGACTTGCTAAGAGAAATTATTTTGCATTCACAATCTCTCCTTGCTTTTTTCTTTCAAGAGACACTTGTGCCAGAACAACATGTTACTCAAAGCATAAGCGATACAGGGATTTGAGTGGAATATACCTGTCTCCCAGTGGGAGAAATAAAACAGCAGTATTGGGTTAATGCAGTGTTTTGAACACTTCCACAGAAGAGCAAGGAATGCCACTGGACTGGAATTGCACCTATAGAGCTGGGGTTGCTGTACCAAACCACCACTTTGATCTAACGGCTAGCCCACTTTCCCTTAGTTTAAGAAAAAAAAACATCACAAGGCCTCAAAACGGTGTGAGAAATGTTTTCCCCTTGAAACACCAGCAGTTTGTTTAGGCTACACCATTAGCACCTATTTAGATGACACACTTATCTGATGTTTATACTGAACACTTAGAAGAATTACAGTGCTAGAGGCTGTATAAATCCTGGCCATCAGAACATAAAAGTGAACTTTTTTTTCTTGAGGTCTCTCCTCATAACAAATGTTTTAAATGCAATGACCAAATGTTCCTTAACACAACCAGTTTAAGGGCATTTGTATGTATATACATATGTGTATATATACACACACGCACACACTTAAGAGGCATACCCCTGGTTCACCTTTACAGTGAGCGGCTGCTGGTGTTTTTGTTCTGTTGGTATTCACTTCTATATACCACGCTGGGGCTACCTCCATCAGGTCACTTTAAGATACAACACTGAACATGACCATGACATAGTGGGAAAAGCTGCATTCATTGTGATCCTCTGAAATGACAAATCAGATTTTTTTAATTCATGCAGAATTTCTGTAAGATTCCATAACTATGGGGAAAAGGACAATAAGGGATATATTAAATCTATTCCATTTCTTTGGTAATTTCATTATTCCACAACTCCACAAATTGTCACATTGTAATGCACAGCATTTCCCAAGCCATATGAGACCACAGACTCACCAGCTGAATTTGCATGGGAGATGCAGATTTTAGCAACTATGTTATACATGTGTAACAAGCAATCTAAGTTTCCATGTTTAGGATTCAAGGTAGCTAACACACTGGCATATGTAGACAGAAGAGACAGACAAAAGACTGAAATTAAGCACCACTCTGTGACAGCTGACAGGATTCAAGGGTGGGGTGAAGGTTAGTGGTGTGGAATTCGAGAATGAGTTGTTCATAAGTTAGCCTGAACTTCTGATTCTGAAGCACCCACCTACCAAACAGTATTGACAGTCATTAATATGCATTAATATGCATTAAGCATTAATATGCTACAAAATCTCTCCATTAGGTTGCCATTAATCTTCCTCAACTTATTTCCACTAGAAAGATGGTGATTACATGAGTTGCTTGGCATTGTTTCCAAAGAACAAATTAGTCCAGAGAGTGAGCAGAGAGCACTTTCAAAAAGGACATGCACAGAAGAGAGTGAGGGAGTGAGTCTTGCCAATCAAGACTCTGAGGAAAATGGCTCTTTGAGTAGTGAATGAGATGCAGCTTCCGAATCCAATTCAGTGAAATGAGACTCATAATCTTTGCTTCATGAGGATGACACACACAGATGTTTCAGATGAGAGGATCATTTCTGAATAGTATGTCATTTTTTACTAGTTACAAAGTTATTCCATGGCCCCAGATGAAGAGAATATTTTCACATAAACAGCAATATGGTAGCGTATTTAATGAATTATAAGGTTTTCGGCTCTGAAGAGAATTCTATCAATCATTTCATTTTTGGTCAACCAGTCTGTGGTAAATGAACAAAATGAAAGACTCAGAAACAAGTCATTACATCAAATATATTCAATCAGACTTAGAGCAAGCTGGCCTCAGATGCTGCCGATACTGAAATAGGTCTGGAGACCAGTATACCTGTAAAAATTCAACAAACACATACAGTCTCAGGAGACACTGTACATTCTGCCTGCAACATAATGTGGGAAATGAAAATAAGAATCACATTTCATATTTCAAATTGTACACATTACTACATGTATGAACATTTTTGTTCACATATATGTACTAGTGCACCTCTCAAGACTCCCTGGGAAATCATGAAAGCTCCTTGCTATTAAATGTGGACACCAGGCCTATTACCTCCTTCCACCTTAACAATGTAGATGAAATTGTTTCGCACTTCCTTAATTCATAAAATGTGTATGTTCACGTTTAAAGTTTGGTTCACATCTGAGACATTAACACCCAAGGCACCTGTGCTAAATACATCTCTCTTACTGTGTCGTCCACACTGTACATATTTAGCGCAGAGCAGACTGAAGTCGTGCTGAACAAGTTTACCTAATGATGCAAATGCAGGTAGAGAGAGTGTACTTTGTTAAATTCTAAGTGAGGAAACATTCTTTTAAAAAATAATTACTTTCACTGTTTAATGTTACTTCAGAGGCTGTTAATAACTGACTGATGCATTTTACTAGAGCCAAGGGGGTCATTATTTTACAATTCAGAAGTATTTTTATAGATGTGAAAAATATCTATTGACCACATAAAGTGCTGTTATTTTCTACCTCCTACAGCTTGCATAAGACCATATACAGCACAAACCATGTTCAAAATGCATTATACCTCCATTATACGTCACAGTTAACAAACTGCTAACTTCACACAAAATTAGCAGTTTAGAGGCAAACCATTTTGTTGTATTCTACATTATTTTCCTTGGTTCATTGCATTGGAAATGTCAGACAAGGTAAAATCCCAATCTAAATGACTCCTTTTGTCCAAGTTTCAATTGGCCATCCAAAACTGAAAATTAAGGGAAAATTGGTCACTGGCTCTTTAAAATGATCCAAAAGGCAAAAGCTATGACCTAGTTTGAGGGAGACTTTCTAATCTGTATCTGAGCAGACCCAAGTAATGTTTCTGTAGGCTAGCCATGTTGCTAACTATCCCTCCGGGGTGGTCCGTCACTTTTCATAACAATTCCTGTGGACAGGTAAATCTCCACAATGAATTGTGCATCATCTTCATTAAAAAAGAAATTAAGTTTGGATAAATAAGCCTACAAACAAGTGATGCTACCTTGTTGCATGCCCCCAAAGCATATTGGGAAACCATGGGCTCCTTTTGGCTTCAAACAAGACTTGACATTTACCAAAGTTATTTATAATTTCCTTCTTCCCCCTGGCTTTGCTCTAAAGCAAAGCACTGCGAATGAGACCCCAATCGCGTTGGTGGCCTTGTGAAATAGTGCAGAATTAATGTCCAATAATTTCAAACCAGGCTTCAGGGGTTTAAACCCACAGGTCTGCTTCACAGTCCTGATCCCAACCCATTTTTGGCCAACATAGTGACTGTAGAGAGGATAACAAATTGAGAACGCCATGCTTAGTGTCCCCATCTATGAAAAACAAGCCCTAAGGCTCATGGTGCCTAAGCAAACCAACAGTCATAGCCGCATGCATGTGAAAAGCTTCAGCCTCTATGAGGAAGAAAGCTTCCTTAAGAAAATTGAACACGTTTCTCCCATTAGCTATCGGTGGAAGAAAGTTCAAGTAAAACAACAGGGGAAAAAAGGACTGTCCCCTCACACAGGACTAAGGTGCACTGTCCAGTATGCAGTGAACAGTTGGTCTTGTCAAGGGCTTTTAGAAGTGTGAATGTTGTGTTTGACAGCTAAGTGGGAAGAGGCCCAGTTAGGTCTTGTGGGAGAACATACACTGCCCATTCTTCTCCCTGCTTTTTCATGGAGAAAAATCTCAGAAACAGTGACATCCTTGTCCATCATTTTGTAGTCTGAGTCTGGCATCAGTGTTTCTGTCTTTATATCAACAAAATGCCCCTCAACCAGAGGCTTAGTCAGCCTGAATCACCTACAATTTAATAATAATATGACAGAATTCGACACTAGGTTCTGCTACTATGTGAAAGAAAGCTTGTCCTAACCTTTCAAACAAACTTAAATTTTGAAGTGTTATGACTAATACTTGATCCTTCCCTTGGGTTGGACAAATATCAGTATCCTGTGTACTGACTTCTTCCCCCTTCACCTCTGCTTGTATCTGAACTGCTGCACAGAAAATGGCCCTTATTTAATCTGATCACAATGGCCTTAAACTTTGAGCATCTTAAAATTTAAGCAAATGTCACTAGCTCTATCCCAAAAATTACAGGGTCCTGCTCACCGAAGTTAATGAAAATGGACTGCAGAATACATGAAATACTTAATATTCAGACTGAATCTGGGCTGCATGCTGGGTTGTTGCAAGGCTTTATAGACTTGTGCCACCAGGTGCACCCATCCAAATATCTTGCATGTCAACAGCAAGAGGTTCTCACAATGGCCTGAACCTGAGATCCTATAACAGCTGTACAGAAATCACAAAAAGGTTCTCATTCAGCTACACACTAATGGCAAAACCACTGGATCTGCCATTTATCATATACTATATCATTACAAACACTGCATCTTAAATGCCAAATTAAATTGGACAGTGCTCATAACAACCACATAACTGAGCACTACAGTCACATGTGTACTGGCCTGACCTTCTTGCTAATAATTATAACAATTCTGTATATTTTCTTCGTTAAAAGAAAAACAAGCACACAATATTTTTCAATATATTTTTGCAAAATGCAATCAAAATGCTGATTATCCCTTTAGTCAATGAACCCACACAATTAATCTACAGCTCCTTTGTTCAAGCAGTGCATGGGGAGGAAAAAAATGAAAGGAATTCAGGAGTTATTTACAACTTCTCAGTGTTCTGGCCTACATTTTTGGAGACAGTGGCGAGAGAAAGTATCAACACACAGCTAACTACAGGAGGGCTCAGAGCAGCCTTCAAGCCTGGCAAACTGCCTCCCCCCAGCCCTGTTCACTCTGTCCCTATCCCTTTCTCTCTCTCCCTGTGCCTCCCTCGCTCTCCCTCTCACACTCACTCACTCAGTCTCATTTCCCCTGCCTATTCCCTCCCTCTGGTTTACAGTTTTTTCCCCCCACCCTCCCTACCTCGCTCCCTTCCTCCCCCTGTCTCTGCCCCAGCGCACAATGCCGTGTGGCTATTCATCCATCGTTGCGTAACCAAAAATTATACAATTGAGTTGCACCATGAATGTGTGCAAGGGGGCACCTCCAAAAGGCATGCCAGTGCCACTTGGCAAGTAGACGACACAGTAAGAGCTCCAAACCCTGATGAAGAGAGTGCTCCAATTACTCTTAAAGTACAAATAAATACAATTTGGATTAAACAGACACCAGCCTCTGGAAAAATCTAACACGAGGTACTTAAAAGAAGAACAAATGAAGCAAACGAGTCATCAGCTTGTTAGCGCAATTAATGTTTTATGGTGGAGTGCTTGCCATTCAACACTGGAAAACAAACTTGAAAGTGGAGAACATATATACTGGTATTTAAAGAAACATGTAAGCACACTTCAAACAACCCTCATACAAGAGGCATCATTAGAAAGTTTTGAATATTGAAGAGGTACTTAAAAAAGATGGTGTAAACATTACGTGCAGCATTTTTTTTCAACTGACATCTCAAAATGCAAACATGACTGTTGAAGGGTACCATGAGTTCTCTGAAAGGGGAGGACAAGGTCTTGCCAGGCTTCCAACGTGTCTTCACAAAGTCACCAAGGAAGTTCTGCTACATTAAGAACTGAACGCAAAACAGAAAACACAGGTCAGAACCCTGTTCATACCCCCGGGAAAAAGAGGGTATATCATGTATAACAGTCTAGCTTCATTGAACTGAGACTTCTCTCTCAATGAGGGTGATGATGGTTCCTGGGCTTCACGCTGATTGGCCATGCACCTGCATCCTGGTCACAGCATGTCGGCTCCATCAGCTCTTTCAGAGTTCTCAGAGTGGATGTTCATGCTTGAACCGACGTGCCAGGGGGACACATTTCTTGCACAGTTCCCACACACACACTGCTGTCGAGGTTCCGTTCGGCGGACTCAAAGTCCTGTGCGACACCGCAATCAAGCCCCTTCTGCCCAATGACACGCAAAACAGCCAACTGGGCTTTTGCCACTTCCTGACCCCTCAACTGATGCCCTGCACTCAAAACCTTCAAAGCAGCTACCAGCAGCTTATCTCGGTGGGCAGAGTCCGTCAGCTGGTCGTCAGTCCGGCCCCATGGAAAACCAACAGCCGTGAATGAACAACTGCTAATTAAATTTCCTCTTGTTTTCCTTTTGGTACATTATGTTTTCTTAAGCGGTGCACTTTTCCAGTCTTTGTAATCCACGGTGGAGAAAAAAAAAAAAACCTTTCCTGTTGTTCCCTGTGTTTTTTTTTCCTCTTCCTAAATAACATAAGTGTACTAATATCCTCAACATACACCCTTGAATTGCATCACTGCATGAGGTGGTGCACAAAAACATTATTCAGCAATATTCAGAAATAGTGTAACACAGGGTTGTACCCGAAGCTGAATACATCATTTGGATTCTCATGGATAATGAGCTTCAAACAGACTTTTTGTTTCCTGGTATAGATATGTTTCAGCCAAAGATGTCTGTGTTTTTGTTTCGTACCCATGGCAGAAGACAGAGTCTTTGGACTGTGATTCACTGAAGGACATGTATGTCTAGTCACAGCTAACTGAGGGAGAAGGGAAGGGTCTTTTATTAGGAACAAGGAGCCTCGTTCTCACATTCACACACACTTGTCTGTCTGTCTTCATACAGCCCGTCCCTCCCTCAAGCTCCATTTTCAACAAAGATAATATCAACATTTCTTTGTTCTTGCTCTATTGCTCTATATTTTTCAAATCTTTATTCTTGTTCTTCAATAATGATTACAAATTGTGATACAAAACTTGTAGTTCGTTCTTCTACTCAGATGCATGTGGAAACTTGCTAATACTGGCTGACTAGCAAACTGCTAACAAGCATAGTCAGCTAAAGGACATTGTAAAGAACTGTAACCTATGTTGCTCTGGGTAAGAGCATCTGCTAAATAATGTAATATAATGTAGATATTACATTAATATTACCTTCCTGATCTTCCTCGTTTTCTCATAGCATTAATATTGTGTATTTACATTGCTGAAGGATACATCCAATATGGCTTACATGGGGTCGCACTAAAAACTGAATGTGCCGAACCATGTTCCTGTACATTTCCCACTTTCAAACTGAGCAAAAAAGGGCCAGATATCCCTCTGTCTCCATGGTCCCTTCTTGATCTCTATTGTCTTTGCATCAGAGTTTACTGATTAAACAACATCCAAGAGCCTGTTAATGTGCAATTCCCCCCACTGCTCAGTCAACATTCATTTAGGCCAGGATTGCCATTTGATGTTCAGTTTACAAATTCAACCCCCTGAAAAGGGAGATCTGGCCGCGGCTTTTATGCTGCAACTTCAGAGGTGGAGTTGGAGGGGAGGAAATGAGAGAAAACAGGAAGCAGGGCTGGATGTCTTTCACCACACCAGCCGATAGCTTTGAAGAGTTTAAAATAGTTACTGACATCTATGGTAAAGATTCTGATAAGATGAAAGCATTGCTAATATGTAATGTAATGCCAGCGGTAGCAGGGTCTAAGGACTTATCTTGTTTCTCGCCCAGTCGGAAGTACTGCTGAATACTGCTAATTACTATTTGAAGAAAAGCTTTTAAAATTTACTGGCGTAAAAAAGGGACCCACTGAAATTGAATAATTTCACAGTCAAGTTGTAGGGATACTGGCATTCACCTTCTGCAAGGAAGTAGTGATGTTTTTTGATCTGACACTGCATTATGTAGTTTTAAAAATGCTGATCACAAGCCTACATGTAGAAAACTTTAAATTATTGGAGGTTCCAATTAATGATGTTGTAGTAACAACATGCATTCCTTTGCAGATTAGTAAGCAAGCCAGTCTTTCTATTCAGAGTGACTTAGTAGTTTAGAGTTCAGCATAGAATTGGTAGTTTAAACATTTTATACCCATATCCTCTTCTGAGGAACCTGTAGGACTAATTCATTCCATCTGCATCCACCTGCAAAAAAACATAATATTCTCCCTGATGGTAAAAGTTCCACACTTCTATACAGTTTACAGAAGTGGAGGGCAAGATGCAAACGATTCGGGCTGTGGTAATTCAACAGGCAATTTCAATGGCCCTAATTAAAGGACTGTACATTCTACCTTCTTATTTTTCTAATCTCTCTTTCCCTTGAAGCCGCCTTAGGGACTGTGTCTCTGCTTGCATGAAAGAGGCTTCATCTCCCTGTGTAATGGTATCCTCTCTCGGAAAGGAGTGTTTCTCTCTGGGCAAACACAACAGCAGGTCAGGACTCGGCCTTCACAACTTCAGAGTCCTCTTTCTGCAGGAGCACTTAACCCTTTACAGGACTGTTTGTTCTGAACGAGAGGGGAGGAAAGCAGGCAGAAACAGCAGTGAGGGCCACTACAATGAATTTTGGTCCCCAAGGCACAGTTTTTTGGAATTACTGAAAGCTACTTCAGGCCCTTACAGAAATTATTACTGTTCTATGGAGGGAATTTGCTTAGATATTTGCTTAGACCAAGGCCTAACAGTACTTTACATTTCTGCAAAAGGCAGCATCCCCCTTGTGCTAAGAAATATGACAACAAATGTTCTCCATAACAGCAGCAAATACTTAGTAGGATAACATGCCTTGCTAGCCTGCTAACCAAGATGCCATTTACAGCCTTTAAAGAACTTACTTATATCCAGTTAATGGAACAGTATTGTTAATTCTTTTGAAAACAGACATCACTAGAACAAGTAACATCAATCCTACTTGTTGAAGAACTACACTGCAGACGGGCTAAGGTTATAAATTGTTCATCAGAATAGCTGGCTGTTTTTCAAGCAGTTCATCTTTATTAGACCCTGTATAAAGTACCCCATTTCAAGACACAGCAGAGCTGAGACTGAAAAATAATCATAGGGTGGCACTGTAGCTACACATCTTGTTAGGCCTATATTTCAGTGCACATGCCAATTACTTGCCATCCTTGAGACAAAGCACTTCTGCCACAGAAGAACTCAGAGCTAGAAAATTACACACACATATCTCCAGCCTTACCCTACTATGTGAGTGTGTGTGATAATTTAGAGTCAAATTGGGACATTTCAAATGGTTTGATTTCCCACATTTTTGTTCCTTTTGATAAAACAGAAAGGCTCAAACTGGCCTTGCTGACTTCCAAGCACTTCCTAAAACATGCACCCGAACTTGTAATAACAGCCAGGACCAGTGAGCTAGGCTATACTGTCAGGGACCATTAACTCAGTTCTGACTCACCATATCCTTGTTAATTTTGTCTCCATAAACATCTATATCCATACTATAACAATTAACGAAAATACCTCTTTTCAATACCAGTAAACTTTGTAATCATTACCACTTTTTTTTTTACAACGCAAAAAAATACTATCCCAGCATGTTCCACAATTAACCAGTAGCAATGTATTGATGTTGACTCGCTTTAAACCTGAATGATTTTGAAGGACCCTTCACAGTTGACTCCCATTATCTCAACCATAAGTGACCCTTTGTTTTAGGTCCACTGTAATTTGGCAGGCCACTTTCGGAGGGGAGCACTATATAAAGGAAACCAGATCTCTTGATTAAAGTGTTATGGGTGCATTTTTTAATTAAAATCAAGCTGAAATAAAAAGCAGTACACATATCAGACATATGGATCAAAAGACTGTTCAGTAGTCAAACAGGAGAACATGTTCAACTAGTAACTGCTGGCTTCCTTTCTAGTCAAGGAAGGGAAATATAATTTTATAGGAGTTCAGTAGGCCAGGTTTTTGGAAGGTGCCTCAGTCATTAATATGCTCAATATTAAACTAGTGCTGCCTTAACAATGTACCTTTTTCATGTTTGCTTTTGCAATACACCTTGGGCACACCCACCAGTGAATGCAAAAGGCCATTCAATGATGTGCTGTTCTATAAAGGAAGGTGTTTATTCTGCAGCAAAACAGAGTGACATACCTCACTCATTCACTGTGAAAAGCCTGAGAATGTAACTTGAAGACATGCTAAGGGGGGAGAGGGGAACCCCTCACCAGTAAACTTGACTTTATCTCACTGAGCATTATGCTCTTGAACAAGAAAACCTAAAAACTGTATTCAGATTGCCCCACGACCTTGTTAGCATTCCGATCCGTAATGTACTAGCAATGTGTGGACTGACTCCAATGGGAAGTGGGGAGGAGCTGGAATGGTTGTGTGCTTTTACGACAGGCTCATTGATTGGCTGGAGAAATTCAGTGACGACTGGATGCTGCTCTCCAATAGACCTTTGAGCAAACATTGACCCAGGTGCCTCAACTGCAGTTTAAAAAATAAACCAATTTTGCATCCCCACCAGTCAACACTTGAGCACTTCCCATCTGCCACACCTTGGAGGTAGGTGTGTTTGAACCCTGTTGATGACAAACAAATGACTTAATCTCATGAACCACTGTAAGGAGTGAGAGGAGCATAAAGGAGGATCAACTGAATGATTACTTTCTACCTACACCACAATCTAACCCCTCATCCAGTCCCTGCCCAGCGGTCCAATTTAGCTCCGCTCCCATTCTATCACGTACTACTCCCTTCATAGCCACTTGAATGAGCCACTGTAAGGACCTCCTCTCTTCCCTGGCAACAAACTTCTTCAGAAGTGTGACAATGGTGAGATGTAACTTACCCCTCACTCACCCACAGTCCCTCCCCTTGTAAACCCCTCACTCCCCCCTACCCCCTCCCCACACCGCACCCCATCCCTTCCAATCAAAGCGAAGGCGAACATAAAGAAAGCCCAGTTTCTCTTCTAGCTGCCAGGTGTGCCTGTGTCCCTTTCTCATGTCCCGCGCTCTCTCTCCCCTCCATTAGCTCATCCTCTCAGGTCACAGCTGGCCTGCCCACCCCCTTCAAACCCCCGCCCCCAACCCCTCCCATATCTCTCTGCATCATAAAAGGGGACTTAAACCGCAGCGCATCTTCCACAGAGGAGTCCCCGCCAAGCAGGTCGACTCAGGCCCAGCCCAGCCATAAAAGGGGGAGGCCCAGCCCGGCAGGGGTTTCGCAGCAAGGGACCACAGAGCGAAACAAAGTCGGGAAGGGGGTGGGTGGAAGGGGGGGGGTGGTTTGGCGTGATTGCTTTTCTTTGGTTTTTAACACCCGAGTTATGGCAAGGCTATAAAGGCTTGCCTTCTCCTGTGAGATACAGAGCCCCTTAACCGCTACACACCCTCTGTGTTTTTGTGTTGTTGTTTTTTTTTTCTTCCGCCTATACTAGGCAAACTTTCCCCTAATTACCTCTGCAAAAGAAAGAGGATTTTTGCACTTCAAACACAGCAGCCTACTTCTGAGGAATAAGAAAAAGGGAGACAAGCCATAAATCTGAGTTGAGCGTGAGTTTGGGAGTTTAAGAGTTTAACAGTTCATCTGCATTGAAGTGTCACACTACGTTTGATTATTATTAATGTACTTGTTGTCTCCCCCCCCAAAAAAAGTCTACCTCTGTGTGGTGATGCACTACCCTTTTTCTTTTTCATTTCCCCCCTCTTTTTCTCTTTCTCTTTCGTCTTAAGTCCCTGTGGTTCCTTTCTTCTTCTTCTCCTTCTTCTTCTTCTTTTTTTATTAGGGGCCCGAGCAGTGAAGTATAATAATGGTCATTTTGCTTCCCATTGAAAGCTGAGTGATTCGGCCCAGGGACGGCTCACTTTGAGCCACATGACACAGGGAGCTTCCCAGTGACCATGGCAACAGGCTCAGTGGGTTCCCAGCCCGTGAAGCTGTGATTTCATACTCTGAGCCATGCGGACAAAACATGGCCTACAGGGAGAAGCTCAGCCTGGCAAGAAAACCTTTGACACCCCGCTAGGAAAATCCGGCAAGATAATATCGGCAAGTTGAGGCAAACACAAACACGAAAATGGAAGGCAGACTCCACGTTTTTCAGCTTCAGAAGTTTTCCCTTTTTTTCTTTTTTTGGGGAGGGAGGAAGGGGGTTGGGGTGGGCTGCGTATTCTTTGTAAGCACAGCCTATCAACCTATTCATAAGCTCATCAAATAAATAAATCCCAGGGTCGATTTGTTCCTTTACACTGACTGAACCAAAGTGAAGGAACAGAAAGATTAACTGAGGGGGGGAAAAAAGAACATGGCCATGCAGGCTACAGTTTGTGTGCCCTAGCACTTCAGGAAGTAATCTTTTAAAAAGCGAGATCAGTAAATGATAAAATATAGAAGAAGAATTCAAAGGCAAAGAAGTCTTCATTGATTGGTTTGCTATGTCTGGGAGGAAATGCTCAAGCACTGACCTTTACCTCATTTTTTAAGTAAATAATAAGGGCAACATCTTCTGTCATAAAAAAATAAAATAACTTATTTTTAAACTTCATGAAGGCAACACTTGACTCTGAGTGACTCATGCATACTGCAAGTTTGCCTGAGTCAGATTCTATAATGTAGAAAATGCAAATACTATGACTACACCTGAAATTATATCACTTATATCACAGACCTACTGAGGCCACATGCATGACTTGCTCAAAATTTCTTTATTTATATTTCAAACAAGTCCAAATGTTAAAGCAGAAAAGAAACACTCTCCCAAAATGAGGATACCTATTAATTTAAAAATAATTAACCAGTTCAGGAAGGGGCGAAAAATGTGACAGCACTCATCGTTATCTCCCATCCACACAGCAGGGTGACAGCCCAAACGACTAGACCATCAATATGACAAACTACCCCCTCAGCCAAATGTCTGCCAACTACGCCACACCAATCCTGAGGTGAAAAGTAAAACAATCCACTAATTACCCTCCACCTAATATTCTTTTTTTCAGTGAAAAGCACAGCCTTGTTATTCCTCTACTGAAAAATGACACTGAATTTGCTTATTCTACACAATAATAAAATACGAGTGACTGCCGCGTCTACACTACAAACCATACAGTCATTCTAGTGACAATTCTGCAAACAGAAGAGCTATTATAGATAATCAATTCCAATTCAGACTTGGAGCACTGTGCAAGAAATGAGCCATTTCAATGACTCAAAACAAAGCATTGATCGCAGCCAATCAAACAGGTTTTTGCTCAAGATCAACAATACATTCTTTCCTGCTGCATACTAACTGGGTATTTGCTGTCTGGGGAGGCGAATTCAGATGAATTCTGGTGAATTTTCCCCCCCTAGGGAACCTATTCATTTGAAAACATTTCACATTTAGAAAAAAAAAACTGAACGCACTACTCTTCTCAGCTGAATTCACTTATTTGAGCTTTACACTGAATTCTGTTTAATCTGGCAGTATATACAGTGTCATTAAAGCACCATGTTTTCATGCTACATTTTTCATGGGCTCCATGGATGAAGCAAAAGATTAGACTGAAAGAGCAGACTTGGGCAAATTACAGTGTCTAGCAGCCAAACACGCTGAGAACGGCTATCTTAAACCAGGCCGGGGATGCAGGGTTGGGAAAGACAAGACGACAGATCTTATTCCACTGGATTTCCTGACTCTGTGGTCTATTTGCAGACTAAAGTGAAAAAGAAAGTTCCACATTATATTTCAACAGCTCAAAATGCAAAAAAAAAAAAAAAAAAAAAAACTTTAGGAAGGTGCTTGGTTGGACATAAGACAATGATTAATTTATAGGCTAATCATTTAAACATGAAATAATGGTTTGGTATGTCCAGCTGAGTGATTTCCCTGGGGTTCATCATTCCTATATTAGTTGAATTCTCTTAGGAACTTCTAGTCAAAATTTTACAAACAGAAAACGGCTATACAATATACAATAGTTGTAGGGCCAGTTACTGATTTTATTGTGAGAGGATTGTTAGAGGTGCCCTAAGTACTGACAGAGTTAAAGATTTGTAAGCTGTTATTTACACAAACTGAAACATGACAGACTCTCAATACTGATATGACAAACCCCTTCAACTTTCCCTTTGAGGTTTTTTTCCCCCTCTTTTTTTTGCAATCTGCAGTACATAACACGTGCTTCATAATGTTCAGGCTTTGCTTTATGTCCATCAATGGAGACAAATGCAACTCCGGTACACTTGAAAGGCCCAAGCACAAAGAGGCTTTGTATTCTTTCATTTAGCTCCCCCTTCTGTAATATTTAAGTTCAAATGAGATGTCTATCATATTCACTTTGATCTAGTGAAGCGAGTCAGTTTATTAACTGCGGATTAGCCCACATATTGTACACCCGTTCCCCTGCAGAAGTATGCCCCAACACTGAGGTGTTTACAAATTAAGTTCCAACTCATGTTTTAAAGACAACCTGGCAAAGCAAAAAAAGAAGCTTGCAAAATGCCATACATATATGTGGAAAGCTTCAGAGCACGGCTATAGCAAATCCAATCAATAACATGCACAAGAGGAATGTTCTCACCCCTACCTGTGTGTCTGCTTAATTCCTGTTTGGAGACCAAATCCTGCCCTACTCCAAATTTTGCAGCACTCAAGCTGTAATTAACTCAGACTGCTTCTGCACAGAAATCACGGGCAAGAGTCAATGCACTCTGGGCCCGAGGAGTATCAAAGGTCCACAGTACACTTCATGGAAGCTCATTTCATCTTGAAGGGTTTTGATTAACCTCATCTTGATGAATAAACAGAAAAACATGTGTACACTTCAAATTAAAAAAATGTGGTGAATGAAGGACTAGAGGGATGGACTGGAGGGTGCATGATTTGTTTCACACCAGCATGTGCCTGTATTACTCTCTGGCCTGTGTTTATTTACAATGGGCTGAAAAGACTTTCAGCTGCTCACAAAAGATGCAATGTGTCTGCGGAGTTGCAGTGGGTGAGCTAAACGCATGACAGCTTTGGGTCTACTTCCTGGCCATCTTCCTTACAAGATGATGTCCAGCATACTAAATAGAAAATGCACCACGTTTCTGATACAAGGTCATGAGTTAGCTGGTCAGCCTCAGTGTGCAGACACTGTGCAAAGCAGCACACTAGTCCAGGAAGGCTCACAGCTGACCTCTTCCAGACATGTGGTCAGCAGCTTTTCTCCTGCACTTGTTCCTCACCGTCTTACATCTCTCTCTCTTCTCTGGTGTCGTTGCCGGACAGGAGTCCAACCCGAAAGCCACTCAGAGCTAAGAAGGAGCAGCTGTTTGCTTTGTTCTGTCATTAGCCACTCTGACTCAGAGGAGACACACGTTGTGGTGTGGAGGGGCCGCTTAACCCCAAAACCAGGCAAGTACATGATGTATAATTAATCGTGATTGATGAGGAAGGCTGGAGGCCTCAGATGGGTCTTAAAATGAAAAATAAAGGATCCCTGCAGGAATTCTGGGAAAAATTCAGAATGGCAGCTGACCTCCAGCCCATCAAACAATTCTGCACATGAGCGCAGGGGCAACAGGGAAGTCAGTGAAGTCAGTCGGTGCGCCCCCCATGTTCCCGCACTCACTGGCCACTCTGTACCAGGCCCCAGCCAGACAGAAGCACAACACCCATAGCCCGGACAGTCAGTGAAGAGAAAAATCAGACAAGCAGGGCCCACATCCCGACACCCCCTCTCCACACACACCCAAACCCCCCTCCCCACCAGCTTCTGTCAGAGGCTGATGTAATTAGAAGACCCAATGTGCCAGTGAGATGAAAGGAGAAAGCCCATTTGTGGCTGCTGATGTGTCAGTTGGGCTGGCGTAATACTTGAAAGAGACGATATCGTGCTGGCAAAACGACAAAAGAGACAGTGCCACTAAAGCCGTGCCATGGATTTCACGTTTCGGTCCGGCCACCAACTCGCACAGAGGGCAGGCCCACCCGAAACACAGGCCAAGGACCAATCTGAAAACTC
This sequence comes from Megalops atlanticus, assembly GCA_019176425.1. Classification (NCBI taxonomy): domain Eukaryota; kingdom Metazoa; phylum Chordata; class Actinopteri; order Elopiformes; family Megalopidae; genus Megalops; species Megalops atlanticus. Next base: position 18,432,279 of record CM032878.1, on the reverse strand, counting down.
ACTCATGCAGAAAACAAGGCAACATGAAAACCTCTTAAAAAGAAAAAAAAACTATTACACTAACATGCACTGTTTATTGCTCAATAAGATTAAATTTAAAAAATGTATTACTGCCCTTGTTCTTGGTGTTATTGAAATAGTTACAATAATAACAATGATAATATGTATATTAATACATATTAACATGTATATGATATATATATATATTGATTTAAAAAAACATCATGTTTGTTGTTGTTGTTGACAAAATACATGCCCCCAGAAGAGATCTGAACCTGCACCTAGACAGCTCAAAATCAAAAAGCAGTGAAAGCTAATATGATAAATAGTCTCATAGGAGATGTTAAGAATTTCAGGTTAGGCTTTTCAGAGAACATTCAAAATTGGAGAAAATCAAATATGCTGGATGCCATTTCTGTCTTTATTGTCTGTAAAAAAAAAGTTCAGCATGAGCAGATACATATATACAGCAAGCATCAGGACTTGGTACTATGTATGCCACATTAGTTACAAAGGTTTAAATACTGTGCAAAAAGCAGTTGTTGTAGTGTTACCATGTGGCCAAACTGATGCCATGTCTTCTGAGTGGACCACACTTAAAGCCCCCTACAGCCCTGCCAAATTGTGTGAGATTTTGATCAACCACGGGGATTTTGCAGGCCTTTTTCCAAAATTGTGGAAGGAAAAAAAAATTATTAGTAAAAATAGCAAGGTGCAACCTGCCTACACCCTCAGAGCTTGAAATCCTTATGATACTACCACAACTAATACTGATAATAATACTACAAGTAATACAACTAAAAAGAACAATAATGTGTGTGTATACATTAAATAGTAACTTCTTGAGCTACACTGCAGGAACAAAATGAATGTTACAAAATTGTTTCCTAGTTGCTTCATTGAACATCCAAACTAGTTCATTTCATCCCAAATGGTTTGCAATAAACTACATACAACTTCCGGAATGTTGTCTAAAAGTCGAGTCGCGAGTGAGGTGTTTGAAGTGTGAACGGCCCACTCTCCGGTGAACCGCACTCCTTGCAGCATGCAGGCAGGAAAGGTGGAAGGTTAATGATGGTTCAGCTCTCAGCGGAGGCCAACAGGACGTGTGGGAAATAACAGTGTACATATACATATATATGACCCAAGCAGCACTGTGGCCACTCTGGAGCTGAACAGGAAGTCGGACAGGCCGCCTCACTCACATCCCCCCCACCCAACACTAACACCTTCCTCCCTCTTTCACCCCCACTGGCTTCTGCGAGACCAGTGTTCCACTGCAACCGTCTCACCCGTTCTCCGCTTCACTAACCCCCCAAACACACACACACACACACACACACACACACACACACACACACACACACAAACACAAACCCTCACCCCCCGGACACAGGGAGACAGCTCTGCTGAAACACACCCCTCATTTTTTAAGAAGAGAGGGGGGAGAGGTGCCAGCTATGGTTCAGACAGCGGCCAGCGCCATGGCACCAGGCCGGGTACAGGGGCAAGCGAAGGGTGTCACAATCCGGCGCGGCGCGGGCTGGCAGGGGCATATTAGGTTGTCTGGCAGAGGAGGCTGGGAAAGAGGACTCCAGCTGTGCCGGTCCCAGCCAGGGTTTGTCAAGACGCAACAATGGGCTCCCCCTCTAATTATAGCACTGTCCCTAAAAAAGGAAATCATTCTGTGTATTATCTAGAGGCCACTGATGTTGATATCTAGATTACATTCAGAAGTGTTCAAAGGAGACGGTCCTCCCACCGCCCCCCTTCTCTACCAGAGACGGTCCCCCCTTGTAAACATCCACACCACCACAATCTTGCGAGGGTTTATAATCGCAGATGTTACAAAGCTTGCGATGACTGCAACATCCAGTATCAGGTCAGTTTTCACCCCAGTTACCACGCATTAGCCAGTCATTGGAGAAAGTGCACCATTAGCATGACTATACACCACATGGGCTCCTTAAATTATGAATAGCTGGCCTCTTTCTGTCACCAACCACCCTCACAATAAATTAGATGATGGTCTGGTACCATCAGGGGATGAGAAGAATATATCATAAAAAAAACAGTCTTAATTAAAGCCAGTATGATAAAATACTTCTGGAACTGTGAGAAGGTGGGGGAGGGAGCTTATGGTATTACAATTTTTCTAACCAGGACAAAAAAAAGCAGACGCCTTCCATCATATATTGGTTCCCAAGGCAACCAAGGCTAAGACTTTAGCGTGACTGATGATGCCTTGATATTCCACCTGGTCCCAGCCGCCCCACTCCAGAATACAGGAAGGCCCCTCCAGTAGGACTGTGTTCCTCTCATTACTCCAGGTTAGTTCTGCAAATGACAGCTATGAGCTGAAACACATTGGGGGGGTTCTGCTTTTTCACCCCGACTTAGAAATCTCCAGTTGTGTACATTAAGCCTGCCTAACTGCAACACCCTCTGCAATTGCACAGGAGCACTACAACACAACAAATCGAATTGGCTGACACACTCACTTGCAGCTAATGGCCAACACTGAACAGAGAATAGGCACAACCCCACTGACATCAATTCTGGAACTCTCAGGTACCCGAGAAGTTGCTATTAAGATGTGTCATAAGGGGATAATGTATGCCAGCCTATCCCAGCAGAATGGAGCCAATTATGTTTGGTGCAATCCCAGCCATTGTTTGCTAATGACTCAGGCCGGTTTCAAACCAACATCCAGGCTGCAGGGCCCAGGCTGTACTGCCCAGCCTGCATTCAGAACAAGCACCTTCACTTCTGACTGAGCCACTCGGGGGCTTGAAACTACATTTTACCAGCACTCCCTCCTTCGGTCTCTTCCTCTCTCCCATTCCCCTATTCCCTCTCAGCTTCAGACCCTTGAGACTGTGGTCCCTGATAACACTGTAGTGGAATTCCAGTCCCAAGCTCAAACCCTTCCCCAGAATTTCACAGTAAAAACATGATGCTGGTCCTTGTTTTCCTCACAACAATTGGGAGCGATGTGATTAAGGTGCTCGATGCAAGAGATCATAATTTCCCATTTACCCAAGTGACTTCATGACAGCCGTGACGCTGCTAATCCCATCGAGCTGATATCGCTTTTCATGTATCCGTCACTGTCCCTCATACTATTCCCCATGTTGGAAGCACTGTACCGGGTCCAATTCTGTCAGGGAACTCTAGACACTCTCGTAAAAACATCAGCAATCAAACAGGTCTGAACTTTCTTACTTAAATTTGTTTCAGCCAAGTTGTTCTTCCACAATCCACCTTCACCTTTTTGGGGGTTACTTCACTCTCGGCTATTCAGCGCCTCCTCTAAGTCTCATGCCTCGCTCAAACAAACTCTGTGATGTAGGTCCAAAGCAATGCAAAAGTAATCCCTGGATTTGGAGCAAACGCGTTTCTTACCTTTCCCAGAACTGTGAGACAACTTGGGTCCAGCTCTGGTTGCTCCAGTTTGACCACTCCCACCCAGCCATACTCATACAGGTCCTCCTCATCATTGTTGTTACATAGTCCCAACGGGTGCATCTGAAACAATAAAGCACATAGGCCATTTCACTCATATATATCAAATATAGAGTCAGGTTAAGACATGCAGTACATACACTGATCATACAGTGATAAAAAAACACACTGATTAAAAAAAGGTATCACTCATGCCTGCAACAAATTCACAAAGTTATTATAAGGCAAAATGACAAAAATCACCTTTGTAGCAGACATATCAATATTTAATTGTAGAGGCACGATACAGGCAACATTTAGCATCTGCAGGTTTGATCAACCAGAGGTTGACTGAAATCCACAAGCTATTACCACATAAGGCCACCACTGGAAGCATTAAGAGATGCCAACCTGCAATGCATGCAGGTTGATGTTTAAGATGGATTCCATCCCATTCCTGCTTTAGAGCTTTGTTGTTCGGTAGGACATCCATACACTAGACAATGAGCTGTGTACCAGGCCTGCCCAATTTAGCCAGTCATAATCTAGTTACAAGCCTATACTTAATTGAGACAAGAATGCAGGGACCACAGGGAGGAGCACTGTTCCCTATTTGCTCCTTAGGTGATGAAAGCCACCTACAGAGCACTGATGGGCTGGAGTGAATCACCAGGGACTCTTTTATTGCTCAGCCTTTCAGGTCACATCACTGGTTGTGTTGCCAGGCCCTGACACTTGGCTGTTAGGTAAGGCCATGGCACCAAAAGCATAACTCACAAGAAAGCCATTGGTACACAAGAATCATGAGGATGTGTGTTGTCCCATTAGTGTGCTCTCATGTCAGTGTGACCTTGCAGAAAAAACAGCACGTTCAGGCCTGTGGTTTCAGTGAAGCACTGTGCAATCAGACTGCCATAAGTCACTACGAGTGAGGTTTATTAGTGACAACATTCTCCTTCCCAGGCCAACATAGTTGGTCCTCTCCAATGATCAGTCTAATGTACACCATTACCATACTGTTCTGCATGTCTGTGCCACACTTACTAAAATCCATCACTGTGGCCTACACAAAACCTTAGGTCATTGCATAAATAGTGTGATTGGTTTCTTCTGATAAGTTCATTTATAATTTTCCCCATAAATCTACTGGGTTTACAGTTCATAAAAGTATACATCTTTGTAAAGACAAAACTGAGTCTGTACAACATTGGAGATATTAAATTCAGTCAGACCTCAATGTGGAAAGTGTTGTCCCATTACATACAAGAAAATGAGCACCTTCATGAGGCCCTGAATGAAGCAAAGCATTAAACGTCATAAGAAAAAAAAAAAACAAATCAGGAAAGAGCTTTGAGGCTCCCTCTTCAAACACATACCAGTCATAGTCTATCAGAATATCTTAAGTGGCCCCTTATCCTTTAGGCTACTAAATTACCCTTCATTTCTCCACAAAGCACACCGAGAGCACAGTGGATGTCTGGAGAGTAGATTAGCTGTGAGGATGGCAGACATGACAAATGCTGACTCATTTCGCAGATCCAAGAGAGGTGGCGTGACTATAATTAAAGCTAATGTATGCGTTCATTTCATTGTGCTCAACTTGCGGCTTCGTTTCTCATGATCTGGAGATACACGTGTAAATGAAAGTCAAGGGTTTGGGAAATTAATCCAAGAGCAATTTCCTTCTTGGAAATTCGGTGCAAGTCCCCGAAAAAAGTTTGTTTTAATTAGCTGCGGGACGGATTAGGCGACGGCCTTTGTCATCTGGAGGATTCGTGCTGAAAATGCTTTCAGGGCCCTTTGAACAAAGGGACACTTTGAACAAATCGCCTTTCTCGCGTGGTGCTCAATTACCATTTCCCAAAATAAGAAAGTTGCTTGGCTCCAAGCACATCTCCACTGAATGTACAATGCATGTGTCCATGATAAGTCTGTGGGCAGCCAAATATAGAAAAGTCCAATGAAGTGCCCTGCTGTTTGGGAGCACAGGGTCCTCGCCTTAGATGCGACTTTTCTGTCTTTGAAAACTGAGGTCTTTTACATCAATTATCAATGGAGGCTTGAGCAATGGTGGGTCTTCAGGGGCAGGAGGCAGGCAAAGGAACTGGCAAGTGGCACAGCATCAGGCTTCAGGATCCATCTCTCAGTAAATGACGAGTCACTATGACCATGTGGGACAGAGCCCCAAAAAATACAATCACAGAAGACAGAGAAAAATAGAAAATCAAATAAAATGTAGGTAATTTTGCCCTCTAATGGCCAAAACTGGATTAAACCTTCTATAAGAGGTTTCATTTCTGAAGCCTGACCTCCTGTTTCAGAGCTGTCTCTTCCCACAGTGTCATCAGAAGTGTTTGTATCTGTATTTGCATTAAATGTTGCCAAATTGACCCTGCTGGCATTTATCCTATTAGCCTGGTGACCACACAAGCTCCCTCCCTCCCAATAAACCAGCTTTGTGGAGCCAGAGCACCCCTTCAGCCTTAGGATTGGGGATGACCCCAGATGGCCTTTTCCTCTCTGACCCCTGGACCCCTCTCCATCACTTTGGAGCTTGTTGGTTGAGCAACAAGCCAATTGAAAGGGCATTCACAATTTGCCTTCTCATCTCCTGCCCAAAGGCGCTGGGGCAGATTTGAGAATTGAGAGGGGGTTGGGAAGGAAGCAAATTCAGAGACTGGCAATTATGTGAGCATGAGACTGGACCACAATGCCTTCAGTACTGTGTAAAAGGTATGCTCCATTAAGATATGAAATACAGATCCACTGGATTGCAGTGCCTTTGAATAGTAACCAAACCGAAACCTTATGCTTCAATGTGAACAACATATAGATAACCTGTTTGTGTACAAAATCTGCTCACATACAAAGCCAGTCATTTATAACCTTTTTCATCAAATATTTTTGATAATCTCAATGCAGCGATTTTACCATCCAGCCAAGCCCAAAAAAACATAAGTTATGATTTAAATGGTCCTTTTCGAAATACAAATATAATTCAGTGTGAAATTTCTTTGCATACATTTTATCAGTTCAGAAAAGTATTGCTTCATTAGTGTTGAGCAATTTGTGTTCCATTCTTTAAAAAGAGACTGTTTAATGATTAAACTATTCATTTAAAATTCAAATGGCTTTGAAGGAAAAACAGCAGGCTTTTATGGAGACAAAAGAATTAATTAGTACAAGATGTTTAATCAGGGCGATACAATGACTGAACGCTTTTAATGAGAATACCCTCGTGTGTCTACAGCTGTTAGTCTGTTTGAGGAAACGATTCATGCCAATTGACAATGTAGATATATTTCATTTTTTCCACTTTATAAGTTGGTCAAAAGGCATCTTGGGTGGTACCATGAGAAACTAAAAGCCAAGGAAAATGCTTAGTTGGACGTACTGAGCAATTTCAAATTGGCCATGAAAGGCCTGTTGACCTTCTGTGGGGTTCATTTTCAAATACCCACTTTCTTCTAGAATGCTTAAAGCTAATTTCAAACTCAGATTAAATAAACTTTAAATAAGTTCATAAAACCTTATTTTCTTGGCCCTAGATGCATTTCAGTGGGGTCATTCTTGTGTAGTCGTGTGCTCCTGTGTTGCTCATAAACACCTGTGAAGAGGCATGAGACAATTCTCACTGAGAACAGCTTGGTATTTGGGGGTGGGGGGCTCGTCTGCACTGTTTGGGGAATGCTTGTTCAAGGCCAAACTGTGTCACTTGTGCGTGGGGGTGGGGGGATTCACAAATAGGTCTGCAACCCAACTGTAGAGGCAGCTGCTGTTTTCCTAAAGCAGAAGCCCAGGGAGATTTGGGTTGTGGTATACTGACAAGCCGAGGGCACAAACAGTTCAGTAAAAGAAAGCCTACACTATTGCAATGAGGGAGAGAGTTGTCTTTGGATAGACAAATTTTTCTGGAAAAAAAAAAACAGCTATTTGGAGTTTTATCTTTACAGACCACAGCTGGGCAAAGTGAAAAAGCTCAGGAGAATTGACCATTTCCTACCCATTCTGTTGTAAAGGAGATGAGTCCCTCACCTACAAACTGTATGTCAGCGCCAACATCTCCCAATGTCCCAGTTTAAGCTGCGCACACGCACACACACGCACACACACACACACACACACACACACACACACACACACACACACACACACACACACACACACACACACACACACACACACACACACACACACACACACAAATGAAATTCAAACATCCTTCTCCAGGTCATTCAAGGCTACATGTGTAATGGAATTTATTGGGTGTCTCAGATTTTCTGTGACAGTTGGAAAGAGGAATGGCACCTCAGATGACCTTTCAGAAAACCTTCTTCTTTGGATCTTAATGTCTGACTTACAAACACCTCTTAGGACAGTGCAGAGACAAGATGGCCAGCACATTGATATGCATCACAGATAAGGCTATAATCAAGCAACTAATTGTCAATTCTGCCCTGCAAACTTTTGAATATCAGGAAAAACACAGAGTGAATACAAATGCAGGGAAAATTTCCCCTGCAAGACACAATCATCGAAGTTTGTGTCACCAAGGGCCACAAGCATCTTGGTCTTCATGACTTAAAACGAGTAGCACACACATTTAATTCATGCAAGGAAACAGACTCTGAACATTTAAATGTGACACAGTTTTAAAGCTGCATAGTTTTTTTTTTTTTTAAGTGGGAGGAACAAAATATGCCATTGGTTCTATTCAGTTCAGAGTCCATGGTAAAGATAATTACTTCAGAGGTACATATTCTGTTTGTAGGGGAGGGAAACGGTTGGTCCCATTACCATCTCATTTGGATGTTAATTCGTGAGGTCTTGCTCCTTGGCAACTGCCGACCGGCACCACAAACCTAACAGAGAAGATTAGAGCAGCACTTGTCTGCGTCCCTGCCGGCATCTTCCAGCTTGATTATGCAGAGTACACGCCTCCACATTACAAGGGGGCTCAGTCACATTTGCAAAATCAAATTTACAGAAATCCACTGACTGCGCCATTGTGCGCTTGCAGATTCAAACCGGATAGAAATGGACAGGAACGCTGCGCACGTCAAAGATTAATCCCATTTCAGGACCTGGATATCCAGGATGGTGGGTGAGAGAGCCTGGGTGGTGCTAGCCGGGTGGGGCTGGGGGGCGGGTGGGGCGCAGATAAACATTATGAGGACTGGCGGCCAGTGGAAAGCCGGACAGGAAGTAAACAGTGCTGTGACCTCTGGCTCGGTGTCTAATAGACAGCCATAGAGCTCCGCCTGCAACCACGGCTGGGAAACACTGGCCTATTGTGCTCCCCCCTCAATCTGAAAGGGGGTTCTGATGTTGTTGTTACAGAGGCTAGATACGGCATTATTGTCTATGTGGTTTTTAAGGTCAGTCCTGTGGGATCTGAAGAGGCACCTTGGGGGGAGGAGAGGGCCGCCTGATCATTCTGGAGAGGACGCGCACCTTGTGGCAGACAAACAAGGAGTGCGGGGTGACCAAGGCCTGGCCCTCCCCATTTTGTTTTGCGAAATGGGTCGCACTTTTTTTTTGTTTTTTATTATTGAGTTTCCCCACAAGGCCCCACAGGCAGTGAGTGCCCTGCAAAGCTCCGTTGTTCTCTGCTCTACCCACTGTTGGCCTGCCATCGCCAGGGGTGTCCCTCAACCAGCCCTTCCCTCCATTCCCAGCATGCCCCGGGGGTTTGGCGGGGGGCTGGTCTGCAGCCTTTCACATGGGTATCTGCTTACACAGGCAATAAACTCAATGAAATCACAGCAGTGATCTGAACTCCAGTAGTCAATCAACAATCCCTGCCCACCCCCATGACAACAAAAATATAGGCTTAAAGTTCAGTGCAGTAGACAAATCAGCCTCTTGTTTTGACTGCGGCAATATATTTTGTATTACAATCAGCAGTAAGCCAGGGTAATTACATTGCATATATATTATATGTATTTAGATCTAAGTGTTTTTGTTTGTAGCATAGATACAATTTGAAAACCTGATATGATAGTTTCATTCATTTCTTGGTAAATACTAAGAAATGAACACAATAAGAATATTTTTAACTGATCTCTAAATGAGCATTTACTGCCAGATATTATTTTTTCATGGATTCCCATTCCACAGCACTTTGTTTCAGGACAGCTTCAAATACTCAATGTACAACATCTACAGAGCGATAATACACAGAAAATGCCATGCACCCCTTCCACCCCACCCCCACCTCGAAGGAGTGACCTGATTTGGGTTTGTAATGGGATCAAAACAGGCCTACTTTTGGAAACTCTTTCTAGTTCTCCTCTCTGAGGAAATCAGAATGCAAGTCACACCACCCCACCATTCTTCTTTGTCACCGACACAATTCACAGGGCCTTTGATCATCTCAACAACAACTACTTCAACCCCCTTGATCATCTCAGAACCCCAGGCCCAGCCATCTACAAATATCTACCGCCCCCTTCCATCCCCACGCCTGGCTACAGAACCCCAGGCCCAGCCATCTCCAAATATCTACCGCTCCCTGTGTTTTTGTCCTCCTTGCTTGTTGCCAGGTTTGCCCTTGTTTGAGGGGGCTCTTTAAAAAAAATTCAGCCGTGCTTCCCTGTGATACGATGAAAGCAAATCAGTTGTTCAGTAGCAAACCAGATTTTAGGGTTTGCCTCCATGATACTTGCTGTTCTCCAGTCTTTCTGACTGTTAGGCTACAGGACCTCAGCTTTTTGGACTGCAAAATCACCCACAGCTATAACATTTCTCACATATCTGCCCTCTTCCAAAAGATACATGTTGGAACTCTCACAAAGAGACAATCCAGAGATTCTGAGCAGTTTCTTCTCTGCAGTTCACAACTATACTTGCACACATACAGCTATAAAGTGGTTATTCCTCACAAGTGAGGAACACCAAGGCATCATCCTTCTAAGGTTCTTAGAAGGATCTTTCTTGCTTCCTTACATGTGAGCTTGATGTGTGCAGTGGGAACTAGACAAGTATACGAGTCATTCCCAAGGGATGCTGTGACAGTAGCCTCAGCAGGCTCGAAAATGATGTGAAGCTCCGATTTGCATTTGCATAAGAAATGCAGTGTAAAGAGCAGGAACACGCAGGGGACCCAATCTCTTACAGCACCTCTAATAAGTACAAACACTGTTTATTCACCACATATTACAAAGTGCATGCTGAAAACACCCTGGACTTTTAAGCGAATGACAGGGAGGTATGACGGGAGGCAGAGGATTTGGTTATGTGATAAAATCCGAAAGAATAACAACACAGGCCAATTGTTGTGGGGGGTGGATCAAAGTCAAACAGAATATTGTTTCCCAATACTGCTGAGCTTCATGTTGCGCAATTACAATCCAAAATGAATAAGCCATCAGAATTCCAAATCCATGATTCTCTGACCTGAATTTCTGCATCTACTGATACTTTGCCAGAGAGGGGCCTTCTAGTTTCCCAAAGAATCAAGGGCTGTAAACATTCTGCCACGGCGACTTCAAAAGCCACCGGACAGATAAAGTCCATCTAAAAAAAGAGCAGTAGTAACTCTCCCGGGCCAGGCTCTGTGCAAAGAGGCAAGAGGATTTCCAGGAGTAGAGGGCACATAACAGATATGACTTTCAGCCACGGTGATGGCATTTAGGTCGAGGCCCATATCAATTACAGCAACAACGCTCTTTGTATGGGGCCCAGGCACGCCAGCCAGCCAGCCAGCCTGGGGGTCCACAACGTGACAGGGAACTCATCTCCAGCGCTTGAAAGGCGAGTGGCTCCACTGGGTGTTTCCCTAGAGTAGACTACTGAATAATTGAGCACCTCCTGCTTAAGACATAAACGCTCTGAAGTTTTCATGGTTTTTCAGAGACTGCAGAGTTTGCCAACTGTCCTTTCAAACTTGAAATCAGAAGTGAAGCCGAAACGGAATCCCAACCACTCCCCCACCTCATGCGTCAATCTGTCCCTCTAGCCTAAAGTGCTTTTTGGACGTGATGGACTGGGCCTGACCCGGGAGAGCTTCATTCATCGGTTCCTGTGGGCTGCGGCAGGACGTTTTGCTCTCTCCACGTCTCCGGCTACGAGCGGAGGCAGGCCCTAATCCTTAATCCTGCGCTGTGGACATGAGCCGCAGCCGGAAAGCGCCAGCGCTTTCCTGAAATAATAAACTGTCCTGCCAGGAAAGGTAGGGGAATATTTGATCAAAGCCACAAGAGAACCCCCCTGGGCCCTCAGCCACTTAAGGACGGGGGGCTCCGACCGCAGCTCTCAGGGAGGCCTTTCAAACAGGGGCAAGAGCCGGGAGTGGTGCTCACCAGCTCCATCTGGGCACCGGAGGGACTGGGGCCCCTGCCGAATTTCCCTACCCCCACTCCTTTTAAGGCCGCTTGCAGTAATTACTCTGTCAACTTTTAACCTTTTGAAACTGCTTAGGGTGTTTAGCACCTGGGACTTCAAAAAAAAAAAAAAAAAAACTGAGCAGCTATGAGCGGAGCAAGTCTCGTCACCTTGATAGGTGTTCACATAAAGCATAGCGGTCAATGTCTTCAATGTGCCGATTTAATTCTCTTCAAGAAAGCAATTTTCTAAGAGGCCACAACAGGTAAATATGCTTGAGAAAAAAATAATGGCAAATAACAGTGAGCCATCAGTAACTGTTTTCCCTTTTAAATAGTTGCCAGCCAACATCTTCTGCTGTTTATCAAATCTACGCAGAAACTGCACATGCTTTCCATTGTCTATACCTCCAAATTTCCTGATATGATATTGCTACTGCAGTTTTGAGTGTAAAATTAGAGAGGGACACGTTCAAGCTTACCAAAATATGTTAATTGGGTGTGGCAGTTTTGTAACATTAATTTTAAGATATGGGCACGGTGTAAACATGGTTAAAATGTCTGATGTTATAAGCTGATCCACACTGAAACACTATGAAGAATGCATTTCACAGAGCTCATACAGCCAAACGAAGAGAGGTAGACTTCTTATAGACCAACATAAATGACTTGTATAAGAAACTCCAGTGTACTGTAGTCCATACACTTTTTGTCAGGTAGCTAGCAAAGCAGGGGAGTCACTCTTTATGTCATTAAAAAAATGACTCAGTTGAGGTAATTGTGAATGTCTGCATTGTACAGACGCACCTGAACAGCAAAACCTGACTTTTAAAGTTTTGTCAGATGTTACCAGTTAGCGAATGCATCGCTACAGGTGAGCCTTCCTGACAAATCCATAAACTAGTTAAATTTCTTTGTGTGTGGCCTCTCACTCCCCCAGAAACTGCAATGCTCTTGTTTACAATTTCAGCTGGGACAGCCAGCCAGGATTATAGGACCATATCATAAGATCAACATTGCTGACAGAAGTCATTTCTCCTCAAGATTAATTGTGCCAACTCTGACAGGTGTGTGCATGTAGGCTACCTGTTTTACGTTTCCAAAAAAAAAGCTTCAGTTGATTCAAACCGATCACAGGTTCTCTGTGCCTTCATTAGCGTTTCACATCTCTTGTATTAAAGATGAAACAAAAGATCCCGTGCATTACCCAACAAACTGAGTGATTCTGCTGTTGATTGATGGTATTACATTCAATTCTTTGTATATTGTTTGTTTCAATTTGGATCTTTAAAAAGTACAGATTTGATGACTTTGAAGTATAAACATTCAAGTCCATCTTTGTCAGGGTGAATCTTTGTGTGTAATGTAAGTGCCAGGCTCCTCCTATATGGTACAGAAGGCAATATTGGGTCAATTCTACCAAGTAATCCTCAGAGAGCCATACAACCACATGCTTTAACCAATTAAGTCCTTGCCCAAGAGCTGGAATTCGCAAGCAGTGACTGCATGAATAACTCCTCTCACTAGGAACTGCCTCTCCCTGGCCTTCAAAAAAAAAATAGCTTGCGGAGGGATGGGGGCTTTAATTCAAGTCACAGTACAGATCATTTACCAGTGTTTACCTTTGAAAAAAGAACACACTTAGGACTTGACCACCAGGACAACTCACCGTTGTTGTTTTAAACGTCTTCTCAACCCCCAACCCCCAGCTGCTACATGCTTCCAGTGATACCTCATCCACAAAACCGGAGACCCGCTAGCAATGACATGCCCACACATAGTAGGGAGAACTTGATCGACTGTGCAGCGTCTGCCCCGCCAGCTTACTTTCGGCATTGTCGTTTGAACTCCCTCCCACGGCTAAACGGCGGATTTCATAGAATCGCCAAACACTCTCGCCAGCCACACTTAATCTGTTCGAAATTCCCGCGAGTGTGACAGCAGATAGATTTCCCTGAGCCAGGCCCCCTTACCATCCCTCCCCCCCTCCCCAACTATGTTGAGTGGCTTTCATGTTCTGGTTGCATCTGTGGATCAGACGCAGGACGGCAACAAGTGAAAGGTGACCAGTAATGGGGACTCAAGGAATCGGAGAAGGAAAATGAAAGTGAGAGAAAAACAAACAAATGTGTGTCCTGGCCGTTCTGGACCAAGTGAAGAAAGATTAAAAAAGAGAGAGAGAGAGAGAAGTCAATCTGGGTGGAGCAGGACTTTCTGATCGACTGTGTCTCTCCCAGTTTCCCAAGTGCTGGAAATAACTTCAAAGGGGCTGGTAGCCTTGAAGAGGGGGAGATACAATTACACTGGGGCAGCTGGGAGCGCCTCGCAGGTGGGGCCTGCATTCACTGTGTAATATTATCTCATAAAGGTTCGGTTGAGTTTTTTTTTTTTCCTTTTTTTTTTTAAAGAAAACTTCCTCTCCTTTGTCTACATGACAGAAAAGAGGGAACTACACAGTCGAAAAAAAGGAAAATTGCTGCTTGGTGAAGGAATCCCCCTAACCCCTCCCCCACCCAAATCTAAATAAATCCTTAAACGAAAGAGGTTGTTTTTCCCTGCATAAATAAGATGGTAAGAGAGTGTAGCGTGTGTGTGTGTGTGTGTGTGTGTGTGTGTGTGTGTGTAAGGTGTGAGGCAGGGAGTCAAGTGGTCACATTATTGCCTTTTTAGCTCAGTAATCTGACGTTATATATATAGCTATTCAAATTAAAGCGCATTCCTTTGGTCTCTCCATGTGTAGCCCAGGTTTTTAGTCCATTTCTAGAACAACAACTGGGCCATCAAAGGCTAATTCTGTTACTGGTAATCTTGTTATGGAGCTCTGGCTGTAGAAGAGAGGGAAAGAGAACAACGGAGAGGGTGGCATCTTCCATTTGGACAGGGAACTTAGAGAATCCAGAACGCGGAGCCTGCGGCTCCGGGTTACAGGCCATGCGTTGATGAGAAAGTGCGCCACCCCACTGAAAGGCTGCCGTGAAATCACCTCCACAAACTGTCCTCATGGCAACCGTATAAGCAAACAAGCGCCGCGATATCAGTGCTGGAAGGGGACACTCCTAGTGGACATTTAATATCATGTAAATATTCCAATATGCACCGCACTGCTCTGGAGTTGACAGCTTTAAAGCCGGGGCAGGGGTCCCTGAGAGCTTGCAACTCTATTAGCCCTTCTGGAGTCACGACTGAAACCGTCAATGGTGTGTAGAACTCCGAGGCCTGGTGTCACTTTCAGTGCCACACTCTTTTTGAAGGACTATGACGTGGAACAAAGGACAGGCTGACAAAGCTAATGGGCCAAAGCCTCACACGATGCTGCCCAGTTCTGAATCGATAAGTTCATGGACACAACCGTATGACCACTGAACATTGCATTGAGTAGACAGTAGGGTGAGTTGGCAGTCAACATGGGCAATCACCCTACAGGCATTAATTAAAAGTTGCATTTACATTAATTGCATTCATACTCAATTCATTTACATAGCCCAACATACTAGCCATTACAACTGAACCAGGAAAAGAAGAAGCACATGATGGTGAGAAACAACAACACGCATCAGCTATTCCTGTTTAAACTGCACTATAATCATTCTTCAACTAATTATCCTAAAGATATAATCTGATGAGGCCCAGACAGTCAGGGAAAAAAGTGACACAGAAGATCTCTGAGCCAGAATCTCTGAGCTGGTGTTTCTGTTTATCTTGTACAGATGCGATGTGCAAACTCTGTTAGAGAACAACCAGCACTGTAAAGTTGAGATGCCAGTAACATAAGTAGCTCTCAAAGTGCCTGAAGACAGTTTGCATTTTCCTTATCGTTTCAAAGCAGTGCATCTCTCTACTGCTGCCTACCCATTGTGGGTGGGTACCTTTTGGTTGCTTAGTCATGTTTGCTTTTTTCCCCTTACTGGCGTTCTGCTCCGGGTCTTTCAGATTTCGTTTCCTTATGCCCACCTAAATGCTGCAAACCCATTGGATGGGTGGGTGCTTCATTTCAGAAGCTGTAATCCTGTAATGTAAAACAAAGTTAATGTTGGAGTTAATAGGATATGATTAATGCTGGAGGAAGGCGCAAGGCCCAGGAAAAGACCTCCAGAACCACTCTTGAAGTCCAGAACATGCTAAATCGGTACCCTCGAGGATTGTAGTCATCAACACCTAGCCTCCGAAACGCCTTTGAAGTCCTCCCTGCCTTTGAACATTACAGCTCAGAGAAATCCATCCGCTCTCCTCTTGGAAAGCCCCCAGAACTGTGGAATGCGGTGCAAGCTGCTGCCTAGCCCTCTGGAATGTGATTAGAGGAGAGCTCCACCAGGGCTCCAGGCCCCTGAATGAGAAGTATGGGCATGGATGCCCAGGCTCATGGTGGGCTAAGCAGGCATTTTTGGGAGGAGCTTGAGATGTGGGGCAAAGCTTGCTCATGGCAGAGAAGGTACCAACTGTTCCGACTGCCGCTGGCTTCCACAAAGTAAAAAAATAATAAATAGCCCCCCTACCCTCAAATTCAGCAGCTCTCTCCAACACACTGCACTGAAAGAGCAAACCCAGATCCCAAAACAAGGCATTGCAACATTGGAGCATGTGCATCAGTATCTTTTATTGATGGCCCTCTGCATCTCTGTGTCTCACTGCCTGTGTATGACTGAGAAGGTTTTCATTTCATACAGTGATATTACACCCTGAATTGCCTTTATAACTGGAAATGTTTTCACACAAAAAAGCCCTACCAAGGGCAATAGGCCAACATGAAGAATAATGTCCTTAAAGTACATTTCTGAGAGTTCCAGTGGTACGATTAAGATGGGTGCCCATATCCCATCTTCAATAAAACAGTACAACATCTAAATCACACTTACCCACAGACACAAAAGACTGGAAATTTAAAATGGACTATAGGTTCCCTGGAAAAGAACAAAAGAATACATAGCAGCTCTTAAGCTGGCAGTTATACTACATCCCCTTTCCGGCTGGGTCTTCTATGAACAAGTGTTTATTGTGTTAGATACTCATATGGGAGTAAAAGATATACTTCACGATCAGATTGAGCTATGAACAGACTTAAAATGGCCTCCACCACTTTCAAATTATCTGGGTCACAATTGTGACAAATCTATTTTGGAGGAAAGGTTTGTCTATGTAGTCTCCAAAAATAGCTTTGATTACCCTACTTTATGTCCCTTGCATATTCAGTCACATCTGTGAAACACACCATTGACCCGGTGAACACCCCAATAATGTGGAACTTCTGACGTTAACTGGAATGTAACCGTTTGATAATATAATATTCCACACTGGCAGTGTTAACTTTACTATGGGAAAGCACAGCCTCCACCATGTTGGATTCTCTTTCTTTGCTCCATGTTTTTCCCTTGGCTGTGGGTCTGGAAGTGAGGCAGGCCCATTAGCACCCAGCTCAGGTTTCACCAAGCCCAGCCTTGTTTTCTTTAGGATACACAAACTGGTGCTGGTGTTACATGGGAGGAAGCAATCACCTGCATCACTTCCAGGTCAGCCAGCAAGGGTCACACTGAACTCTAGGGAGGGGGGACTAAGTGGATAACATGTCAAGAGTATTAATGCCATTTCTAGTCATGTAATCAAAATGTTAAAATCTCACAGCACTTAAAAACCTCATGAATTTGTAGACCACATGCACGTCATATTTACAGCAACTGGTCGCACACTCTGTAATCTGTCAATGAAGACTATAGATCAAATGCACTAAACTGCAGTTACACCCCTATGTGCAAGTCAGCATCAGCCCAAACACTCATTTTGTGTTGACTGGGTTAGAACTTCAAGCCCAACACTGTGGCTCCCTTCCCATTTGCTTCAGCTACATGTAGGGCCTCTCTCTCCTTTCTGAATTTACACAAGGACGCCCTCCTGGCTCTGAGATTATTTTTGCATGAGCAAATTTTCCCTGGATGGTGGGGGCTATCACCTTTCAAGAAAACCTGGAAGACGGCGGTGAGCCAGGGGCTTGGAGCTCCTTGGTGTAACGATATTTCAGAGGAAATGAGAATGTGAATAAACAAAGCAACTATTTCCTGGAATTACATGATGAGGCAGGGAAGACTGGAAGCGGCTCGGCGCAGCCCGGGTCTCTGGTTATATTCCTTTAGGGAGGACCTTGGACGACATGCACAGGAGCTCCGGAAGCTGTTTGGAAGCACTTCAAACCTGGGATTGCTGTTCCCATGCCATGATCGGGGGTGGGGGTAGTCATGGCTATGCGCTCACACCATATTGCGCAACAGTGCTATAATGAATGGGAGTTAATTCTGCCATAGGTGTGTGTTTATGTGCATGGGCTGGTGGGGATCATGTAAGATGTAACACAACATAATGGATAGCAGTGAGCTCCCCTATTACTTATGATTTTTCTTTTGCCCATCTGCCAAGATGACTGGTCACAGAGCTGTCATTGTAACTATCTTGTCAGCAGGTTTTACCCTGTGATGTCACTCCAGTTACCAAACCTAAGAGGGAGCCAGGTCAGCGTGAAGTATTCCACACCCTGCATTGGAGAGAACACTGATGGCATAAGAGGTGATGCGGTTCCACTGCATTCATGTTCCTTTGGAACGCGCCATTTCACTCTGCTGCTGCCCAATGTGTGCAATTCGCTTACTGAAGCTGTTGGAGAGGCAGTGCGGCGTATAATTGGGGACTTTTTGTGGATGAAACAAGGGGGAGCGTGGATTGTGAATGTAAACGTGCAAAAATAACGTGTGGACTGCTGAAGGGCCCTTTTCCCGCGGAAGTGGCAGCGAGAATGATCCATTTCCTTTCACTGCCTTCCATCTTTTATTCTGCAAAATGATCAGGTTAGACAAGCCTCTTTATTCAAAGCTAAACAGTAATACCAATGTCCCGACCCTTAAAAAAAAAAAAAGAGGAGGAAAAAAAAAAAAATCCTATCTGAGAGATTAACTCACAGCACCCAACTGAGCCAGTGCTGGGTTCACTGGCTCCCTCGCCCCTATCTTACCCAGCAGTCTCTTGTTCTAAAGCAAAGCATGTCTTTGATACTTGACTAGAAGGAATCTGGAGGCGTTACAGGTTTCTTTTGTACTTTGCACTGCACAGAGACTTGCGTATGGGTGCCAAGGCTGAGATTTTTTTTTCCTTTTCACTCTTTCCCCACCCCCCCCCCCGACCAAACCCCCAATCACTGAATCAGAAACCATACCTTTTCGCATCAACACTTTGTGTCTTTAGCATCATCAGACGGGTTACACTGTTCGCAAAAGGTAGAGATACAGAATATGACCTCTTCCTTTAGATTTCAAATTTCCATATTTGGGGATTTGCACGGGTGGGTGGGGTGCTGTGGGTGGTTTTGGAAGGAGGAGGGGGTTCTTGACTCCCCTTGGAGATTTCCGTAAACCCATTACATCAGCTTTTTTATGCTTCATGGACTCTAAGGCAAAGGCTTTTGTGAAACCAGAAAATGACCTAAATTGACATTCAGAATGGTCTTCTTCAGAACCAGTGCATGCTTGTGGTTGTGCATTTGTCAAAAGTATGATCACAGGAGGAGTTTTTTAAGGAGTTTCTAACCCTACTGGAAGCTTGACAGATTATAAATGCAAACATCACAAAGTAAATGCACAGTAATGCTAAATCTTCACAGCTTAACTTTATTGTTCTAAATCATTGGTTTCCCCAACTCTAAATAACCTATGACCATAACTATGGGTCACTAAAAAAATGGGGTTGCACTGTCTGATCCATATGTCCATTTAAATAAATTAATTAAAATGTGAGTGGGGGAAAAATATATAGAAAGCACCATTTAGGTCCCCAGGTAAATAATCTTTTTCTTAATTAAAAATTAATTTTAAATTACTACTGTCTAGTATTAAATGACAATGCAGATCTTGCCAAAACTGAGACAGGATAGATCCTATGACAATACCATCATAAAAGTGCTGGCATTCTACACATTCATGAAAGAAGAGAACTCAGTAACATCAGAAACTGTCAATATGACTACTTAAGTGGTTTAAATAATCTGCATATGAAATTGTGATTGATTTTTATAGTATCTGATTTACAAAATGTAAAATGCAGCCTACAGAATTCTGAATCTCTTAGGATGAATTCTGGTGTGCTTTGTCATTTTCCAGAGAAGTAACACAAAGGCAAATTTTCCACTAGGTCACGAGCAATTTCTTCAGCAATATTGGCTAAGAAATTCAGCTGTCCGCAGAAGCGGCCACTAGTAAGATCCAAAACAGTGAGAATGGTGTGTATTTTAGCTTCACTATATAGCAATATACAGTGGCGCTACATGCTGGATCTGTGTTTGTCCGAGCAGTGCATATTTTATGAATATTTTATTTACTATATTCCATTTTTGGAGATCTATTTACCCTGAGCAGGGCATAACATTCTCAGAAGAAAGTAATTCATACAAGGAATATTTCACTCAAGGTCAATAAATGCAAAACAAGTTTAAGCCATCACTGATAACACCATATTGAACATTAATAAAATCTCAGCATTTAAATACTTTTCATATTACTAGTTGCTTGTCATATTACCAGTTGCTTGTTTCTTTTTCTTGGCAAGGCTGAGCATCTGCAAATCCACAAATGATATCATTAAGTATAATTATGTTAAGTTTTGTTTGTAAGGCTACATTTATGACAATCAAATACTTTTCCTGTCCACACCATTTTAGGGTTGCAAATATTTTTAAAATGGGGTCATGAGGGGGAAAGTGTGGCTGAGCTCTTCCATACCTTCATAATTAATCATAATTACTGCAAGAAAAGTGGTTTTGTCTATTGAATAAACAAATTATCCTTGGTTCTACTAACTCCAGAATATTGAATAGCACAATGACCTGGGAGCATACAGAAAATTCTTACAAAATTCATCTCTCAAAGCAGCCATGGAAGACGAGAATCACCGTAAAATGTATTCCAGGGACTGAGTGTTTTAGTAGGTGGTGGGCTGAATCTGCAACCGACCACTGTACAAGTGATGCATCTTCCATGGCGCATGAGATCCCACTCCTCCTCCTTGCTTTTGCTCACATTCGTCCGCAAAATCATGTTCTGCACATTCAAATAAGGCAAATAAGATGGAGGCATTGTCATGGAAACATACCGTGGAAGAATGGCTGCGATGGCATTGCTTTGATCTTTGGCTGTTGACCTGGATGGCCCCTTCTCCTCTGTGTATGACCAATAACCCCTAACCCATTGGCTCACTCAGCACAGCTCAGAAGCAAAAATCATTGCTATGCTCTGTGTGAATCTCATCAGGCCTCCAGAGAAGCTGGTGAGGAATGTTATATTCTACCCTCTACATAGGGCAGACAGTCAGGATGCAAAATGTGAAAGCTTTGGTCCAGGCATTAAGTTCTACTGGAATTTAGATACAGTGTTTAGGGACTTGTTTGAACAACGAGTCAAATGGAACACCACACCAGGAATCTTGTCTGCCATATTTTAGGACTTCAATGGCTAAAATGCTCAAGGACACAGCTGGGTGAATCTACATAGCATCAAAGGTTGTTTGTTTCCAAAACCGCGAATGTGCAAAGCTGAGAAGATTAAAAATATCACTCAGTGACATAGTGATTTTCAGCAGAGACCAGTTCAAAAGATATTGACCTTTAAAAAAGGAAAGAAAATAATGCAAGGAAGAAGGATGTTCTGCTAGCACTTTAAACTATACATCCAGAATCAAGGATGGCGGAGAAAAAAAAACTATATTATGGGTGGGATTATCTGAGTGAATTTATGGAGCTTAAAAGATAGAAATATAATACAATACAGAAGATTACCATGGGCAAACCCCAGTCTGTTTTTTATTCCTATACTTACACAAGACCCGGGGCTTATCTGATGTGTCAGTGGAACTGACCTTACAAATGAGATTCATAACTTTACATTGAAAAAAAACCAACAGTGAACCCAATTTTCTACTACACTTGCAACCAAGATATTTATGGGGGTATTAAACACTCACCAGAGAGCCAAAAAGAGGCTCCAGCAGCACAACAGAGAAATCGTGGACTTGCGGTGAATTGCTTATATTCATTCCTCAAATAAGTTATTATTTACAGCAGGGGAAACAAGGAAACTTTACAACACTTGCTTTATTCAGAAGGAGGAGAAGAAATAAAAGGCTGATAAATAAGCAGGGTACTGCGGTGAATCTCTTCTCAGTTTGGGGGGGGGAATCAAAAAGCCCATGATGAATAGGGCACTTATTTCAAACAACACCACTGGGGTTGGACAGCGCGGGCAGCACCAAATGGACCATATCAAAAGCCCGGGCCGCAATACTTCTCCCTGCGGTGATCAAACGGGACGTCTCCTGGGTGGGGGAGCCGGCCTGAATGGGGGGAACGGGGAGATCCGCATGGGGAGCTGCCAGCGACGGGCAAACACTGTGCCTCATCCATAACACTGGGGAGGGAAAGACCGCGGGCAAACAGCGAGGGGTACGAGGACAAAAGAGCCCGGTTGCCTGGGAGAAGGGGACCCATGGCAGCAACAATGTCCACATCAAGCGGCTGGCCGCTGGCGGGACTCGGCGGAGGTGCAGTTTTCGTTGCGCCTGGGGGTCAGCGGGTGGACAATGGAGAGAGGCTCTGGCAAGCAGCTGGCCAGGGGAGTGAAGGGGCTTTGAATTCAGAAACGGGTGTTGGGGGGTTGAAAGAGGAAGGACAGACTACTATCCAAACCCCACCAAAACAACCCATCCCCTGCTCCTTCAAAAACTCACCATCCCCACACACACACACACACACACACACACACACACACACACAGAGCAATAAAAAAGAGGTGGGGGGGCTGGGTGGTGATCTAACAAACACTGTTCTTGCAACTCTGCCAAGGGAGGCTATTGTGCGCCAACGCTTCACAAAAGGAGACAACAATGCCTGGTTCTGCCACTGTCACATACAAGGCAGAAAGGTGCTGGGTGAGGTGTTGTGGAGGGGAGGAGGGGCAGGATAAATGCTACTCATTCAGCATGGCTGAGCGCAAGCGAACTCGTATTGGGCCAGGAACTGTGTTCTATTCTCCTCGTATCAAAAAAAAAAAAAAAAAAAAAAAAAAAAAAGCTGCATTTTTTTAAAAGAAAAAAGTCAGAAATTGATCCTTTGGACTCCTTTCACAGAGATATCTTTTCACAACAGGGGAAACAATATTTCCATACCCCATCCTCCCCAACTCCTCTTTCTGGAAAACCAGCCTTTGTGAAACATCTAGATCCATTTCACACTACACTCCAGGCCTCAGGGCCAAAGCTCTCCTGTGTGGTGGAACAAAACAGATTGTATGTCAGAACCCCAGTGGATCTGTGACAAGTTATTCAATCATCTTCATCGTACCACTCTCAATTCAAACTCACAGATCTGAATAAGCCATTAAAATATTCCCTTTTGAAAATGTCTGCCTTCGTGCAAGGTTCAGCGCTGAAACAAAATGCACCTGCTTGGTGTTTTTTTTTCCCCAGTATACTTTTCCAGATTCTCCATCATGTCCAAGAACAGCTCCTGTAAAGCGCAGCACCTCTCCATCAAACAAAAATCTAGAAATCTTTATCCAAAATAAGTCACATATCAACTACATGCAAATGCTGCTCTAAGGGTGCTGCAGAAGTGTTACAGCTTAGCACTGGTGGGGAAGATCACTTGGAAATAAAGGCTTCCCAGTTGTGTGAACAGCAAGGTAAAAATGAACAATTTGAAAATGCTTACACCAAAACAAATGGCTAGGGTGTCTTGTCTGTGTCAGATGAAACATGACTATGTGGCCTATACACAAACAGCAATCAGCCTCTGATCTACTCGCTGGAACAATAAAGAGCAGAGAGTAGGGAAATTTGACAACGACTTCTTGAAATATGACCAAAACTTCCGAGTCAGCACTGCGTGTTTAACTTTATAGTGGCAATATTGAAAAAGCACACACAAAGAAAATGAAACAAGCCCAACATACACACAAGAGAGGAACTGAAGTGAACTATCAGTTGCATTCATTCACTTAACTGGCCATTAATATTTCTGAACTTTCAACATGTGTACTTTGCAAACTAAGATCATTCTATTGTGTTCTAATTTTCTACACAAGTGAACAGCTGCAGTGTCCAACTTAAATGTGAAAATGCAAGCGTTTTCAAACAATTCAACATATTCTTTCTTCAAAGGGAGCTATTTTGCTCCCTTATAAACTGACACAAGCTTTGAAGATGTAATTGATTGATACTGATTTGCAGAAATTGCATTATGAATGGGCCAAAAATACTATTGTGTTTCCAGTTAACAGATGGTGGTATATCTGATTTTACTTTGCTTTTGCTGAACTTTCTAGCTGAAACAACATTACTTGAAAGAATTCACTCCCTATGTCCACACACACACACACACACACACACACACACACACACACACACACAGTCACTAAATTTGTAAGTGTAAACTGATTCCCTGAAAAGATGTTAGGTGGACTCAATGCAATTCTGACCACAAATAAACCCTTCCAGAATGTCTGGTGTGACCCCATGGGTTTTGAGTGCAAGAAGTACACATGATTATTTTCAGCAATGCAGTTCCCGAGGGGTGCTAAAAAAAAAAAAAAAACAAAACCAACAAGCATGTGGGCAAGGGAGAGAAAAGTAAACTTTAATTGGTGTGGAAATAATTCCATTACCATATAGTTCTCTATAAAGCCTGATTTGTTCTTTTGATCGCGCCACTGTTTATGAACTCAGTGCTGCACCAGCTCAGACTGAAGAACAACCACTCCACAGAATTCCAGACAACATTTGTTCAGCAACGATCTGAACGGTCACACAAATACAGTATTGTTCACTTTGCGGGCTGTACTGCCTAAGGTAAGCACTCACTCATGACCGACCATGTCATGAAGAGAGAAAATTGTGACATCCAAACCTGCGAAGTTAAACATTAATCCACAAACACACAGTTTCCACTTTGTTCTCATGGACAGTAGAAAGCTCAGTATTAGGCATTTTAAAGGTAACTGCCAACTAGAAGTTGAGGTCATTTTGCAGTTAAGAGGGTCATTCCATTGCCTGGGAGAGACTTTTTTTCTGTCTCCCTAGGGTTGTTAGTTGGAAGTTATTGTGTGTCAATGTGAGAAGGAAATGGTCTACCTCCTTGTAAAACTAAATGAAATGCATAGTTTTCAACATGGACCAGTTCATCACCACTGTATTCATGACTACAACGCTGTAAAACATTTGAGGCATCCACTTTATTTGATTTGGTTTCATTAGAACAAGGAAACATGTAGCACACAATAACCCACAGCTATTTGGCTTATGATAAGAGAAACCTGGTCACATTTTAAGAAACCAGTTTAAGGGTGCTGCTAAATATTAAACAACTAATATATCTTTTGAAAAAAGATCAAACTAAAGTGAAGCTGGGAATACAGTTTTGAACATTTAAACAGTCAAACTATTTCAGACAAGTTCAATAACACTCCAAATTCAGCACAGTTCTAGCAGACTACCGGTAAACTTGTGCAACTTTTATGAGTGTGTAACAACAATGAAAACGACCGGAAAGCATTCTGAATGCACACAATTAACAACAAACTCAACAAGTATTTAAAACACATTCCTGTTCCACGTTTTGAGTTTTTTTATGTTGATAGCTGGTAAGTGTCTTTATCTCGTCTACCTCATGGCGAAGAGTCCCTTGTTTACGAAAGACAAGCCTGATGATTCCACGCCGCAATACCGTGATTCAATTAAACTGTAACAGGTAAATAAAAGGCCAACATGTTTCCACAGAGCAGAGCGCACAATCCCACATGACGGAATGGGAACAGTGGAAACAAGGCTTGCTTTATGCTCCCAGCGATACTCAGACTTCTATATTTTTAAACAAGCCCAGTTCAAACAGAAAAAAGGAAAATAACAAGGATGAGAGGGCAGCGAAAAAGGGAAACCGAATTTAATTAGGGGTTAGACAAATAACTGCAACAAGCATACCACAGAGCCTGGGACATGGACAAAAGATGGAGTCGACGTTTAAAGGGAAGCTCACGTGCTTTAGAGACAGACCAGCCGTTTCCAAGTTCTAAAAAGTCTGAATGAAGGCATACCAAACTTGAACTAAAATGAACACAGGGACAAAACAAATGTCATTTACATACAAACAGACACAGAAAAAAGCCTAGTTTGCACAGCATTTTCCTTGTCAGACAAATGCAGGAATTCTGAAATGACTACATGTTGCGTGCAATGTCGGGGAGACACCCAGTTTTGAAATATTTAGAAATAAGTTTAATCAATTTGTAACCAGGTGATGCCTGTGGATCCATGCAGCAATGTT
This sequence comes from Megalops atlanticus, assembly GCA_019176425.1. Classification (NCBI taxonomy): domain Eukaryota; kingdom Metazoa; phylum Chordata; class Actinopteri; order Elopiformes; family Megalopidae; genus Megalops; species Megalops atlanticus. Next base: position 18,406,173 of record CM032878.1, on the reverse strand, counting down.
AACCAACAGGCAGGACAAACCTGAAGGAAACTAACTGTTGGTATAGTCTGCAACAACAATTTACCTTGCACTGCATGACGACACTTCATTTTGCCTTTTTAATTTCACCTTGTTTTATTAACGTGTCAACTGCATGAAGACAGTTTCTCCTGGCATTAAAATCCCCACGTGCCGCCTTTCAGGCTGACTCACAGGCTAGCCGGCTGATGAACCACATCTGACGACTGCGCTGGGATTTTATATTTGTTTTACTCAGTTGACAAGGTGAGGATGACAGCACAGCCAAGGATGCTGGAAATGTCCTCAAGGCCATGTCTACGATTCGCTCGGTATGACTCACCCCAAGAACTACCCCGTCCCGCCTTCACCTACAGTCGAGAGCAGTGGGAGGAGGCGTAGGGACGCTGGCATGTGATGGAATCTTAGTATTCCAAATACAGCAACAACAAGTATTAAATATGGCTACAAACTCCTACTTCCTACATCAACATTCATACTCTACAGTAAATTATATAAATTTGAGGATGTTACCAGGGACATAGGACATTGCACTCTTTCAATGCATTATTCAAAACTCCTAGAGTGTGTGGTTGGTATGCGTAACCCAATATTTCACCTGAGTCCAAGACACCGACAGGTAAGCTGTAGGATGTAGAAGATGCGTTGTACATACTCAAAATATGTCTACCACAGATCTGTAGGTCTTAGTGCCAGCCATGTTTCATGAGTATTCATTCAGTCCCATGGAATTTACAGACTATTACAGGCCAGCTGTGCCACAGCTTTGCTTAGTTTAAGAGAAATAGGGAAGTTGGAAGTTTTGGGGTTAATCTGAATTGGTATTGCTGCCAAATCATGTGACCACTCCAAACCTGAGAAGATTTCATGCTGTGCATGTGTATGTGTATACCATACTTAATGCAAGTCACATGTCTTTCTATTGCACCCCCTTTTTTCATCTTAGTAACCTGGTCTTTTACTTAGCTGGGCATCAAGTTAACAAAATGCTTGTGATTCATGCACTTTGAACAACAGTTGTGTGTGTGTGTGTGTGTGTGTGTGTGTGTGTGTGTGTGTGTGTGTGTGTGTGTGTGCGCAGTTTGAAGTGCTAGGAGATCCCACTCCAATGCACAGTGAAACCCTTCAAAATGTTCTGTGAATTTGAAAACTTGAGGCATCTGTGAAACTTTCATAGTTACCACAAACTGTCAATGGCACATTCAGGTAATGTGTGTGTTTTGCCCCCTAAATGAGCTTGCTTCTAATCCTCAACACAAAAAGGAGAGCTGCTTGTGCAGAAGCCACCATCCTGCCCAGCAACCCCTATCCTGGCTGCACGCACACCACCTACACATGCACAGCCCAACCTCAACTCCCCTGTCATCACTCCCACAGAAGACTCTATTCATACTGCTAAAAAGACAAAGACCAAAGTGTACACCAGCTATCCCAACTATCCCAAGCATCCAGATATTTGCTAACGATATCATTTTAGTCTTTTGTGTACCCTGCTATTCTGTTCCCTCTACCCCCTCTCAATGGAGAGTCCAGTTTTTACCCCATCTTTGTTGTTGGATTTTGAAAAATCGGGATGTAACAGAGGCCTCCGAAAGGAGGGTGGACAGGCTATTCTTTAGAGGAGGGGGATCGAGGTGAATGCTTTTCCCTCTCTTCTGTGTACCATCCCTGCCCTTCTGTCCTGGCATCAACTCTGTCCAGTCTGAGAGGACCCCCTCCCCCACCATATCCCTAACCCCTAATGCCCCCGCACCCCCAAACCACCACCACCCCATCCCCCCTCTGCCTCCAGCCACCGGCCCCTTTGATGTTCCATGAGCTCCGTGGCAAATTCCCCAGCAGCTGATAAAATCAGTTCTCCCCTCTCGTGGGCATGTGTGCCGGGCTCTGATAAAGGCAGAGCAGATAAGAGGAAACACAAGCTGTGATGGGGAACACATTGCACCAGACAGTGGACCAGAAAGACAGAGCGATACAGAGAGAGGAAGGAAAAGAGAAAGAAGAGAGAGAGAGACAACGAAAGAAGGCAGTAGGGGGGAGCAGGGGAGGGTGGGGGGAATAAAGAAATAAAAATAATTATCATTCTAAAGGTCACTGCCGCTCCAGGGCAAAACAAGACAGGGGGCTCACCCGGATCAGGCTTTGTAAAACAAACAAAACACACCAAAAAAATAAATAAATAAAGACATAAAGGAAAGCTGGGCTAACCAGCAGGCTATTCCTGAAGGGGAAATGTTTTAACCTACTCAATATTTTCATGAGGAGAGGAGGAGGGGGAAGTTAAATAAACCACGAAGCCCCATGTTAGAATGTAGTGCGCATTTTAATTGCTGTGACGTCTATAATTGTCCAACGCTTAAAATACAGTGGTAGATATGGTAAAGCTACACTAAAATAATATTTGAGGCAACTTGGTACAAGCATTTGTTGCACTGGAATCAAAGCCTGTTTTGTTTTTGTGCTGCAATTAGGTTTGTCAATCAAAAAAAAAAATTGAAGTTAAACAAATGCCTGGATGTGAAAATGTTGGCAGTTCACTCTTATTTCAGTCGGGGGATAAGAGCCGCCAACATTCTGAACAACAAACAGCCGCCCATAAATAAATCTCTGCCGATGACACCCGGTGACAGAGTGGAGAGGACAGGTGCCACAATGACACCAATGGCCTCAATGAGGTGTATGCATTTATACCAGTGTCAATTTACATGGGTGTATGTGGAGACAAACCAGTCAATTGGGTGTGAACGGAGATAAAACCAGTCACGGACCATTGCGATATCCATACATACCTATTTTTTGCATGGAAAAGAGCATCGTTGGGTACCATAAAAATGCTCCTTTGCAAAATGTCTATTCGTTTTGACTTTTCACTGAAACTACTTTTTTCAGAATTACAGTTTGCAGAATTGACTTTACTCCTGTGTCCTGAGGACAGAGCTTTCATAGGCTCAAAACCCAGGCTGCTTATGGGAGCAAAGTCCAACATCCACTGCTGGAGGGAATCCATCTAATGGTCAAGGTCATATAACTGTCCACTACACTGCCAAGGTCACATTGGCAAAGGATTATTGCTGAAGAAATGCCTTCATTAAAATGCCAGTAGCTCAGTCTGGTGTAAAAAAAAATGACTTACTTCTGAAATGCACTTATCTGCTCTGAGAAATTCAAGCTACATGTGTTGTTCTTAAAGAAAATCTCTAAGCATTATTAGAACACCCCATACTTGTGTAGGGTGGCTAGGACCAAGATACAACAGTAGATTGAGCTGGAGCCCAGCCAGGTCGAGCCAAAGTAGGTGTGCATGTCTTAGCATAGCCAAAAAGTGTCTTTTTCAGTGCTTGCTCCTAGCTTAGTAAATCCTATTCATATTCATTAATTGTTCACACTCAAAAAATGCTTCCTTTCTGAAGAGTATGTCAGACCTGCACATAATCAGGACCAATTCCTGCAAACTTGTTGTGGTCTCTTCAAAACAGAAGCAAAGTATCAGAGTTCCCCTCCAGAGTTCAGAGTTCCCCTCCCCTCCATAAGATAGTGATCAACTCCACAAATTGGCTGGTGCAGGTTATAAGTTCAACTGTAAAGACAAAGCAGGTAGGACTCCACCAGCTGAAATGCAAAAAAAGATATTAGCTTGCATTGGGAGAGCACATTTTCAGCTAGATTGGGTGAGTGGAAACATGAGTTCAGAAGGATTGTTGTCTCTTAGCACAGGTCTAACAAGGCTCCCAAACCAAAGTCAGCAAAGCCTACAGCAATTCATTTGTGATAGCTCTGATTCATATTGTTCGTCCATACCAGAATCGCTGAAAGCAAGTGATTCTCGGCTGGGTCCATAGGTTGGTCCATGAATACTGATTGACATCTACCCTTGATCAGTAAAGATCACCAACTACTGTGACAGAATTCAAACCAACTTTGTTAATCACACAGTAGGGAGAAAGTTATGTTGTTGTAGCATGGGTGGTATAGAAAACATCATTCACTCATGGAATAAATCAATAATTCTTATAATTCTGCACATTTTGTAATTCTGTTGTAATTCTGCACATTTTTCATTTTTTTTCTTCTTTATTCCCCCACAAAACTGCTATAAAACTAATAAATTTTAACAAAAACCTGAAGTTAAACAGGTTTGTAGAAGGCAATACCCCACTTGCCCATAGGTCACATGACTTTGCTGCAAAATCCAATATGGCCACTACTTTTGTCATTAGAAAATAAAAAACTTTTTTAGCCACTATGTGTATACTGCAATGGCCAACTAAATTTCTACCTAGCTAACATTAACCAGCTAACTGGCTAATGAGCAGACTGTCTGCCCCTTGCTGTTTACGCAATACCCATGTGTTCTGTGCTGGCAACAAAATATGGAGCTGATTGTTTGACTTTCAGACTGATGCACTATTGAACAATAAATAAGAGGTAAAATGAGGTTGTGGGTTTGTGACTCAATATTCAACAAATGATTCCACTGGTGCACCCCATGCTATCCTACTTTTTTCTTAGTACATGCAGATTGATATAAAATGCACAATAATGGCCCCAGTTCTCATTTTTAAAATTCCACCAGTGGTGGCTGGTGACCTTCAAAAATGATCAGGATGAGGAGGTGGGGGGATTGGATAGGGGAAGTCCAGTAGAATCTCTCTTAAACAGTTAATTCTGGTGACCTTTGAGCAAAAGCTATTGAATTAAGTAACAAGTAACATCCACCAACGCAAAAGCTCTTCTGCCAAATGGAAAGGGAGAGCCAAACATAGTATTCAAAGATTCAGAACAAGTCTGTCCAACGCACTGCACAAAATTCATATTCAGCTCCACCTACCAGTCCTTAACACAAGCATTGCAAACTAAACAACTAAAGTGGCTCTGGATCAGTAATAACAGCACACACCAGGCATGGAGGAGAATGTCCTCCTTCCAAACCACTGTAGCCATTAGGGGATGTCATGACAGTCATGAGCAATAGCTACTGAAATGCAATGGGCAAGGGAGGATGTTCTCCCTATCAAAAGTCCCCTGTTTAGCAACTTATTTTTTCTGATTTAAAACTTGAGGTTATAATGCAACATTGGCCAATTCTGTGTAATGACTTCTTAGAGAGGAACATGACTTTGTTTTCTTTGTTTTTCTTTTTTTGAGAGCCATTTTCCCTATCCTTGGCTAACGAGCCAGCCCAGATTTCCACAAATGATTACTAGCCAGTAAGACAATGACTTATTTCACTTTTGTTGGTGAATGGTGAGCTCATCAACTTGCAGTGATTGTGCTGAACCCACACAAATGATGTTATTTCATTCAGATCTGTTTAGCCTGAGATTTGAGATATGTCACACTGTCTACCTCCATAGTGAAAGTTCACTACCTGGGCCAGACCACAGCTAACCAATCTACTTCTACTTCTGTATGGACCCTAGTATCACTGCTTATAGCCATTATTGCTGCTACTGTTTTAAACCCCAGCTAAAGCTCTATACTGTAGACCCTGAACCAGGACCAGCAAGCTCAGGCTGTAGCTCTCCTGGAGTGATCAAGTGCTTTCTCTCCTTTTAACGCAGCAACCACTGGTCTGCGGTCACACAACACATTTGGTCTTCACCTTGATGTTCTGAGCATAATCTGTAAATAAACATGGACAGTTATTCTGTCATTGCTGCCTTCCCACATGACAGGTTCACTTTTGTCCTCTGACTGTTATTTTCAGTGATGTTTAACATTTTTATATAGGGTATTTAACCATGACAGCGACTCCTACAGCACGTTTGTGCCACTCCCTTTCACACTTTCCCAGATCCTAATATAGGAGGAACTGACTGTAAATTGCTGTCACCAATGTTTGCTCCTTTCTAGTGTGCTAGGTCAGCCAGTGAGACAAGCTTAAGTCCCTATATTAGTTGCTGCATTTGTTATCCATACTGTGATGGTATGCTGGGGATTAAGTCTCATGTTCCAGACCTGCTGGTCCTCTTACCGTTTTAGTGCAGGGCCCTGATAAGGGCAATCCAACCAGGGCAGCACTCCTATATTCCTTGCAATCCATGATTCACACAGCACGGGTGACACTGCCTTCAATGGCAAGAGAGGGCTGTACTGGTGTCACAGTCTGCAGCATTGTTTCATTATATTTTTTCACTGTAGACATGCTCCCGGGGAGTGGGTGGCACTAGCAACTGTGTCAAGTGAAACTCTGCAGGTAACCGTTGCCATTTCTTATTCAATGCACCGTGTCAATTCTGAATACACTGCAGTTCACACCAGACATATCTGATGCACTGGTGTTTAAAATGGGCACGTTAAAATACACACTTACCACAAAATAAATCATCATAAAAACACATAACTTCATACATTTTAATTACTGCGAAAACACATACGTCAGTGCGGTAAAAGCCTTACATACTGTAAAGGGATACATGGTGTATCTTATTTCCTCTCAGCAACTGTCACTCACCTGTCTGTCTCTCAGTGCAAAAGGCTCTGACACCATTAAGTAGTTTCAGTGGTTTTCAGTAAGTTAGCTTGAGTTGTAAACAATATCCAGTAGCAATATTTTAAACCCATATGCTTGCCTTCTACCATACTAAATTGCACAGAATTCTTGTAGGCACATGCAAAACTGAAATATCATTTAGACACATTTAAGTTGCATTTATCTTTAAAGCAAAATCTATTTATTAGATAAAAGGCATAAACATTTTTCCACTGAGAGATTTTGCTCTCACTTGGAAAACACTGATTTTTTTTCATTTTGTTTCTGTTAATGTACACACTAATAATTAGAGATGAGTAAAATAAAAACAAAACAACAAAACATTTCTTAGGCCTATACTTATACTTTGATTTTAGGACCTTAAGACGTTCACTCTCATAAACATGTCTTTGAAGCTCTGTAACTGAACGGGTTTTGTCACAAAATGCACTAGGGATTAACAAAAAAATGTTGCTTGAAACACGTCTTCCTGAAAAAAACTTGAAGTTAATCCTATGTATCACTACATCCAACATGTATATGAAAACCAGACTGCTGAAAGAGCTATAGAAGACCTAATTCTTCAATCCAAGGGCAAGTATGGACACCAATCTCCCACCTCTACAACTTTAAGCTCATGCAGTCAAAGCCCATAATGTCAATGTTTATGTGTGCTTGCAGCAAGTGTACATTTATTGTCTTTGAGCTCATGAGTGGAGACAAACTTTTGAGATCATGCATTTGCACAGATTCTTCAGCAGAGAGAGCTGTTTAAATGATGGGACAAGCACTCGGCCAGATCTGAGGGCGAGATTCTGGGAATGTTCATCTTTGAATACTTGTGGAATGTGTGTCACCTCAGGAGCAACTATTTGACTTTGCAGGAAGCCTCCAGAGCACTGATGCAACAAGACATGGTAATTTAATGCACTCACTCCATCTCTTTCTTTCAAAGTAACTATGCAAGTCTCATAGAAGACCTTCTACCTGACTTGTCCATATGGCAATTTAGTATTTCTTACCATGATGTTCCAAACCAATTTGGGAGGCCTAACAGGCAACATGCCAAAACTACAGTTTAAATTCAAAGACAGAAAAAAACAGCCATGGAAACTGACTTGAGGCTTACAAACTGCACTAGGAGACAGTCTAAAAAGCACCACATATCCACCCTAGAAAATGTATGCATAATCTCCATTGCACACTACCAGAGGCCAGAGTATATCCAAAGGGAGCGCTGTTCATCTAGATAGGACAAAATGTAGTTTTCTCCACTGCTCATGAATAAATGCCCTCGGATGCAGAGGGAATTTCTGCTGGTGCTGGGCTTATACAAGATTTGATTGGGGTAACAGCGCTAACCTTTCTTTGTGCACTACGCTAGATGTGATCATGGGAATGTGAACGGACCTGCCGTCAAAGAATATCAGCAGCTCTCCCAAGTCACTGAAGTCTGAAACACCACCCGCAGGAAGCAAGATCTCACCCTCTGCTCCAAGTCTGACGCTTCTGATTCACCCGACCTATCCATACCTCCTAACCACAGCGGTGATCTGCGTCCAAAGTCATAAAGTCATATCCCAAGCCATAAACATCTGGCTCCAAATGCTGCAAAAGGTCAACGCTGTACACAATACTTAGTTTGACCGAGAGGGATTGAGAGACACTTCACCTTCAAATGCCACGCCAAGTAAACGCAAAGTGACAGAGCACACTTTATTCCCCCTTGATGTTTCATTAAACAACAATAAACCCAGGATTCAAAGGTCAGTCGAAATCAATTCCCAACACAGAGCTCCAACTCCGTATGAACTTAAAGTAAATAACCCTGCTGACATTTTTACTGGTCATTTTTAGACCATCAAAAAAACTCTTCTGAAGGGCAAAGAAAAAAGAAAGACTTCACGTGTATGCAAGCAAATTTGCCCACCATGCTAAATAAGCATAAGGTATGAAGGGGTTCAGCTAAAAGTGTCCAGGCAGACATTTTCTACTGTATGCCGTTGCAGTGTCAACCCTTTGGATTAACTGAAATGGTTTGTAGTAGTCATGGGAGTTGTCAATGAATTATCAGCTAGACAATCTGAACAGAGCTTTTAAAGCAACAGCAGTCTCTATGTCTTTCTCTCTCTAACACAACACAACACACACACATACACACCATTGAGGCAGTGTACCTGTATAAACTTTACAGAGAACAGAGTCAACTATGCTCCACCTGTTGTGTACTTTAGGAACGCCCAGTGGATTAAGCTATCTGTTGACAGCAGATAAAATGCGAGTCGAGCTCCATGGTTCCCCCTTGTTCCTACCCACGTCTTTCCTAAATAACCAGGACAATAAATGTAGATTAAAGAAGGGGTTATGGGGTGGGCCAGGGAGGGAAGGGGGAGGGAGGTTGTTAGGGGTCTTAGGGCCTCCATCGAAATCAAAACTATTTTTCTGCACTGGAGCAGGGAACACCGGTGGCCTTTGTTAGGAACGTGTTTTGCCCGAAGCATAAGATTACATCATCAGCAGTTTGCAGTGCTCTGTATTAATCAGGCGTTACTCAGACGCCACTTTGAAGAGCCTCGTTTGCCTCTGACTAGCCTTTGATCTCAGGCGCACCGCCGCCTCCCGACCAGGTGATCATATCTTTCCAGGCAGCACATTTGGGCGGTTACCTGCGGCGAGATTCCACCACCTATTCACTGCCGGGCCCTCCCCTAATTGCTCTCAGATAGTTTCAAACTGGAAACGGGTAATTACAAGCAGAGAAGAGGAGGAAGGGCATTAGCTTACTACCGCTCTCATCTCGGGCAGTAAATCTGCAACTTTTGCACAAAGCATTACCACCACCAAGTTGTCACCTGAGTCGTTTTTGCTGTCTCCTTAATAGAAGATCACTAGGGGACCAGGGTAATACATAGTCCACTCTTGTTTCAAACAGCGTTAAAAACGCACAGAGAAGAGGCTGGTGGAAACAAACACATGGCAGCATGAGGGCTTTGAAGCCATGGTGCTATATGTGTCTTTAGAAAGAAGCGCAGACTTGAAAGAGATTGCATCAGAATGCAGGGCAGAGTCGTTTCCACAACTGGTTGAGGATTCTGCTGGAGGGTAAAGTAGACATTTCTGTTTCATCACCCACAATACAGGGGGACATGAAGCTTAACAGATTCATTTAACAGCTGCTGAATGTCAGGTCACACAAATGTAGCAGGAGTTTTGACTTTTTGCTTGGATTGGGGTGCTGGAAAAAATGCAGCAGCATTTCAAAATATCCACTATCTCATGTCAGAGTAGAGGGCAGAAAGTGGCTACTCCAAACCACATAATGGCAAGAAAAATGGGCACAACTCATGTCTGGAGCCCCAGAGTGAAGATGTTTAGCTTGTGCAAGAGTTTATTTCCTTGACCTGATCACCTCAGTCAGATTACAAAACAGTGGCACAAACTGAAGCCTTCTGTGAGAGAATGCTTGGTGTTTAGGTGTGAAAGCAGGAGCATGTTTCTTCTCAACCCCCCCCCACACTCCCCACACACCCCCAATCCTTGACTCGTCACCCGCCGAGCAAGCTGTTGATGAAAACACTTGGGGAAAATGAGAATGAGGAGCATTTTTTTAGCTGTGCCAGCATAATGAAATCTGGGACGCCACGGCCCAATACCGACACCAAACTGCCAAGGACCCGGGGAGGAGTGACGGAGTGATGCGTCTTGCATGAAACGCTCCAGAGGCTTGCAGCACATCGCCAGGGAATTAAGCACAAAGGCAACCTGACCGCCTCTGAACGGCAAACCCAATCCATCATGGCCAGCCTCTTTGTGCTGGAGCTCGGGTCTCCCTCATTATGAAAGACTGCCGACAGTCGCCAGACAATGGTACGCATTTTGGAGGGAGAAAGGGGCGGGGTAGACAGACAATTTCTGCACATCTGGCAGACCTGTGCATTGCCCCGGTCATCAGTCTCAGGAATCAGACGGACAGCAACCTAACGAGAAAAATGGCTTCCCTGTAATGGACTTCCTGTCAGGCCTAACGTACAAGCCTATTAATAATGATATGATACATTTTGTTGTGTATGGAGAGAGACTCAAACTGAATAAAATCCTAGCTGTGCCATAATCATTATGAATATGATGACTACAAAGGTTGTTAGACCCATATTATGTTACGTTATGTTAGCTGTGCATACAGCCTGTATAAAGCATAGGGCTAATTAACACACATGGCAGAGAACTGGCAGAAATGAAACTGGCTTTACTTGATATGGGAAGGGCAGGAAACACAAACATCACTAAATAAAATGATTATTTTCAAATCTCATTAGGCAAAGCAGGGCGTGGCCTGGCACGGTCCTCAGATGCCCTTTCAGGCAGAATGCGTTGGTTGTCTTCCCCCCCCAATCAGACCATCCATCAAAGTAAGCCATGAAAAGTTCAATGGGCGTGTATGAAAGACACAGTAATAGAGCAAAACTCACCCTAAACACATAATGGCATTCCCAATTATGTAATTACACACACAAAAGACAGAAACGCTTTGAACCTGCCGATCTCAAACCTGAAAAATGTGTTATAAAGGGAGAGGTTTGTGATAAGGGCTCTCATCACCACAAAAAGTTGGGGGGGTTGGGGGGTGGGGCGTTGGGGCATCATTCGCAGGCAGGGTTTTACTACAGAGAGTATGGGATGCATGCAAAAAACAAGGATTAGCATGGGGCATGGCGAAAGAACTGCAATGCCACAGAGCTACCTATCTGAAAGGGGAGAGAAAATACAAAGGGCCAGCATTTGGACTTCCATCGTTGGTCAGCACATTCCTGAGGGACAACAAAGCATGCCTTTCCCCCATCCGCCATTGAGAGCATTGTCTCTCCATATCGCTCTCCTCATGCGGCATTGTTTTTTTGGCCCCTCGGTTTTTTTGCAGGGTGAAAGTGGAGGGAGGAGTCCGTGTTTCAGCACTTTTTAATCAGCGCAGTCGACAGAACCATTCATCAGGGAGAGCACTGGCGTCCTATCCCTGCCGAGTCCCCCTGGTGAAATGACAGTGGATAGGATGTGCCAGCCCCCCCTCTCCGCTGCAAACTCAGTTCTATCATGAGTTCTAAAGATCATCAGCTACCTATGAAAGCATTTGGAATGCTGTATGCATTTTTGAATGTACACGTGTGAGTGATAACACACTGGTGAAAAACTGACCTTACCATCTGTAAGCTCCTGAGCACGTCTGTCTGGTTGGACTCCCACTTTACTAAAATCCTGTAGCAGTTTATTGAGTGTTTCTTTTCTGTGACATAAACAAAAGCAAGAACAGGCACTGCTCACACTCATGGATGTTGTAAAGTGATTCATTACCTATGACTAAAACAAATGTACTCCTCACACTTTCAGAGTCACTCAGTCCATGAGAGTGAGTGGTTGGATGTGCACCACAGTCTCCCCAATTTGCTTTATAAAAGCCAATTTATTGAATCCAAGATGCTAATCAAACTGTGTAACTTCACCTATATAGACAACTACCAAAGAAAAACAAGTCTAGTCAAACGTTGTAGAGATGCACTGTCATCTCACATTATGCAAAGGTGATGATGGTATTTTTTAAAAATCATGGTTTGAATAATACATTGGCACGGTCTTCAATGCGCAGCAGTCAGATTTTCTGTTGAAGCATACCTAAAAAGTAAAGCACACTCCACTGAGGCTGTCACCAATGTGTGTCATGTAACACCTCACTGCAGCCATTATTATCCAGCAAAATCCTACAATGTCAAGATCTGATGAAGCAACTTGTTTTAGATTTTTTTAATCAACCTAATCTACAATCCTCAATGTAATTGCATTGTCTGATATTCCATTTGAGAGCATTTTCTGATACAGGCCTAACTCAGGTTCTGATGTAGTTCATATTTAACTGGATCTTGTCTGTCTTGCACAATCCACAGATTTTATGTGTGTAGAGATCAATAAAATGTCTAGTACAGCAGTGGTCTGCACCTGATTATTGCTGCTCCTTTAACTAGGGTACCATTTGTACAAGCAGTCCCGGACTGCTGCATAATAAAGTCAATACTGTATACATCCAAATTCATGTCAGAAGCTGCATACATTTCAACTGATTTTTTTTACATATACTGTTTCATATCATATCTTCAGATCAATTGCCATTTAAAAACAAGTGCAAGTCCAGTACTGTTGAGACATAAGATCCTCCAAGATCCACAAGTCAAATTTAGGGCATTCACCCTTACAATGCAAAAAATGTGTATATCATTTAAATTTGCTTTGACTATGAATCAATACTGGTTCAAGGAGAGAGAGCGTCAAGGGAAGCAGGCCCAGCAGGGATCTTTCACCAAGCAGGTGGAACAGGAGTGGACTGCAAATATTTCAGCCACAAAGCAGGTCTTTTTAAAAAAGCTGTCACCCTTTATTGAAAAGTAGCCCAAACCTCCACGAGCCCCAGCATGCACCTCTTCCAGGTACAAGGGGCGGGGGAGCCAATGGTGGAGCTTCTGTACTTAACAGGATTGCCTCAAGGCCGCCAGAGTGGGAGAGTAGGAGAGCAGGAACACCAAAAGAGAGATAAAGAAGCAAACAAGACATTTAGCGGGAATTAAGTGCCACTCTAAATTAGCAGGCAAATCCTCTATGCGAGAGGCTGTTCACCAAAAGCCTATGGTACAAGAAAATGCATTGCACAGGGATAACTTTCTTGGGTGCCGCATTTGCGCAAAGAACAAAGAAGAGGATCTAAATCCATGTTTGCCTGCCAAGTGCAATTCTAGCCTTGAGTCATACACATGCTAAAGAAAGCATGACACATTTTGTGTGCGTCAAAAGAACAGACCGGGGAAGAAGAAAGTAATAGAGAAAAAAGGGTTTAGCCGTCTGCTCTAATCCAAGAGGAGAAATGCAGCCTCAAATTACTCCGGCTGGGATATGAAAGGCAAGCGGGGTGGTGGTTTGAAACGATAGTACTTAAAATATAGCCGTGACCGCGAAACCAATAAATGGAAAAAGTCGTCAGGCAGTACTTTTAACCTTTTAAACCCAAGACTGAATATTGCTACTGTTGCCTCGTGCTGGGAGTGGCATAGCGTTCTGGTATCTCCCGCCTGGGACAAGACCATAATGGACTCTTGGGTTTTCACTCTTTGGGGACAGCAGGCCAAATCCCTAAACCAAACCAAGCCCTCATTACAGACTAAATGCAGCACTAACTAATGTCTCCAATTTGGCACATTTGCAAAAATTGTTGTTTGAACAAAGGTCACTCTTTGTGTTGCCAAGATCCAAGTTTACCTACAAAATTGTTGGCCAGTCCCCAGTGCATTTCACCAATATATTCAAAACCCAAAAACTCATGAATCTTGATCAGATTTGGTTGAGCCTATGGGAGCTCACACGAAGAGTGAGTCGGACTTCACAGGAAATAAGTGAAAGCCACCGCCTCCATTACTGACACCTTTTCAACACTGAGATTATCAGTTGGCACTAACCCAAGCACACCCTCACCTGCAGTGTTCCACTCGAGTGGTAATGGTGGCGCAGTGGTCACACCACCATGGAACTGCTCCACGCTCTTTCAGCATGCCAACATTGCAACTGCACCTATAAAAGGCAGTCTTTGTTTATCCCATTCGTCTGGACAAACAAGGTATATCTCATAGCTTGGCTATATGCAGAGAACGCCCTGTCTTCGGGGAGGATTTCAACACACAGTGCAATTGGACGTGACTTGCCACTCTCAAGAATGCCAGCATTAAACAAACCACAGAGAATGCCCTCATCTTAGTCCTACAAGGAACTAATCGAAGACAACAGGAAAATAACACCATCAGTGTTTAAATTAACCCTTACACCTCTGCAGAGCTTTCAAATGCAATGAACTCCTACCACAAATATTCCTTCAGCTTCACTTATTTAAATGGTAACCAATCAAACTGTAATCATTAGCTCAATTATACATCTCACTATCTAGAAACATAAACACGTCTAAACCTAACACTTAGTTTAAATGATTGTTGTGTCAGTTGTTGGGAAAATATGGAGCAAAGTGGTCCACCGTTGCATCATTTGTACATCAGCTTAATTGTGTAATTAATAAATTTTAGTTAGAAAGCACAGTGAGCAGTATATTTATCAAGCAATATTCTAATCCTGCCAATCAATTAATTATTTTTTTGATTTCTAACAATACCAATTTTGTCCTGGGATTCTTCAACGCAAGATAATGCTAACTGAAGTGAAAAATATTCACTTAGATCCAATAACGTAATGACATGAGACAGCACTAGCCCACAGCAAGCTGGGCAATTTCATTTGTTGATGGGATTATGTAAATAGACATCCATTCCCTGGCCATTACACAGCAGGATTAGAAACAATTAGAGCACTGGCCAGGAAAAAGTTAGTTTTGTATATTAGCCAAAGTAAGTCATCATCACGCTTTCTCGTAATGCAGAGCGAGTCCCAAATTGAGTTAATATATTTGTTTTGGCCCAGTGGCATGTGCTCATTTTCACACACTTGGAGAGCACGGTGAGGGAAGGGGGCTACCTCTTTCCCCAGGAAGTCAACTGGGCCCGCCGTCGAAATGTACCGGAGGTGTCTCGGCGTAGTACTGCGGGCCGAATAAACATCAGGGCTGCGTTCACCCAGCGGGAGGCTGACGCCTGTTCTATTCCATGAAAACATCAAGACGGTCAAACCAAACCGCTCCCACTCACTGAATAGCTTCCCATGCATAAGGTGGACTGGAGCGCACTGAGAAGGATTCAGACCTTGCCATGTGCTACCCACTCATAAGAGACATCCCTTGAAGTCAGTGTGGTGGTGGATGCTGGCATCTGATTAGCAGAGTGGCATGACTGTGTATGTGCACATGCACACGTCTGCCAACAAATGATTTGCCGTGCTAGAGGGTAGTAGTTTTCAATAGTATGCCTCAAATACTGGGGTGTTAGCAGGAAAAAATATCTGAACACTCCTCTCCTGTCTCAGGAGCAAACTTCATTTTCCACAACATAAATCAATTCACCGTTCAGAGGACAATGGCATTATGTAGTATTTTTTATATTTAGTGTGGATTACCTAGGGTTTAAATGTATTGCACTGAACAAGCGAATTTGTTTAAGAACGGTCAATTACTCTGTTTTCCATTCAAATTTACCAGTACAAATTACCTGCTTAATTTTGCTTTCTCACATGGATTTTTCCACTATATTTATTACAGATGTGCAAAAAATATCAACATTGACCAATACACACTGCCTTAGTCAGCTTTAACCCACTCTGTCATCAGCTATATAAACTGAATCCATTGAGTCCTTTTGAATCAATATCATAGACCAGTCAGGGGCAAAATAACCCATGCATTTGTGTAATTTCAGTGCAGTTCGACCTTTCAAAATTAGGTCTGGAAGCCCATCCTCATCTGAACCAGGGAAGGTTCTGTCTCAAGAAGCTTCTATAGACCAACTCGCAGCAACTTTGTGAACTGTTTAAGCACTTTCTGTGCTAAGGCTCCAGATATCTGATGTTTCTGAGCAGCTCCTCTTGGAAGATACTTACAGTCCTTTGTTTCCAGTGAGATCATGAGAGTACATAAGTTCAAGACCAAGAGGAAGATGGTAATTCAAAAGCACTTCACAAAAGTATGAAAATTCATGAATTTCAGCTATAACCTACAACTAAGTGAATCATAAAACATTCTCAATTTAAGAGAGACTGTCTTATCAAACTAATGATCATATGACTGGGTTCTGAAAGCCATAACTATGTTAAACTGCCTTTGACAAAAGCAAACTTAAATAGATGTGGTTTTTGATGTACAGCTGAGGTTCAACATTTTTTGTGCGGTTACTGACCGGAGCCAAATTAAGCATACAAAATACATAAACAGGATCGGTTTCTGAGCTATATATGTTTTTTCTTGTTTGGTTTAGCTCCTGCCCTATAGTTCCTGTCAATTACAGAATAATTTGATCCATTTCTCTCCCCCTGTGTGTCATTTTGACAGCTATAAACTCTTGTCTTGAGGGGAAAAAAAGCTCTGAAGTGCTGAAAGCATGGATTTAAGGAGGAAAAATACAGTCTTGCATCACGTCCATGAAAACTGCAGTTCCCATATCAGCTTGCAGATATTGGCAAGCACAAACAATTACAACCACAAGTCTGTCAAGGGACCCATCAGTAGCTACCTCAAAACCAGGTAGATGCTGATTCAACAGCACACTATATAAGCCTATAATTTTGTGTATGTAAAGTACATGTCATACAAAAGCTAAGACAGAATTTGCAATCAAGATTGGAATCAAGCATGTGACTCCATAACTTCAAGGCTCTCACTGTGTACATAAATACCCATGCATCAGCACCAAAACCTTTGGTTTGTTTCCTAGATCAGAAATAAATCACATAAATGAGAAGAAATAAATGCAAATAAATGCAAAATAAAATCATGACATCATATCGTAATGTCATTACATATTTAACCAAATCAACAATATGATGCATGGTGCAGTGGTACTTCATGCATTTCACAGGTAAATTGATTCAGCACATTTCTGAACAATAGTAAATATGTACTATCCTCCTACAACTGCTGAAAGACTTTCCAGTACTTCAATATATATAAATATGAATAATTCCTCTGTTGTGTTTTTTTATATTTTCCCCCATTTGTACTACTGGTGAAAAAGTCTGGGATTCTTCTTTCCCCTTTTCATTATGTATAAACTTAATTTTTATTTGAGAGTTTATTTAGACAGAAAGAAATGCATTATGAACACACAATTCTTCACATTAAATCTATTGCACACATCAAGCAACCTCAGGTCACAAAATAAACCAATGTCAATATGCCGTCAATGTCATCCCATTTTTTCCTCAAAGCAAAACAGACTGTTGGAAAAGCTACAGCTTTAGGGCATTGTGCACATTCTTTAACTACGGTTCATTTTGCTACTTTACGTTTGCACTGACTTGATCTTCAAGAGGATTTGCGCGGTAGCCTAATACAGATACGTTACACTTGTGCCGAGGCGACACGCATCCTAAATACTAACTTCAGACTTCAGATCAGAGAGGAACTGAATGGATTCTTCAAACAGATCACACATAAGCGGGATTTTCTGGTCCTCAGATAACGAACTGACCTTGAAAATTCCCAACTC
The DNA here is from genome assembly GCA_019176425.1 of Megalops atlanticus. Classification (NCBI taxonomy): domain Eukaryota; kingdom Metazoa; phylum Chordata; class Actinopteri; order Elopiformes; family Megalopidae; genus Megalops; species Megalops atlanticus. Next base: position 18,388,515 of record CM032878.1, on the reverse strand, counting down.
CTAAGCTCTCCAACTCCATGCAGTGCACGTTTGCCAGTTAACAATTCAACTTTTATCTTGCAGGCAAATGCTTTTGTGAAAGATTGTTCCTCCCGGCATTGCATTTAATCATGCTCGGCACATTTACCCGCATTCTCTGTCTTCATGTGCAATGATTGGAGGGGGCCAGGGGGTGTAGCCTAATGTCTACATTAACTCTGCTGAACAGAGTAGCCTTCCGAGACACTTGCAAACGCGCACGTGTAAAATCGAACGCTTGTGTGTATTTTTACGCACTAAAAAGGATACCTACGAAGTCCAGGTCACTTACATTTTGTTACTTAAGATATATGCGATTATATATCAGAAGTTCCATCAAGTTTGGTTAAGTATCCAAGGATGACAGAAGTAACACGATTTATTGTTATTGAGAAATAACTTAGTGTACTGTGGGAAGAAATTGTGCTGGACACGAGCGCTTCTAGACTGCGTTCAATCGCCAAGTAATCGCCGCCGCAGCATGATCATTTTAAATGTAACATGTAGCTTATTCTAAAAGAGCTGCAAAGTGGGAGGTAAAGCTTCATCGTTTCGTCCAGATCGGCGACTGCCAGATACCTCAAATGAATGATTTTAAGTGTTCCTGAAAATGTTCCATTCCCTTACACAAACTTAAGAGTATATGAACTCTGTAACGTTATATAGCTGGTGGACTTACTGAAAAGGCCCGTGTTGTCATTCTCGACAAAACGATGGCACTTTAGTACCCTATTGAACTTAGGTGAAACATGTTTCTGTTACTTTTTTGGTTGGAGAACAATTTCGTGTTGTGATGTGAGGATCACGTCGATTTGGAGGCATACTATTTTAACTACAAATATAGAATGCAGTTTCAAAAAGTTTACAAATAGTACATAAACTAGTTTCTCACCGCTCGCTCCAAATACACATTCCCATATTATCGATGCATACTCAGCTCTTAAGTTTCATGCCAAAGAGTTACAATGTGCATGTTTTATTGTGAACTGAAGTCCACTACTGCCTCTACAAGATAGAAGCCATCTTGTGACCACATAGCTAACAAGCTAGTACCATCCTCACATAAATAGTGCCCCGACCCCCCCTCCAAAAAATAAAGTAGTGAGGAGAGGTTTAAAAGTATCAAGAACATCAGCGGCTTAATCGCACGTCAAAGCAACTTAACTTTTATTCTCGAGAATGCTGTAATGTTTCCTTACCTGCACGATCTCGCCCTCCGCACTGATAGTGGCTCCCGCTTTAGAGAATCGTCCTTGCAAACCTGTAGTGTAAGTAGTATAATCTCCATTGGGACTTGACTCAAATAACACTACTTCCACAAAGGCAGTATCCTTGGCGAAGACGGTTCCCAAAGAAGCAGTGACCAGAATGATCACCAAGACCACCGAATTGGCTACACAATCTAACCCTCTCCTTGGTAAAATCATCTTGCCGGCTGGATCAGCGCCGATCGGAACATAATTTCCAGGTTTTTTGGGATAAGCCCTTGGCTAGTTGTGGAATTAAATCTCAGTGAAAACGTGGTGTTGAAGAAGACAATATTTTCTAGACTGTGCAACGAAAACTCTGTAGCATATACTGGACGTGTTTATTTCACCATTGCAGCCTTGTCGCTTACAAGGCTCTATCTATGCTGCTTCTCCCTCTCTCCCTCTCTCGCTCGCTCTTTCCAGCTCTACAAAGCGGATCTCCTTTGATCTCCAAACACGTGATTTTTTTAGTTTTTTTTTTTTCCAAAAGGGTTATCCCCACCCACCAATCTTCCTGACCCTTTACTTTCCACTCCCAGCTTTCGGCTGCCATTCCACAGTTAAGGAGGCGCGATGCAGTTCATCGTGCGCCCAAAGAAAATGCATTGTAAATGAGAAAACTAAAATAGCTGTCCGTCAAAATAGTATAATTTCATTTCCGGATATTCTATATTGTGATTTATTTGAAGGAGTACGTATAAATACTATGACGATTTAAACTCAACGTGCTGATAGATTTCAAAATATATAATTGTCGTTGTAACCTCAGTTTTTAAATTGGCTGCATGTGAACTCCATATGGATTAAATGGGTGCAATCTATTTAAGCCCTTGTACACCAGTAATTTTCTTGATGGGTTAGGAAAAAAACATTTTGGATGTGAACTACCTTAAATGATACGTACCCCTCTTCAAAGCACTCTTCAGTTCAAGCAGGCTAACTTTTCAAACCCGTTTCGAAGTATTTCCTTCTCCACCGTTACAATTGTATCCTTGAAGTTCCGAGGAATTAGCTCACTTCAAAGCACTATCACAGTCACTTTGTTGTACGGTGTAGCTATGCAGTTTATTCAACAAATAGAGTGTATCCTCACCACATAACCCCCTATGTATCACGTTTCCAAACGGGAAATCAACAAACCCGTTCATTTTCAAACATACTCTGCCCTTTCGACTGAATCAAAACGTGTTCTCTTATGATATAATGTTAAATGTAGACATAATGCATACAATTTAAATTTCAATATGAGTGGCAAGTGTTAAAATTTAATAAAGTATCGTCACTTTAACATATAAATACTTTGCCGATGTGCAACACTATGTACAAACTAACGTTTATATGTTTTACATGTGTTAATCATTTCTTAAATATATTGTTTTATTTGTTTAAATTTGTTTTTACGCACCCTCTGATGTGACCATTTATGTTTTGAAAGAAAAAAAAAACAAACAAACCTATTTTAACATACAGCCATGCCTCTTTTTTACTTTTAGTGTGGGACAACTCAAAAATCAAACAATTAGTCCTCAAAGACTTGCTCTGTTCGCATTCTCCAAGAGGAGCTCTGACAGCCTAATTACAGGTAATTTCAGCATTTCTCAAGTAATGCTGTCCTGTGGTGTTAAGAGATTGTATCTTTACATACATTCTGACAGACAGGCATTAATTGTTTGCAACGGTAGCCTCGGCAAAGTTTGCATTTCTAAAGCGTCTATGGAATTGAGTTTATGTTAAAAATGTATTTTCTCATACACTCTGTGGGTAATTGTTCTTGAACATAAACATCAGGAAACACTTTAACACAGGAGGCTACAACAAACAAAACATTGTACAGTTGAATTCAATATTCAGTTCTTAGACAGCAAATGTGCATTGTCCAAGAAATAATTATTTATAATGTATTTATTTTCTTTTCAAGAAACAAAAATATATATTTGTGCCGAACATAAAGGCCTTTGGAATGCAGAGTTCCTTGTATGTCTTTTTGGAGATCCTGCATGGACTCTGTAGGCTTCAGTCTGTTCAGTTCAGACAGCTTTTGATCCTGGTACAGTGCAGGTCCTAGGACAGTGGAACCATATACTCATTGTCAGAAGGAGACAATTCCTGTTGAAATAATCAAGCGATGTAGTGGAAGCACCCTCGTCAGTTGTCAAAACGTCTTTGTACTTGTACAATATGATTTTCACCCCACATATGTAAGTACATTATTAGTTTCTTGTATAGCAGGGTCTCTGATTCAAATCCCATGGGTCATTTGTGTTCCCTAAGACGTCACCATCTGGCTAGTAGTTCACAGGGGGAATCATTTGCGACCAGACCACTTAACCTTTTAATATAGGCAATTACCACTTTTTGAACAATATCAAATTGTAGCATGTTAGATTGAGTTGTCTTAGTAGACAATTCAAAGACAGCAAGTAAAGGTTATAATCATACAGCACTCTAAATGAGTTTTCTACCATTGCATCAAACACCTTATGAATGAGTACTCATGTGTCCATGCTACTCATGGTGGCTTAGCCATAGCACAGTTCCGACCCACAATAAAGTATAATTATCAAAATAATAAGTACATCATTACAGTTTAACCAGTCAATTAAATTGCAGGTAATAAAGTCAAACTCCTCACTCATCCTCAGTCCTACAATAGCTTGTAACCCCATGAATTTATATGCAAAATGCCCTGGACCCTTTTTGCTATGCTTAAAGATTGCATTTGCTTTCCAGGTTATTTGCATTTGACAACTGGAGTGATCTCCATCTGCTTTTAACAAGCAGTTTTTTTAAATTATTGAGATATTATCGTGGCCAGACAGTAACCAACACATCTGAAAGTGATATAAAATCATCACATTAAAGCTGAAATTTTCTTTGGGAAAAAAATACATCAGTTTTGAGAGAAATGTCAGAGAAGGCAATTTTTTCTTGAAATTATGTGCATCATTTGTATGCCATGATTTAAATCACTTCACCTTTGAATGTATGTAACATTAAGTATACTCACAAAACTCCACAAAAAATAGCAAGTTTGCCCAGCGAAATGCACCTTAGACCAGTGATGGAAAGGAATCCTTCTGAGGCACTTGAGAATATCACTGGATTCAGCCTGTTGTCAGCTGTGGCAGTGATTATGAAAACCAACTGTGGGGCCTTTTTAGGTCAAGAATGCAGCTTTCTTGAAAAAAAAAAACCCGTGGAGGAGCTTGAAAATGGTCCCCATATGTTCTGATTGAGAATGTTAAGTTAGGCAAAACAATTCAAAGGGGTTCACTGAATTTAAAGCAGGATATTTTTTGCCTCTAGCACATCAATTATTTGCAGGTCATGTTTCAGTGATGTCATCCAAGTTCTGGATGTTGATCAGCTCCATATGTCCTTTTGCACTAAATTCTGCTCTCTCCATATTGCTTACTATGGAAGTGCATGAGTCTGTATGTAAGGACTGCAGAGAGCTATCTTTTCTAAGTGAGTAACCTCCAAGAAACCTAAGCTGAATATATTCCTAGCAGACATGCAAATGCCAATTCCCAGCAAAAACAGAGCATAGCCTAAGCTCTGAAATGCACTTGTCTGTGACTTGTCTGTCTGCAGTGTCATAAACAAATGTTATTGATCGATAAAACCATTTTTGAGACAAAAATCAATTCAAATTTTATGCAGAAGGCTCACTTGTTGCCTCCTTAGTTCAAGTAACAGAAAAGCAGTGCAGCTGTTTTGCTAGTCATGCAAAGTGGGACTTCTCTAAATGGATCTAGGTGATGCGCCTGTGTAATGCTGTCCTCTTGGGAGAGAGGAACTCTAGAGTAATTGGCCCAGTTTGTTTGTGGCTTACCAAAGTGCTCCCAGGGATATGACCTCTCTGGAGGCAAAGGAACATTGCATCCCTTAAACACTGACATTGAGAATGATATGCTAAAGCTGAATTCCAAATATTGGGGAGAGCTTTCAAAGCGCACAATCATTTACATGGGTCAATCTTAAATCATTCTTAACAAGATCAATCCACATGTTTCTGTGTTAACTATTATAGCAACAGCTGACTCTGTGTTTACTAGTAAAGGCAAGTATTTATTTTACTGTGATATATAAAAGCAGTAGCAAGCTGCTTGCACAGCTAACACACACACCCATTTGCACTGCATGGAAACCATAGACAACCATAAAGTCTGGAAGTCCTGAGTGCTTTTCATTAAACAACAGAGTTCTGGTCACAGTCACTCAATTATTAAAGGCTTGACTTTCAAACATCTCATAAAATTCTGAGGGATGTGGTTCAGTATGCCTCCGGATAGCTCAATGAATTTTTAAAGGAGTTCTTGCAAGTCCAAACTGATATTATAACTTCTTCCTGGGAGTCTTAAATAGCAACAGCATTACATTATAAATAAAGTAAGGGCTGCCTTTTTGATGCAAGCACAATGAATGGTTTAATACAGTGCATTACTTATTGTAAATGCAAGATGTGCAACTTGTTTGGATGTACCAACATTGCTGTGCTGTTTATCTTCTTTTACTATTGTTGTGTTTTATTATACATTTTGTGTTAATTGTATTCAAATAAACAGCAAATGAGGATTTATTGCTGGAGGGACAAGACCAAAGGTGGTGACTGTGATTGGTTGGAAGGTATTTGCTGACTTAACATAGCCACTGAAAAGACCCCAGCTTCTTTTACATATTCTCGGATTATTGTGTGGAGTGATGTTGTGAGTATGTTTGTATATGCCGCTGGATATCAGAATTTCCCTCGGGATTAATAAAGTATCTATCTATCTCTCTATCTATCTTTTAGTTCCAGATATCCTGTATAGTATTCGACCGCCATTTAGCCACAAGCGACTGAGCACTAATTCAGATTTCTTGTAAATCAAGTGCTCTGAATAAATGTACTTGATGAAAGCAGGGTTTCCTGCTCCAGTGCACAGAAAACCAAAGCTGTTTGATGTTCAACTTGCTTGCTATTTTCCAGTGACTGTCTCTCTTCAAATCAATAATTATTTCTACAGCATTTGAGAACAATGAGAGATGACCTCTTGCTCAAATTGTGTTACCAAAGATGCATTGCAACATGCCTAAAGTAAAGTCACACTTAACCCATGGGAGTGAGTGTAAAATAGTTGTTACTAGTTACTATTTTTTCCAATCAAAAAAGGAAAGACAAAAGGAAAATACAATGTAGATAATTACAAGAGAAAATTCCCCCATCCCTGTCCATGAGTAAAACAATCAATTATTTTCATCTTCCCACATCAGCACTTGATGCAACACAGGCCTCACAAGATGGGTAAGGCCATTATTGCTTAATATGTGAAAGGGCAGTAGTGATAAAAGTAAATCTGCTTCATGGGACAGGGCAGGCCTGTGCTTCATTAGAATATCTGCTATCCCTCCGGAGGAGGAAACACTCTCCAATAAAGCTTAAAAATAAATGGTCATTCGATAAGTCGAGAGAGCAAGAGAAAGAAAAAAAACACATTCGCTAAACGATATGCTCTGCCTACTTTTCACAAAATCATCAAAAGCATATGACGCATTAAAAAATGCATTTGATGTGGGCGTACATGAAAAGGAAATTATGAAGCAAAATCCTCTGAGTCTGTTTTCAGTAACCAAGGCTCTTTTTTTGGGGGGCCTCACTGTTTTCAAACAAATTCCATGCTGTGTCAGAGTGGTGGTGCAGAATGCTGATTCTGGATATCTCTGAGATACTGTTTTAGTATCTCGCTCTCGTATGGAGCACCACATCCTGTTGGCCACAGAAAAGCCTCAAGCAGGATGGCAGTCAGAAAGTCCCAGTCGATTCCAGACTAAACCTCTGAAAAACTCTGGCAGTTTTTCACCCGCTTGCTGATCAACGATGGCTCACCATATTAAACACACAATGTAAAATAACACCGAGTGCAGGAAAATTCAGCCCTGTTACTTTCCGAAGTATGCCTGTGATTACTGTCTGCAGGTTGGCCATTATTTGCTTTGCTGAAAAGCAAATTTCAGCTTAATCAGAGAGAATGAACCTCCACTAACTGTAACTGTGTTGAAGAAAAATAAAACATAAAAGATCTTGACAAAATGTTCCAGAACACCTTTTTTCAAGGGGGTTTTTAGCTGAATGGCAAATTGCTTAGGTTGGATAATGAATATTTTGTGTATTATTGACCACTTCACACTTTCACTGTGGTAGACACCTTGTTGAAGCCAAGGTTCATGTAGTATGTTTTCTTTGCCACATAAATTTGTGGCCTGGTCTTGTTGAACTGGCCATTGCAAAACTGGACACAATATTAATGCTGACAGTAATCACAACATCAACCTAAAACACACACAAGGCAGCGTTGTTATGGGACTGGACTTTAAGAAACCAGATAGCTGTATCTGGTTCAAATCAAAGTAGACGTAATGCTCATGTACGATTGATCATCAAAATATACATTACCATGATCGCTACAGTACATATCCCGCTGTAAATAAATAAGATGGGAAATGTAAGCCATGTATGTTACCCGGGATAATCACTTTAGGTAAGTAAATGAATAAAATCTTATATATCCACAAGTCAACTGATGATCGATAGGGTTCAATGCACCTTTTAAATGTTTATTGTGTCATGGTAAGGAAAAGAATGTATTAGTAGTACTAGCACTGAGCACATATGATCTGACTAAGGGCATGAGACAATGTAGTACCCCCAATTTATATTGAGAAGACACAGTACAGCATTATCTACACAGTAGATGCACTCAGTGCTTATAGCTTCACATTTTTTTCCACACATGTGGCAGTCACATAGACTGCCACCTTCTTGTAGACAGGGTAATACCCTGAATCTGTGTGGCATACACACATCCACACAGGGGCAGATAAATACAGAAGTGCACTTGTAAATAAACTGCACTCTTTCAGTTTATCTCAATCAATGGGTGAACCATTTTTATTCTACGCAGAAAAATCAATGGAACAGAAGCGGCGTGGAGAATCAATATTGCATCATTTTCATTAATGGGTGCGCATTAGGTTTAGCGTTCAATTCATTCTTGTATGTTTTCCATTTAATCAGAGGGCAGAAACGGTCTGTCCATAACCAGTACCATAAATTGTAGCTCATGGAACTCGGTGCGGGGCAGTCTTGCTGTCAAGCAAATGAAGCACTCGATTTTACCGCCTTAAAATCTATACGGAGAAATGTCGATCTAGCTGAGGGGGAGGTTAGTGATTATAATGTTGAAGAAGGCACAGAGAGGAACAGTAGAGCCAGCACCTCTCTTGAGTCGTTAAAAAGATACTTTTAAAGCGCGTAGCGACGTTACAGAAGGCAACTATTTAGAAAGAGCGTGGTTCGACCTCAGGGACAGATATGACATTTCAAATTTAAACTTGCGGTGCCTAAACACAGTACGTCATTCAACAGTAAAGCTTAAATAAAAACAGCAAACATGATCTCAGAACATCAGCTACGTTTTGTTGTAGAAACGATTGTCAGTTGTAGAAACGATTCTCTGTCAATCGGATCTACCGCAATCCCATGCATTTCCATAACGTTCCATGGTGGAATACTGCGGGAATACGTCACCACAGCACAGAGAAACGAGATTCATAAAGAAGAACGCTGACGTGCATGTCACTGATAATGTGTCCTTGAGGCAATGACACGAAAGTTCAGGACCGGAGAGAATCAATCAGTCAATAGATAAACCACTGTCTTCACTATATATGCTCACTATAATCCTCATGATATTACCATGTCTAAAAACGGAACGAGACTCAGTCGAGAAGTTTTGGGACTTGCCCGTTGTTTGTTGAGACAGTGCACATGACTCCGACGAAAGCTAACCAACCAGCAGACAAATGTTGTCGTTTTTTATTTCCAATGCTGCCCTCCTGTGGTAAATAAAATCTTGTCACTGTGCTGAGGGAACGCGTCCTTGCGGAGACCACACAGCTGTACGATTTTCAGAACAGCCTCTCCACTCACACTGCCATAAAATAAACTCCTCACAGCCATGAAAAGAATCAGCAGGCTTTTCATATCTAGCAAGCTTTGATAATTATTTTGAATCCACTTGGGGCCTCATCTCTGGAATTTCTTGTGCATACAAAGCAAAACCAAAGCAGAACTGTTTTGTTCTCATGTTACCCTCACACCACTACGGTGTTATTGTGATCAAAGAATTTTCTACAGCTGTCTGTTGCTCCCAGAAAGCATATTTACAAAAACTACAATTATCACTTCATGTCAAAATATAGAGTGTAGCGTTCAGTATATGTAACGATTCGGAATGATGTAAATACCCGTTAAATCGTTGCTATGTGTTTATATTTAATTAATGTGAGATTCATCAATGTCAGAGAGTGGGGTCGGTGAAAAACAATTCATTTCGCTGGAATGGATAACGGTAATCAGGTTTAAGCCAGATATCACATTGTTCCATAGTTGCCTATGTTGTTTCTTGAGTGACATACCTGTTCCTCATTAAATAAAGTTCAATACTAAATAGCAATACAAAGACAAACATATGGCATTGAAAAAAGACACATCAGCTTGCCTTACACTCACATAACTGTCATACCTCTGGTTGTTGGACAATCGCATGCTTCCAAAAGGAAGTACAGGGTAGTAAATAATATAGTAATAAACATATTTTGAATATATAAATGACAGTCTCATTTTTCTTTAGACAATAAGATGCCACATAATAATCAAATGTGTATTTTTCAGCAGAATATGATGAATCATGTTTTGAATGGTTAAATTTTCACATTCAGGGTGTACAGCTGTCCCAACAATTACCCTTTCCCATGCTCTGAATGTGATTTCCTTTATCTATTAGAGGAATTTTAAGGTAAGGAAAAAGAATCACACTGAGCCACCTGAGACGGGGAAACAGACAGGCTCTAGGACAACTGACATGGAGAAGCTGACACCCATTTACCAGTCTGAGGCAGAACACCAGATGAGCGATCACCTCAATGAGGTAGTGAAACATGACCAATTACCTATGTTAGTTAACAAAACAAACAAGTGATCACCTGTCTGGGATGCTGAAACAGATGTTCACCTATCTGAGGGGGTGAAGCAGACAAGCAATTACCTACTTAGGTTAAGAAATGATTGAGCGATCACCTATCTTGAGTAGAGAAACTGATGAGTGCTCACCTGTTTGAGGTGCAGAAACAGATGTTCACCTATCTGAGGTGGAGAAACAGATGAGTGCACACTATTCTAAGGTGAAGGAGCAACAGGCTCTTATGCTCTATACCATTCTCTGACTTGGCTAACTTGTTATGTAGCTGACTGCTAAATTGTGTGGCTTTGGCTATGCTAATGATACACGACTTTCTTGTGAAGGTGAAGCAATTCTGAGGCCAATGCTTACAGCTGCCCCAGATGTAATCTGCTTATCATCTGGACAAGACAAAAAAAATCTCTGCCCTTCAGACTCTGTACAGATGAGGGAGAACGTGCTTCTGGTCTGTCTGGTGGGCATAAGACAAATGTCTTATGTCCTGCTTGATAGCAATTCTTTTTCTTTAGGTAAGGCCATTTCTGTGCAGCTTTTGATGCTCTCTTTGTTTGTTTACTCTAATAGGGTTATGTGGGTTCTGATTTTGAGTGATTAGAAATTTCTTAAACCTGGCCACCAATAATGGTACTATTTGCGTATGCCCTTCACCATTGGCTTCTATACGTAGCTATCTTTGTTGACATGGGTTCCTCAGTCCTACAAACACACACACACACACACACACACACACACACACACTCAGATGTTTACAATCTGCAGAATTTTTGGAGTTCTTTTATAAAGTCTTTTTTCATGCAAAGTATATAAACAACAGAAGAATGAAATACATTTCAGTCAGTTCCTTTCCTCTGAAGTCAATAGCCAACACACACTGTCATGGGGAAAACATCTCCAACTCGGGTATGGGCCCCTAATTGCTTTATGTAATAATACGCGGCAGTGTTGCACTCTTTGGGGATCTGTGAATGCAAATGCTGCCTTCCTCATCATCTCTTTTCTTCATTAAAGCATAACGTCAGCATGGCCGCAACAAAGGAACAATTCACAGAGGGAGTTCTAATTTATGCGCGGAAAGCTCAGTGATGTGCAGATTGCACATTTTAGAATGGATTCTTCAGCATTTATAGTAACCAAACCTTCATTGTGTTTCACTTGTCAGAGTTTCTATAATATAGAAGCAAAATAGGTATGGATTATATGGATCAAAATACTTGTTTGTAAAGAAAAGTTCTCTCCTTTGTGATCAGTTTTACATTGAAGTTATTCTACCAGGCTAAACCCTAAGTAAGCATTTGGGAAAAATATGAACATTTTTAATGGTTATTTAATAAAAAAAATAACATTACACTTTTCAAATTGTTTAATTATTCAGAATCTGAGGTTTGAAATACTAAGCTGTCTGTGGGCAACCCACCCTACTCAGTGATTTTTCCCCCTGGGGTAACATTTGCTTTGAAGTGCAGATTATGGAGAGCTATTTTAATAGGCCTTAATGCACCAAAGAACGACGTCGACAGCTGTCTCCAGGGGAAAGCAGGGTCTTGAGAGAGAAACCCTTTTTGTAGTGGGGTGGGGCGCTTGCTGCTTTGTTGCAAGCAAGGACAGGTATATTCCCAGAGGAGACAAGGAGAGCAAACAACCACACTTTATCTTTCCAATCCATGGCCATTATTTCAGATCACTCATTATAAATGTTTATTTATAAAGCATAAAAAACATTGCATTGAGTGGGTATGTACACACACAGAAGAGCATGATGAAATAACAGTGTGCCACACTAGATGGCGCTGCACTGAGAAAATGTATTGTGAAGCCTTGGATGCAATGGCAAATTCTTTTCAAACCTTCTTTTTGGTAGTGGTTAAGCGCTCCCTTAAAAGAGCACCTTGAGATCAAAAAGAAATGAATGAATGTTTTCCTTTAATTTTCATGAAACACATGGTCATAGTTTGCACTATAGGCTGTCAGCTAAGGGTCAGGGCCTACTACAAACTGATGCCCATAGACAAACATATTTTTAATCAAGTAATGTAACAGTGAAACTTATTTTTATGCATTGTGAAAATGACAACAATAATAATTTTGCAGCTTGATACAGCAGAGTTTAATGCATATGCCTTATGCTGTTTGGGGCAATCTCAAAATCCATGTTAGTAGGGCAGTTCCATAGAAGACACGCATGATGTGCATGTCAGCAACCAAGCTGAAGACTTGCTCAGTGTAACAAACTACCTAAATCCTTTGTTCATCAAGTGACATGATTCTGAATAGGGGATTGTGGGTAATTGACCTGTTTACCTACATGTCCCGTGCTGATTGACTGGTGACAGATGTAAAGTGGTACGGTAGTCCCCAAGGGGCTTAGGGGGTAAAAGATGGGCTCTCGCCAGCTGCTTTCTATTTCTGTGTGTTCCCAAGAGCTCAGAGACATCGAGCAATGAATTATAGTGATTAAATTATGTCACGATGGAAAGGTGGATGGACAAATCATCCCTGAGAAAGAGGGAGAAAGGTTAAGCTTCTCTCCGAGATACCCTGATTGCGAATGACTTTTACTGTCATTTGCTGTGGAACATGTCTCTGCACATGCTCCCAGGCCTGATCACCTTGAGCACACAGCTAAATAAATCAGATTTTAGGTTCCATATTTGTTCACTTCAGTTCCAAGAGGAAATGTGGTGCACAGCTCAATAGCAATGCCTTAGCAATTGCAAAGCATATAGCCACAGAAACAATGACTGATTCAAACCAACAACAGAGTAATACAACAGAGAAACCCTGAATACAGTGAAGCTCAAAATAGGAAGTGCAGAAATATGTGGACATAATGAAATTAGTGGACATGACTCATGAGAGTTAATTTAGCAGTATGTTTGATTGATCTGTGAGAGAATAAAATCCAAGGAAAATGTCATGGTGGCATGCATAAAACTTCTTGAATAAAGCATAAAACATCTTGTGAGTCCCATTTTCTTTGTGAGTCTACATTCATACAGTATGTACTTTGCTGTAGTTTTGTGCTGATCTGCCATCATTCTTTGTGTGACAGACAATGAGCAGGCCTATTATGCATCACTGAAATGGTAAGTGATGCCGTGAAGCTAGTAAGCAGTCATATAGTATCCAAGTATGTTGCAGTTATTGTTATAATCTCACCTTGTTCCATTTAGTAATCTCACTCTTGTAATATCACTCTGTCATGTCCATATGACAGTCATTCTTATGATGTCACTCAATCTGTTTATGCAGCAATGGATGACAGCTGACCTGCTAATAAAAAATTTGCTTTAATTGCTGTTTTTAGAATCAATTTTTGCTATTGCTAACTAGGTAAAAGGAATATTATTGTCCAATTGCTGTGGATTTAGCAAACCACATAGCTAATTTACTTTGTGACGTTGCAGCAGCATATCTCAAAATATCACTTTGTAAACTAGCATTGCTTTAATTAATAGCTTGATAGGTGCTATTGTATTGATTTGTATTGAGATTGTTAGCAAAATAGTCAAATACACATAATCAATTGCTGTTTTGTTTTGTATAACAGATATTAGCTGACAAGGTATGCTAATATTGTTGTTATCTGAGATATGTTCTAAAAATGGGGAGAAATAGCCATCTAACCACACAGCCACTTTACTAGAATCCCATAAAATCTCTCTTTTTGTTTGTCCCTATCCTTGCTCCCTCAGCAGTCAGGTGGGTAGTTTTAAAAGCTACAAGAGCTAAAAGCTCTGAAAGCTACACTTACCAAAGCATACAGGGAGAATACTCTTATTTGGAATGCCATCTTTGTATGTGCTTGGTATGTCTGACCCTCTCCCTGAGTATAAATCCCAAGGTATTTTCAAATGCTTATGAATGGTTATTCACTTTGTTGGGAATGTTAATGTTGCTTTCAAGCTCAAATTACATATTGATGTTGGTTGATAACTATAAGGTAAACAGCAGGGAATTAAAGAAATCCATTAGATTCCCTTTACCCATCTCCATTGTGTTTCAGATTGCAAGAGTGGAGAACCAAACAAAGAACAGACCTACCTCTCTCAGAAAGACTGATAATGGATGGGTAATCTTCTCTATACCTCGCAAAATATTTATCTCCACTACAGTGTGATAAAATTTGTCATATGATCAAGAGACAGTGACTTGACAGGCAATTAAATATGTGCAGATTGTATGTGACTGTGGCCCACACAAGCATCTGCAGGTTTCTGTTCAGCTCTGATAAACACTTTGCAAACGACTTTTACATATACTACCTGATACTAGTGCAAATAAGAGGCCTGACCAGTTGCATTAAAATAATTGCCTTCATCTTCCTTCTGGGGCAGCTGTGTTTCTACCCCAGATTAGGGGGCACTTATGTTTCCACACAAGTCGCCCAAACTTAACAAAGAGCCCCCAGTGGCCCTCTAATTGATCCTGACATTGTGAGTAGTGAGTGACATGAAAAAGCATGTTCAACCTGGCAGCCTCTGACAAGGATTATGAAATCATTCACCCTAGAGAATCAACATCAAATATGGGCTATAAACAATAACTTGGGGCATCTTCAGACCAGTGATGGGTTAAGATACTTTTCTCCCTTTCTCTGACATTTAAATGCCATTCGTAAGGATTTCTTCAATAACCAATAGCACTGAAGCTGAAAGGTTACAAATAAACTGGTTGCCTAAACTTTTTAATGGCTATTATTAATCACTCATTTCACAGGCATAATCTGCACAAGGATCAGGACAACTATTTTTATACTGAATTAAGTTTGAGAACACTGTACACAGAGGAAGTAGTGATGGGGATAGCAGATATGTCATCTACCAAGTTACAAGCTGGCAGGGCCTACCTTGTAGCCTACCTATACAGCACCAAGGGTAAGGCCCTTTTGGGGGTTTCCGACAGAAAATAGCATAATGGCTGTTCATTCGAGTTGTTATGAACATTAATCTCTGTGCCATCTAACCTCATGTAATTTAAATATACAGAACTTGGAGCCATCTTCTACAGCCATGCAATAAACCAGTGTTTCTCAACCCTACTCTTGGTGGCACCCTGTCCTGCATATCTTCTATCTATCCTTGCTCTACCTACCTGACTGAACTCATCAGTGGCATGTTTTATTAGCTGAGCACACCTGATTTAATCAAGCAGGAAGGATAGATAGAAGATATGCAGGACAGGGTGCCGCCAGGAGCAGGGTTGAGAAACACTGCAATAAACTACCAAACTTCGACCATTTTCTCTGTCTTCCTTTGATTCTTCTTTTTATATTCCTTCTCCATCTTCATCACAGATGTTTTACATATGGACCAGATAGAGGGGTTGGTGCATTCCACAATGAAAATTCTGTATCCACCATTGCTGAAGCTGTGTTCTGATTTGTTGGCTGATTAGGAACATTCTTGAATGGACATGGTTTAAAACAGAATATCCACAATCAGCACAGGAATGCAGACAGCACTGTTCCTGGACAGAGGATGGAAGGAATGCAGGAGCCCAATAATTTATCATAATAGAGTGTTTATGCCTTAATTTTCCTGCTGCATTACATCATTGAAAATATTTCATTACACCCAATCAGTGTATCTCACATTGCTTTCTCCTCACATTTAATAAATTGCAAGTCACTTTATTCCTTCTGCAGAAATGCTATCATGACCATCTTGGTTGTGCAACCTATAGAGTTAGCTAATTAGCTAAATAAGATGCTAACAAAAAGATGAATAAAAATGCTCATACAGCAATATAACAGCAGCAGGCTATGAAAACATTTCTCAAATACTAGCTACAAGTCAAAGATCAGAACATAGTCTGGTATGAGTAATAGCTCTATCTATGATTATAAGGACTGTGTCTGATAAAAGTGCCCAGCGGTGCCAGGTCACCTTACAATATCTAGTATCTAATTCAATGCATGAATAAATATATATTAGTAATAGGTATCTTATAATCAATTACATGCAATTGCTTCATTATGTGCACCATTTAACCAAAAGCATGGACATGTATTGTATAATGGATTTTTCCAATGACATGCATTATTATCACAATATTATGTATCCACTTTGAAAAACAATCAGACCATTTTATTGCTAATAAGTATGTTAAGTGGTAAGCTTTATATTTTACAGAGGTTGTGGGTTAAGCACTGCTCAATTACAAGGGCAACAGGCATCTAAAATCTAATGTAACTAATGTAAACATTAACTGGCTGTGAATGTGTGTGCTAGTGTGTGTTTCACTAGTGTATGGAACCATGCTCAAAATAACATGGGGATGCCCACAATAACTACTTAGTCTCTCATATAAAAAGAGGTAACAGTGCTTGCAGGAGTAATATTCCAGCAAGGCCTTGTCTCATGTTAGAAAACTGACAGGGATCTTTGCCCTCATTGCTTTTAGATGGGCAGGTGTTAAACCTAAATTGAATAAGTATCAAAATAGTGGAAAGTACTGCATATGTAAATACATGCCTATACATTTTTATATGATAAAAAATGATATGATATGAGAGTGAACATTCAAGTTGATACTTACAAAAAATACAAAAAATAATATTCAGAGTATATATGCTCAGAATATTGAAAATATGTAAATTCTTCCTGTTTTGGTATAGTGTGATATATTTCTGTGTAACACTAATATATTTTAATTGCATTCACAATATATTTTGGGCTAAACAACATATTTTGGAATATATTATGATATATTTAATTTTTGTATCAGTTTGTCATTACATTACGTTATTGGCATTTAGCAGACACTCTTATCCTCAGCAACTTACATACAACTTACATAAGTTACAATTTTTACATGTTACTCATTTATACAGCTGGATATTTACTGTGGAAATTCTGGGTTAAGTGCCTCGCCCAAGGGTAAAATAGCAGTTCCCCAGCAGGGAATCAAACCAACAATGTTTTGTTCATAAGTCTTGCTCCTTACCACTATGCTACACTGCTGCCCAGAAAATGTTATCAGACTCAACACACACTTGAATTACAATATGATAAAATATTAAGAGTAGGCTCCAAATATGTTATAGTATAACTGCAGACCTGTATGTCATCTGGGGCACCAACCATAAAGCTGAACTGAAATGTAGCTTGCTAAGCTTTTTAATAATAACACAAGTTTCATGAACAAAGAAAGATGATTATGTAACTTCTAAGGTTTGAAATACGGAAATGCCACAGATGATAACTGTACACTTTTTAACTGGCTTAATCTATTTGTGTCCTCTACCTCATTTCAGATTTGGGATGGATCCAAAGGCACTGTTGCTAGGGAACCTGACGTCACGCTTCATCAGTGTATACGACCCTGAAAGTGTAAGGACCTCACAAAGACTCTACTTTCTGATTCAAGGGTGAGGGCTAGTCCCCACACACCAAAGGCCTTACTCATAAGTATGTCTAAAACCTGTGCGTTCATCCTTCCTTACTTGGTTTCACATTGTACATGTGCTTGACTGGAAGAGGACCGCTGGCAAGGACACGTGGAGGAGACTCAGAGGCAGTCACAAAGGCCCATCCTATATGCTTTCATGCGGCTCACAGCACCCACTCATAAGAATAAACAGTCAATTAAATTGACCAACAATTAGTTGTTTCCAACTGTGTTGAAAGGGAGGGTTTTTGTGCTTGTAATGATGAGAACTATCAGGCTCAGTAAAGGCAGCTGTGGGTGCAGGCCTGAGTGATAGGGATCAGACTCCAGGCTCCTGGCCTTTGTCATCCTCCTGCTTTACTATTGTAGGTGGGCCCTCTCGTGCATTGACTATTTCACGCAGTCTTCAAAGTACCCATTCATTGATATCACTAAAATTACTTGTAATTGTCATAGCTCTATATACCACCTTCCCACCTTGTGTATAACACTTACGGTTTTGAGTCATAGCCTATTTCTATGTATTTGTCCTTATTGAAATGTCATTAAAAATGGTTGTGTGCGTGTGAGCACAAGCGTGCGCTTGTGTTTGGGGTGGGGTGGTTGGGGGGGGACGCTGAAACCAATTTCAGTCCAACCTGTGCTCCAACTAGCTTTGCATAATACTTCAGTCAGATTTTAGGCCCCTGCATAGTCCTGAAACAGCCCTGATGAAAGTTGTCAATAATTTACTGATGGCTGCAGAATCAGGGTCCCCTAGTGTCCTTATTGTCCTTGTCTTCACCTCTGCTTTTGAAACTGTGGACCACTCCATTTCCTTGTGCCTAAGAAAACAAACTCTGTGGGACTCCTCTAAAATGGTTCTGCTCCAGGCTTTCTGACTGAATGCAATTTGTCACTTTAGGAGAGACCAGATCTGAAGTAACTTTTTAGCCTGTAGTGTCCCCCAAGGCTCTGCACAAGGACCAATGCTGTATCTTATCTACACATTTCCTCTAGGCCAGATAATCAGGCAGCATGAATTTCAGTTTCAACATCAAACAAACAAAACAAAGGTTTACATCAAAACAAGATACATTACTTGCTGCGTCAAAATTTGGCCACTGCCCAGATGAGATAAAAGCATGAATGAAGTAAAACTGTCTCCAATTAAACAGCAGCAAAACAAAGGCAATGCTGATAGATATTTAGACTTTTTGCTCTACACTTCTCTATTAAAATAAGGAAAAAAATAAGAAATTATTATTCACATTATTCATTACATTAATTGTTATGTATTATTTGTGTAATTATTCACTGTGAAACATTTTAAACATGCTTTAATGAAAAGTGCTATGCACATAAAATATATTATTGTAATTACAATTATATTGCATGGCATCATTATTCATTTGTTCTGCATATATCCAGGAATATATCCTATGTATCCTATATCCAGGAAGACGTGCATAGTTCACATTTTTACATGCTATCCATTTGTAGAGCTGTCTATGTAGGCATATGAGGCAACTCAGTTTAAAAGTCTTAATCAAGGGTGCTGCTCCACCTGAAAGAACCTGCAACCTTTGAGTAACAAACCCAGCCTTAACCACACTGCTTTTCCAAAGCATATGTTTGAAGGAGGTTTTCAACACAGCTCAGCCCCATTCCCATTAATGCCTCCAAAAGCAGCCTCTTGCTCTACTTCACAAATTTGCACTAACACCAATTTCTAAGCTGCGCTCTGACTAAAATATGAAGAGTATGTTCATTGTCTACACACACATGTCAGAGGCCAGGTTCTCTGTATTCAATTGTCCTGCAAAAATGCAAAGCTCAAAAATGATAGTGTCCACAAAACAGTCATCTTGTGACTGTCTCTTTCCTTATAAAACTCTTAATTTGTTCTATATCCATGTATAATATTGTACAATTTAAGCTTAATGTGGATGAATACTAATAATGATTACTGCTGTTTTATGTTAATGAAACAATTACTATCATACTGTATCTAATGCTACTTAACACTGCATATACACTTTACCTTACCATTATATCTGAATATTATAGGCATGGAACTGAGGCTTGAAATTACTTGCAAACTGTAATTCATTGATGCTATTAAAATAGCAGTTACTCATGTCTGATGCTTTACTATTATGCCACCAAATACTGTAGCAGACCTGCAACTGCAAGAACCACTTTTCTGTGCCATCACAGAACAAATATGAGGCATTGGAGTTAATGAAGTGACTAAAATAAGAAAGAACTGATCTAGTTAAACCAACAACTCATAAACATATATTAATACACATACAAGGGTAATTGACAACTGCATAAGCTTCAGATTTATAGTGAATTGGTCTCTGTCTTTTTGAAGTGCAGCAAAGAAAAACCACAATGGTGTAATTTCAAAGAACAACAGGAAATGACTAAATATGTGACTTTGATGACAACGTTCCTTTGTGTCTATTTATTTCAGCACTGCCGACCATATAACAGCTTGTAAAAATATCTTGCACAACATGGATCACTTTGAAGGAGGTTTTGAATGCTGCTCAGTTCCTTGCAAAGTGATGTCTTGGCAGCGTATCCCATTCTGTTTCGCACATTTTGGTTTGCACCTCTTTGTTTTAACCACTCTGACCAAAATCTCCAGAGAACATGTCGACACACAATCGGACATTTTGTGCAGATTCCTGTGATTGGAGGCCAGAATTTGGGTATTTAATTGGTGAACAAAAAAGCAAAACTCAAATGGCAGTGTCCGCAAAACAATCTTCTTTGGCGACTGTCTCTGTCCTCTTACAGCTATTAATTTGTACTAAATTAGTGTGCCACTTCTTAAGATTAAAGATCAACGGACCAGTTTTTTGAGGTTGACATGCAAACTTTGGTTGTTTTTTTATGTTTTGGCAACAAAGGCCCTGTTAAACATAGCCTTTGATTGGCCTCATGTTGGCTTAAAGGGACAGGATTATACTTAAGTCTTGTCTGGAGCTGACTGTGGGGAGTTAACTTTGAATTAAATAGAAGCAACACCAGTAACACCATTCAATTCAAGGCAAATTCTGACTCCATCTAGTGGGAAAAACAATATCTCTTTGAGGTCTGTTAATATTTTCATATAATTGCTTTCAGCAATACATTATAAAATATGTTAATTAACGATCTGAATAGGTATTTCCCACCAAATGGTGGGGGTTAGGACTGGAGATGGAATCCACTGTCAAGGCAAAAATTACCTGTTGCGTGATTTACAAACTCGCAGAGCTGTATGTGACTTGGGTTATACTGCATATCAACATATGTTTCAAATGCAAAGGCCTCATTTAAGAAGCGTGGGGCCAGAGTTGACCGTATGTATAAAACCACACTGTGACTTTGTCTGTTCATCATTGACCCAGCCTCAGCTCTGAGACCCCCTCTCAGTTCCCAGCGTTATATTACCATTTCAAGCAACAGGATGTGTAAGGGGTGTAAAATTTAAAATGTGTTTTCCAAAAGAAATTAGTATGTTAATAGTTACAGTAAAAATACCTGGAGTTGCACTACCATGATAATTATAATACATATACAGGCAATGTTACTGTAATAGATGTTTATTAGGTGCTATGTGCACATTAGTAAACTGATGGATGTTATGCATTATGTGTATGCACGTAGAATTGCTGTTGTTTGCTCATATTTTCGTCATTTTTCACCTCAATGGAGCACGGAAGATTCTGTTGCTTCAGTTACACACATGTCAGGCATCTTGACAGTTTTGGAAGTCCTGCTGGGCATGAGCATATGGTCAGCAAATAAGTAAAAAAAGAACAGGAATTCAGAAACCCCTCATGTTGACAATGTCAACAAATACCCCAGTATGCCATTATATAAATTTGAAATTGTGGCAACCTGGGTGATATAGCTTGTGATTTTACCATAATAATTCACAATAAAAGCTATGCATACAAACCTGTGCAAATACAACTAAACGTACTAACATTTTAATGTTTTCAAGGAGTCTTGGCTCTTTTGAATGCAGCAAAAAGAGGCAGAGCTCTTGGATTCTCTTACTCTAACGTGGACTGAGAAACAAGCTGGACTTGGAATAAGCTGCTGTGTGTTTGCAGTGGCATGAAAAAGTAACAGTGTTTTTGTGGTCGGTGACTTTGTTATTGACTTTGTTGACATGATGCTTGGTGACTGGCTGTTTCCTGCACTGGCTGTTTCCCGCACCACTTTCCCCGGTGCTTGTTTACTCTGATCCTCGGATTTTCCATTTTCTGTCAGGGGCCTGGGATATTCGAGCTATGGTTCTTTAACAACCCAGTCGGAGTCGTTGCGCCTTGTGCATAATTGGCACGGCTGGGTGATTCAGGTCTACTGTGCCATTTGGAAATTAAAGGTAATGAGAGAAGTTAATGCCCATGAACTGCAGGTGAACCGTGGCAGACAATGCTCCACGTAAAAAGCACATCAAGATTCGTTTTGGCTCATAGAATGCTACTTTAAGTTGGAGATTGTTTACCCCTCGGAAGAGTAATCCACGTGGAGTTTTTACATTAATTTAAAATCACCAGTCAAAAGTGGAAATGTCTTGCGACAGTGAACAGGTGGAATTTTGCTGGGTGTCGATATAAAATATTTGCCTCCATTACAGACCCTGACCTTTTTTGCCTGGCAGCTTTCAATAAGCATATGTCTTCACAAGATATTTTATATAATATAAGCAGTAAAACATGTGTAAACAGTTGAAACAATTAGTTTTAAGCTGAATAATTAAATTATTATAAACCAAGTAATTAAATGAAATGACAATGGAACCATGACTCAATAATACTCAATGCAGGATTCCTCAAGTACCACTTGGGGGCAGTCACAGCTTACTGTTTAAAATACCTGACTTGGACAAGGGGATGAAATAGTTATGCAGGTCTGAAAAAAATAATGCTTTATAACCAATAACCGCTAATGTTAACTATATTGGCTCGGTGGCAGTGTGATCAACATTTAAGATACTGTAAGGAAGCACATGCAAATGCAATAAAATGTTCTGTGTTTGGCACCTCACAAAAGCAATAACCTCAGAGTCTTTTGCAAGTTCATCTATGTTACATTATTGTCATTTAACAGACACTCTGTTCCTGAGCAAATTACATAGGTTACAATCCGTATATGTTCCTGAGCAAATTACATAGGTTACAATACGTACATTTCGCAGACAATCTTATCCTTAGCAACTTACATAGGTTACAATTTTTTATATGTTACTCATTTATACAGCTGGATATTCACTGAGGCAATTGTGGGTTAAGTAACTTGCCCAAGGGCACAACAGCAGTGCCCCAGCAGGGACCTGAACCAGCAACCTTTTAATAAAACTTCAGTCGGTCTACC
Source organism: Megalops atlanticus (assembly GCA_019176425.1). NCBI lineage: Eukaryota > Metazoa > Chordata > Actinopteri > Elopiformes > Megalopidae > Megalops > Megalops atlanticus. The sequence continues at coordinate 18,365,471 of CM032878.1, read as the reverse complement.
AGAGTGTGAGTGTGTGTGTGTGCCTGCGTGCCCATGTGTGTATATGCGTGCATGTTTGAAATAAGGCATGCTTTTAGATTATTTCTCAACATTTCACGTCTCTTTTGGTCCAGAAGCTTTGTTTATCACCCCATGATCTGATCAGTTAACTGCTCAGCAGGAGTATCCTCAACTGTCTCTTAAAATGACTTTGTAAAACAACCTTTCAAAGGTGTACTTATGTATTAACTTGAAATAACTGAAATCATAAATGTTAGAAATGTGTCTTTAGTAAGTCAATATATGAGTAATATATCACAAATCTAGGAATTCTCACCTTTTTCACTCATTTGAACAAACACAAATATCATAACACATGAAAAATTAACTGTTTTGCTAAATACACTAATATGTGCAGAAAATTGCATGTATGGTCATATTGAGGTGGCAGTAGTAGTAGCACACAAAAAATGTTGTTTGTGTGTGTGCAAATATAAAATATATCTCATTAATAAAGTGTCATTCATTTTCAAGAAAACTAATGTACCACTGCTGCAAAGCCTAGATAACCTCAAAGTGTAAGTGACACTGATACCTCCAGGGACTCTGTATAAATTTCAGGGCTCATCACATAACCACTCTCATGATCAGCTGCTTTAATCTAATGTCTGTAGGCTACAGGCCTACAGGCCTCAGCGAACATTCTGGTGTGCTGCATGATCTCCAAAGATGGCCTTCCAGAGTATTTGAACATGCCTAAAGCAGTTGCTAGATGCATCTATGTCTCCGTCCTTGGCCAGAGAAGCTCTGCATAACCATTTCTGAATATTGTTGTTGTTGTTGTTGAGGCAGACAGTACAGTGAGTGCAGGGTAAAATGTGATGTCCCCCAAACAAATAAAGCACAATGTCAGCTCTTCTGCAAACAAAGCAAGGATTATCCAGCTAACAAAGTGCTGGCAGGGACCCTGTGACAATTATGGAGATTGACAGTGTACACTCAACTCATGGATTTGGGTCAATTTACACAGTGTATTATTTTGGTTTACGCATCACATCTTTTCACCAACAAGATTCAATTAACCGTGGCGCTGTCATTTTGTCAAGGTGACTTCTGCACAGCATGTCGGGGCATTTTATTTTACCAAATTGACATTAAAGCGCTAGCAACACTGTCAGATTTATGTGAAAGGGGAACAATAAGCAATCATGTTGCATATGGATTGTGCATACTGGCATCCATGTATCGCTTGAAATGGGCAAGGACAGCAGTTTCAAAATACGGTGGAAGTGCTTGTGTTGGGTCCTTCTTCATATATGACACTAAGTATTGCGATACAATCAGTGTTTATTTCAACAAATAAATAAAACAGACCCTCTGCGTTCCATAACATGAAAGTGGTAAGAGTCAACCGGCGTCATTTCTTTCTGTGTATATTTTAGAACCGCAAGACATGCCCACATTTCAGTTACAAAAGACAACCACTGATATAGACCAACTGCATCCTGGTAATGGGCCACTCAACCACAAAACACAAAGCATACGTAACTGCACAAGGTGTAATGGCACCAACTGCTTTTACCGCAGAGAGAAGGGCTTGCAGCTAAGACAACTCCTGCTTGGGAGGCATTACTGAAAAGAGCTACTCAAAGATGCTGCTATGAAATCAGAGGAGGTAGAATAGGGGACATTTTAAAGACCTGAAATTAAGTTACTAATGTTTAAAAAGAACCTTTTCAAAGTAGTTCTAGTTTTCAGAAAAAGCCTCTATAATATAATCCCTGGGTTATATATTTGTGTTCTTTGTACATCCTACTAAAGGCTTTCCTTTAGTCGGATGCACAATGTTCTTTAGTCCAATTTTCAAGCTTTATTCAAATTTCATAAATGATAGCAGATTAAGTTAGTGAGAGCGTTTCTAAAAAAATACCTTAAGTACATTTCACTTTTATGTGTATGTGAGTCCACTCTCTAGTTCACTGTACTTTTTACAACCTTTTAATATTCATGTATGGGAGCAGCGATAAAGGCTCTCTATCGCAGTATCTTCCAAGTAGTTTAAATGGCAGTTCCAAACTTTGCTAGTATTAAAAGGATATGCAAAAGTTCAGTGCTGTGGGTGATTCCCCATCAGTGTGATAGCAAAGGCAGTGACACACATATAAAAGGTTTATGATTACCATAGTCTTTTTTTTACAGTTGGCAGATGTGGTGGATGGATATAAACACGGATATAAAGGCCATTATAAAAAAAAACTATCTTGCAGTCAGAGTGGATTCTCTGAAATGTACCTGCACTTATGTTCTCTCACACTCACACAAGAAACCTATTGCTTTAGGGTTAAAATATTCATTGTATTGCTTGAAGAGCTTCCACAGTTGGGGAATTTTAACTCTGTGGGTACTTCAGTCTCTTAACTTTTACTCATAAATTGTCGGCTGGCATTTAATCTAGGGATCGATGCCTATATGCTTGCTATCAGGTTTAATGTGAGAAACAGAAAAGACATGGATGTGGAAGTATGGGTCCATCAGTCCTGTTCCCACAGTTCAGTGTTGCTTGCAGCAGTGTGACATGCCTTTGCCTTTTCTGCAGACTACAGGGGTGGGAAGATGGCAGTTAGAGTAAACACACTGATGAGCGGGGGGGGGGGAGGGGCTTGAGTCAACACTGCCTGGGGGCCCTGTTAAATCCACAGCTGGACGCTGTCCCAGGGGCCTGTCCTCATCCTCCCCCCCAACCCCCACTCACCTCTATTGTCCCAGCAGCACACTGTGTCCCACCCTGGTCACCACCCCGTTGCACACACATAGGTGTGTATATTGACATGTGGGATCTCTGTCCACCCTCAAACAGACTATAGCAAAACCCTACCTGTTATCATGCTATGCAAAATGATGCTGTCTCAGGGAACTGAGAGCAAGTATTTCAGCAGGGGCACACTGTAATTACCCCCTGGAACTTAGACACACTGTAGCAATGCTGTGTTTGCCGCAGGCAATGATATGTAAGCCTATACCAAACAGGAACCTTTGATCCACCCTGTAATCATGCTCTAAGTAGCTGTGTTTGAGGGAAGCCTCCTGTGCAATTTCCAATTAAACAGAGCATCATTAGTGGGTGGGTCGAAGATGTGGTGCAGACTTAGACAGGCTGAATGGCTGACCTGCGCAATCAATGTCAGATAAAGAAGCTGATGTCTGTGGTCTGTTAGAATAACTATCAGGTTGCATTCCTCCCAACAAATATTAACACACTGTGTAAATGATGCACATTACAATGAAATACATGTTAGTCCTCACAGCTAAAACAGTTTGGTAACAGTTGGCATACCTCTGTGGAGCAGCACAGCACCCAGAGGCAACTCTGACCTAAACTGAGACTGCACAGCAACAATAAAACTGATAAGGGGCTTATAGTATGTGGTTTTCCCTGCATTTGCATCAAGCAAAAATAGCAGAGAAGCTATGCATGCTTGTGGGAGCCAGCTGCACACATGAAAGTGAGATTTGACTTGAACTGCCGCAGCTCAAAGTTTCTTTGGTTTTGATGTACTCAGTCTTCGAAGACACAGAGTGCTCCTTTATCTGCAGAGGCGTCTGACCGCAGATCTCAGGGACAACATACAACTGCTCAGCGTCTGACAGCACAGAATCTACAGCATGTGGCCAGCTGGAAGTGGCCCAGACCTTCTGGCAGCTTCTTGACTCAAAACTCGACTTGGAGAAGAAAAGAGAATGCTTTATGGGCTACCAGATGGCTGCCATTCTCATGATTATATGTCATTTTCAAGGGTATAAATAGGGGATCCCATCAGTACTTGCAAATGCATGGCTCATGTGATTGCTCCCAAATAACAACCGGGATTCCCCTACAACTTCCCACAGTCAAATATATCCAGTCATGGGGGTTTTGGGTCTGAATATTAATCCTGCATGTTATCATAACGCCCTTTACTGCAGTCAAGTGCAGGTCCAATTCCTTATGCAATCCTAGGACCTAAACAGGCCCCGCTGCCATAAAAACATCACAATCTTTTTTTGCTTTGATTACTTTCTCAGATTCCTGTCTCCAAGTTCCCAGAGTCAAGTGTCAGTTCACATCCAGCCAGTCCCATACAGGCAGTGTAATGTGGCCCACCAAGCCCCGAGGTTTTGACCAGGGGATTTTGTTCCGCTGAAACGAGAGAGGGAACTGAGAAAGGGAGCATGAGTTTCTTCATTGTCATCCACCTGTTTGAGAGCCCAGTGTCTTTGAATAGATTCAGTACAGTCCTTTCAGACTGAGGCATCTCAAACAGGGTGTGAATTTCCTCACACGCCACATCTATTCCTGTGACCTTTTTTCATCCATCCATTCACACCGCAGGCAGATGCAGTAAGCCTGACACTGACTACTTTGAAGAGCAACCAGGAAAATGGGGTCTCAGAAAACAAAGAAGTCTAACAACCCATACCAACTTCCCAAATTGTTTTGGGTTGCCGCTATACGATATGTTCAGATATGTTACTATGTGAAACTAAGAGAGCACATCATGGCAAAAACACACTTTCGATTAATTAATTAAATTATGTTAAAATGTACTTCAACAAAGAGCCCCGGATTATTAATTTTGTGATATCACTGATATTCTATCCTCAGGATCCGTGTCAATACAGAACATCTTTAAAATAACCTAACACAGTTAGTCTGCTGTGTTGATGATCTGCCCATTGATCCTGTCATATGGGCTGTATGTGCTGCTTCTTTAGAGCTAGTTCAGGCTAGACAGCTGTGAAAAGCAATATGCATTTTAGCAGGACTGCAGTGGGCCTTCTCTCAGCACTGTTCACACACAACTGTGAAGCACCGCTTACATCCTGTTTCTGAGCAATGTAGAATGTGTCAATATTGACCAAACAGGGAGGCAGAGTTCAGGACTGTTGCTTTGTAAGTTGTTGATTACAAAGTATCCAAAGAAATGCAAATTTCTCAAGTTTGCACCCCATTCTGTCTTTAACAGGCAATTACCCTAGTAACTTCTTACTCTGGCAGAAAATTAAGACTATACCCCTTCCTGTTTCAGAGATCAGATCAAACTGGTTCAACATACAGCTACAAGAAAGATATTTTACTTTGTTGTGTACCTTATTAATCAAAGAAGTTGCACAAGTCTAAGCCCACACAATTCGAAATCAATTTTACTTAGGCCAATTAAATCAAAGTCCACTCATCAAAACTAGTAAAGTTTAAATTTCACATACCTATTTGGTCCCTAAAAAAGAAAAGGAGCTACTAAAACTGAAGATTTGTAATGAGGATTAGCACGAGGCCCAGTGTTTTGATTTTGTCTCATTGTTCCCGAACATGATGGAAAGTTCAGCTTGTCTACAGACCTTTCCAGCTGCAAACAAGAAGTTGCATTCAGTTACAGAGATGATGATGAAATTGTGACCGTTAAGCAGATAAGAGTTACACAGAACCCTTACTGCTATGATGGTATCATGCCAAGCCACAATGTCAAGACCACCAGATCCATACCCCACAGTATGTGAAGCAATCCTTCAATTGGACAGTTACAAACAGAGGTTCTACACTTCAGCTTTATTTGCTTCAATTATATGAAGGAATTTTTTAAAAAATAAGAAACAGCTATTTTAAAGAAAAGAACTGAATGAAATGTTGAAAATCAGAATGTTTTTTTTTTCCATAACAGCCCAAGTCAGATTCAAGAACCTTCATATATTGGACAAACAAATCACCATGAAATAAGAACAAGCAGCACAGTGCAGATAATCTGAAACTCCACCTCAAAAACAGATTTTCAATGGCAACGGCAATGTTATTTTTAGTCAGGAAACATCTGCTAGTATGCCCTTCAAACTTTCCAAAATTTCATAAAGCACACATCATATATGTAATGCAGTCCCTTGATTACAGTCACCTTTACAAAACAAACATGAAAAGCAATAACATGGGCAAGCTAGCCAAACCGATTTTTGCTGTGGGTATTTTTTGCTTTGTCAAACAGAGGACTGATTAAATAGTGCATCATACATTCATTTCAGTCCTCTGACATTAAGAGAATATTTCATCCATCTGGTCAAGAGGATGAAACCACCACACTGCTTCCAGTTCTAGTCTGTACAATGTGTGTTGCACATTTTCATCTAGCGTAACTAGAAATAAATAAAACTAAATGCACATTCAAGTATACAACTTCATCTGTACACATTCAAAGGAAATGCAACAGGTACTGTAACACACCAGTTAAAAGTTGCAGTGAAAATGTATTTTAAGTGCTGTACAAGGAAACCTTTTGTAGCAGACAGTAATGCCATTCATACAGTTGTAAAGGTTCCAGTGCACATCACTGTAATGAAGCATACGGCTCCTTCTATATACCTTTACTGAAATCCAAATATGACTTACATTTGACCTCAGCAACTTTTGTTTAGAATAAATGCAAAGCTCTATTTGAAGATATGTAGGTATGAGAAGTTATACAATCGTGCTGCTTGACACACTGAATAACATGATGCAAGAACTTGAAATACCTCCCACCAGTATTGAACGAGTTATCTGTTCTACTCAGCTAACAGTAGGTAATTCTCTTTCATATAGGGACACAGCAGAGGGTTATGATGTATCCATATTTCATTTCTGTATGGCTTTGCTTTGGCTGCCAAATGAATAAATGTAAATGTAAATGTAAATGCTTTAAAACGTAGTTAGGCTAAACGTTAATTCTTAGCAAACATCTTGGCAACTAAATGACGTTGACCAGTAATGTTTTGATAAGTAATAAAATTGGTATATTTTTAAAAAGTTTCTGGTTTTCGTCTTGTAACACTTTGGGAAAAGAATTTAGAAACACACACGATGAAATTGAGGAAATACGCTTCTAGTTCAGTTCTCCGCATTAAAACGACACTCTGCCTCGCATGGCGATGATGCAGGAAGTTCCTACTTTCTTTTCATATTGCTACAACACCGCTTAGAAATGACTTTCCTCTTGCCCAGCGCAAACACCGCGAGCTTGACATAGCTCGACAACTTGAAGGTAAACACTATATTGATGGCACTTTCCATGTAAATTACATCAGCCTCATAGCCAATCATAGATTGCTTTCCATTTGCGTCAGGGCTTCTATTGACCTATCATGCTTCACCACGACAGTAGAAATAGAATGCAGGAGAAACTACTGAAGAATTTTGAGAAATACTGGGGCAGCGAGCACGGGAAGAAATCAGGCGATTTCTTCGCAGTTAAAGTATTTAGCCCAACATTCTTCGCACCAGGATCTTATTTCGATTCCCCAGACAGTAAAATATGGTGGTTGTGACTGCAGGGACAGGAGGCACCCACAAAGTCCTTCTGATCTCCGGGAAACAGACTGCCTCGTCTGCCGGAACACAGGGTGGATTCAGCCGGTCCATTTCGGTCATGTTGCCTTCGTCTGGAAATCAAGCGTCGTCAGATTCAGATTCAAACGGATCTGGACCACCGCAACGCAAAAGACAGCGGCTCACACATTTGAGTCCAGAAGAGAAGGCACTGAGAAGGTTGGCTCACAATTTATATTTTGGACTCGTCGATGTAATTATCTACAGTAGTAGCAATATACTAGCTATATAGTATAGTTTTAAGCCGAAAACCGATAGCTTGTTACGGACACATAACGTCTAATTATTTTCCAAGGGATAAATTACCGTAAACTTTGCTCGAACAGTCATGTCTTGTATGTGTAAGTGTTGAACTGACAGCGATCGACCTTTCGCTAAAATGGGCAGGATGCCAGCCAGTTACCGTAATATGCTAGTTCCACCCAGTTTTGCATTGCTGGAGGATTTGGATATCCTGTTCTGCCTGCGTGGCAAGATGGCCGCAGATTGCGCAAGCGTAGAACGTTGTCAGTGAACAGAATAGCTTCTCTGCTGAATTAGATTAGGAACGCTTCCTCTTCAGCAGAAAAAAGGAACATGTTAAATCTCATTCTTTCTCTTTATAGGAAACTGAAAAACAGAGTTGCCGCCCAGACAGCCAGAGACAGAAAAAAGGCCAAAATGGGGGAGCTGGAGCAGCAGGTCTTGGAGTTGGAATTGGAGGTAACTTACAATCATTTTAAAGCATTAACTGGCTATCTGTCCTTTCCTCTTCATGTCCAAGGATACAATTGACGTGATTTTCCCCCCCTCCAGAATCAGAAACTCCATATTGAAAACAGACTGTTACGTGAAAAGACAGATGGGCTTCTGACGGAAAATGAGGAATTGCGCCAGAGGCTGGGTTTGGACACACTGGAAACCAAAGAGATGGTAATTGGATTGTTCATACTGAGACTGAGGTTGATAGGCTTTGTGGCTGGGGAGTGGTCAGGACTGCAGTGTTATAAGCTACGTGATGGCTTCCATCTCTGCAGGTACAGGTGTTGGAGTCCAACGTGGATGACGTCAGTTTGGTGATCGGGTCTTCTGAGTCCGCAGCACTCAGGCTACGTGTGCCTCCGCAGCAGGTGCAGGCCCAGCAATCGCCAAAACTGAGTTCCAGTTGGATACTGGCAGTCCTGACTCTACAGACTCTGAGGTGAGTTGGGCAACCGCACACAATGTGCCCAAGGTGCTAAATGAATAGAAATCATTGTTTGGCTAAATTGACCATCTTTCTCCATTTCTCTCCCTCCCCCACAGTCTGATCTCTTGCTTGGTATTCTGGACATCCTTGACCCAGAGCTCTTCCTCAAGTGCAGTGAGCCAGAGTCCCAGAACCTGCCGGAGCTGGTCGAGGCCGGGGAAGATTCAGTACCCACCTCCCCATCTCCGCCTCTGGGGGCCCCACCAGTTAAGCTGGAAGCCCTTAATGAACTGATCCACTTTGACCACATCTACACCAAGCCTGTTGAGGTGACGTGCATGGAGCAGAGTGAAGATTGCATCCCCGAGGTGAAGATCGAGGAGGAGGAGGTGGTGGTTGTGGAGACGGTGTCCGTCAAGGATGAGCCTGAGGAGGTCGAGGTGGTCACGGAGATGAGGGTGGACGACTTTCTCTCCCCGGCCTCCCCTCCCCTCGGCATGCCAGAGAAGGCCGCCTCCTACCTGATGGATGCTTACAGCGACTCCGGCTATGAGCGATCCCCCTCCCCCTTCAGTAACATGTCCTCCCCCCTGTGCCCAGAGAGCACCTGGGATGATGTTTTTGCCAATGAACTCTTCCCCCAGCTGATCAGTGTGTGAACCCCACCCAACAAACGCCCTCCCCAAAATAGTCCTATCAGTCTAATTTTGTACAACGTGTATAGTGGCTGTACTTTATTGTTGTAAAGGCAGAGAAACCCCCCTTCTGGGGTCAGACCAATGTCAGATATATTTGCTGAATGCATAATCTCCTTATTCCAGCAAATGGCTTAACTGGACTGCAGTATTGTGGGTCATCATCCTAAACTGACTCGTTGGATATAGTTCTTAACATCTTTAATTGTCATCTCTTCAGTACTTAAGATTATACTAAATCTTTAACAGATGAATTGGAGATGGTCATGCCAGAAATATGACAATTCTTTCTGTAAATTGTTATGGGGAAGGGGGGGGACTAAATTGTTTAAAATAGCATAACTATTTATTTGTGCATTTGCTCCATGGAGTCTTTATTGTAATCTGTCCTTAGCATGTATAAATGCTTAATTTACCATGTAAATTTTCACAATCGAGGGATGCTTTCTTTATGCAATAAGTTCTGCATTAAAACCATGCATTGACTCATGTCTCCTTGTGGTTTTCCATTGCGCTGTTCTGTTGGTGAAGGGAAGGTGTCTAAAGCTTGACTATCCCGAAGACTATGACTAATGTGTTTGCGCTGTGACCACAGTAGGAGGTCCATGCAACACAGGTCATCTATACGTTTTCATGTGCAGTTAAAATGTTAATGTTCCTTAGCCCTGACATAATGAATATCCTTCCATTACCAGCATTTAGATGAACTCCATGACTCCGTTGTACTTAAAACCTGACAGTGCCCTTTTCAGCATGTCTATTTTGGGGGAACTACAGTACACAAGATTCCAGAATCTCATTATCTCTGAGACTTTGCCACATGTCTCTTGCACTTTTACCAAATATGCCCATGATAAGATAGCAGGACCTGGAAGGTGAATCATTAGACATCACTGATGAATCTAAGGCACCAAGGTCATTTGTATGTTTGTAACCAAGCCTAACTAAAGATATACTGATATATGTGCATATATGAGTACATGCTAGGATACATAAAAAATAACCATCTTTGTAACAATGAACACATGCTTGCATTACAAAATACATTCTCAAACAGAGAAGAGGTGCATTTGAGCCAACACTGGGATCTTGTCTAGGAGTAAACTGACTCTTGGTGTATGGTCAGCTTTCCTTTTTTTACTTCCAGGTTTTGACATTAGCAAGGGTTGCACCCAGTCATCTGAGACACATTATCCAATCACACTTGCCTTCCATTTCTTGTGCTATGCTTAGCAACTGCACCTCCTTCTTGACAGCTCTGGGTGGCAAAACTACGTGCCAATACTATCACCAAGCTTCAGCAGAAAGAGAATTCATTGTAACTTTCATATGTGCTTTCAACAGATTACTTAGGTAATCCACTGCCACAGGAAAACACCCTCTCTGAGGGTTTTGTGAAATAACTTCAACAATTTTATGTTATAGAAACCTTCCTTTATTTCAATATTGTATAGTGTGGATTTCTCTCAGTCTCTCCTCCTGTCATGTTATGTCACTGTTATGTTTATTTTTGGATTTAATTTTGTGGCAGCATCTAGGTTACCTTACTTTGTGGTTACATGTTGGAAATTCAGCTGAAGTACTCCAAGCATCTCTTTTAGTGCCACTTAATTTGTCATCTTCCTGTGTGTGGTCTGCTCTTCTGCAGAAAGTTTTTTTTTGTCCACAGTTCTTCCTCTCTCACTCTCAAAAAACTGATGCATAGTTTAACCACTTAGAAAACAAGAAAGAATAAAAATTCACAGCTGTGAAGTTGTGGTTCCAAATAGTCTAAAGCTACTGGGCTATGGTTAATTACTTCCAGGATATTTATGGCAATATTAGACTACCATGAACAAAGATGCAAAGTTTGAGTTAGAGTGTGGTATATGGTGAAAACATCTTTTTTATGTTGTGTACAGCCAAATGTTGTACACTGGCAGCTATTTGATAAAGGAAATAAAATGCATAAAGACATGGAGATTCAATGTCCATTCCCTTTCAGGGACCTCAGAGACCTTGACCTCACATGTGCTTTTCAGTGGGTTCTCATGTTCAATCTCCTTCCTTTTTTCTGTGAACTGACCCTATTGACACCTGGGTGAGAGAAAACTGTGACATACTGCATCTCTATACACAGCAGTTGTGAAGCTGGCCCTCGAAAATGCCATTTTCAGCCCCTCTGTGAGATACCAGTTTCACACCCTCTGTGAGAGGCCAGTTTCGCTCCCTCTGCGGTGCTGTGTGCTTGGGACTTTCAGGGCTTTCGAGATGCTGAAGAAAAAGGGCAGTGAGAGCGAGAGGAAAAAACTGAATACCAAATCAAAGACAGTCATGGAAATTTCCACTTTCATCCTCAGCCCTCGCCATTGGGGCCCGAAGTGCAAAATGCGTGACATGAAAGTTCCAGGCGCGCATAGCATTTCTTGGGATTAGCGAGCCTTGAAGGTAAGAGGTCTCATGAGGGCAGCGCAAGAACTGGACCCTCAAGCTGACTGCCCTCAAGCAGATGCCTGTGTTTAAACCAGAGCAGGAGATGGGATTAAAAAAAATCTCTCACTCCCCTGACCTTTCCTTGGAGCAGGTTGGAAAAGAATATTCCACACCCTGGTGCTCCACTGGAACCAATCCTAATCTCCTGTGGTAGCTAGGGCATCTCATAAATGACTCAAGGACTGCCCCCCTTCTCCCCCTTCTCCCCCTTCACCACCCCCAGCCCCAGCCATTTAAAAACTGTGATGTGGATATGTTTTAAGATGGCATACTGCTCAAAAAAGAAATGAGGAAATGTTGGTTTTCAGTTTGCAAAGATACATAGAACAAGGCCTTTGCAACCCTTGTTCATTTGTTTATGGATATATTCCGCCCACTGCTTAATTTTCCTGTACTCCCTAACCCACAGTCCGATGCTTCACTGATGAGGCTATTCAGGGCAAAGTACAGGCCTTTGCTTGGCAGGGCAGCCACATCTAAATGTACTTTAAACACAGGGCAATTGCTCATGTTCTCTCCACTATCAAGCCCCAGTTCCGGTCCCACTGATTCCCAGTGACGGTGATGTTAGTATGGTAAACATAAATGGATGAATAAACCAGAGCAAATTATCTGCTTCTGAACTGAGGTGTGTGCCAGGGCAAATCGTTAAATGAATATGGGGTGTTGCTACACTGGCAGAGGGAAATACTGGCATCTGTGGGGCCTTTTCCAACGCCACTGGTGCCTGACGCATAGCACCCTCAGCTGACGCAGTTTCCCTCCACTCTCATCCAAGTGCATCACTTCCCAGACCCTCGTCAGAGAAAACAACGTGACACAAGGGCCTACTATCTCAGGTTGCCCCTAGCAACAGAGAGGCTTCTCCATTTTGATTGGCCTTACCAGTTAATGCTGTCAGGCAAGCAAACAGCAAAAAGGACACCAGAATTAGATCAGAATGAAATCACTCTCTGAGCATCTGCTTGGTGATTTAGATTTCAAAGACCAGGCAATTCCTAAAACTTCATTACTCATGTGTTGATTACTGTGTATTAGATTATCTGCAGTACTGTGATCAACAAAATGCTCTTGATCCAACACATCCACATCTCTTTTAAATGTGAAAGTATTGACTCTAATCAGTGTTGAATACTACTAAATGGGAGGCTGAAGAACATGTAAGATGATCACAGCTCTGTCATTCTTCTCAAAAAAGGATTGTTTTCTTATAGGTTCGATGTTTCCTGCAACTCAGGTTCAGGGAGGATAGGAACAGGCGATTACAAAATCTGTACTGGTGTTAGCGTGATTGCGGTCCTAAAATGTGTCTTAACTTGTTTTGTTGCAATCCTGTATGTCTAAGAGAAATATTACATGACTGCTGCTCAGTCTCCAGAGAGCAAACCTTTTCATACTCCTCAGAACACATGCTGTTTTGAACACATGTACATCTGTGGGGTAACATAACAAGGTGAGTCAGACAAATGAAAATTGATCAGTGTTTTTCCTGAAACATCTGTGCAAGTTACAAAGTGAAGCCACAGTTTATACCTCCTATTTATAGCTCCTAAAAGGTTTCTGGACTACCAACATCATTGTGACACATTTCAGTTCAATGCTGGACCTTTGTGTGAAACATTGTCATATCACATGTTTCAGAAGCGATGGATGAGTACTTGAAATTCAACAGGGGAAAGGAATGCTGCTGTTACAATGTGAAAGAAAAAGGACAAACAAGAAGAGATTACTGAAAGTCCAAGATGATGAAATACTTAAAAAAAAGAGCGTGGAACAACCTCCTACCTTCTGGGTATGGTAATGAACAGACTGACGTCACATGAAAAAATAGAAGGCACTGTCCATAGTTGCCATGGCTTCACTTCCTGTACATGTGGCAGGATTGAAAGCATAATGTTTGCAAGTGAGAAAACATGCCCTCCAGGCAGAATGCATTTCTTACATTTTAAGTGAAAATAATTTTGACTGTGTGATATTTGTAGTGATGTGTTTTTCATCTAAATCCAAGGATCTCTTTCTATGAGACCAAAGCTGTTGTGAATCGTGTGTGAAGAACAGGAAGCCACCAGGATGCATAATGCAGTCCTCTTTCCAAGAGCTCAGATGTTGAAAAAGTAATCTGTGCTGCTGATTGACTCTCAGTGGGCAAAAATCCTGAAAGAACACTTATTTTGATCATGGTTAGTTCACTTTCAACAGTCACCCCTCTCCCACTTAGACTGTTTTTCACCGCTAGGCCCAGTACCATCTGGGAGACCATAAACATCTGTAGCCATATATAATCTAAAGCCCAGTCCTCCCTTCATCCCCTGTAATTTCCTTCCCTTCTGGCTGGGGGATTGTTCAGACAGTAACCAAGCAATAATAATGGGGATGGTTGAGAGAGGTATGCGCAGTACAGGAGCCAATCAGGCACACAGTGTTTCTTTAACTGAAAAAACACACAAGAGAGCACTCAAGAATTCCTGCCCAAACTCGCAGGGAAGAAAAGAAGCTGATGACCTCAGGGAAAATAATAACATCAAGAGGTGAGACACAGCTTCAGCCAAAATGTGTTACCTTTAGACCCATTCTATGAAAACACCCAAGCCACAACTTCATGAGTATAAACAAGGAAAATAATGCTATCTTGCATTTATTACAATGAAAAAGCAAATGTTGTGAGAATACTGGATGCCTTTTAAGCAGTAGCTCTTACAGGAAGTTCAGATGTGTTGCTTGTGCCTTGTTTTATTTCCTGGTTGATAGCTTCTTTTTTATCTCTGTTCTGGGAGAGAGCAGGTCAAATGGGCCATTTCTGGTAAATGCTGGAAAATAATGCTGTTCTAACAATCTGCAGTTCTATCTTCCTCTCCCTCTAACTCAGAGGATTTTGCATGTTCAAATAAATTATTGTAAACTGTGCGATTTCACAAGATTGCCCCATATCCTACCATGTCATTAGTGTCATACATCCAAGGCACATGCAATACAACAACTAAAAACAACTCCCACATGTTCTATGGTTAGACTTTCTAAGAATTATGGTTGTAGTCGTGACCTTTACAGAAGAAATTTCATATATTAGACTGCAAGTCTTTTTCCTGATTAGAACAACTATGTTTTTTCTGTTTTATGACTGAAGATGAAAATTTAGCCAGAAGACTTTTTCAGCAGAGACCCTGTGACTACAGCCTCATGCTTATTGCCGATCATTAAAGTTACATTCATTTCATCAAATGATGTCTCTGAGGAATTGCAAAGTAACACAGAGATTCATTTCTTGACCACTAACACAGGGAAGTTCAGCTGATTTGCTGGAAAATGAATGATTTAAATAAAATGAACAGGGATGAATTTAAGCTGCAAGAAAAAGTACTGTGGTATCTATAAAAGAGAAAAACATGTTTCACTCTTACCCAGAAACACAAGAAAAGAGTACACACATTCATTATCTCAACTGAAAGCTTACACAGGTTTCAAACATCAAAATGTTGAGGCAGGACAGACCATGTATATATATACTTGACAGACTTCTACTTTTTCCTCTTGAGACTGTATATTCTTCCCCAAAACTATGGTCATAACAAGTACATGTATTCTGGATACCTGGCTCTTTCAGTTTCATGTAGTGTCCATTATTAAATCAAGATTACACTATGGCCATGAAGATATCTCACTGTAGAGGTGTTAATATTTGAGGTGTTAATATCAACGAACTCCCCAATTTCAAAGCATGACTATAAGCATTCCTCAGGTGGATTACCTAGAAAAGAACATTAGGAGTTTAAAAACAGTATCAACGTAAGGGTAAAGTGTTTGTGTTACTCTGTACGTGACCATGAAAACAGCACACAGGGCCCTCAGGTCTGATAACAGTGATAAAGTAGTGCCGGTGTGAAATCAGTAGCCTGTGCCAGGCCCCGTGGACTGAAACTTCTTATCAGTTCAGGGACAAGCAGGCCAGGAAAACTGCTGGAGTTGACCGTGGTGCACAATACAAGACTTTTTTTACTATGATCAAACAAGCATGGGTTTGCCATGTCTCAGGGAAAACGGACACTTGTGCCAAGTTATTTTGTTTGTTTATATTTTATTATCCTTCAATAAAAACCACTGGCTAGGTCCAAAGGTGTTTCAGAGTATTTTACTGGTGGGAAAAGACCATTTGGACAATCCTTATCTTCACCAAAGACACCAAAAATAAATGCAAAACAAAACAGTCAACCTCAATCTGTGTTCTGCTGTCATGTACTGTTTGAAATTTTCATTTGACACCCAGTGAACAACCTAAATCATGCAACATGTAAGATGTTAGAAATATCTTATCAAACCAACAATCCAAAAAAGAGACTGTTGAGACAATTATAACAATGACCTCATTTAAAAATAACTGATCTAATACCTCCAGTCTTGATGTGCCAATACCCCGAAATGCACGAGCGGGAAAGTGACCCTTGCTATGCCAAGTCCACTTGCTCAACTCTTTTGGAATCGAGTGCTCTGCTGGTAATTGAAAAGTAAATATTGAATTTTCCGCAGGAGGCTGTACTATTGATATCATGGAAAGAACAAGGGCACAGTGGACTTCTCTTTTTCTCTTAGTGAAATCAGTGTGTGCCTTCGTCATTCACCTTCTTGCAAGGCCTGCTGCTTCCAGTCTGCTTCAGTACTCAAGACCTATCAAGTGAACCGAACACAATCAGACAGCTTTACGCTCAAGCCAATACCTGCACTCTGACCAGAGCAAAGCACAAGCTCTCCTCTTGTCTGTCTGT
Organism: Megalops atlanticus; assembly: GCA_019176425.1. NCBI lineage: Eukaryota > Metazoa > Chordata > Actinopteri > Elopiformes > Megalopidae > Megalops > Megalops atlanticus. The sequence continues at coordinate 18,349,013 of CM032878.1, read as the reverse complement.
CTCAAGAGACCACATACATTATGTCATTTTAAACAATGGCTACTGCAGGCTGAATAAATGTCCAATGAGGAACATGAAACATATTACATCAGCATTTTCACTTATCTGGTAACTTTAGACTCAGACTTTGAAGCAGTCTTGAAATGTGTGTACTCTGCTCCATCCCCCATGCCTACGGAGCTGTTTTCCCCATTGGATATCTACATGACCTTTGACCCTCTGTCCCCGGCACTGCTACAGATACACATCTCCCAAAGGGGGGTGGGTGGGTGGGTGGAGTAAGGTGTGGGGGTTGGGGTTGGGGCAGCAATCAATATGGGTAAGCAACACTGCTTTGTGAAAAAGATGCCACTTTCATCAACAATAGCATAATACTAAATTAATTTCTGATGTTCCATAGAATGATTAATTTGATTGAGCAGACCAGCAGTTCCAAGCAGAACATCTATGAGAAGGTGCACATCATTTGGAGGTTTTTAAGAAGCATAACGTTGGTATATTGTAATGTTCACACAGACACACATATACACACACACACACACTTATAAAAATATAAACAGTTTAAGAAAAATCTTGCTGCAATTATTGGATCCATTATCTTGTTCATATTCACGTATCCAAACAAAAGGTTTTCATTTTTAGCAATCGTTCACACTGACAAATTAGTGTTCAATGAAGTTGCAATATGATAAAATTGTGACTTCCTAAAAAAGATTTATTTGTTTATAATTTAATGTCAAAATTGGTCACCTTTTCCATGCTAAGATTCCTGCGTCAGGCATTTTCATTCCCTTCAAAACAAGAATTAAAGCTCTGATCTGTTACTTTGACAAGGTCTGGGAATTCTGGGTTAAAGACTGGTCATACACTCATCTGACTTACACATAGCATACAGCCACAAGCTAATTAAAGTATTTTCTCAGTCTCAATGTATTTATACTTATTTTTAAACTTATTTAAAAAACAAACATTCAAAGTGAAAAAGGACTCCCAGCTTAAAAACTCTAACAGGAGAGTCTTGGATCCCTCTGTAAGTTTGCTCCAAAGCATACAATTCTACAATATTCAGAGAGCAAATTATTTTTGTCCTGTCTATGCAAAAACCCATCTTAAGTGACTGTTTAGCTTTGGGGTAGGAGTGTCTTCAAGGATCCAACTCAAGGAACATTGTTTTATTACTGCATACATTTTTTTAAAAAGCTTGTATTTAAGAGTGACAGAAGGAATGCAACAACAGAAATCACAACCACAAATTCCAAACAAGGTCCCTCAGTTTTCCCTCCTGCCAAAGCAGGTCACCTCAGAAGCGGGTCGCACTAGGCTGACTGTGGCAACATGACACGGGACTGGAGCCAGGTGTCGTAGTCTTCTTCGGTCATCTGTACCACATGCTCGCGGACAATCTAGAAAACACAAGTCAAAGCCCCTCGTCTCTCTCTTCACAACCACTCCATGCCTCCCCAATTCCCTCCAGCCATATACCCCATTCCAGACATTCCTGTCCTGACAAACTGTGGGGCCCGAGGGGGTTTGGGTGGGTGGGGGGGGGAGTTCATACCTCAATGGCCACGCAGAGGTCTGGAGAACACAGCTCCCAGGACGGCAGGCCCTCCAGCACCCTGAGGAAGAGAGGGGGACGGGCCCTCAGGGTTCTCCCGTCAGTGAAGCGGGCCAGCTTCTTCAACACGCGGCTTACCTTCCGATCGTGGAGCGCCGCCTCAGGTAGGCTGCTGAGGAGCTCAGAGAGCCTGCACAACAAGACGCATCCCTTGCAGTGAGGGCACACCAAAAGCGAGACACACAGGCAGGCTATAGATGGACTGCAGGTTCAATGCAGTGAGATAAAGCACAAAGACCACAGACCATGCACTTTCACAGGGCCTGGTGGAAGTCTCCAGGGCTACTCCAGCCCCTGCTGCAGAGGGCCTGGTGGAAGTCTCCAGGGCTCCTGTAGCCCCTGCCAGATAGGGCCTGGTGAAAGTCTCCGGGGCTACTCTAGACCCCATTGGAGAGGGGCTGGTAGAAGTCTCCAGGGCTACTCTAGGCCTCGCTGGAGCAGTTACAGGACGAGGCCTGCACGGGTGGGGTGTTCCATGACCGAGGGCTTGGAATCTCTGAACTCCGCTGTCCCATCGATTTCTACAGGGGGAGATGAGGGGGACTGAGCAAGCCTTCACACACTCACTTTAGACTCATTTTGACTTGTCTTGGTGTGTTATAGGAATGCCTGGTAATGACACGCATGGGGAATCAGGGGCGGTAAGCTGCAGCGTAGCTGTGATCTCTTACTTGGCTTTGCTCTCCAGGGTGTCGCTGAGGCTTAGGGCAAGCTCTTCAGCCCGTTCCTGGAATGATGCCCTCATCTTCACCAACATGGAAGATTTGCTCTCTATGAACTGGCTGACGGCAGACAGCTGCCTCTGGGAAGAATTACTAAAGCTCACAGAGAGGAAGGGCAGAGAAAAGGAGAGGTTATCATTCACTCTTCCTAATGTGCATCCCTGGCTTGTTGCTGATCTCCTTTTCAGTCTGCTCAGCTGACAGTTCTTCCATTTTCTTCTTAGCATGCTTCGCTGTTAACTACAAGCATGGGAATTATAGAGCAGGCAGCACTACAAGAGCTGAGGCATTGTGCAGCAGATGACAACCTGTGCATTCGGAATGACAGCACCTGGGGCCTAACATATGCACTCAAGCTGTGAGGCAGTTGTGGAAACAGCTCTTGGGATGAATAAAATGCACACTCAGAGAATGCACTACATTACAACAGACAGCCTCACACAGCCTGAAACATTACCTATTGCACCTGCAGAATGCAAATGTCTGGCATTGGCTACGGTTCTGTTTGTGTTCAAGAAGACAACATCCAGTAAACCCACTAGGTCTGAGTACCTGTCAACAGGCTGATCAATGCGTTGTTCCGGCCAGCAAAGCTCTTTTTCAATGCTCTGAGAAAGCATGTCCTGTGATTTCTGCCCATCTGCAACAGAGCCAGGGTACATTCTTCCACATTTCAGCGTATACTCTTCCATATTTCCACACTTTTCTTTGGAGAGGGGAAAATCAACAACCCCCCCCATAATGTTGCCATTAACTTATCAATCACATATACACAAGAGTCCCACAAAGTAATTCCATACATTATGCACTTACAGTTAAAGATGGCTAAACTGTAAGCATAAGACATATACAGGTTGAATCTTGTTTGCATGGAGTATTTGTTTCAAATAATTAACACAATGGTTCCCCCTGCTGGTCAGCTTGTGAAAACAACAAGAGATAGCTCCATGTCTTTGGGGGGTCCATTTTCAAGCATCTCCTACTGTACATAATATTCAAACAAATAAAAAGATCACATATTCAAAAATCCTTGGTTAGCTAGGCATACTAATGTAATTTCATACATTCTGTATCAGTGGCATTAGCTAAAAATATGGGCATAATGCTAACCAAAATCACATTACAGTGCTCAGTACGACTAAAGCAAATTTCAAATACTGACTCAAATTTTGATGAGACATTTAATAATAATCTGGAAGCAGAATGGCCACTATTTTAAACAAATTCTTGGGACAATGAAGTTTTGATATAATGACCAATATCTCTTTGGTTGGTTTAATGTTTAATACACTGTACTGTATATAGTTCAGAGTTATCCCATTTCAAGGCTCTGGATTAAATATGCAGAATGGCCACTATTTTAAACAAATTCTTGGGACAATGAAGTTTTGATATAATGACCAATATCTCTTTGGTTGGTTTAATGTTTAATACACTGTACTGTATATAGTTCAGAGTTATCCCATTTCAAGGCTCTGGATTAAATATCTATAAAAAATCATATATTCAATTGAGAATAAATCTCATTATTTGAACTAGGACAGAAATAATGAAAACTGACGGAGATACGCCCTGCTTTCTCTGACTGTCTTTTTCCATCAAAGAGTCTCTCGTTCTCTTTTACATTAAAGTGTGTGTTTGGGGGGGAGTTTTTTAATTTCAAAAGGAACAATATGACTTGAATGGAATGAAATATCTCTGGTGCCCAATTCTCGGATTTCATGCATAACTCAAGGGATTAGTGGCTACACCAATTAATTGCTTTAACCACTGGGGCTGAATAACTCCTTTGATTCAGGGACTCTTTTTAGAGAAAGTGAAATAACAAACGAAGACTTAGAAAACAAAGGTAGCCAAACAAGCCTCCCATCTTTCAACAACATGTGATAATGCGCTCGAAACTATGCTGCTAATTTAAATAGATCAGATAACTAATTATTCAATGTTTCAATGGTAAGCACCTTTTGGAGAAAGCAGTGTGTCTAGTCTGGCCTGCCAGTGGGTCTCTGTTATTAAGGACAACGCATAAAGCAGTACTGTCTTTTCTGGTAGTGTCTGTTACCAAAAGAGCACAGATGCTGAAAGCACAAGTATCTTTTAAAGGGTAGAGGTTTACTTATTTGTTCAGATGGTCCTAAAGCTGTTGTATTGGTTGAATGAGTTTTTATTTATTTATATTTATTTATTTTCTTGCTTGGCTTGCTGTGCATGCCCACATCAGTGGGTGGTTCCTATGACAACCTGCTCAATCCTTTGCTGTTACACACAGACATTCCTGTCCACTGACATTAACACCAACAGGCAGGATGGGAAACAGATAGGCCTCATTCAACGCTTCAGTGGAGCAATCAGCACACAGGGATGGGCCGCTCAGATACAGACTGCCTTCCTGCATCCTGAAGGAGACCGTAAGGTTCCCCAACCACGGTCTGACCGTCTTGTCTTTCCATAAGTCATGGAGGTGTGGTCCTGTTTAAGGTTTAGGTTTGTATGTGGGAGCTGATGCTGAGGAAGGCACTTAGCGAGACGGTGTGCATGTCTGCAAGCCTTTGCGGACTTACGCGTGGACACCAACGGTGTCTTGGAATCTCCAGGGCACTGTGGGGAGCTGTCCTCGCTGACGGCAGCTCCTCCTGGGAGGGGCGTCTCCTCTGGACCCAGGGCCATTGATGACATGCTGTGCAAGGTGGGCATGGTGGCCAAGGAGGAGGCTGCGCTGATGATGGAGGCGTTGCGGAGAGGCCGCCCTGACAGCAAGCGTGGGGCCCTGAGGTGCCCCCTCCTAGGCTGAGGACAGAGGGGATGCATCGCTCCATTTGTGTGACTCGATTTCTGAATTACACCCAGCCTCTGCTGCCATCTAACACAGCTACCAGGCTAATTATGGGAGCGGACACATACTGCCATCAAGCACTGACCCTGGATCAGTTGCAGCTTTTTTCATATAATGTTAGGATTTATGACTAGGGTCGGGAAAGCTGACTCTAGACAGGTTGTTGGGGAAAAAACACATCTTAATATTACAGGAAAGCAAGACTTTCGGGGGCAGTGTTCCATCATATCTTCTACAGCTACAGACATATGACCTTATGTAGGGACACTGCTGTCAGTGAGTGCACTGGAATTAATTCTTCTCAGAGTGCAGTGAAAGTGCTGCGAGGCAGGAGACTGAATTAACATGGCATGTGCTTTACGTAGACTAGTATAGCAGTAAATTTGGAACATAAAAGCCACTGAACATCAGGAGCAGAGACTGAAGAAAAAAATAGAAAAAAGAATACCTTCGGCAGTGAAATAAACTGGTCCCATCTCATCTCAATGGCTTTTTCTTTATTCAGTGTCTTTATTGTCATCCTGCTCCTCCCGGGGTCCCTAGGTGGAAAAGAATAATGAGCAGAAGGCAGTAAAGTGACATCTTAATAGTCATTGCCATGTTCCTGAAGTACCGTTCAGCCCAGGAGGTGGCGATCGGATCCAGAACAATATCGAAATGATAATTCACCATGACAAAAAAATCAACAGCCACTATATACTCTATAACCCCCCTCTGAACTACAATGCCATGATAAAAGTTTTACTCTGCTCGATATTATCTTCCAGCCACTCCCCTGTATCATTTCCCCATAAAGAGCAAGACTATAGAAAATTGGATTCCAGGCTGAGTGAAGGCCTTTAGGCTGTGACACAGAGCTCTCAAAAGCATTCTCTTTTGTTACTCTCTTTACAACCCACTGCCAATCTACCACTTACAGTAGATTAGCAGTAATTTCCTTGTACATTTCCCTGCGTTAGTGTGTGCACAGAGCCCTCTAAAAACTTTATGAATCCATCCATTTCTCCATCTTGCTGTCTGACCCCTTTAAGAGGGGCACATCAAAAGTCATTATTTTTCATGCAGTAAAAGCTCATTTTTCCATTTCCACCTCCACATTTTGTGTGAAGAGGGAACAGCACATGGCTGTGGTGGATGCATTGCATTATGGGATTTGGCTATGGGAGATTACAAGGCAGGACTCAACGGAACTTTCAAACGGGCCTTGTTGCCTGACCTCTTTGTTTCTTTGGATTCAGGCCACTTTGAGCAGGTGCTTGCCCTCCACCTTTTGGAGTTTGGGTCATCGAGAGGGGACAGTTTTTCTTTGTGTACACTGCTACGTTTCTCCACATATCCCATGGCCCCAATGCCGGGCGATGCTGCGGAGCACGTTCATTAGCGATCTGGTGCTCTCTGGGCAAAACCCCATTTCACGGGGGTGAAAAGGTCAGGTAATTAATGAGTCCTACAAACATGGGCTTACTTTGAGGTCACGGCTGAATATATTACCCAGGTCTGTGATTCAGGCTGCCCTTGGCGCTTCTTCATGCTCGGATCAGTGGCTATATGCATTTGTTTCAGATGCGCCCTGGCTCCTCTCGCTCCGGGAGCACGTGACCTTTGACTTACGTCAGATCCCAGCATGAGGACACGGGCCCAGTTCTGCCAAGCGGGTTCAAAGTCACCGCCTCCAGCAGCCAGTTCAGGCAGCACAACTGACGAAAGAGTGACTCCCTGCAACACAGGGACATCCTTGTCAACAGAGAGACAATGTTCTGAGCCATTAAACAGAGAGTACCACTTCCTCAAACGCAACAACCCTGACCACATTTCAATTCCTCCCTTTCAGTCGTGGGCAGCCAGGAGGCTGTTAGTCTGAAGGTTTTTATTGAGTGGTAATTCCACTGAATAAATCAATACACTCATAGCCAAAACCTCCAATAAAAGGATAAGCAATTACAGAGATGGCTTATTTGAAATTGAGGAGGTATGGGATTTCTGAACAATTACACCGATAAGCCAACAAACAAAGCATTTTTAAAATTATTTTTCAGGCATGGTCATTTTTTGTTCATGGTTCATTTTCCAAGTTGAAGGGTCAACTTTGGTGAATCTCAGCCTTGCTTACTAACATCTCTACAGGGCTCCAGGCAAAAAAATATCTAGGAGCCATTGGCTCCTAAACCCAAAACAGTCAGGAGCCAAATCAAATTTTCAGGAGCCTAAATATAGTGATGTTATATGCTACATTGTTAAAGGGCTGCCTCACACTGCCTTTTCTTTCCCCTCTGTACTGTCTGCCTTTGTTTGCTCTGCCTATCATAGTCTACACAATGTATTCTTTACAGACACAATATGTGCAATGTTCAATATACTGCAATCATATTACCATAAATACTTAAATGTCCAGTCTTCTTTTTTCACTTTTTTATTCAACTATGTACAATTATTTGTTTCCTGCTTATTCAGGCTCAGAGTTCGTATCTCCCAACACCACCATGTCAGAGTCACTTGGCCAGCCAGTGTAATTAGGTCTGTGCCTTCTTTTGCTTGCAGACAACCAGCGCTTCATACTGGGCTCTGGGTCAAACTGCCCAAGTGAGGGGCCCTCAGTACTGATCCTCACTAAGTCTTCCAGTGTTGTAAAACTTAGGGAACTGCTCACTTTTGACTTGATTCTATTCTGTGCTGAGAATCCTCTTTCGCACTGAGCTGCAGATATGTGAGGCACCAACACAATTCAACTAATTGAAGAATGTTCTTAAAATCTGTGCAGAATGGCTCCTTCCTTAGCATCCATTTCCATCACTCAGTGTATGTCTTACCCATGAACTGACCTTTCACTAATGTTTTCAGCATTCTCCATTCCCTTTGGACAGCTGTAACATCACATCGACTGCAGGACTCCAGACTAACTTTTCCACTATCAACTTTCTCAGTTGGTTGCACCCTTTTTTTTGGTACAGCATGGTATTAATCAATGACCTTGCATACTGATGAATAGTTGTCTTAATTTGCATACCCCAGTTTTTCATTGATGTAAAGATTGACAGTGACTCGAAACTTGATATTTGCAAAATATTTTAATCTGAACATTAAGTTTCTCTGCCCCGAACAGTGGTTGACAAAATAGGTCATCTTCTATTATATAATTTTAAAAGAAAACATAACAAAAATGTTATCAAATAAAAGTAAAGCATAACAACAGCATGTATGTTTTTACATGTACTCTATGTTTTTACTTTTTATTATGTTGTACTTAACCTCCGCGTGTACGGCCACACCGGTGTGATTTGCCGTTTAGCGGGTATGCTAAAACCGGTGCGATTAGAACACTAGATTGGAAAAATTCTAGCTAATTTTATCTTTGAGGAAACAACGATTTAACGTTAAAAATTATTTTCAATTCCCTCATCTCTTTTTCTGCGACTTTATCACTAGCACGTTGCACTGCTTTCACTCCACTCGCTGTACTTGGTTATCATCTTCTGTAAAGAACTGCACACTGATTGAATCGGGCTGGGATGACTCAAATGTCACTGGAGAACTTTCACTGGTCGAGTTGGTCTCGACATCGTCGGCATCTGATGTAGAGGAGGCTGGGTTTGGACTGGCAAGGAGTGAGAAAAAGTCTGATATTTTTCGTTTGCGCATTTCGTTTTCTTGCCATCTGGCTAACGTCAGCTAACTACGCAGTTAGCTACATCTAACTTCTAAATTCAAACTACATCGAACTAAACTACATCGACCTAAATTAAACACCGTTCATAAAGTTAACACTTCAAATTTTTAACCCGATAAACGTGACGTTGGTTAAACCATCTTCAACCAGTTTCTGTTCATCTCTACAGCCGAAGCTTCAACCACCGCAGGACAGGAGTGGAGAGAAGTGTATGTATTGGAAACCGTACAGGAGTTCACGGTTCACGCGATGGGGCACGTAGACGCAGGCGCACGAGGAGATGAGAGTTCAGTACACAAACAAAACGTATGGCCATTTCTACTGTTTTTTTTTTTTTTTGCTTGTAGGTAATGGTGGCCACTGGCGACTGGCAGAAAAAAATGGTCGCAAAATTAAAAAGTTAGTCGCATTGGCGACCATTTTAGTCGCCATCTGGAGCCCTGCTATACATGTTGTGATTAAATGCAAATGATGAATCAATGATACATACTAGATAAAACACATGGCCAGAATATTTCTCCCATAATGTCTTTCAATAATTACACAACAGACGTGCGAGGTGCACTGAAACTTATCTGGAGCACACTACTCCTTCAAGTGGTCATGGTCTGTAACTACACAGTTGCAGAAGTGCTGAATTACTCAGTTCAGATTCACTGGGACACAAGTGCTGTGGGTTTGGAATGAGATGTATAGATGAAAAAGGATGACAGCTGGTAGTGTATTATAAAGAATGGTTTATGTGGGTATCTGATGTCTTGTGACGAAGACAACAACATTCATTTCACCATTGTCCTCCACATCTTTACCACTGTCTCTGTTGTAATCCATCTCCTCAACTCAAATGATAACTAGGTAGTCCTCATCGGCGACAGATTTTCATATCAAAATGAACATTTACCAGGCTGGTGCGCAGGAAAGCACAGTCTTTCTGATTAAGATCCATCAAAACATGGATAATGACCTTTCAAATTGTTGTTATTTTCTTGCCTCTCTGTGGCAGGCAATTTTTCATTACGCTGAGTCCTGACGATAATTTGAGTGTCAGAGGGAATGCAGCAGTACATGAGCATACACATCTCAGTTGGGCTCTAAATAATGGACTACAGACGCCCATTAATGTTTGGATTGCCTTGAGCATATAAAATGAGTGTGAGTGAAAGGCATTCTAAAGGCTAAGATAACAGGCAACCACAGGCCTGTCGCAGTTGGCCATACAACACTGAAAAGATAATTACTTGTAATATCCCAACAGAACAACAATCCATGCAACATGTCATCATGTTTACATATACACCTATAAGCAAATGTAGTTCCCTCATTTATCAGTTCAAATCAATCACTGAAAATGCAGTTGATGAGAGAGGAATTATATGACACAGTAGAGAGAAGACAGGACCTGTTTGATATTACAAATGTGGTGCAATCCAGAGACTGTGGAATATTCAGAATGTACCAAAAAACCTATTATTCAAGATTTTAGATGTATCTTTTTAATAATGCAATGCAGCAGACATCATGAAATACACCATCTGACAGAGTTCTAACTGTTATGATTGCATTTTGCTAGATTCCTTGGCCTGACTGTATGGTTTAATTCAGAGGACTTTAATGGATTTTTTAGAGATTGAATTCTACCACCTGAGAAGGAAAACAACAGACAGAAAAAGGTTCATTTGTGGGGAGTGACCAACCTTTCAAAATTCGAGTCAAATTCCAGTCAAAAATTCAAAGGACACCTTAACATCTTCAAAATGCTCCACCAAAAGCTAGGCAGTAAAAAATAGTCTCATTACTAAATTATAACTCTTTACTTGCTAAATAGCAATGTGTACTACATGCTGAAAAACAAGATAACCGAATTTTGGCAACTCACAGAGCCACTGAGCTAAGCTGTGGAGAGGTCAGCGAGTGGTGGACTGGGGTGAAAGGTCGGGCTGCTGGCTTCTTTCTTCTCGATTGTGTCCTAGATGAACAGCTTGCTCCTGCAGAGATGGCCGTGCTGAAAAAGGTTTTTGAAATTGTCCAATGAAAGCCTTTTTTTTCAAAATCAATCTTGCAAACAAAGGAATCCACTTTTATCACTCATGCCATCCTCAGACAGCACACACATCCCCAGCCTCGGCTAAGCAGGATGACACATTGCCAAGGGCTGAGTGCAGCACGCCTTCATTTAAAATCAATAACAAAACATCAACTCTATGAAATACAATGGTAGGTTGTTTCTCATCCTTTTAGGTTGTTTTTCTTCTGTTAATTTTTGGTGGTCCAATGTTGTTCAAATGGGGGAGTTTACAGGTTACAGTATGATCATATTTAAATGAAGTCACATGTACAAATGAAACATTTAGCCAGTTTAAAATTCAAAATATATTTGTACAATAATGCAGAACTACAATAACATAAACAGGGACAATCAAATGTATCCAGAACAAATCCTGGGTTTTATTCTTTAAATAATTTCACAGATAGCTTCACAAGTCTGTGTCAGATTAAGATTCATTTAACACATTTCAGGTGATCATCAAACAGCTGTCAGCCTGTTATGATATGTGTAATATTGCTGCCACATTAAAAAAAACCTTCAGGAGCGGACTCACTATGGTAGCTCACCTCTCTGTGTCACTGTCCGAGTCATAGCAGGGGGGCTGGCACGCAGCACGGAGCTCCTCATCCTGCCTCTTCTTCTCTGCCAGCTGTGCCTCCTGCAGCTCTTGCTCCTCCCTCTGCAGGAGGTGGAAATACCCTCTACCTCGCCTGACCGCTGTCATCAGACATCTGCAAAGCAGTATTTCAATCAGAAAGATTTAATTGCGACTACCCAATCCAACTGACCTCACTGAAATCAGTGCTATACTGTATAACATAGTCTCCATGCTTTCTTCCTCCTCTAGCAAGTGCCAGACTGAATGCATATGTTACAAATCCTGTTGAATAGGATTGCTCACAGTATGTGGAACAAATGTAAATGAGCATTACTTGCTTCAATGTCAAAGAAAATACAATTACTCCCATAAATCACAGCCTTATGGAACAATTTCTCCAAATAGCACAGGTCTCCACATGAATCTTAACTGCGGCAGGCCAAAATGATATCCCCTCCCCTAAAATGAGGATTATAATGAGATATTGAGAAATGTCTGACACTGGCAGAATAATTACTTCATTATAGCAATTTAGCTCTGGTTCATAGCCACCCTCGCAAATCTTGTTTGCTTGTTTTTAATTGGTATGCAAATTTCTTTACACGATACCCCAGTGTAAATTCCACACACACACACACACACATACACACACACACACACACACACACACACACACACACACACACACACACACACACACACACACACAGTGTCACTGCAATCATTGTACTTTGCAACACAATTAAGGTCATGATACATCTTGACAATTTTTTCCTCTTTAACTTTCCAAATGAGCATCGGCTGCTTGAAAGGAGGCCCCAGAGGCCCCCATGTGAGAGTCCGTGCATGACCGCGAGGATGACTGATGGTTGGAGACGTCTTCCACGAGAAGGGGGCTCCAGAGAGAGGCTGCGAGGTGTGTCGTGACACAAATGGGGGGGTAATGACGCCCATGGCAACCGCAATAACAAACAGAAACACAAGGGTGTAGTCGAGCAAGACAGACTGCAAGCTGCTGTGTGAAACAATGTTGGAACACTTGGCTGTCCTCTGCAGACCTTAATCCTTCCACAGCAGAACAGCTCTCCAGGGCGCAGTCCTCCCAGATACATCGTCCTACAAAATCTTATCCCAACCTCGCCCTTTGTCCCCAGCCTTTCCTTCATAACACTACATCCACTTACAGAAAAGAGACAGAGGGGAGTCATTACCATTTAAAACAGGGCTTTACACAAAGTAAACACCCTTAAAAACTGATAAGAAACCAGAACAAGAAAGAACAAAACTATGTATAAATAAAATATGACATAATTAACAAAACTTAAAAAAAAACCCAAAATCTAGCTGTCTGTAGCACAGGAGCATTGTTGGTCCTTAATCCTCTCAGCTTCACTTGATGTGGTTTCAATATCATCTCAGATTATGCAGATTTATGTTTAATATTATATTTTACATGGCCTAAGGGTATGCATCAGCTTGATGGTTCTCTAAGCCATTATGTAACTGGATTTTTGGCTACTAATGTAAATGTCATTATCACTTGGTTTCATTTAACACATACAGTACGCATTTTAAACTTACATAATAACAGTATAATTATAAATTATGACTATAATTATATATAATTATAAATATGATTATTTGAAGATAAATGATAATATTACAATATAATAATTATAACAATAATCATTATTGATATTATACATATATAATATAAACATAAATGATTTATTAATGAAGATTCATGAGAATTTTCAAACCGGTCCTGTCCATGACTATAGAAATCCTACTCATCACTTCCTTTCCATGTCAGCTGTTCACAGCGTCCCTCCTCCACCTCATCTCCCCCTTTTTTCCCTATTCATGATGTCCACATAGGGGGTCAACAACCCTAGCCCAGGTTGGGCCCTGTCCCTTCACTGGACTCCAAGGCAAATAAAAGTTCCACTATAACCACATCAAATACAACCGTCAAGCTTTGATTGTATGGAAATTCATATCTGTTGATCAAAGCAGCTATAACATCTCCCAGTAATGAATGAATCATGTTTTATAACATTTGACATAAGCATTTGTATATGCTCATAATGACCCATGTAATATATTCTGCCAAGGTGATTTCAAGTGATTTACATTGCTCAATGAATAGAGTATGTCTTATATGGGTTACCATAAGCCATTATAAAGTTTATCATTGACTTCAATTTGATAAAACAACAGCATTTAGTAATTATTTCAAATTTCTATCAGAAAGTTTTAAAGATATTCTGAGAGATATGCTTTACTGAAGGGTCCCAAATGCAAGTTTTTTTCTCATTGAAGTATGTATTCCCTTTTCAACAATTTCCTTGAAGTCAGCATTTCATTAAAAAAGAATAAAGAAAAACAACAACCCCCAGCATGTGAAAGCCCCTGCTATTTGAATCATTAATCGTTATTTATAATAAGTGGCTAGATTACAGTATTTCAAACAGAAGTCTTGCCAAAAATTAAGTGCATTAATCATGAATGAATTATTTCTCCACTGATTTGCTCATTTCGAGGGCACCAGTGCTTATTTCCTTGATGCTGAATGCTAGAGATCCACCTCCAGTTGCACACCACAGCTCAATCCAATTTCTGAAGTTCACTTCAAAGACCTTCCCCCAAGATCCCACTGCATTTTTCATTGCTGCTCTCTTTAAGCTCAACATGGTCATTTTTTTTCCATGGGTATCCACAGAGCTGCGGGGACTCCCGTTCACAATGTTTATAGACATATTTTTCACATCAGTTATAATAACCACTGCTACCAGTGACTACCAGTATTTTACCTTGCACATATTTTTGCGTCTCTCATCTTAAATAAAAAAAATGCATCAGCTGTCCATCGCTTTTCGCTGTTTGATGATTTGATTGTGGAGACCACTCTAGAGTCCACTGCTGCCCAATCCAACTCCTTTGGTTCCAAGTCAATGCAGAAGAGAATGGCACAAATGTCAAATCAGTAGCTCCAGCATAAGATAAAACCACAGTAGAGATGGTTTATGGGTGCCACAGTCCTTTCCTACAGATAGATAATAAACATCATGTCAAAAGTAGAGTGAATTTGCAATTTCTGCCAGATTGCATGGTAAGGTTGGCCAAAGTCAGTACTTAGCTCACTCACTCCAAAAGCCCTTCTAACCAATGCCATTATTTTTCTAATTCCAGTGTCTTTAAACACTTAAATTCTAGAGAGGGGGTGAACTAGGATGAGGGCAGGGGTTAAGGGGCATCCAGAAAATATTTGAGCCATAGACTGTGCTGTGCATAGCTCTTCACTATGCAAAATTTCTTGGCACTAAAAGCACTGACCCTGAAGGTGAGCTGGGCGCATTGCCTAACCATTAGTCGACATAAAGTCAAGATGATTTTTTTGTGGTTCAAGCTGTCATTTTAGACTGAAGGAACATTCAAGCCGAGAAAAGAAAATAGCATTCTTCCCGTGGGCAGGAGAGGGACGTTTACTAAACAGTTTGTAATTGGCCACTCATCTCAAAAGGCATGTGTTGACTGCTAGTGAGAAGAGTCAGCAGACCCATAACCCGTTCTGTTGAATGGCAACAGGCTGTTTCTATTCAAAGAGTCCATTCAGCACAGGTCACTGCAATCTGTTACTTTGCCACAACCCCTAAGTTCAACATTTAACTGATAGGGGCAGTAAACATATGCAACAATGCACTGCAACTGCTGAGATGCTGCTCAGTTCAGTAGTATAACCCAAACAATCATCCAAGGCTCAAATTTTAAAAATTCAGCTTTCTTTTCTAGTCCTTAAAATGGTTCACAGTATATAAACATGTGACTCCTCAGAAATTTAATGTAAAACTGAGTCACAGATTCAGTGGAACTAATGTGTAAATGCAGTCATCCTGTGAGATACTTTGCTGGTTTTTAGCTGTGAAAAAATAATGTTTGAGCAAAGTCATATACAAACTCCCATGAAACGCATCGGAAGTAATGTTGTGTTCAGTCATTTCAGAGGCACATTAACATGAACTCATTGCTTAAGTTTACCCCGAGTTAGTAAACTGGGAAACTGGGAATGAGGCACTCTCCTCCTTGACTTGTATTACAACAGGTACCCAAATTACTGATACTGAGCCCCACAACAACTGAAAGACCCCTCCCATAAACCTCTCTCTCTTTATCTTTCTCTTTCTCTTTCTCTCTCTCTCTCTCTCTCTCTCTCTCTCCCCACAGATGTGCTGCCAACCAAATCACCCTCCTTTGGAATACACCCAGTCTTTGAATTGCCATTACATTTGCATGTCAGTGTGAAATTCTGCATCTTATTATTGGTGACAGTGCTGATGGTCTGAGCAGAGAGAAAAGAAGTGGCACTTTGGGACATCCCTACATGTGATGCCTGGGTAGCTGTGGCAGCATACTGGGCAGCTCACGTCACGAGGCCGCACGCACCACCAGGCACTAGGCAGAAAACACGCCCTCTGCAAATGTGCACTGGAAAACCGCGACTGCTTTCTGACAGCCTTCAAAAGCAAAAGTCTTCAGAGTCTTTCCGAATTAATACACAAAACAGCATATCAATATGGAACGTACCTGACAGCATAAAAAATACAGTAATAAAAATGAGTCTCAACTGTCAGTTTCTTTAAATGCTCTGGGCCATTTACTTCCATGCAAACTAAAGCCCAGATTTAATGTACTTTCAGTGATGGATTGAAGCAAATGTAGCCTTTTCTCTCCATTCTAAGGCTATGACTATGCCTAAACCAATAATTTCTAAGTGTTACTTCCACCCTATTTCTATCAAAACATCTTCTGATGATTTGAAGGTTTTTACTTTGAACCAGGCTACAGCCAGGGTTGCTATCCTTCACTCTGGAAGACAATGGGGAGAATTTCCAAGTTGTTCAGGCCTGAAAGTGAGGGATCAAGGCCCTGCTGACTGCAGACAGCTGTAGTTCATCATGGCTGGTTTGATGCTGTAAATATTTCTGCCGAACAAAACAATTCCTCGGGGTATAATTCACAGCAAGCAATACAGAATATTCGTTTGGAGTCTGTACAGCCAGTGATTGAATCAATTTTGTCTTCTGACACAATTATTAAAATGTGCAACAAAATGTCTCTCTGAAAATCACATGAGGGATAACGCGGTCTTTTCATGGAAATTTGAGATAAATGTCTTTGTAGCAGTCCCCCACTGATGAATGTAGTAGTGAAACCATGCCACTCTTCAGACTAGCTCAAGGCCTACAGCGTCTCCATTCTATAATTTTTACACACAATCTGTTAGTAAAGCGCAGGTGGTAATAGATTAGCATTTCACTGTGCCAATGTGAAAAGGCTGTATTTTTCATCTTCAAACCAAAATGACAAGAAACAGAAATACAGCCTTGCTGAGAGTGGCAACCCATGCCATTGCATTATAGGTACAAACACTTCTGCTGAATGCATCTACTTGAAGAATCAATACAAGAAAAGCCATAAAGAAGATCCTCCCCATACACCCATGCCCTTGGCATGTATCACAAGTGCACAGCAACAACAGGTGCACAACAAATCTCATGTCATTTTGAAGAGCACAGTAAATTACTGAAATAATATGGAAACAATTTACATTCAAATTTTAGACATTCACCTGATTTGCCAAGTCCTATTATGCCATATACAATGTGAGTGAAAAAGGGGAAAAATGATCCTATTAAGAATAATTATAAAAGCTGTCAAATCATACCTAGAGTGTCTTACTTTATAGTGGTTCAGCTGATGCTGCCTGATGTGGCCACCCACCCTCCAGCGCACCCTCTGGTGCAGAGCTCAACATTAATGGTTACTCAGTTGCCTGGGGCAACTAAAATTTACAGATCAAGAGGTTTTAGCAAACATTTCATATTTCCTAGCTGCCCATCTTGGCAACTAAATTGTTTTCCCTCTCACTGCCTCTCTTTAAATGTTATCTTTCACAATTGCAGAAAACCGGACAGTAAAATCTCCTCCTGTCCTCCTTTAAACCTAAAAATACGTATTTCATCCAAACACCCCACCCCAACCAAAAGAATGTGGCAGTCACATGACCTTATGAATCCCACATGTAATTCTTGTTCTAACTGCTTAATCTAGCAAGTTTGTAATTCATAGCACTGTTGCGGATCACATTTCGCATTAGCCTAGCCAACATATCTATTGCTATAGCAATAGAAATGGCAATAGAAATTATAGCTGAACTTGACTGAATTTTGGCTGAAACAAATTCAGGTGAGCATTCTCTTGTAAGCAATTTACAGCATCTGGGGGTCGGGGATCAAAATATATAGTGTTAAAATGTGGCAACCGCCATATGTCAATTTTGGAGACCAAAAATTGGTGACCCACTGCTCAGCTGGGCAACCACATTTCAAAGTGAGCATTGAGCCCTGTGGTGTGGTGGTCTTAGTGTATCAGAGGGAATGTTTGTTGGGTGAATGTTTACTGAGAAATAGGCTTTTGTAAATACTACTGTAAATAACAAAAGATAAACAAGAACAAAGACAGATCAGAGAAGGACAATCACCATACAAGATCTAGAATCGACTCACCTTCTGTTAAAGTCATTATTTAACCTACCTTTCAACATCAAGATGCACCTTGGATTCTTACCTTGTATGGCACAGGTGTTGTTTGAGGACACTTGCCTCTTCTGTCTTTCGAGACTGGAACTGGTTAAAAGGTAAACACTGAGGAAAGAGTAAAAAGGGGCCTGTGGAGATTATTTCATTGACTGAAGAGGTAACAACAAAACTTGTTTAACCTTGTGAATGCACTCTGAAATGGAACCATGCCTAACTTTTGTATCTGTGATATGCAACTGGCAAATGCATTAAACTGTACTTGATCTGACAATATGTGCATGCTGTACACTTAAATAATACAGTCAACTTGCAGACACTCAATGCAGTATAACATACTTCTCTATAAGCAGATATTTAAAAAAACATGGGTGATATGAAAAGATGAGAGAAAAAGCACTTTATCTTACTTTTCCCAGCTACGTTTGGCATAGCCGTGATAACTTCATCTGATGCTGAAGGCCCACCCCAAGACGTCTAATAGAGTTACATTTAAAAAAACAAATATCTGTCAAAGCTTATTTGGAAAGTATTAAAATTAGGCCTATGTATTTCCAGAACAGCCGACTCCTTCTACTACTTTTTGATTTGCTTTTACCACTTCAATTAATTCAGAAAAAAAAGCTTCCACAAGAATACAAAATAACATCTGGAATTCACCCCAAGACAAAGTAGAAGCTATAGCTGATAACAGGTTCAAGGGGGAAAAATGCCACACCTGTGGCTACTGCACGTGATAAGCTGATTCAAGCTGAGAATCCTGTGGTAGGCGGGAGCTTGCTGCTGACAAGACTTTCATTTTTCATGGCAATGTATTGCACACACCGCTCCCTGATCCATTTTCACTTGCCCTTGTGTTTCTCTCATACCTAGGCTGATGGATGATCTAATTTGCAGTAAATCTCTTCACGTTAAGCCTAGACATCATTGCCTTTTCTCGCCTCAGTGGATACACAGATTCCCACCCCACCGCCCCACCCGCTGCCTCCCCTCAAACAATGTTATAGGTGCATTTTTTTTATCCTCTGGGCCAGTACCCAAATGGCCCTGCCTTATTCAAATATTGATATCATCCTGTGTGGATTAGTAATATTTATTTCTGCTGCTGCATCAGTTTGAATGGAGCAGGTATCACGTGGCTCTCGCTGGAGATTTGAAAGCAAAGTTTTACCATCAGATCAACATAAAAAGGATTTAGTGCCTACATGCTGAAAGTTATTTTCTTAGTTTATCCAGAGAGATTTACTCTTCTTGGAATTTAATTTTTCAACACATTAGCTGCACTGGAACTGATCATCTAAGTAAGGCTTTACTGGATCAATTCAAGTAAAGTGTTTCACTTAGTGGTACAACAGCGAGGTCCCAGAAGAGATATACTACCTTTAAGCTTCACTCTCTGACCTTAATGAATTATGAAAGAAGACGGAGAGGGAGAAGCAGAGGGGAAGGAGCTGCATTCGGTCCATTCTGTCATAGGTCCAAATATTCAACAGGGTAAAACAACAATGCCATACTTCACTGGTAATATGGTTACTGCCTACACGCATATGGCAAGCTGCTTGTATCAGCAATTTTACAACTGCAATAATGATGATGAATGCAATGGTCTCAAAAAAAAAAAAACCCATTTGACATATATCCCATGATGCATTGGGTGCCAATATTGCATATATCTGCTATACCTATTTAACATACACACTGATGTGCACAGCAGTGTCAATCCAATTTCAGGTGCAATCACTATACAGATGACTCACGTTGTGCTTTATTTGACAGACATTGCTTGAGAAGCTGTGGAGAGAGAGTCAAGTCCTAAAACTGGCATAATCCTACCTATCCATTATCCCACCAGATTTCCAGAGTAATTACAGTGCTAATGATGACAAAGTATTGGGCATTACTGCTGAGGTCAATCACGCAGAATTCCATGGATGCCATTGTTTCAATGTTGAAGAAATTCTGGCTGATGCTAGTCTTTCTCAAGCACCCTTGCCTAAAGCTTTGAGGAAAAACAACTTTGTACCACATGAGGGGAAAAATGTGATTTGTGACATGCCTTGCATTGCTGATCTGTTCAATGTCAAAGCCCCGTGTCCATTAAGAGAAAATCTAGCAACAGTTCAGGAGCGAAACTGATCTCTCCTGTCTGTTGCAAGACCACCGATGAAGGGAAGATAGACAGCTTGTCAGGAAATGAAAGTCCTTGCTCACGGCCAGAAAAAAAATCTCTCTCCTAGGGCATCCGAGTTCACAGGAACAGAGCGACATACAAGAGACGGCCTGATCTAAAGTTACAGGAAGCACAGATACTACAGTGAGGTAAGAAAAGGTCAAAACCCACCAGTTCATGGTTTTGCAAAGCATAAAGTGCTGAATGTTTTATTATTGTCAAGGAGAATTCAATGAATTCATTACTGTCAAATCAAGTCAATGTCCTTGTGGTTTTTAGTGGCAATATAAATAGTAAAAAGCAAAACTGTTCTAAATGGTATGAGTTAAAAAGGAATATTTTGAAGATTGGTGACATCAAAAGAAAATTTTAAATTATTTTGGTCTTCTTCTGAAATATAAATACTGAATATATATATATTTTTTTACATATAAGTACTAGCTGGTTGTGTGCCTGTTGGAAGATTTTCTGATGTCAAATCAGTTAAATGTGTGGACTTTACTTTGAAAGTTCTTGTTAAGATCTGTAAATGTTGCAAAAGTCCTTATATTTATCATTATATACCATTTTAGTCCACAGGACATTTTGGTTATTTAATCTTCCAATCAGTCAAATCAACAGGAACCCATGGTTGGATCCTTAGCCAACACAGTTCCCTGTTAAGAGCATTCTTGGCCTCTGTGAAATTAGCTGCTTCATAAGGTCCACCACCTAGTTTCCAGGTGGATACTCAGTGCTCTGACAGCTGTTGAACTTATTCTTAATTTTTGCATGATATAACATATTTCATACAGTACAGCACCTGTACTGAATGACTTTATCCACTTTGTCTGTGTAATTCAAACCCCAGACCCACCCTCAAATATGGACACAACAGCTTGCAGTTACTAATGAATATTTAATATACATGAAAATCAAAATACCTATATCCAGCTGTACTTCACTAGCCAAATCAAACTCCCACAGGGGAAATAATCAACACTAGACTAGGAGGTTCAAACCAGAGAATTGCAATTAACAGCATTTATGAAATGAATGCATTATTTACTATTTCCAACAATGTCAAATGATTATACATTAATACTCCACTGACAGAACTGCACAGAGCCACACCAGGCTGGAATCTTCTTGGGCCTGGCTGACAAGTCTCAGTTGGTTTTCTGTTGTAGTGCCACAATGTGTCACACAAATTACAACAGGAGAGATGCTGTCATAGACTCATTAGCAGAAAAAAATATCAAGCTTGGAGGCTGTTGTTTCATTTATCAAAAATGAAAAAAAAGTTTTATTTACCAACAGGTAGCTACTTATACTATGTGTGATAAATGTAAAATCAGAGTAGCAATTGTTAGCTTCCACTCTCATGCCTCATGTTCTGCTGTCAGTCAGTCACTCACTCACTCTCACAATAGAAAAGCTTACAAAAGTACACGTTAAAACAGTACACGTTTTTGGACAATTTGGACATATCTTTGGATAGCTTAATTAATATCTACTCTGCACAGAATAACAACAGTGTCTTCTGTAGCTTTTCCTTCTTCCCATTGGATTTAGAACTGAATGATATAATGTCATCAAGCAATTCACTAGATATGGCTCTGGCCTGCTTACAACCAAACTATCTTACCTTACAGATAGTGCTACGTTACTGATAGTTCTCATTTGTCAAAATGAAAATCACCTGGAAAAATAACCACCTGGCCTTAGTGTGTCTGCGTGACCGCAATTTATTGTATTACTCCGTAATTTGGTTAGCCTGCTAATTAAGTTTAAAACTTATTTGTAGCCAAATACTGTATTTCGCTACAACGAAATAAATAGACGTCCCTCACCCCCCAACCCAAGCAAGAGGCTACAATAATCTATCTTCAAGGAAAAACCCACCTTCAGCTTCGTACTGTCCAGGCCAGGGCGCTTGATAGTATCTTCTTGTGACCTCGAGTGGATCTGCTGGCTAAGATGTTCTGGTCGCCGGTTGTATCTGTCCCGGAGCACCTGCTCCCGGGTTGGTTTCCAGTCGCTATGCATGATATTGCACCCCGCTGGTAGTTTTGTCTCCGAAGTAAACGTAACTTAATAATAACAAAATGGCTAGAGCCTAAAGTTGCGTTTTGGTTAACAGGAATACGTCTAGGTGACACAATGCGCCAACAGTAACTCTAAACGCTGTGTGGTTATTTTAACTATCATAGCTGGCAGAACCACATCTGGAAGAGAGCCAAAACATCACATATTTATGCATACAATTCCAAGCCTTGGTCTTTCATTTGCAGCATAATTAAAGTATAATGCAGCATGAGCTTTTAAACTCACCAATTCTAGCTGCAAACGGTTGTGTGTAGGTTGAACCTTGCGCACACATTGCCATGCGACTTGTTTTGTTTCCCTTGGTTACCGACAATGAAAGAATTTGCTTCAGTAATGCAAAAAAGAAAGGAAAAAAATGCGTCGAGGACATTGTATTCAGCTACAAAACAGGCGGTTGTTCCATTTATTTATTCCATTTATGTTGTTTTGTGTAACGGCTCTCTGTACCTGTCTGTCCGTCAAACTAACTTTACTTGCAAACAGGAAGTTGCTCAGTTTGCTTTTGTAACTAATGTAAATCAGCGCGTGTGACTCAACTAGCCCTGAGGAAAATAAGGCTTATGCTAAAATCTCTTAGTTCTTCTACTTCTTATTTTTTTTTTATCACTTTCCTGACGTGCTCTACCAGTAATATAGCTTTGTGATAGCTTTGTTTTGCATATGTATATACACAACTTTAGGCTTAGAATCAGACTCTTCCAGCTCAAAATACACATTCAGTGCATTTTAAAGGCTTCTTGAAGAAACCTTTGTGTTGAAATCAAAGACTGATGACCTGCATGTTGGAGGTAGCCAGTAATTTATTCTGAACCAGTATTCCGGGGTGAATGTCAATTGCGGAAAACATTTGGGCTATTTTTTAACCTTTCGAGGTCACACGGCCATCAGCTCCCCTGGCCGGTGATTACACATTTTATTTGATTGCTTCACATTTCACACTGTATGGTGGCAAGGCTTTATTAGATTCCTCTAGAATTTGTTAGGGCGGGTCTAGTTCATTAATACCTTGAAGCAGCGACACAAACTCATTAGAGGAAAAGAAAAATAGAAAGGGGGGAGACAGCCAGCTCTTTCATCAGTGGAAATCCTCACCGTCTTTAGAGGGTGCATTATAATTCTAATTAGGGTATCACCAGAAATGTAATCTCTGTATCCAAGCAAAAAATAATTTTGTCTTCACATTCTCTGTGCAATTGCAAATTAAGATATTCTAAAATAGTCACAACTAAAATTGCTGGAGCAAGCCTGTGTTTGAGGCTTATACACATACATATATGCATATACACAGACATACAGTAGTTCTAGAAAGTCTACACACCCTTTCAAAATTTCAAAACTTGTTATTATTGTCTTAAGGCCTGAAATGAAAACATATTAAATCAGATTAATTTTCTCATACACATGGTAACCCACTACATCAACATAAGAGTAAAAGGCCACATATTTATGAATATTAATTTAAAACAGAAAAACTAAAACACCTTGGTTGCATAAGTTTTTACAACCTTTATAATGGGAGTTGTAATTGTGCTCAGGTCTAAGCATTCATCATCCAAATTATGCCCAAAGCTAAATGACTTCATCTGTGTTCAGCT
Source organism: Megalops atlanticus (assembly GCA_019176425.1). Taxonomy (NCBI): domain Eukaryota; kingdom Metazoa; phylum Chordata; class Actinopteri; order Elopiformes; family Megalopidae; genus Megalops; species Megalops atlanticus. The sequence goes on along the minus strand of CM032878.1, from coordinate 18,325,082 downwards.
GAAGTGATTCTGATTAGTTCAGGATAAAATCTGCTGCTCCTGTCGATTTTCTCAGCAGGTTTCCTTGTTTCTTACTGCATGACAGTGTAAAGAATCAACTATGGGCAACAAGGAGCTACCAAAACATCTCTGAGATCAAATTGTTGAGAGGTACAGATAAGGAGAGGGTTAAAAGAACATATCAAAGGCCTTAAATATATCATGGAATACAGTAAAAACCATAATCAGGAAATTGATTAAATATGGCACTACCAGGACCTTGCCCAGATCAGGCCATCCCTCCAAGATGGATGACTGTGAAAAGAGGAAGCTCAATAGTGAGGCCACCGAGAGACCAACAGCAACATTAAAAGTGTTGCAGGACCTCATGGCAAGCACTGGCAACCATATGTAGATAGCCACAATTTCTTGGGTTCTCTCCAGTTCTGAGCTGTGGGGTAGGGTGGCAAGGTGGAAGCCACTTCTCAGAGGCACATCCAGTCTCATCTGAATTATGCAAAGACACTCTGGATCTCCTGTTCCCATGTGGAAAAGGTCTTGTGGTCTGGCAAGGCTAAAGTAGAGCTTTTTGGCCTTAAATCTAAACGATGTTTGGCTCAAAGCCAACACAGTCCATCAACCAAGGAACACAGTCCCTACTGTCAAGCATGGTGGTGGCAGCATCATGCTGCGGGGCTGTTCTTCTTCAGCAGGGACAGGAGCTCTGGTGAGGACAGAGGGGGGAATGAATAGTGCAAAATACCACAGAATTTTAGAAAAATCTGCTACCCTCTGCAAAAAGCTGAAGATGGGGAAGAATTTCATCTTTCAGCATGACATTGACACGAAGCACACAGCCAAATCCACAGTTCAGTATGGAAAGGAAGATCAATGTACTGGAATGGCCCGGTCAGAGCCCTCAACTCAGCCCCTTGCAAATCATGGGACTGACCTGAAAAGAGTTGGCCAGTTGTGGTCCCCTCTCAGTTTAAGTGAACTCAGAGAGAAGAAGCAGAGATGAGAGGAAATTGCAAAACCTATATGTGAGAAGTTAGTAGAGACTTATCCAGACTCACTGCACTTATCAAAGCAAAAGGTACTTCCACCAAGTATTAATTTAAGGGTTTGCAGACTTATGCAACCGAGATATTCAAGGTTTTTCATTTTTAATACTTTTCTGAAAAACTGAGGTAATGTGTAAATAAAGAACTTCTGAAAGAGTGTGGAGACATTCTAGATCCACTGTATACATATAGGGACTTCTAAAAATATTATAATTAATGATAAATCCTGAAATGAAAAACAGAATAGCAAATGACCCCAGATGGCACTAAAAATCAATACTGTATGAATCTGTTCTAATTAACTACAAAGTGTATTTTCAGTCTAGTTCCTTCATAATTGTTCAAGTAAACTAAGCACTACCCTTCTTTACAGCAGTGCATAGAAAGCAATACATTTCTGTTCCATCTCAGAGCTGAGGGCTATTATAACCAGAGAATAAAGGGCATCTAGATGTAACATGATTGTGGAGGCTGGCAGTGCAAGGCAGCTTCGGCACCATGGCCAGAGTCATCCACCAGCTATTTGCCATTTCCCCTCCAGAGCTATAAATACAGATAATTAGCATCTCTGTCTCTATAGCCCAGACAACAGAAAAGTAATGGCAATGTCCCCATAGTTATCACGTCATTCCTACCTTCTCATCTCATAGGATAACTATTAATGCTTAATAAGTGCTAAAATGAATGGACAGGCTATATAAACAGAGAGGGAGATTTCTTCCAGCTGCACAAAGCTTTCCCATTATTAATCCCACTCTGTTGTCTTGCTGTCATTAAACCTGAATCATTTCTTGTAATTGCTTGGGGACTGAAATTTCATTGATTTGGCAGTGTAAAGGCAAATGTGCGAGCAGAGGGACTGAAGAGTCTTATCAAAGGGTCACTGTATTTCACTTTTTTTCCTCCTCCGACACTTTGTGAATCATGGCTGACAGCGAGAAGACTTTACCCCGACCCCTGTTCTGCCGGGACCTGAGCTGGGACCCGTTCCATAACTGGCCACAGCTGAGTCGTATCTTTGAGCAGGACTTTGGAATGCCCCCCTTCCTGGAGCGGCGTGACCTGAGCTGGATTGAGAGTGCCCGAAAGCGGTTGGGCATCTCTTCCTGGCCGGGCTACATGCGCTCCCCTCTCTTCTTGCCGTGCACGCAGGCCCAGCTGCAGGCCAGCCCCAAGCTCGAGCCGCTACTGTCAGGGGGGATGTCTGAGATCCGGGCTGAACAGAATAGGTGGAAGGTCAACCTGGACGTGCAACACTTTTCACCGGATGAGATTTCTATCAAGACCAAAGGTGGCTACTTGGAAATTGAAGGTATAACAGTTTCTTTGCTTTACTCATCCAGTTTTTCTTGACCACAGTTCTGCAATTCTAGTTCATAAAACTGTAGAACAGTGAATGCTTAAGTTTACTTACTAAGTTATAGAATTTACTGAGTGTAGGAGCTGGTTGTTACCCAGAACCTTTCAAGAAAGTAATTTTGAGAATGAACAATCAGTGTGACCATTTCTACCCATGGATGGGGCACTAATATATTTGAGTTGAACTGTGTCTATTTTCTTAAGTCATGTATTGATGTTGAATTTAATTCGTAGGTCAACATGAAGAACGGCAGGATGAGCATGGATTTATCTCTAGGCGTTTTACAAGGAAATACCAGTAAGTCCTTAAGCTTAAAGAATAGCTACATAAAACTCATTCATTGTTTGAGGTGAGAAGCAGTATGAGTATCACCAAAAATGTATATTTGGTGAAGTAATTAATTTTCAATAATCTCAAGGCCACAAATTTGCTATATTGCCTGCTTGTAATTTTGTAAATGACATTTTCTATGTGCCCAATGACTGGATCTGTTACCCATTGAAGGCTCCCAGCTGGAATTGATCTCCAGCACATAAGCTCATCTCTGTCTGGAGATGGGGTGCTGTCCGTGGAAGCTCCCCTCCCCACCTCTGCCCTGCCAGCTGAGACTGTCATCCCCATTCAGGTGAAGACAGATAAAGATACAAAGTAACATGAAATGTCCAGCTGATAGGTTCATGCAAGGCCTAAAGCCTGCCTTTGTAGACTGGAAGCACAGCTTAATGAAAGATACCATTTCTGTTTTGTGGTTTTTTTTTGCCCCAATGTTGTGATTCAACAACTGACAGCTTTTCGATTCATGTACATTAGTGGTGCCCTGAAGTGTAATTTGAAATGGCTGGATTTGGACTGAAATCAGCTGTCTTTTTACAATTTGCTTGTTGAAATTTTACGCTACACTTGTTCTTATGCTTTTTTGTCATATTTATAAGTGCTTGTTATCGCTATTGGCTAGTCTTCCATTGGTTGCCAATATTTGTCTCAGCTCCTTGGCCATAAAATTAAACTTGGTGCCACAAAACAGTTCAGACACATAATTAACCAGCTGCAGAGAAAAGCCAAATATTTTTTTTACAGTGCAGAAACCAATAATTTGAGAGATAATTAGAGGTATTGTCCTATTGTACATGGTCTGATTAATTTGTTTGTGTTTGGGGTACAATTTCTAAATTTAAAGTGTAAATGTTATTTTCTCCTGATTATTCATTTCATCAGTGTCCAGCTGTTGCATGTTTGACAGTATCTCCTCTCTAAGTCTCCATGATGAGACTTGGCCTGTTCCTCAAAACGCTGCATAACCTCAATAAATCATCAGAAATTACAGTTTGGGGCTCTTTTGTCTGTTCTGCCAATGAAACCACATTTTTGTGCAGGTGGAGGAGGAGCCTCAGATTCTGAAAGAGGATGAAAGCGATGAGGGGGAAAAGGAGAAGGAGAAAGAGAAGAAGGAACAGATGGAGGTGGAAGCCAGGTCTGAGCAAACTGTTGAAGAAAAGGAGAGTGGTGGCACGCAGGCTGCAGACACTGGAGCCCACCAGTCTCCACCCAAACAGGAGCGCAAGGAGGAACCAGAGGGTGGGGACAACATGCAGCAAGATCCTGTCGTCGTGCAATCAGAGACCACCATGGAACAAGGTGCAGAGCTCCAGACAGAGAGTTCTGAGATGCCAGCGGGGGCAGAGGAAGGGGCTGTTGGAAAAAGGGGTGAGGAGACCCTTGCTGCACCAGTGGAAAGTTCAACTGAACAGAAAGTGGAAAAGAAATCTTCCCAAGAGGAGGGTGGGAAGGAAGAGGAGTCAGAAGAGTCCTCGGAGCAACAGGGGATCCAGACGTCCACAGATGTGGGAATAGGCGAGCAGGGTGAGCTGGGTGAGCCAAGTGACCCGGCACCAGAGGCTGGTCCCCAACAGGAACCTGCTGGAGAACCTGTGCAAGAGCCCCAAGAAGCCACTCCTGCTCAAGATCCACTGCTGCCTCCAAGCCAGGATCCCCAGACCTCGGAGGTGGATGTCCCAGAAGAGCAGCAAATGCAGCAGGCTGAGGACATAAAGGGGCCACCCAAACACTCATGATGAGTCCGGGGCTTCATCAATTGATCTGCAGCTTCCCTGGTTCTGCCCTGCTCCTCGCCAGCCAACTGTCCCAGCGCTAGCATGAAATGACCCAGAAAGTTAGTCTAAGGTGACTGTACTGTACCCTTGTCACCTGGGAGCACTAATAAATAATTTGCACATGGCAATGAGGCTGCTCTTGTATAATGGAAAACAACTCATTCTGATATCATTTTATTCACAAAATAAAGCTAGCTATTAACTTTGATTATAAAATATGAACAATACATATTGCCTAAACGGATAAATGATGAGCTAAAAGCACTCCTGCCTCACACAAGAAACTTTGGTATAGTACTCCAGTACTGGCATGTTCTGTTGTACTGCCGCTATAAACCTCCCAGAGACGGTGTAATTGATGTAAATATTACACTTGTACTACACAGTTAGGAGGAGTCAGAACTATTTCAACCACAAAATGATGCCTCATAACAAAACAATGTTGTTCAAAATAATTCATCGTATACCTAAAATCAGATTGGGATTCCACCTTTTCCATCTCCTTATCCTGAGTTTCAAAAACCTTACAGACCATATCCATATACATAAACATTTTAAGCAATACACCACTATGAAAGAGTCTAGGTCTACAGTTTGTCAAAGGCTCACCGGTGTGTAGGAATGAGTGCATTCTCTCATCACATAGGGGATTAAGACAGTGAGGCAACAGCACCATAACCAAGCCTCTTACAAATCCCCAGTTACTGCTGTGGTGCAAAAAAACATATCCCTTGGAAAAACATGTCCCTTGGAAAAGCTCTGAAAGGCTTTCAACACAGAACAAAACACACAGATGTGACATGGAGCAGGGAAGCAACAGTAAGTTTTATTGCATAAACATTATAAAGACATCTGGTACAGCCCTGTCAAAAATTTGTTTTTCACAACATACATCATCTTAACAGGTACAAGTAAAAAAAAGGCAAAGAACACCAGTTTGTAAGACCTCTATAACTTCACTTGAACTAATTGATGTATGGATTTCTTCAAAACAAATTATTTACAGTTGGTAAAACATTGGTATACTCATATCACACACTTTTATGGTTGAAGGTGTTGCTTGCTATAAAACTCTCCAACTTGTCAGGATAAGAACTCGGCCCATTGCTAGATGAGGTGCATACACTTGCATACAAATTTTATTGCATTGCCTCCTTTGAGCAAATCCACAAAGGCAGCCTTGGGTGGTTAAACATAACCTCGAAAAGACACAACACATTGCAGACACAACACCCTGTTAATCAGCCCATTTGCATCACGTTCTGCATCATGTGACTCATGATGAAAGATGTGTTTACACAGAGGGTGGACGCATGCAGAAAACCAGCTACCGTAGCATGTTTACTCCTGTTCGGCCAAAGGGGCCCACACTCAACATCATGGGATAATCCAGCGGTTCCCTTTGTCCTTGATGTGTATTGTCATGGTCACCCGGAAGCTAGCTCCTTTGAGGCAGGCTGCATTCTAGTACAATGAACTGATTGAATTTCTTTAGGGGGATGAAGCAAAGTCCTTAGCAATCTGTGCCGAGGGAGGCCTAAGCTTGACTTTCACGTAGGAGGCCCGAAACCTTGCAAACAGACATGTGCTCATCTAATCTGTGGGAAGTTCCTAAATGTCACGGGGGCCTGCAGTGTTCCTGTGTCCCATCGAGACTCACATTGCTAAGCCACAGGGGTTTCCTGAGTTTTGAACTCCGTCTCTTCCGCCTTGTCTTTGGGGTGTTCACTGCTGTAGAGGTAATAAGGGGGGGTCTGGTGTGCTTCAATTATGAGAACCCCCTCAGGAGACAAAGAGGCAAAAACTGTGAGGGGATCCACATCCACTGGTATTCTGGAAAACAGAGGGAGAGTAGGTGTGAAACTACCAAAACCAATAAGAGAACTGTGTTACACTTGGCACAACTGCCAGAGGTTACACAACCCCCTAACCTGCAAAGCAGAAGTTATCAAAATTTTCCATAGAGTCTGTGGTTTTGAATGACACCTTGTCGAATCTTGTGTACTAAAAGGACTTTCAAGATGATACCGAGCCCGATGGTATCCATGAGGGGAAAATTTCTGCTGCTGCGACTATGGCACCTTGGCTCAAGATCCAGCTTTAAATTTATGCCACAAATGTATTTGCAATTCATTCCAAACTTGAATCTCCAAAGCCTGAAGATAACTTTTAAATTTATGTCATGGTTTTCATTAAAATGTTCCGGCGGCATCATTTGCTGTGGGTAAAAAAAGACTTGCTCTAGGTGCAGAATGCAGATAGAAAGTCTGATTCCAATTACCAATTGCTGCCTGATGGTAAGTTTATCACCTGAAATTTCCATCAGCATACATTCTAATCAGCTCATAAGACTAGCAGCAGCCAATTTCATGATGGAGAAAATTCTTTTTTTCTCTCCTGTAAGATTTTCAGACTTGTTAGAACTACAGATGTGAGCAGAGTAATAGAAGCTGTCTAATAATAACTTTGTTTGAGGAACAGTGGGGGTGGGGGGGTTCAGGAGAGAGAGAGGGAGAGAAAATATAAAAGTAAAAGCTTAAAAGTAAAAATCTAGATATGATAAATAACATGTCAAAAAGGAGAACATGGATTAGGAGTTCCAACTGATATCGTTAAAGTCAGATTGTACAGGATTGTGTTAGGTTTAACCACAAAAAGAGGTAGTGTGAACCATGTAAATATCCTCTCTTTTAATAACGAAGCTGACTTCGTATCTTGTTTCCTTTAGAACCACTTGCCTTATGTTTCTATGCGTCATAAATCCACTGGATATCACACCTATTTTATCATCCCCAAATTGTCAAAACAGCAATGGGGATATGAACAGGGTTTATCTGTGGCATTGCAGTGCTTCACACAACAAGCTCTGCATTTTTACTTTATTACTTCAGACATAATTAGATGAAGACATAATTACAGTGATGATGTTAATATTTCATCTATCTATTCAAATACATTATTGATGAATTCAAATGAATCATTTGTGTGAGTCATTGTCTGTAAGATCTGCATTGCAAAGGAATCTTCATCTATAAATTATCCCTGACCCAATAAGATCTATCTTTATATTATTCTATGTATCCTATGCAGAATAAAAAAGCAAATCACATAACAGAGAGCTTCAAAAGACATAGCTGGTTGAAACAGCTGAAGAGAGAGAGGGAGAGAGAAAGACTGCTGGGGCTTTGTCAAGTACCATAGCCTAATAAGGCCTTGCCGGAGTTTCCGTAAAAGCTGCCAAGTTGCCGAGGTGCTTAAATAAACTCTGGGGCCATTTCAGAATTCAAGCCCACCCTCAATTTAATTAGCACAGCCCTTCCACAATCCTTACACATAGCTGCATATCTAGAAAGTCTGGTGCAAGGGAGAGAGAATATTATTTCCTCCCCTTGTGGCATCAGGGAATAAGAAATACATACATCATTGCTTAAGCCCTGTTAGCTTAAAACCACAGCCTTTCAGCAGAGCAAACATTGCGTGGCAAAGTCATCATTCTCTGGCAAAGTCACATCACTCAACCACCTTATTACACTGGACACAGCCGTGACCTTATCTGTCCGATGCTGGATTTTGTTTACCTCTGGCCATAGTTTTTTTTTTTTTTTTTATCGCTCACATTAATTCTGTGTGACTGCCAGAAAAACCTCCAATATGCTTTTTCTGTAGAGAGTGAAACACAGCTTGTGAAGCAGAGGGGAAAGGGATGAGGCCATTCGGCAGACAGAGTGACTCAACCCGAAACAGTCAGGCGCCATTACAGTCTATCACTCTGACGTGTAAAAGGCAAAAGCAACAATGCCAATCCACCTACTGAGAGGACACAATGCAATAAAAAAATACTCTTGACAATTTAATAAGGGACCATATTTGATATGTTGGTTCCAAAAAAAGGTAACACCCCATCTGAAATAATAGCAATAACAACAGTGATTATCCTCCCCCCAGTTCAGTAGAAAAAAAAAACTCTAACTACTCTAGCAAGCTTTCACTGAACCCTCCTCTCAGGCCGTTCGGAAATAAACAGCCACATTATTTTTTTACTTATTTTATAAAGCTTAGACAGCTTGTCTGCTCCCTGCTCAGCATGAGGGGTGAATGCACAGAGCATTCACAGCCAGCGGATTTGCGTATTGAGGACAGTTATTTATACACGCCCATGTCGGACAGTCTTTTGCTTCGGGTTTTGCTTTGCCGGAATGTCGACAGAATCTGAAGCGTCCCCAATTACAGGGATTGTGATATGAGGAGCCCTGATGGGATGGGCCAGGCGCCTGCTAATTAGAGGGCAGGAAATTAAGAGTGTTGAAGTGACACTCCCATAAGGCAGCACCCATGCTGTTGATTAGCGGTGTCACTCAAAGTTCTGTGATCCAATCAAAGGATAGGGCAGCGTGGCAACACACTCATGTGCTTTGCACTCTTTGTAAACAAAGAGTGACCATGCCTGGACATGGAATATGCCACCTATGTGTATTATTACGATGAACGTATATTAAGGTCAATTTGACAAACTCACATAAACACAGCCTAACATTCCTTTAGAAGACATTTGTTTATTCAAAGAGATTTAGTTTTTAATTTTTATCTTTTAGATTGATGTTTTAGTCTCTGTTTCAATGATTATGTTGAAAACTATCATGTACAAAAGAAAATATTACAATAATTTTGAATCAATAACAGTTCCCCTGAATGGAGGGCAAATCTTCATCTATGATAAAATAGAGATCATTTTGGTCGTTTGTCAAACATAACAGTATTAATGACCAGTACCCTAAAATAGGAAAGTTGAGTAATGCAGTTTACCCCTGTGAGCAAGACTCGCCAGTCTTTCTAGAAGTTTCTGGATACTCACTGGATTTTCTTGGTGAAGTTTTTGGTTACAATGCTTCCCTCCTCTTGTTTTTCCTCATGTTTTCCTGCATAGAGACAAAATCATATTAAATCGACAAGGTTAAGGCATTCACTCCAGGATATAATCACTTAATTTATGTATTGATAACAGAAGGGTTGCTTGTGTTTCATTTTTTTGAATATGTACCTATTCCTCATGAAGGACATTTAAATGTACACATTTCCAACTGAGGGTTGAAATAAAGGGCAGTACTGATAAGCTGTCTGGATTCCCTGAAAGTGTCAGGCTTTCAAATTTGAGAGGCCAACACAATGGCCTCTGACATACATGAAGACCTGACTCATTCCTCTCAAGCTACAGTGTTTCTATATTTCATCTGATGACATTAATGGGGCGCTGTACATATTATTATTCTCTTTCTAAAAGTTAGTACAGATTTAATTTTGAATAATATGTACTTCCAAATGAGCTGTTAGACATTCTCTGAACAGGGTGAGGTATGCATGGCAGACAGCCTGCCTCGAAGCCATTGCTCATGGTGACGCTGTGCAGCTGCTTTCTTTCTGTTGCTTCGAAATGTCAAAACAGCCCCGCCCCTCTGTCAGCCAGGCTATTTGCAAACCTAAACCCCCTCGGTGACTTCGCTGACAGTGGAAAGTGCTAGAGTGGGGGTTCTAAGGAGAACACAACTGGTGAGGCACAATTCATTCCGGTCCCATTCTCAGTCCCTCGCGGAACACGACATCGCATTCCAGAGCGGTTCCGTAACAGGTTTCAGCCTCCCGGTGCTCCGTGACTCTCGTCTGTGTTCTCTACTCACAGACAGCCCTCTCGAAAACTATTCATTTCAAAGAACCACTTGGGGACACGGTGACTAGAACTGAACATTTGTCACAAAATATACCTTGTATGTTGCACCTCATGATCTATCTTTCAGCCCTCTGAAGAAGTGGCACGCTTGACTCACGTGTGAAGTATTTCGACTGCATGACCCGTATGTGTGATTTTATGGTGTGCACTTTTAGAACGAGGTCAAGTCACTTGGAGAGCCTTCGGGCTCAGCACTGTGACTGAGTGACCCATCTGGCATACCAAAATTGTGGTTATAAAAAGCACATGGCAGGGCTAATGGTACGGTCCTCTTGGCTATAGCTCCTGTTTCCCATAATGCACTAACATCTCTAATCTTAGGCCCCAGAACTCTGCCTGTAATAAAAACCTCATGAACATAGTATGAACTGTTACAACAGTATAATATAATATAATATAATATAATATAATATAATATAATATAATATAATATAATATAATGAATAAATAAAAATACATATTGTTATATTATTATTAGTCCTAATAGTAGTATTCCTGGTATTAGCGCTATTAGTGCTTGTACTATTATGCACGACCATGATCACTCACCTGACACTTCTACAAAGCCGTCCTTAGTTTTGACGTTAAGCTCCTCTGGTTTAAAGCTGTGTACATTCACACAAACTTTCCATGGCTCGCCGGGGACAGTGACGGGTGAGTTGCGGGGCTCGCTGTACCTTGAACTGAACCCAGCGGCTGGGGTAACACCCGTGGACGAGCGAGGGAAACCCGAACGCATGGATCCCGACCAGGGCGAGCCCAGTCGAGTGCTCAGTCGAGGTCGAGCCCAGCCCGGCCAGTCCATGGAGAGATCATCGGGAAAAGGCGGAATTCCAAAGTCGTCATCCATGAAGCGAGAAGCAAGTGACTGATCTCTGAAGGGGTCCCTCGACATCCTCTGTCTGCTGCCCATGGGGTAGAAATCTCCTTCCGCCATTGTTTAATTCGCCTGAAGAACTAAGCGAAAACTTTCTTTTAAGTTTTTATAAACTATTATTCGCTACACCCAAGTTTAGGAAGCTTATATCACCTGCGGATTTCAGTTTACCGGAGAGTACAGAAAATATAAAATGCCACCTTTCTTTTCCCGAAAAGCTCAGTAAACACATTGACTCTCCAGTTAATGCGGTCTATATATACACGTAAGTGTACTTCTTAAAGTCCAGTGATGCTTCCCCTTTGTAGTCTAAACGTTTTCTGGAAAACACCAGAGGTTGTTTGACCGTTTTATATAACGGACATCCCCAAGGCGATGGGTCTGGGTTGTACGCCTTCAATAGAATGTGCGCGGCGCAACAGCTGACAGGGGGGTTTGCGACGCTCCCTGTCCAAGTTTAGCAAGTGACCGTGTCGGTCTTTCAGGAAAGCCAGCACACGGAGACTCGTCCCACCCTCGTAACTCATGAGCTTTTTAATAGACATAGACTCAAAGCAGCAGGGCCAGGAGCTGGGCAAAAGTCATATACAAATGTGATGTCACTGTCCAAATAAAACTGCGTCTCCTAATCGTACAAACACGTAAGTACCTATGACATGTTGTAAGGGGTTTATATTCCAAAACTTATTACAACATGACACACTTGCGTCTTCCCTTCAAACAAATAGTTAGCTAGCTACTTTGGTATGTCTTAAAGAAAGATCGCCCAAACTTCACACATTTCATAACAAACAAATTGCTATACATCACAATGAGTAAAACATACAAACAAAATAAATATGAGTTGATATTGTCAAATAGCTTTTATTCAGGACTTTTACAGGCTCACAAGATCCAGGAGGAAGACTAATTTGAAGGGGATTCCATATGAAGTACAAGCAAGATTTTGAGAAGTTGATGGGCACATAAAAACACTGATTTAAATTCAGTTTAAACTGATACACTTAAGAAATGCATCCGTATTTTTGATCAATAGTTGAGTTCATATTAGGTTCGTTTGTTGGCTTACATGGTAAATGAGATTTAACGCAGTCATAATACAGTTTTCAAATTTTGGTATTGACTACATTTTCAGTGGTAGGGTATCTGTTTCCCTTGCCTTCTTACTTCACCTGCCTTGATCCCTCCGGCCTCAAGATGGCGATCATGTCACTATATCTAATCCTCAATTGAGTTATCATTATCAATTTGACTATTGTTTTCACTTTCATACGAGTTTCAACTAATTACCATGGCTTTGTGTTTTGCAGGCCATGGTCATTTCACTTACTCTTGGAACAAAATGTTGTGAGGTGTGTCTTGCAACCAACTCATCAATAACATACCTCAACATCATCCAATTTTTAACAAATAATAAGAAAAAAGGTAACCCATTTAAGATGCATTACCCATGTTCATAGACTAAGACTATCAATACATACTCAAAAAATAGTTGATCTTAAAGAGAAGTATTAAGCACTATAAATCACTGTAGTAATTTAACAACACTCCCTTTTATTTTTACAACCCCAATTGAACGGTCTTGAGTTTTTTTCCTGTACTCATATTGGTAGAGTCATTTACTGTGCTTGAAATTTTTGCAGTTAGTATTGTTATTAGTTATAACCAAAACAATGAAGTGAAATCATTTGTGAAATTATTACATGTATTACATTTAAATTAAGATTGCTTAGGAAATGTTTATATTGGGAAGTCCATATAATACAGTACATTAATCACCATCCTGAAGTTGGGTGTAATGCAGGTGATGCAAGATGTCAGCGAAAAACATACAGCCCCGAAGTGTAAGAGCTTTTTGTCTAAACAATCACCAGTGACTAGCAGACACTTCTGAACCCAAGTAATTTTGCTCCCATATTATAAGTGTCATCGTATTGGATGTAGTTATTTCAATCAATGACAATTTAAATGCAGTCAAAGTCAGTCAGTTTTGGGACTTGGGTTTTTCATTATATATTATATATCTATTATATAGATCCAGGTAAACCCATGGAAGATTTGTTCAGATAATCTCTTGATTTCTTTTATTAAAATTACTGGGCTTATGTCTACTGAGCCAATGAAACAGGCAAACTATCTACATACTAAAAAGAATCAGCCCATATAATTTGTTCACACTTATCCCATAATGTACCACACACATTAGAAGAAAATAAATATCCTCCCTCCCTTTAGTTATACTGATGCATATTTACACAACATTAAATATACATATTCATATTCAAACATTTTTACACATTATACCAAAAAGCAAATAAAGGTAATCCACTTCAAAAAGCATGGTGTTACTTTACTTTGAAATATAGCTTTCTTTGCAGTTATTTTTCCATTCCCTCTAATCCTCTAAGTTGCTGGACATACAATAAATTAATATCAGTGACAAGTCTTAGCTGTCCTCCTAATATATACAATGCATAGAGAGCACACCTTGGTAAGATGAACATTTTAATACATCTCCTTAATATAGTGTAATATGGCCTTTTTATCTGGGAAAAGGATAGAGTGGAAATTGGTAGTGTCATTGCGTCAATTCCAGATCCTTTTCAGTTTCTGCAGTTACACCTAGTGATGAAATTAATTTTGTGATCCCTTATAATCTTGACCGTACCAAATTTAAGGCAGCTACTTTATTGTATCATTTTTCCTTTTTTCTCTGAACTTAAAATGATAATTACTATGCAAATTATGGGAAAAAGTAGTACCACCTTTTATTAGATGATTGACTTAAGGTACTGTTGCAGATTTTGCTTTGTAGTTATGATAGACCTAGCAGAGTTTGGGAACATTCACTTTGAGTTGAGGAACATGATAATTATATGCAAACCATGAACACAAGTAAAAGAATAGAGTATACCAAGTAATGTCATCTCATGTAATGTGCAGCTAATGTAAGCTTTTGGTCACAGACAACTGATAAATAAATAGTAGCAGAGTATCAGCAGTCAATTTTGCAGTGCTACACATGAATAAGACATCTGAATAAATTAATCAGTAATAAATACACAAACAATAAATACATGAATAAATATGCATTAAATAATTACATAACTTCATTTTATGTTTAGTGGATTCATCTAGAGAGGGAAATGATAGCTCATGTAAACACATTTGAGGCATATGCATGGTACCTTTGAAATACCAGCTCAACTTGAACTTAACAAGGAGTATACTTCAAACCTCCAAAAAAGTGCTGAGAAAAAAAGCAAAGGGCTTAATTTTTGTAATAAATAAGGAGATAGCATACTCATACTGATGTTCCAAAGTCAAAACCATTCACTTCCCAGCTTCAAATGGCTGGAGATAATGGTGCCCCTCAAAGAGATATGACAGAGAGGAAGTAGGTTAATAAAATGACAACAAAGACTGACCTCATGTTTCATATCTAGGTCAGTGGGGTTTGATGTAATGGGACTCACTAGCTGAATCCACAGTAGAGTCTTATAGATGCATGGTCTGCCCTATACCCCAGTTTAAAGAGCTGTGTTACTGCTCTTGCTTGGAGCTCTCACGGGAACCCCTTGCTGCCTTGATATTTGTCATAGGAGACAATTTGCCTCTCAGCACAAAAAGGAGAATGGGGCACCGCAGCAATAGGGATCAACTAGAGGATAAGTAATGGGCAGGAAGATTTCACCATAGAAAATTATTTTTTCTGAAGCTGAGATTGTGGCTGTGGTTGTAATGATACCATGATTCTTGAGTAATAATTAACAAATAGTATATGACAAATAGTAATTAACATGATGCATAAAATCATGCTCAGAAAAACCTCAAAAACAGTAAAAATGAGCCACACAATGCCCAGTGCTAACTCCTTTTCCTAAGATAGGGAGCAATTTCAAAACAGTTATTGCCACAACAATCCAATGTATCATAATCACACTGTATAAAAACATGTGGGAAAACATACCTAATGGTCATGCTCTGAATATGCTGTATGCTCCAATATCCCCTTTAAAAAATGGTAAAGCTTTCATTTTACAACATGGCTTCCCTCTTCTCCCTCAGTATTCACTGAAATGGAACCCAGCCTAAAGGAGTCATGAACATCTGTAGACCTTGTGAAGTAGAGGATGAAGCTAAATGCTCAAAGAAGCTGTCAGGCAAACATTTATCAAACACTCATCAGCCAAGAGTCAGCCACCTTGTGTGAGCATCTCAATAAACAGTGTATTAAATGATGAAAAGTCAATTATTCATAGCGTTACAGAGAATGACTAAGTGACCTTTAAAAAGCATATGGAACTCTGCTTCCTCCCCTCATTATTTTAGGGCTTGCAGCAGTCCCTGTTGAAACAGCATTACTGAAATTCTAGGAATGTCAATGACCATGGAGGATAAAGGCCAGATAATAACATGGAGAAAAACTACTGGGATGAAAGGTGGCATGACTTTGTTAGAACACCCCAGAGAAGAAAAGAGTGTTTCCAGGGATCATGAGAAGACCTTCAATATCTCTGAGTCACATCACAGGAGAGACCTCCACAAAAGTCTGCATTCACACTCTTAACATAGCTACAGTACAGTGCAGGGGAAAATAAACACTTATACATTCCTGGTTCTTCATCTACAGTCATTTGCTTGACACAGATGCCACTGTCCTAATATGAAAAATGTTGACAAGAAACTCAAGATTCTAGAAGACATTGCCAATATCTTCTATTTCAGCTGTCTGTCACCTAAGCGCATGATCTGGTATCCATCCCCATTCCATTGGACCAGGGGCCTGGAGAGGTCCCTCTTGTCCTTCACAGGGTGATCTTGGCCTGACTATGCCCTAACGCCGTGCCCGACTGTAGCTGCCCACAGAGTCGTAGCTGCGACTGCGACTCCTGCTTCGACTCCGGCTGTGCCCACTGAGTGAGCTCCAGGAGCTACGGCTGTAGCTTCTGTAGGTGGAATAGCTCCGGCTCCGGCTTCTGCTCCGGCTCCGGCTCTGATCCCGGTTCCGGCTTCGGCTTCTGCTCCGGCTCCAACTCCGGCTCCTGCTCCAGCTCCGGCTCCGGCTGCGACTGCGCGTGAAGATACTGCACCAGGAGGAGCAGCTAGTGGATCGATCGCTGGAGGAGGGACTGGGCCGATAATAGGGAATGGGCCTCTTCCTCGCGCTGCGAGGGACCGAGGGAGACAAAATCAGTTGTGCCACAGGTGCTTTCAAACACAACACTTTGATTCACAAATTGCCTGTTCTGGGGTAGCAGCAGTAGTTCAGTGACAAACGAGAAACTGCCGAGGTGATTCCCAAATATTATTATCAACACTGAAGTTTAAAGCTGTCTTGCCACTTCAAGTGATTAAAAACAGCTGAAACAAGCAGTTTGACACTCTACAATGGCAGACTAACTGTAGCATTTTAACATGAATGTATATGGATTAAGGCCTTCTGATAAGCTGTGCTATTTGCTATCCACTATCTCAAGAGCTACTGTCAATGAATGAACTTATGGCTCACCCCTTTCCCAGCATGTACAGTCTGACAAAGAGATATCAACAAATACAACAAAACAAATATCAGCAAGATCTCCAAGGAGCATGTATAAATTCAAAGTTATTTTAAAAGTAACTTTTTAATAGTTGAAAACTGTATTATAATAGAGAGAAAGTAGCATGAGTGAATGAAGTAAAATCTTTTAAAACTCATAACGAAATGAAAAATAAATCAAAGATGTTGTCCTCAATGATATAGTCTCAAGCCAATAAGAATGGGGTAAGTCCTTCATGTTGAGCAATGACAAAAGACCACTTATGTCAGTAATTTTGATGATTGATGATACTGTATTGATACTGTATTGAGAAATAATTACATAATAATTACAAATATTACAAAGAAGTAGTGAAAATATTTGTCAGATACTTTCATTTCTGACATTTCACATTTATGTCACAGTGAATTTGTGAAATTCTATGATATCCTCCCATTCTGGCTTTACTGCACTTCTATTTGATATGTAAAAGCTTACATCAGTTCAATGGACTCAGCCTGAACAAAGAGATTTTGTGTTTTTTTTTCTTTTTCTGAGAAACATTTATATGTCCGATTTACTGTTTGTTCATTGATGGCTTTAATTTATTCAGAACATATATATTATAACATTACAATGGGCAGATTATGTAAGCCATTGGAATACTTTTCATATTTTTATATGAAGTTGTACACCAACCTGGTTATTCTTCGGGCCTCGAGGTGGCTTGGGGAGTCTCTTCTTCTTTTCCTCATGGGAGAGTAGGATCTACGTCTACGGCGTTCCCTCCCACGCTTTGATTCTTTATCACACGAACCATGCTTCTTGTGGTCCCTCTCTAGCTCTCGAAACCTGAATCAAAACACAACAAGAGGTCACACAACTGACTCACACAACTGAAACAGAATTATTCACATCACATTTTTGCTGTGTTTAATAACCTGTCACAGCTACTCCCATTAAATACCTCATCTTCATATACACTATACAAGTCAAACCTATATACACTGAAAATGTAGATAATTGAAATTACACCTTTATTTATAGATTTTTTAATGTTACTCCTACACTCTCATTTTGTGTCTTGAACAACAAGACATTGTAATGGCATGGTTTACTGCCTCTGCTGCTTTTTACATAGCGCATCCTATCACTGCTACAGGGAGTCCTCATTACCTGTCTGGGCTGTATCTGGAGTAACTGTTGCTCCTGCTGGAACTTGCACTCCCCACACTCCTCTTGCTTCTCGACTTAGCCGGATAACTGGGCGATCGGGAGTACGACCTTGAGACAAGCAGACAGGAATTAGTCAAACAAAGCCAGGAGCTCAGTTCGTTCAAGTCCATCCGTGGACCCGTGCGAATGGGAATCCACGGGACATCAAGTGCCTGAAATGTCAGAGCGCAATGATTAAGATTAACGAGGAAAGGGAGAACACTGAATTGCATTGCCGAAGCAGAACCGACCTCTCCCTTGAGGACAGTGATCGGCTGCGAGAGTAGCGTGGCGAACGTCTGGAGCTTAGAGAGGACCCGCTCCTACTCCGGCTGCTGCTCCTCGAGTACATTCTGGAGCGACCATTGGAGGGCGCTGCGTTCGGGCCAGGAGAGATCCCAGGCTTCAGTTTCCCTGCTAGCGCCTCACAGCTTGTGGTTGTTGGTTCACTGCCAGGTTAAGTGATCTTAAGTTAGAAACTCATAGACTGTTCCACACTAAACCTAATTGACTGCTACAGCTAATTCTTGTGGTAATACATCGTAGTCTGTGGTAATACTTCGTAGCCTACAAAAATCTCACAAGGTCAGTTGGTTTAAAAAACTGAAACACATTTTTAGGAAATTTAAATACTTTTACCTATTTTCATGTGAGTACATGTACATTGGAGCAAGTTGGTATACAAATGACTGTCACATCACAATTGTTTGAAATCTTAATGACACAGCGCTCACCTGTGACTGTTCCTGTTAAAAAGGGTTGTAGATGAACCATTTTCCAAGGGCAGAGGTTTACCCAGAGAAGAGTAACTGGTCACTGAATTCCCTGAATCAGAGGCATTATCACAATCCGTGAATTTCAGTTTTTCTGGGGATGGCAACTCTACTGGACACAGGCCTTTTTTATCTTCGTTGACCTTTGACCTTGACAAGCTTGTTTTGCTTGAAGGTGGAGAGGAGGTGTCATTCCCGGAGTCGTAATCCTGTTGTCCTTTGTTCTGACTGGAGAGAGTGTCAGGGGGGAATCCCTTTTTGGTAAAAATGTCACCTCCAGACCCTGACTGCACAATCTGCAAGCAGACAAAAAGGAACTGTTGCTTTACTTGAGGAGACATTGCTGACAAGCTCAAGCTGCTGCCTGAATGATGCACTGTAAATACTCTCTAAAGGCATGTAATTCCCTACAAAACACAGAGAAGAAATTATTTTGGGACAGGAAACTAGGAAAGATTAAGACGTCATGCAAATTTATAGCATGCGAATAATGTTCAAAAGAATCTAATTAAATAAAAAAGTAAAACAAAGTATTGCTTGAATAAGTAAACATTTAAACTAATAAAACATATGAAAGAAACAACCAAAAAGAAGTGTTTCAAAAGGAAAGAGAAAATATGTGTGAATAAAACTACCAACGGCTTAAAGTTGAGAAAGAGAGAAAAAAAAAAAACAGAACAAGAGCCCCAATAAAAGCGTCTTTGTTTAAAGGACATCGAACAAACATCACAAAATGGGTATTATGTAGAAATTAAACAAAATTGCAGACAAAGAGATATTCCATCACTCTAACTAAGAAAGCCCTCAGAAAAAGGTACAGATTTTGTGCTTTTTTTCCCTGTGAGAAGAAATTAACTTGCCTCCAGCGACCTACAGTAAATCCCTAAGTCTGCGGATAGCATCGACTTACCAATCAAGATTTCCTCCTTAAGTAGGTAAGGTGTAAGAAAAAGGGAAGAGCGGGTAACATAAGTGCATCATTAGAGTCGTAAATTACAAGAAAAAGACAAATAACCCTCTCTTCAGTCCCTGCGCAAATTAGCCTCCTCGGCCTGTTCTTGTCCTTTCCTCGTTTCTCCAGGTGTTGATTCACTTAAGGGAGGGGGGATTTCTTGGGGACATGATACTGATGTGAAAAAGTAACTTGACTGACCAATTTACGCAAAGTGGATTTTAAGGGTTAATCACAAAACAAATGCTGACAGAGTTTCACTTTGAAAGCTTTAAGGCTCTTAGGCTTAGATACTTAAACGTGAATGATTTAGACCCACTCTGTGGGTTGTCAGTGAGTCTATTCAATTTTATCATTCTAAAGAAACGAAGTAGCTGATATTACTTCAAAACAGAATATTTCTGTTTAATTAAATAATTTACTTCTAATTGTTTTTTTGTTTTTGTTTTTTATGTCAAAAGTTTTTGAGTACTTCTAAATATTGCACTACCCCTATGCTATTGCCTACTGTGCTAATCTGATTGTAGCATCACCGTGGTACCAGACTGCACCCATTGCCCCGCCTGTGCACTCAGTCACGCTTGTGTGCAGCTAGTTACTGAGTTGCTCCGAACAGGGATAACAACAACCCCCTTCCACAGGGTGGTCACATTGTTAAATCGCTCACTCTTTTCAAATCAGACATGGAGTCGGAAGTCCGCAGTGGAACAAAGGGACAAAACTGAGGAAAAGAGATGAATTCCCCTCCCATCAAGGACCACTGACTCCTCTCTCTCCTCCCCCATGCATCCTCCTGGAAAAAGACTAAGGAAAAGATTGTGCCCCTTGCCTTAATGGGTATTTTTTCATTTAACTTCACAATTTGTACTTGAAATATTCTTACAGTTTCTACAGTTTTCTAAATTGCATGTTTTATTAATATTGCTAACACAGTTAAGGCGCTGTAGTATGATGAAAAGGTAGCTGGTTCACATTCCAAGTGGGGCTTTTGGGCATTCAAGTAACGATTAGTATGAGTGAATAATAGGGGAAATGTGAGCTCAATCACCCTGGATAATGACATTTGCTAGATGAGTAAATAATACCATAGTAAAAAATACTCCATTGTGTGAGGGATCTTTTCCTTAGTCAATTAGTTAATGCTCCCCTGTCTCTTCCTATCAGCTTCTCCACATATGATAGACAGGCTTCCCCGTGGACACAATCTTCCTGTAAAGAACACCTCTAGCCCCTGTGATCACTCGCAGTTAAAACAACATTAGGGCAGTCGATTTAGAGGAGAAGGCTTTAGAAGCAGGGTTCATTAAGTGCTACTTTATTGGGAACTACATCGGCAAGACATGTTTCACAGCTACTTGGGTATGCTTTTTTTTTCTCAGTTTAGACCAATACCCACCTTTCCCTTTCATGAGGAAGGCTTTGTTAGAAAGGAAATATGAACAAAATACCCAATTTGGACTGAACAAGCCAAAAAAAACCAGATAATATTGTTGTTACTACCATGCAGTGCAATCTGATTTTGAATTGATATTGAATGTTGAAACAAGACCTGCAATCAAGGATGATTTCAGTGCATATTAAGATCTCTATGTAGACTTTGTGATGAAATATTGTTTTGCAGTGCATTGTGAATTGTGAATTACAGTGTCATTTGAAGAAATGTTACCAGCTACTGCATTCACTGGGTATACCACCGTGTCATTAGAATAAGGCCTGTACTTAGAATGCTTCAATGAAGTTTATTACACTTCCATTAAAGACTGTTGTCTGTGATTAAAGCATCTGAAGACATAATTAGCATAATTCAATGATCGCTAGGAAAAAATGAAAGATTTTGCTTGCTTCATCAAGCATGAGAAAATGACTCAATGGACAGATCTAGCTTTAAAAGGAAATTGCATGATGAAAAAGTCAACAAAGACTGCAGCCTCTCTGCTTGGGCTCTCAAAAGGATGCGCATAATATTTTCTAAATATATAAATATCTAAAAATCTAAATACGTCAGTCATGTTGAACTCATTATTCTTTAAAGGTCTAAATATTTTAACCCTTGACCTCCATACCAAACAGAGACAGCATGAACAATGTTTCCTCATACAATTTACAGAATAAAACTGGACAAAGGTACAAGGGGTACTGTACACAAGTTGTAGATAACCTTATTTGATGATATTTAAAGCATGCTCTGTTTTCACTAGATGTACGAATTATATGTGATATGGCCATAGAGATATAGATATAGCCATATCAACAATAATGTTCAACCTGTATTTATAATGACCTGTCATTTCATAATCTAACTGTACAATATAAATGTACAGTGTCATATATACATCATGTGTCTGTATACTACCTGTAGTGATGTGAACAGTAATTGAGAGTCATGCTGCTAATTCTTTATTTCTTTTTTTAAAGAAATATATAACATGTCTGTTTCTGTGTCATTTGGTCTTGGAGTTATATGTTGATTCTTTACCCTGATAATCTATACATTTATCTGTTTCATGTATTTTTAGAGGTTATATTGATTCAATGGTGTAATATAAAAACATAAAAACAAGAACAGATGACATTTCTACTAAATAAAGAGGAAGAATAAAAAGAGGTAAGGAAATATGAGATAGGCCATGTAAAATTAATTAGCATCCAAAATGTTAGTTTCAACTTCAAATGAAATCAACAGCATGAAGCTATTAATAAATCTGTTTTTCCCAGCAGAATAAGAATTTCATATCACTTAAACTGTGAACGTGCTTATGTGCTTGTGCATCTGTGTGTGCCTCCATGTAAACTGAAAATCGATGTTTGTTTTCATTGTGATTCAGAGGAGTGTTAGCACTTTAATTTTGATGAACCTGAATATTTAAACTGGAGTTATTACTGGTCTAGAGGAAGGTTTAATCAATGCTATTACTCACAAATTTTTGCAAGTGTTAGTAATGGGCTTCTTTACAACTTGTGATAGGCTCAGCGTGTAATACTGCGATAAAGCAACACTTTTACATGGCCTTAATTGAATAATAAAAAATAAATCATTAGCACATTAGGGAGCTATCAGTAACCCGAGGGACACTTACACTGCAATCAGAGGGGATGGAACGGAAGCTTGGAGGAGTTGTGCAGGCTGACTTGATCACCGGCCTCCACTCGAACCCCATCTGGTCCACAGATGAATGGCCATTCTCTCCGAGGCTGGGCTGTCTGACTTGACTTTCCAACTGAGTGTGCTCAACAGACCTGCAGAGATGCCTATAGATGCAAACACAGTGGTCAGTGCTCCCTATGGTAAACCTGCTCACTCCATACTGGAGCCCTCCCAAGGTTTGAATGTGTCAAAACACTGAAGCCTTTTGTTTTACTAAATTCTACATATTCAAGCCTATTCAGCCTAATCTAATTAAGAAGCCTCTTGGGGTGTCTTTCATACAAGCCATTAATTATATGCATAATCTATTAGCCATGATTTGTCAAAAGTATGGCATATGAAAGTCTCTATGCAATAAGTGATTTACAGTGACCTAGAAGATGTACGGGACTTCAGCAGTTCAAGAACATGGCTGCTGTTCCTTGACCATGGATTCTACTATTTTTTTCTAATTTTGTTTTCCTCCAAGGTTTTTATTGGCTCTGCCACAAGGATGGTGAACAGAGACCAGCTTGTGAGGCACCACTATTCTTAAAGCATACCACTTTTCTGTAAAAATTGAACAATTCATGGGTGATAATGGGTTTTTCAAGAGGGCCATTGCAAGAACTACAAATGATGGCCTTTGTAAATAATGTTTCACAATTGATGTATATAAATGACAGTGTACAAGGTCACCACAACACATAAAACTGCACACCTCAAGGCTTTTAAGGTACACCAGCTACCTTTATGAGCATGTGCATCACATGGCTGTATTACCCTGGGGGAAAGGGAGACGTGTTTTCTTGGCACACATCGGGCCCATGATTTTGATTACATGACAAATAAAACAAGGTTCTCTTTAGCTCCAAAGTCTCCAGACAGATCAGGCCAGGCCCTTTGATTTTCCTTGAGATTATTCCAGAGGAAGGGATCTGGCAGTCTATAGGCTTGAGAAGGTATTCCTGACTGGCTAATTGCATACATCGCTCATTAAAGCTTCCAATGAGAAGAGAGTAAGAAACAAAGACAGCTCAAAAAACTGCTGAAGGGAATTGGCCAAACTGTCACCACAAGAGGGAAAAAGCTGCAAAAGCTGTTCGCATGCATGCAATGGCTGGAGAGGGAGAAAGCACATCAGCTGTTGGTGATTTAATACTCATGGCACCGGCTTGGCACACACAGACCCACAACTTGGCTCTCTTCCCACCAGCCAGGGCAAACATCACCAGTGTAGCACCACAGGCCTGCCCATGCAGAATCGCTGGATCTCACATCTTTCTTTAGCATCTTAAACAAGAGCTATGACTACACACCTAGGGAGGATGAGTGGGATTTTATATGCATGCACACAATTGCACAAAACAAAATTACTCTGCAACAATTGTCCAGGGAGTCACAGAATCTGTGGGAATTGGAGACAATTCCAATTGTTCCTGTTGTCTCCATACAACAGGCCCCTCGTCCTTTTTCTGTGGAGCGGAGTGCAAAGCCATGCAGCGTTCAATTTCTGTAATGATTTCCGCCACCGAATATCCCATGGAAATTCCAAATAATAGAGAGATCAAGAGGGATTTAAAAGCAATCATCTTTGGCTTAAGACTATTTCAATTTGAAACCCTGGTTCCTTTTTTCCCCTTCTGTATGGCAAGAGGTCTGAGTTGTCAGTGTGAATGAATGCATGCATTCAATATTTGATGAACAAATTAGTAAACAGTAAATGGTACAATGGGCATGTAAATAAAAAGTAACAATAATGTCTTCTTCAAAAGCAGCTGCTGAAAACAATGAAACTGTTGGCTGTTATAGAAATGGTATGCAATTTGTTTCTTTAATTTCTTTCTAAATTCTGACATTTATTTGAACTTTCATAACCTCTTGGCAGTGAAAGGGCATAAATGCTCAAAGGACAATGGTTAGTGTGGTTGTACTCTGTAATGCATCTTCCCATCCAATTTACTCCAATACATCCCCTCTTGTGAACATTCCTAAGTCAAGAAAAGCTAACTGAAAAGAAATCACAGGAAAGTAATGGAGAAAAGAACACTAAACTATCCTGCACTTCTGCAGTGTGCCTATTGATCCATAGCCCAATTTTTTGTCTTGTCCTGTGTGGAGCCGATTAAAGTTCCCCTTCCACCCATCAGAATGTCACCTCTGTTGTATCAGTCATCGATGTGGCACAAATGGACATTTCCTGCAGATAAGATAAACAGGACTCGCTCTCCTCCTACCTGCTGTCGATGCTGGAGGAGCGGCAAGCGGAACTCTCTGACTCTGACCTCCGATAGCGCCGTCTCCTGTGTAGGCGACTCCGTGACCTGCACAGCAAGCAAGACGTGAGACAGATAATGAACTCACCCCCTGCTGCGAGGCAAGCAATGGCAGCAGCTTTGGCTGAGAGTACTTTCAGAATGTGAGGTGCTCTTTGGAGATGAGTCATTTATCATTACTTCAACATACAAGAACAACACCGCTCTGATTGTGTTGGTGTGATAAAGAACATTTAGTTCATCATTTAGACAAGAATCCTTCAGAGACCCATGACTCAAAGGCCAAAGAAGACAGTCGACAGTCATCCAAACTCTAATCATTGAAATTTGCAATTATTATCTTCAGAGATTTATAAGCTGAAGTCACATGCCTATGCATGGCACACACTGCTGGTGGATGAGACAGCATACTGGTATTCACTACATTTTAATTATCTACAAAATGCCTCACCCTCATCTTCAATCTGTATTTAATAAGTCATCTGCATGTAAACTCAAATTACACAGTAAATAATCCACACATATGTTAGATGAGGTAAATCATGTTATTCTTTAGCTAAACATAAAATTACACATATCTAAAGCTATAAACAAATCATTTATCAAAATCAGACATCTACAAATGTGTTAAGCCATCTAATACTTTTGTAATGTGCAGTAAAACAAAACTGTGTTTTTTTTCCTCTCGCCCACTTTATGTAGCCAAATCACCTTTAATGCACATTCTTTGTGTGTGTGGGAGGGTGGGGGCATTGTACCCAACATTCTGAAAGGAACACAAAGAGTCCTTGCACTCAAAGGCAGAGCTTCGATCTCTATGGCATTTCTACAAGAGCAGAACCGGTGCAGAGATGAAAGGGCAGCGGCTGGAGTTCCGCTGGAGACACACCTCCAGAAATTCTCTGCAAGGTCAGAACTGTGGCTCGGTTCACCTCAAAGGACTATAAATGTTGCAGGCTCCTGGTGTGAAATTGGTTTCTCTCTCTCTCCCCCTTTCCTGAGTGCGCCTCACAGTGCTTTCTTGGCACAGTGCCACAGAGCCGTCTGCTCCCTCTTCCAAGTCTAATCTTGGAGTTGCCACTGGCGTCTCCGTGAGTGGACGAACGCTTGCACTCCTACCCACAGGAGGGAGCTTCAGCTGTGCAAAAAGCATGGAGCGCAGCCCCAGATCCCATCTCCACAGATACAGTCACCAGCTTCACCTTTCCCTTTCTTTTTGTGCCCCTCGACAACCAATCCATGATGATCTTACCCAACCCTATATCTAACCCCAACCATAATGTGCAAAAATGCTGAAGCTA
The DNA here is from genome assembly GCA_019176425.1 of Megalops atlanticus. Lineage (NCBI taxonomy): Eukaryota > Metazoa > Chordata > Actinopteri > Elopiformes > Megalopidae > Megalops > Megalops atlanticus. The sequence goes on along the minus strand of CM032878.1, from coordinate 18,298,806 downwards.
ATCCAAGGACAGTGCTTTTGATCTGACTTTGCTTCAATTTTTTTTTCATTAACCATCCATGTTAATGTTGTGTTGATACCATTCAAAAAGAACACAGCTGCTGCCATGGAAGAAGTTGCAGTCAACATACTGTTTATCTGAAAATTTGTATGGCCTTACAGAAAACTACAAAACGGGCCCTTGATTTTTTTCTCCGGGAACACTACCTTTAATTTACGCTGAATGACAGCATGGGCTAATGAACAGCACAGTGTCATATTAGCTAACATAAAGGCTGGGTTGCATAGTGAAGGTCCTGGGTTGCTATGATTTCCCAATGCAATTTTCAAACTGACAGCATTTCTAACACACCACAAGAAGACAAAAGTTTCAGTCCCACGTTCATATTCATGTCCCTGTTGATTTAGATGAAAACAAAAATCACAATGACCCACCTTTTCTTGTGTTTTCTGTCATCCTTTCTTTTGCTTTTCAGAAGTGAAGAGCTGAAAAAGAGAAAAGGACAAAATGAGATTTGCCGACTGTGGTCTGGTGAGGCATTAATTTGTTTTGAGCATAGCTAAAATACATACCCATGTCTTCTCTTTTTGGACGCAGACCTGGAAGAGGAAAGATAAGGTTCTTTCGTTATTACTATAAAATGGTTTGCATTGTTTGGACCAATAACACATGAGGATTTTACCATTTTGAATTACAGATTACACATTAAACTGCATATTGAATTTACACATTAGGAAATGCAACGTACTGATACAAACATAACAGTGGTGCTTGGAAACAAGTACTCCTGCTGTTTATGTTCATAAAATGAACTCATATTCATTCTTCCCAAAAATGCAAAGAATAAATTACAGTTTGCTAAGTCAATCCATATTTATGTCAGGTGGTTCCTATAGACACATTTCCTCCATCACAATACCCCATGTTGAACATAATCTGATAGTGGTCTGGGGAGCACCTGTTTCGTTTTCTTTTCTTAGAGCTCTTCTTCTTCTTCTTCTTTCTTATAGGTGAGAGGCTGTATGAGGGAGACCTATGAAATGAAATAAAATCAAAGAGATGAACACGACAGCATGAACACTGTTCCTGAATACCTGTTCCACATCTGCAAAGACTAGTTTCTCTCCACTGCCAAAGACTTGTGCTCAGAATATGATTTGAGCATTGTACAGGATAGCATTGTACCAGACCATAAAATGTGCTTTTGTCAGTGTTTTATGAACTGACCTTTTCCTTCTTTTTCTCTCCGATTTCTTCTTTTTCTTCTTCCCCTTGGGTGCAGGCCGGGAGTCAAGATCAACATCAAAAGACAGGCTGTAACAGACAGCAGAACTCACATTATTTCACATCTTTTAATGGATGCCAGGACTTCTGCGTGCACATCAACACTGCTACACCCGAAACCACCATGAAACATCATGTGATGGAACCTGGCAATGTGAACTGTACATTTGGCAGTATGATCAGTTTTACTTGATCAGTCAGTTTTTATTTAGAATACATTTAATTAAAATACTTCATGGTGTGATGCACAAAGAGATTCAAAGATGAGCTAAGATCTAGTTTAACAAATAATATTCACAGATTATTTAAAGAGCGGGGCGACCTTAAAATAAAGGAAAATGCTTTTTTTTCGGCAGGAGCTGCTGTCACTGTGTCTGACTAAGGGAGTAGCTATTAGCAACAACACAGACTCCACATAACAAACATGAAAACATTTTTTCCATTTTCATTTTGTAAAATGCAACATAAATCAGATTACCCCCAGATAAAATATCAGATGCACCCCCCATATACTGTTCTGCTGAAACACAATGATGAAAATGGCCAGCTGTACATCCTTTGTAAACCTCTGAGTATTGCCTACATGCAATCAGCAGTGAGATTTCAGCATGGGCTCTATACGAGGAGCATTGGCACATTATTACAGAACAAAGGAGGGATTTGCAGAGCACAAGTCAGTAGTCACAGCAACGGCAAGCTTGGGCTCCGTCAAAGTCCACATTGTGTACTATCACTTGAGTTAGCACGTTTGCTGTATATAACATACCCCCAAGGATGGTTTTGCATAACAGCACATCGAGCACCCTCCCTGCTGATGTGCTGTCTACTCTGTGAGTTAAATTTGTCAATATTGAAATGAGACTCTTGTCAAATCCCATCTGTTCTGCCTTTTCCGGATCAGCGTTCTCAGAAAGGTCCACTTCATTTGCACCCGCCAAACGGCCGGCACGGATAAAGGCCTTTGAAGCAACTCGGGCTTATTAAATTGGCCTTTCAGGTAGAGAGATGTGCGGGAAGGGGGCCTTTAACTTGCAATTCATTTGGGCAGCATCACTCCGGCAATAATGAGGTAGAAAATGAGACTTATCATGGAAATTGGGGAGAGCGTCCAAAGGAGATTAAATTAGATGGATGGAATTAGGCAGGAGTTGCCCCGGCGTTTACGGAAATGCAGCGGAGTAAACACACTGGTAAATGCAATGACATTGAGAGGAAGTGCGTTGAAACAGGTTGTGCAGTGTCTAAGAGGGATAGGTGAATTGCCTTGGATTGGCGTGGGGGGGGGTTTGCTAAAATCAAATACACAGTTCTGTGAGGCTCATGCACTGCTAATGAACTCGTGATGCGAGCGCACATTGCTAATTCCTGGATTCCCGATGCAATTTCAAGCTTTATGAAAATGTTTAAAAGTCTCCAATCTGCCAATTAATTTAATTTTGATTAGCTAATCAATGGAGCCTCAAATTGATGATCTGATCACTGATTCAGAAAATTTGGAAAGCAGCAATGGAATTATTCTTAAACTAGGGGTAATAAGGAATAAATAATTGGATATTGTAGTTATTATATCAGAGCTGTAAAACAAGGCTTCATACAGAAGCCTGGATGAGAAAACAGCACATAGCAAAGCTAGCTACTTTGTGACTAACTGAGCACGTAAAAGCTGTCTGTGCAATTTGTGGACTGAACGGTAGGGATTTAGACTTATCTCAACCAGAGAGTGCAGCTCCCAAAAGAGGAAATGCAGTCCTCGGCAATCTTTCATTTGGCTTGATCAAAAAAGGAAATCCTTTATCCGCTTTAATCCCCTGAATCTTGCAAGCTATCACACTCGTCATGTTCCTCGATCTCTTTCATGTAACCTTTTCAATGTTTTAGACACGGAGAGCCATTTCCAAAGCCTCCAGTAAGGAGTAGTAAAATGCCTTTTCATATGCAGACAATTCAAAGCATAATGTGCCTGTAACTTCTCTATCTTGCAGATCATACTTGTTAGTGAGAACGGGAAATCTAAATATTGTTAAATTGAATTTAGGACTTTTTGAGTAATGGAGAAAATGTTGCTGTCAGCAGATGATTCACACACTGTGGTGTTGTGGTTTATTATGCCCCGTGAGCATCAGAGGATCTGAATGCTGATAACAGGCTATTAAGTGTGATTATAACACAGACCTGCAATCCTTGCTTTTCTCCTCTCAAATGAAAATTGATCTGCACTGCTCTGGGGATACCCCGTCTTTACAATTGGATGTGGCCATTTCAGTGTAATTAATGACAACAGCAGAAGCTGCATTTGGAGCATTAACAGCTGAAATGCATTAAAGCTGATTAGAGGCAAAGTGAGTACCTTCTCCCTTAATGGGAAAGCTTCGTCACTCATTAATGCTTTTCCCGCTCCGGCCCAGAGCATGATTCCATTTGCATTTTCATGCTGGCAATAATCCTTCACAGAGTGGGTGTTACGTGCAGTCATGAAACAGTGAGAGGAGGAGGTGTTTTGCTATTTTAAATCTTTAATTTTTATTTTAATGCTGTGCACATCAAAGCAAAACCTCAGTGCTGGCACTGAATGAGAGTAAACTGATCTCGGAATGATTCCTTGTAGGAGTGACCACTTTGATGTCCAGATCCCATTTATTCATTTGCTAATGGCACATACAGTATTCACATTCTAGGCTGTGAATGCTGCTTCATTATTATTATTATATGTAGACATATAATGACAGTGAGTGGAAGAGCAATCCAACACCATTTATAAGTAGGTTTTACCATGGCTAGGAGAGTGAAAGCACTTATTTAAATTATTGTTTCTTAAGTTATTTTTCTTCACATGATGCTTCATTGCCAGTATGTATAGCCATTGGTTCCCACTGATTTCCATTGGTTCAAGGTACTTTTTTCAGATTATTCTATTTGAATACACTTTAATGGTGCAGATAATTGGTTGACTGATTGTAATTTTGAGTGGTTAGGTCACCACAGCTGTTGGTTGTCTGATTGTATCTTGTGACATTACTATGTTTTAGTATATACATGTGAGTGCCATGTTTTTGGATCTCTTTCCTATTTGGGACTTCATTCCTTTTGGAATTCTATTTCTTTACCAGCATTTAACCTATTTATAAGAAGCACAAAAATAGATTTAGTCATGGCACTTAAATATCCAGTTATACCTTGGCTGGAGCACATTACTGATTTGCCTGCTTCACTGCATACTTAATATTACTGCTGTCGGGTAACTTATGTCTAGCTGCAGGTGTAACATGGGACACCTTTAATGCAAGCTCAGCCACAGCCCTCAAAGAGAAACCTGTAAAACTTAATGGAGGTTCTGCCACATGCAGTGACACATTGTGAAAGTTAAGCCTGTGTTACAGGTTTGAAGTTTTGTGTCTTAAATGTGCCACATGCTGTCAACAACCTCTGCTCCCCTCATCACTGCACATTGCTTCCTCGGCTCTAATGGCTTTGTGTCAGGATTTTTTTTTGCCGCTGTCTTTTCCATTCAGCACCCTGACCTTGAGGGCAGTGTGGTGGCAAACATGCATCTAATGGCAGCCATTACTTAAGCTGTCAGTGGCTGACGTGGGGAAGGGTGAGCCTGGCCTGTGGCTCGGAGCTTCATCTTCAGGCACAGGCAGCTGCAGGCTGCAGTCAGATGCTCTGCAAACGTCCACTGTGGTCACACCCACCGTTGTTATTGGACAGCAACATGGCATAATGATCAAGGTAGTGGACTGTGGAGGGGTACTGCTGCTGTACACTTACATGTGATTTCACCTGAATCATTTCATCAACTATCCAGCTTTGTAAATGACTAATATATAAAAATGCAAGCTAAACGGAGTGGCTTTGGATAGTTGTGTCTGTGATACCCTGTTTTCAATGGCATGATCAAACCAGTATTCCAATTAAACAATGAGTGACAGTGCAAATGGGAGCTTTACCTTCTCCTTTGCACACAGTGTATATGTCTCTCTTATTGGTTTAAATATGTCACGATCTGGTCAACCCAATCATAAGAGCATGTGCATTAAATAAGCAGAGAGAAGTAACATGCACAACCTTGTCCACACTGATTCATTTTTTTCCACATAAACAACTTCTTCAACCCAGCACATTAATATCATTAGGATATATTGCTGGAAAAGAGCCTGAAAAATTATCATTAGCATTTTGTGCCACATTTTCACACAGAATTACCCCTTTTGCCAAGCTTACAATGTAATGCCCTGGTGCTTCAAATAATGTGCTTCAAATGTTCCAAATGGTACCTCTCATGTTTTACATGGTGGTGGCAGCTTCCTGCTGTGTCACCACATAGACTTTGAAGCTATCAGAGGAATTATTTGATTTAAAATCTGGCTGAACTGACGTCCTTGCTGAGACATTTCAAACCGAGGATTTAATTCGCTAGGTATGAGGTAGACTGCAGGAGGTGTCCATAAAAGGAAATGATCTCACACCCAGCTTGAAATTCTCCACATCTTTATGTTTGCTCAGTGTTTGGAATGATAAGAGAGTTTACACTCTTTTACTCAGTTGTACTGTTTTCTTTTTTTAATCCCAGTGTGACTAATACTTCAAAGTGAGCTGTAATATTGTTTTCATCCTGAGAAAATGCCCAAGAATTTAGCCTGGAATAATCCCCTTTCAAATGAAAATAGTGTTATGTTGTCAATGAATATGCAAAAATTGGATAGGCATCAGAAAGCGGGGAAAAAACACAACAACATTGATCTATCAACACAAACCTTTTTTGAATAGGGTCAGAGAAAACAGGAGCTGGGGGAAGTCTGTGTCCTTGTGAAAGTCACACTAGAGCAATGTAGCTCTGCTATCTGTCTGCTGTATGATGCAGGGAGGAGGCACTCACCTGCGCATTCGCCGACGGCTGCTGTGTTTGCGTTCCCTGGCTTTGATACCTCCATGTCTCTCCACAGTGTCAACTGTTGTGTTTGCTGGCTCCTCCTGCCTTTCATCAGCTTTATGTGACTGGCAGTTTGAAGTCTCAGTGCTGGAGAAAGATGAAGGAGTCATTTAGTCGCCTGGCCCTCACAGATACCTCCTTCAGTAGCATAAACCCTTTGTAGATGAAAATGAGCTCACCCTCAGAGATATGTATGTTTTTTGTGCAAGTGTACACAAACATGGAACTACTCTGCTGAGATTTTTATCAAAAAAAAAAATGTATTCCTATTTGGAGAGGCCACCATCACGGATATTATGTCCACTGTTGCATTCTCTACGTTTTTCAATACTGGAGAGTAAGTTCAGTGTATTATCAGAAGAACTTTAGCTAGTGGTACAAGTTTGAACTCCTTTACAAAGCTGTGATCTGGTGTTCAATCAGCTGAAGAAAAGCACTCTTTTTGTCTGTTAGGCTGACAAGTCAAAGTAGTTAATAATCTTGATTTTTTTTTAAACAAATCTTTATCAATCTTCCTTAAAAAGTCAAATAAATGCTGCAGAAATTTCAAATTACATTTTTTTCCCACAGCATTTATTTCAGTTTACATTCTCTTTATATCTTTTTTTGCAATTTGCATAGCTCATTCCTTTTTTTGCAATGCCATGTTTTTATTTGTGTTTATTTTGTTTTGTTATGATAATTAGGTTTATTTATTGAACTGAAGCCTGGTAAGAGAATTGCAATTTCTGTGCACTGTCCTCATTACGGCACTTAAATTATTCAATTAACTGCACATTATTGGTAAGGCTCTGTAAATCACTCAGGAGAAGGGCATCTGCTAAAGAAAGAACAATGCAATAGGATCACATGACATTTGACAGGAGTAAAATTACAAATTCATAAGCACCAGTTCATATCCTGCAGTTTTCTCTAAGCAAGGAATGCTTCCATACTGTTCATGTGGTATTCGGTATTCATTTTTTTCCCTCCATATTCTTGCCCAGGCCTCTACAAAGGTGGAAGCAGAATGCAGTCGCCATTCAAATGAGCTGTCAATTGAAAAGCTCCTATTTACATGCCTCACCTACTCTGACATTTTCAAAATGATTTTCGCATCTCAAGGTTGTCAGGCATAGCACTGGAGCTCCAACAAGGGAGGCTGGAGCAAAGAGCCTTGTTCCACTGCTGTAAGGTTCTCTTCCTGGGCACAAGTATGCAGCAGGATGGGAATTGTCCATGTAAGATCAGAGCTGAAAGCGACAATACACAATGTTTGCATAATTGCTTTCTTGTCCCTTGACCTTAGTTTCTATTACATTAGGTGAATCCAAGTATTTGTTTTTGGAAGCACCAGTAATTCTAGATTTATAAAATGATGGGATATGGAATTAATAATTGATGCATATTTAAAAATGTTTGTTTGAACCAGTAATGTCAAGGCCAGATGTGTTTCCACCAAAACCCGACCAAAGGAGAAACATCAAATTGTTGCCAGCTTACCATGTAACCATACTGATGAAATATATAGTAGAAGGATTTGCCTACATGGAAATTACCAGGTTTGTTGCAAGCATCTGTGATGTATGGATCTGAACAAATTCTTCATAACTGCATTATGATCTGAATAGCATCTTGCATCAATATGATCTATGATCATACTGTCCCATAAGAATGCCAAATGTTATACTTTTACATTTCTACAACCTACAGTTTGATTTTGGAACAGCTTTATTTCAAAATCCTGTAATGCCCAGTTTAGGATGATTGCAAGTATGTTCAGAATATTTTTTTGCATGGCAAGATGTCTGCTGATGAAAGGGTGTGTACTGCTATGCCCAGTAAGTATTGAGCTTCACTAGTAGCAGCTGATTCTATCATAGGATTGTAGGAGACATAAAAGAGAAAAAAACTAAATGAAACATTTGGCTTCTGCACACTTAACACTTAGGGCCACCAACAAAAAACATGCCAATGAATCTCTTTAATGAGCATGGTAATGTTGAGAAAATTTTTTTCCAAGAATTATTTCATCATATTAGTGTCAATTGTCACAGGTAAAGTTATCTCAAATTATTCCTAGCTATTACCAGTTGTGGAGGAGCTGGTCAACACTTCTCAAAAGAAATGAACAGAAAGTGCAAACATTCAACAGTCAAAACACTTTAAACCCAACAAACAAGGAATCAGCCTCAGCATACTCAACTGCAGAGGAAAAACATAAACTCTCCTGTCCTCCACCCACACATCTATATTTAATATGCCTTTAATTAGGCAGGTGTGGCTTGTTAACCAATGGCTTGCTCACACAAACATTAACAATTAACAATGAACCTGTTTAGAATGAAACTGATGGTATGAAATCTGTCTGTTGCAAGTCCAGTACATTGGAAAAATGAGGGATGCTTAAACAATTAAATACAACAGTTGTAATTAAACTTCAGCAGTTTTGGAGACAAGTGGAGGCTCTTCCTTCCAGTACTGTTTCAACAATAAAAGCCCAAAACAGCTCCATATGTTTATGGAATGCTTATTTCCTTTAAAAAAATAATGATGAAAAAAATTATATTATTGAAGCAAAGAGGCATTAGAAAGAACTAAATAATCCATTACATGTTGTGCAAAGAAATTATCATTTTTCATTGGTAATGTGGAATTTTTTTTTTTTTATGAAGGCTACAATCAAAATTGTTGTAATTATTTATTGAATAACAAGAGCGATAAGAGTCAGTTGTTGGACACTAAACAGAAACAAATAAGCACCCAGCTTTGAAAGAATTGACTGGTGCTCTGATGAAAAAATATCAAAGTCCTTTATGGTTTTTTTTTTTTTGTACTCTGATTATTATCTTCTGGTAAAATGAATAGGTTGTGCTACCCCTGATTCAAAAACCTTGTACCTGAGAGTCTAAAATAGGGAAGAGGTTTGCCAAGCACGTCTGCATTGTTGAACTTCTATTAGAGTATTGTTTGAGATGTGATTCTATTAGAGTGAGTACAGCAACAGCACATGCTGTGGTTGGAAAAAAAGAAGGATGTGAGTGGAAAGAAATTATTCTTCATTTGAAATTGATGAGTACAAGTTCAACAGCTCCTGGCTCAAAGTTCTGTGCTCACAGCTCTAGGATGGTCAAAAAGAGGATGAATTTCCCCAATGAGTGGATCAATACTTATTCATTCTTCATTATGATTATTGCCTGTGGTGTTAAAAGCAATTAAGACTTTCTCCCGGAAAAGACTGTTTCCATGCCACATTGATATGTGCATAAGAATCATCGCCTGCTCTAATAAAAATGCTGCCCTCACAAGTTCAAATTTCTCCAAAGAGAATGCACAGAACAAGGATGGGACTAGAAATGTTACTTAAAAGGTAAGCTGTTGAGTTTATTTTATGTTGTATTAATTGTAGAATTACATCTATCAATGATAGCTAAGTTTTTAAAAAAATGATATTAGTATTATGAGTCCAATAATGATTTGGTATTGCAAGTCCAATAATGTGCATTATTCTTGACTAAAACAGACAAAAAAAGTTGTCACTCGACATGGCTAAAACATTTACAGTATGTTCATTGCTTGCCATTTCTGCCAGGCGAGACAATGACACTGTTAGTGAGAAAACAATTTCATCATGGTTTCATCTCACTGTCCCAGTCTTGACCTGGGGCAGTGAGATGCAACCAAGACCTTGAGCTGAATAGAGATGCCACAAAACAAGATATATATGTATCTGCCTGTACTTAGTTATTATAATTTATTATCACATCTCTACTTCTCTGACCTGGTATGTCCTCACCAATATTTTGAGTCATCAGACTGAATTGTAGGCATGTATAAATTGAAAGAGAACACTAGGGTGATTTGAATTAGCAGGAGGTATGGTATCAATTATTAAACGATCTTCTGAGCTATAGTACTGTTCAGGCAGGCCATTAAAATGGAATTGAACATAAAAATGGTTTCTTATTTGGGTAAAGTATAATGAGGTGCTTAGGGGCAAATTTCCAACAGATCGCAGGTCTCGTTTTAAATGATAAATTAGAGCAAGACCTTAAACTTTCACACTTGCTGTAGTGACTGACCCCTAAGGATTGATATTCTTACTGTGTTTGTAGACACTTAGAATAGCCCCCTCCACAAATGTCTAAAGCAACCCTTACAATTTGTAGAACAGGAGCTGCACTGGTCCGTGGGCAAATTGGCAATGCCATCAGGATATTTGCATATTCCCATGGCAATACCTGTAGATTTAATACTTGAATTTGTCATAATAAATACAACACATGCCCTTACTAACCTGCACTTGATAAAACAGACTTGTTGAAAAAGAAAAAAGGTCTCCAGGGCTGTTTTAATGAGCCTGTTTAACAATTACCTATGCAGCAACAAATCTAGGGGCCTTTTTCGGGAAATTCTACAATAAGAATTTTTAATTAAAACAAAATCTGCTGTTTTTGAGGCTATAGACAGTGGTACAATAGATGCCAATTAACTTATTGACGTCAAATATGAATAGCCCCAGAGACATCACTTAAAACTGCAGAGTCACGGTGCATGCATGATGGTGTAATTTTGACAGAAACCAAGTAAACTGAATGGTTGAACAAACAGAAAAATAAATAAATAAATGCATGTCAAATTATGTGTGCGGACCTTAATGCGGTGGCTTGTTATCCCTGTTTTAGTCATCGTAGATTTCGGCGTAATTACCGATCCTCCTCCTTTCAAGTGCCTCTGCCTGATTATCATGAGAAGTTAATCAGCTTCGGAGATTAGAGGCTGATTGCTTCCTCTACCTTGCTGAAAATGCTTATTCTCCTTCCCTTTGAAAACACCAGCCGTGGAATGTTGAACCAATAATTAAAAATTGCAGGGTGTGCGCTTAAACACAGTTTCCAACTTTCACTCAATGTGCAAAATGAACTCACCAGTAAGTGTCTGATAAAGATGATTGAGGACACTGATAGGAATCTTGAACAGGAATATGATTTCCATATAATTACTGCTTTCAAAAAACAAGTTAAAGAGAACCTGTGTTTCAATCACCTCACACATGCTGGATAGGTTATAAACATATTAATCTGAAAAAAAATCTGAATCTTACCGCACAATACCTAATGCGTAATGAACTTACCAGAAGCAAACCATTTTTAACTATTCGCTTAAATGCACTTTGTGTGTGTTTCTTTAAAAATGTATTATTTGTGTGGCTAAAGCTTATATGATGACTTCAATTAATTGAGTTATGGATATTTATCTCATTTATTTATACACATTGCCCAGTCGGATCACATTTTTAGATATCATGTTGATGTATTGTTTTAGAATTGTATTGAAATACACTAGCCATTACTACCATAAAAGCAAGAGAGAAAGTATTTTAAAAAATGTATTTGTTTGGTTGTCAGATTCATCACTCTTCCAAATCAAGGACTTCTTGCAGTGGTCACAAAACGCTCGTTGTGCTTCTCTGCAGCTCATTGTGACTGGCTGTCAGCTTGAAAGCTCTGTTGATGAGAGTTCTAAATGAAATCGATTTCTCCATCAGGGATGCACTTTCCCTGGATCAGACCGGGAATTTATGGTGGAACTTTCAAAGCAATAAGCACCTCGATTTATTGTAGGCAGTTTATATCTGCTGCAGCCCTGAAACTTTCCAGGCAGGTGAAATCCTCTGTAATTGTAATCTATAACTCCAGACATCAGAAAATAGTAGTGAGTGCAAAATGGGCTTCTCTGAGAATACAGTCAGAAAACCTCTCAGAGCACAATGAAGAAAAGAAAGGATTAAATGCATTTATTCTGTGTGAGGATGAGTCATTTCAAAAATAAGTTTGATGTGTGGATCTTTCTTCGAGATGCTGTTAAGACAAGCTATATCCATTCAAAAATAGAAAGCTTGCTTTAGTAGGGAATCATTATGTGATTGAGATAATTGCATGATGCACATTGCTATACTGACATAAACACACACATTTTCACTTTTTATACAGTATTCTTATTTACTGTTTTTGTATCATGTCCAGGTTAAAAATGGCTAGGATCTGCATGCATTTAAATGTGGTCATTGCCAAAACTTTCAATATGTTCCATTCCTTTCCCTCACCCACACAGTGATGAGATATACTGTCTACATTGTGAAAAAAAGCAGATTTCCAAAGAGTGTTTGACCATTTACCAAACCAAAAAACAATTGGAAGTATTAAATATTGTCTTTTGAGATACTGGAGATGAATACTCAATTGCTTTTTGGTTCAGAGGCTCTGTCCCTGTTTAACTCGTGGTGAGTCCTACCTCTTGGCTCTGGCTTGGGTCTTCAGTCATGAACAGCTATTGTGTGGTTTGGACATGGCACTACCAATGCTGTTACAGATCCAAGCACAAATTCCAGCCAATAGCTGAGGCCAAGGAAGGTTGCAGTACTTGAGCCTATGATTCAAATTCAGGCTACACTAGAGAGGTCCTGGCTTTACATATTATTACGTTTCAGTATTTGTAATGAAGTTAGATTAAAAGACAAATTGAGTAGTGTAGAGCTGGGCTTATACTTGAAAGGTAGCAGGTTCAATACTAATGCACTTAAATTTAAAATTTAAATGTACAATATGTATGTGACCCTAGATAATCTGCCAAGATAATAATGTAATTCAAGGAGCATTGATTTGATGCACTGTTTTGTTGACTGAACTTTTCAAATCTAAAATATTTAGCTACAGTTGTACTGCATAGAACTATATCTGACATAGCTGCAGTATTGATTAAAGCTTACAATTATATTGCTATGATTATGTTCATAACCAGAGATTTTCTTATATTCTCTTTTGTATTGTAATAGGAAAATATACCGCAAATTGCTTAATGTTACTAAGTTATTACCAATGACCACTTAAATCCGTCAGTGCAGAAAGCTTGCAAAAAGACTGATGTAATTCATGCATTTGTGTCTTGATCTGAGATACTAATTCACACACATTTTCAGTTTATTTTTGGCTATCTGTGATTAATAAGCATAGAATATGTACACATCCTAATGTGCATAGCCAGGAAGATAGATAGATAGATAGATAGATAGATAGATAGATAGATAGATAGATAGATAAAGACCTCTCAGGGTTAGCAAAATGATTGACATTTGGTGTATTGAGCTGTTGTGTCTTTAATTTGTAGGTTACTCAGACCTGGGCGCTGGTCACCTGGTTTTGGGCTTGGCCCTCAGCACTGGTGATTTCAGGCTTAGCACATACTCTCACCTTAGAGTTATGGCTACCACAGTACCATCTCACTCTAGAGTTATCTGCTTTACATCCTGGCCTAGTCCTACTGCCTCCAAACCCTGACAGACAGAACAAACAATGGGAAGGAGTAGATGGATCGTTGCCATTCTTTTTCTCAGGGTTTCTTGCATGAGATGGGAAGTCCCTTGAGCGAGGGGAGAGAATGTACAAAAGCATATGTATGTGTGTTCCTTTAGATGCAGATCAATCAAGGAGCCATGATTCAGTCCTCCTCAATGAAATTGCCCACACTATGTGAATACTTGCATCTGTACAGATGGAGAATATTAACTGATACAGAGGTACTCTCCAGATTATCATCATAAGGCTTTTTTATAAATAATCAACAAGGTGAGTGAGTTCAACTATAGGCCAATCATAACTGATCAAAGGTCTGTGTAGGTTATAATGGTATTATGATACACATCCAATTGTGTGCCATGTACCAATTTATTTTATTGTGATTTTGCAATAATTTTTGATTTAAAATTGCAATGAACTGCATGAAAAATTGACAAATGCTATGTAGTAATTTTGCAATGCCTTGTGAGACTTTGGCCATCTGTACACAAAATGCCACTCGAAATTGTGCAGGCATCAAAGACACAAGAAACAGCAGGCAAAATCACCTTAGGGGCTTTGCTCTCATACAGAAAAACCTACAAGTTGAAACTCGGGTGACAATAGCAAAAGGCTGGATGAAATTAAACGGCATCCTTTGTTTTTTTGGCTCCCTCTAAACGCTAACATAATTGCTTCCTCTATATCCGAATTTTTCTCCATCTGCAGATTTCCAAGTGAAGTGTTTACCAAATATGTACAAGGAAAAAAAGAAAACCGTGGAGATTTGCATTTCATTTGTGAAACCGTCTGGGGACACGGAGCCAGCGTGAAACGCAATGAAGGCCTCCACAGAGACACAACAAAGACTGTGATAGTGAGGCAGCCTTTTAGCTTCAACCTTTGCCAAGAGACGCCCCGCTGCTAAAGGCTGTGTTCGTAAATGCGCAGCTTACAATATTTCCCCCGGGCCTTTGTTTATCTTTCCTCGGTCTTACCGACTTGTGAGGTGTGATAAACTGAGACATTATGGGGCGCCACGGCATTCATTCTGTTTCAAACGATCGTCAAATCCAGATTCATCTGTTTGTGCGAGAGCAGCCTTTGCGTCTGAACTTCTGGAGATGCAGATGGGGACATGTTCCTCGGAGATTGAGTAATGCAATAAGTCAGCCGAGTATTGATTTCCCATCATAAAGTAAAATGTGACTGGTGAAACTGGAGACTAGTAAATGTGTACTGGTTCCAGTATCAACAATATACGGAAAGTCATGGCAAACAGGTGACCTTGGTAATGACAGGAAAAATGAGAAAAATGAGGGGTTGCTTAAAATTTTCTTAAACATGCAAGAATATGTGCATATATATGTGTAATTTCAAGGTTTGAGCAAGATGAGCATGTTCAACACATCAGCAAAAATGCTGCAGCACCATTTTATCTTCACTTGATCTGTCTTAGATAAATGCAAGGGACACATGAACTTGAATGCACTCTCAACCTCCTTGTCATTTTAAAAGATTAAGGCCGCTCTATATAAGGCAGTGGAAACTAATTTCGGTTGCCATGCCAGCCACATGTGAATCCGGTAGTTATACCCTTTTCAGAGCTGACTGAGCACCATGCCTAATACAGCTAAGCTAATACATCAGTGCTAAGCAGCTAGGAATGTACATGTAAACATCAACACAGCCAGTGCCCCAAGTAGCGTGTCATAAAAAGGCAGACATTCAATCAATGAATTCAATGGTGCATTCGAATCAAATCAATTTTGGTATAAATCAAATTCATACACTCCAAATGACACATTTCATGGTATAGGTAAATTCATCTTTGTTATCATCCAAATGTTGCTGCAATATTCTTGTTTCTTGTCCCTAAATGTTCCATTGCTTTGTTAGGCTATGTTGTATAATGAAAAAGACAGGTAAATGAATTACTTGAACTGTCATACTCAATCTCTCTCTGAAATCAGGTAAAGGTCAGATTTGTTATCATCACCCAAATGTTGACCTTGAAGCAGTCATTACAAAAGAACTTATTACTTGTTTCTTGTCTTAATTGCATTTAATGATATTTCCATTGCTATGGTTTGTTAGGCTATGTTCTCATCTGTGAAGCATACTGCTATTCCTGTGGTCTTTTGGTTTAACCACCTTAGTGTAAGATGACAGCTGTTGCTATACAGTAGTCATATGAAAAAGAATCAAATCAACATGGATTGTAGCCCAAATTCTTTGAAAGCCTGGGGATCTAATGGAAGGGAAGACTGCAGTGTCAATATAATCTTAGCCAAACCCATATTCAATATTTGCCAGTTTTTGCTAAACAACTGCATTACTTTCCAGATGGAGAATGCTGTATGCAGCCTGTAAAAGCAGTAATGGAAATGCTTGGCAAAAGTGTTCTGAATGGCATGTGGTCCTTAAAGGGGAATGGAATAAATCTATTTCAAAGCATTTTGAATAAGCACAGTCCCAGAGATGAAACAGCCATCTCGTTTTTGTCTCCGGCTCTGTTGCAGCCTGAGAGGGAATTTTGCATTTTGTACATTTTTGTAATTCTTGAGGTGTACAAGATGCATGGCCACACACTGAATGTGCTATTTTATGATATTTTTAATTATCATTTTCTTTTTCCTACCGTGTGCAAACCAAAATAGTCATAGGGCACAGAACAGGTTATAGTGAAGTCGCTCAGTTAACACTTTACATGGTACACACAAGAAGAGTCGTCAAAGGAGAATTTTGGATGAAAAGCTGATCAGAACAGAGAATAATCACTACACCCTCCCAAGCCTTGAGAGTGACCTTGAGCTCATAAACACATCATCCTGTTGGAGTTATTGGTGACAATGGAGGAGACCTGAATTACCGTCTGTCCCAGTGCTCCACGATGACAGAGAGAAAGAGGGAGAAAATCACACTTCCCTTCCCTGCAATCAGTCATGATTTAAGAGTCCCTGGGCCACTCCACAGTTCATAGGGGTTAGTAAGCATTTCATCTTCTCTGTCAATGCTATTCGCAAGAAAAAAACATAGATAATAATGATAAAAGTGATAATAATAACAGTAATTATGCAGAGAGAGAGATGATGAAGCACTGCAATTAAGGACAAATTGGGCAGAGTCCCAGTGTACCCATTCTTCTCAGAATGAGATTGTTTGCCCATGTTCAGTACCTTAGGTATGAGACAATCTTTTGAGTCACACCCTGTTCATCAGACATTACTGCATATTCTGAATTTTAATGGAACTGTTTGCTCTGTGGAAATTAAGCATGCTCTGGTCTGAACACAAATGGTAGTGCACCCATTGTGACACATAGATGCAGAATTCTGCAGACTGTCGTGGCACAGAAGCATCCCACATGGTAATTAAAATAACACTCTACTACGGTCAAGTAAGTTCAGCTCACTGTGAGCTGTCACAAGCCACCGACTCTTCCAGCTGTTTTGTTCCCCAAGCAATAAAGCACCACCGTTGCCCCTAAATATGCTGCTCAGGTATTCTCTGTGAGCACTGTCTCCTACGCGACTGAAGTCATATGCATTTTTAATGAGAGGTAAACACTGCGCGCTCCGCAATTAGGTCAGACTCTGATAGAAATTAGCATGGAGGAGGCGAAATGCAGCAATCAGAGCTCGGTGTGCTAATTAGCGAGGTTCCTCCGCTGCGCGCCCGCTTTCCCATCTCATGGTCCCCCACACATCTTAACAATGAACATACAGTGGGAGCATTTGTTGAACGCTCCTCATATGTTTCACAAGAGTAAAAAAAAAAAAAAAAACAGAATAAGCTGCATAGAAGAACCAACCTCCCATTTAGGCAGAACACCTCACCACATGCACTGGAAACAGGCAATTCCCCTGTTTATACATATTTCTGTGAGTTTCCCGTCTCTCAGAAAATGGTCCTCAAATGTACTATGACCCATGCTTAAGCTGTTGCTTCAGAATTCACTACATTTATTCATGTTCTTCCCTTTCTGTAATATATGGGCAAGAGCAGGCTGTCCGAATTCACAGCCACAAGCAGAAGGCTTAGGCACAGTAATGAGGCTGGCACTGCAAGGCTTTCCTGCTATTTATCACATTGTCAGGGCCACACGGTACAGCAGCAAGGGCGCAGCGGCCTGTCAATTTGGGCTACACGAATTAGGCTTGTGTCGATACATCACTGGCTGAGGGGGTCGTCGAGTTATCTTGAGATTTAATCCAGATGGCGTGCTTTTGTTTGATGGAGAAGGCAGGCAGCACCGTGCCCATTTGTGACGAAGCAAACGCGTTGTTAGTCAAAGACCCCTGCTGCATCTCAACTTTGTTTGGAAATGCGAATTGTGGACCACGGCACAGTGGTGTACATAGTATCTGTTGGAGTGCCACTTTATTGTCTTGAAGAAAACTCCCTCAAGAACTTAGTCCCTGCCTCAGTCAATTTTCCTCACAAAATCCCAAATGAACATGGCCTGGTAATTGATTTTCAGTGACACTCCTGCTGGAGTGAATTGCCCTGCAAGATGCAAATGCTTTCAGGCAGCCGAGACGGGACTGAAATTGGCCACTCCTCTCCAGCCCAGGATGATGAGATAGCTGATGATAGAAGAGGACATAGAAGATTTAACACCATTGCAGCCACATTAGGTAGAATTATAGTTTGCAGCTTACGTTTCTGTGTACTCTGTTCCAATCAATCCTCGAGTCGGAAGGACCAAAGCATTGTGTGAAATACAGTTACAGAACCTCTTTTAAATCATTGTGATTGAATTATTGCAAGGGGGAAATCTGATTTACTTATATTTCTTACCTTGCAATGTTTGGATACACCCAGCGGAATGGTCAAAAGAAACAACCAGATGAACATTACTGATTCTGATTTCAGATGTAATTTTAGAAATTTGAAGAACACTAGTCAAGCCTGAATAAAGTGGTTGTGAAGACAACTGAGGTCAGTTTGCTCAGTTACTGCAATCTGACAAAGTGGAGTAACATGCTTTGATTAATTTCCTCATCACGGAAAGCAGTGAGCGTGATTACACCCGTGCCGCGCACTGCACATCAATCAGATTAAACCAGCCCACTCCGCAATCACTTCCGTCCAAACAAAACAAACTCAACGCTTTTCTCTGACTCTCACTCTCACAGACTTGGTGCCCAGTGCAAGTTTAAGTCTGAATAAATAGGAAATCTACTCAGGACTCCATTTGCCTGCTGCGCAACCTAGTTCACTGGAAGTTCAAGGAAAATTGATCCAGGGTCGATATGAACGCTTGGCAGTTATTACCGCTTCCATGGAGAAAGCTAAAAAACCTTATTAATGTGAGTTACTCAAGCCTCTCCATTGGCGCATACCATCTCTCTAGCTGCCGATGCCGCCCCGGGTTGACTAAAGAACAAATAAATAAACAGGTGCGTTGAAGGAAGGCTTTGACTGCACTCAAAGTCAAACCCTCGCTGATTAGGTTGCGCACTCCAACCTCTTCAGAAATTTCGCTCGTTAATTAGACTGCCGGATCTTCGGAGGAAGACGGTTGAAGGTGCCAGGTGAGCACTGCCTCTGCTCAAACCCCATTTAGCGAGCTTGTGTAGATTTAATAGGATCAATATACTGAGGGAACTGCACTCCCTTCATCGCTCTTGTCTTTCCTCATTGCTAAAGCTGACTTGCATGAGAACTGTTCCGTCTGTTCCGTTATTATTTTTTTCAGAATTTTCACTTTTGCTTTAATCCATAATGTAAATACATTCACAAAATAACAATTAAGGGCACAAATAAATCCTTGATATGCACAATAAGTCAGCATGGGAGTTCAATGATACTTAAGAGCAAATATTCTATGTCAGGATTTTTGCCAGGCTCGGCGCCAGGAGAAAATAGAGAGGGGTGCATGAAAAGTCATAAATACTATGTAGACATTGGGATATAAGAGACAACTGGGGGTGCACTGAGGTCCATCTGAAGGTGCAAAGCACCCCTAAGCACCCCTATAGAGCCAGGCTTGATTTTTTCATTGTGTTTTGTGGGGGAATGCCTTCATGTCTATGTCAATTATAAATCATAACCTCACTATTTTCCACACATACATTTTTTCTGATACAGATAAATGAAAATAGAGCAGATCCAAACAGCACATCCAAAAAATAAAGACTCTTTTATAAATTGTTTCTCCTATGTAAGCAGTGAAAATCAGTTTCATGAAACTTAAAGTTTGGGAAGGGGAATAAGTATCATTTTAATATCTCTTTTATAGTGAGATTTGCCCCTCTTGTTTCTATACACTGAAAACTGAGTCAGACTACGGAAGGCTGTCCCAGTACAATTTGCACTCTAAAAAATGCACAGCCCAAGGGGCTGCCTGCAGACTTCAGCATTTCCTATGGGCAGCATTCAGCTCGAATCAAGATTCCCCTCGTGCAGCCATATTCCTTACATGTGGATTCCATCTGCATTTACATAAACAGTTATTAATAATGCTCATTACAGGACAGTCTGGAAGAAGGGCACCGTGAGGGAAGGCCTCGGGTACCATGCATATAAATACGATTACATCAATGCACTGCTTTTGCTCTGCTCTTGCTTTGCACCACTGGTTATCGTTTACAGACGCATTGGAATGAGGTCACAATTGAGAACCAGTTTTCATTAACTCCCTCTCCCTCACTTCTTGTTTGCTCTGATCTGTTTTGTTTTGAACAAATTAATGGGAGGCTTTTATCTGATATCCTTCCCACAAATGTGGTGTGTGACCTTTGAGGAGGTGAGGAGGCTGAACAATTTTAAGTCAAGAAGACCTTGACAACAAGCTTTAGGAGATTATCATCATTATGTCTTCTTATACACAAAACTTAGCTGCACAGCATATTAAAAATGCAAAAAATTATTTGTCAATTAACATCAATATAAATGCAGTTACCCAATAAAACATACCACAGTCATTAATTGTTGGCATTAGAGACTGGCATTACCAGGCAATGCCAGACTTAATAAACCACTGTGTCAAAAATGGAAAACAGTGGCTAAAAAAAATTCAGAGGGATTTCTGAGTCACAATTTGTCAAATCCACAGTCAAGTCTTTCTGGCACAATGTTACCATGCAGCATTGCTCTTGATGCACAGAGTAATCATTTTTCATATATACACCATTAACATGTTTCAAACCTATTGTAACTCATCAATATGTCATTAAGTAAATGTGATTAGCTACCTAGCAAACTACACAGGTGTGACATAAAACAACAAATGTGTTAGCGTGTAACCATGTGCTAGCTAGCTTTATCAGGGAAATACATACATCTTTCTAACCTTTTGGCACTGCAGAAATATCAAAGAAAACACAAAAGAATTGATCTAGGTTGAAGCTTTTGTTTACCATAACTTTAAATGAAAACATTGATCTGTCCTGGTTATATGTGATAGGACTAGTAATAATGTTAACTAAAGCTAACCCATTACTCATAGCTTGTTATAATAAGTATAATGGCAGGAAACAACTCTGTCTCACTCAACACATGCCAGTCAATCACCATGGGTGCATATTCTCAACTACCTGCATTACAGTGTGTAAAAACCACGAAACATAATTGCATTAGAATCATTTAGATGTAATATAATCCAAACAATGTAAAAGTTAAAAAGGCAGCAGTGCCCCCCCCTTACAAGGTAACCTCAAGCAATGCACTGCGTGTTCAAGACGGTGACCACAATGAAAAAACACTGGGGCAAAACTAGCATCAACAGTGTGTCCTTACTTTACTCTGAAAATCTAAGATGTGAAAATTGCAAGCAAACAATGGACTTGCGATGCACAGAGACAAAGAAATTAGGGGGAAGGCTTTGATGGTATGGATGGTAAAGATCTGAATCTGCCGCACAAAAGGCGAAAGCCATTGCCTGCATGGGTCTGGTGCTGTGCAGCTCTGTGAGACTCAAATTAGTGTTGAGCACCGCCAACCTTGGAGACAAGGAGATCCTGCAGGTCGGCTGCAGTCTTTGTTTTCAAAGCCCTGTGGGGATGAACCACATAAGAGCTTCCCTGATTCTTGTAAATCGATGCTTCCCCTTTCCTCAGACACTCTTTAAATTCCATTACTGTTACAAGCTGTCATGAATTATGAGCCAATTTATTTAATTTCGCCAGCTCCAATCAGGGACTTTTCATAATCAGAGGCAAGACAGGAATGCAGCCCAACGTTGTGTTAGGCAGGGAGTCAGGTTGAGGCTCCAAGATGATGAGATGATATTTTGCTCTGAAATCTGGCTTTTTTAGACCCTTGTGGAGACACATAAGATGTAAAATAAACAAAATCTGGTTCTGGATCATAATGATCATAATGTTGAATAAACCTTATACTCAATGCTTCTGTTTTCTCCATTTGTGTGAATCTAAGGAAGCTTCAAACACAATGCCCAGAAGCAATGACACTTTCACTCCTGTGTCAACCTTCTCTATATTTACTGTGAATGGTAGTCATCTCTAATATAGAGCTGTTCTGGTGTCATCAGAATCTACTATCGTTTGCACTACTTTACAGTTTCATGAGTTGTAAAATACCTTATCAGATGTGTCAATTATTTGTGCTGTAACTGGAATTAGAAACAATTAACTGCTCTTTATGCTCATGAGTTCTAATTAGGAGCATTTATGATGTGTTTCTTTATGATATCTGTCCTATCAAAAGTGCAAAATGTATGCTAATATATGTTAAGAAAAACTAGACCCAATTTTGGAAAGCCCTGCTTCTAATTGCAAGGCTGTGGGACTAGAAGGAAGGAGAGGAGTCAGCTGGGCTTTGGAAGTCCTATCTGATTGGAGTGTGGCATCCATAGCCAAAGGAAAGCTGCCTGTTATTTAAAAGTCAGCTGTCAGTCGCTGAAATAATTTGGCTTGTAATCAAATTACTTCGCGCTCAGTGCATCTCGGAGTGTACTGTTGTTGTTTGGAAGCCATGTGCACCCTGACTCCAGGAAACTATGAAAAGGTTAGGGTTAGGGTGTAGCATCAGGCAAACTGCACCACCTCAGGTGCCCAACCAAGGATCATTCCAGTTGTGAAATGGAATGAAAATGGAAAGAAATCTCACCTACTTTTCAGACAAGTATAATGGAGACTCGATTAAAATATTTTTTGACAAAGGAAGCTCATTGGAACACCTATATTGCACAAAGCTCTTTATCCCCAGTGTTTCCATTTACCAGATAACAGACAAGAAGATGGTTATGGCTTTGCATAAGACAATCACTGTGAAACATCAGCTACTAATCCACAGTGCTGTCAAGAGGTGACAAATAATATGCTTTACAATAAATGTATATCCCAAGGTGTCTGTAAGCTCTTGCTTCCCTGTTAGGTGTTTCTCTGAGTTACTGACTCAGGATATAATTATTGGTGCAGGTACCACTTGTGCGTTGGAATGGAATGCTGTGTGAGACAGACACGTCTTTCATGTTTATGGCTGGCGACACCCCCGGTGGTGAAATGTATTGCTGCAGAAGCTGGGCTGACACACTGTGAAATGTGTTGCGCTCAGCGCAAGACGAATGTGTGACCTCTGCTGGTGCCAGACGGACAAATTGTGCCCAGCATTTTGTTCCTTGCACTTTGAGAAGTTGAAAAGGGCTGGAACAAGCTCAATGTGCCAGGGGGAAATCCCATAATAAAAATTCTGAATGAAACCAGAGTGCCCCAGCAGTGGGGTCCTCCAGCAGGTAGTGTGATTGCTTGGATGGCAAAAACTGTTGGTATCACAGTAAGGGTATTATAGCCATTTGGAGCGATTTTAAAGTGGTCCTCTAAGACACAGCTGTTTTTTGCAGTTGCTGGAAGGCACTAGGTCCTCTACCATAGGGAAGCTGGGCTGAAAAAAGAGAAAAAATGATGGAGACTGTTGTTTTATGAGTATAAAGCATGATACCAAACACATCCACAAATTACTTATTTAAAGTCAATTCATCTGTAGGTTTTTTTTACAGCCTTGCTTTTAATGATTTGTAATGCTGTTTACTGTCTATTATATTAGCTGTTAGTTGTACAACCCAAGCTCAAGGAAGCTTTGATGAGTAGGGAACAGTAGGGAATAGGAATTCACCGCATCCATTATCCATTCTTTTATAAACAGGAAAATAAGACATGGCCAGAAAGATTGTAAAGGAAAGTATTAGTCAGACCATCTGGGTGCAATTCCTCAGTCAATGCAAATTCAAAACAAAGATATGGAACTCAGTGCCAAAACTTCCCACTTGATATCTGCAGTGTCAGATGGGACTGACAATAGGACAAAACAACAGACTATTACGCCTTAATTATATATCCGGGGCTGATTTTGGAGAACAT
This sequence comes from Megalops atlanticus, assembly GCA_019176425.1. NCBI lineage: Eukaryota > Metazoa > Chordata > Actinopteri > Elopiformes > Megalopidae > Megalops > Megalops atlanticus. Next base: position 18,274,951 of record CM032878.1, on the reverse strand, counting down.
TCAGAGAATGGATCCAGCAAGCTTCCGAATGTGCAAGATGCCTGAGCAGCATGCATTTTAATTTTTGGCATGCAAAATATTGCAGATGCACAACAAAAAAGCAGAGGGATGTTGATTAAGTTCTTTTTTTCCTATTCAAATTTTTTAAAAGAATGAATAATCATAGCAAGAGAACGATAGGTGACTCTGGTAACTTGGCAGGGGCGAATGCCACCATGCAAGATGAGGGTAAAGACAATGGCAATTATCGGGTGGAAACAGTTTCTCATTAACATCCCATACAAAGAGAGGAGCATTAGTAGATGCAAATTGTCAAGTCTGTAAAGGAACAGTGGGAATAATTTCAGCATAGCTGTTGATCTGTGATACATGGCTGTGCAACACACAAAAACAAAGCTGTTAATGACTGTAAACTCCAGGGCTCACACGCTGCACATCCATGCGAGGCTAAGCTACTTGACACTGTCTCCAAAGAGAGACACCATAAATTATATTGTGTTTTCATCTGGAAACTGAATTCTCTACCGGGCAGGAGGACATTATTCCTCGCAATGATGTCAGACTTTGTACCAACTCCCCTAAGCTCTCGCATTGTCTCGGTTCTGTCCCCTGTCGTGGAACTCTCGGGAGCATCCATGTTGTATATGCCATAATGCTACAAAGGACAGAAGCTTGACTAAGCCACACTTAAAAATAGGGAGGTCTTGAGCTGGGCATTGTGTCGCTGCAAATCACATTTTCAGTGGGCTGCGCTGGGCGGGGACAGAAGCCTGGTTATCTGAGTACCGCACTGGTGGCCACCCCCTGCCCCGCCTCCATCTGCCCCCGCAGTGAGGTTCCTCAGCCCCACGACAGAGGGCCCCGGTTCTGGGGGCCGGGCAGATGGCAGCCGCGATAAACAATGCCCTCGCACAGGAACTGCCGTGGCCCCACCCGATGGGATAACAGGTGTGTCAGTGGCACAGTGTAGCCTTTATGCATCCTCTCTGCGATCTGCAGCCATTACCCTGCACAGAAACACCTGATCGAGCCCTCCAAGGGCTTCCTATTTCTGTAGAAGGATTTGCTATGCAAAATATATTTACTGAACAGGGGGAGGTTTCACGCAAATCCACAAAAATATGTATGTAAGGTTCCCTTGAATTTTAATAAATGCATGCTCTACGACCGTTGTATTTTACTCACACCACTGAGAATGGATTTGCTTGGGTAATCATTGGAAATGACACAAGGAGCTGTCAGGCCAAGAATTGTTATAGGTGGGTTTAAATTGGATCCACTTAGTAAATCTGAGTTGACAGGAAATCAACAACTTGAGGAGAGACTGGCCTTCTCTCTTTCCCTGTGTCCCTCTATGTTCTTATTCTTCCAGCTGGCTTTCAGTTTGCATGAGCAGCACTTTTGATCATTGTCTCTGATCAATGAAACTAAACTTCCTGAAGATGAACACAATACAGGAAAGACACTGAATTTAGTCACTACTAGTCTTGTTGTATCCACATTCTAGGTGAGATATTGGTTGCCTTAAACTATCTCTCTCTGTGTTTAATGGAATGAAATAAAGTATGATTGAGCTCTTTGTGATGGTAACTACCTCTTGCTTTCAAAACCAGTGGGTCCATTGTTTACAATCAACAAACTCCAGGGAGCATAGTAAATCTGTTAAAGTACACCTTTTGGACACGTCTTCTACACAATTCCCAGCGCTGTTCTGCCACTACCATTCGAGTCGTAGCTGATACCTGGTGGTTCAAGATGCAGGTCTCGCTTCAATCTCAAACTCAAAAGTGCAACAGCAGCGAGCTTCAAAACCAATGTGCCCACAACCAAAGCAAATGAAGGTCGCAACGGGGTGAGCGAAAGACTTTTCTGCCGGAGTACTCCCCCCTCGCCCACCTGAAATACATAAAGACCTGCGTGTGGGAAGAGTATAAGGTATGACAAGACGCACGTGGTAATTAGCACAATGTGAGGTTGGAAGAAAAAAGCACTGATGTCATTCTGGGCTCCGCTTCACCCTTTACTCACCCTCCCAGTGCACTGGTGGCCTTTGCTATGCAAAGCAGCTTGCTGAATTATTCACAAAGCATACTTACAGCTACAGCGCACCCTTCAGAAGAGAGACTTCACAGAATAATGACATGAAAAAATATATATGGTATACATTCATACACATAACATTACAGAATATTTATGGTATTTTTATAAAAAATGTGGCAGGAATGTAGTAACAAGTAGCACTGGCAAGCATGGCAATGCCTGTTTATTTCCTCTTTTAGATTTCTCTGTAAAATCCTAAAAATTTCCATTCTCAGCAGCACTCCTTTACAATGTAATTTCAGCTTCTGTATAGCAGTTCATGGTTAATTTGATCAATATAAAGGTGTCCAGCTGGAATTTTTCCTTTTAAATAAATCATTGGTTTGTATTGCAAAAGCAGTGTTATGTTTTCTAACGCCCAGAATCCAAGTGAAATGTGTTCTGTGTTCCTTAACCTTGAAGAGTAAATTTAACAGTTAAAATGTAAAAAAAATGTAACACTCGCTTCATTTGTTAACCAAAGTTAGGCAAAATTGGCATGGCGGTACAGAAGGATTTGGTCGTGTTTATAATAATTCAGTAACAATAAGCAACAAAACCTTAAGTGAGCTATCCAGTTATTAGTGGCATCAGAATCAAATGTTTTCATCTTACATTCAAAGAAAAAAAAATGGTTTTGAAGCTATGAGGAAACATTTGGCCGTGAAGGAGCCATGGCTTTCTCAGGCCAAGCGAAACTGGGCCCCTGGGTCCCTTCTGTCACCTCCATGGTCCAAGATGTGTCGCTCCGCACACAGCCTCATGCTGAGCTGCTTTTGGGAGCAGCTGGGCTGTGCAGGTGAGCGTTCTCCAGGCCTCTCTACCCCACCTCCAGGGCGTCCACAGCTAATCCGGGCCCGCAGGCGTCCCATCACTCACTACCACCTGTTTGGTTTGTGGGGCAGATGGAGGCACAGCACTGAGTAGGCTGCACTTCAGTGGCGTGATTCATCGGAGGCATCAAACTCGCAACTTCCCAGCAGCCACGTGCATGCAAGAGAAGCGTCGAGGACACGGCGCTCTTTGTGTGTGTGGGGGCGGGGGGGCATGGCGGGAAACAGCGGCGGCCCATCTAACAGTACGGCTTTGCTGCAGCACCGTGTGGCCAGGGGGCCAACATGAGCCATTACCCACACACAACAGCTGGAAAGAGCAATAAGGGTGCCGTTCCCTGAGACGTTAATGAACAGCACTCAAACCGGGAAATTCCTCCCAGGGCTGGCTGGGTTCGCAGATTAAACTTGACTACATGATAAAATGGCCTAACATGCAAGGGGTAAGATTTGTTCACATAATAGCGATTCCAGGGTGAAGCAGGCAGGGAAGCAAGTCAGAGGCAAGCAAAGTCTACAAATTATACATGCATCTTTCAAGTGGAACATTGAAAGTTATCAAAAGCCTGGGCTAAAAATACAGAGCATATGGCACACTGGGGTTTGGGACTCTCTCAACCTGAAAATACACTGCCTCCTCAAATGCTCACAGATCTGATATAGATTTTTGGCATTTGTTCTCCTTAATATGGGCTTGTTCACTGGTTCCTGAGGAGAACCTGATTGTCTCAAAGATCAATGCATGAAAGGTAATGCGTTCAGTTGGAGCCATTTGACTGATATTGTGGATGGAATGTGTTCTTTTCCTGCAAAGGTGGTAATATGAGGTGCGATGACCTTCCCCTCTCAAAGCCAGGCGGGACAATGATTCCATGACGCCTAATAAATTGGCTCACATCTCTCCCCCTCACCTTCAGTGTTATTTAGTGCCCCATCAGAAGGAGCCCATTACCTTTTTATATCAGGGAGGTTTTTATTGAAATTGTTGGAGAGCACAATTGTTGGAGAGAACGTTTTTTAAGTGTGTGCTATAGACTCAAGGTCAGTCGAACTACACTATTACTATTAACACATTTAACGTAAAAGACTCAACACTGGTAAAAGATAAGAGGTTCATGGCAACCCTCTACAAATGAATTTGGAATCATTCACAGCTACAATGATCAATGCCTCTGACGCCTATTCAATGCCTCTAATGCCTCTATTTGTTACCATAAGACCCTAAAACAGATTATCATGCATGTATTTTAATGTGTTTGCTATTTTGACTTGAATGCATACAAATGCCTGGCGACCCAACAGGAAGTGCCCTTGGATATAATAGGCCCAAACCTGAAAAAGAATTAGGTAAACACTAATAGCATATGGGGTCACGAATAATTTTGAATCTTAACGTGATGAGTTCCGTCATCAGGGTGGCCATGTCCAACATATATTGAGTGAAATTAAATACATATCAGCTCAGGTGCCAGTGTTGATTTTAATTACACCAAGTTCAAGTGCAGTGTGCATAAAAATGATAATGCAAGTTAATTGAAAAATAATTAAAGCGATTCAACTTAAAATAATTGGCTGAGTTAAACAGCCTTCTAAGCGCGGTTTAAACCTTATTAGCAGCTAATCCCTTCAGCAGGCAAAGGTGGATTCGCCGCGATTTAGCTTGCAGCAGCAGCACGGAACATAAATATTCAACGAACGGCCTTGTGTTTCGTCAGGTTGCTGGAATGGGAGACTCTACCTGGCCATCCCTTCGCGTTCAAGAAGGGGGGGGTGTAGGGGGGAATTTGAGATGCTGTACAGCCTTCAGACAGGTCTGATAAGGCCACCTTCCCTGTGTGGCTGAGGAGATAAATGCTCAGGCCCCCCTGTAATATTTATCTTGGTTTTTTTCTGTTGTTGTTTGTTTGTCTTTTTTTAAGAGGAGTGTGAGGGAAAAGCAAGGCCTCAGGCAGGCATTGATTTCTGCCAGTGTGGAGTTGGACTCAGGCCACTGCTCCGTATTCCCCTTGCATCGGGATAATTGGCCGGTGCCGTTCGGGCCCACGCAGCATGTTCAAACCAACCTGTGACCCCTAACGGGGACAGCGCTGCCACAGTGGATATTTCATCACCGATGCTGAGCTGCCTCTAGCGTGCTACAGCACAGCTCATTTGGAAATCTTAACGTGGCAGCTGTGAGGCACAATGGTTAGAAAACTCACAATTGAAAGGTTGTAGGTCTGCCCCTTGGCTGGGGTACCCTTGTAAGATGGCACATGAACTGGACATGTCACACCCACCACTGTATACAACAAAAGTGTGGCACAGTAGTTAAGGAATTGGACTTGAGCATGGTAATGCTGCAGTATCCTTATGCGAGGGACTCATCCCTTCATTACATAGCTTGATAAAGCTTTATAAATGGACAAAATGCAATCTCTATGATTGATCCAGGATAAAGGCATCCGTTAAGTAAATGCATAGCATAAATCTACTGCACAGACTGCATGGGGATAAAAACATATGCACTGATGGTTATGATGCAATAGCTTTTAATAATTTTAATAATGGTATAACCTGTATGCAGGTTTCACATGATTGCTCTATTTTGTGTATTATACCAGTATTACCACTTTCAATCAGTGTATAGTTATAGTGCCAAGGATACAATTTGAACTGTTACTTGCGTGTCAGTCAAAGCATTTCACTCTGAATGGCAAGTCAATGGAAATATGGAAATATTAAAGATTTACTCACAGGGATTGCTTTGAGGCAAGATAAAGTAAAAGCTATGCAGTCTGTCTGCAGGCCTGGGTGTGGCAGCAAACCACAAAGCCACTTTTGTAGGCTTGCCATTGCACCACTCATCCCGCGGCTCTCAGAAACGAAGAAGACAGCCGAGCTCGCCAAAGCCCTCAGCACTCGGCGTGGATGTAAACCTCAGACTCTCAGCTTTCATCACGGAGATCTGTGCATGCAGCTGAGAAATTAAATCAAGGCTTGCACGGAAGAAGGGGGGAAGAGATTCAGGGTGTATTCTGCTTCACACAGGTACAGAGGGGCCGGCAGATGAAAGCATGCAGTTTAGGAGGGGAGGACTCCCTTTCAGGTCCAATGTGTGGGAAAATGATAACCAAAAGCTGCTAATGAAGAGGCAATGGTCGTTCGATGTAAAGCGAGAGCTCCTTGAACTCTTCTGCTTCCAGGATGAATTCTTCCTATCCATGAGTATCCTTGGGCTGCCACTTGGTCACCTGTCTGTCAAGGGAGACTAGAGCCTGCGGTACTGGGGTCACAGCTCGGTGTGCAGGGTCTGCAAGGACCCCCCACAAACACACATACAATTTTGGTGAAGCTGTCATGACATCCAGGTGAAATGTGACAAGGTGAGGGAAAACACAAGGTGACAGCAGCCTAGAAATGATCTGGGCAACAATGAGGGTCATGACATTTTCATGTGGAAAACAATGGTTTCATGTTAACTCAAGTTCTGAACCAACCTGGTTGTCTTTCAAGCGAGTCACTCCATACAGGGCTGACGTCACTTACTCCCCTTGAGCTGATGTGTGGATGCCAATGTTGAATATGCTGATTTTGGGTTTAAGAATAACAACACAGTCCTGGGTGTAGCTGATATCACATGCAGTGTCTGTCATCAGCTTCAGATTGCAAAGGCAGCATGCAGGCAGTTTTCACTTGTCATTTCCGTGATAAATTGTGATCCCCGTTTTAATGGGGAACCAAGTTTGTTGCTATGGAATACTGAGCAGATGATCATATTTCTAATGATCCCACAGAGAACTGTTTTGTGATTTTCATAAAGCAATGATACTTAGCTAAAATGTGTACCATTTGACAGAGAGCAGAGAGAGAAAACAAAGCGTTCTGCATTGACACAGCTCTCAGAAAAAAGAGAAAGAAATACCCAAATCTTCAGCGCTGCTTAAATAATGCATCAGTTTCTGAGTCAAATCGAAACTCATTAAAACAGGACAAAGACGGCAGTGCATTACTGTGCCTTGATCAAAGCAACAATCATTAGTTCTAAGCCTTTCCACTTAGACTGATCTTGGGGTTTTATTGCTACTGGGTTTCAGATACAAAGTGTTTCTGGAGTCACTCTCAAAGAGCAGACTGAAACAAAGTAACACAATTTGAAAAGGCATTTCTCACAAGGACCCAGAAAAGACCATTTAATTAATACTTTAAATTAACTGCTTAATTATATGGCCATTTTGAAGCCTTCTTTCACTTTGCAAGTGAATGGAAAAGAAGGATAACTGATTCTCTAGCAGATGAAATATGAAAGGTGCTGAAAAGTTTGGTATGAATCTCCAAAGTAACATAAAAGCTTTCAAAATCATTTTGTAATGATATATTTTTAATTTTACTAACGGATCTCCAGAGCATTCAGTTCCATTTTAAGCCTGATGTGTTAACTGATGAGACAAATACTTGATCTGGCGCCATGTACGATATGTCGTTTCTAGTGGAATAGCAGCTGGGGTATAAGTGGTATAAGCCACTCTGACCTCTGCAGTTTTTCCAATATACACTTCTGGTTGATGGTTATACGCTCATTCCTTAGCCTCAGGATATATAACCACCCTAGGTAAGCAATATATTCGCAGAACAGCATGCCATTGAGCGTTCTATGCCTTACATATGAAACATATTCTCACGCTCTCCCTCTGTACATCAACATCAATCTTAGTACATGTAAGGCTATGTAAGTGAACAGCATGGCAATTTTGTCTTGAAAGTAGAATTGGGGGTGCATGTTGCAATAATACTGTACATGTTTGCAATAACCCTTTGGAGGCTTATACACACAAGGAGAAGAAAAAAAAAGATTGGATAAATATACTGAAGAGAATAGCCCTAATGCACTCTACAATGCACCCATGCGGATCGAAAAGACATGAAGTCTGTCAGCTCATTTTTTCCTAATCAGTACTCAGCCAAATCTGCTGGCTACAGGAACGTCAGTCGCAATAACAGTCATGCAGGAAGGTCATTGCAATTTAAAGCACGTCTCTGCAGAATTCATTCCTCTCTGTTTTTTTCCTGCTGTAAATACTACAAAATTCTTCATAGTAACTTCACTTGAGTTATCCAACTTGTCTGCTGGGCTTGTCATGTTTCCATTGGAGTCGCTTTTGATCAGTCATGTTTTCCACTGAAAAAATAATATGAGCCTCTTTTTGGTCTCTCAGACAGAAGAATTGACATCTCTATAACAAGGACATTGGTGATAAGGGAGGAAGGTGTGGTTTGCTTATATCAATCAATGTTCAGACAAATAATCTGGATATAAGCACACAAAAGGGGGTTACCACTGGGAGCACATCATCTGGCTTCTCTTTCATCTAAGTTTCTGTTGGAATATGTATTACTCTTCTCAGAGAAAAAAAAAACAACACATGTCACATTAAGCATATTGGGGATCCACTTTTATGATCCTGTTTAAAAACTTTTCACCTAGCAACAACTGCCTGCAGCATCACTGAGGAAAGAGTCAGGAGATAATGTGCTGGCCTAAGTTACTCTTCACATTTCAGGTACTTCTCGACCTGCACTGGCACCTGCCACAGGCATGACAGGGAGGTTTTGTGCAATGGTGAGGCCATGACAATGCTCCAATTAATGGCAACTGCTCCCCCTTCCCAATCACATTTGACTGTGACATCAGTCCTGCGGTGCTCCCATCAACCTGAGACATCAGCTATGGCGAGGAAGGTAATTCCGCATGAATGGCAGTCTCGCATTCCAGAAACGAGGAAGGGAGAGTGAAGGAAATAAAAAACGAAGAGGAGGCGAGGATGAGGAAGCCAGTCAACCTTGAAATGATTTAATTTAAGTGATGAGGGTTTGACTTTGATAAGTTTGCATTCTAATAATGCGATCGGATGGCTGCAGGGTCCAGCTGCACGCGCCGAGACGGATCTACTAAGAAACTCCTTTTTTTTTAATTCGATGACTGTAATCACAATCATGGATGAAGAATTATTATTTAAAAATGTCAGCCTGTTTTCCACTTGTGTTTGAACAAAAGAGACCTCTAACTAGCGTCCCCACATGCTGGATATGTCTCTGGTGAGATATTGTGAAGCCCATTATGCAGGATTTTCAGATTTTCCAATATGCCAGCTCAGTGGAGATGCATATTTAATGAAGCACAAGTCTCTGAGCAATCTTTGGCTCGCGGTTATTTCTCTGTGCGGACATTATGAGTGATTGTGGTACATCATAGTGTGTTTAAATCTGATAGAGCAGTGTTCCTTGCCCATACTTCACCATTTTATGTCCCCCAAAGCACTGCTGATCTTTTCATAATGAGTTCATGTCCACCCATACTCATTTGAGGCCTGTAGTTTCATTTTATTTCCCCCCACATCTATTGGATACAGCTGAGAACACTGACGATTCTTTTACCCAACTAATTGAACAGTTATGTGTCTGGAGCATTGAGCAAGACTTCTGTACAATGGGCAAACATCTACAAACCCATTAAATGAGAAGTATTGATTTAGTCTTTGAGCCTGTTCTGCTTTAGACAGAGAAAGCCAGACTGGATCAAATGTTTTGACCTAACACTAACAACCAAGAAATAGCCATTGCTGACAGCAGGCTATGCCTTGGCTGGACATTTCAGCTCTACAGTGATAGTACCAGGTTTGCATTTCTGGTAAGTGGGTCACCAAGTAAACCCCAGTGCTGTGTTTGGTGATTTCGCACATTCTCAGCTACCCTGTTTCTCTTCATCCCCACTTCTCTTTCGCTCTCTCGCTCTACCGCTGCCTCTCTTTCCCTCTCTCTCCCCCACCCCATCCTCTGCTTCTCAGCACCCACCTTCCCTTTAACTCTCTCCCCACATATTCGGTCTCTGACTCATACCCTCCCCTCCTTTTCTTCTCCTCCCCTTTCTCCTTAATGGCCAGGGTCACACCATCTGTCAGATGACTCCCCAGCTAGTGATCAGTATAGACTCCCACAGAGACCCCTGCCAGCCATAGGGTTTTTAAGGGATAGCGCCTTCTTCAGTGGATGCTCTGATTGTACTCCTTTTGGTTCATTCAAATGACCTCCAACCTCATCCATAAATGAATTGCTATGAAAATGAAGCAATACTCAAGCTTAGTGTGAAAAAGGACTTTGTGAAGTTCAATGTCCTCATATATGTATACGCCCTCCTTTTCTAGATATTTCTAGTGGTGCATTATTGTAAATGGCAATAGAGTTGCCAGTAGGTTGAATGTGTGAATAGTCTGTGCTGACGGGCTAATGTGCTAATAGTACTGGATAAAGCAGCATCTCTCTCTGGCTCTGCATTTTATCTATTGCTCAGAGCTGCTCACAATGCATCAGCTAGGAGCGGAGGGGAGAGACACGGAGGAAGTTATCTCTGTGTCGACTGAAAGATTAATTACCTCCAGCATAATGCATTATTGGAAAACTGGAAATTGTTTCATCTCCCCCTCCTTTCTTTCTTTCTTTCTTTCTTTCTTTCTTTCTTTCTTTCTTTCTTTCTTTCTTTCATTATTTCATAATGTTGCATGCAATCTCTGCTGATTTTTTCAGACATTCTTATTTTGAATTTGGGAAGATACAAGCACTCATTTTCTTTATGTGTCTGCCCTTAAAAGGGAAGATGTTATTGTTTACCCATCAACCGTCAGTAATTACCTTGAGAAAAACCACATAGAGAGAGTACAGCACACTTCCAGAATTGGCCTCCTGCCAGCTTTGGTCCATTTTGAATGCTGGGTTTAATTCTGAGAGTCCCTCTGCTGGCTGTTGCTCATTATTCCGAGAAGCTTCTGCAGTCTGTAATGTTGGCATTAAAGGTATTGATCCCCAGGCCACTATATTAAAAGTCGAGTGTGATTTGCTCCTTCAATTGCTTCCTTTTCTAATTCAAGCTTTGGCTAATTTGAACTGAACTTAAGAAAATGGACCTTGTCGAATTACTGCCATGTTGGTTTATTGCTTCAATCCACCGCCCAGTGTTGTTTGCTGGTTGCAAAATGCTTTTCCTCCACGCTGACTACATAAGTTGGAGGTCTCTAAAGCAATCTGGTGGAGTGAATAAGGATTGCATGTTTTCTAAATAATATCACTGTATAACATAGGACTGATGTGGTTAGGAAAACTAAATGTAATTCAGAGGGTTAACCAAGTTTGATGCAGGAAGGCAGCAAACCAAAAAACACTTTGCCTACAAAGCAGTTATGTTAATCTCTGCCGTCTTTATTTTAACATTCAAATTCTTTAGTGCTATTACAACTGATGATTGTAAATATATTTTATAGTATACACAGCATACTACCAGGTTTTATGAATCAGTATAGAAAAAAACAAATGGAAAAAGAACATACCATAGAGAATAATATCAGGTCAACATTTTGTAGCCTTTTAAAAGATAAACTGTGATACTGAATTCCATAAATAATAATGTATAAATATAAGCCCCTGACTCAGTTCTGCAAATGTAGAATTAGACTGTTTTGAGTTGAGTGAATAAAGGCATGTGGATTGTAATGTTTTCCCAGGATGCTGCTTGAATCATGAACTCATTTTTATGGTATTTACAAAAATGTTTTTTTCCCAGTTATTTTAGCAAATGGCTCTTCTGACTGCCTACAGCTGGGCTTCAATAATTAGGGAAATGGACAGGAAATTTGTTATACTGGTAAAATAATAAAATAACTGAAACCAGCGCAACTCATACAATCTCAGGGGTTTTGTATCAGCATTGATTTGGAGGCAAATCGGTCAAAGGACAAAGAAATACCAAAAGAAACCCCATTACTTTAGTGGTACTGTCACTAACCTTGACATCCATTGCGAGCTCTTTGTTTTTTATAAAATTGAGAAAATGACACCCGAAACGACACATCCACAGTAAATGCTACTTACTTTTATTTTTGATTTAGAAGTAAGATCTCCTGTATCTGTCACACAGAAAATTCTGTACTATGGTCTGATTATGGAAAACTGTCTCATTTATGCTGGTTCTTGATGCAGCAATGAGGAAAGTTAAACTGAACAAAGAAACATGAGAGCAGCCATTTTGCTTTCTAACTTCTTTGTTTAATTTTGCAGTGCACTGAACAGGGAAGGAAGAGAGACTATTCCAATTAAAGATGCACCAGAAACCTCGAAAGATATAACCAGCACCGTTTAATGTTGACATTTCAAAGTAGGGCCACAAGAAAGAGAGGGAGAGGGAGAGAGGATTTGACAGCGATCTGAAGCTTTGCAACTCGGCAAAGTGTTTTGTCATGAAGGGTGAGTCAGACAGAGGCAGTCTCAGATTATGAAGAGTCTGGAAATGGAGCTTGCTGTGAGAACTAGTGGACAGCGCCTCAAAATGAATTTTCAAAAAATGAGGATCTGAAAGACATGGGCGTTTTCCACTGCCGTGCCTTCTCCGAACAACATCAATTTGCCATGCCTTCGATGTCCTCCAAAAACCTGCTGGAATGCAAGACAGGCTGTGGCACCAGTAAAGTGTTATGGAAATAACATATTTGAAATTGTAATTTAAATAATTGTAAATAATATAAATATAAATATTACAAATATAAATAATTGTAATGCCATGAAATGGATAGCACGATACTTACGCTCAAGAGACTTGGCGTAATTTGAAATATGGAGGCAGTGCATTTCAGCACTATCACATCCGTTTCAGAGAAAACGTCAGCAATAAAGCAACTCATTAAATATCCAGGTCCAAGAATGTAGATAATGTCCTCATGTAGCTTTTAGCCAGATAAGATTTGGCTGTTAATATTTCATGATGCTCATATTGCTTTTTCAAGTGAATTCATTGCTTTCGATATGGATTTTTTGTACAATTATAGGAATTGCATCTATTACGTACTCAAGCAGATAAATTATGCTTGTATAATGTAAAGCTAATATATTTCTTTATTACAGCAAAAAACTATTAATTATAAGCATTTGGATTTTGCAGGTGGTTTTAAACATCATTGATTGCAAAGGTATAGCTTTGTGTCTGAACATTGAAGGCTCATATTTAATATAGCTGAAGAGTACTTTGCCCAATGAGCAAGAAATTCTAGCAAGTGTAAAACATTCACTTCAGCAAGTCTGCCTTATAATGTGATACTAAAAGGAAAAAAAGAAACACGCTTCAATTTATGTAAAGGAAAACAATATTTGAACATGGGCCAATGAATTTCCATGTGAAAAGAGACATAGGCAAAACTACCTTGTTGTTTGATTACTATATGTCCAAGAGACATGTGTGAAGCTGGTAAATGTGACTACAAGTATTCACTATTAAAGAGCAACCAGGGATACTCGTTGAAATTATATCAACAGTATATTATAAAAGTCCATGGAAAAAAAACTGTTCACAACTGCTCCCCGCAAACATGTTTAATCGGACCTACTAAGCACACATCCCAGTGAATTGCCTTCCACAAGCTACTTCATAAATGGTCCAACAAACTCGTTTCATTCTTTCAGTTTATTTTCTTGCAGAACCATCTTCAACAATGCCATGCATATGTCATTTATGGTTTACAATCTGCTGGATGATGCATAGGCAGATGAGAGGGGAGAACTTTCAAGAAAAAGCTGACGCAGGGTGGTTACGCCTCGCTGCTGTGAATCATCTTTTAAAGCAGGGTATTGATAAAAATGGAGGATTGAGCGTCAAATAATAAACACATTTACAGAGGAGTTAGCAATCTGTTTAGTTAATATGCATAAGCTTAAATGCCAAGTGGCCATTTAAATGCCAAACGCAAATGATTTGTGCAATAAAGGGTTTACTCTAAGAAACGCATGCTTCATAGTGTTTAGGTCATCAGAGGTTTAATACAGCTGTGAAGGATGCACAACCATCACAAGACCCATAGAAGGCTTGCTCTCTTCATCTGACATCCAATTCAAAGTTTCATTTCAGAAGTTTTTCTTTTTAACAATAACCTTAACAAACCTAGAGTCCACAAACTTTGACACATGCACAATAGAAGATGTCAACTGTTCTTAATCAGGTGATTCACTGTAAGAGAATTTCAAGACAAAGGAAAAATCTGACTCGTAGCAATATAGCTCTGAATATTTTCATTGGAAATATGAGATTTTCATTGGAAATATGAGGGAAAGTTCATGTTCAAATGATAAATTCATTAACTTTGGTGTCACATGTTCATACTTTTACAAGAATTAATACATGTTGTACCTCATGATAACATGCAGTTGAATCACTGTTTATTTATTAGTAATTTATTACTAAAACTAGTGTACAATAACATTGTATTACTGAGGCACTTCTGATGTGTAATTAAGCTAGCAGGGGTCCATGCAGTCAAACCATTTAGGCAAAATAGAGATATTTACAGAAAACTTTTACATATCACCAGTGAATTCCCCACCATTTTAGTCTCCATTTGCACATTATTTTATTTTCTCCAAACTAAAATAAGCCAAAAAAGTTTGTGGGAGTTAAAGCAATAGCGATTTCATTATTCCCAGGTACCAGTAAGGCTTTTTCCTTTGCTGTTAGATTGAACAGCCCCCTCAGAGCGTGCCAAGACTGTCCAAGGCCTTGGCCCTGGGTTGCTGTAGGGAGGCAGCATCTCTGAGCAATTCCACTGTGGCTCCTTGTTCTCCAGAGTGCCGCTGCCATTAGATTACAGCGGAATTTCTCTTGGGCCCTGGAGGCAACCATATCAGCTGCTCAACAGTGCTGCAGCCGAGACCAAAAATGACAGCACTGAGGGTTTAGAGCACTACAGCCCAGCCCAAACAAGCACACCGTGAGAGCTGCAGTACAGCCGTCTGGCCGTGAGAGCTGCAGTACAGCTACATGGCAGCCAGTGCTAAAGTGCACTGTGAAGCCAGCTAGGTTTAGGGACAGCGGAGAAGTAACAATCTAGATATTATATAAAAAAATAAAAACGAGACACACATGAAATGATATGATGATTGCAAAGACACACTGACAATTTTTTTAAAAAGTCCATATCCCAGGTTCCCTGCTCCACGCGATGCTGCACGCCTGAGCGTCTCGTTTTGTCGTGCTACTTCCCCGCTGTGGCACGTCCCTGTCCCTGATAATTCAAATCAGCAGTGCATTCATCAGTGATTCGGCAGTCTCCCCTCAATCTCGCGCTTGCCTACTACACCCAGCTCTCCTGGGGCTGTGCCTGTTGTGCAACTCCAAAGAATAACTTAGAATTGAGTTCCTGATGGAGACATCAGGAGGGATTTGACAGTGGCTTGTCAGCAAGTTGCATGGCTAGACCACAGTTCTGGGATTCGGATGAAATGCATCACTGAACAATAATACTGAATTACACATTCCCACCTCAACTACAGGAAATCACAATATTGAAATTATGTCTGAGTATAAATATTGACCATATAAGTTATTTCTCAGTATCCAGCTATTTGTTTTAATATGTGGTAACCTAATCCTATATAACCAAGTGTCTGTTTGAGCGCTTTCGTTGAATTGCCTTAAGAATAAAACTGTGTGGGTGGACCAGAGTCTTTTACAGCTGGTAAACACAGATTGAAAGGTGTAGTATAATTGTTCCTACTTCTCTCTAAAAAAACCAAGAAATCAACTACTCAAGCGAGGACTTTCAGCATGAAAACAGCTACAGCCATAATTGCAGGGAGGCCCTGCATGGAACAGAATCTGTGTCGTGTTAATTAGACAACACACAGTGACACTGACAATCAAACTTGACTGTTTTTTGTCTCCTTAGAGACTTCAGCTACCCGGTCACCATACGAAATTGCACAGTGAATGAATCCTGCCACCACTGTGAGCCCATCACGGAATTCATCCAAAATTTCAATAACTTATCATATCAAGAAATACCATTTCTGTTCATGCTGAAGTATTACTCTAACTGTAATCGGATCTGCTCACAGAATTTTTGAAAAGAAAGGTAAGTGGCTATTTCTCAAGACAATAATAACTAGCAAGAATAAAAATGAAAGGGCACAAACAACTTGGATATGTTTAGAAATGGCCTGTTATCAGAACAATAGTCAGAACAGAGAACCTGAACAAAGCAACACAGAGGCTCATGGGCACAATTTATGTTGTTAAAGGACGTCTTGTTTGAACTTGCCTGGGCTGTTTGTCTTTTTTTTGGCGTTTAATAATGAGGCCAGCATGGAGGGAGCATGAAGTGGCTGCATGTGGGATTCGATGCAACCGTCCTCCACCCACCATTATGTATTGTGCTTTACACATTTCATATTGGCTTATGAAAGAGTCACAGGCACAAAGAGGGGAGAGCAGCATTGTTCAGCCGCTGTGTTGCGGGGTCCGTTCATATGAATGTGTAATCCCTGGTCCCAGAAGTACTACCTCTAATCGCTTTACTCTCCTCCTTGTTAAACTAGCATCTGCTGGGGAAAGAGCCTCCCCCCCCCACTACACACACACACACACACACACACACACACACACACACACACACACACACACACACACACACATGCCCCCTCTCACTTCCCTGCCTACCATCTGCTTCATTGCTGGCCAAGCCTCCTCCCTCCCCCTGCCTCTCAAACCCCCCGTTTGAACCAGCCTGCATTTTTTATGAAACACACCATACAACAAAACAGCTTGCAGGATATAATGGCTCATGGCGAGGCCCTCCAGCTGTAGAGCCAGTGAACTCATCCTGTCTTTCTGTGTTCGCGGGGAAGGGGGAGGGGGAAGGGGCGGGGGTGCCCCTGTCTCTAATTACCCCACTGTGGGCAGCAGGCTCGGGTGACGTTAGGGGAAAAAAAGCCGAGGCACAATAAGAAGGAGCTGAAAGGACAATAATCACACATCTATCCTTCCCCACTTCCCCCCCCAGCTGCTGTGTGCGGTCCCGGTGTTTACTAAAATAGTCCGTCATCCAGCATTTATCCACAGCGAATAATGATGTTACACTGGCGGAATAGGAAAGGCCTGAGGCGGCTGGATCCGAAGGGACTGAGTGGTCTCAAGTTATTGTCTGAGTGCTGACATCATTCACAGACAGGAGATGCTTCACTTCAAATGAGATGAACATTCTCTCTCTGTCTCTTTTTCTCTCTCGCTCTTGTTTTTTTTTTGGTCTGCAGTTTGTGGGGAGGTTTGTGCCGTTTCACTTCGAGGACGATACAGAGAAAGAGGTTGGAAAAAGGCATAATTGGATTCGCAGCCGGAGTGGCGTGAATTAGCAATGTTTGCTTCATTGTAAATGTTGCTGTCATTTCACTGCATTGCTTGCATCAACATCAATGTCACCTCATAGCCCCAAGGCAATGGAGCCTCATGAATATGCACTTTGCACAAAGTCTCAAGGAAAAGAGACAGTCTGGACAAGTGCACATTTCCTACTGTTGCACACGCTATCCGGAATTCTTATGACAACAATTTTACAGACTATACCCTCACTGTCTTTTAATAAAAACTGAGATGACAGCCGTGAAAAAATAAACTGGTTAATTGATTAGAATTAATTGGAGAGAAATTATTCTGTAAGTTAGCATGGAAGTAGAAAACAGATGAGGGTATGATAAAACACAATGATTATCATAAATAATTTTTCTCATGCAACCCTTTGGCCAGTTTCTTAAACTGGGCAAGCTGTGGAGCAGTAATTTCAGATATCCCAGTTCATATCAAGAGCTTGCCACCGCAAAGTCACGACCAAATCTGTAGTGTAATATATTTAGACTAGATTGCCTTGGTGTGTACATTTCAGAGCAGTATATCAACACTGTTTAAAAGTCATCAACAACATCCTTAACATTTCCTCAGTGAAATAATTAGATCTTTTTTTTTTTTTTGCTTCCAGTCCTGTATTACAAAATCAAGTTCTCATGAAATGTGTATTTCAGTGACAGCAGAACCAGAAGGAAAAACTAAACAGTAAGTCTTCACTGACAGTGTTAACATGGTGAAGGGCTCAGACACAGGCAAGGGTTATTGAAACGATTCTTAATTTTGCATGGAGGTTATGGTTACGGCACTGTTGATCATCGGAGGGCAACATTCATCTGAACACAGGCCACGTTTATGTTTACGAGACTCTGCGGTTTAGCGCTCAACAAACAACTGCATAAGGACAGGATGCGATAACAGATAAAGTTGTCAGAAAGAGGATCTGTGCCGATTGTGAGGATGGGAAACGGTCGGGATGAGGGACGCTGATAAACACGAGGTGGCTGGGGAGTGAATCACAAATTACTTTTTATACTTGCCGGCACTGAGAGCAGATAATACAGCCAGCAACCTCAGCAGTGATAAAATAAAAACTGACTACACAACAGTGCTGCTCTTCAAAGGCAACACTACAATACAGCAGAACTCTCTCACAGTGTATCTGAGACTAGTCGAGCAAGAGCCATCTGTCTCTTTCAGGAGGTACTTTCGCCTTAATCAGTTCTTGGCCTATTTTTTTTAATTTCATATGTACAAAGTATTTAATATATCTGGTACTATTGGAGTTTAAAATTCAGAAAAGTGATCTGCAACAGTGGAAGCTAAACTAATATTCTACACGTTGTATTCTACAGTTGAAAAATCTATGATAACTGCATGTGGACTTGTACATAGAGCTTTATTGTTTTAATGGGCTGAGCATTTTCTTTGAATGCCTTTTTTACTAACAACAAAACAAAGCAGGTGAAAGATCTCTGTTTAATGTGCCAAGATATGCAAACTGCCAAAATTTTTAAAAATTATACACAACATTTCAGAACCTGAGATGCATGTTTTTTGTCTCTAAAGTCAATTTTTAGAGATTTTGATAAGAGGAAGGTGTGAAGGAGGAAGGGGTGAAGTGGAAACGGAGACTTACTTGGTCACGGTCCTTCTTGCAGTGATACTGGCGACAATGACGCTCTCAGGTCTCGGAGTGGCCACGGCTTTAAAGGTCCCCCTCCAGAACTTTTCAAAGAGCTGCTTCTCCCCTTGCGGCAGGCTGGCCATGGTTTCGGAGCTCCCCGGGTGGCTCAGAGAGAAGGGGAGACAAAGAGGGCACGGGGGGTGGGTCTGCTGCCTCCACTGCCCAAGATACCTTTTGCTTCTCCTGCTTCACGCTCAACACTGTGCTAGACACACGCGCGTGCACACGCGCCTCTGAAGCCGGGGAGCTGTCCAAGTACTGAACCCAGGCCACCAGATGCGCTGGGGGGATGCGCTGCCCTCAGGTCTCTCGGAAAGCGAGCCCGTCGCTCTCTCAGTCCATGTGGCGTCTCCTCGGAGGACGTGACGGAACAGAGGCTGCTACACGCGGCCGCTTTTGTTCTTATCACCATTCAAGAGGACGGCATCCCCTCCTCCTCCAGCCAGCTGGCTCCTCCTGCCTCTTCTCTGCTCTGCTGGAGTCAGAGCTCCCGGGCGACGGGCGAGGACAGCGCTGTCTGTGACAGAGCGTGCACACTCTGCGCTGGTGGACGGTGGCTGCGAAGTGAGGACCCGGCGTGGGCACGCAGACAGGGCAGGATCCAAGAGCTCACGCGTGTGAGCGTGGGTTTTCTCTCTTTTTCTGTAGTGTGCGTGGTGCGTTCATGTGTTTCTGTGTGTGTACGTTCATGCATGCCGCACGCGTGTGCGTGAGTGTGTGAGTATAAGCTGGGTTGACGGTGGCTTGTTTTGTCTCATTTGTGCTGTGACGTTGAGGCTTGGGCTGGGTCACAGGGACTGGGATGCCTCTCTCTCTCTCTCTCTCTCTCTCTCTCTCTCTTACATTCTCTCTCTCCCTCCTCCCATGCTTTCTCCTTGTCTCCCTCTTGCTCCGTTCCCTCTGTGTCTTTGACAAAAGGCAAAGCCTGCTGCCATCATTGGCATAACAAAAGGCTGTGGATTGTGTAGAACAGGCGGTGCGTGTGCCTGACACAATGCCCCGAGGGCAGGCGTTTCCCCTGACCCGCACAGCCAGCTCCTGCTGCTTTTCAGCCCATCCTCCCCAATACTTCCCTCTACCAATTCAACCCTGGATGTCTGTGGGATTTCATTTCAAGGGTACAAAATAATTCCCATTCGTCTTATTATTAGCCCTCTGGACAACTTAAATTATTAATAGACAGTAAAAGACCACTTATATGTTAAAATCACAAATTAAAAATAAAGGAGAAATGAATAATTATTAATTTTGCACAAAAACACATTTATATAAACTTATATATAAATACATGTGTAACAGATCATTATATATATATATATATATATATATATATATATATATATATATATATATGTGTGTGTGTGTGTATGTATATAATTTTTATTACACTAATTAATGACATACTTGAACTAATAGCCATAAACATTAAGCTAGGGCCTTGCACAGTACATGGAAATACATTGTGGTTAGTAGCATCAGGGTAGTGTACGCCTACAGATTGAAAAGGTGAGGTGGTTTGGATCACTTCACTGACATTGATTTGGTTTATTCTTGGGTTTACTGATTTGATTTTGTATCATCTGTAGTAGTTTGATAAGCAAGTGTTCTGTTTCCACCGAGCGAAATTGAGAAATGTTCTTTAAGATCCAGAACAATTTTACCATTCAGCATCACAATCTCATCTCTGAGACTAATAGGTATGCAAGAGCAGACTGCAAACTCTGGCGCCTATAATTAGTTATGCATATTTTAGCTGCTAACATGAGACTTGATGTGTAACAACACTAACCACTTAATGCTAAGTGGAGGCTTCATCATTGTGCCTTGAATAAAGATTGAGTTTAAGCACACTCAAATTAGACAAAGACCAACGCATAACATGTGCAAGTGAACAGCAAATATGCCTTGATTATGTGCTGTAAGACTAAATATGAACCCACATAAGTAACACCTGTTATTCACAACTGAAATGTCATGGATATGCTTGTGAGCTCTTGGAGATGGCAAATATGCTTTAGATGCTTTCAAGGAGCAGATGTCAGCTGCATAGGGGAGGAAAACAGGGACAATATTAAGCATAACAGCAGGATTCATACTGGACAGCAATCATATTTGTCCATGCATAAAAATAATTTAACATATTTTGCATGAGCTCCTGGACTACTTCAGGAGTATGGCAGTGTTTCTTGAACCTGTTGCTAGAGATCGACTGTGTATGCTGGTGTTCAGTCTTGCTGAACTATCATTGAATTAACTTTGATTGAGCTGTTAACTGAATATTAATGTTTATTTGACATCTCTACATTTAATCAGCTGTAAATTCATTGTGGTAGACATATGCTCTTGGTGGGGATCTTGTGCTGGAGGATTTTTAAAATAAAGAGTTTAGCGTATTTATACTAGCTATACTGAAGTGTATTGTTTTAAATGCATGCCCCTGAACAAATTTGGTGTAGCTGTCTAAAATAAGCTTAATGATTTATTTCAGGCCCCACTGAACAACAAATTATTTTTAATAAATGAAAATTAATATCTATCTGTATTATTAATTTGTTGAAGGGATTCAAACATCCTGGAATTACTTTCAGAAAAACCCTTACATTTATCCTTCCTTTGGAACAAATGCTCTCCTTGGGCCCATTATCATGACAAACCAACTGCTGATAACCAGTTTAATGATGCCCACTCATGAACACTGTTCAAGTTAATGCTCAGTCAAGAGTAATTCATTAGTCAACAGGAATGGTTCAGGATTTCATTTGTATAAACTACAGGTAGCTGCAATGTTTTGTTACTATAACCATTCCATTCATTCAGCAACTTCTGTCCAGTGCTTGGCATAACACAGGAAAAACAATGCGAAATTTTAGAAAAAGTAGTTGGCATGTGTCATTTAAAAGCATGCCCCAATAAGAACTTCAAGCCAGTATTGTAACAATCAATAACATACTGACATTTCATTCAGATAGCATGATTGAATATGGTATATACTACATATAGTGCAAACCCTGTAATGGAATTTATGGAGATTTGTTTAGTATTTTCCCATTTTTTCACCCAGTTCAGAATTGCCAATGGTACTACAATAAGCCTCTCCGATGAATACAGTCCTCCAATGCATTCGCATGGAGCCAACAGCCCTTTTTCACACAAATCCCACAGCGCACCACAGTGGTGCAAACACCAATTGGAGGATCAGTGCATCTCTGCTGATGTCATCTGAGTGATTCGCACACACCATCACATGCCACTAGAGGGTGTCACAGGAGATGAGCGGAGATGAGCTTGGCTGATGAAACCCACCTTTCCCCAGTGGGACAATGGCAACTGTGTTACAGCCTGCTGGTCACCATCTGTGAATGACACAACCTAGACTTGAACCCGGATCTGTACTGAAGGAACAAGCACCTTAATCAAGTGAGCTGAAAGCCTCTCAAATTTTTAGTGGCTGATTAAAATGGCAGAAAATCCTAAGAATCGATTCACCAACAAAGATACTTATCATATCATAAACTCAAAACCCTTTAGCCAAAGAAGGCTTTTGGTGCCTTAGAAATCATATTGCATCTCTTTCAGCATTCTCTGTAGCCTGTAGTGCAACCAAAAGTCCAGGAATCAATCTGAATGCAAGGAAGAGTTTTTATTTGGCAGAAAATCATTACATTTTATGTCTGACAGCCATTCTTATACTGCACTCAACTGCTGGATAAAAGGCAATTTTGATCCATGAGACAGCTAGGTCAAAGGTCTTAGGAAAAAAAAAGGTGGTTTATTTTAAAAGTTAGAATGCAAGCAAAATTCTGTGTTCAGAGGTGGCTAATGTTTACGTGATTTTATATTTCAATCCATCATTTCAACAGTGTTTATCTTGGGGCTAATTCTCCTTTAAGACAATGAAGAATGTTGGCACACTGCAATCAACAAATTTTACTGACATGGTATTTCTTTTTTCTTGCGACAATTAATTTTATGATTAACCACTACATTATTGTCCCCTTTTCTTTGCCATTGCAATTTGCGTTGCACATTGAACACAGTCATAATGTTCTTTGCTGCATACATGCTATAATAGAACCCTCCAAAAGGATACATCAGAGTTATTATCGTCTGCAGTGGCAAGTGACTTTTTTTACGTCTTTCTTCTCCTTCTCAACCTCATCCCACACAACACTTAACTGCTGAAATGCATAACTAGGCTGAGTCACACTCAAGTGGGACCAACACCTATAGTTTTCTCATCTTTTCACAAGGTTAAAGACACCTGTGGTGACTACCAGGCTGCTGCTTTCGCTTGCTCCAGTTCTATTTCAAGCGAAAACACAAGAGGACTTTGGGGCCTTGCAGGGGAACAGCCCTGCAAATCACTTGGTAATGAAATTTGTGTTTATTTCTTATTTGAATTCTGCATTCTCTCTCTCTTGGTAATGTGAAATAGCCTGTGAGGAGGCCAGGTGAGAGGAAATTTAAGGAGAGACACAGGTGTAGACACAGAATTGTCATCAAACTCCCTATTCTGTTTCTTTTCTGACAAGGAAACTTTCATAGTCAGGATTGCTTTTTGTGAGGAAAGACTAAAGAAATTCACATAGTTGGTGGGAGTCAATGCGCATGCATTCTGTTAATTGGAGTGGCAAACCCCATATAAACAGAACAAAATAAGAATCTTGTACTTCCAATTTGGTGATTTTGATGGCAGATCTAGCAAAACTGTGGAATGATATGCACCTATCTCTGTGTAAATGCATATGACACTGTGTGAAAATACAAGCAAAAGAAGTGAAATTTACATGAGCTAGCTGGTGGTGAATTTTTCCAACACTGTGACAATGACATTGCTGTGACACCTATCGTGATCTATTTCATTTATGTTCAGCCTCGGTTTATAGTTCTAGCCTCCTCTTGTGGGAACAGGATTGTGTACATATTACAGAGCAATATACTTCTGCACATTTCCCTGAGAGAAAGATGGATCTCACAGGCCATTCCCTGTGCTATGGGAGTACATTGAGTCTGGAGATGCAGTCTATTCCTATCTCACACAATTGTCATCAACAGTGAGATTCCCTCTTATACAAAGAGTATACTGGGAGCTCAGCCAGCTGTTGGGGGATGGAAGAGCTGTCAGCCATGGGCCTTATAGAGATGTACTAAGCCACCAACTGGAATTTCTAGTCTATGAACCCAGGATTAGGTTGCTGTGACAAACTGAACACTTATTTTCTGCTGGAGCCATTCACATAGCTGCTTGGATTTCAAAACCATGAACAGTATACACAAGGAAGAGTAGCTATGTATATATTATCGTGTATTGCTGTAATATTGTTGTGCTCAACTCAGCCACTTAATTGCTACAATAATAAAGCCTCAAATCTGCCAGCGAGAATATACTGCAAGTGTCAGTGTTTAGTCAGAGAAAAAAAAAATCAACTTCTTTAGATTTTTTCCATTGATTACCATCAATGCTGTAGTATGAAGTTAAGGAGTACCTATGAACATACAAAGCTGTTTCCTACCCTGATTTTTCTTACGGATGTAATATTTTTGTCTGATATATTTTATTTTGTATTTCTGATAAGGTGCCAGGACTCTGCAAACAGCCTTGTGAATGCCTCTCTAACAACCTTCTCTGTGACTAATGCTTCATTCACTAAAAACACTGTTAAGAGTGCCACATTTAGTCAGATTTGATTGACTGATTGATTGATTGATTGATTGATTGATTGATTGATTGATTGATTGATTGATTGATGGGCAATGCCAGGCCTCACATATGCTCTTTGACATGTGAAACTGCGTCAAAATTCAAGGTTGACATCTCTTTTATAAACAGAGACATTCAAGAAGAAGTGCTCATGATGGAGAGAGGGAAGCTTGTTGATTGGCGGGAGTGTTTGACTCAAACACTCTCATTAGAATGCAGACCCAGCACGGGCTGTTGCCTCAGCCTGTGGTATGCTGATAAGATATTCCATTTTTATTTGTTACATATTTTTGGACTAGCTTTTAGCACCACATTTTAATCAACCCACATGCCATACCTGAACCTAATCAGGCATGTTCCAGAGAAACAATTTCCCATTGCATCTTTCTTTGTGGGGGGAATGGGGTCACTGGGTAATGTGATGGAGTGAAATGGGGAGTCTCTTCTCTCCTATTTGAAATAAATGAATACAATTCCTTTTGCTCTGCAAATCTGCATTCTGAATCAACATTCTGAGTAATAATTCCTTTTTTACGATGCCTGATGTGTGTTATCAACCCTCATGATAAACCATTATGGGAAACAAAATTGAAACTGCCAAAATTTGATTTGTGGTGTAATGTATCATTTTCTGGGGTTGACTTTGACTTTCTCAACCATACCTTGCTAAACAGTACTACAATGGGAAAAGCAGCTGTCTTTTCTATGACTGTACATTATGACTGATAACCCCGCTATCAGTGTGTCTTATGAGCAAACATTGCACATAGTGACATTATAAGGCTCATACAGTTACTTCATCTTACCAGTCCGTACAATGCACAAAATACAGCTAGAATAGCCTACTTGTCTTTTGTTTTTCCTGTATGAAACAGTGAACACATTGTGAAGAAAGTGCTCAGAGTATGAGAAATTTGTGGATGTTTCAGTGAATGTTTTAATCAGTGCTGCAATGAACTGACAAAAGCATTCATCACCTGTGTTTGTAGCTGATGTTAGAATCAACGACAGAATCATCAGAAACAGATGGATATAAACCTAGCTCAACAGATGGAGAATATCTTTTAAAAAGCAAACAAGAACCCAACAGAAATCACCTCCCAACATCCCAGCGTCTTTTTTATCTCAGTGCCGGTTCCTGTCTTATCCATCCGTGTTACTGCTAGGGCAAACCATGAGCCAGAATGCAAATCTCATCTCTCGCACTCTTGCATATTGAAATACACAACACTGCAAACAGGGCTTGGCCACTTGAGGAAGGAAACTGTGAAAAACAGATGAGCACTCAGAAGCGGAACAAGCAGAATGCACGGAGTGCCATTGCTCTTTTTCTGTGGAGTCACTTTCATGAGTCTCGATTGCGTACCGCCAATATATTCAGGCACTTGTCAAAAAGACACATGGGGGGGGGGGGCGTCTTTTGAAAGGCAGTGCCTGGCTGTTGCGGGGTATTGAGGAGAAATCCTGCCACGCAGTCAATCTCCCAGCATAATTACACTGCCCGTTGTGGATCTCCTCTCTCTCTGCCTTCTGGGTACAGATGTGTATGAAATAAAGATGATCCATGTCACCAAACAGCCCCCCTTCTGCTTTCACAATGCCCACAGAAATCATCATTTATTCATGTGCCTCCATGATACATAATTGGGCGGAACTGCTCAGTTTTGTGAAGCGTTGGTCCATTGTGATAACCGTGAAGTGCGTGAGTGAAGTGACATTTGCAATCTTAGCACAAAAAAAAAAAAAAAGTATATATGAAAGGCAGGGAAAGCACAGATTGGATCTGATGGTGTTTCAGAATCAATGCTTCTGCAGTTTTAAGGGGGGAAATGATTTATGCAAACACACATTTTCGTTACGGCAGAAGTTGCGATCTTCCTCTGAAATGCGCAAGGGAGAAATTCACCCTGAAATCTGACTTGTCATTAAGACGTGAACAACTGCGATGCTGAGGCAGTCAGAGCACGTCCCATGATATCCAGAATCCTAATATTACCACTGCATTTTAGACTGCTCTGTCAAAATACTGGAGCCATTTTCACTTGTTAGGTACAGGAGATGCCTTTTGGGGGGATGCTAACACAGTGGTGACCTGAAGTACCCTGTCTGACTTAAGTCAACACTACTCTGGTTTGATACAACCATTTGAGGGGACTCATGGTCATAGCCAGCTAATGATATAGCCCAGACTAACTAACAATGTCAAACTAACAATGTCTTCAGCTGTAGGGCTTAGCCTGCGCTTGGATCGAGAGCCTATACTTACTGAGTCGCTCAGGAGCCTGTCACACAGCATTTCAACTCCCCATAGCCTTGTAAGCATGTGCTACTCAACCAAGGATGTTTCATTACCCTTCATTAGAGGAAATCTTGCCTGGACTTTCAAGCCTCTCCTCATTTCTGGGGGAGAAAGTGGGTGGGCGGGTAGATGAGGGTTCAGGACATTCTATCTGGAATCAATACACTTTATCCCCTGACAACTGATGATTGTTATCAAAGTGAACCAATTAAACGGAAGCCAGGAGCCATTAGGTAATGACATTACGGGAATATTCAATTCCTTTGGCATATCATTTCTTAACCTTGACTAGCTGACTTTGTAGTGAACTCCAGATGCCACCCTGGTCTGTTCTCCTGCTCAATGCCTGCACGGGTGAGAGTTTATAAAGGGGATGTGAAGGGTTTTAACAGATTATAAAAAGACTCCCTGGGAAGGCCTGGATGGTGCATGAAAAAAGCCCCGCAATGGTGGGTGCTGAGCTTTCATCAGGTTGATGGTCCCTCAGCGAGGGATTCTTCACATTCAGTTCTGCCATCTCAGCTAAACGCACCAAGTGGGAGAACACAACACCACTTTGCTGAGACAGCAAAGGCAATGCAAAGATGCAATCAAAATGCTTCCAGAGACATCAAAGACTCCGTCAACAACAGAAAACAGAAATGCCTTCTTCTATGAACCATGGGCCTATGTGCAAATATCATTTTTATGGTTCATTTGTACTGTAATTTCTTTGATGAATTTATTTGAATAGTTTCCTTTGCATTGCAATATAATAAGAAGTGGATTCTTCAATGGAATATCAGTAAGTAGTAAAGTAAGATAGTAAAAATAAATATCCAAGTAAAATATTGAATGATATTTGAATGGAAACCTTTCAAGCAGGAGGTGTTCAAGACTTACCGCATTGCCATTTCAGCAAAAACATATTGAGAACACATGCAAAAGAAAAAAAAACTGTTTTTCTCTTTACAATTCTGTAACCATCTGTGTTTCTTAGACTAATCAAAACAATTTACAATATTACATATATTATGAGCTTGGTCTTATCCTGGTTTAGTGGAGCAAAAAAAGATCAGATGTAACAACTGAACAACTGATGAGGATGCAATATTTTATATGCAGCATGTATATATTTAAGCACTATGAGAATGTATTACCATAACATGCATTTGTACTGTTATAGTGGAAAATGAATAAAAACAAAGCAGTTGTGAAATATTTATGTGAAATATACATAGGACATTTCCATATTCCATTAATGGATAAAATATGAAAATCAATGGCTCAGTTTTTATATGTGTTTTATAGGTGTGGAATAAAATGTAGTTCAAAACAGTAAGAAAAGAGTGTTTGTATCACAGTGCGTGTGTGTGTGTGAGAGTGCATGTGAGTACATACAATGAGAAAAGGTAATTTTGCTTAGTTAATGAGCTCATTTTAGTATGCTTAAATAGTTGATGATATTTCATGGCTGCCCAGTAGTTTCTACAGGTATAAAGCACTCATTTACTATATGAACCCTTACAATGGCCTGGAACCTGGGTTTTTGCTGGGATTTCCTGGGTTTGCCTTTGGTATAAATGGGTTTTTCCCAGGTTCCCCAGCAGATGGGACCTTTGACTGTAAGTGCCCTGGAAAACGTAGAAAAAAAAAATCACACGCATGTACAGTGTCTTGCAAAAGTAGTCAGACAAAATTCTCACATTTTATTAAATTACAGATGATACATTAACATTTTGTTCTGTGTGATATTTTTATGTAGAAACACTGGAACTCAGAATTAATTACTTTAAAGTGACACTGGTTTTAAAAATATTTTTGAGAAAAATAAATAAACTGAAATATGCTTTTTGCATAAGTATTCACCTATATGTACACACAAAACTGCTGGACAGTCATGAAATTTTATCAGCTATTTAAGCATACTAAAATGAAGTCATTTACTAACAGGGTTGGGAGGGTTACTTTTAATATGTATTCCACTACAGATTACAGAATTCTTGCCCTAAAATGTAATTTGTAACATATTCTGTTAGATTACTCAAGGTAAGTAACGTAATCTAAATACTTTGGATTACTTTTTTAAAGAATGTTCATCCGACTAAGGTTCTGAACAGTTATTTTTAGAATGTTCACTTAGCATTGTTGTGACTAACATTTTGGCACCCCCATGTTAAATCTAGGGGCATTTCATCGCAGTTTCTTCAGAACTGTAAATGTTAATTCAAAAACTGTACATTACGAATAACATGATTTAGAAAGGCACGAGCTACCCTGAATACATTGTGAGTGAGAAAGGAGTAGCTTAACAATTTAATGTATAATATGCGTAGTGTAAAATTGTTGGAGTAAGCCTGTTAGCTTTAATACTATACCTACTAGCCTACTAGCTGGCTGAATAGCTAATCCAGTGCAGCCAAACTATGTAAGATAGATAGCTAGAGATCAATATTAGCTTAAATAATGAAAAAGAGAACTTGATGCTTCTTCAGGTTAGAGGTCGACTCTTTTGAAGAGGATAGCAGTTTGGTTGCTGGCAAACACAGCTTGTATTGTACTGTTATGTTGCGACCTGCCAATTTTGAAAGTAAAATGGTCCCGGTATTTCCATGACATAAACGCGTTGCGCTGGTTGCTTTCTCTCTCACTCTCCATTCTACTGTCATGTCAGGCAGGTTGCGCACTTTTTTCTTCTTTTTGTTTTTTTGTGTGGGGCATATGGGAAATACACCCTGGAATTGCCTATCATTGGATAGATTTTCCAACTGAATAAACATTAAATGAAAAAAATAAATGAAATTAAATGAAAAAAATCCAATGTAATCCCTTCAGTAATCTAAATGTTTTTAAAATGTAACTGTAATTTGTTTACCATCCATTTAAATGGTAACTGTAACAGAATATAGTTACTCATATTTTGTATTTTAAATACATAATGCTGTTACATGTATTCTGTTACTCCTCAACCCTGTTAACTCACCAAAACTGCCTTTCCTTATTATATGTGCACATGTATATACACACACACACACACACACACACACACACACATATTTATGGTGACATAACATAGCACAACGATGACATAATACAATGCTGCACCAGTGACTTAAGCCTCCTGAGCCTCAGCTACCGCAGCAGTGTCTTGTGTCCACACTTGGACCACATGGTCTTGAGCTCAGTAACTGTGCTTGTTTGGTCTTCCAGAAGATTTGTAAAGCATGGTGGGGGGTGGGGGGTTTCATGCTTCCAGAAAGGCAAAGATTTTGGCTCAGTGCTACAAAAAGCAGGCAAACTTCTTTTACTTCCAAATAAATCAGATGGCCATCACTGTCAATCTCAACAAATTAAAGAAGAGAAAAGTCACAAAGCAACATATTATAGAGAGATTGCATGGATTTACAGCATCACGGTGATGAGTTGTTGATGGTAGATATTATCAAAATTAAAAAGGAAAATACTGAAATAATCTCCTATCACCTGTCGGGAGAGTACCATGCATTTTATGGCTATGTGCCCTGGTCTGGGTTTTCTAGGATTCCTTTCCCTTCTCAGGACCAGAACAAGCACAGATAAGATAAGTCAACAAATACACACACATAGCAGGCAAGAGGGCAAATGGTCTACCACCATAAATACCCCAAAATCAGTGACCACAGCTGCAGGGGGTTGCCTTCTCTCCCCCCTTCTCCCCTTCCTGAGCACAATCAGCGTGTGTGTGTGTGTGTGTGTGTGTGTGTGTGTGTGTGTGTGTGTTTCTTTATGTGTACCTATACATTCGGATCATTTACCCTTTTGTACCCCACAGTAATTGTACTCTCATGTCATGGAAAAATGTGGAAAACCCAATGTTGTGTGATAACACATGTATTTCTCAATATAGCAGCAAAACCACCATTATACCAGTTCCTCTCAGCTAACTCTCTCCTCTCAACCCATGCCTATTAATGTTTGGTGTCATTGCGATGCTCATGAAGAGCTGAATGCAATGATGGGAATCTTGAAAATATAGCTGGTATTTCCAGATGTTTGGATCGAAAGGACAAAATTAAGTCCTGGAGAAACTTCCAGGCACTCCCCAACCATAAAATTAATCATGCGTGGGTCAGGGAGGTGGAGAGAGCTTCTTCTTAAGTCAGGCTTAGAACAGGCCTCTTTGCTCAGTTTCGCTTTGGCTCAGTCTTTTGTCGTTGATCAGTTTTTGCCACGGCTCAGTTCCTTGCCTACGCTCAGTCATCCTTTCAGTCATCCAGTCCGTGGCTCAGTTTATCTTGCAACTTTTTGCATTTTTCCTTTTGGAGTTTTGCTGCTATCGTGAGTGGTTCCTGTGTTCTTCCTTGGAAGAGGTCAACAATTGGCTTGGGTAATTTTCTCTGCACGCATTCATTCACCATTCTGTGATCCATCCATGTTCTTGTTTTGTTAATGTCTGTATGTAATTTAGTGTCTGTTATGGTAGTGAACCAGGTCTGTAGCCCAGACTTTGAATATTGTCTTGTCTTAGTGTAACTGCTTAATAAACCTTTTTAATTTATTCCAGTCGTGATTCTATATTTCTGGCAAAGGTTGATCCACCAGACTGCTCATCTCCTATCAACGAATTCGGTGATTTAATTGATAGTTAATATCTGTGATAATAATTATTAAATTAAATCATTTTATTATTATTTTACATGTTGGTTAAGTGAGGAGTTTTAGTAATTATCGTCATTTGTGTTCGGTATTCAGAGTGCCGGACGTTAAACAAGGGCGTTAATTTCTAAGACCGCTGGGTTCAGACCATTGGAGTTTTATTAAATCCTCACTTCCCCGACACACCATAAGACATATTTATATAGAGTTTATTTTCATTTGCCATTTTTAGTGTCATCCACAGTGTGTGATGTGGTAATAAGTATAGGACTAGCCTAAAAGCCATTTCCTAAAAGGCACTGTGCCACATAGACCCAGTTTTACCGACAGTGCCACTACACTGTACATGCACACATCAATAAATAAAGCCAGCAATTAAAAAAGGGTAGGAAGTAGTGCACCTGCATGATAGTTTATTTATAGACTGCCTGTCTTTGTACGAGCAGCTTTTATTGAACATGGGAAACTGACTTTCTCTCTGGGAAGACAGCAGGAGGGGAAATAATTGACCCTGGGCTCTCTATTTATTTTGGCCAAATTGATTCTGCCCATCACTGCAGCCAGTTTTTTCTGTCCCTCTCTTTGTACTTTGTAGCAGGTAGTTCACATTTAATTGGTATATGTGACCGATGCATGGAAAGCAATAATGGTACTCATAGGACAGTGCTGAAAGTGCACCAAACTTTTTGCAGGCAGTCAGCTAACTTTCTTTATACGTAGGCTTTATTTTCAAACAGAGATTGTTGATGTGTCTGAATTTAAGTGGTGGCATGAGCAGCCATGCTGCAGCATGCCATTAGTTTTTGCTTTTATTTCTCTGAACTGTAGGAATGCAAACATCTAGTGAATCTGCTAAAAACCAGGCCTCCCTATTATTACAGTTAAATAACACTTGCAAAGAAATTTTATCAACTTGACAGAGATGTATAATCTGCCTGAGATGTTCTCTGAAAAATGTGCTGATCCATTGTTTTGGTGTGTTGTGGTTATTATCTTCTGAAAAAGGAAGATCAGTAATGTGGTTGCAATCAAACAATTCCAAGGCAACTAAAATATGGAGTTATCAGTTAGCTAATGCAGGAACCAGATTATTGAATGCCTGCAGACAATTCCTTTCATTCAACATTATTTGCATTCCAGATTAGATTAGCAGGCTGACTGAGTTTTATCATTAAGTGATGGCAAGCGTTTTTAGCTTTTGGCTTTGAAAAGGGACCTAAAGTGGCTCAGTCAGCAAGGTGCTCATCTTGAGCTCAGGCTGAACCCTACAGCTCAACAAGGACTGGTTATCGTCCCCTCATCACACCACTCTAAGCCTGTGAGCTGTTTGGATGACATCAATGTTGTAGTGTTGTTCAGTCCCATTGGTCTGCTTGTGTGTATTGGAGGGCTGTGTTCATCTCACTCTGCGCTCCCACACAAGTGCACAGGTTGTCGAGGTGAGACAAACCTGAAGTAGTACAATGTTTTGGACTGGAATATAACTTTTTTCAGATTTTTTTGGCTGATGAGAGATAGATGCACTCTAAAATGATACTGCTCTCATTTCACAATTTTTAGAGCCATTACTTTTGAATTGCTTTTTCCATTTAAAAGGCATACTCACCTGTAGTTGTACCTACTGCTGTAGGAGCGCTTATTCAGAACCTAAGAACAATTGCCTGATAATTTTGGTACTGAAAGCCAAGTGGTGGTGTGGTGTAGTGGCTGGGCAAAAGGACCTGCCATAAGCTAGCAAGATCAAATTTTGCTGCAGGAAAGTCTTTCTTGTCTTAGATATCACCATTAAATTCTTGACATAAGACTGACTGTTTTGAAGTTCAAGGCCTTTCAAAGCGCCAGTCCTGACTGACAAGGCCCATTATTATTATTATTATCATTTAGCCTTATTTTTAGCAGCATGTATGTTTTTATTCTCGATCCATAATGGATTGTGTGTGTGTGGTGATATTTTTTCTGTCCTGATATAATGGTTGTATTACACTTACTGCAAAGTAACATTTAAACAAATGTGTTCAGTTATATTGAGACAAATCACTCCAGCAATCTTGGTGGAGTTTGTACAGATGAAAACAGAGGGGCACCATTGGCAGAGAACAGTGTGTGGAATACAAAACACACCCAGGAAGATAGAAAACCCAGCACTTAAATCTGGGAATTGTTAGGCCCTGGAATAAAAAAAAAACCTTGAATTTCAGTTAGTTACATTAGCCTCTCAGATTGAAAGAAAGAAGGTATGTTATCAAACAAGTTCTGATTGTTTGGAGTTTTCTATCCCCTTATATATACCCTTATACCCTTCACATTTTTTTCCCACTGAGTCCTTAAGGTTTTGCCAATCTCTTGTTGCCTGGTTACCTGCAGCAGAGTGAATTTAAGTGTATGAAAAACAATCTGGAGGAGAGACAGTGAAAATGTAAAAATGCATAACAGCCGATAACAGTGTTTCATCTATGCCTGATGTGAGACAAGAAGGTAATTTGCCATATCCATCTGCAATAGTAATCAAACTTCATTCTACTGACAATCAAAATAAAGTAAATGTGAAAAAAATATGTATATATCAATTTTCACTTTCTTTGCAGGCATTACTCCTTGAATAATAAGTGGAAGGATGAAGGATGACAGGATGAAGAACATGTCTGAAATAGTTCAAATAAATTGTAATGCTAGACATGTATGGTAAAGCATTCCAAACCCTACACTGACATCCGTATCTGGCAACAGCAAAGAGGAGAATAAAGCACGATAATTAAATGCTGAGATACGTGTCAAAATACTTGTTTTTGTTCTTCTTTCCAATTCTCAGATCCTTGGCTAAGGGTAAAAACTGATATGGTACATTATATTTTGCTGTATATAAATTACTAGATACTAGTAATACTAGATGATTTCTCTGTTTTGGCAATTCTGCTTTTTCATCATAACTTTGTGTGTTCTATAAAAAGGATGTAATTTGTTTTAATTATGGTCTCTTCAATGTACTGTAGACTAATTACAGTCAAGCCTTAAAGGCAAGAATGAATGTGCTCATATAATGAAAAAATGACACGTTCATGCAATTATTTAGTTTTCTTATTAAGCTAGGACCTCCATATTTCTAAATATCTTATTCTAAAAATATTTTTATGTCTAATCTTGAATAAAAATACTCAGAAAAAAGAAATATAATCACTAAAAAAAAGATTTCTTACTCTAAGTGAACACTGGAGAGTTTTCCAACATCAGACATTGCTGTGATCCAGGGGGACAGTTCAGTGAATGATGTAGACACCTACAGTGCGACTGTATTTAAACAAGAGAACTGCAGGACCACCTACCTCCCAAGAATGTTCAGTTTAAACTTTGAGACCACTCTTGAAAGTGAAAAGTCAGATTGGTCTCAATTATCAGAGGCACTTTGTTTGGGGATCATTTTTGTGTGCTCTTTCATAGAAAATTTCACAGAAAACTTTTTTTTTTGCTGAGAATCAATTCATGTTCTGTGTGCTTATAAATGCAGAATTGGAGAACTCTGCCACAAACTTTTACAATTGTTATCAGTCACAGCACCACACAGCAAGGTCAACAAACATAATTCCTGTGGCCTTGGTGAAGAATGAGTTATATATTGCAAGCTGACAAACAAAGCTGGCACTGACAGTACTTAAAAGCCTCTTCAGCTGCTTCACGTTATCGTCTCACCAAAAGGATGTCAGGCTCATTGTAAAACAGACCCAGCACACTGACATCAGTAGACTTCTTGTTACCCCTGTTTTCAGTGGCAAGATCTCTTTATGCAGACATAACGATTTTATGATGGATTATGTCATGCCACAGTAGAATATGAATCGGTGGTCAGGATGTTTTTCTTTGTGCTTTGCAGCCAGAGTATGTTGGAGTCTTGTTCCTGGAGTATTTGTCTTCAGAGATGCATTTTTCATGAGACTACTAATATGTGAACAGGGTGTTAATAAGAGAGCTGAAAAAAAATGATCAAGTGTAATTTTTCCCATGGTCCTAACCGTACAATCCTATGACCCAAGCTATTTCTGTTACTTTCCCATTAAAACATGACCACAGTGTCCACTCTGTTCTTTCATAATAATTGTGCTGCACTCTCAAAGTGGAATAACAATTACCATTTAAAACTGGGACACTACACTGCAAAAAAAAAAAAAAAAAAGACTGAACATAGAAATGTTCATATGAAAAGATAACTAATCTTAAATTAAGATTTTTTTAGAGAAGGAATTTTAAATTAAAGGATTTTCTTTTATTCAGGGTAATATATTCACATGCCAAATTAATTTTCCCCATTTTGTGTCCACTTTGAAAAATAATAAAATATAAAAAGTTGAAAATATCAAAACATATGGTTGCATATTGATATAAAACATATATAAAGCAGCCTTATCCAGAATATCTAGATTGTGTATACTGGGTACAATGCACAGTGTGCGAAAGCAAAAATTTGCCTTGGTTTAAGTTTTGAAATATATATTGACTCTTTATACTCAATGATTAATAAGATATATTTAGTGGGTAAACCAAATTATCTGTTTCTGGGGGGCATCAGTAAAAGTGTATATTGAAGATGCCATTATTCAATGTATTTGTATATGAATAAAAAATTATCAGCATTTATTAAAGTTGATAACAAACATTAATTGTTTTTCAGTGCTTGACATTAATTGTTCATATGTGCCTTTCCTAAAGTAGACATTACTCATCCTTTACAAATGCCTTATGAATACTCATCATACATCAAGTAATGCTATAAAGCATTAGTCAACTTGTTTTGAAGCAGCTGTCCCATTTATGAGGGGCGAGTGATGTCTTCATTTGGAGATCCATTGCAATAAATGTTAAAAATGTTTTATACATGTAAATTAATGTCACACTTCAGTATTGCTGAAACATTGTGAGGAACGGAGGAATCTCAAGTATATGCTAACACTCTTGTACATTCTGAACTGTAACCCATCGTCGTAGGAATGAGGTTTTCAGGAGATACATTGTAAAGTTGTTGAGCCCTTTGCCGCCATGTGCACTGTATCTGTTTCTACTATAGCTTCACAAAAATGCATCCCATTGGAATGCTTTCCACAATCATGGCAAGTGAGTCGTTTGAGGGTTTGTGGCACAGAATAAGAAAAGTGAGTGTTTAAAACTAAAGTGCCCTTTGATTAATTAAGTGAATTTCCCATTCTCTTTACTCATTGTGTTCAATAGTTACCGCAGTACAGAGGCTTGAAATCCTATGGGATACCTGTACTGACATTATGAAGAAGAACCAGAGGGACTGTGAAGATAGTGTCATGCAAGGTGCACAGACGGCATCTTTGTTAAAATCCCACACGCGGATTGTCACTTCAGCTCAACAGCACACAAAAACCAAATGGCCTTCTTTGAGTAAGACAGCCAGCTGCATTTTCAGGAAGTCTTGTTTGAAATGCACTGTGCAACCTTGCATTAAGAGGTATAAATAAGTTTACAGTTGCCTTCTAATACAATAAATGCAAAAGTAACAAAGATTCTACTGTTTTATAAACGCTAATGTTGGCATCAACAAATGCTTTAAGTTTACCTTCTAAAGCAGGTAGCTCTTGTTGGTGTTTTAAACCCTTAATTTTATGAGTGAATAAATTCATTAGTTCAATAATCTGATTTACATTCATTTTGTGTGTACTGTTATTGTATTCCATCTGTGTAATACACATACTGCTGCAGAAAAATACTAGTAAGTACAGTGGAAACTTATAGTGATCACGTCTGTCCGGGTGAAATTGATCACTATAAGCGGATGATCTTTATAACCGATTTTTTTTTCTTTTTCTTTATTTCTCATGCATATTACCATCTAATTGACATTTGTATATTTATTACATGAATATAAAGTAATGAAACGGATAGCGTTGCTATTTACTGAATTTTATTGACTCTTTCAAAATACAGTACAGTTGTTTCAAATACTTTTCAAATTACAGTACTGTACAAATTAAATTACTGAACTGTGTATAATTCAAATATACTATAATACAGTACAGTACTGTATATAAAATATAGCTTATTGTAGTTCAAATATAATTAGGCTATAGCCAAAAATGTAGAAGTATTGTGCGGTTTACAAAATACAGTAATGTCAGTAGTGCAAATGCAGGCTAAGCCACGGGGTTTCAGTGCATTTCTCAATTTTTAACAGAACTGAAAATAAACTGTAGGCTATCAATGCCGAACTGGTAGCAGAGTTTGAAATCAAACTTATTTGTAAAATATTCTGCAACAATAACAACAACAAAAAATGAGGCTACCTCTGCACCGCATGGAAAAGTCATTTCACAAACTTGTCCATTGTTTCACTGCTGCATCTTGTTGGCTCATTTTTGGCAGTTTGTCATAAGCTTCGATGAGCCTACATTTGTCATTGAGAGAAAATGACTTTCTTCTTCCCGTTGTGATTTCTGTGCAGGCAAAGTCGGCCTATCAAAGTAAAGTAAAAAAAAAAAAAAATGACCGTAGTTTTAATTTTTTTCCATATCTTGTCATGTATAAAAAGACCCAAAATGAACACTGTAAGCGGACTACTTGATTACTATAAGTGAATTATTTAAACTGTATTTGTATAGGAATGATTCTATCCCAAGCTTTTTGATCCATATTAGCGGTTGATCACCATAACCGTGATCACTACAAGCTGTTGCCACGGTATTCCTAAACCACAGTGAATAAAAAGTCAGCCTGAAAAATGCAAGAAAAATGTTCTAGTCCCAGTGCTTTCTCAACTGGCATAACTAATCAATACACAAAGGGTCACCCTCAGTCAAGAAGCTGCTCACAATCTGAGCTGATGACTCCACTCTTTACAAATCAGTGTTCAAGAATATCAATAAAAATCAAGAAATTCATCCTGAAAATGTAAGATGCCAATCAATCGGTGAGGTTACGAAACAAAATGGCTTCACAAAATACAAGTGCTTAGCAATTAGGAAAGAAGAGAGGAAGTGGGTGAAGGCTGGGGTAAACAATATGATTGAATGTACAATTCTGTAGGAAAGAATAAATAACCCAAGCTCCAAAAATGCTGTCTTGTAACACCTCCTAACACAGCAGAAGAAGCTCTCTTAATTCAGAAGTACACAACATCTGATTCATGCTAAAGGCCTATTAGGTTATCACTGATTTATTAATCCATTGTAAATTAATGGAATTCAGTTCCATTTTTCATGTTTTTCAATCAATGAATATTGGCTTTTTCATTCATTTCTCTTGCAGTCCTGCACAGACGGTACTGCAAAGGAAATCCATCGCAGAAAATACAGACAAGAGACACTGCAGCTTCTCTAGATTTAGATCTTTTTCTTAGATTTAATATTCTTCTTCCTGGTGCTTGTAGAGAACATGCAATAGCTACTGCTAACCAGTTTTGATGGTCAAGATTTAAACACATTTAAATACAGTATATCTAATATTTGTTAAGCATCAATAATCAGGCTACCAGTATTTTTATTTGGTTATACTTACTATACTGTAATAACATTCTGTTGAGAAAGACAAGAAAAATATAACCCTGCATTGTTGGCAGTATGTATATTATTAATGTTCAAGTTTTGGGAATTCATCACAAACTTAAGCTACACTTGTGGCTGATGTTGCCACTTTTGTCCAAACCTCTACCTGTGAGTGTGTGTCTATTGACCTTAAACTAAATTGAAAAGCCCAAAAGCCTTGATGGTTACTGTAACCATCCCCTTGATGGTTACCACAAATTTCCTACACAGGTGGAGACCATCAAATTGGATGAGTTTAAAAGACAATATCTTGCACCTGAGCAAGGTTAGCCTTATAATTAGGAAGGGTATGAATACTTTTTAAATCTCAAAATTTTAGTTTCATTTTCTTTCTAAACTTTTGAAAGGTTTTGGACTGTGCATTCAAGCTGAAAGAAAATCTTACTCTAATATATTTTAAATTTGGAATCTGAGACAATAAATTGTGAAAACAGAATTGGGGGCTGAATGCTTATGCTATAGCTGTTCCAGAGTTTTGATGTTATGTTTTACGAATTCCCCCATTTTGATGCATTGGTGATGTATCATCTGTATCTGTCATTTGAAGCTATATCTGTATACCCAACAAAATATATACTTGATATATGAGCATATTTTAAAACCCTTTAGACACAGACATATAAAATGATTATATACTGCATCATTATATGTGAATGAATCTTCCATAAGGTTGACAACGCACAAATACTGTTGTTTGGCAGTCTAGGCCATTTCCACACTTTCTCTGAGGAATCCAAGAGGTTAAACAAAAATGTGACACACTGGCCCAGCAGGACATGATCGCCTCAGGTTCTCTCTGACCCACAAGACTATCTAATCCACAAGAATCCTCTTTATTCTCTTCCTCTCACGCTCTTAACCAGACCATTTAATGTTTGCTTTTCAAATTACTTCTAGTGATAGAGGCAGCCTCAGAGAGCACAGGTCTGCTCTCATGGGAGGAAGAGGCAGAGAACCCGCTTATTGTTTTTCACTGGCTTCATGTCTTTGCTTTTGCCTAACAGATGCTTATGCAAGTGTTTCACATTCATCCTTTCTGTGAGACCCTGTGTGCTAGTTTCCTGCCTCTGCAGTGTAAGGGACCCATTAGAGTGAATAGGCTTAAGGCAGGCTGATACTGCATAAGACATTGTCATTGTAATGTCATAGACCTTCTAATGCTTTATGGTTAATGCAACAGAATTGTGAGCTCAGGCGATCACAGTCTCCCACAGTGCAGAAACAGGCAGAACTAGAATTAAAAAGACTTGCACCATTTTTCTTTACAAACACGCTTGATTCCCCTATATATTTGCCTGTTATTTTTTAAATGTAGGATCATGTAGAGGCGTGGCTTCAAGTCAAGGCAGAACGTTAAGCTGGTGTTACATGTAAATGAAGTTACATTACATTATTGGCACTTAGCAGATGCTCTTATCCAGAGCCACATACATAGGTTACATTTTTTTTCATGTTACCCATTTATACAGGTAGATATATACTGAGGAAATTCTGGGTTAAGTACCTTGCCCAAGGATGCAACAGCAGTGCCCCAGCAAGGAATCAAACCAGCAACCTTTCGTTTATGAGTCCTGCTACTTACCAGTATGCTACTTTGCTGCCCAGTGCCCAAGTTGCAGACCCATGACTTGGAAAGGAGAAAGGGAGGGTAGCTAGTTAGTATGAGCTAGTGAGTTAGCCAGCTAGCTAAATAGCAAGCAAGCTAACTGCAGATATAGTATTGAATCACAATGATGTTGTGGTTGATCATTTAAAGAATTAGGTAGGTAGCAAGCTATTTATATATACTGTTACCTCAGGTAGCTACGTGGCTAGGCAGCTAGTAACATACTGTATGTCCCACAAATGTTTCAAGATTTTTGTACAACCTATGGCTTACATCCCCCTTTCATTTAGCCTGGACACTTCTTTCATGATTAATATCAATGATAATGCTGCAAAAATAATTGGGTTTTCAAGCCATGGTTTTTATCCATTATTCTTCAGTAATAGGCAAACATGAAATGCAAGGTCCATATGTCTGAAAAACCCAAACCTAGTTCTATATTTTCATATCACAGTCTCTGGCTGGAAGATAAAGAATCAAGAGCAGACGTTTTCAACAAGATATTTTCAAATGATATTAACTTTCAAAAACACTTTATTTTTGGTGCATACTATGCACTGATTAGGCTACGAGATACATTCTTTGGGTGCTTTTTTTATTCAAACATCCCTTATCTTTATCTTTCAGTTGGTAGGGAACGATGGAGTCTGGTAAGCAAATCTACACATAACCTACAGCTGGTTGTACAGTAAGCAGAGAGGACAATTTAGGCATGGCCCTGCCTAAGTGCACCTGGATATGCCTGAGTGGAAACAAGCTGTATGTGCCCTTCCCTATCGCTTGTTTGTGAGGTAGTCCAGTGAATTACATTCCTGATACCTGCTGGGAGATGAAGTCTTTCACCATGCAGATGGCATCATAGTCATCAAGGAAACTGAACTGGAGCGGAGAACAATATTTATCCTCTATGGCATGTGCACTGACTGTGCTGCACTGCATATTTCTGAAAGCACACACTGACTGAATGATCACAGATGGCAATATTCATTAGCATAGTAACCCAGCAACTGTAGAGGACACAGTAAGGGTAATACTGTCTCTCTGACACAATACCTGACACAAAGGAAGACTTTATATGATTAATTTTTAAGACCCCATCATGGGCTTCTGTTGGCATGTTTACCATCAATACAAAATAAAACAATAGTGAGAGAATGAATGATGGTCTTTCTGAGATACAGAGCGATTGTTTTTTAAAATTTACTAAGAACAAGAAAAAATCAGGTAGTATGGTATGTCTATGATATGCACTGCTTGTTGGCTGTGTCACTACAGTTTGTTAAAAATGCAAACATTTCAAGAATATAAATACAAGTGTAATATTTCCCTGGCAATAATATCAATTGGTTCAAGTCAAAACATCACAAAATGATTTGCACAGTACGTCATCCAATACGATTTTTTTTCCCCTAAGAGACTATGAGAGCTATTAGGTAAACAGCTCATTCTACACAGTGTAGACTCTCCCCTCAGTTGTCCCATATCTGTTATTATTGGTTTTAGCATCTGCCTTTGATTATCAGGCAGTGCATTTCATTGATTGATAAAGATGCTTAGGCCAAATCCACCAAATCTGTCACGGCTCTCTGAGAGAAAATCATTGTTGGCAAGGCTATTTAAGAAGACAAACCTGTCTGGCTCACAGCCAACTTTAACTGGAGGCCTTCACAGTCACACTATAAACATCCTGCTGGATAGGGCTGATCTCATCGACATAATTTGTGATGGATGGAGTGTCAGAAAACAACAAGTGCTATACCGTCTATTCTGTTTCTCCTTCTGAAGGATGGCAAAACTTTTTTCACTGATAAAATGTGGTTTTGATGTTGCACTAGTGTCTTGGCTTGTTAATCATAAAACAAACTTGGGTTAAACTTTGTTAGTAAACAACACCATACCACACATCTAATGAAGTGTATAACTGGTTCAGACTTTCACTCTGGGAGTTATGATTTTGATTAAATTTAATAATGCTATGCCCCAATAACAATATGACACTGTCAAAAGGTTGTAACAACATGTTTTCGGCATGGTAAGGTTGTCAAGTGATGTGTCATGATGTATAACAGAAAAAATAAAGAGCAAGTGAGGTTGTCAAAATAAACTGGTACGGCATTGCATCACCACATTATGATGCATTAGAATATTGCCAACTTTG
This sequence comes from Megalops atlanticus, assembly GCA_019176425.1. NCBI lineage: Eukaryota > Metazoa > Chordata > Actinopteri > Elopiformes > Megalopidae > Megalops > Megalops atlanticus. The sequence continues at coordinate 18,232,242 of CM032878.1, read as the reverse complement.
CAGTAATGTTATTGTAATCTAAACATTAATTTTGTCATAACATTGTAGAAATTTGCAACAGTCTTTACAATTCTGCCAAACCATCAATTCAGGGTAGTTGAGGACTGTAAAGCAGCTAAGCAATCTAAATAGGTCATCATATTTTCTAATGTTTGCATTTGTCCATTTGCACCTGCTCTGAGTTACCTCTGAGTTACTAGTGAGATCATTAATTATTACATCATTAATTATTCATCATAATTATTATCAAAAATTATTTTTGATAATAATTATCATTAATTATTATCAAAAATAATTTAGTAAAAATTGTAATGTGCAACAAGGGAGTTAATGTAGACATTCATTTATGGTACAATACATAGCTAGGTAAACTTGTTAGAAGGGTTGGATTCAGGCTCAGCACCAGGAAGAAATACAAAGGGGTACAATTGCAATTGACAGAGGTGCACAAAAAGTCATAAATACTATGTAGACATCAGGATATAAGGACACCACTGGGGGTGCACCGAGGTCCATCTGGGGGTGCAATGCACCCCTAAGCACCCCCATACCGCTAGGCCTGGTTTGATTACAATTTGAAGGTTGGGTACCATGAAATAGGGAATGCACATGTCCTGCCCTACTCCCCAAAGTACTAGAAAAAGGAGGATTTCTTGATTACACCAGGGCATATTTCGAGCACTGTGCATGGTTGATATGGAATTCAGCACTGAAAGTAAATGAATGCTGATGTAACCAACAGAGGAGGTGTTGCTTTGTGGTTGTCTTAAATCCCAGCATGCCCTTTGAGAGACCAATATGAACTACGGGGCAAGACCTACTTCAGCTGCCTAGAAAGTATCCAGAAAGAGCCATGTTAATTACTTTTACTTTCACACCCACACCTGTCTTCTGCCTCATAACAGAGCACTTAGTATTGAACTTGCCAGTGTGGATAGTGTGTGACACAACTAGATTTTGGTAGGTGTTGATCACTTCAAATATAAACAGTAATATTATAGACTTCTCCATTATTATGTTAATTTCACATTTACTCAATTGAATGTCCATTAATAAATCATTAATCTGCCAAAGATGATCATGGGCATTGTGAATCATGGGGACTAGAGCCAACAAGGAGTGATGGTGATGGGATCACTGTCAGTTTCAAATCAAATTTTACAAATCAACATCCCAGGAAATATGCTAATGGTTCCAGAACAGTAACAAGAGGTTGATATTGAGATTGGACAAAAGCACATTTTGCAGGAAGTCTGAAATCTGGTGTGCATCCACTTCTAATTCTCTGCAGATGAGCATTGTAATGTTCTGACAATAGATACAGTAAAAATTGTAAAATGAAATGGAGGGTATTCTGTCCTTTTTGGAACTTTTCTGTAGTCTTCATTTGCATCCCCAACAAATTGTGAGGGAATGAGCTACTTCTAAATACATTTTTGGAGATTAGCATTGTTCTGTAATAATACCCTACAATTTGAATGAGCTTGTACTACTGACAGAGAGCTGTACCATGTGTCAGAATGTCTTCACGTGCTGTAGTTAGTGATGTAAAAACCTATTAGCACTGTTAAAAAGGACCATACTGACTTTAGTATGTATAATAAAATAGTTAAATCTCATAGTGAATGAGAAAATATCTGAATTAAACAACCACACCTGGCCTTCATGAATATTATAAGCTCTGCTTTCACTGCAAAAACATGGTTTTCTCACAGGTGCAAAACCATGTATTCTCCATATGTTAGTCCAGAATGTTAGCTCTCATTAAATTGGTTAAAGGGAAAACCTGAAAGGACAGTGTTGTAGTGTTGTACTTGGTGACATATGTTTTGGTACATACTACACTTTGTCCTACCAACAGAATGTCTTCCTACACCAACACTGCTGCCAATGCATGTCCACACACAGTAACTCAAACTGTGTGTGGCCATGCATTGACAGCAATATTGTTGTAGGAAGAAATGACCTGCATTAACTGTATCTATATAGTTCATTCATGACACACCCAAAATAACTAAATATGACGCAACCACATAAGCTTTATAATGTGTTTGAAACAGCACTTTATATTTCTGCTTTAACACACACTAAATGATATGGTCATGAACACATCATAAATCTTTCAATACAGCTTCATAACAAATACCAGTGCTATGTCAAAATATTAAAAAGCTTTAATAATGCTCTATGTATCTGAATGTCTTATAAATATGTTATGAATGTTCTATGAATATTCTGAATATGGATCTAGTCAATGTACAATTTTACCTACTACCATTACCTACTATTCGTCATATGACTACCATATCATGTTCATGATTTTCAGCTTTTTGCCTGGGCCATTTATCAGAAAACTGAGAAAATCTTGAACCATAAACTGAACAAAAATACAGGGTACAAAAACAAAAGGTAAAGCATTTGCTTGATGAGGCAAAATGAAAATTTAGCACTTTGACTCAGCTGCATGCAAAAATACTACCACCATTACATTCCCTTACAGTTTCACAAAAATGCCACAGAATAAAGTGTCTTTGCCCTGTTAGAACTGTAGCTCTGGTAACTAGCTGTTGGAAAAGAAGCGTGGGTGGAGGGCTGGTGGGTTTCCTACCCCAGTTATCACACCAGTTGCTATGGGATTAATAATATAGTAGCCTCAAGAAATACAATAGGATTGTTACATGCTGTTCATTATAATTGCCTCTCTGTTGCCTCCTCTCTCCCTGAAGGTTAAGCGATCATACAGGAGTTTGGAGTAGAGGCAGTTTTTCTGATGGGTAATTTCCTTCTGGCTTTATTGGCTTTTTGTGAACTGAGAACCTGAAAAGAGCTCTAGAAGCGGAGAAGAGAAATTTCACTGAAAATGCTATGCAAAATAATTTTACTAATATCTGCACAAGACTTCCAGGGCAGTCGATTTTGCAAAGATAGAACAGTACATCTCTGATGACTGAAAAGTGCAGTGTCTGTCATCAATCAATATGAAAGGCATCTGGAGCAATGTTTGCACTTCTGCTGGCAATCAATACACATTACTGTCAGAAAAATTTAAAAGATCATGGCTTGCTGGGTTTTAAGATTATTCTTATATTGCTTTGAGAGACACAAAATAAATGCATACATGAATGAATTACTCTTTTACTTGTGCTGTTCACTGCTGATACTCATGATTATAGCTTACATGAGAAATGAAAGGCTAATTTCTCTGCTTGATCAATTCAATTTTTTGTGATTTTGCTACTTTACTGTCTGTAACACTGTAAAAATGAAAATACCTACTTGTGTATATGTATTATTTTCAAAGATTAGTGCACATACATTAAAAAGGCAAGGGTTTGTGACAATCTAATTTAACAAGCAACATTAAGAAAGTCCATCAACTACTGAGGTTTAAGAGCTATTTGTTAATTATTTATTTATCCTAAGCAACATGAGCTAGTTCATATATTGTAACCAAACTTTTTCAGTTCTTCTTGTGTGTATTCAGCAGATAATTAAAGAGTCTGTTGCTGATGTTCTGTGTATGTCCTAATCAGGGTACTATTTTCTTTGTTGAATGTGCGTTAAACAAATTTGGAACATGTGTACAGTGGTATTTAATGGATTTTTTTCTACATATCAAAATGTAATATTGTCAAAACAAACAAATTAGAAAATGTCTGTTTATGCATAATTTATTGTTTAGATATTTTATTATTTACCTGTTATCTAAGGAGACAGCTATATATACATATATATATATATACATATATATATGTGTGTGTGTGTGTGTGATGTGGGACGTGCTTATTTTAAATTGTCTTCAGATACTTAAATCCCATATATGAAGAGAGACAGAATTCATTGTAAGTTTTATTGATTAAATACAATGTATTCTTCATTACAGCAAAGAAATTAGTCTGCAGGAGAATCACTTAGATTGCTATCTATCTAATTAAAATGAGACAAAAAATTACAGTACTAAGTTCTATTCTATTGTAAGCAATTTGTAAAGACTAGATATGTCTACAAAGTAGACAGTCAACCTGTCAACTCAATAAAGTCCTGTTGCTGGGTAGGCCTAAATAACCTCACACACCCTCCTTTCATCTATAGCAGCTGGCCTTAGCTAATGTTATCTAGGTTCTTCTTATTTTTATACAACTTGATTTGCCCACTACTATTTCTTTTATTGATAAAGGAAAAAGTATAAATGGCTAGCTTAGAGCAACCATATGTAACTTCAATGATATTTTTAAATACGTAGAATTGATGCCCTGCTTCAGGCACTGTTAGCTACCAACATCAATGACAGTTTGTTATTGAATTTAGATTAATATGTAAAGCCATTAGGCTATTTTCAGTAACAAACAGCTGCTCTGATTGTAACTAACAGCATGGCTGTAATAAACATCAAACATGCCCAGCACTAATTGTAGTAGCCTATGTTATAAATCTAATGCTATTATGAAACTATTCATAATGAATAACACCAAAACTATGTTATATTACAATGAAATAGCACATGTCCTTCAGCTTATAATTTAATGCAAGAGTACTGTTTGCTTACTGTTTCTGGCAAATAGTGCTCCAATCCATAGGCCCTTCCACACCATCATCACACAAGGCAGAACACGGCAGAATATTTTCCACCTACGTTTCACTCTTTCAACTTCTGAAGTAATAACAAAAAAAAAAACATCAGACAGGCCACCTCATTGTCAGGTCTCTGTTGGTGGCACTCACACTACTAATTTAAAGTGTCCTGAAGCACAGACCTGGGACACCTTGCCTTGCACTTCTCAAGTCTTTTCTCCGTGTGTAATTATTTTTCCTCCAGAGAGCCTCAAGAGAGGCTGTCTTGAACATAACGGATGAGGCTTTTACTGGTTTGGCTCTGTCCGCATCTACATTGGTAATTACACTCTGGGCTCATGGGGTGCTTCAGTGGAGTAATGCTCATTCCACACAGCAAACATTGAACATCATTTCTGTCTTCATCTGATCCCTGGGAATGGCATTATTCATAGTGCAATTAAAGATAGCATCAAGCCTTGGAGAAGCCAGCGCTGTGAACTGAAGGCTATACAGCATCAATGCAGCACTAAAAAAGACCGAAATGGCTAACCATTGACTATACAGCTATCATATTTGATTTGCACATTGAATGGGCAAAGCAAGGAAAACAAAAAGGGGAAAAGTTGACAGCTGCAAGTAAAAGTTTCTCATTGACTGACAGTAGGCAAAGGGGCTTCTTGGTGATTATATAAAATGTAAGTTAGATTCATGAGAACATTGTTTAATCCTTTGATCCTTGCCCATAATGGTATAAGGATAAAAGGATAAGTAAGTTGTGTATTGCTCAAAATTGTAGCCTCATCACTAAGAAGCTCACTCTGAGGCATGTTAGGAACAGACAAGATGTGTTTATGAAGAAAAAAACCCCACATAAAGCTTGTCAATTCAGTGGAGAAGGGCTCATCCATGGTTATAAAAATAAAATTACAATTAAAAAACGTGGACAGGCGCTAAAACTGTTAACAAAACACATAAGCACAATTACTCCTAACTAAATTCAGTATGAAATAATAAACACAATAATAACACAAATAACAAACTTGAATGAGACACAAAGCATGGTGGGAACAATCATGAATGAGGGGGAGGGCCTTAGGTGCAATTAGTGTGCGGCCTCTAATATATGATAAGGGAAACACCGAGGATTTCTGCAATGGTGACAGATAATATTGTAAAGGTGGGCCACTATTGTTAGGCAATGAGAGGGGAAAAAGTTTTATTTTAAGAGGGAAAAAACAATTTATATTTTTTTGACAACACAAAATGGTTGCCGATTCTTAATTAGGGGTCGATCGATATGGTTTTTTTCAGGGCCGATACCGATTATTAGTAATCAAGGAGACCGATAACCGATATTTGGAACCGATATACATTTGCAGTAAAAATGAAAATCTTGGTGTCAAAATTTAGAATAACACAAACTCCAACACAAAACTTCGTTGAAATGCCTTTAAGCATATGTGTAATTAAAAGAGAACTTTTGAACATTATCATGAAACAAAAAGTGCAGGGAGCTCCCAGCAGCATTTCTTATAAAGTTAATTGAAAATTTAAATAAATAAATAAATAAATAAAATAGCTCCCCGAAGTTTTATAAAATAAATACAGTAAAAATAAATACACTTGTAACACTTAAATTTGTACTGAAATTTGAGTCTCAATTAATAGTCCCAATTCAGCAGCACCAGATTGTGGTGCAGAAAGCAGAGTTGCTCAGCATGCTCTCCAATGAGACAGCTTCTGTTACTCTCATAAATTGTGTCTTCAGTGAGACTTCACTGAAGACACGCTCACTCGGAACAGACGAGGGTGGTGAGCAAAGAAACTTTCTTGCTTGTGTGGTAAGTAGCCTGAAGTGCCCTTCATTCTGTCTCCACCACTGGAGTGGATCCCCCTTACGCCTGTCGATCACCAGCTCCTTGAGGTACAGATGTAACTCATCCTCAAGGCAGGCGTTGGCCAAAGGCTCACCAGTGTGGGCTCCCAGCAGAGAACTGAACATTTCATCAATACAGCTACAACAAAATGTCTGTTCTCTCCATTGCCTTTTGGGGGTTCTGTCTTTCTCATGGGTCCCTTCTGCAGTAGCCTGCTCTTCCTCACTGGCCTCTTCTGCAGTAGCCTGCTCTTCCTCACTGGCCTCTTCTGCAGCAGTCTGCTCTTCCACACTGGCTCCCTCTGTAGCAGCATGCTTTTCTTGACGGGTCTCTTGTGTAGCACCTTCCACATCCTCTTTCAACCATTCTTTGACCTTAGTCAATGTAGCGCCAGAGGAGAATGCATGATTCTTAGAACGAGGATCTAAGAGACATGCCAGCACCACAGTTTTTGTTTCCTCTAGTTTTGAGAAACGTTTGATCAGGCTCTCCCTCATGACTTGCCTGAGCGTTCTGATGCCTTGTGTCCTTCATCTTGAAGTAGCATCTTCAGCACGGTCAGACAGGGAATGATGCAGGACGCTGATGAATTGTTATGGCTCACCTCTAGTGTCACTTCCTCTACTGGGATGAGAGTTTCGACCAGATTGGACACTAATCCTCCGTGTTTGCCAGTGTAGATGTTAAGAGCACGCTTTTGCTCCAGCACTCTTTGCAGCATGTGGAGCGTTGAGTTCCACCTTGTTGGGACAGCCTGGATTAGGTTGTGTTCTGGCAGGCCAAGGTCCTTCTGAATTTCCCTCAAATGCTGCTTGGCAAGAATCGAGTGGTGGAAATGGGTGGCACACTTCTTTAGCATCGCAAAGATATCTTTGATGGCTCTTTGACTTGACAGACCATCATTCACCACAAGTTGCAATGAGTGCGCTGTGCAGCTGAGGTGGGGAAGTTCAGCAAGCCTCATTCCTTTCACCATATTTGCTCCACTGTCTCGAAGCACAAAAGTGTTGGTTGTCGGTAACTATCATCTCTGTAATTACTTTGTCCATCAGATCTGTCATCAGAATTTGGCTGAGATGGAGTCGTTGTCCCCTGCTGAGATTCAGGTTCCTGTTTCTTCTGTGCAGTTTCATACAACACACGGTGATGAACCCTAAGATGGGACCACAGGTTTGAAGTATTTGTACTTTTTGCCATTGTTCCTCCCATGCTGACACCTTCTTTGCATGTATTGCAGACTTCCCTGGTGTTGGTTGAGTGTAATACTCCCATACTGAACTTTTAGACCTTTTCTTTAGTGCATCCATCTGCAATGAGGGTTTAGAGAAAGAGAAAGAGAGAGAGAGTTAAAAGTGGGGCCCCAGGTTGACATATGCTTAACGCACGATTATGCTTCATTTATTACAGCAAAACAGCTTTGGAAAGCCTTTAGTTGGTTTCAGTTATTTAAATGTAATAACAACATGTGATAGCAGGGAACCTGTCATTCAAAACTAGGCTACTTCATTACAAATGATTACTATGGCTGAATATGTACAATAGCCATAGAAGTGACTATTCAACTCTGACAACTGCACACCATCTATGCAGTCCATGTATGGATTAACACAGGCCTTAGATGCAGTTCCATTACGTCTAAAGCAGTGGCGATTCTAGACTTTTTTGACTGGGGTGGCCCAAATGGAACACTGATTCATTCATGGGTGGCATGAGGATAACGCAACATCCACAATAACAGAAATAGGCGCATAATGAATATTTATAGTGCCCCCCATACACTAAAAGCACTCTAAAATGTGAAATTAGCACAAATACAATACAGGAGCTAAACCATAAACCCATAAACTAACCATATGAACACCATATTCAGAGGATCAAACTGCAAAGGACAAACACCATATTCTCAGGTCATCTTTTTTATTTGAAGAAAAACACATGCCCACTAAATAATGAAAAGATCCTACTCCTACAAGGCTTTTTTTTAAAATAATGATTTACATTCAACTAGCTAGCTGCCTGGTGAGCTTTGTAGTTCATTATCAAGCTAGCTGATGTTAGCTAGCTAGCTAGCTACCTTGCTAGATGGGCAGATAGCTAGATAGATAGCTAGCTACCTTGATAACTTTGCTTGCTAGCAAGAGCAATAGTGTTGTAAACTAACTCACATGCTAACAACCAATTACACATATAGAACGGCTGTTTCTGGGCTATATCAAAACGTGTACTTAAATTTTAATGTACTTAAATAAAGTCAGTCACTCCCGACTCCTGCGCTGACTTGAACCACCAAGTACATCAAGAAAAGTCCCCCCTTCGACCTGGTTGATGGCCAATCATAGACTAGGTTTTTTGGGAGGCACCCGGGGTGGCCAATCAAATCTCAAGGGTGGTCCCTGCCCCCCGGCCCCGCCCCTGGTCTAAAGTCTCTGACAGCAATATCCTGCTGATTCCTGCACCTATCTACAAGAAACAGAGTCAAAGACAGCTTCAGGATACACTTCAGTTACTAGTAGTCGTGGGTTGAGACTGAGAGTATGACCGGCTCTGGTAAGTGACATGCAAGAAATAACGTTACAGCCTATCAGTTTTTTTGCCTGTCAGCTGGCTAAATTATGGATCAACAAATGAACTTGTTGACGTTCGCTATCGCATTCAAGTTAGCTCTACGAGACTCAACATTAGCTTACATTATTTTGACCATCGGCTACCTGTAACATGTAAAAACACCAACTCATACAGGCATGTAATGTTACGTTTGCAATATGGTAGGTAAAACAAGTTCCAGTTGCACTGGCACCAATGTTATTCAAAGATATAGCTATTGCTAGCTACATAAATAAACTCTATTATCTTGTTATAGTTAACTGTATATCACTGCAACAAAGTGCATTATTCGGGCATTTGCAGTGTAACTGGGAAACTGGCCATTCTTGTCATCATAGAAATAGATCATAAGATTGTGGTGTTTTTGCAACTTCAGCGTAGAGGATTGTGATGTTTATTGTAACTTTGGCAATATCTGCTGCCTTACCTTTGAAACACAGCTCTGCTCGCTCACCGGAGCTGCTCCCATCTGCAAATACGTTCCTCTGTGCCTCTCTGTGGCACAGTAGCCTTCAGTGTTGATAGGCTATTACTCGTGACGTGTAACCAATCAGATAGTGCTGTGGGCGGGACATTGCTTGAGACCACAGAGTGGTGACTACAGACAGAGAGAGGCAGCTGCATCAGAGCCAAAGTAGCGCATTTTTAAATTAATTAATTTTATCGGCAATCGGATAAAAAATAACGATTCCGATAATCGTAGAAATGCTGAATATCAGATCGGATAATCGGCCAGGCCGATAATCACTCGACCCCTAATCCTAACCTTTGCAATTGGGCAACTGGTAATGTCAAGCCCTGGACCCCGCCTATGACATCTTTTTCAATAATACAGCAGTATGTGCACTGAAAGAATTTTAAGAAACTTGCTGAAGGATACAACAGCAGCATTGCACCCATGACTCAAACCTGCAACCCTCTCCAGTCTAATGCTTAAACCACTACATCACCCTACCACTCCAATATATTGCACTGACACTCTTCTATTAGTGCAAAAATATTCCCTGTAAAATGATATATCTGACCTGGCCAGAGCTGAAATTAGATTCACTTAATAAATTAAATGCATGAACCATTCATCAAGAATGTATGAAGTTCTCATTTTCAATTAATATTAAAATACACGTGCTTGTCTTTTCCGAAACTGAGTATTTCCAATGTGTTATGTTACATCTGTAGAAACAACATGATTTAATTTGGCAGGACATGGTGCATTAATTAATACACTGGACCCTTTACATTTATGGGTCATGGAGTGCTGAATGAGTTTCCTTAAGGAAGGTGATTTAGCTAAATTGTTCCTTTAAATATGCAGCTCTATATCACAAAATACAGCATATCCACTGTAAGTTCCCCTTGCTAAGGATGTCAGCCTTTCAAAAGTGCATCAGGGAATATACATAAAGTAATTACAAATGCATGACAAGAAAGCTGTGCATTAAAGAAAGTCTATTATTCTGAGAAGAGATTATTTTGTAGAGGTACGTGATATATTACAAAGGTCACATTGAAAAGAACAAATGCTTTGATGTTCAGATGTGGTCTGTTGTGTTCTGTACGCACTTTTATTCTTGTATGTTTGTAGGATGCATTTTCGTACGGTTGCTTAGTAAGTCATGTTGGATACGAACATCCACCAAGTGAATGTGTTTGTGTATGCATAAAGATTTAGTATGACACTAAATTAGACTGAAACACAGATACCATTGTTTGTTTATGTATAAAATGAAATTTCCTGATTTCTGTGTCATTAAAGACATAACATCACTATTGTATTACAGATAAAAATATTACATGGCTGTGTCTGGCATTAAGCAGACAGGAAGAGAATAAAAGTGAATCATCGTCCACATGTAAATATGACATATGTAACTGATTATACATTTGTCTTTTTGAACATTTCACACAGTTGCACACAGTTTGCACACAAATTGACAATGGTCATCATCTGGCTGTGCATTCTCATAATGACCTATATTCCTGCTGTAGCAGAGCATGAAGTATTGAGCCTATATCAAAAGCTGTGGAGTCTTGTGTTGTCAAATGGTTGTGCTGTTTTTTTTTTTCACAACCACCATTTCTTAGCAGGCTTTACTGATATATGCATATCTTGATATGGATCTGCTCACAATGTCTGTGTTTTCCCTTTATTTTAAAGTGCTCTGCAACAAATTTCTTGAAAAAAGGTACCTTATCAAATAAATGATTGGTTGGATGAGCTCACAGTGTACACTATTATATTGATGGAGCCATATAATGGAAAGATCAAGAGATCTGTACTGCACCTGGTAAGAAATTCTGTCCATAAATTATATAATGTTATATAATTATAATGTCATTTAAAGTCAACTATGTAATTTACGTACTCAATACAACTGCATGAAACACAAAAATCTTTCCTCCCACTGCTTATAGTAAGATGTAAATATTTCATGCTTGTGTGTGTCTGTGTGTCTGTGTGTCAGAGAGAGACAGAGAGAGGGTGCACACATTGTTAACTCCTATCTGGCTCTGAGCATGAGGCTGACAGACCACAGGAGAGATCATATTCAGTGGTACCTTGAAGACTGATGTTAGTATTTGTTACAAGCTAATAGTGGGAAAAATATTATTTTCACATATCTAAATGATGTATTTGATTTGATACATCCCTAGCATGCATTATCTTTTGTACAGCATCAGCACACCATACTTTGCAGCTTGAATTCAATGTTTTCGTCTCAAAAAAGAACACATTTTTGGATTTTTTTTTAACAAAATAGAAAGCAGAATTTTGACAGTCTTTCTAGGACCAATCTTCCATCCCCGATGCATAAACTGGAGCACCTTCAGGAAATACAAAGTACAGTATCTGCCAAAGTCCATATTTCCAAATTTACATATTTCCAGCAACATATTTCTATCTCTGTCATGTCAGTTTAAGGTTTACTGCCTATTGATCTGGTTAACCGGTGCAGAGTGAGGCCCTAAAGCAATTTGTTCTCCCCATGTGGTGCTCCTTTTCTTTTAGCTATGAAGTCTCGCCAGATCAAAATGTACTTGACTGATTGTAAAATTGAGTGACTGCCTTTGAGATTCTGAGTTACATTATTTCCTCTTTTATGAAAGTCAGAATGAATGGCAAGAAATTGTTTCAAATTGGAGAAATCAATTCTGCAGTGTTCACCTGATTTAAGTGGACATGTCTGCTTATGCTTAAAGCTACTGTAATATTGTGAGGTTTTGGTGCCATGATGACCTCACACCATAAAGACCATAACCTCAGTTGCACTCCTTGCATGAAAAAATGGATTGATGTAACATTCTCCTGGAGTTTTCTGTATGAACACTTCAGCCTGTTAATGGACTTGTTTGTTCTAGAATTCTAGCTCATTTATTGTATACAATGCTAAGTTGTGCTCAGAAGGAGGAATGACTGTTTATTGAAATCTGGGCTCACATAAATGAAGCAGCTTTGAAGTAGTTGCAGGAATTAAGTCCGTCTTTGTGGGAAACAAAAAACAAAATATATTTCTAGAATATATTCCTTTATTCCTTCTTTGTCCTTGGACGTCTTTATTCTGTTCATGTGACATCTGTTGTTGCCATAGAACATTTTAAGTATGAAAAAAGATACTGCTTTCCTGCAGTTTCATTACAACTGCCAGGAGGGTATTGGAGACTACCGGCATCTTTCTGTTGCCTGTTGGCTCAGCTGAAGTGGAGCTTGGTAAGTAATGTATTTTTCCTTGTGAATACAAAGCAGAGGTGTCTCTGTTTGCCTGCCTCACAGAGAGCCTTCACACAGCACGACAGAAATTAATGAGTTCACTTTTATTTCATTGTTCTCATTTCCTCCTGTTAAAAGCAAAGCCAGTACAAGAAATTAGTCTCCCTGAATGCATCTTGGAAAGGGTCACTGTTTAAAAAAGCAATAATTTCCAGTTCATGAATGTACACCTGAGATGTATCATTGTGTAATTTTTACAGCTATTCTTATTTACAGGAACAGGAAATACGCCCTCTTTAATGACTTTCAATTTACACGAAAGGTAGAAACTTTATAGTGGAGTTTGACTTTGAGAGTATCCTTTTTTCCAGCACTGGCAATATAGCACTTAGATGGGTGAGTTATCTTCCAATTTCATCTTGAAAAGGTATTAGAAAAATCATACAGGGGATTTCTTATCTGAGTCCCCATTTTGAGGAGTAACTTCTCTACTGATGGTATCTCCTCCAAAGACGTGGATTCTGGGAGCTGGGAATTGACTGCTCTAGAACAGGCCCCTGCTGTTATAAAATGCTAAAAATGCAAAAATATGAAGATTCCTGAAGCACAGTCACACTACTGACATGTATTTCCATCTTTTGTACAGTTACTGCAAGCTGACATATGCAGGAGACCCTCATCATTCCCAGATTATCTCAAATGTCTCATGTGTTCATGCCATGCAGCACTTCCTATTACTTAACCATGGTGTCATAATTATATATGTTTAGGCCATTGCTCATATATTGTGTGTATGAGTTAAACATGCATATTAATAATGAATGTATTCCATTATTACTTGAAGCTCAAATTTCTAAAGCACATTTTTATCAGTAACATTTCAGCATTTTCCACATAAACCTTTAGAGTCAGAAAAATATGGTATTTTTACAATTTTTCATGGCAGCAAACACCACAAAATCAAAAATGCAGAGGATCTCCTGTATTGTAAAAATTATTTCAGTTATTTCAGAGTGTTATAAATCTGCACATGTTGCAAACGATGGTGATTAACACATGCATTGTGTATTTGTAACACAGATCGCTTTAGAAAGACAGCCATGTCTTTCTATTTCTGTTAGGTTAAAGTTGAACCCTGTTATTCCACGCATACTATACCATTAGTATGGCCAGCAATAACTGAACAGTATTCTTATTTATTTGAAGAATGTGGTAAATACATGCACTGATCCTGAGAAAAATTATTTTGAAAATATACAGTTCAAGTGAGCTAATGTAGCTAATTTCATAGAAGTGAGTTGCACATACAATACTTTCTATGTGTAAATTTGTATAAGGATTAACTCTTACATTTGATTCTACTGTAAAAGTGGTTTCATTTTTGCACCACTAAAGTAATACTGATTCAGTATTCCGTAATTCTCTTTGGTGGCATCTAATGGAATTGAACAGGCACTTGCAATAAACAAAGACGGAAATAATACAGCATCCGCCAATACTAAAGATTTTGTTGTTCAAACACAATTTATTGCCATGTCACCCCTTTGCATGGAAATTACATCCTGTGAAGTCATATGGTCAGGTATCTTTGCTATTTGTAATTTATCTCCTTATCTAGTGTAATAATTCTGCATTACCTTAAAAGTATTATTTTTGTAATGTTTCAGTCATGATTTTATTCTTACAGATTGTCACTTATAAACAGTGGCTGGAAATGAAGTTAATATATAGATGTTGATGCAGTGTCCCTTTCTGTGACAATCAGTGGAATTTTCATATGCTACACAGAACAGGTATATGCTCAGTACCAGATTGTTGATGCAGCCTTCAGCCTTCAACATTCCACCACCCACTCAAAGGTACTCTTTAGTCTATTAACAGGAAAATAAATAAATGAGAACACCCTCACATGGATGGCATTCTAAGACTGAAGGAGACAGTGCATTGCCGGCTAATGGAATGCAGCAAGCTGCTCCCTCCTTTGGAACACAGGTCCAGCCGTCAGGTGAGTCAGCTCGATCCAAAGGCAAATCACGCTATAAATCATGTGAGCCTATTGGTCATGATTTTGGCTGCCATCCAAAGATGTCAAGCCATGTAAAGGAAATTAGTGTGGGGGAAAAGCAACCATGGGGAAATTAAACTTGGGACTTTTCAGCTGGAGCAAGACCAGCAATGTGGTGTGTTAGAGAAGCCAGTCTGATACTCAGACTCTAAAATGTAAAGTTTAAGAAGAACCTTTATTTGCATGTGACTGCAATTTGAAATACTATAGCACTGGAACATTTGATGAGTGTTTGTGTTTTAATGGTAATATTATTGTATGACTAGGCACATAGTAGTACCTTACTCTATATATACATGTTTTCAGCAATAAATTGTTATGCTCTCCATTTTTCAATTTGGAGATTTTATTTTGTTCTGTATGTGTATATTTTGTTGGTAGTGGAATATATATGTTTGCATGTAGCTGTCATAATAGAAAGTAGGTATAGCCCACATGTATACTGGGGTAATTTCTGTAGATATGGCATTGTTATGTTTATTTATGCCAGTATATTTAGTATGGATAAAGTATAGATGACATATGTACCCTTGTTTTGGAACACACTGGTGTCCATGAAAGTATGTAACTATTGATGTAAGAGAAAGTAATTGTACAAAGGGTATGTTTGGTACATATGCATTTAAGTTGTATTATAGGTGTGGTATTTGTGTGAATTATTTAGTATGGGTATAATATAAGAGACAGATATTTACACGTGTAAGCAGTAGTGTAGAGCTGCCTGTAGAGCTCTCACTCGAACACACCAACGACGGAAGTGAGCGAGTGGCAAAGGATGGCGTGCCGTCTTACCTTTGGTGGTTCGGGAACAGAATTTATTAAATATAACTGTTTTGACACATCTGACTCCAATTTTGTTATTGTTAATGTATTTTTAATTTAGTAACTGGACTACTCAAATGCCTCTCTGCTAATCGCTAAGATAGAATGCTTATATATGCAACCGAGGGACTGTAGCCTCTGGTCTCGCGTAGTGTTGCTCTATACGGGTTGCAGTCTCTCATGGAGATGCATACATGCCTGTGGCCTGCGCTGGACCTAAAGTGGCACTCGTTGTATAGGCGAGGGACTACGGAGTATACCAACAGCATAATGATTCTATGAGCGCGTAATTAGCAGTTACCGTACAGTGATCAGCTGCAGCGAGTAAGACGAACGATGAGCATCGAGTTACGAGAAATGAATTTATTGTTACAATGTATGATTATCCAAAATAATAAACAGTAGACAATGCAATGGAAAACAGAGTACAACGGAGAGGCAAAGAATAATGAATTGGCTATACGCAAAAGTGCGCAGGAGGTCGTGCTAACGAGTCTCCCCGAACTATGCCAGTTTCCCCCCTATATACCTGAACATTAAATGTGGTAATTGGACTTTGGCGCCATGAACAAATGTAAGTTCTGAAAACAACAGTGTAGTCACGATTCAGCAATTACAAATACCGTCGTAACCAGGGGGGTAGGAGGGGTGTCAGCGGTGAGGAACGCGACGATAAGTGCATTCCTCACTGTCCACTTTTGTGCCACCTATTACAATCTTTATTATGAACCCGTCATACCTCCCTGCTACATACATCATTGACATGCATGTGAAATTAGCTTTCAAATGACACCAAACATGATTATGCTGCACATGAGAATGGCCATATTCTATACTTTTGCCAAGAGATGAACAGAGTCCTGAGGATGGCTGTGCTGTAGGTTGCCTGGCAGCAGACAGAGTCCAGGATGCAGCTGGCCTTAGCGTGACCTGCTGACCAGAGATTAGCGACATGGGTTGGATTGCCGCTACCCCCCCGGTTGAGTTGCTTAATAGTCACGTTTGATGGGTGTTGCAAGGTAACTGAGATATCCAGGTATTGATTGCACCCTCCTGGCCTCCTGCGAGCCCAAAGGTAAATACTTGCACTCTGTTGGGGGGGGGGTTTGCAGGAGATGTGGTCCTGCAAATTGCCCTACAGTAGGCACTGAAGTACAATATACCTATTATTTGACACAATATGTGTTATTCTAAAGATATAGAATCCGTACACATAATTTAAAGCACCTTGGTGGTAGGAGCATTAGTACCAGTAGGTGGTGGGGGGGATGCAACATGGGGCGCCGCAGAAGAAAAGTTAAATTAATAAGTGTAAATTACAACAATTTTGTTGTAATTGTTTTTAAAACACTTGCAAAATCGCTTAAAATCATATACTGTTTGATTCGGAGGATACCAGTGCAGAGCGATATCGGTCGCGAGCATAGACCTATTAAGGAGCGCGAGTGGTCGCGAGTAGTGTGGGTTACCCAGCGACCAAAGCAGAATTCTATCATCGCCAAAGATCGCTCGCCTACAGTCTTGTCGTATATTTGCATAGGAGGAGAGTACGCAGAATGAAGAATAAAAAAGGTCTGGCGCCCAAAACAGAAAAAGAAAGAGGCAACAGGAAACAGAGAAAATTAAATGGGGAAAACGTTTAATAACTGGCTTTCGCAAAACGAGACATCTGAAAAGAGTTAATTAGCATTAAGTATTCTCTTGAGGGCTACTTAGTGTAGCCTAATATTTGCTGGGCCGTTCGCCCAACGGCAAGGTCTGGTAGCTGGCTGGGTAACTAGTTAGATAGGTAAGTAGCTAGTTAGCCAGTTAACTAGCTAAATATACTTGAGCAGTTAGCTGCTACATGATGTTTGCTAACTTTACAATTGGGGTTTCTCAGATAGGACATATTAACATACACGTTAACTTTGAATGAACTCTGAAGTGTTAAATAATGTAAGTATGTCTGTGATGCAGTAAATTGTGAATCAAATCCGTAGTTTTAGACCTAGATGAGGAGCCCTATTTGAGGTAGCTGAAACGTCAAATGTTGTGCATTCTGTTCAAACAGCGAGGGCGCTAAATAGGGTTTTGCATGCATCTAAAGAAATAGGAAGTTCTGCCCCTGCCAGTAGGTAGTTTATACAGTAAGACTGGTTGGAAGAGGAGTAAAATGGTCTTTTGTTAGTGTGTGTGGGAATTTGTGTTCGTGTGGTAATGTAATCCTGTTTCAATGTGCAATAAGGGTTTGGTGCTGTATGTAAGGAATTGTGTGTATGTGCTTGTATTTTTGCCATTGGTTGGCAATGGAATATGTATATTTAAATATATGAATAAAGGGATCTTTGATGATTTTTCCTTGAGACAAGTCTAATTTAAAATTATTGTCTTGTTTTATTATTGATTTTCTGTATTCAGAACAAGACAGAGCATCTGTCTTTATGTAATTGTTGCTCCAGTCAAAATAGTGGTTTTCTTTTCACTGATTTTATAAATTACAGTTTATCCTAATTCATTTAGACAATGTTCTTACATGCTTTATGAAACCAAGTAGTCTGTGAACTCAAAATGATACCTTTAAAAATGGGGTTTATAATTCCTACAGTATACAGTAGGGCAGTGTGGGATGAATTGAGCCTGGGGATAAGATGAGCCACCCCTTGTTTCAAATCAACCAAATTCAAAAAGAACCATGTACAGAAAGACCTGATCACTATTGGTATTAACTACAATATGAGGCTATGGATAGATTCTGGCAGTAGGTCTATGCTACCACATACAGTTGTCTTCTTAAAATGGTGGCAGTGGGCTAAGATATGCCATTGGGCTTGGGTCGAGTGGAGTCATTGTTGAACAATATAATCTGGACAAGTGCCATATTGAGTAGGCAGAAACATTCCCATCTGATATGAAAAGGTGTTGCTGTTCACTGTGGATAAGTACTGTTTTTCTGTTCCAGCACTTCTGAAAGGTGAAAAGAGGACATGGAGTTTTAAAAGTTGTCAGTAAATTGTATGTTGATATATCAAAGTGTGAGGTGTGTTGAAATAAACAACACTTGCATTTTTTATTTTGTTATGACACAGGTAGGGAATGAATGGTAAAATTACCCTACATATGTCAGTTTAAACCATCTAAATATTCACCCCCACAATGGGGGCATACTGAGATGAAAGACAAATCGTTTTATTGATCAATAATTGCTGAATTGACAAAGTAAAGTGTTTGTGTTCCCATCTGAACAACTACCTAAAATATAAATAAACACCATTATTAGACATTTCATAAATTTCACTTTTTTGGTAGTGCAAAATGCAAAAATTTGCACAACTAACCCTGCTTTCCCTTAAATGACTGAAGGCTCTCTCTATTAAATATATGTTGTCTCCTTTTTCCCATACATAAATTCATACCTTCTAAATACGTCCTTTCATGGTCTTCCTTTTTGAAAGCAGTTCATTTGGCCAGATTATAATGATTATAATGCAATGTGCAGTTCAATACAATGTATAATTTAATACCAGAAGGGCAAAGTTGTTTTGGCGGATAATCAACCATTGTTTATGTCTTTGTCTTATCTATTCCCCTTACGGTCTTTATTAACCTTTGTTCACCAGAGGTCGTCAAAGAAAGTCAAATGCAAATTTAAATGTTGGAGAAACAGGGCACATTGATCAATTTTTGTACTGCCGGTAACAACAACAAAGTGCTCATTTTCAGTGAGTATCAAGGTGGTGCCGTGCTACAATTGTATTGACACCTGTCTGTTTTCAAATGTCAAACCACCAAGAAGAGTTGAGCTCATCACAATGCGCATGAATTTGGTACAAGACAATTAAGTTGAAAACAGATTTGCTTACATTACAGTTTTGTGGTTTTAGTAAAAAATGACCCTGATCTTGAGTCACCAAATCAGACATGCATGTCTTTTGCTACTGTTCTTTGTAGTAATGTTAGACTGATTTCTTAATATGTATGTTTGAAAATGCACCAGTGCCGTACCATTTTGTCACTATGTGACAAACAGAATGAGAGAATAATATTAATGAGATGCAGTGGTCTTTTGTAGCTTTTGGTGATAATAAAAACCTATCTGCCAAGTCATGTATTATCATATAATTTATATAATCTAGCTGTAGCGCACTGGTATGGCTAGTCCCCTACGTCATACTCCATACATTAAAAGTCTGAAGAAAAATTATAATGATTTAAATAACAATTCGGTAGAGATGAATTTCCATAGAATCAAAGCATTAAGATTGCATTTGATATGGTTATGTTGGTACTTCATTTGGCTTGGAGCCTGATGAAGTGATCACACCTGGCTGTGGGCCAAGGTTGATGACCCCCTGTGTGGGCATCGTAAACAAGAAAAGAAAAGGGGGAAGTGGGATGGAAGAGGGATGCCATGAATAGCTGACATGGAAAGGAAGTGGTTAGTAGTGGTAATTAAGTGGTGAGCAGTCTTTTACTCTTCTTCCTACATCTGGATGGGTTTATGTTTGGCAAAAGCCTTTAACCCCCTTTGCCTGTTCCCAGCTGTTAAAGATGGTGGTGGATCTGTTATGACATGGACAGCCATCTTGTGGGTGTCATTGGGTCCAGTTATTCCTCTGCACTGCCAAGGAATACAAAGCCATTGTAGGCAAACATTGTTTCCTCAAGTGTTCCCATATTCGAACACAATAATGCCCCCGTGTACACTGCTGTACAAATTCAAGAGTGGTTTCATGAACAACAGGATGAAGTCAAACACCTTCAACAGCCTCGCCAATCACCAGACATAAACATCATTGAACCTTTATGAGAATTTCAGGCACATAGAGTGCAGAGTAGATTTCCATCTCCTTCATCTCTCAAAGAACTGGAGGCTTTCCTTCTTGCAGAATGGTCCAATATCCCACTAGAGACAGTGCAAAAAATGTTTTTGCCAAAAAAATAAAAGATTGAAGCTGTCCTGAAAGCAAAGCAATTATTTATTAATTAATAAATATTATTTAATATTATTATTTATCAATTATTTTGTCAGCTTCTGTAGGTTAAATAGCATGCACTACAAATATATTTCATGCAAAAGTAATTTTACTTTTGGAAAATCTGTCAATTTATAGGTATAGCATATGCTTTGTAGACACTCTGCTATTTTTACTTTTGACAACCAACTGGTTTCTCAATAACTGATGAAGTGATGTACAATGCAGTGTCTTTTTACTCCCCAGCATTGAAAAGAGTCCCTAAAACAATGCCAGACAAAAAAAATCAATGCTTATCAGCAGCAGCCACCACTTGTCTGGTGAGGGATGACATTGGAAATTAAAACTAATGATTGTCTCTTCATTTCCATTTTCTCTTCTACTTTGTTAGACAAGGGGAAAATGAAGTTGTTGCTTGCTGCAGTATATTTCAACACCCTGTCAAAATATTGCATACAATATAAAGCTCATTATCCCTGTATTTTTTATCTTTTTCAACAGCTAGACAAGCTAAACTCGCTGGTATTATTTTTGTTCTGTGTATTTATTTAATTGGCTCACAGTGTAAGAAACATTAAAAGTTTTTAATTACTGGTGAGGGAGTCTCTAGTTGGGGAATTTTCAAGGCCACTACACATATAAATGTAAATATTGCATTGAGGGAGCAGTTCTGATGTATTAGCCTGGGTGATGCACAAACTGGAAATTTCATGACTGAAACGATGTGCATACAGTGCATTATTAATCCTCCCACAGCAGTTGTAGCTACACAGATATTTCCATGTGTTCTGAAGGAGTGCAAAGGTGAAGTGGCAGGTCTGAGAAGTGCTTACACGCGCTACTTTTTTGTCTGTGCCTTTGGTGTGAGAGGTTTGGAGGGGCAACACCAGCCTTGTGCTCTTTGTGGGTTCGGTGGGTGTAAGGAGAACTGGGAAAATGAGGTGGAAGGTGCCAAATCAAAAAATAAATTGTGTGTCATGCAAAACTGCCCAGAAACTGCACCCAGTGATGGAAAAAGTCATTTGCACCGGTTACTCTCCCAGCTGCGCCTGGGACCCATGTACATTTATTTTGGATGACAGAGGCATTTCACGGAAAATATTTTTATGTTATTTTGGGCATTTGCAATGCTGTCCATTAGGGATTGACTCAAGGGAGATTTGCTCTGGTCTTTTATTTTCCAGTGTTGCCAAGTGGATCCAAGTCAAAGGCAACTGGAATATGGTCTGTTCCTTTTTCTGTGATAAACTGTACTTGACACTAAATAAACCTTAAATCCAGCTTAAGCATTTGCTCCATTGTAAAAGCTAGACTATGAGAAAAATATATTTGTGTACTTGATTATTTCCCTGTGTGCAAAATGCAATTTTCCACAGCTCCAAATCCATTTCTTTATATTATAATCCTATTACAATAGAGCAGCACTAAATGTTGCTCTTGCATAGAAATAAGAATATTTGCATTTGTCATTTAATTTTGTTGCATCTGCCTACTGTTTGCCTGCTTTTTAGTGTTTAATTTGCAATATTTATGTATTTCAAGCATCTATATCCTGCGATATATTTGGCTTAATTAATAATGATAGTAGGTACCAACATGTGTATAACACTGATTTTGAAACACTTTAGATCCACTGCTAACATACAGAACACATCTGTGTGTTCTGGCTGCTGTTATACATCAGAACCAGAGCGTGAAAAAATGTAGTACTCTATATAGGTATTAACATTTTTAGAAAATGTAGTATATTGATTGTGAATGTTATTTAAATATTTCTGCCTCAATTTGATTAATTGGTCCTTCACAACTACCAGTGATACACCCTAGTGCCCCTGACCATTGCATGACTAGTCATTAGTCAAAGAAGTGGCAGGGAACAGGTGATGAGGTGACTGAACCTGTCCAGTGTAAAGCCTCAATCAAGCATACAAAAAAGAAAACCAGAAAAGGAATCAATATACCCCACTTGTCAAAAAAACAATGCCTTTCATGCAACCAGTACATTGCAGGCTTGAGAGAATGGCTACACTATGAAAGTTGTCACAGGCAGCTATGGAATGTGACTACAATACAGAGATGATCCAAACAAAGGTTTGGTCAGAGGCAGATACAAATTTGTAGAACATGTCAAGATGATGATGGCTGCGGTCTTGTTTCACCCCACATTCCTTTGAATCAGTATACTGAAGACTCTGAATGTTTTGGAACAGGTAAAGTAATTCATAATTAAAGTCTTTCCCTGGAGGTCCTCACACAGGAAGCAGGGAAGCCCCACACAAATTCCAGTTCTGGTGCCATCACTGCCAAAAAATTAATTGTAATGTGAATGTAACAAAATGCAATCTTCTAAGTTAATCCTAATCATTACACTTTATTTCACGTGTTACATTATATTTCTTACCCTGAAAGATATTTAATACGATCTCTGTGTGGACATGGTTATTGTTAAACTGCAATTTCCACTTGCATGACTCCATGTTTTGTAATCATTTTTATGATCCCTCATCATTATCCCCTGTTTGCCACAAACATATGTTATATTTTACAAGCATGTAACAATACAGCTGCAAGCATCAATACAGGGTCCCTATGGCTACAGCAACAAAGCAGTTCATTAGCTGTGGCCATGTGGCCTGGCATGAAAATTACTAGAACAAAATAGAATGCGCCTGTACAATCATACTCAGATCTTATTTTACGTTTCTATTTATTTTTCACTGGTGTATACATATTAGCCTGAGGATCAATCAGGATGGCCACCAAACACATGACCTGTGCTGGTCATGCTTACTGGACTTATGATCAAAGAGAGAAAGGTGCCTTTCAGGGCTTCCCAATCTTTGGTGTTGTAACAAGGGCATACTGAAAATGTTCCATAAAATCCAATATGGTGGTCAAACCATGTGACTAATGTGATTGTAATATTGAAAACAGTACAAGATTGTTTTTGTGAGTATGTCATTAAAAAAAATCTGTGCAGTCTTTGCTGTATGGACCTCTAAGTATGCACTTTCCAATTGTGGCAGCAACACATTTAAAAAAAATATTGTAAATAACATGATTTCACAATAATAGTTTCAAAGTAATAGTTAATAGTTAATCAGTTAAAACAAAGAACAAAGCATGTAACAAGCAAGTAAATGCATAAACTAGACAGAGTACTTGACTGTACATTGTGTATCCTCCTAACATTTTCATTCTGAGCACCGTAAACCCATGAAAAAGAAATGCTATAAACAAGATTTTAGACACAAGCTGAACTCATGCTATCTGCTGTGACCAAGCAGCTGAAATTCATCAGCTGAAAGCAGCTGAAAGTCATTAATTTATAAATCATCTGTAGGTAATATCAAAATAATTATCCACAGCATTTCCCTTTCAACATTTTAACTTTCACAACAAGCAAGATTGCTTTTTGTATGTGCTCTCCTAATGTGTCGGGCATTTGTAAAATAGAATAAATATTGGATCAACCATCAGGATCACAACAAATATAGCTGGACAGTATGAATTAACTATGATCACAGAACTGCTGTTAAAATCTTGACCTTGAATTTGTTACATTCAATGTACAATCCTAATTATAATCTATAACAATATAACTCTGCAAATATATAACTAAATAATAATCTGCTGGTAAAATATGCTATGTTATGGTCAATAAAATCACTGTGGTGGGCCCTAGGAAAGAGGAAAGGCAGTGTTCAGCAACATTACTTTCACAGTTCAGTTTTATTATAATCAATCCACAAGGGAGGGCTGGACATGACAGACCAGAGCACTCTTGTCACTGACAGTTATTATTGAAACATGTGCTTTGTGTTCTTGCTGTGAAATTTGTTGTGAAACATATGTTCGCAATTACTCTTAAAAATTGGTACTAGTATGTGGTGTGTGTGTGTGTGTGTGTGTGTGTGTGTGTGTGTGTGTGTGTGTGTGTGTGTGGAGGTGGTTTAAAAGGTTATTTACTCTCTATGAGCCTGCAGGGAAAAAAAGAAAAACTGTATTTTTGCAAAAACTACTAGCTAGTTGTATTTGACAATCTATTTTGTCAGTTACATATTTTCAAACCACGTTGGCATTCTGGTTATGTGGTAACATGCCAGTATGGGGAACTCAACCCCACAGGTTTGAACCAGATTACATTACATTGATGTCATTTAACAGACGCTCTTATCCAGAACGAATTACATGGGTTACAATTTTTATATTTTATCCATTTATACAGCTGGTTATTTTCCAAGGGTAAGCCCAAGGATACAGCAGCAGTGCCCCAGCAGGGAAACGAACCAGAAACCTTTTGGTTACAAGCTCTGCTCTTTACCACTATGCTACATTGCTGCCTCATAAATGCAGCATGATACTTGATTTTTACAAGATAATATCTGGATAAGATGTTATCAAGTTCAGTAGCATTCATCTTCCTCATTATGTTCCAATAGTTTTCCCCAAAGCATCAAATTATATGGTGGCTGTGAGTTTTGTGTGACCTGCTTTGTTACCTCAGAATCAATATTTATGTCACCAAGCCTCTATGTGGCTTACAAGTCATTAGCCAGATAATCTCATCAGAATGTGTAATTAGTTTGAAACTGAAATAAAAATCCAATGACAAGAACCACTTAAGGTCCTCTAAACAGTGGATGTTAGAGTGACTAGAAATGGAGGCATTGGCAAAATATGAAAAAAAAACCCAATTACCATGAAGGAGCGGGTAGAACCGTATCTCTTGAAGGAGCTACATAGGTGTGAGATGAGTGTATTATGAATGTCTTTTGCACACTTAAAAAAGATCATTGTGTCAGTGGGAGCAGAAGAAACTGCAGCTGGAGATGGGAGTAAAACTGCAGTAGAGGGTTTTGAGTTTTGGGCAAGTAGAGATTATTGAGTGCACCTGAAAGGGATGAGCGATTAGTGTTGGTGGTGTGGGCAGATAAGAAGGGAATGGTGTTCTCTGTTGGCAAAGCTCATTGCAATAAGGGCTGACTGGCTAGTAAGAATATCTTTGCAGTTTCCAGTGCCAAGCTGCTTGAGTTTGACTATTCCAAACAAGTTACACAGAAACAAGCTGAAATCATTTCCTCTGTTGTGACCAATTTGCTGAAATTTAATGTATATAAAGTGGGAGTTGGGGCAGCACATTGCTCTGCTATGTCAACTCAAACTTTGTGTTTTTATCCTACTCCAGAAGATACTCTTTGGGCCATGTGCTTTCATTTAATTCCATCAACTGAAAACCAAGGGATTCTTCTTAACACTGATTAAATTCCTTTTGATTAACTTGGCCTATAATAATACTGTATAAGAGATTAAAAAGCAGACAACCAATGTATTTTGACCATAGGGGGTGTTTAAAGAAAGAATAACCTACTGTATAAAGAGATAAAAAAGCAGACAACCATAGGGGTGTTTAAAGAAAGAATAACCTTAATTCATGTTGATGGGATGACACAATCTTCAGCAATGGAATGATTGATAATAATTAAGCAATTGGTGGCCTAAATGTGAACTCTGTCCATCTAAAAGACTAGAAAGCAATTGTAGGTGAAACCATTTTTGAATGCTGCCCCACAATCAGTAAAAGGCATTACAATGAAAGCTCCTAAAACGGTGGATACTGAAAGGTGGTCAGTGATAGTACTTTATCTATGTATGATTGTGTCCAAGCTAGGGAGACTTACACCACATACAAATGCAATTGGTGGTTAAATCTGTAGATAAGAATGTAAAAATGTAATGGCTGTGTTGCAGATTGTGTTCTATGACAGAATACCTAAGGAAGTGAATACATGTTTTATAGCATAGTGCCATATCCTAACTTTCAAAAATATGCCAGTTTTAGATTGCATGCTAACAGTTTATTTCAAACAAAACATAAAAGTAAATGCACCTAAACTGTGTTGAAAAAATAAATCCAAAAATAGGGTATGGAATCTGTTACCAAATTTCATGTTCACACAAGTATCAAATATTTTTGTGGGGGTGGTGGTGAAGTGGAAAGGCAGCAATTCTGATGCCTTCATGGGTTCAAGCACTCTCTGTTCCTGCCTTTGTAGTAAGAGTTTACAGAGCATACACTTGTCATTGTGGTAGTGCTTTTGCTATGAGTTTAACTCTTAAATTTAAGTAATAGGCAGGGATAATAATTAGGGACACTTAATTGACCAAATGAAATAAAGACTTGTCAAGTAGAAACTAGGCAAGTTATATAGTTTAATAGTGTGGCTGTCAGGAGCTGCCATTGACCACAGCAACAGGAATCCTCCACCAGCCCCACCAAGCAGATCATGGACACAGAGGTAAGGTAGCAAAACTATAATCTTCAGTATAGTTCATAAGTCATACATTTAACTATGATAAAATTGGACAGCAGTCAAAAGTTGCCTTTTCCTTACAGCCCCAGCTCCCTCTAACCACTTCCCCTGGGAACACAGGTAATCACACTAGGTAACTAACATGCACGAGGATAAGGCTATGACTCCCCCTTCACAGTAGCACAGCATACACACAAATCAGCAGCCTATGAAACAACTCACTCCATTTGGTGGTTAATCCACTAATTCCCACCCTCCTGCTAATAAGGTGCATTGTGGTTGCTAGGTGCTCATATCCCTGTGGAAACCCTTTTCCTAAATAGTCACCTGACTGGAGGTTTAGCAAAGCTCCTCACATTCAACACCACAGGCTGCACTAGACAAACACAAAATAAAAGGAAGGATGGTGGCTCGTACTGGGAATCCGCTTGCCAGAATGAGCACCAAATCAAAAACAGTCCTGGAACCGCTGCCACTCCACAACACCCTTCTCACATCGGTCTCCGCCTCTCTCCCTCTCTTTGCAGGATCACCAAATGGATGCTACTTCCCACTTCCACGGTGAACCTCTCGACAGATGAGAGAACTCAGCACTGTGTCAGTACAATGGTCGTCACACACCAACGCTAACATAAGGTAAGCCTACTCTCCTGAATTGAATGGGGTCTACCCTGTAAATGCATGATTTTTCTGCCTTTCTTGTTCAGCCTCAGTTGCTACTTCTATAGTAAGCATACTATTCTTCACTTGCTACCTGTATCACTCCATCCAGCAGGCAACACACACACACCACACCAATTAAAAGATCAAGTAGCAGTTTCCTAGGCTACATTCAGACTGAACCTATCTTTTCTTAAGCTCTCCCCATCTTTTTTCCCTACAGATGTGATGTCTTTTTGGAGGTCCATTAACACTGATATCAGAAAATGGCTATGAAAAATCAGATGTGAACAACAATTTGGAATGGAGCATTAAAGCCTGCGGTCTGAATGTAGCGCTATATTCACTTGCTCAAATGTCTGTGATTGAGATCAAGTAAATCCTATAAATCTTTATTTTATAATGATTTTTAAACAAGATTTGCAGGGCTAACCAGCCATTTCATAAACACACAAAACAAGGATACTTTAAAGTAGCAATGTACTGTATTATTAAGCTTTAAAATGAGGTTTTGTTGTAGCATTACTGTATAGCTTCAAAATCTCCTTTGGTGAAATGACATTAATCTGTAGGTCCTGCAAAATTTCTACTCCCCCAAACTCACATACACACTTCAGTAATTCCTCTTTGGAATGAGTTGAGGTTAGGAGAGTAGACTTCATGTCTCTGCTAGAGCTGTTCGTAAGCTGTCCCCTCTCAATTTAAGTGAAACTGAACTCTACTGCAGAGAAGAATGGGAGAAAAATTGCAAAATCTAAATGTGAGAATTTGGTAGACTTATCCAAACAGATTCACCGCAATAGGTGCTTCCACTAAGTATTAATTAGGATTAATTTAAGGCTATGCAGACTTATGCAGCCAAGATATTCAAGGATTTTCATTTTTAATCCTTAGATGTTGTTGATTACAATGTGTCAATAAAGCGTATATATGTAAGCATAACATCTTAGATCATGCAGTGTATCACAGTGTATGAGCAATGATAATTGCTCTTTCGAGCACCTTACAAGCTGTGAATGAATATCAAACAGTCTTCAGTATTGGGTTTCACAAGCAGCAACTGTCCACCAACCGCCAAAAAAACGTCCCTTAACAGAACCTAAATAAAAAAAAAACAGCTGTTTTCTATAAGCTGTTAGTGTTGACCGTATAAGCAGTAATAACAACGATGGAATATAACACATTGCAAACCATGAGACAAAACTAAATGCAATGCCAAGCAGATGAGTGTTTGAGTCTTTGCAAAAGCACTTGTTTTGTGTGCCAGCTTGATTCGCAGTACACAGACCTCTGACTGCAACTAATGTTCACTATAATGTAAATGAAATTATGTAAAAAATGGGAAATGCATAGAACCTTAAATGTCAAGAAACTACACAAAAATCATAACATGAAGTGAATACTGTGTGTAGATTCTGTCTAAGATACTGTAGCAGTGTGCTGCCACCTGTAACTTGTGTAGATTGCGCACTTGCCATGCCAGTTACCAGGTGTTACATTATTATTACTCTATTGTTTTTACTTTTTGGCTGACTGCAACGGTACCATTATTACTACTGCTAAAAGCTAAATTCAGTATGTCAAGGCATCATAACATACACATATTACAAATAAGATCTGTTACATTCTGTACCTCCCATTCAGATGAGTCCTTATTCCAACAAAACCTGTAATCAGAGCTCAGTACTGTACATCATTATTTGTGTGTGTGTGTGTGTGTGTGTGTGTGTATATATATAATATATATGTATGTATATGAGATTTTTTCCCCTCTCAATTAATCTATGGAGAAAAATGTTTCACAGTTGCTTTCCTAGGGTCTCTAACAGGCTCAGCCCTAAGTGAGTCTCAATCAGCTCGGCATTGGGTTCCCAAAATGCAATTAACACAGGGCAGTCACTTTTTTGCCAATTACAAATGTATTTTCCAAATGAAAAGATGGAGTGATAAGAGATTCCGGCGCTACACATGCAGAGACAGGCTAGTGTTTGGACTGCTGTTGGTATTGGAACGATGCAGCCTCTCTCTTATCTATGAATAACTGTAACCTCCTCATGACAGGTAATTAAGCAACTGAGATATCCTTCATGGTTGAAGAATATCCATTATCATGAGGCTGAAGGAATTGATGGAGAAAAAAACAATATCCTCATCCCCTCATTTTCATATGGCTGTGAAATTATCTGGGAGCCCCCGTCTGTAGTTTACAGATTGCATATACAGATTTACTGTACATACAGTACATGTCTAAGCATAGGCCATAAATGCACTCACACCAGTGAACAACAGACCAAAAATGAAGGTTTTCAACAAACACTATTTTTGTCTGTAACTGGAAGAAGCTATAGAAATAGTGCCCCCCCCACACACACACACACACACACACACACACACACACACACTCTCACAGGCTGAGTTCCCACCATGCAATAAGCACTTGTGAATTGATTTCTTTGCTTGTGTTTGTTACTGGACTCTGTCGCTTGCTTCAAATGAGCTACCATTATATCATTCTTCAGTTCACAAGTTCTGTAATATTAGAAACAAACCCCATCACATGAAGGTACTGCTCTGCAGAATCAATGTGGGGGAAGAACAACAAGGGCCAGAGGTCTCATGAAGCTTCTTTGTCTGTCTTCATATCAGTGTCGTTGTTAGGACTGGGCTTCCAGGGTTCTAACCCCAAATCTTTCTCAGAATCTTTTCATGGCAAACTAACCACATTCTGATCAATAATCTTGTGCAATAGACCGCTGTGAGCAGTTGGCCTATAAAGTGTGTGATGTAGCTAGAACGTTGTCAAAACACTTCTCCAACAAAAGTGTGTGGGACTGGTAGGGGTAGGGTAAATAATGTCAAAGAGGGATCTCACTGGCAGTAGAAATCACCAGGAAGAAAAACAAAAAAGTTAGGGTTACACACAGTATGTAACCCCAGTGAACCTACCACCAAGTATGGTCAGTTGACCATCCAGGTCAGGTGATTAGGAACAGTATAACAAATTACTCACCACTATGTGTGGAATTGAGGAATTTGATAAGCCCTTTTTATATAAAGTAAAATCATTTTAGCTTGTTGAAAAAGTGTTTTCTTGAATGCCCCTCGAAAAGCAAATACCAGCAAATACTCTTTTACACAATGCAGACAATAAATAACTACATAAATCTTGAGATAAAACAAATACTAAACGACTATAGATCACAACAATAAATAACTATTTACATATGACAATGATGATGTAAAATCAATATAAAAATACATAACGATATACATTTTAAGTTATTGTTAAATTACATCTTTGTTGTTGCAATCCGTTTGTTTACAACTGATTGAACACCATTTAAGGCCCACATTTCTGGTACATATCAAAAAAGAAGGTCCTGAAATGACCAACATATTGAGTGAACAGTAACTGGAGTTGTTTTTAAGTAAACAGGAAAACTGCTGGCACAAACATGTAGTCAGACGTTCGTGTCTTTACTCATAATATATTCAACACATTGAAAGTGATATGTCTTGTGTACACAGAAAAATAAAGATTGTATGTGGAAAAATGACCATTTTAGCAGAGAATGAACTGAGCTCATATTGGCACAATTTGCAGCTTTTGGGTTTTAGAGGTTAATTACAAATAAACCAAAATCTAATAATGCTCAAAAAATGCCAGGGTGGCAGTTGGCGTAGTGGTAAAAACTCCAGGCCTGTCACAAGAGGGAAAGTTAACTGATTTGCTTCAGTAATTATCCAGCTGTGTAAATGGATAACATATAAAATGTAAGTACAAATAATTAATGATTAATAAATGTTTGATCAGCAGAAGTCAGCAGAATGTGAAAAAGACCACCTCCTTTCCAGAGTAGGTCTGTCAAAATATGCATGTAGCTCCTCTGTTTGGTTAGCTGACTAACAGGCAAACTTATTTTTCTCCATACCAGTGGTTTGCCATGCTATCTGAAAGCAGTGTATCCACAGAATGCTTTCAGATGGTATAAAAGGATTATTTTTAATGGCTTAGGAGGTTTTAAACTGTCACAACATTTTCTTTACATGCTGCAGGTGGCTCACTGAATTGAAACAATGCTCTCTGTGAGTCACCAATGTAATTAATGTGAATAATGTTAGATTTGATATCTGCAATATGCAGTCAGCATCAGTTCAAGGGATCTCCTGATGACATCAAGGCAGATGTAGCATTGTGAAGTTGTAGGCAGAAAAAATCATATAAATTACACAATATATATGAATTTATTAATGTTGCAATGGGATGTTTTATTTTTAAACAAGCATTGTAGTACAATAATTAGACAACACTTAGCGAGTATTTCAGTTGCAGAACAATTTTAACATTATATCATCGAATTGAACATTTTTGTCACATACAGATAACCAGCTATCTGTAATTGGCTACAGAAGAAAATCCTGTGCCCTGTTTTATTACCCAGAGGTCAAATGCTCTTCTTGTTCACAGGCATCACATCACAGCAGACACTGTGAAAATTAATTTTATGTTACCTGGGTCTAGAGTGGACACTAATGACTTCATATATATGGCATTTGAATTCTAACTTTATCACTTTCTGATGTGTCATTTAGGTAGAACAAAGGTGTGACAAAGAAGTTTCACATTGGTTAAATGCTCTCCATTTACTCAGCCAGAGATACATGGCATGGTTTCCATATGAACTACAGTTCCCACCGTGCTTATATTCCAATCCTTTATTCCAGTAATTGATCAGTTATTTCTATAAAATTTATCTATGCATGCATTATAAGTCCATATTTATTACAATCCATATTTAACTTGATTTGAATTTCATTTGAGTCAAGATTGATGGTTCAGAAGGCAGTGAGGAATGGACATCCTTTGTGTGAATCTGTTGCAGCTAACCTCAAGTGTAATTCAAGTGAAAGTGACCATGCGTGATTGCATGGAAATAACACCAGTACCTAATGGTGGCTTCACATACAAGTTCAAAAGGCCATTTTTGTCTCCCTTTGTTTTGTCAGCCTCCTGGAGAGGTTTTGAGGTATGGTGATCAGGAACAGATCGATTACATTGACTCAAAAAAGGGACAGCTAAGATCTTCAGATAACAGTCCTGCAGGTCTTCATTTCAAAAACAAGCAAGGACATTGCCTTTGTATGGTTAAAATACAACAGCCCTTGAAATTCTGATCTCAGGACAGATGGTACCTCTTATGCCAACTATTTTTACAATGTAATGTTCAGGCTAGAGTTTATTCCTCTTCATCTTCCCTGTAGTTGGGTACTCCTCTGTTGATTCAGAATCAGGAAGCAGAAAGATGGCCAGAATTAGATGTTTTTTCTTCTTTCTCTGAGGTGCACATTGAGACAATTGATGCTGTCATTCCAAAAATGAGACCATAAATATACATTTAAATATTATTTTGGTGTGCAAAATCAGTGTTTTTCTATGTGAAAAACTGACAGTTGACCATGTAATGATTACTGATTGAAATTGAACATACATAAAGAATAGACTATTGTTTCTCATACCTTGAGGGTCTGATTATATAAGTTTAATTTAAATAGATATTAACTTTACTACAATGAGAAATGTAAGTGTTGCTGTCACTGAGGGTACAGGGGCATTGATCTTTGGCTTTAAGGGACTGCACCTAGCCATGGGCCAAGCTTGTTAGCCCACCATTTGGACATAATATACAGGGAAAAGAAAAAAAGAGAGGAAGGAGGTGGAAGAGGGATTCTGTGAACAGCTGACATGAAATGGAATTGGAAAGTGGGATTTTCATACTTTTGAACTTTTGTTATTTAAAAAAAAAAAACCCACCTTATTAATTGCCTAAGGATTGTCTGAAAATGTAGTCTTTGTTGATTTATGTTTTCTCTATTGAAGTATGTTGTGGCACTCATTCTTAAATGTGCTACATAAATAAGACTTGGATTTAATTTGCAAATATATGAAATGCTTATGGGAATATAAGGAACAGCTTAACTGTAATCTACATCCTGTGTGTTTGTCTTTATTTCTTATTATAATATTTGTTTACTTTTAATTCAATGTAACATTCAACATTTGTGGGGACTGGGATTTAATTAATTAATTAAGTCATGCAGGAGCATCATTCCTCAGCTGTTTCAACACAGATCCAGGCAAAAATTCATGTCTACAAGTAGGGAGATTTTTTTTTTAGTTTTGTAAAGTTCCAATAAAATAATTTTTTTATTTGAAATGTGTTACAAGGAAAAGCATCTTTGAGCAATCAGATTTATGGATTCATATATGCACCATAGATTATTGTAGTATGGGGTGAACTGTCTGTCTGCTTAAATGAGCAATACGCCTTGTCGGACCATAGGTTAAGAGAAGCACTGTAGGTGTCTTCAATTGTCTTCAGCTGTAGGTGTTTACAGTTCCTGTCTTTTTTAGCTTTTGTTCACTCTTACTAATATTCAAAACGTGACTAGTTTTGGGCTCAATAAATATAGAAGCAGAATGGGTGACTTCCAGCTGCTCAGTCTTAACACATAACAGCTGTTGGTAAACTACCTCTTACTTAATATTCATGTCCACACTTGGGCAATGATTTCAAATGCAAGCTCCATTTGTAGAGCAGTCCTGAGATGATGGATTTTATCACCTCCCTCCAGAAGGTCCACGTCTCCAGCTTTTTAATTTATCCTTCTGCCTTCATGTAAGGCACAGCCCTTCAGTTTTTTTTTTCCTGGGGAAAGATTTGACTTCTATTTTAATCCATGCTCCGCACATGCTAAGCAATATTACTCCTCATCATCAAGATTCCAGTGTGATCTTTTTTTGTCCTCCTTTGAGCTGAGCACATTTTGAAACTAATTAGATAACTACTGTTACTTAAAGAAAAAAATGAGTGGGGAGAGTGTGGCAGTGACTTGATCATTTTGCTCTCTTTCTCACCTCTTAGCATTCTGTGGTGCAAAAAACCTTTATTCAGTTGTACTCTGTTAATTAAGTTTTTGAGATGAGAACATTCTTGTCATTACACAAAATGCCGCTGAAAAGCACCCACAACTAACCTCTTTCAAATGCACTGTCTGAATGTTCATTGAGCTCCGAAGTCCACCCTCTAAATGATAATCATTTCACTGTTTTTAAATTTCATCAACAGAAATATAGCAA
Organism: Megalops atlanticus; assembly: GCA_019176425.1. Taxonomy (NCBI): domain Eukaryota; kingdom Metazoa; phylum Chordata; class Actinopteri; order Elopiformes; family Megalopidae; genus Megalops; species Megalops atlanticus. The sequence goes on along the minus strand of CM032878.1, from coordinate 18,197,544 downwards.
TGAATGAATGTTAAATGTTTGTTAAAGAAATATTGCTTATTTATTACAATCAATGGCAAATATTCTTGCGTATCTGATGGATTCCTTGCCAATAAGATTTGCTTAGGAGCAAAAGAACCAAACCAAAATTAGGGTTAGGGTTAGTGATCTGCAGTGTTTGCTTTTGGTAGGTGTGCCATAAAAGGATCATGAAACTATTGAGGGGATACCTAGAGCTGAGCCTTTAAATCCAGTGGAGAAACTGCTCCTTTGTCAGTCCACAGAGTCACAGAGCAACCTGGGAAAATTTCATCTGAAGCACCTCCATACTAGCCACCATTCATAAAAGAATGCACTCAGATAGAGCCAAACAAGAGAAAGTCTTTTGCAGATAGGAATGGGAGATCCTCTTTCTTGAAGAGGTGTTATTTTGTTATCTTGGTAAACAATCCTATATATATGTGTGTGTGTTTGACAAAAATGACTCATGTTTATGTTAACTGTGAAACTATACTTTCTGTGCTGTTTCTTTCCTGTTCCAAACATAATGGAAAAATGTAAAAGTTCATTTTTTTGTGCTGAATAGTTACAGTATTTGTCACACAAGTCATGTTAGAGAAAAAACCTAATAAAGGCAGAAAAGTTGGATTGTTCTACACTAGGGTTGGGTATCAAGAATTGGTTCCAAGTTATAACCATTTTGGTTGAGATTTTTGGACTTGTCATTAAAGAATTGCCTTTTCGTACTGCCGCATCATCTGTGCCCGGGTCCTTTCCCCGCAAATCCTGACAAAATGGGTATTTTGTAGCCCTGTGTGTAAAATAATGTAATTACTTTAGTCATGTAATAGATATTTGAATCAACCGTTATATCACCATTGGTATACAGCCTCTGCTTTGTGGTTTGAACTTCACTTTTAATGTTGTGGCCAGTTTAGCTGTTGTAACCAGCCTAAAAAAATAACTTTTAATGTTGTAACCAGAACATTGGCAGTGATTCTGTGTACTGGCTTCAAAGGCAATGTCGATCCACTTTGTCATAATCATAAACAGATTATTAAAAGCCATACATCACACAGGGGAAACTGAGCTCAGCACTTATTTCATGCATAATTCAGTGTGACTTTGCAGAGCCTCTCTGAAAGGGTCTGTGCCTTGTGTTTGCTAGTTGAGACAAATCGTGTCATAAAGTCAGTACACAGTAAGTGGGAAATGTCGCAGCATTATCAATATTCCCTTGCCAGCTTGTTCTGTCATCTCTCAACACAATGCAAGCTTTAATGGCTACTGAAGTGCACACCACTCTGAGGTGGTCTGAGGATGTTCAGGGCACATTTAAACAGCCAATTCGGGGTTATTTGCTTCAAAACATGGGCTTTGCTGAAATGGCGTCTCTAAAAATACCCTCACTCATTTTTCATTTTGCAAACAACTTTAAATCCTGAATCAGTAAATCCAATGTCAGTAATTTTCATGTTGCTCACCATTCGTTGCTTGAAGCTTCACAGATGGTTTCTCTTTGCAACACTTGTTTTGTCAGTTACACTGACAGACTCAATGTGAAATCTGTTTGTGACTGGGAGGGAGCGATGCGCTGTGATTCACTGTTGACTAAAGTTAACGTGGTGTAGAAAACCCATTAAATTGCTTCATCTCCAGCACAAATGCAGATCTAATAAAATATTTCTTCAGCACTAATAAGAAACTAGAGACATTCATTTGTTGAAATATAAATATGAGTAGAGGAAAAAAAAAGTTATATATTCTGACCATTACAGGGGAAATTCCACTTGCTGCGTTCCAGTATTTCATCTGTCAGCCAAAAGGATTTATTTACATTAAGTAGATTTTTCTGTGTTCTCAAGCAGCACACTGGGAAATAAAAAAGGAAAACCACATTCATAGGAGGAAAACAAGATCTTTCTGGGCTGAGACAGCTAGAAAACAAGGGAAGAATAAATTTGAACACACTGCACAAAACTGAGTTTTCTTGTGCAACCATGAGTGCAAATGATATACAAATGATGTACATGTAAGTAAATATCTATGCCTTAAGGACAGACTGGCTGAGGACCTGAGATGTTTGAGGGGGCATTATGTAGTACACACATGTTATACTTGCAACATTTATTTCAATTTTATATATGAACTACTTTCTGGAATTCTTCTTGAAGCAGCTCTTAATGCTAGTTTTACATGTGGGCTGTTGACTTTTTAAACCTCCCTTTCTATTACACAGCAGGGAAATTTGCAGGGTAGTATGAGAGACTCCTTGTCCTTGTTATTTATAATTCTAAGGATAATCACATGACTAAAATGAACCCCAGGATGTGAAAAAAAGCAAAAAATGATCTCACACACATCAAAAACGTGGTGATAGGTTTAGACTGGGGGGAGGAGAAAGCATGATGTGGACAGCATCACCCTAATACGGTATTATGCTTTTTTATTTTTCCTAAATGGAGGATAAAAAAATCCCTGATTATTCCTTATGGATATCAAGTGGATATACAGTATAGGCTATTGTACATATCATGATTGTCGTAAAAGAAACAATTATTTATACCCTTTTTATAATGAAATCTGTCAAATAGCATTGTATAACATTTAAAAACAATACTAAATTAATATGATAATATTTTTTAAACATGTTATGCAGGCTGAGTAAACACAGTAATTGAATAATCAAGTGGGGTAGAATCTGACACAACATCATATTCCATTTACTTGCTGGGCATTAAGAGTACCACATTTTATGAATATGCGTGTGCATTATTAAGATGATCATTTTATTGCTTGGACTACAATCTGGTACAGAGCCACAAGTCATTTAGCAACAGGAGTATGGCCCACCGGGATAGCACAGGGAGCAGTACCTTTGAGATGTAGTTTTTGTGGAAATTTTTCCAATGGTAGCATAGTTCAACTGTCCAACATTGCAATATTACACATAAAAGAAACATCAAGTAATACAAATAGCAAGTGTTAGGGGGTGGGGGCTGAGGTGGGACTGTGATGCAGTCTGAAGAGGTGGGTCTTCAGTCTGCGTTGGAAGATGGCCAGTGATTCTGCTGTCCTGACTGCTGTGGGAAGTTCATTCCACCACTGGAGGACCAGTACAGACAGACATCGAGTCTGAGATGAGTGACCCTGTCGGCATGGGAGTAAATGGTCACTTTAGCTAGTCTGAATATTAATTACTGTCTGTTGTATGGATGTTATTATATAATTGCCTGTGTCAGTTACCATCTCATGCATCCAGATCAATGCAACACTCCCTGTAGTTTTATGATCTCTTATACTGTAACATCCATATATCTGTGTACATCTATGTCTGCAATACAGCATGTGCTAGTTAAAGTTAAAGGAAAGTTCATAAGCTACATTAGACTTTCAAATTTAAGTTTTTTTTGAGCATCTTCAAACTACATTTTGCATGAAGCACAAGCACCTGCTTATCAAAGGTAATAAAATTTCATGCAGATGTAAGGCTTGTGCATAATACTGGCTGTAGTTAATTCAGTAGAATACATAATGGACTCCATTAGGGAAAATCCCATTCTCATTTCAGCACATTTTCCCAGTTAAACATATGTATATAAAGAATTGCATATGCATCAAGGGCAAAGGCAGACTGTGCCATTTCCCTGGTAAAAGGCCCATTCTGGCAGATTGGTAAATACAATGCATGCTTTTTGTGGGCTTTAACCAGCTGCAACAAATACACAATCCTTCAGTAAGTCTGGCCTTGAATTATCTCTTGCCATGTCCCTATAAAACTTAGTGATAAAAATCCTGGCCATGGCTTCAGCAGAGAGAAATGTCTGCTTCTGTTTCTCTTGGAATTTAGGGGTAAAAAATTCCAGGGATAACGTGTTTCATGCGCAGCAGTGGAGCAGCCATGAGGGCAGTTACATCTTTGGGAATAGGGAGTCTAATAAATATGCTTACAGCCACATTCATTCATGGGCCACTCCTGCCTAGACCAAATACAAGCAGAGGAGAACATCATGAGAAACAATTCAGTCTTTGTCATGGCCTGTAGTTTAGCAGGATAGATATCACATCACAAGCACTGAGGGTTGCACTTAAGGCTTTATTTATTAATACGAGCAGAAATAACTGCACGTTGTGCCTGAGATTGCACTTGATAATAGTTTCACATTTGCAGGGTATTTACTCAGAGTGATCATATAAATGCCCAGAGGCACAAACAACACCCCTCACCACACTTCAGTTAGACACCTATCAGGGCAATTTGCAGTCTTGCAGTCTATGAACCTGCAACAGATACAACTAGTGAACAAGCAAATATAAGGCAGAAGCAGGATAAATTGCAACCAATAAAGTCAGACATATTAATAGAGGAAGCAAATTGTCCAAGACATTGTGTGAGCATACTGTAAATGTAGCTGCAACTGGGAATGTTCATAAAGAGAGGAGGCTTTAAAATCTTTTTGAATTCCTGTATTATTAGTGACTCCATTTGCTGAAGAATCCTGTCAGCCCCCAAGCTGATGACATTACCCATTAAATTTTCCTTCCTTATTTCACAGCCCTTGCTCACCTGGTGTGAGTGGTTTTAAGCATTCTGACATCAAAACAAGTTCATCTAAAACAAACAAATATTAACAGGTCTCAAGCAAACATAGCAGTGATTAAGTTTGCCTCTGAAGTGGACATTGATACATTGATAACCCGGACATTGATTACCAGTCCTATTTGTTTGTTTGTCTCTTGGTTCACCACTGAGTTTTTTCATATGAAAACAGAATAAGCCTAAGATTGGTGTTCATATTATGCATTGTGACTTCAGTTTTGTCACCACAGGTCTTCATGCTATTTTTATGAAAAAAAATGAAAATGCACATACCTTCCTTTGGGCAAAAGATTTTGGGCAAAAGATTTTCACTTGCAAAGTTTTCCTGGACACAGTTGGACCAGTGAGGTTGTAAAATCACTCTAAAATTGAAGTTCCTATAAGGTTTGATAGTATTAAATGTATTAATACACAGAAAAATATAATTGAATAAATGTGTTCATTGAAAAGAATAAATGTGTAGAAAAAATAAATGTTTTTTTCATTTCCATCCACTGTTCTTATTCATTTCTTTATTTTTTGTCTACATATATTCATTGATGTTTTTCGGATATATCTTGCATTTTCAGAAGTTTGATGCTCCATACAGCGGACATTTTAGTTTGAGTGCTGAGAAATATTCAACCCACAGCTGAACAGCTGGCCATTTTCCCACGGTGCTTTTTTACATTTTTCACACACACACACACACACACACACACACACACACACACACACACACACACACACACACACACCCACATATATAGACACACATACATATATACATACATAGACGGGTGACAAATTAAAGGAAAATCCTGAATAAATGACTGGAGAAACATAACGAACGCAGATGCTTCCACACAGGTGTACTGCATGGTACAGTTAAGCAATTCACATCCAATAATGCTCTGTGGCATGTATAAAAATGCTGAGCAGGCCCAGTTGATCTCGATTTTGGATCAAGATGGCAAGAGGAAAAGATCTAAGTGACTTTGAAAGAGGGTTCATTGTTGGGGCACGGATGGCAGGAGCTTCGGTCACAAAGACTGCTCAACTGGCTAGTGTTTCAACAGGAACAGTGACTAAAGTGACATCTGCATTTAGATCTATGAGAAAGGCATCAGTAAATAGGGTCGGAAATTGTGGTCGACAGCGCACATTCGATGACCGTGATGCTCGTGCATTAGTGTGATATGTAAGGAAAAACTGAAGAGCAACTCTTCCTCAGGTGACTGAGAATGTCAATGCAGGACATGATCAGACTGTGTCAGCAAGAACAATTACATAGAGAGGGATATTATAGTAGTGTTGTAGTGCATAAACACCTCGTTACAAAGATGAATGCACATTTGAGAGTTCAGTGGTGCAAAAACCATAGGCACTGGTCTACAGAGATGTGGGAAAAAGTGATATGGTCAGATGAGTCATCCTTCACCATATTCTCGACAAGTGGGTGAGTGCATGTGTGGCATACACCAAGAAAACGGTACAGGCCTGAATGCTTGACCCCTACAGTGAGGGGGTCCGGTGGCTCTGTTATGCTGTGGGGGGAATTTTGCTGGTATGGTTTGGGTTCACTTGTCCCCTTAGAGGGAAGGGTCACTGCAAATCAATACAAAGTTGTTCTGAGTAATCACCTTTATCCTATGATGAAACATTTCTATCCTGATGGGAGTGGTCTCTTCCAGGATGACAATGCCCCCATCCATAGGGCACGAGGGGTCACTGAATGGTTTGATGAGTATGAAAATGATGTGAATCATATGCTATGACCTTCGCAGTCACCAGATCTCAACCCAATTGAACACCTATGAGAGATTTTGGACCAACGTGTTAGACAGAGCTCTCCACCACCATCATCAAAACACCAAATGAGGGAATATCTTTTGGAAGAATGGTGTTCCATCCCTCCAGAGAGTAGAGTTCCAGAGAGTTGTAGAATCTATGCCAAGGTGCATTGAAGCTGTTCTGGTGGCTCGTGGTGGCCCAACACCTTACTAAGACACTTTATGTTGGTTTTTCCTTTAATTTGTCACCCGTCTGTGTGTATATATGCAAGCCTTACACTCAGTCCACACTCATGCAGAGTGAGATAGCATGTTTCTCAGCCTCATTTAATGCATTGTTTGAAGATACAGTCAGAGGGAAAAAAATCCTCTCAGCAGTACCACCAATGTTTTTGAAGCTGGGGCTTAAATTTCTTCCTTGGGGGTAATTTCTTGTTTTACATGATCTACCCCTCAGGAAAGGCACCAGTTCTCATGTGACCTGCGTGTTGTGTGCGTACTATTACATACAGACTGTATTACATGTGTGGTCCTCCCTAAGCTTTTTGTAGCTAAGAAACATTGAGTGAAATGACGACCCTGAGCACTGCATCGAAAGTGGTGGAACCAGAGATGGTTGCTGTTGTAAACCAGCAAACCGATGTAGTAACACACTGTATGTGATTTGGGGGGAGTTGCAGGTTTTACCCCTGCAAGAAAATTTTATATATAAATATATAGTTTGAGCCAGAAGCTGCTCTTGGAAGCACTGCATGCAGTCCAAAGATGATTTTTATCTCAGTGACAAAAAGTGAAATGAAAATGAAAACAATTGGTCTTGTCTTATACAGATAGGGGTTGGGGGATGTAATAGGGTGATAGGGGAGGTAGGTGTTTGCTTGGCTTTGTAGAATATTATTCTGTAAAAAAAACTGTACATCACTCCAAAACAATGTGGATATTGTGTATGATTTGCTGAGTGAATCATAAGACAAGACATCCTCCATTGAGAGGAAGGGAGGAGGCAATTAGGGGGAAAATTCTGTCTGCCAGACCTGCTGCATTAGCATTTAGATGTGATATATGGATATATTAGTATACTACACAGTCTTACATCAGCAAAACACTGGATTGATACTGATAACGTTGTGCAAATGCACTTTTACAATGTGGGGCTATTCATTGCAAGTACCCAGCAAGACATCACAGATTTGTTACTGGAAATGATGATGTGGGCAATGTGTCCATTTCTTTTCCAAATGCCCATTCCTGGCCACATCTTTTGTGCTCAATTCAGTCATATACAGGCACTAGACCAAATAATAGAAACAACAAATGAAAAGGACTTGCACTTTGAAGTAATAACAATTAAATTGAAGTAATCACAATTAAATCACAATTAAAAGAAGTCTATGTGTTTCATATGAATGTCCACACCAATTACCTATACATTTCTGCTGTAAAAGATATTTTAAAATGAACACTTCAATATTAAAGTTTCAAAAGCAATGGGAAATCTAACAGATTTTGAAAGATGTCAGATATTTTAAGTGCACAAATTGGAGGTGCATCAGTCACAGAAATGGCAAAATTACTTGAAGTGTCAAGGGGAACAATATAGAAAAGCATGATGTCATGTGCCAAACAAGGAAAAACTGCATCAGGAAAGAGGAACAGTAGTTGCAGTAAACAATATAGTCAACAATCTGAAAATAGCTAGGCCTATTTTTATTTAAAAATTATTTTGTCATAGCTCTTATACAATTTCTTTGTGTGAAGTATGTTGATTATATTTTAAAACACACATTTTTGTTTGAATGCAATGCATTATACAGGCCACAGAGGTTGTGACAAAATTGTTTTGTTTTTGAGATAGCTTTCCAGGCAAGTACTTTATGGTTGTGGCCTTTGGTATTGATCCCGGGCAGAGTGGTGATTAGTCTGGTAAAGACCCATCATATGTATTAAAAATCACTTGCATTGTTTCTCATTTAGTTTTTTACCATAACAACATAATATCTATCAAATTTAAGCTTGGCAAGAAATATTGAGGTATCAGCATTAGCTATTATCAAGTATAAAATTAATTGGCTTGATTTTTTTTTCCATGCATGTGTGCCAATGTTGGTCTTCTTGTCAACAGGTTGCTGTGATGTGGTTATTACTACTATAAAATTTGTATATGTAGAAAATATTAAAATTCAAATCGTGCTGATTTGAAAGGCACCAACGTATTACAATATTATTTTGATTTAGTTGAGGCAAGGCTCTTTTAAAGACATGGGTAGTATATAGTAGACTGTAAATATAATGTGTCTTTTGTCCATAAGATTGAGTAATGGATTGTTGTAGTGTTCTAGATGAATAAAGTATGTGAAACAGAATATATTATTACTGTTACATTTTAAAATAACTTAAAAAATAAAGAAACAAAACACTGTGGTTTAATTCAAATGTACCCTGGCAATGGAATGCTGTATTTATTCAAATGAAGGGTACGTTCAATGATCGTCACAGGTTTGCTAATAAAGAGTCATCACACAACTGACAGTGGAACCACTTTGTTGAATGAATGAGTCATAGCTGGAGGTGCACCAAGAAGAGTGTCTTTGAAATAAATATTGTTCTTTGAATTGTAAGTGTTTTGTTTTCCTTTGTGGAATTTTTTTTTTCTGTGAAACAGTGCGTGCTAACACACAAATGTCATCTTCATCAATCATACGGAAGAAAGTGTGCAACCACAGTGATCAGTGTTTAATTGTTAATTAGTATGGTAATAGATTCATTTTGGTCTTGCAAAAAGGCAAATTGCTTTTCATTATGCAAGCAACGTGTGAGGTTAAAAAGATGGGACTTAGATGGGGGAGAGATATAAATAGAGGATCTTCAAGGGAAAAGTGAAACCCAGAGAGAGTTGGATGTGGTTCACAAGGTACAATGATTTGATGCATGTCACAAAATGAAATCATTTCCCTGGTTTGAACAGCGAGTAGGTCATGGGGACTCACAGAGTCAGTCAAATGCAAGGAAATCAATTCAGCTCTTGGTATGGAGACACAGAAGTCACACATGAGTCATGTAGTAGCTTCAGTATATAAATAGTCTTAGGACTTCATAGTATACAAAACATGGCATTTCTAGATTTGATAATTTTACAGTTAAAAATTAAATAATTTTACAGTTATATCTAACTAATTTTTATAGTTATATAAAAATAAGAGTAGATTTTCAGTGAAAGGAGTCTGAGGTTTTGAAAGGTGTCGGGTATTGGCATATTGTATGTGATACGTGGAGGAGTACAGAGGTCAAAGCTGAGTAGCAGCAATACTGACAATGTTTATGTAAGTAGAACCAAATTAAAAGTGAAACCATGACCTTGGCATGCAAATGACAAGATCCAGAACATGCACAATGGCGCAAAGTAATAAGCAGCATAGTGCTTATTTCTTCCATATTTTTCTATTATTTAAATGAATCTGGATGTTGGGTCAATAGTTTGACCACCAATATTCAAATATGTGATGCCATTCTCATGAAAATGGATTTCACCTTCAGATTACCATATTAGTACATGAAAAGAAATCATAAACAACTAAGGGGAAAAAAGTACATCCCTCTGTGGCTCAGGGGATGCATCCACTCCAGAGTCTTCCAGCTTTGAAACAAACATGTTGACAAATGTAAAGGTTTCCTCAATATACAAATGCAATGATCGTAGTACCAATGTGTGTAATCATTGTGTCATCCCATTCATTGGTGTTCACGGCGAGAAGTAAATAGTATATAACTTGCAGTGATGTGGGTGGAGTTTTTATTCACCAGCACATGTAGTTAGTGTTCATAGGGACAACACCATGACACAATGACATTTATTTATTATTTTATAGAAAGCACAGCTCTTTACGATGATCCCAAGAAATAAATACACACAATGAACCCTCACACTCTGTTGGTTTTAACAAAGGGCACCAGAGATGGGGTCAGTTTTAACAACACGGGGTAAGGTTTAAAACACCTATCAGCTCTTGAGTCCTGGAAAATAACTTATAAACTAGTGTTGATATACCACCTCATAAGAAATTTACCACATTTGGATAACAAGATCCATAAAGCTTCTGAAGGGAACAATAGCTAATGACTACTGAGAATACTACAGCACACCCTATAACTTGAGTGAAGGTGCACAACAATGCCCTTTCATCAAAGGCTGCAGTATATTAAATGCCATGGCTTGAATATATCAGACTCTGAATGGCTGACATATGTGCTTTACTATCTTGTATAAGAAATATTTATATGTATAAGAGTATTTTCATCCCTTCTTTTGAGCCTGAACTTCTACAATGGTATGGTTGCAAAGTAATTCTCATCATTGCCTTGAACATCATATGTCAATGAGTTCCATAGCCATTACATACCCATACTACTGCCCTTATCTCAGTAGCCTGGAAAGAGAAATTGTATTATAACCATAACATTGAAGGTTCACATCCTGGGTGATTTGCTGTTGATTGTTTGTGTTCACTTAATTTGAATTGCTTCAGTTAATATTGACCTATATGAATGAGTAAGATGCAAATGGAAAGGGGAACACTATGTAACTGATCCAATAGAAGGATATCTCCCAAGCTAATAAATAACACAGTTATTTATCACCTTCCATTTAGAATGTGTACTAGTATACAGATGGTAACACATATTTGACACATTCTAAATTCTAACTGACTGAGGATTTACAATGGCACTGTATATGATGCAACTGTTTTCAGTAAACAACTGCCCATGGTGAAATCCCATGCTGTGCTGAGAGCCATACAGCATCGACTACCAAAGGCACACGTCAAATAGTGCTTGTTTACTGGATACAAACTTACTGTTACCTGTTATGAATTATGCACAACCTATGGACATCTATCCTACTGCCTAATATCACCTCTCTTTGTCTGCATCAATATTTTTCTGTGTCTGCTATAGATCTGGTCTAATGGAATGATGCATGTGCAATCATGTGGAATTCCATCGATCCGGTGAATCTGCAGAATATCAGTCTACAGCTTGGCCAGGGAATAACAAAGCATCAGGGTAGGAGGCTGATGCAGGACAAAATCTGCATGAACTCTGAATTCCCAAAAGAACTCACACTTGCTATTATTTGTAAAGGACAATATATTTGGTCTAAGCAAGAAAAGATGTGGGGTGGAAAAAAATCTGGCATAGCTCAGTGCCCTTGTATGCATCTTGTATTGCCATGAAGAGCAAATGGTATCTTCATGGGGCTCTTAAAGCCAAGATAAGGTCCCCTCTGACAGGAAAACATCGAAACACATCCTCTCCACTGCCGGGCACCTTCCCCACAGGGACAGTATTATCAGCAATGCCGCTGGAGTTGTATCTCAATCCTGCCGGAAGGTTGTGGGAAATAAACAGTCCAGATTGAAGCTTGGTTCTCACTTCTGACATCACTGTTTTTGTTTTTATTTGATTTTTTTTTCACTTCATCATGCTAGCATGAAATGTATTCCTTGAGAAATATTAAACCTTGCCTAGGCCTCAATATCAGTCAAATATAAGTGGATGAAGAACACACTTGTGCAATGTAACATGGCTGAACCATGATGCTTTTTCTGGAATTTTTTTTTTTTTCAGATTTGTAGATAAACTTGGGCTGTGGGCAGTGCCATTGAGCAGGTTTGAAATGTTCTTTCCTCTGTCACTGTGTGTGTCTGATGCATTTGTGTTCAACATGTACAGTACATTAGTATGTCCCACTATTTTCCAGGAGTTTCACTTAATTATCTATGTATATTATTGTAGCAAAGGGCAAGAGCAGTCGCCCCACCCGGCCTCAAACCCAGGTCTACGGGGTACCAAACATGCGACTTTGACCACAACGCCAAAGAGCCAGGCTTGTTGGTATGGCAGTCAGACCACATACTCAACCATAGTGACAGCACTCCGTCACACTGCCCTCCCCTTCGGGAAGCGTGCCCATGCACTTCACGCACAGAGGTGTACCTCACGCATTCCCCTGCTGTACTTCTCCCATCCCAGGATGCCTCACTCACTCGTGCTTCACCCATCTCTAGGGTCCCCTCACACCAGGGTCAACCTAACCTGGGGGTCCCTCATACGGCTCACACACTGGGCACACCTCTGATGGCCTCGCGGCCAGCCATTCCACTCTGACACCATATGTAGCGAAGGGTGAGAGCAGTCGCCCCACCTGGCCTCGAACCCTCGAGGTCTAGGGGGTACCAAACATGCGACTTTGACCACGACGCCAAAGAGCCAGGCTCGTTGGTATGGCAGTCAGAGCGCATACTCAACCATTGTGACGGCACTCCGTCACAATTATATTTAAAAAACAAATAATAATAGCAGCATTGTTGAATGGAATTATTTTCCAGTTTTCACAGGTTTGCTAAAATGTTTTTTTCCCCCCTCTGGAAAATGAACAACGTTTAGTGTTTTATTTGGAAATGGCAATATACTTCATAAAATTTGATTGATTGATTGACTGCCTGATGATGTTATGAAAGGCTATAAAAGTGCTATGAACTGTGGAGTAATCCACTAAAGTTTTTATTATTATTTGTAGAGTTTATGATCAATTCAAGTGTACTGCACTCCAGTAGATGGTTTCTATGTTACAGTTCAAATCCATGAAGGTAATGGTTAATATAGAACCTTTTCTAACAAAAATGTTAATGGCTATTCAGAAATGCACTGTTTCAATTCACTGAATTGTAAAATTTAAAAAAGCAAGAAAAAACAGAATATTTAAAACAGAGATGAAATGCCTGAACAAGATGAGAAGTCCAGAGTGTTCAGAGCCATGTGCTGTGTGGCCAAAGTAAAATTAGGACGGGATTAATCCAAGACCTAAAATATCACAGAAAGTCTTTTATGCGGAACCGAAAAGCAGGAAGCTACATTTGATACTGGGACGAGTACAGCATACCAGATTCTACAGATCCGGACATCTGAGAGGCCATGCAAAAAAAAAAAAAATACTAAATACATTGAATAAAATGTGCATTTTGCTTTTGCAGAGTTTCCAGCTGCCAAACGGGATTAGAGAGCTCCAAAGTTGCAACAGGCCGGCTTGGTTGGGAATGAGCAGTTTGGCTTAAATCTGCGTTTTTTTCGGCCTTTTCAGTGCTTTTTTTTATCTGCCAGTGCCATATGCCTCTCGTCACTAACCATTCTTATCAATCCAGGCTCAGAATCTGTCTTGTCTCCCCAAGGGATTGGATGATCTTTTCAGTAAATTCAGTCTGACTTGACTTTTGAGGCCTAAGCAGTGTCATTCGGCAACAGCCTGAGGTGAGTCAGCGGCAATGAGCGAGGCGGGGGTACAGGGTCCAGGGGTGTTGGCCACATGAAAAGGAACCACAGCTGTCAAGAGCTCTGACAGGTGTCTGTCATAGTCACCCTCTTTAAGACTTTCTCCTTTGTGACCGTATTGGGTCCCTTGCACCAACCACTAAAGCCTGAATCCACAGGAGAGCGCCATTCAGGTCCACCCTGTCTTTGTTGAAAAGTGTCACAATATGCCGACTGCTACGGGATTCACTTCTTTCCCATTGATCAAAAATGGAGAACTCAATTATTTCATCACAACACTAGCCAGTAAGATCATTGGTAAATACAAAAATGGTCTTCAACAGTTTGAGTCAGGAAAATAATTGTTTATTCATAGCACATGTGTTTTTTACCATTCAGAATTCCGTGCGTTCATATGTTCACTCCAGGAACATATGGTGTTCATTAAAAGCCTTTTCTGCACTTAACTCAAATACTGTTTGGGTGCTGCTATGATGCAAAAGTAAGGACACAGATACATCATGATGGATTTTCCTCTATTCCATGCTGTATGATCTCACTTAATGGATTCACCCCAAGCATATTTAGTTAGTCTGAAAGGCACTTATCAATTGACACATTTATATTTATGACAAGTTTTGCTTAGCAGTTTGCTTGGTACAATGTTTGTTTGTATCATCAGATATACAGTATACACTATTTGTGTTAATATGGTCAAGGATGAAACCTTTACAGTGGAATGATTAGTTTGTAAGCTGCATCTACAATAGAAATTGTATCCTGCAGTAGATTAGATTTTTTTAAAAATGTGTATAGTTTCAGACGGTTTCCTTAAGTGTCACTCCTAGTCCTCAGCCCTCATTTTATTAATGTTAGCCAGTATCATTTTGCCTTGTAGACATTAGCTCCACCTCTGTGCAATCATCATTTGTATATACCAAAGAATTTTTTAATGTTGTTGTTTAATTGTTTAATTCCCATTGGCAAACAACTAATTCATATACTGGCAGAAAATGGGTAGAGTGTTTCCTTATCCATTTCAGGCACAAAAGGCAAACTGCAACCCCAAGTTAGAACAGGAAAGCAAGATGCACTTTGCCCTCATTATCAGAATCAAGAATTTGCATGCTGAAATAAGGTTAATCTTGTAAAGAAAAATAACTCTAACAAAGTTTAATGGGTTCCAGAGCCCCAAGAGGACTCTGAAATGCCTTGAATAATTATAGATGGCTTTAGAGGCTCAAGAACATTTACTACTAGTGGTAAGATTCTTTTAGAAATACTTGTTGGAATTAATATTAATTACATTTAATGCATATTAAACACTTTGATAAACCTACACTGATACCCTCTTTATGAGTAACTTTAAGAACAAATTTGATTAATAATAAACCATACCTGTTAAAGTCCCTTCGGTAGGGATGCATTTATTAAACAGAACACTATTAGATCTACTTTATTCATTCAGTAATTTTTTGTCTTTTAATGAGTAATAGGTTGAGGATGGAGCTAGGGACTACTGTTGTTGCCACAGTAAGGCTAGTTAGCAAGTTTGCATGCATTTTAAGTTATGCTTTTAAAGTATATTATTAATTCTCTATGTGTAGCAGGGGAAGTAATAGCACATAACACATACCATTATGCAATACAGCTTTAAAAATATAGCACAGAAACACACAGTACATGAATATGAGGGCAGAAGCAGTTCACCATTAAACACTAACAGGTTACTATTAGAAAGCATGGGGTTTTACAAAGCACAATGGGCCATTGTATCTGGGGAGTTATTTCACAGTTTGGGGCATGGAGATCTGAACATTTCCACATACTCCCATACCTTTAAGCTCACTTCTTTGTGTTCATTTCAAATTTATACAGTACTATGATTGTTCAGGGCTGTTACATAAAGGCCTAAAATGTGGTTTTCTCTATCATTTTGGCATTTGTAATTTTGGTTTCTTTTATGCATTTTTTACCATTAGCATTTTTTACTTTCAAGTTTAAAGTATATTCATTAGCCACCAAAGGAGCTGCCATTTTTCAAAAGGTTCCACCAAGCAGTCTACACCAATGCAGTCAAATCATTGCAGACACTACATGCAGGTAGCATAAAAGTGATTCAATTGAAAATACCTTTAAAACAGATATAAATAAGGCAGATTAAATTAAATGCTTTCACATAAGAGCTGATTTGCACTAAATGGAAAATGGAAAGACCAATTATTTTTTTTACATATGAATACAAAATGAAATGAAGGGAGAGAAAGGAGGGATTGAAAAAGGCTGAATATATCTTGGGGGGGCATTACTCTGACTTTGTGAATTACAAAGTCATGTGGTTACTAGATTCCCTCTGATTTTATTTCTAGTAAAGTAGTTGTATTTAGACTGAAACTCTCTTTCTATGTTGCCCATAATCCATATTTTGGAAACCTACTGAAAAGATTGCATGCAAATGGTCACTGACCACCACAAGGTAGAAGATGGCCATAAATGAATGCACACAAAGCTAAATCTACCACTGTAGTGTCATTTAATAAGAAAAATCACTGTTGCTGCTACAGTGGCAACCCTGCCAGAAAGAGGATATACGTATTTCCTGTTGTTATAGTTGCTTTCTTTTATATCATATTTTTCCTATTCAGAGGTTTGAATGAACAGTGAGAGCACTGTATGGGTTTAGAATAGAGTAAAGTCTTCATAAAAAGGCCTGCTACATAAAAAGATTGTGATAAACAGTTAGAAAACTGTCATGTATAGCAATGGCAAGTATATGTGAAAAGAAAACACAAATGCTGTGATGGGTTCAGTAATGTAAAACTTCTGAATTTAAGCCAGAACACTGTATCAGAACTGCTGTTAGAATTAAGCTTCTTCATTTATATTTCAAATACAACACTCACCCACAGAATATGCTGTCTGATTCATATATTATTTATTATATTATTTTTGCACTGCTCTCTCTAAGACAAGCATTTTCACATGGATACACGTCTTCCAAGCAATGCTAACAATTTATTGTTACAAGCCCTGTGAAAGGCAAATACAGGTAACAAAGAACCTTTCAATTACATAAATTGTCAGTTTTTTAATATTTTGTCACAAGAGATATCTGAGTGCAACCAGTTCTCTCTGATTAATTTTGTAAAGAAAAATAGTCTTCCCTTTCCCCATTGAATGAATGCTCATTAATTTTTTTGTGTGTGAAAGCATTTCATTTAATTGACCTCCTGTATATCAGATGTTATTTAAATTTCATAGATTTTACAGTATGTGCCCTAAGATTCCGAAATAACTTGACATCATCCTAGGCAGCCTAGCGAGACCTTTAGAGATGCTGTCTGCATGGTAGTTAATGAGCACATTTCAAATCTGTCAGTGTCAAGCAAAGTATCCGTAATAAAAAATAAAAACAACCTATAAATCTGTATATTTTAGAGAATGCAGCATGGTAGGACCCAAAGTTATATAGTAGTAATGATTTCCTTTAAGATGTCCACATATTTTCTTATTGGACCAATCAGGAAAACTACACACAGTGCCTCCTCACCCAGATGCTACCATGCCTTGAACTTCCCACAGCAGCTACATAAACCTGAATCTGAGCGAATGTCTTAACTGTGGTCACTTTCTAACAGCATTCCAACTTTCATGCACAGTATCAAACTGCCATTAATAGACATGGTTTATGCAACACTATTGCTTTGGTCCAATAACTGAATGACTTTTTGTGTTGTTTTTCCATTGTTCAAGGCCAGCATTTTGTAGAGTTGTCTTTCCAAAAACATTGCTACTCAGAACGCACAAAATAACTCTGTACAGTATGGATCCTGTGGTTCAGCTTTGGTTAGCTATGAGTAGATGGCATTCTGAAGCACTGGTCCAGCACAGCAAAACCCTAGGATAACCTAACTTAAACCATTTAGTGTGAAGAGCACGATTAGCTACGCCCACTGCTGTCTACTGAAACAAGTTGCTCCCTTAAAAACTCCGGTCAAGAGCTGCATGCCAGGACTGTAAAAAAAATGCAACCTTATTCTAGTCATGTAGTTCAGTAGATACACACAGTATCTCTTGTAGATGTGATTTAACTAATATTTCCATTTATGATAACAGAAATTACTATATGTTGATCTAGTGAGCCCACTAAGCACTGATGCTCCAAATGAGTAGAAAATACTAATAAAGATTCAGAAACTGTGATTCCATAGTGCACCACAGTACAAGTTTACACTACCTGAAAAAAAGTCTCACCATCTAGTAATTAATTACTACAGCACTTAACATTCTCTGCCAGCCACTGGTCATGCCATTATCTTTTACCTCATCCTTTTGTATGGGTCTGAATGAATATTCATTGATCAAAACTGAAAACATAGCTGAAACACCCTCAAAAATTGTGCTCAATTTGTTACAATCGTAGATTAGTCAACTAACTGACTATTTTGTGAAGGCAATGTAAGTTACCACTGCTGATAGTTTTTGTCACCAGATCAAATGACATGTAAGGGTAGATTTTTTTTTTTGCTTCATTTGAGCAAGAAGCCCATGATTAAGGTTCAAAATAATCAGTTGATCAAGAATAGCATAATGTTACTTTGCTATATGTCATCAGTTCAATGGTAAAGGTTTGATACTTATAACAAATGTATATTTTTGGCCAGGTTTACATTCAACACAGTTGCAACTGACTTAAAAAATTGTGCAGTTTTGCTGAGAGAAATCATATCTCTGCATTAGATATATTGAAATGTGTGACTGAAGACACTTGCCTCAAGCACATGTTCGTGTCTGAGTTAAGGGTGACATACATGGGAGAGTTTGATCTGTGCAGTGTTCGCTGACGGATTTTGATCATATTCACTTCATTTACCAAAAATCATCAGCCTCATTAGTATGCAAAATTATCCTGCAAGCTACCAGAACTTTCATTGAAGTTGATGCATCATTTATTTTTAATTATAACACAGACGGTATGGAATACGGAAAATCATCAGACCTTTGTAAAATATTAAACACATTTTTAACTCCTCTGTTTCTGGATCCTACGGTCACAAGTATGATGGATGCCCAAGAGAATGAATATGAGACGTGTGAGCCTCCTGGTAAATTATTAAATATGATATTACCAACATCACTGAGAAAGATATTGGAAGCGCAGTTATCTCTGCTGGTGAGAATTGAGAAGCGAAGAGGTGCTAATATGAGACACTCAGAATAAAGTGGCCATGGCATAGGATTCAGGTTTCTCTGGGACTCTGCTGCTGAATAAAATCAAATGAAGATGACATGAAGAGCAGGGTGTTTGATTTCCTGACTTCCAACCCCGCTTATCTCCATAGCCCAGCGTGTCACGTTCAGAAAAGCCATTAACTTCGAGACAAGGCAGACGTGCCTCGGAAAATAGGGTGCAAGACGTCTCTGTCTGGATGAGAGACTTCATCACTTTAGGTGTTGAAGGCCTCCTGAATTCGTCTGATCTGGTGAGGAATTAGATCCAGTTAAGGTACAACAGCCATGGTGAAGTCACTGCAGGGAACACTATAGCCACAGCAGGTAAATATTTAATTGTTTTGCAATTTAATTGGTTCATCCATTATAACAAATATTCTGTCATGTTCTGTCTCAGTGACTTGGGAGGGGACAACCCCCATTCTGCTCCCCCATACTGCCCAGTGTATGTAGATGTCATATTTGTGTGTGTGTGTGTGTGTGTGTGTGTGTGTGTATATATATATATATATGACATATCATTTATGTCACTCCCCTACTGATGGGACACAAAAAGCCTTTTAAGAAAAGCATTTATTTTTTCTACTTGCACTCTATTTACATGTTTTTCTTCTTTCTCCATACTCCTGCGATTTACAAAGAACCTGTGATTTATGCCAGGGCATACAAGTAAAGTATTGATCTTCTTACATCTGTTTGCTCTAAATGAAAATCACTTTACAGAACCCGGTGATAAATGTCTGGTGGAATCACAGATGACAGGCAAAGTGGCCCTTCGGTGTAGGAGCGCCAGAGAGCTTTCTGTTCTCTCCCAAATGATGACATTTGATTTTTGTCTGGCTGCAGCCATTATTATGACACGCGCCACGTGGAAAATCAATCGCTCTTTCCCCTTTGCTGCGCACACCTGTGGGTAAGAAATGTTAATGGGCTTGCCTCCCTGATACAAGTCATTTAGAAACCAGCCGCCTAACACGACCCGCATAGATTAAACCCCTGTCTGTGCTGCAAGTTGTTTCCATCATTAGGGGCACATGTAAAGGGGGGCAGCTCTGAGTTGGCATGCGTCCGGCATTTCCAAACAGGGTTTTTATTTTTTTTTGAGATTGCAGAGAAGCATCTCTCACTTCATGGCAGTATAGCACAGCACTCAGGTCCCCTGTACGCAATGATGAATCCAAACAGCAGCTGTCACTGTTATCTTCCCTGTCTTACAGACTGTAACAGCTTGCAGCGCAATAAAAGTTAAAAACATTTGCGATAACAGTGATAGTCCCTCCCAGCCGAGTAGAAGGTTTTCTCTCTCTCTATTTCTCTATTTGCTGCAGGCAAATTTGTGTACTCTGTCTAGTCTTATTTTGTCAGCACAGACCAGACCAGACACCCCCCTCCATGCCCAAAATATTCTGAGGAGAGAAGTTGTATCTCAAAAAGAAGGCAATCTTGAGTATCTGACGCCAGCACACATTCACGTCAGGAGCTGGAGCAGAGAGAAATGCAGCTTTCCTGGGATGATTATTTTAGTAATAAATCACAAAAATCGCATGTCCTACAGAGGGCTGGAAATAAAGAAAGCTCGCTGCATTGCCTAACACACCTTGTAACTGTCATGACTGAAAACCATGCAAACTGTACTCAGCCACGCAACAAGAATGGAGCATCATAACAGTTTGATTCAATCAGATGTTGCACAGGGTTGCCCATGTCACATTAGGGAATGAAACTGTGAGTCCTGCAGTGGACTCAGCTCAGCAAAACTCCTTAGCTTCCTAATGTAAGACAATAAATCAGTCTGTAGCGAAGGGTGAAAGCAGTCACCCCACCCAGCCTTGAACCCGGGTCTACGGGGTACCAAACATACGACTTTGACCGCGACACCAAAGAGCCAGGCTCGTTGGTATGGCAGTCAAAGCACATGCTCAACCGTAGTGACGGCACTCTGTCACACTGCCCTCCCCTTCAGGAAGCATGCCCATGCACTTCACACACCATGGCATCCCTCACGCATTCCCCCTGTACTTCTCCCATCCCAGGGTGCCCCACTCACTTGTGCTTCACCCATCTCTGGGGTCCCTCACACCGGGGTCAACCTAACCTGGGGGTCCCTCATACAGCTCACACACTGGGCACGCCTCCGATGGCCTCGTGGCCGGCCATCCCACTTCTGACACCATTTGTAGCGAAGGGCGAGAGCAGTCACCCCACCCAGCCTTGAACCCGGGTCTACGGGGTACCAAACATGCGACTTTGACCGTGACGCCAAAGAGCCAGGCTCGTTGGCATGGCAGTCAAAGCACATACTCAACCGTAGTGACGGCACTCCGTCACATCACACAGTCTTTGACTTAAAACATGTTGTGTGTTCAACATTTCAATAAATGAGTTTTTAATTGTGGTAGACTATACACATGAAAAGTCCATTGCGGGGAGTAGCTGCAGCAACTGTGTCATATTTGTGAAGGTGCTGACTGCAACAAAAAAAATATATGCTGAACATGCAGTTTGTAATTGCAATCTCTTGCACAGCAGCTTATGAATAATATATTCTCTGAATTTGTTTGTGTATAATGCAGCATGATAATTAAATGTCATACTCTCCTCATGCTAATATGGGATTTTTTTAAAGACAACTGTACTTTGGCTTTTTACATCCCAGGTCATGTGGATCGTGGAAAGGACGTGGTGTTGATGGATGCACTTGCCGAGATGTACAGTTGCAGGCTGTCTCTGGATCTTGTTTTTGGTTGTTTTGGCTTCCTGAGGGACAGCTGGATTTTGGGATAAACATCCCTCTCTCCTGAGGCCCATGGCCAGATTTCAGGTGGTAGAGAGGGTGTAAATCTGTCTGGAACTGTACTGAGCTCAGGAGATGGAGAGGGTCTCTCCACGCTGTGCAGTCCAGGTCCCCTGCTGCAGCTACCAGAGCAGGGACAGGGCCAGCTGTTCCTCCTAAATCAGACTCTTACAGGGCTGTCGTGCACAATTCCATCTGCTTGATTTGCGTGATGCAGTTGTGTTCCAGCCAGAATGTGCAGCATCATGCTACTGTGGGGGGCTACATGCAGTGGATCCTTCTCTGGCAGCATGTCTTGGTTTGGGATGAATCCCCATGACGGCAGTGGGACAGACATTTACTGATGCCCCAGTGCAATGGCCATGTACATAATTTGAACGGATGGGCTGGACTGTCCCCGTCATTGTTTTCTATTTCTTGAAGAAAAATTGAGCTAGGGAAAGAAAGGATGAGACTGGCTCATCTCTTTCAGATGGAAATTAGAGGAATGCCGTTTTTATTGCACAATGCACCATGTCAGAAGCAAACGTGATTTTCTGTGAAGTCTGACAGGAGTAATTGCATGCACAATGCAATTAACAAGCCTTTTGTCAAGACACAGAGGGCCAGCTCTCACGAGTTGTGTATCACAAACTCCTTAATATATACCTCTGAATGATGGGGGAATTGTGGCTATCAGTTTGGACTGGACAGCATTAACAATTTACTCTTGGATATGGACACCTCTCACCTTGCCCGCCTGCCTCTCCACGTTCATCTTATTCAACTTATTCAAGCCCAGTCTTTGCTTATGTTCAATATGTAATGACAAGAATCTTCCATTTGCAGGACACTGTATGGACGGTTGTTTGCCATTAAGAGCAAATGTTTGGGATTGTAACCCAAAGGTTGTTGGATGGCTTCCCAGGCGGGTCATTGTTCTTGTACCCTTGAGCAAGGTTCTTAACCCAAACTGCTTCTGTAAGTATCTACATTATAAAGTACCAGCATAATAAATTGAAGAGTGTAATTTGTTTAAGATGAGAGTGCTTGCTAAGCTTATGTATTAGTGACAGATATGAATGTCTGTACCTTGTAGACATTGTTTTTCAGACCACAGAGACACACGAGTGCTCATCCTGGTATTGCAAGTTTCTTTTCCCTGCTTCACCTTGTCTGCATTCAATTTAGATGTTGACTATAAGATCGAATGGTGCAAACTATTATAGAGAACACTGAGAAAACCCAACTGAAAAGTCTCAATCGCCTTCTCTATTAATATCACAGACACCCTAATGCCCTTAATTATGTTATCTTAACATGAAGACATACTGGAATTGAACTTCACACAATTCCATTTACAGCAGGAGTGGCAGTACAAGTGATTGGTAGACATGAAAAGCAATGGCTGAATGCAATTCAGAGGCTATTTTCTGTTGGACTAGAAAAAGTCTATCGCTTCAGCAAGTGTGATTTTGTATGTTTTCTTCCTCTGCCTCTGTGTTGTGTCCT
This sequence comes from Megalops atlanticus, assembly GCA_019176425.1. Classification (NCBI taxonomy): domain Eukaryota; kingdom Metazoa; phylum Chordata; class Actinopteri; order Elopiformes; family Megalopidae; genus Megalops; species Megalops atlanticus. The sequence continues at coordinate 18,174,371 of CM032878.1, read as the reverse complement.
ATCATTCTGTCATTTGGTGTGTGACCATCATTAATTGCCAGTCAAGTGTGGAGTGTGTGGGCCTTGTGCCCTTTGTAATCGAAAGGCTTGTGTGCTTTACAAAAACTGGGTTTCAGGAGAAATTCCTTGAAATCAGTTGTGAAAATTAATACATGATCTGGATGTTTGTGATTTTCACAAAGGTAGCCATGCAAGGGTGTGTTTAAGATCATTTAAGTTCATTTTCATGGAATAACTAACAACTGTCACAAATATTAATTTATTCATTTGTGAGGAAACAGTCATTCTAAATAATAACAGCATGCTTTCTCTGAAATTGGACAGGAGAAACCTGTCTGTAAATCGCAAAATGCAAACTTTCATAAACTGCAACCAAATGTGAACTACAAATTATGATTTCTGAACACAAAATTTTACCATAGGTTTTCCATATTGAATTTCTAGCCACTTGAAATGATCATGCAATTCCTGTCTTTTTTCTGGTTCAGTGTATTTCTGAGAAGAAAGACCTTGTATCTCTGCATGTGCGCAGCACCACCTCCCCAGGGCTATGCCTGGTTGCCTTGGATGGGGTGTTTCAAAGCTCACTCCTACATTGCGCTGATACATTCTGTCCAATGCTCACCAAGACTCAGCAGAGTTTGACCACCCACAGATCAGTATATCATATTAGCTGGCTAAACATTGCTATGACTTACAGCGTAAGAGCAATGCCTCTTTGAAAATGATGCTATGAAGAGTCTGAGAAGTGTTTAAAAATCTTTTTTTTTCCATCATTACGGTCAAAATTCTTTTCTGTAGGAGAAACAATTGAAAAGACCATTCGGCATAGACAATAGCTCACAAAGAATAGTGCACATCTCAATCACAGCCTTTTTTTGTGGAGAAAATTATCTTTATTGTGTGGTTCTGTATATTCTGTTTACCCAGTGATGATGACCATACAAGTCTACAACTTGTTATACCAGTTTGAGAAAGTATGAAAAATCTAGTAGAAATCACAATAACCATTATGAGGAGAAATTCATTCAAGTCAAGATAGTAGCACTAGTAATATAAGCTATATTCTGTTGTAGACTTAGACTTCCAAAACACCGACCTCAGACAAGAATCCAAAATTGAATTGAATGAAAACAATGAGATGGCCTCCTCAAAGTGGATCCCCAGATGTTGGGGGTTGAAGTGATAACACAGAACAAAAGAAGTCCCCTGAGCTGAAAGGATAAATGTGTGTATTGGTGGGGGATGAGGTGTTGTCTAGGAGTTTATGGTCCAGCTACTTCTGCACCTGACTGAATATGCTAATGTCTCATCTCCATAATTGGACGCTGGCAGCAGGAGGGTGCTTCCGCGCAAATCGCGGCCAGCCGCCAAGCGTGGCAGCGGGAAGTGCATCTGTCCGGCAGCAGATAGCTACACGTAAACATGGCGGAGTTATTCAACAGCAATTTGTTTATTTAATCAGGTAGCACGGCTACGGGACCATTGCCTGGCCTGCACAGGTGATAAGAGGGGGGGACATGCTGCCATTGGTCATACCCCAGTGTGCTGCTTATCAGTGCCAGCCAGAATCTGTGCCATCCCACACTACCTGCGCGCATGGACAGAATGACTGTAAGCGCTGCCACCAGCAGAGCGGAAATGACCTCAGCTCACCCTGCTTCATGGCACCCAGGTTGTCTATCTGCTCTGTAAAGGGGTTCCACGTGTGGACACACTCCAGTCAGTGAGCTGACCAAGCCTGAGATGAAAAGATTGCTGTAGAAAACAGTCACCAGCTAACCCCATGATTCTCTCACATCCTCTTTCAAAATAAGAAAATACGCTTTTAATAATCTAATATTTCATCAATGTAATATGTCATAAACTGTGCTCCAACACAGGGCACAGATGGTGGCAAACAGCGAACAATGTCCTCCCTGCGGTTTTGGGCTGTAATCCACTCAGAAACCAATTATCCCTGACAAATTTCATATTGATGCTGCGGGGAATGAAGTGAATCTAGTCATAATTTTACTGCCCCTGGTGCAAAATAACAAGATACATTTCTCATCACCCAGGCCCTTCACCTGTTCAACAGCAATCACCCCCTGTTCCAAAGAATAGACAATATGACTGCTAATCTGCGGCAAAATTAAAACACACTGTACTCTTAAGGTGTACCTATACACAGACTGGTTTATACCAGTTTGTACTGGTTTTCAAACCTTTTGAAGTAAATATCTAATTTTACTATCAGGCCTCTTCAAAGGGTTTGTGGTTTGTTTACTTTTTTTAACAACAAGAAGAAAGTGCAAGGAGAGAAACAGTGGAACGGATTGAGATTAATGAAGAACCCGTCAGACTTCAAAGGCCTCCTTACTTGAGAGCACACAAACGACGGAGGACGAGGTGAGAAACCAGCTTCCTGCTATGCTGAAACCACCCGTTGCTAGGTTACCGATTTCTACCTGTTACTTCATGAGAAAATCATAAACAGTAGATAATTTCAACAAGTGAATTTGTAACAAAAATGTTTCGTTTCGAGAGTGGAATACTGACAGGCTGAAGCCTTTCAATGAAGTCAATGCGCACACCTTTTAATGTGATTTGCAAAGATTTTGCAGGAGATTTGCAAAGATTCAACAGTCATTCAGGACAAAAGGATGTTGTGCACAATACAGACTGAACAACAGCAGGAGAATGTTGAGCCTTTATTGTTTCACAGGCATTTATTAAATATAATGTTATGAGGGTTTCAGGATTAGAGCTGGTTTCTTAGTTTTCAAGACAAACAGTTGAAATGTCTGAGCGCTGCATGTATTAATGTAATAGACATCATTTTTCCATGATCTCCTTTCTGACGGTAGGTTGAATGGAAAAAAGATTCAACTTGTGTTTGGGAATATTCAAAAAGGGCTTCCAAAGTTAGGCATCTGCCTCATATCTGGTAACCTCCAAAATTATTTCCATATCAGAGCATCTGCAGGGGAATGACTTTAGCACATCAGTGTTTTTTTAAGGTAACTAATGTGTTGCCCCTTGGCTGCCTCTTGACTTTAATAGACAATGCAAGCATTGGCAGTCTTGATGCACAAGTAGCTAAATTGCCACCTGACAATTTTCCATTAGCATGTTCTGATCTTGCTAATAGTTCACTTGCATTAACAACAACCATTCTCTTAGCACTGAATAGACATACACTTCAGTGTCTCCCTTTCTCAAAACTCAACATAAGTCTCACAGACTGGATGGCAAATGGAATCAGTGACATTTTCCTGTTCGTTTCCCATGTAGCCAGTCCCTAAAGGGAGGTTTTGCAGATACAGCTTCATGCACCCTCAAGTTGAGCAGCTTCATCTCACCACAATGCACATGATAGGATTAGAAAATAAGTGTCAGCACTGATAAACTGTGGGGGAGTCTCACATTTTATTCAGACATAGCTCAGAAGCAGCACAGAAAAAAGCTCTTTAGGGATCTGAACTTTCAAATTCTAAACCATACAGAATTTTCAACTCAAAGAGCCTTTACAGGTGTAACATGTTCAATTCCCAAAAAAATGTTCATAGTGATGGTACATTTCAATTCAACCAGCCAAGGGTTTTTTGCTTTCCACTCCACTGGGCATCTGGGCATCCACATTGGGTTCTAGGGCCCAAATGAGCCATTAAAAATGCTTTATCCTATGAATTAGGAACATCAAAGGAAAGTTTCCCACAACAAATGACACCCATCTCTTGCCTTTATTCAGCTTCTATATAGGTTGCTCATTTATATTTGTAATTTGGCCAAGGCAACTTGCCTCCTAAAAACCATAAATCCCTTCAGGGACTACAGGCAAATTGCAAAATGATATTGAAATGGTGGTAAGCAGTAATGACTAGAGTGACTGCCATATGTAATGTTTTATTCCCACAACTATTGCGTGTGGAACGTTGAAACAAAAATGACAATGAAAAGGAAGCTAACAGGAGAGGGATACAACAACAACAAAACAAAAACAAAAACACATACAAATATGAAGGATTGCATCGAGAAGAAGGGCTGCTGAAGGTGGCTGAACTGTATACAGCAAGTGTTGACAATGGCCAAAACTAAGTGCAACATGGTTGAAAAAAGCAAACTTTATTGTACTCAAAGAAATTGCACAAAAAATCATTGCCTTTCTCTAAGGATGCATGCAGATGGTTGTGATGACAAAAAGCAAATATTTGTCACTGCCAATTTTCACAAAATAGAGCCCAAAAATCATTATATGAATCCCAAACAAGTGATTTTGCTTCCTTCTCTCTTGCTGTTATTAAGAGCACCAATATCAGAAAAATAGCTCAATTAGCCATTTTGATCTGGGAAATGTATTATGACTTATTTAGGACTCATGAGATTTTAGAGACTGCAGAAATAGATGGCTCAACTGCAGAGAAAAAGCATATTTCAACAAATCAAACAAATCCAGTCAAAAGATGGGTAAATCAAATGAAGTTGTCATTTGAGACATTATTGGAACTGACAACATATGGAGCAGCTGATGTGGAAAAAAGTTACAGGAGGAGAACTGTCCAGGGTTGCTGACAGCGTACTCCTGTATCATACACCTGGGAGAGCTGTGTGGGACAGTATTGAAGGTAGAGATAAAATAGTATACCGCTATGATGGTATACCATATTGAATTATGAATTAGTAATGTCATAAATTAGAGAGTAACCTATGATATACAGTGATGCCACAAACCGCAATCTCTGTCAGCTCTTGAAATATAGGTAGTAGTTTGATTTACTGGTACTGCGTAAGTGCACTTGACAATTCTCCTTAGACGCCTTGCATTTTCTGTACATGCATACATTTGCAAGATCCAAGAAGCCATCATCTCTGACTAATTACACCGTTCAAGCATCCCTTGATGAATAAAATGCTAAATACATCAGATCTGCCCCAACACACAGATGTGCACTGACTGTGTCATACTGCTGTTCTTACGAGGACGCTGGACTATATGGAGAAATCTATCCGGTCTTCCTAGGAAAAGAGGTCTTGCAGCTCTCGGATGAAAACAGGCTGTGAAATCTGAGGGGTTTGTGAGACGTAATGGCATCTCAACACACTGAACATTGAACTGCAGTGTGTTAAACAAGCGGTGATTGAGATGTATGATGCGGTGAAAGCATTTCTGCAAAGATTATGGTAATTGTAGAAACACCTGCATGAAGGAAACTTCCCCTTTCCCTTCTTGTCAGCTCCTGCACAAGATCAATTTTCCCATATGCTGCTGCATGTTAAATTTGAGAGGCATTTCTTCTGATTGCAACAAACAGCAGTTCCATTTCCACTTTTCATGCTTTACACCATCCCCCTTTGGTGTTGTTGTGGGCAGCACTCCGGAGAATATTCAACTGGAACTGATTGAGTTGCAGTGTGAAAATGCACCCAGGGTGAAAACTGACACAATTGTGGCGTTTTGCTCTGCCACGCGGCCACAGTCTTAAGGCTACTGACAGAAAAGATAACTGCAAACTATAGGTTTTGTTAAACACTTTAAATATACATCCAATGAAAAGGTTAATTACTATATGGAGGATGGTTGTTTGTTCAAACCCCAATTTTCAGTATGGTCTATGGTGTTACTGTTTGACACCTCTGCTTCAAATGATCCTTGGCTGAGAGCATTTCAACTAGAACTAGAAACCTAGCTGAAACACAAGATGTAGATTAAAATGCCTTTGAAGTTGCTTGGCATTCAAAAAGATTTTAGAGTGTTATGAATTTTTGAAATAATGAGCCCCATTCAAATAAATGGGGCATTAAATATCTAAATGCTACTCGGCCTTGAGGTGTTTGACTATCCATGTGCTAAACTTTCACATTAGCAATAAAAAAAGACAAAACTGTCAGTTAGGTTGCTTGAGATCTTCAAAAATGCCAGTTTTGTTTATTTATTTTAAATGACGGGTCATTAAACTGAATGAGACATTCTTAAGGTTTCTTAGCCTAAAGTTCAACCAGGGAATCTAATACACAGACTTATTACACAGACAGATTATGAATCTAATAAAGCTTCAAAAAGATGGTGTTTCAGTGTAGTTATGATTAACATTTGAAGTAATGTGTACACCAGTCTGAAGATTTTATGTTAGCCATGTTCAGCCATATGACAAACCCATCCCTTGCAAGCAACCCCAGTCCCAGAAAGCATGAGGAATAGAAAGAGACTGGCCGTTGTAATTATAATTCAAATTCAGAAAAAGACTAGCACTCACTCACACCATCCTTCCCCTCCTTTTTCATTTTATTATATTAGTCTGTGCTGTCTTTGGCTGGTATGTGATGTACTGTAAAATAACTGAGTGAGATCTAGAAGGAACCACTTTCATTTAGTTCCAGTTTGGGGGAACAGCTTGTTCATAATATTTAGTAACACGCAAATCAGTCATGCTAGAAACATGCTGCCAAACTTCTCTTTGTTCAGACAGCTGAGATATGCAGCCAAAGTAAGTGGATAAAAATAACTATTGTCTTTAATATATTTGTATTATTATTAAATAATGACCCTACCAATAGTATGACTGCACCATAAACAACAAGTCATGAGTCTGAAATATACCATTTCTGGTATATTTCTGGAAATATACCAATTCTGGTTGTTCTTAATAAAGCAGTGAAATGCTTTGATAATAAACTCTGAACTGAAACTATGACTGAAGATTGTTGAATGAAATAGGCCTGCTGAATCCTCACTCTGATCAAAAACACAACACATACATTTAAATTGTTGGTAGGGAGTTTTCTGTGTGTATTTGATATTGAACCGGGAAGAGGCTTATGTGCCAGCTGGGTTGGAGAGTAAATTCGCAGGAGCACTGCCTTGCAACCAGTTATGGAATGTGCGTGTGTGTGCATGTCCTCCGTTGTGTACTTTACAGGATTCCTGGTGTCAGCAGGAGGAGGGAGACGACAGCCAACCATCCGGAGCACCAGTGGACTCAAAAGCGGCATCTAGACAAGCTGAAAGACTCCTTTTAATTTAAAAATTTTTTTTTTTGACATGGGGCTTTTTTTGAGGGTTCACGTTTTTGTGTTTTGATGGTGGCTTTAACTCCAGGAGTATGGAAGCGATAGCAAAATGCACCATCTGTTAATGAATTTTCTGCTGTATGTGTTTTGTTTGTTTGTGTGCGGACTGTTTCCAAGTTATATGTTTTTTTATGTGTGTGTGTGTTTGGGTTTTTTTTGGCCAGCGCTGCAAAACACAGGGCATTACTCTGCTGGGGCAATGGCAGTTGGGGTAACAGTGCCTGCTGACTCCCATATTGGTAAGTGAGGGAGTGGGTGAGTGTGTGTATGTATGGAGAAGTATTCATACTTGCAGGGGGATGCTATGTCTTCAGGGAGGCATCGTAGCCGCAGTTGGGTGAAGAAAGGGACAGCAGGTGGGGGCTACCCCAGAGGAGGCTGATGAGATTTCCGTCTTTCACTTTGAAGCATAATCAGCTTGGTGTCTGCTCCATTGCAAAGAAATGATCTATTCTGTATGCAATTACATTTCACTAAAAAAAAAAAAAAAAAAAGTTTAGTTTTTTTTTCTTAAATGAGTCATTCTAGTGATCTGGGTATTTATAGGGGGTGTATGAATGACGCATTCATCTAGCAGCCATTATCTCCTCTTTTACAGTGGTGAGGTAGCGACATAGTGGGAAGGAAATGGAGACATATGTCCCACTGAAGTTATTAATGCATTATTCATATGCCCTGCAGCCAATATGATTTAGCTATGTTTTTAAAATATTTATATGTTTAGGGGGTTGTTATACATAGATATGCTTATTCATCATCTATTTGTATCTATCAATTATTTGTAAAATCCATGGGGGGGGGGTCTTCATAAATTGTGTCTAGCATCTACCTTAATTAAGATTAATTACATCAGTTAATGCATAGTTATAGGGACCGAGAATATATTGATGAATATGAATATATTGAATGAATTTAACAACTAATTAAGAGCAACTGAATATAATGTTGATCTGTACTATTACATTGTTTAATAGGCACAAAGGAACAAAATGAAGATGAAGAAAAGCCTTTATTTTTATCCCTTTGTATCCCTATTTGCACAAATACTCCATGCGCTTCTTTCACAAAGAGCAGATTACTGTCAAGACATGTCCAGTCCTGATCAGTATTAAATTAAAAAAACAGTTCAGCTAACTCAATCAATTAAGCATTTCAGCATTGAGTTCAGCCAAAGTATGTCACTTTTCCCTGAGAGCACTTTCATTTACTGCTCAACATGGATGGATATTTGAGGAGACATTGCGCTGGGGAGGAAAAACAGCATTTGTCAAGGGCCGAAGCCACAACTGCCATGTTCAAGACAATCTAATCATATTTACCAGAGTAGACACACACAACTAAGTTCACTGAGGCAATATTTATATGGAATAAATATACGTCAGTGGTCATGCATGAAATCTAACCTTTGGTTTTAGCGAAAGTGACCAAGTCATCTTACGAAAAAACTGTAAAAAACTTGAATAGAATCCAGATGTCACTTTAATGGTAGTAATGTTTAATATTGAATGTTGTTACTTTGGATGGTAATTGTAAAGAACAAGTGCATTTTTACAAATACGATCTGTATGAAAGTGTGAGTTTTGAAACCCACATTTTGGTAGAAAGTTTAAGGTACAGCTACACTTTATTTCAGAAATAAATTTTGTTTTAATTTGAGGTAAAGATTAGACTGATCCTATCAAGTTCCTTCCCTGTAACTGACTATGGTGATACATTGTATATGCATGCTTTGTCTACATTCCTAAAGGTTTTAGATACTGTTTATGATCACCATAGTCTCAATGTCTCTCAATCCACTTTGTTTCCTTTTCTTTTACAGTTGTTACTGAATGTTCAAAACTATGCTCAACTCACACAGTGTTTGGGGGACAAGAACTCAGACAGGGAAAGGTGGTCCTCTTCTTGTGTTGGACAAGGTGTGTTCACTCAAACAAGCCTTTGTTCTCTGACTTCAATTCATTTCATTTTATTTGACAAGGTGGATTCAATAGAACTATCCAGACTGTCTGTTTTGTTCACACACACAGAAGGGGACATGCCCTTGAGAAAATGCAAAAAAATGCCTCAGGAGCAAAGAAGTGCTTTTGTCATATGACACAAGTTGTAGCTGTCTTTCTTTGATTCAGAATAGAACTCACTAAATACTGACTCCTAAACAGTCTTTTGATTTTGGGTTTCTATGGTGAAAGAGGAAAGTGGAAAAACCTTGAGATACAAAATGTACAAATGTTGATATTGAATCTGCTTTCAAAGAAAAAGATGACAGTTTGGAATTATCAAAGCAACAAGACATTAAAAAGGTCCTGTTAACCTTTTGATGGCTAGGCCACTACAACCAAAATAAATTAATGACTGTGTTTTAAAACTGGGTAATACCTTCATAAGGCCTTGTCACTTTATTCCTACTGCCACACCAAGACAAAATTAGTAATGCATTTCCACCGATAAGCATTTCTTCTAAAAGTAAATAAATCATCCACTTGTGATACTGTGAACCCATTTAACCTGACTAACATCTGCTTTTATGATGGTTTATTAATACTACCTCCATACATCCCATCACATTTTCCAATACAGATTGTTCACTGTTCATTAAAACTTCACATTTTCCAATACAGTTTGCTCACTGTTAGTTAGTTAGGGGAATAAAATAATCTGGTCAGCTCATTTTTTTCAAAAATGACCTAGAGAGGAACACTCCCTCCAGGCTCTCTGGCATGTGTCCACTTATCACCCAAACAGGCTGATAACCTGGAGAACTGGAACAGAAGAGAACCTACCATCTCATCACCTTCACGAACCTTGCAAAAGCCTTTCAAAGAATTTATCTTGATAAACCAAGGCTCTCCTCATCCCTCCCTTTAGCTGCTTTTAATTAGACTGCGGGGCATGCCACAGATTGTGAATAATTAGCTCCAGGTTGCATCGTTGCTATTCGGGGATCCACTCGGGTAATTAGCTCACTCTTCAAAAGCAACGGTAGAAGTGGACAGAGGAAAAAAGCTGACCTATGCATCTTCTCCTCATTCAGGAAGCAGGACCCAGCACAAAATCTGCTGTCACTTGATCAGTGTCTCATTAGGGATAATTAGTCAACTGTCAATACGGCTTTTGTAGGTACTGGCTCTTGAGTCTTGGGGTTGCACCATTAAGAAACTTGGCCGCTTTCATCCAGAACCCTGACTATGGAGACAACAGGATCCTACAGTATTAGCATTAGGGCACCAGGTTGTCTCATTGTTTATAACACGCTGTGTCCAAATTCACCTCACAAAATGTACATGCTCACCCCCTCCCAATCTGCAGTTTAATTAGGTGTATTCAACCTTTCTTCCAAGCAGCCAATTTTATTTCAAAGTGGGATGTAATTAAAAACCCTAGTTGATCAATATATGCTCAAGCAAAGAAATACAAAAGCGAGGAAAAGCTAGAAATTAAAAATGTAGGTGTATAAGGTCCAAATTAATATTCGTCAAATTTAATTAACCTGAAGCGTATATACTTTCAAGAAGTTGAAGTTCCAAGAGCTTTTTCACCTTGTGCCATGCGTTACCATCTGTCATGCAATACTTTTTGTGAAATGTCTTGAGCTACAGAATGATCTTCATGAGGTGCCTCACATATTCTACAAAGGCTCAAAGTGAATTCATTTGAGGGTCATCTCCAGACTCAGCCTTTAAAAGCATGTTCCAATTTAGAAAGAACAAAGAGAAGTCCTTGCAAATATCACAAAGCAAAGTAACGTAAGGGTGAAAATCTGGCCTTCAATGCCAGCAGAGAGAGTCATCATTCAAAGTACCTTTAATACAAGATTCAATTTTGTGATAAAAAATAATCCAGCTTAGGCCCCAAAAAAAAAAAAGCCTTCACTCAGGTCAAACTTTTGTCTGTAGTATAAAAGACAAATACTCTGGCTTTTTCCTCAGCTTTATTTTTTGGTAAACTTACGGATGGTAATGTCAAAGTAAACCACCAATGCTCAAAGAATGACAAATTACATATTCACTCACCCTTGCAGAAATGTTGAAAATTACCATTTTATAAGACCACTGACTTTCTATATTCCTTACACGAAAGGTATCAATTATCCACTCCACTGTGTGTGTAGGTGTGATTTCATTGTGGGGTCCCAGAGCAGGGTGCTTTAACTCCGCTTCTTGAGATCTGTTTTTCACTCCCCTACAGCCATTTTTCCCTTCCTTACTTTTAACTATTTAAGCAGGGAAAAAGCAAAAAGATGTGAATTTTGCAGGCAGTGAAATTAACCAAATAGTGTGAAGAATAAAATGAGCTCTTGCTGAAATGGCTGCTGCCACTCAAAGTTAAAGACAGGGTGCACTGGTTGAAAATGAGGCTATTCCCCAATCTGCCTTAAACTGAAGAACTATGGGGGCCAGGTCTCATTTGCTTTGTGTTGTACTTTTTTCATAATCACAGCATTTGCTCCTTGCTGCTAAACCAGTTATTTGTTTCAACCAATTGACTACTCAAATGATTTTTTTGGTTCACACACGCTATCATGAGAATACTAAATAAATGCGCAGACCTATAATTAGCTTTAATAACTAATGGCAATGTCACATTTTATTTTTCTCTCATCATGTTTGAGATTTGCCTTTCTTTTGTATTACTGTATTTCTCTGGCAGCAGCATTCTAAATTGCCCTATTCTGTGGTTCAGAGAGTTATTACGAAGCTGTGTATCCCACATCCAATTTGGTTGAAGAGTTTTGGTTGATTCAACATATTGTTTCTTAGATACAATTATATTGTATTTTACATTGATTTACCTTTGCAAAATATAAGAGCAAAATTAAAGAGAATGTTCAACATTTTTAGCTTCGTCTCCAGAGTGCACAAATTCATCCAGAGAAATATTGTAATTAGGGGCTGAATATCAATTTACTGCTGCAGAATGGGAATTATTGATTCTTTGTGCACAGTGATGCTTTCTGGGATGCATAGGAAATGACAAAACAAACTGGAGACTTGACTCAGATCTAGATTGCTGCTTGACTACTCATTTCTTAAACTTCCCAGCTTCAAAATAAAGTGCAATTTGCCGCTGTGGAGTAATTGTTCCCATTCCATTCCTTCCATGGGGCCAGCCAATCAGGTTGGCCAGCTCTGGGAAGCAGAGACAATAAGAGCATGGGGGTGAGCTCAGATCTTGCAGACTGCACGTACGGATCACTTCATTCCCTCTGCATTTTTCCTGAGGTCCCCACAATGATCATTAGTCCGAGCACATGCAATCCAACTGCATTGTAAATGGGCTCTAACCGCCTCCCTGTAGTTTCTGCCACAGATCATTATCATTCAGATGATTAGAGTACTGAGTAATATCTCCCAGGGGTCGTGTAGTAAATTCATTACACTGTTGCTACTGACCCCCTCATTAGCAAAACGATGTCCGTTGTACAGAATATGTGATCGTACTCCAGACGTTGTGTGACCCCAGGGCATAATCCTGTCTTTGATGTGAATACAGTATTATTTCACCTCAGCACATTTTACATTTTGCTACCCTTTTCTTGTCCATCTTTGAAAACAGCACCGGAATCAACCCCTGCAGCAGGGCACATCCTGAGTTTGGCATGGAACTCAATATTAAAATCATAATGGGAGCATAAGATTAATGTGATTGGCTGATATAAAGGCCACAGACCCCACCATTAAAATCACTGCTGGAAGGCAATGAATATCCACTAATACTGTAGGTGTGCAAAATCTGTATTGGAATGCATCTCAGAATGCTCCTCATTGTGCTGAAAATGGCCACTGACAGTGAGGTATAGACAGAAATGAATACACTAATATATACATATGCATCCCATAGTACACCATAAGGCAAGGAATGAAACGTGATGCCATAGCCACATTTGTATGCATCAATTAAATATGAGAATACAGTCTCCACAGTGCTCAAAGGTGGAAAATGGAACCCTTTTAAGTAACACAGTTACTTACAATAATAGAACATTTCTGGTGGCAGGGTGGTATGGAGTGGGAAGGGGTCCTTAAATTCCATCACTTCTTTTTGTCATCCTTCAGAAAAGTAATCTTATGTGTGCTTTTTGCTGTGTAAAATGATCATTTTTAAATAATACAAGTCCCATTTTATTTCTGTAACGTAATCACAAGGTAATAATAGGCTCTGGGTCGTAGGCAGGCATGCTAATTTAGCATCAATTAATGCTGTTCTTGAAATCCACAGAATTCATTAACTGTTCCTCAACCGTATAGCACATACTGCTATGCAATTTTATTATAATTAGCAATCTCTAATTGCAGGTATTTGTATTATTTTCCATCCAGCACCTATTATGTTTTAAAGAATACTAATTAAGACCACTTAAAGAACATGCCTAATGATGAAAATGGGCCTTCTCTGTGAGGTGTTCTAATGAGCCTACCGATAACATTATTTACTTGGTATATGCATTTGTTTATTCCAAATTGAATCACAAGATTCTTCTGTCAGTATGAACAATTTCCAACTAAGAACGCATATATGAATTTCAAAATCTTTGCCAGATTGATGATACACACACCATATACAGAAAATTGGTAGCATTCACGAAAAATTAATCTGGCCCATTGAGTGCACATTTCAACCCTTAAGCCCTTCCATTCTGAATGTGATGAAGAATGCATGTTGCAAATAAAAATAAATTTGTCAAAAATATGTTTCATACTATGTAATAAAGTGTACACAACAAGAACATTTATTCATTCATAACAAATAAAATATAATTCTTTATGCGTTATCCAGCGGTCATTATTTATCACCCAGTATCTAACTTAACTCCAGATCCTGCACTTTGCTATAGTGTTCATGTGCTTATTGTTCTCGTTGCTCCTGTGATATACAACTAAGTTGTCTTACCATCATGGCCTTGGAAATCATAGTAAGGAGAGCATCTATCAAATAAAGAATGTAAGAAATAATAATCCTGTTTTTATCTCACATTGTTGGCCACCTGTCACATCACTAATATATTGCATGTTGATTCCTTAGAATGGGCATCATTTGATATGGGGTATGAACCCTAGGAGTACAACATTGATAAAATTCCATTTAATGCACTGTAGGCATAAAAATGAGGCTTGCATTTTTACAGAATATACTGTATTTGCTTAATGTACACCAATATTAATGAAAAGTGGTGATGATGAAATGAAGGACATTTAGGCCATCCAGCTCATACTTGACAGATCCATGTAATTAAAAAAGTTGCACTGGCGAGCTTTTTAGGAGTCTTTTTTATTGATTTTGTTTGTCCTAGGGCTACAAGTAAATTTAGCAAAAATTTATTAGAACTGATTCCAGCATGACATTCAGTGGCATAACACTGTAATACAATTCACCACTCGCCATAAAAGAAAGGCTACATAAGAGAAAGTTTCACATAAAGGTTTGTTTCAATCAAGCATTGAAAATATTGTTTTTAAAATTTACTTCATACCACCTGTAACCCTTGTTATGTGCCATGCATTTCATTTAGTTCATGTATGTTACTTCAAATGTTTCATATTTACATCCATATTTTGAACTTCAGTGTCAATCAAAATGCATACATTTCATTGCTGGTGTTTATATTATTTTGAATCTAGCATCTGTAATGTCTTAAAGAATAAAGAGTAATGTTTATGCATTGGTCCGTAAGGCATAAACAGATATGGCAGCATGTTGGGCATCATCGTACACTACCTCCAGCACTCTTGATAAACGAAAAGGCCTGAGACAAACTTACAAAAATTTTAACACAAACTGATTGCTACCTTTGGCTCCTTCCATATTTTGGCTGCAGGGCTACATAAACTAGCATGTGATTCTGCACCTCCACCAGCAACTTCCGTTCAGGGGGTTCTGAGAGAAAATATCAGTAATTTGCTTTTTAGTTATCTTTTAATATGCAGGACTTGAAGTAGCAAATAGGTTTCAGAAAAAATAAGACATAATAAATAAAGTTAATAAATGAAAACCAGGTGGATGTACTGAAATCACATGCAATGTCAATGGCCCTAACAAGGCTAATTTACTGTAGATACCATTTAATATGGATAATGTATAAATTGCCCCAGGGAACAAATACAATTGAAGTTGTTTTGGACATTGAAACTGATTATTTACTGGTCAAATATTGAATGTCACTCCAAAATTGAGTGTGTTTCTGTTCAGAGAAATGATGGAAATGATGCAAAGCAAGTATATGAAAGCAACACTTCAAACACCAGTTTTCATCTTCCAGTACATTCAATTGATGTTAAATATACTGCACAAGCCAACACAGATGATCCAGTTCCTTCACTTGTACCTAGGAAAGGTCTCAGAGACAAAAACAGAGAGGGTGAACTGCAAAGTGCTTGTGAATTCAAGAGGGGACAAGGATGAGCCCTGCATTGAAATTTGGCATCGGTCCTCGAATTCGCTCTCCTGATGCTCATTCATGCCTGACTGGAGGCCTCCGCCTTTACAGCCAAAATCAATTTTTACCTCACGAATATGCAGAGAAGAGCTACTTTCTCAGGAGTACCCAGGTGCACAACTGCACAATCCCCATAAGAAACTACATATTAGAGGTAAGGTGAAATCCTTCAATGGAATTAAATAAGAATAGTCCTATTATTGAAGCAGACATCAATTTCTCTATGATAAAACAAAGAGTGCAATGTGTCCCCACCTACGTGCAGGGCTATTGCAAGAGCTTTAATGCAGTGGTTTACTTCAGGGCAGAAACTGTCAAAGTTAATTTGGGGACCAATTTATTGCTTTGCTGTACGATGCCCTAGTTTAACATTTCATATGTGAAAGCACTGGAAGCCCTAACTATGACCACTCCACCACTGTAAAATAGTATTTATAAGCATATTTATGAGGGCTTAAAAGGTCTTCTCTCATTAATCTCTAAAAAACTGTCATTTCCCATATGATGTGTCACGACAGTCATTACATCTGTAGTGTTCTTTCTAAACAATGACATTTATACATTCATATGCATAGTTGGTCACCTTTTATGAGTTGACTGAAATCTGTTAACGGATTTATTGCATTTTAGTGTCATTCAAAGCAGTACAAATAGAAAAAACGTAAGACCATATTATTTAAAGGCTGCCTGTTCGGTTTGAAATTTACATGTGTTATCAGTCTTGAAACTGAACCTGAACTTGAAGCTGAAGTTATGGCTTTTAAAATGAGGTATTTCTTTTCAATGTGCTTAGATACTATGTTTGTGTTGTGTACAGATTTATTTATCATCTGTTGTTTGGAACAAGTACTGTGTTAATCGCACCAGAATTCCTCTGCAGTAATTTCACACACTGAGCATAAGCTTGAATGCTTGGTAGAAATTAATATTTAATTATCCCCTTGATTAAAATGAAATCATTTTTACAAAAGCACTAATGCAGAATACTTAAAATGCACTTCAATTAGATGCGTAATCATACCAAGCTGTACGTATTATACCACAGAGTTTGCAACTCTAGATTTTGTACACTAAATATTCCACAATAAAATGCACACAGACACACACAGTTACTTTCTTTGAACATGACTGCTTTTCATTTGAATTGGATTCCTTTGACAGTTTGTTCTTCTTTGATGGCTGTCTGAGATTATAGATATTTTGTTTTCATGTCATTGAAACAAGAGTTCTGTCTGTGTAGCTGGATTTCTAGCCCTCATAAAACATTAACTCAGATAAGTTTACTACAGGGCTGTGCGCTCAAATTCAGATTAATTTTTGGCTTCAGCTGGACTGAAGAGAGCCACTTGTATTTTCATCACCCAGCAAACTTTGTTTTTCCAATCTCAATCTTGTCATCTGCCACATCAAATCAAATGAGTGTGGAACCAACAATTTGATAAAAGCTATCCAATACCAAATAGTTCAAAGCCCAGACATCAACAGGGGGGTCTTTCTTTTCAGCCTGTCTGTGGAGGGTTTTTTTTTTTGCTGTTTTTCAAAGAAGACTTTCTTCTGTCTGAAACACTGTTTCATCCATGCACCAGCACACTTTAAGGATTCTCTTTTTTAGCAGAGTAGTGACAGGAAAACCCACATTTTGCACTATAAAAATACCAGTAAATACCATAACAGCAATTCTTCTTTTTGCACAAAAGGTGTGACATCCAGCAAGAGATTTTGCACAAAGAGCCTTTGGGTACTTTATATACCAGGCTTTTCCTTACTTAAAATAATTAAGTGGTGCAACTGTCAGGTGCAGTGGGACCCTCACAGGAACCCACTACCAGCCCCACCAAGCAGTTTGTGGACGCAGTGATAAGTAGGCAAATAACAGTCTTTATTAGAACAATTCATTGTTTGCACATGCCATTATTAAGACTGTACTGGAGCTCACACAAGTCATGTTCCTTTGCAGCCACCCATCCCCTCCTGGAACATGTGTCTAGCACAGGATACAGGTAAAGCAGAAAACAGTTATCAGGCACTACAGGTTTTCCAGCTCATTTTCAATCCTGCACCACCACAGTGCATGCACATGGCAGACAGCAGCACTCCACACTCGCTTAAGGATATAACTAATAAAGGTCCTCTAGCCCACCCTAACCCTGAGGAAAGCGATGGTGCCTTGCCCTGGGAAACTGCTGGCCAGAACAAGAGCATGATCATAAATAAAAACAGACTGGTCCTGGAGCTACCATCATGACCCTCAGCTCCTCCATCACTCCCCTCTTCCTCCTTCTCTCTCTTTCAGCTGGACTGCTGTCCCTCCACCTCCCTGCCGACACCGTGGACCAGCCAATAGGTAAGTCAAATGGGCTGCTGCACTGACAACCCAGTTGCCATACTCACATGATCAAGCACAGGTTTAAAGCCTTTCCTTATCCGGACAGGTAGTCAACCTGCAAACTCACAGTTTCGCCCTCCTTCCTGTCCAGCCCTTGCCGCTGCTCTGTCAGTCTTGGCGGTGAAGAGATAGATTTCCCTCACCACCGGCGTCTTCTCCTCTCCATCCATTAGGTTTCTCCACCAACATGTCAAACACACATAACATAGACACGCAGACACAAATGAAAGAAAAAGTAAAAGAACAAGAAATTTGCTCTGCAGCTGCAGCAAGCTCGTAGTATCTTACTTTTTTCCATATTTCTCTAGCTCCCCTTAAATAAGGGATTCCTCTGACTCCCTGCCCACTGCCTCACCAGCCACAGGTGCTCCACATCTAGGTGAGTGATCCTCCACCCCCACCCACCTGCATTTACTCCCCACTTCCCTATCCCACAGTGGCTGGCAGGACCACAACAACAACAACAAATCAAGGAAATACACCCTATTTATTAGGCAGCACAGATGAATGTGAAATGAGCAGGCAAAATCTTGTGACCGATTCCAGGGCAACAGCCAAACTCAGATCAAATGTATTTCTCAAAAGATGACAAAAGAGCAATCCACATGAAATGTGTTGGTGAGAACATGGCACTTGTGTCAATAACAGGAGCATGACGTTTACGAAAAAGTGGTCTGAATAATGCATAAGGAAAGCGGAGACAGGGAGAAATGGCACCATAAAATGACACTCCTTGAGATGACAGGCGCCGAAAAATGCGAGTGTCAGTCCTGTGATCTCAGAACTGCATTACCTAAATGACACAGGATGCTTTTGCACAAGGCTTTTGCACAAGATGACATGAGAGCATCTGTCATCAGGCTGGCACATCGCAGCATTGTCTGAGTGAATGCGCCAATGCAAATTCCCAATTCATAACAGAGCTTTGATTCCTTCCATTTTTTGAAGTGCTTTCAATATCACATCGCATGTCATTTTGTGCAAGAGATGGTAGTCCAAAGGATTCAAAATACTCAGGAAGTTATGAATATGACTAGGGGAGGAAAATGAAAGGAGTTCAACTTGTTTTTTTTTTCTTTCTTCATTGTAGAGGCAATACTGAGAATGTGATATATCTCCTCATCTTCAGTTAAAGGGTATACGGACCACCATTTGCACCTCCCTGCTCATCTTGCACTTTGATGGACAGACAGGAAGCCTGAATAAATGGAATTTGTGACTGATGGTCAGCCGCAACCATTATCTGTCACCTTGTTCCTAATTACCTACCAGTGATGGGGATGCAGAGCGTCTCTTCATCAGCTGTTTCATGCCAGTGCCATGCTCACCCGTGAAGATGCTTAGTTTTACTAGCAATTAAAGATTTTCTTAATGCAGGACTATGGGGATCAAACTGAAGTTAGTGTGAAGTGTACAACATGAAGAAAAACCTGGGATTCAAGTGCAGAGGAGTTAAGGCTATGTTGAGCAGTTCATTGGCATTTTCAAAACTAACATCCAGCTTTGGCCATGAACCTGTTGTTCAATGTTTAAAATCTGAGATGGATGCCCTCCTTTAAAAGTAATATTAAACATCTCTGAACATTTTTGTTTGTTTCAGAAATATGTTGCATTTTTGGTTCATTCCATTGGGCCCTAATTTTCACATAGGTGGCTGCATAATTCATGGCAATTACGTGTTTATAGACTGCAAAAATAATTGGTCCTTGTGATATAAACTGATGAAATGAATTGGCTATGCCTCTGCATTCTCTGAGGTCTTTTTTCATATAAATAAGATACCGCAGAACAGTGAATGTGAGGTTAACCGTGACCGTGACTGTGCATTGTGAAATCAATTTTGCACTAAGACATCCAAAGTTAAACCTATCTGCTGCCCCTGACAGATGAGAGTTCACGTAAGATGGAAGACAGTGCCCAGTGTGGCCTTGCGTGAGAGCGCGCGCTCAGTGGACTGTTTCAAAGTCGTGGACAAGGGCTCTGAAGGACGACGTTAACACCTGGGGAAATGAATGGGCATATCCGGTGTATTCCACTAACCGGGTGATGAATGAATTACTGCTCCTAAATTTAGCTGGGCAGTCTACCTTGAAATCAGACTGGACTTACATCTTACGCATGTGGGCAGGTTGCATATTGCATCAAAACTCTGACCCCTATTTCTCAGGGAAAAAAATTGATGGTCTGACAGAGTGTTTCATGGTGCTGAGAGTGATGGTTTGGAATTGGCCTCCAGCCTTACTCAACAGGGATGAAACTGTGGATCGAAATCCTCAGCTGTGAGATTTGTGGCATCCATTTTTATTTTAGAAGACATTAGCTAATATAATTCAAAGAAACACACAGCACCTGGTGCGCGACACATCCGACAATAACCCTTTTTGCCATGAAATTGAATGGTACTTGAACTCCCACAAGCAAACTCTATCTGAAGAGATTGTGGCCAAGCTTTTCAGTTATCTTGTCTAACTCATCCACATGCTCAGAATGTCATGGGTTTACAGAGGGATTTATTGCTTCCTCTCTAAACTTTGAATTTTCTGCCTTTGGTTGGTCTGTTTTACTGTCAAGGTTGTATGTCTGTGGCTGATGTGGTTACCTGTAATAGAGTTGTACTGTTGACCTCTCCATTATGGTCTTTAAGGCATTAAGGCTGATGACACCACATGGTTCACCATTTCTGATGGAACTGTCTTCAACAAACCTCCCCTACCTATTTCAGCTTGGTCTTTGCCTCTGATACAACACTGCCGGTAGGAAAGAAATCTGGGATGAGAAGATTCTGAATGGCCGATAAAACAGTCTTCTTTAGAGCTTGGAGCAAATTGAATTAATGTTAACAGCCAGCAAGAGGAGAGAAGAGATTAAAACATTCTGCAGCTTCAAACAGGAGAGGGGGAATGTAGATCAAAATGCAATTTTCTATACAAGCTTGCAATAACACGGAGAAGGTACAGAAAATGCCCAGGGGCCTGTACCAAAAAGAAAACTTCATTTTCATTCAGACTGAAAGCAGCAATGAAAGGTCAGACAGGGGAGATGAGGTGAGGAAGGTAAGACAGCAAATGAAGTATTTAAAATGTTTTCTCTACTTCTCAATTTGTCTGTCACTGACAAACTGTATGAGAAGAGACCCCAATCTGTTCATAGTGGATTTTTTCCAAGTTGTAAAACCAGACATTAAACCAGTTTCCATTAACAGATAATGCCTTAAGTGATTATTTTTATGCTTTAGAGAGCATAATAAACCACCAAACATGCTGGCTTTATACTTCTGTTGTACTCTGCCTCACTTGTAAGTCACTTTGGATAAAAGCATCTGCCAAATGAATAAACATAAATGTAAGTGTAAATTTTATAATGGCTTAGTGTTTGGTTTAAATATTGGAGATATAGAAAAGCCACCAATGGAGGAAGACTGAATCACATTTTTCTTTGAAATCACTAGGGGTTTAATTTCCAACATTCATACAATATTCATCATAAATACATAAAAAATATCTCACAATATTATTAATCTTAGACAGTTTATTATTTAAGGTATTTTGTCCATCAATGAAAATACTTCAAATGCAAAATGTAGCTAAGGAGAATCTGTGAGAAATCTACAGTAAGGAAAAAGTAGTAAAGACATTGAGGTATCTTTCACATAAGGTCTACAGATCTTACATGTTAAATAACACATGTACTGAACTGAACCCATTCCTCTGGGAAACTTGTTCCAGTAAAACCAGTAAAGGTGTCGGACTCCAACATAACATATACTTATAAAGTGATATAATATTGAGAGAACTAACAGGCCTTTAAACACTGAATTACTACATCGTTCCTGACTGGAGGAGATTTTGGCATTCTGCAGCATACCTTCATATGCGAAAGGAGAAATGAGAGGTAATTTCCTTTGTGTTTATAATGCAAAGGTAAGTGAGCGCATCAGTTCCGTACATCTGTGCCTCACTCTCTCCGTTGACCTCTGTGACTCACCTGATTACCTCCTCATTATAAGACTGATTTGATTTCTCTACTGCCTCATTTTCTCTTTATATGCCACCGAATGACTGCATTTGCAGTCACTTGCAGACACTTAATTTGATACCTTTTTTTTCCAAAGTGTTCAAAAAACAGTACAAGCAAAGTGGAAGGGCAGTGATGGGGTGAGGGGAAGACTATATTTATGCTGTTCCGATCTTTAAGAGCAAGTAAAACACCCAACAATAGAAGGGGTTTACAGTATGTATTTAACAATGAATGAGTATAATAATGTGAAACCCTTGAGTTTTTCAAACCTAATTGGTGGAGCAACAATGACAACATGACAGAATTGTCTTGCTAGCAACACTGACTCATGGTGTATCTCATTGTCATGCTCACCAACAGATTGAAACTTTGGGTTGGGAAGGTTAAAAGAATACGTTTTAATGCCTTACAGTCTTATGGCAGCTCTGAGCTGTGGTCATAAATCTACATGGGAGCTAGAAGCTGGCAGTTTTTTTTTTTCTGGAGAACGGCAGAGGCCGGAAAGTTGTCAAATGCCTTGACTCCAGAGAGAGTAATACGGAAATCATGAGCCAAGAGCATTGAGATTGCAGAGGAGTTTGAGCCGCCACTCTCAAGGATAATCAACCAAAAGTGTGCCCTTGCCGCTCTGCAAGACTGTGTACCAGGGAGAGGCAGAGTTTTCCCTTGCCGCTTTAACACTGTGGATGGCACCCCTCTCTGCCAATTCTATCTGCAGCCTCTAACACCTGCCCCCTGCTCTTAAAATCCCATGGGGCAGACAAGTAGAGTTATGATTGCATATTCCTTGTTGGCGGGTGATTCTCAAGGTGGCCGAGGTAATAACAGAAAAGAGAACAGCTTTTTCTTCTAAAAGAAGTGTTGGGTGTTGGTGCACGAATGCACAGATTATTGTTTCTTCTCAAAATGTTGGACAACTGTCTTGCATTATCCAGTGGACCATGAGACCACAGGTTGGCAGGAGGTACATTTTAGTCATCACAGTCTCTTCTTTTGGTCCAGTCAGAATCTACCTCACATTGAGCAACACAAAGGGATGAAGGGCCACAAGCACACAAAATATCAGATATCATATAAATAGAACTTATGTTTACGTTGCCAAAGTTGCACAAGTTGAAAATGAAAGATGTTTACACTTTCTCCACTCACCTGTATTGTATAGAATGACAGTTGATTGTTTTTTAATGACTAACTGAACATGCTTATTGTGTGCACACTTTATGCTAATTCAGACAGAACATTTGATCACTTAACCCACATCATCCTTATTATCAGAAGAGCAAAGCCACTTTTCACCTCTCTACACCTTTCAAAGAATCTCTTTAAGCTGTATCTATGTTCAGCTTCCTTGGATCTGTCCATAAAAATATGAAAGGAGATTTAGCAAATGACATTATAGTTGAATTTACTGAGGAATCTAAGCAGTTTACCAGATTTGTCAACTGGAGGCCGAAGGCTTTCATTTACAATATTAATGAATAAACAGCGGCAATGTGGTACTCTTATTTCCCTCACAAAATTTTTTTATCAAATATATGATTCTCTGAATTTCAGGATGTTATTAAAAGCCATCATTTTCTTTCAAATTACATATATTAAGGTACTGTGAGCATTTTAAAATCATGCTTGTTTGTAACACTGTGGGACACTGGTGTATAAAGGGACACTCCAACATTCCAGTTTGCACAATCTAATTCAGTTAAGGAATTGGTCCAATGAAGCTATAAATGAGGAATCAAGGCTCTCATATGGTGCTCATTTTTTGTCCCTTTTTGATCTCCTTGACACCCAAAATTAAATCTCCTCCATGTTTCTTTATTAATATTTTAAACAAGCATTTACATTTGACACTTTCAAATGTTACATGCCTCAAAACTGGCAAACATTACTGAAAATGGAATCTTCTCTGTATTTGCCCTTTGTATGACTGTGGTCTAAAACTAACATGACTAAAACTAATATGCTTCAGTATTCTTTTTGGATTTGAAAAAGTGGTGGGATATCCATACCTGACTTTCTGAATATTTGCAGATAATATCCAAATATGGAGCCAACATAATGCAATTCAGATCCCATAACTTATGAGTTTGGATGTAAATGCAGTATATTGGGCCGTTGTGATTAGACTTTAAAATGTGTGATCTGATGGCTCTGATTACAGCTCTAAAACTGCACAGTGACTTTTAAAACACTTTCAAATCTTATTCTAACTCCTTACATGTCCCTAAACAGGAAGTTGGGCATTTTTACTGCATTACTTTTTTGTATTTATCTTACTCATCATCAAAATTATTACCATCATCACCATCATTATCATCCTTATCATGGTCATTCGGTATGACAATTCTAAAACTCAAATGAAAATGCTTTGCTTACACTAAAACCACAGAGATGGCATTATGTCAGATTTCATCCAAAAGACAGTAGTTCTTCCAAGCATGCAAGTCTCAGTGTCAGTCCTTGTGCAAAGCTGGCACACTTGTCAGGCGCCTCGCTATGATAAATGATTGTCATCCACTATGTGACAGCCTGTGATTACTAGGAAGAAGTGTCTGTTTGTGTACAAAGAGGCAACACCTCATGGGGAAAAAGAAGCAAAGAGAAAGACACCTCTAATAAAACGATCAATCTATAATCAAATGCTTGAGGAAGTAGTTTCTAAAAAGAGTGGCAAAACTGCTGTTTGTTAAGGTTTTCACACATATTCAATATACAACTGCGTCTGCTTGTATATTGAATTGTTGGAGTGCCTACCTTTATAATCCTAACAAAAAGAAAAAACCTGTGTGTGTGTGTGTGTCTGTGTATATATGTTACATGCAGAACATGACTTTACATTTACAATGTACATACGTACAAGCATCAAATAGTGTCAATGACATGAATTTAACTGGGATGCAGAACAATACAGGGTTTTCAAATGAGTAGGCACATACGCACACACACACACACACACACACACACACACACACACACACACACACACACATACACATACACACGAGATATGTGTGTGACCTGAAAGCTCTGAATTACACCTCTGAATTATGAATTGTTCTGTAGCTGATTTTCAGTGTACTCTGCAATGAACAACAATGCAGAATAAAATGTGGGAACACAGGCTGTGTCCTCGATAAGGTTGTTCTTCTAAAAGTTACAATCTGAACTGAAAGGACAACTGGATGAGATCTTACATGGATCTCAATGATCAATTGCTTCAATCAAATATAAAGGCTCCAGAGGATTTAGAAAACCGTTAAAGCTGCTTAGGGCAGATTCTTAATCTATGTCAGTTTTCTGAAATATTAATAATTGTCATCCTGGAAGTGATAGAATGGCTTCTGCATGTTATATGGGAGCATGGAAATAAATATAAAGCAAGTGAGAAATACGTTATTGATTTTTTCCTTTACTGGAGCAAACAGTGTTGTTAATAAACTCAGAGGATTCACCAGGCTGACATTGGCCACAGAAGGACAAATGACGTGGCAGCAAAGAGATTTACTATACTTAATCCATGACAAAAGGAAACCATTTTTACTCTGACTGAGGATCTGGCCAGAAATCCCTGACATTTAGCAAGAACTTTCAGAGGCATTAAAGTTGTAGGACCAAAACTTATCTGGTGAACTTAAATAAAAACACCTTGGTATTTTGGAATTATACACTTGTTTGTGAATGAGTTTATCTTTTTCAACTGGACGTGGGCAGAATGTATTTCAGCACTCTCCTTCTATGATGCAACATAACTCATGAACAGCACACAAAACACTCACATGAATTAGTCTATATAGGTATGTGTAGTTATATAGTACTCACTTATTGAAATGACTTTGACATGCTGTAACATTTCAAGTCACAGTGTAATTTACCAAAGTGGTTATACTGCAGTATAAATGACTACTACAAAATAGCAAATTGTTAAAAAAAATTGAGATTTAGATTGGGGTCAAGGAGAGTATGATTAATCTTATAATCAAAAAATATGTGTAATACATTAATTATTTGTGGATCAAGATGTAGATGCTGTATGTAACAGAATTCAGTTTTTCCAAATCCCGGTCCATCCGTCTGTATGCTGGTTTTCCAGCTGAGGTCAATTATGTGGGTTTGATGAAGCTTTTAATTAAATATTGATCAGGATTTGACATGTGACAGTTGATGTACTATGAATTCTGAGTGAAATAAATATAGTTCTGGAGGTGTGTCATTGCTAATAAAAAGATGGTATAGGATATTTTCTATGACAGCCCCCTGAATTTTGGGCTGCTGGCTCAGAGGCTTGAGTGTAACTTACATTTTACCTGTTCTTGAACCTTTAATTTATTTACAATAAATTCATGATAATTACCTTAAATAGTCTGTATTACTAAATTAAGAGACACAAATGAGCAAACAAGGTTCATTTTTTCTTTTAGGTTCATTTTTTCTTTTAACTTTCTTCCTCAAGTCCAGAACAGTATTCAAATAAAAGCTCAATAAAACTTAATTCATTGAGCTCAGTTGAAACAAAAATGACACAGCACGCTGTAGGTATGTCTTAAGTAATGATTAAGTAAAAAAATGTATTAAGTAATTTAGTAAATTGGGTCCTATTTTACTTTTGATGGCCTTAATACCTGTGTTATTATACTGTATCTACGTACATGTAATGCCATCACCTACACATGAAAACAATTGTTGTGTATATTTGTGGCCTGTGTACCGACACACATGCAGAAACCAATTTATGTTGTAAATACATGTTTATCCATAAATCTGCACAAGAAATGAGCTCCTTGCAGAAGCACTCATGTGAAAAAGGTAATATGTTATAAGATTTTTAACTGCCATAAAATATGCAACTACCAGGTTGTGTTCTGCGAAACCTGGGCTAATTGCACATTGTCATGACTTGCACAGATCCAATGATCTTTAAATTATATGGATGGAATCATTTTGTTATCTGTATCCACTATCAGTCCATCCATACACGACAGAAAGAATGTCAGCAGTGGCTGCTCCAAACTGATTCTGATGAATAAAGAAATGCAGAAAGATTGTTGTCAGATTGTTGTTTTCACATCATCATCCAATTTGAGCTAACTGTTGTTAATAAAAAGTGGAAATGGTTGTAAGTGGGTATGTGTGTTTTTTTTCTCTACACTCAAAACACAATATTATTTGAATGGCCAAGAACATTCATGTTCACATCCAGGTGTAAATCTGAGTAAATTATTGTGAGTATTTCTTGTTCTGGTAACATAATGTAAGGCATTGTTTCTTTAACCAGAACAAGTGAAGAAGTATACTGTACAGTTTCTCTTCATCAATACATTTCACACTCTCCATTAAATAGGAATTTCCAGTGTATTTACATAAACTGCTCTTGCATAAAGGTGACTTTTACGCTTTACACCAAATAACTAGTCTGTGTGCAATTATCAAATAAGTGCTACAATGTTGTGCAACTGTTTGAGTGGGAAATGCCTGCGTGTATATTGCTTGGAAGTTACAAGTGCACATACAGTACATTCATGTACAGTAAACTTTTTGGTACCTGTGTAATTCCAAAAGTTGCAACCATAATTATTCACATGTTTAACTATTCTAAGTGCATCATTACTTTACACATTAAGGAATGTAGATGCCATGGGTCAACAAAGCTACCTGAACAGTACATTAAAAGACTATGTATCAATGTCCTATGTAAAATGTACATAGTAGTTATACTAAGTAGGCATAATTTAATTGCACAAGTATTAACATCACTTAAATGTAAATTAGGAATATATCCGTGTACATTATTTAAGGCATTATGAGAACTTTGCATAATAAGTTCAAATTATTAAGTGTTAAAGCATTTTGAATAAAAGGCTCAAATTATCAAAGCTGAAGCTTTTTTCTCAAGGTTTCCTACTCTTATGAGAAGGAAAAATTACAACAACACAAATCTACCCAGCAGAAACTGTTGATCACAAGGACTCCTGTGATGTGAGTTTTAACATTGGCAATGGCTAACAAACAAGATAACTAATGAGGTTATTTACCTCACTGCAATTACTAATGAGTGCATAAAGGATAGACTCTTTAAGAGTGGAGAGGTTTTGGGTGTGGCAGCTTGTGATTTGAAGAAAAATGTAACAGGACACCAACCTTGAACATCTTCCTGGATGTAGAGGGCTGTTTTATTTAACCCTGCATAGGTGCATTCATGATACATGGTCAAAAATTCCTCTCCTTTGCATCGATCAGTCCTGAACAGCAAGCATGCACTCACTGCTATCTGTTTTCGCCATTGTGATCCTCACACATCAGCTTTGTCCATGACAGATAAAAACAATCTCAGCGTGCCTCCCCCTATGCCCCCACTGCCCCTCCAATCTCCGCCACCATGCCCATCAACTGCATCGCTTCATCAAGTAACAGTGTGGGACATGCATCGTGTCCCCTGGGCGGAAGACTGCGAAGCGCGACTGAGTTTGTCAGCGTTTGTTGGTAGCTGGGTTCTGAGCGTGCTGGGAGCGCCAGAGGTTGTGGTGTCACTCATTTTTCCAAGATGCAGTTCAGCTCCACTCCACCCCACTCCCTCAGGACTTCGCCTGGGAGTAAACTGTCACCACCTCATGCCTCCGCACTGCCCTGCCCCTTCTGTCTGCAAGGGCGTCCTTGAGTTCTCTGTGTAACATGTTGCTTGTTTTACAGGGATGCACTGATGAAAGATCAGGCAGAGGTGGAACCTCTGGTCTCTGACGATGAGGCACTCCAATCTGTCAGTCTGTGATCTTCACTAAGGAGCCCTTAGCATTTCATGGTTTCAAAACATGGCTTAGCTGCAGCAAACTGTCTTTCCATTCAAGCACTCAGACTTTCTTGTGTTTTCTGCCTTAAGGCAGTAAACACATTCCCTTCCACTGTGTCACTTGGCACGAAGAATTCCAATGCAGATTTTCAATTGACATTGATGGATAAGAATCGGCACCATGTTGACACTTTTATGCAGTGGCTTTTTGACAGGGCGACCTTTTGTCATCCTTCAGTGGCTCCGTTCTCACTCATGCGAACAGATGAGGATAAGGGACATCTTGGCCATCAGCGTCATCTCTGTCAATGAGCAGGCAGCTCTGTTTGGAAAACTAAAAGTCACCACTTTCCACACAAATTAAAATGGTCACAAACAAGACCAACATTGAAATTTAGTTATATTGAAACAGGAATTTTGTACCAGTGATTTTGCAGGGTGGAGTACAACATGCAGTGAAATTTTTAGGCATTAACACCCAGATACAGTCAAACTGCAGTATGCTTTGTCCTTTTCTGTCAAGAACATAGCAAGCAAGCATTACTTTCATGCTTCTTATGCAACATTTTTCAGTCACATCAGCAACTCTTGTCAGCAAGTGACAAGCTTATAGTGTTGTGTAAGGGAAGTACACGTGTACAGTGGTACCCATTAATTTGGTTACTCTAGACTAAGAACAAACTGAATTGGATGTAGATTGAATCTGAGCGGACATCAGTGTTGTGCTGCCATGTCAGGTTCCCCTCAGTCAACACACAGTCAGACAGTTGAATGAGTCGCAATTTTGCGCCCCATGGTGGTACGGAAGGAACTACTTTACTCAATTATGTCCTCTCTGTCGGGGCTTTGTGTCGCCATCGCTATCGCCTCAGCCAAGCGAGCATGAGTCATGGCCAGGCCACGTCTGCACTGTTTAAATCTCCTCTTGAAATCCAGAGCTTGCTTCGGGCAACAGCATACAGGTGAGAATGTGGAATTATCCAATAAGTGCATATAGACTCAAAATGTCTCGCAGGTAATGGGCTTTATTAAGTCCTATGGTTTCATCTTATTGGCGCTTTTTTTCCTCATGTCATTTAGGGGGACCATGGGATTTAGTCCATGACTGAGATGCTGCAGTGATCTATTTTTGTATGCTCTTTGTTGAGGCAGTATCTCTCCTCCTGCATTGTGTTGCATCATAATAATGTGGCTTAATATGGCCTCCAGAAATCCTCCACTGCCTAACAGGTCACAGTCCATTGGTGAAGCTGTCACTTTCACATCCGCGTGGCTAAGCTTCAGCGGAATATATATTTTGGTAACAGCGGAGAAGGTGCGGTTAACATCAGCTGAGAAATGAATTTCTGCACATTGATCACAGTCAGTCAGTGACTCAAACTTTGTTTCCCCAAGTTTGATGCTGATGAACATATGGTTATGGTACATGCAGAACTCTTCCTAAATTAGACGAGCTAGAAGCAGTTTGTAAGCCTAATTAAAGCCTGTGATTGTCACTAAGATGGATTGCCAACAGGGCAACTCTAAGAAAGATGTAAAAGGGGGATGCTTGTATTCAGAAGATGGGAAGCATTATTAAAGTTTTATCACAGAATTAGCACAAGTCTAGCTGACAGTACTTTGCATGTACCATTTGCTGAGGATAGAATCAGAGATTAATATCAGTGTTACAAGTAATAGAAGTTAATTTCAGCATCATTGTCATAGTCATCATAATAATAAAACTAAAAGTAATCCTGCTATTATGTGTATTACTCATCATTGAAAGTATTGTTGTTATCATTATCCAAAATCTCATGTACTAGGGGTCTGGAAATTATGACTAGCCCCCTAGGGGCTTTTTGACTACACCAGCCTATAATTTAGACCAGGAGCAGAAGGGTGGCTTTGGATGAACGTACAGGTACAGATCCCGCACAGTTCATGATAGCCAAAGAAAAAATAAAAAGTTTCTTCTATCAAAGGAATGTTGGGGATAATGAAAGCCAAAGATAAAATAAAAATGTCTTCCATTAAAGGAATGTTGGAGATACAATGTCAAGGTTATGATATAATGATATAAAAGGCCACATTACACAGTCAGATGCAGATGTAAGCACAGCTAGTATGTTTGACAAATGCAAAAATAATAGAATAACTTCTTGCAAGATACTGAAATTGTTTGGCACTGTTGTGATGTGATATCTCCTTAAAAGTAGGTAAAGTGAAATTACAGACACTTCCCTACACTTCAAGATAAGCACCACACATCTTTCTCAGTTTATTTAGTGTGCCACTTATTAATGTCCATCAAGACACAGTAAAAGTGTCAGAAATCAGTACTTTACGACCTGCTCTGGTTTAAGTATTAAAACAACATTTACAGTGATGACTGACCTTTGGAAATGGAATGTAACAAAAGAGATCATAAAAAACCTCGAACCAATAGCAATCAACAGTGAAACCACAGGCGACTACTGTTAGCCTCACACATAGTTAGCAGGCTAACCACAGTACAGACTAATAATCATGATGCAAATAAAAAAAATTTAAGTAGTAGCAGTAATACAAAAAGATGAAGAACAGTACCAAATGTGCAAGAACTGGAAAAGGCCAATGCTAAGTTATTCATTTTTTATCCCAATTGTATTGCAATATCAATATACCTAGTATGGTAAGTATTACCATCAATACAAAATAATGTACAAAACAATACAATTCAGGTATGTAGACCTTATTGAGCTCTGCTGCAACCTGCAGGTAATCTACTAACATACTGTAGGCATGGAAGTATTTTTCTTCGTAGCCCTGGGAGTTGTATTATAACACAAAACAGGACTCAGTAGGTTGATGGCTACATTTAACATCATTACACATACATTTTTATCAGCTTAACTGTGGAAATAGTTCATTTAATTATTTTAAAAGCACAATCATCAACATTTCTTACATAATTTCTCCATATGTCAAGCTACTTTTCAAAAAGGGGCCCATGTAAAATGCAGTTGACTTTGTGACTACCAAATATTACCCTAGAATGAATAATTTGCCCTTCTCCCTCTTGTCTACAAATGTCTGGTTCTTTTTGAGTATCATTCCAAAGTTACTTTCTGTTTATATTCTGGGGTGATGCATTGCAGCCAATGATATACATCTAGCATAAATCTCTCATGTAAGTAAAGTGACAATATTGACTTTTATACCAAATTACTAAAGTAAACAAAACCAACTGGCACACTATCAACCCATTTTCCCATCCTCTATTGATTTTGTTTTGCAGCTTTTGCAATCACACAGGGGCTGTTTTGACATTTTACACTAAGCTGGAACAGTACTTCACCAAAAATATATTTCACAAAAACAAAGTTATTTATCATTCATGCTGAGGTCAAGTTGCTACCTGCACAAAAATGGTGTGACAGATTTTTTTAAATTGT
This sequence comes from Megalops atlanticus, assembly GCA_019176425.1. Lineage (NCBI taxonomy): Eukaryota > Metazoa > Chordata > Actinopteri > Elopiformes > Megalopidae > Megalops > Megalops atlanticus. The sequence continues at coordinate 18,142,290 of CM032878.1, read as the reverse complement.
CCAGTTTAAACAGTTTTTAATGTTACAGTGGGAATCATGTGTGATTTTCTCTTGTTTTTGTGTGAAACAGAACAAGTATCATTCAGTTCTGATTAGTAGCAGGTACCATCATTACACTGAGGGAGGCAAGCATTTAGTTCGTCAATGTCTAAGGCAGTGTTTCCCAACCCTACTCCTGGCGCCACACTGTCCTGCATATCTTCTATCTATCCTTGCTGCTTGATTAAATCAGGTGTGCTCAGCTAATCAAACGTGACACTGATGAGTTCAGTCAGGTAGGTAGAGCAAGGATAGATAGAAGATATGCAGGACAGTGTGCCGCCAGGAGTAGGGTCGGGAAACACTGGTCTAAGGAACACTGTTTCTCAGTCTGCTTAGTCACAGCTCTATAACTCTATAATTTTTTATTGGAAAGAAAAATTCCAGAGATCCAGACTTACACAGCATACAAAGAGAGCCAGCCCATATGAAACTTCCAGCTGTGCCCAGCCAAGGAGGATGTCTGACAAAGACTGAGTTTCTCAATGTCTTTAAATCCTTGCCACTATTAATGATGCCAAATATCAAACTGTAGTTTGTATATATGTTATTATCTTTAACAATACCTATTTACCACAAGTCCACTTACATTATATTTTGTGTTTGATAATAAATTACATTTGTGTTTATGAATCATGTTGTCCAATTATGCAGTAGGTTGGCTACAAATTTAACATTACCTCCCTTCAGATTTATGATTTATATTTGCAAGAGGAATCTGTACATGTTTACAAGAATATCCTGGATGTATAGATAACCTTATTCACCACACTATTGATGTTTTGCTCCAGAACTGATTTCTCCTGTGTCTTAGGAATCAGCTGAACATCATTTGCAGCTGGTTCACTGAACAGTAACAGGTCACACGTACAGGATACTTCCCACTGTACTTCCATTTTGTACACTATCCTTTATCCTCCATTCAGAATGATCCACCCCCAATGGGCCTCATCTTTACGCATTAGTGATTCCATTGGTTTGTGTTCTTCAGATCTATATACTTACCGCCAATGCGAACTTTACTTTGGAAGCACTTTAGAGTGCAGTGCCTTTCACTTGGTGTAAAACTAACATGCACGCATGAGAAGAGGGATGCTTTCTTCATTTCTTCAAAAGTAGGCATTCTTCATTGCAATGCTTTAAATGAAAAAAGGGGGACAAACATGCAACAGGGCCTGAAAACAAGAAAATACCTGAAATTCATATGAATTTTTTGAGCAACTGAATACATTCCAAAACCCAAAAATGGCAGATGCCTGTGCATCTGTTAGAAAAGAGCACCAACAAAGCAAAACTGAAAAGTAAAAGGGCACATTCTAAAAGGCAATTTCAAAACTTCTGCCTTCTACCTATAATTTGTTTTTGATGTTGTTATTTATGTTGCATGTTATTTGAACCTGTTTCATTTCAACAAAGGCAACATGTGCACTATTCTACACAACAAGAATTTGTCGGGAAAACATTACTGTAGCAGCTTATATTCCCACTGACAGAGAAACACACTTTTGTCTATTAAAGCAATGAAAAACAATACACCACAGCTGTGGCATTTAGGCCCATCAAGGCTAGGTATTTTCTCTGGACCTTTGTAGTTCAGTGGTCTTTTAAAAGCCATTATCTCCATCAACTCTCCAAACTTCCAATTATTTTTTTTCAGTAGCCGGTCATGGCCATATGCATAAAGGACATTCAGGATGAAACATGACAGGAAAAGTACATGTCAGATGTTCTTTTTTGATAATCATAAAAATTAACATTCCCTTTTTTGCAGGTTTACTCATCCACCTGAGTGAAGCTTGTCAGACAGAGACAAATAATGTGTCATGATGTTTGCTGCTCTGTCTCCTTCTTCTGAGCCAACCGGAGGAGTGATGGAGCTATTCAGACTGGTGGCAACATAAACACCACATTTCCTCACAGCAAAATCATTTATAAATATATGTCTTTTATCTTTATTTTTATATAATGATTTTTATTAAAGATAATCCTGCTTCATGTGGCAAAGGCTCTGGTGGACTGGAAATTACATTTGGAATTAAAGGCAGTAAACATTCCCAAGCTCCAAACGTGAGCGCAGTCATAATTTTAGACCGGAGCATGTATTCGCATGGATTGAACTTTTTGCAATTCGAGACAGAAGTCACATGTCTGTGAACAGACAAACCTAGGTTCACATACAGGTTTAATACTGAATGGAGGTTTTGCTGTATCTTGATGAACTAGGGAGAAAATAGAGTGGCTTTGAAAACTATGAACCACTGCCTTCGACATATTTATATTGTCTTGAATAAAGAAACCTTGTTAGACGGAAGGGGCTAAGTAAAATTATTTATTGACTGAATATATGGGCAGCTCCAACAGTAAGCCAGTAGTATATAGCTACTTATATTTTCTTATTCTCCTGCCCAAATCCATTTAGTGAGCCAAGTGCAATGGTACTGTGACACAAAGCTATATTCCACAGAGTGTGTGTCTTTTACAGCAGCCATAACACACTAATAACAGACAGAGACCATTATCTTTTTCAACCTGAATAATTAAGATGGAGATATATTCTCAAACTGCAAGCTGTCATCATGTCATGTTTGTACTGGCAGGAATTCTAGAGGAATGTGCCAATTTACCCAGGTGATCTGCTAGATTTCACAGGTCATGCAGTAGATTGCTGATTCATTCCATTGCTGTGCACAGGGAAAAGAAATCATTCTAATGGTCCTGACTCTTGCTCTTTGAGAAGTAAAGCTGTTTGCCACTCGTCAATGTGAAATAAGCAGCGCAACAGCTCTGAAATTAATTCCATGTTTTGAACTGTTGTGAACTCTGGATTAACTTTAGATGATTTAAATTTATCAAAGCCAGCACCGGCTGGAGTGGGCACCGTGGGACCCATTGGCAGGAACGGCCAGTGCTGGATGCAACATCTAAGCATTTCCAGAACACAGAGATAAATATAATACATACAATAGCAGAGGCATACTGCCCTTTAGAGCTTCTGAAACAGCCAGCTTGGTGCAAACAAAAACACTTTTGCCCGGAATTAATCTTGACAGGAAGTACATAATTATTGCCTCATCCTCACAGCAGAGGAGAAATGTAATCAAATACAGGGGCAGGACCTTAATCACGGCACATTTCACAAACACCCAAGGACACAGAGGTGCTCATGTACAAATCCGGTCTTCTAATCCCAGGGGTTAAATATTTGGCCTCAGATTATACATTTTATTTGGTGAATAGCATATCTATCATCCATATGTGAGCAGAGTGACAAAAATTGATATTTTATAGGACTGAATTAAATTCATGCATGCTTATATGTTAAATCTGTGCAATATACAATCACAAAACAATTAGTTGTCACAACTGTGGGACTACAAGGTCAGGGTTTCAGACATATCTTTACCTACCAGAGATCATCAAAGGTGTTTATGCTTAAACTATTGTTTAAACTAATGATTGTTTTAAAGACCAAAAATAAACTACAATACAAAGTCATTTTTCTAACTGCACTATCTGAATCTGAACTAGCAAAACTGGATTTCACAGCAGCACAGTCAATTAAATTTAAAAGTGACTGCCATTTAGATGACAATCCTGACAGTTTCACAGTAAGTCTTTGATACCAGAGAAACCATGTGACTCTAATTACTCAATAAATATTTCGTAAATGAGAGATTTCCCTAAATGAGAACCAAGTTGCCTTATTATGACACAGATTCTTGATATGAATACAGGGAGATTAAAGGTGTGATTGACATATATCTGACCAGCTGCATATTTCCCTTTTAGGAAGTTTGGTGGATTACAGGTTCCTCTGCATCTTGAAAATCCTGCCTTTCCATATATTCCAGGAACAGGGCTCTGTTTGAAGAACATAAAATAGCTGTATCAGGTAATTTACCGAGTATAGGCAATTTACTCAACATTAGCTTACCATTTTTATCATCGTATTCATGACTTTATGCCACTGAGAGCTTGTTAGAATCTATGTTTAGCTCAGAGAAACCTAGTGCAGCTTCACCGGCGTGTGCTTGGTTGAGTTTTTTTTTTTTTTTTGACAGTGTACAACCTCAGTTACGAATTACACTGCCAACAGCTTTAAATCTTGCAAGATGGGATGTCACTTTTAAGGCTCTATATCCTTAAAAGTCTGGAGACAGGTAAACCAAGGAGAATGAAGTTTCAGTTTTACTCTCCTTGGTTTACCTATCCTCAGAAAAAGAACATAAAGTCCTAAAAGTGACATGCCATCTCAAGGTGTGTTTTTAATCCTGTGTAGCTCTGACAGCTACTGCAGCGATTTTTCTGAAAACTAAATATTAAAGTTATATCCTAATCATGATCTATCACATTTTATTTGTTGGTTTCTATTTAAAAATGTTATGTTTGATTTTACAAATTCTCACACAGTAGAAAATTATAGAAGTGGCCAACAAAAGAAAGTAAATGCTATATGTTTATTTATATTTAAAAATTGCAGACAAATACATACAAATACAAAAACAGTTAAAGTATTGTTTACAAAACACTGTTTACATTGATAATAAGGCATATGTTAGATTTCACTGCAACTTCATTTAGCCATCCACTTCAGTAGGGTACAATGGCAGTCTCATCTTACAATTTAAGAAAATCTTTCGGTGTACATAATTCACCCTACACACTGGCAGACAATGTTCTGAATCAATGGGATACTGGTAACTGGCCCTCTGTTTTTTATGTAAGGTGTTAGCATTTGTGAAAGAATTTCAAACTGCCCCACAGACATCCTGAAGTAGGTTTTTAGCTGATTGTTTTACAATTTCAGCTCTTTGAAAAGTTGATGAAATTTCATGGGCTCTTGCCTCTTTCTCAATATGTGATGACTCAGTATCACCTTTTTTCCTTGCCTAACAGCAAGATTATGAACAAATTATCACCGTTGCTTTTAGACTCAATTTTTATCTCGACAGTTTTTTTTTTTATAACAAGCGAAAAGGCAGAATGAATGATTTTGTTCATCAGATTTCAGATACCAATATTTTTGGGTTTTCAGAAAAAGAAATTGCATTAGACATAGTCTGCAAAGGCCTTTAAGCTTTGAATATGGTCTGTAGCAAAGCTTAATCCAAAGCATAGATTTCTCCAAATCAATTTTGGGTTTTGGAAAAGGGACAAAAAAATGTTCCTTCCAACCTCTCTAGGTACCTGGAGTCCAGGGGCGGAGCCAATGGCTCATTGCAGAGGGGGCGAGGACCTGTAGTGGGCCCTTATACAGCCTATTATAGGCTGTATGGAGATGCAACACAGATCCAAGGGGAAACTTATGGAGACAGAAGGACAGAACGGAGAGAAATACGGATTAGGTGTTAAAAACTGCTGTGTCTTTTGTTTTTTGTTATCGTCTTTACTTTGGCACTCATTGCGCTGTTTTTGAATTCCGATCTTGTTAGTTGCTCTATACCCTGTAGTTGTATAAATTAGCTAGTACTGCATCCTCAAACAGACTTTGCTCTCAACTGAGAGCTACTGTCTCATTGTGGAACTGTACACATCCTGTCCCCGTACTGTCGCTATACTTACTGTATGCACTTTTGTACGTCGCTTTAGGTAAAAGCGTCTGCTAAATATATAAATGTAAATGTAGTTGTGCTATGTCAGCACACCTCATTGCGTGAGACCATTTTTAAATACCGCGGCTCCATCAGCAGTGACGGCGATGGGAAATAAACCAAGACAGCCGGCAATCGCCTAGTTCCTACTTTGGGACTCGAACAGAGGGTGTAATTTTTCTGTTTGTACACTTACACAAGGATGCCTACTGGACAGCGAATAAAGTTTTCTGTAACTCTATTGTGTCTCTGCTCATTCAAAATAAATATCGCGGCTCCGTCAGCAGAGACGGTGATGGGAAATAAAAAGTAGCCGGTGTAGGACAGCCAGTCACAACCAATGAGGGAAGTGGTGGCTGTTGAAGGCAGATGCGTGTGTTTGCGTCTTTGGAAGTAATAATATTAAAGTCTGCCAATCTAATAACTAAATCTGACTCCACTTACTTGCTAGATAGAAACCAGTGTCACACCTGTGAATACTTTTATTGTTTGTCTGAAATTGCAGGTAGTAATGGTTGTTAAAGCAGGACAAGCATATTCAGGGGGTGGGGCTTAGTGAGGTGTCAGCTAGATTTCTTAGCCTCTCAGAGTCACAATATTAATGACTTAACGTTTAGCAGTAATATGGCACCACAATATGTGTCAGGCCTTTGATGAGAAAAGCAAAGAGCTGTGATAAACACTGATGAACCAATCATTTGCTTAAGTGCAAAAGCACTCTTCACTCCTCCAACCACATAACACAACAGAATGCAGGTGCCATGTCATGCACACATCAATCGCTCCAGTATTGACATTATAATTGTATGGTTAAAGACTGATGCCTTTTGCAGGGTGGGTTTCATAAGGGGATTAAACCTGGTTTGCATTCGTACAAAAGTTAAATGGAAGTGGTGAATGCACATATAGAAGGTCATATATACAGATCATTGTCCAGACATCATTGAGGCATCAGGTCCAACGCCCCCAACTTTAAGTCTGTATGGCTCCACATGCGAAAAATGGATGGGGAGGGGTAAACACCAGGCAGAGAATTCACCTGGATCAGATCAACACAGCCTCATAGCTAAACAGTGTCAGGACTGGACTTTGCACAAGAGAACACTATGCATATCACCTCTGTATTTGTAGAAGGTGCAAGTTTGAAAGGACACATTTCAGTGTAAAGCAAACCGTTGCATCCCTGGCTCAATGCTAGCTGAGCCAGCAGAAATGTTGGCAGCCATGCCAAATGCAAGTTATGTGTCATCTCTTCCCATTCTATTTTAGGCTTTGATGTACCCAAAGATTGCTGGACAAACTTTTGTCGCTGCAGCACAAAGAGTTTTCAATAAAAGGTAATGTCGGCCATCCTATTCACCTCTAAGAGGGAGAAACATGGTTAAAAATCCCAAGATATATATTTGTATTCTTATTTTGCATTTCAGTCTGAATATGCAATGCATATGCTGTTGTTTGGCCTCTTTTAAACATTGCCAAACAAAAGATAATTTTTTTTTTCAAAATTTCACCATCGTATGACTTCAACATTGATTTCCAGTGCACATGCTTTATCTTCGTAACCGTCAGGATAATTGTAACTCATGACTTAAAGAACTGAAGTTGACGGCAAAGGCAAGGATTCTTTCTAATGATCTAAAAAGCTTGTATTCATTTGAAATTAAGTTCAATTAGTGAAGTGCAGAGGTAATTTTTCAGGAATGAGATGTTGAAAGGATGGTATAGTCAAGAGAAACCCTGTGAAACATTTCAACAGACTGGTTTATCAATCACTTTCATCTCCATTGGCATCCTGCTATATTTAGATGAATTGCTGAGAGACAATACTAAGTCACCATCTTCTTAAATGGACCATAACAATTGTTTCTCAATCCTCAAAATATTAATAAGATAAATTCTCCAACAGTTTTACAGCACAGAATCTGTGTGCGTGTGTGCATGCAGATAGTGCATGCCTGCACATGTGTGTATGTGCATGTGTGTCTGACAAAATTTGCTATATTGAAAGAGTCAGCTTTCTTCAGATCCAAGCGGTATTGAATTTTCACCCAGAGGGCAAGAATAATCACCTTGTTTTAGGGGAAACCTGCAATCACGCAAAGGTCAATTGCAGTCCTTTTCAACACCTGGGCTTTTACGAGGGGTTGACGGCAGCACAGCCGCATCTCATTTAACGTTGGGGAAACACCATGGCCTGCAAAGGCTCTGATAAAAAGTCCCATTATTGAATCACTCAGAGCAATGCAGCAAAGAGTGCCATGTTCTTGCTGCAAGAAGAAACAATGAATTAGAGAGATTTGTTTTGCCACTAATCCAAGATCCTTATCAGCTCTGTTATGAAAATGATCACCCTCTCGCCCCCATTTTAATGATCCTTTTATAATTTATGGGTTCATGATTCTATTACAAATGTAAAACAAAGAACGGTTGCATAAACAAGTAAATATAATTAAACCCTTCCAGTGGCTTTAATCAGCTTGTAAGAATGAAGTTATGATCATGACAGCAACATAATGGGCTTCCATATGGTCTATCACAACTTATTGTTTTTCCTTGTACTGGATATGGTAATAGTACCTCACCAGACGGAATGACATGAGTGAATCTGTATGTGACTTAGAGATCAGACTGAGGCCCAGACTCAATCTAAATACGATCCCCTTTCAGTTACATTTCTAACGATAAAACAGCTGCAAGAAACCCTTCTATAATTCTTTATTGTTGTCACCCATATTTTTCAGAATATTCATTTTAAGTTGTTTTTGTCTGTCAGTGTCAAACACTGTCTCATTGAAGGTAATAATTGGTTTTAGCATATGTGATCCATTGACTGTAACTATTTAGCCTCCTGTACATATATAGTCTCTTCTCTCTCTGTACGATGTAAGGTATGATGGTTATAGCCAACTCCAACAGTTTCTACAACCACATTTTAATTTAACTGTTGTGCGCCTTGTAACCATTCTCATAAATCAAAGAAGACTGCTTTTTGAGAGTGCAGGTATTTCTCTCTGACGGTTTTGCCTCTCTCCTGAGCAGGTGCAGGTGTTTTCCCCCTGTTTTGACATGCTGCACCATTTTCATTTGCAGGGTCCTTAAGTGGCCTTGCCGTTTTGTAAGATGACAGTTGTAACTAAGTGTTCCACCCACTGTGTGTGATAAGTCAAGGAGATCACAGCTGCCTCACTTTTCCCAGACTTACATAATCCACAACCTCGATTTCAGTTTGTGCAGAACAGCATTGTCTGGCTGAACAAAAGGCGCAGAGGAGTAAAGGATGATTTGTACTGAACATCCTCATTCAGAGGGACAGAAAATGCTCAACTGCACCAGAGGAGACTTTGCCAACCTGAGAGCATTGCACGAAAATACCACTGTTTCTTCTGCAAACCCCTTGGCCTTTGGTGATCGATAACACGGAAGTGTTCATTCAAATACCAGATCAGTAGCAGCATCTGGCACTGCCCACGTGGCAGACAGAATTTGCGCGAACCCCAGCGCCTGACACAATGACCAAGAGAAGCTCACACTCCCGAGCCACGGGGATCTAATCTGCCATCGCCTGCTCAACCTGGGATTGCAATGACAAGGGAGGGCACCTTGACAAGCATTTGTATGCATGCCCTGCTCCAAGCTGCCAGCAATCCAAAACACAAATCTGCCATTTGCCATCTACAGATTTCTGCAGCACTAATTGTGGTACCCCCTTCTCTCTCCTGGAGTATCCCTGAGGCAATGCATGTTTGGTCACATTATGATTACTGTTTGTTATCTACCATGCTTGCTCTGTGTATTTGCCTAATTTTTTTTCTGGTTGCCTTTGGCAACATGTCACCAGATGATTGCTCAGGCGCTGAAGGAGTGAATATATTTAGTAACATGGTGGCTCAGATAGCTTTACAGGAATACTGTCTGAGGACTGTGGCTAGGACTAGTGATGTGCCACAGGAGACCACAAATTCCCACTTTCAAAATCCCCAAACTTTCAAAATGACCTCAAAGCAATGTGTATCTTTTTGATAATGCATGCAGTGTGTGTTTAGATGGTCTGTTAGAGATGTTTCATGATCCTGTGAATAAAACATGAAATGCCAGGAATTCAAGCATTCTTGAAGTTCTTGAAATATAGCAACTGAACTGTTTCAAAGACTGAAGATATGGGGGAAAAATCGGTTGGGCATAATTGTTGATGGAGTTCAAATGTGTTCCTCACAAAGATGTGGTTCTTTGATTCAGACATAGGAGAATTCAAACTGCAGCACTTTTTGTGCATAGTCTTCAGGCTAGTGGTATGAGAGTATTGAGAGAAAAACACAAGTCAAAAGTGTTGCAAGGGTATTTATGTTTGATTTGTGTTTAAGTTTGATATTTAAATTTGCACCCCTCTCCAAATTCCCCCTAAATCACCCCTCTCCTTTTTACAACTATACAATGGGATGCCAAGGAACATGATAATCCTAAAAATCCTGGATTTAAAGGGCACACCCAAGTGTTTAATCAGCTAATAACCCCCACAGAGGGTTATTAGCTGATTAAACGACACCATGTCAAAGCCTGTTGCAAATAGGTAAAGAACTGAAAGTTACTAGAGAATTCACTATCATGGCAAATCATTAGAGTACAAATAAATTCATGGCAAATCATTAAAAAGAGTTAACAAATCCAAATTTTCTCGATTTAAGATGCAGACATTGGATACAGATGCAGACGGTCCAAAACTGCACATACTGCTAACAATGTTGCTATCCTTTCCTTTTATAGAGGTTAGGTTATTTCAGAGCAATTGACACAAGCTAGCAAGGATCAGAAACTATACACAGGCCAGAAACTTTCAGGTAAAGGTAAAGGTAAAGGTAGATTGTGAGGTCAGTTGATAGAACATTACTGCAAATCATACTACATGTGCGTTGTATTTTGACAGACAGGGGCTCTCACAATGTTCTTTTACTTATTAATTTAGAATGTGTAAGATCACAGGATATTGCTAGCTGGTTAAAATAATGCACAGCAAAGCTATGAAAAAGGTATGTTTTACCATTGGACATATCCTGTACAGTAAGCAAATGTGTGAATGATGTAGTGTTTTGTTATGCAATCTAGGGGCATAAAGAGCAAATTAATTCAGTTTCAGCATAATGAAATCACTACACCATACAAGAGTTGCCTTCTTCTGCAATGTGTTTATCCAACATAAAACAGACTTCAAAAGGACTTCAGGGATTAAGAAAATACTGGAAGGAGTATTTGAAAAATAGAAGTCGTATTCCACAGTTAGTTTAATTGAGTTATTTATTACTAAACACACTTGGTATGGTAATGAGAGTGAAATTACTGCCACAGTCCTTGTAACAGTCCCACATTGTGGATTTTACTCCGAAGAGATCTTGGCAGCACTCAGCGATCTGGTGGTTGATATGTTGATCGAGAAGGCTTGAGTACTTTTGATTCAAATTTCATACACCGTCGCTGTGCTGTTGAAAGGCCACTTGCTTTGCACATCTGAGGCACCTATCTCTGGCCCGCGGAGCTGTGTGGTGTTGCTCTACCATCAGGATCGTGTCGTGTGGATTAAGATGGGATGTAAGGGCTGGGTTCTCTCTCACTCTCTCTCACTTTATATTTTCTAATCTACCACAGACGTGCCCGCAGCATGGTCCCAATAATCAGGTTGTTTCCCTGAATCAGGGCATGAGGTGTTTTAATGTGAACATGTGCATCTGCAAATTCTGAGAAATGCCTTTTGCCTGAACCTGAACACATGGAGTGACCAGGAGCTCCTTAAAATGGTTTTCCTTGAGTTTCAGGAGCACAGAAAAGAAGCAGGGAATATGACAGTGACTATCACAAGAGAAGACCCAAAGACGGAGCACACTGGTATTGCAGAGACAAATGCGATGTTAATAAAAACATGTATTCCGCTGATAAGAATACCCATTCATTGCCTGGTAAGGCCTCATAAATCTCTTGTATCCTGTGTGTCTCAGAACATCACTTGGACCTATTCATAACATGTAGCAGTGCCTGTAGCATTATCACTTTATGACTACATTATAGATTATTATATTCATTGAGGGATAGTGTGAAATACCTGAGATGGTGTATCTAAAATGCTGACAGGAGGAGAAGAAATGTAACATCTGCATGTGGAAGTGATGGAGGTCTTTACCAAACACCTCCTTTCTCTGTTTCATCTTTGTGCCATCTGTGGAACTGAACTGATACTTTATATTTCTATTTTTGTGAGAGGACTTCCACATACTATCTCAAAGATTCTTTTTGTTTCGTCTCTTTAGCACTGTCACGGGTGGAATTAAATGTTTCACGCTTCTGTGAGACGATGTCTGTATATCTCAAGGATACTCTCAGGCATTCATTTGAAAACATCAAAGTCAAGCATCAAAAACACAATGCTACCAACCAACAGCAAAAAAAAAAAAACAGAAGCACACTGGGCAGCTGGAAAGCATGCTAAAAAAGAGTTTCCATTTTATGCCCATAATCCATGTGCATGCATGGCCTGCATGTCTATGGCTCTCCCATATTGCTGTTGCATAAATCTGGGGCATAGTTCTTTTGCCAATTCAAATGGCCATATGTGGTGTAATTAATTTTATTGGGTTGTTGTTTCCATTGCCCAACATGGCACATGCCCAGAATAATTTAAATGACTCATAGAGCATAATGTGATTTTGGCTTTATTATTTGCCCTGAGCGCCATCAATGATTACTCTCCCTTACTTGTTTTCTGATTAGGATACTATACTAAGGGAATCAGACTGCAAACTTCATGGCTCACCCTGCAAAACACATTCCACACCACCCACCACACACACACACACACACACACACACACACACACACACATCAAACACTATTTCTGCTCAGAATGTCCCCACTGAAAATGTCCATTTGTCCCTGGTTATGAATGGAATTCTGTCTGGATTGAAACTGAACCACTGTCATCTGCTTTTGAAATTGAAGGGGCTGCGTAATACTGAGCTATAATAAACAGAAACATATTGACTTGAAACTGCAGAATGAAAGAAATATGTGATTGCTGATATGAAAAGAGGGAGAAAAAACTCAATACAAGTAGAGATACATACATACACACTGGATATTGAAAGGAATGGAGGGTAAAACAAACCATAAAACTATTCAGTACAATGCAAAATTAAAATAACAATAGTCAGGCAGAAGAAATGCCAAATGAAAATGTAATTTTTGCAAATATGACACCTACTCTATTACTTCTCTCACTGAATTATACATACACTTGTTTTAGAGTCACTGAGAAATTTCATAATCCTCGGATTCAGAAAGCTATTTATTACTTGTAGCCTGAACAGGGGGCATTGCAGAATAAAACTTGGAACAGAGAAGTTAAATTATACATGAATCAAACTTCCAGGCTTTATTAGAGCTGTGTTATTTGATTGACCAACTTTTTAAACATCATTTTCACTTATACTCCTATTCATTTTGTTAATATTTTTCCCCATGGGGATAATCACAACCTTGATCTGCATCTCAGTAAAGGACTATGACAAGACATGAACAATTTATTAACTTTGAAATACACTAATATTATTTCCTCAAAAATACAAAGATATCATTCGGGTAAATGACAATAGCCTTACCTCAAGTTGTGTCCTTTGAAATTTGATTATTAGCATTTCTTAAATTTGGTAAAGATTTAAACTGCTTTCACCCTGACAAGAAATAATAATGATAATGTTCAAGCATCAGAAAACTATGTGTAAAGCTCTGCTGCTGACTAAACTCAAGTAACTGATAGAAAGTTGAAAAGCTATTTTATTTCATATCAACATAAACACAATGTCAAACATAAACATTTCAGAGAAATATCAATATACACATAAAATGGGAAATATATATTTTATGATAAGTGTAGTTTGAGTATGGTGTAGTCTGGAGCCTCTGATATCTGTAATGTAGTGATGCTGTCCTTTCTTTGATTTATTTATTTATTTTCCCTGATTTGTGAGTGCAACTATCAAGGTATTCCTGTTAATATTCTGTGACTCACAGTCCAGTGTGAGATTAACCAAAGATAATTCTCCAATACTGAAGCTACCCTACTGCTACTACTAATTTACTTCTGTACTATATATATTGAAAAGTGGTGTTTCAAATTAAGTACTGGATTGATTATCTGCTGGTTCCTTTTACCAGTGACATGTGGATCCTTTACTTTAATGTCCACACAAATCCATTATCAGGCTGCATTCACCGTGATGCTTTTATATAAAGAGGCTGCATGTGAAAGGATTGCTTTCTTTCTCTTCTGGAGGGCGAGAGCTTTTAAAATATACTGCTCTGCAAGACAGGCCTGAAGGCTGAGGAAAAGATGAAGCCACCTGCCTACGTAACAGGTACAGAGGGGAAATAAGGAGTCTGGTTGTTCTCGCTGTGTAGCGTCAACTGCCCAGCAGAATTCAACAGTCTTTGCCCCTAGCAAACACATCAGGACAAAAAGGACTCCTCAAAATCGAATGGAAGAAAAGCTCTGAAAGCTTTTTCCACAATTGCTAATGGTCTTTAACAACAAGAACGGGCACAGAATGAGGTGAAGCACTTGGTGGATTGCATATTTTTGGAATGAGAGAGCAAGGCAGAGCGAGTAAAAGGAAGAAAATGGGAAAGAGGAAACAGGAAAAGAAATGATCATATAGTGCTGTTGCCTTACTCAGGAACCATTACTATTGTTTTATGGCCACACTCAGTATATTGAGCATTCTCCCTTTCATCTCCTTTACAGACAGCACCGTATGGCTTCAAGGACGTCATTCAATAAATAGACATGTTTACGTGTGCGGAATGCAGCTCGTCTTTACTCGTGCTTCACCAAGTCCCTCACCAGGGTGACAGAGCAATGGCAAAAAAAACACAGCAAGTACACCATTACACAGAGAAGTAACAACTGAATTTACAGCACTCACACAAGCAAGAGAAAGGAGGGGGTGTGGTGTCTGTTCCACAGTGCACCTTGTGCCTTGAAGTTAATGCCCTGCCACACACAAGAATGGTGACATTATTTTTACCCAATGATTCATTTGTTTAATTAGACGATCTGAAAGAGACAGCCACCTTCCAGCACCATTTCGAAAACAAAAGCAATTTAGCTTTGCTCCCTGTTCAGCGCTTATCTCAAACTAGTATGAAATCTAGTGTCTTTGGAGTACCTGCAGCACACTCATGGTATTCAACGTTCTAGGGTTTCAAAGCATACAGCCCAACAATACACAACACACGGGGGTAGCGCACAGCAAGGATGGGGCAAGTAAGTCTGACACATCCATATGCTGTATGACTCCATAAACACCCATGGATTCAATCTCCTTAGATATACTTTTTGATTCATACACCTGCCTGCACTCTTATTAGCTTACCATCTGCACCTTCCACCACCCTTCAGCAATTTCTGTCAGTAGCCTTTCAAGAGCCACAACTTAACAGGTTTACTCTATATCAATGTAACTCACCTACACACTAAAGGTGAGACTGATTGTGGACTGAAGATGATAGATAATCATTTCATTTTCCCATTGACGGCCCAAGCCCCTAAAAAAGCAGCCTGATAAATGCAGCGGAAATCTGATAATGCGACAAGAAGCTTAATATGACATCTGCAGCAAAAAAAAAAACAAATATAGACCCAAAGTTGGTTTTGGACCGAGGAGGCCATTTAAATACCAGGTGCGGAACAAAAGCACGGACGGAGCTGACGCGAAGGATGCAAGGCTGAATCATTACACATGCGGTTCTCCCTGGATTACTTTGTGTAACTTGAATTCGATCCAAGCAACCAGCAACTAATAAGCCCCTCGTGCCACACATAAGCACTTTTATCAGCCCTGGCAGCTGGAGAGAAGCTTGTTGTGTAAGCTGCCTTTGAACAGTCCAGCCAGAGCAGTGTCTGACAGAGGAGGACGCAGCTAGCATCTCCCAGCATTTACCAGCACCCCTGTGACAGCCTGAACTAACACAGGCGAGTCAATTCTCTGTCATCACACTATTGTTACACAGTTAGGTGTCCTGAGAGACAGCACAATGATTGGTACTCACTTATCTATGAGCCAATGCCCAGGCCAAAACAGTCGCAAGGAGGACGTCAAGGACGTCTTTCTTTCGTTCGTTTGTCTTTTGTTACTTTCATCCTGTCGTTAATTTCATTCTTTCTTTCTATGTCTTTCTTTGTTTTTTTTTTTCCTTCCGCATCTTTCTTTGCTTATTTAATATATTTCTCACGTGTAAAAACAAACCAAAAGGAGATTCATGTTTTGTTGAGAGACCTCACAGGAGATGTAAGGTTGGGCATAAACAGAAACTTTCCGTCTAACTCCTGAAACTGAACATAATTCTGTTTTGTTTGTTTGTTTTTCTGTTTTCTGCTTAGGAGTGCTGGAAGGAAATGAACTGAAAATGACCACTTACTTTCCAGCGATCTTGACACACTGATCAGACAGGCACAAGATAACGGCCTTGTCTAGCAGAGATACATGTGGCGAAAATATTCTGCAGCCATTACTGCACGCTGATCTCTTGGCAGCATCCATTGTCCATGAAGGGTATTTGTTTCATTTTTTGTGTTTGTTTTTTTTTCATCTTTGGCTGGAAGATAAAAGGCCGATCTCATTTATAAGCAGCAGACAAAGCTTGTGGAGTTCTCTCTCATCCCAGGCAGGCAAATCAAATTATGAAAGCTGTTACTTTGTCACTGATTTCCTCTTAGCACTCCTGATTAAAAGCCCCAGTGGAATTGTTTGAAAAACATATTCAATTTCGATCAGAGATAAGGACGCAAGGCTCAGCAGCGGGTAAACAGGAAAGGCTTCAAATGGCATTGGGAACATTTCGATTAGGGTGTTCATTGGCCCCCCCATCCAATGCTGACAGCACGCAAATCCGGGTGGGGGTCTCAGGGGCCTTATCCCCCTGCTGTGCAGCTCTCCTGCTGAGATGATGGGCACATTTCAATTGGAGTGAGGAGAGGAGGGGGAGAGGGAAGGCAAGAAGGAGATTACATTTCCATACACGAAAATCTGGGTTTATTTTCACATTCACAAGGGGGGGAAAAAGCACAGGGTTTCCTGCAGAAATACGTCTCAGCAGTTCCACTGTCAGCGCGAAAGAGAGCACAGTAAATAAAACAGAAATTTCTCCCCAGTGTCCATTTTGTAGCCCTGATACTGACAATTGCCTGCTGTGCTGCCACTGCCATTTGCAGCACACTGCCCAGTATATGCATACTATCAGCAAATGGCCAGGGTGTGAAAAGGCTTCTTAAAATCTCATTGGTGGATGAGAATGAACAGCTCTGCGTTGTCCAGTTCTGGCCTTTCCTGGAGACTTTACAATCCCTCTGCGTCTGCTAGACACAGCATCCATATTTTTTCACAACTCATTCCAGGGCTGCTATATGAATATGTATGTGTATATAATATATAACAATAATAAGTGTGTCCCTAGTTGTCTATCTTATTCTTACTGTCTCACTGTTGTTTCTGTTTCCCTTGCATATGAAGGAGGGGCAAATAAAATGCACACATTACATTTCACAGAAGAGATGAAAGAGGACATTGAGATACACAACAACGTAATGGGGTGTGCACCATGTACTCATAGCTTTTTCTGGAAGCGTTAAATACAAACACATCGCTGATGAAGAGAAGTCAGCAGTTTTACAGGATTTGATCTGATCTGTAATGTACGCAGGACATCTTTACATCTACGTGTCATTTGTGCTTCAAGAACATGTTGCCGATACAGCTTTCTCCCGCTGCAACAGCTGCTGCCAGCTCGTAAAGCTGATATACTGAGGGGCTGCTTGAGCTGATACAGGCTGCACCACGCCAAGAAAAGAAATCTGCACAGACAGGCATTGTCTCTGTCCTTGGTGCTGAAATACAGCTCACAGCAGTGAGCAAGCACTGCACTTCTTGACCCAGCAGAACCTCTGGGAAATGTATTACCCAGTTTCCCAATGTCATTGCTGAAACTTCCTTTTGTTCTTTTTTTGTTATAGGGTGGCCGATAGGGAGCTTGTGGAGTGATCTCCAGGCAACAGCAACTGAAAATTGGTGGCATTCCAGCTCTGCAGCCTTGTCTGGGGTTTTGGTTTGTTTGTTTGTTTTCCGTGGGCTGTATCGGCATATTCTGTTGAAGATAGTAAATCTCATATCTCGATGTTGAGCCCACGCAGTTCAGCATCTGGGCTGGCACGTCCCAGTGCATCTTTTGAAACGTCCCAGTGTTTTTGAAAGTTTGAAGTTTTGAGGCTGCGATGAAGCTTTAGAGATCTCTGTTGAAGGTTGAGAGGCATAGGGACATTAGGGCTGGCTGCTCATTTGGTATAACCACAAACAGAACAAGTGGACTCTTCTTTTTATTCAAAGTTGGATGAGTTGAATTGAAGGGAGAAGTGAATGAATTTGCTGAAATGAATTTGCCTTTATCTTCACAGCTTTGACTCAAACTGGGCCAAAACACAGTCCTAATCTGAGACAGATATTTGTTCATGAACTTATTCAGTGCACTTTTTTGTAAGTTCACATTTTAAAGCAAAGCTGGAGAAATGGCTTTTTTGCCATAGGATTTAGATAGGCAGGGGGTCCGCTCATAAAATCATAAAAAAGCTCCCCACCACAGACTTCAGAGATCGCTTTATGATCATGGTTACATTAAATGGCATCCTCCCTGCTGTGATCTAACAAACACAGCAGAGATGATTTTGAGCATACACAAGGTCTTGTATTAGCCATGTACGCCTACGGATATTAGCTGCACTGGCATCATTCCTGCCGTCTGCTCACAAAGTCATGGGGGCCATTCTTCATCGAAACAGTCTGTCTGAGAGTGGATTTGGTGAATTCGCACAAATGCCACTATTCTCCAAAGACAACTTCAAACAAGTCTCTGCCTGATCCTGGAGCTTTTTTGGTTGGTTTATGGGGGTAAACGGAAATGCTGCTTATGTGTTGCTTTCTTTCCACTGATGAGTGAAAAATGGCACAATAAATTGAGCTCTGTGATCAGAGTCCCCAGGGTCTCTGCTCTGCCATCTTTCCCTCCAAAGCTGATGCTAGGCAGCTTACAGATGTGCTATTTCTCACAGGAGAGCTGAGAACAGTTAACACAAACACAGGCTGTAGTGAAGGAGTTCAGACATACAGGAACCTGTCAAACAGCCTCACAAGCCACACAGGCTTTTAATGAGTATGAAATATTTTTCATGTGCTGTGGTGTGAAATTTTAAGCATTTTGTGCTTTATATTTTAGAATGCCTTCTTAAAGCAGTGGAGGACAGTGCTGTGATACATATGCTGGCTTAATTGACCTATGGAAGTGATGCTGACTAAGGGCTAATGTGGGGATAATGTCCTGTGAGCACTGTGGCACAAAATGGCTGCCATGCATCACCCAGTTCTGCATATTGGTGGTTGAGAGGGTGGGCACTATTATTATTCAAACTTGAGGACCTTCCCTCCTACAGCAGTACAGTGGTTAGTCTGAATGACTCCAAGGAAATGTTGAACATTTTTTGGAGTTTACTCAGAAACGGCAGAATCAACAGAATCAAATGCCTGGTGTGACTGCACTGGTTTATGGCTTCAGATTTATTTCAGAAACATATGTACTGAGAACATAACAAGGTGGTCATAAAAGAGAAACAATTAAATAGCTAGATGATGACTGCTATTGGAGCTGCGACCAGTGGCAACCCTCTTCATCTACTGTGAAGTTAACACCATCATTAATCATCATCATTAAGACCTGCTCTTAGTCCCAGGTTTGGTTTAGTAGTGGTTAGGCCATTGTTAATGGAGGAGAGTTAGTAACAGGAGTTGATTCTATGCAGACATATAAATATAAAAAACATAACTCATAACACAGTATAGGCCTACTGAGTCAATTTCAGTTCAGAATTTGAAAAATGAATTGAGACCCATGTCACTGAATGCAAAAACCAGTCTTATTCGAAGAGTTGATTTGATTTCAAACACATAGTGGCACTGCACTGAAAATTATCAAGATGAATACTGTAACATACAATCTGGGTATACAATAATGTAGTTTTTGGGCTATGACCATGTAATGAAATTATACAGTTTTAGAATATGATCAGGATACAGATTCATTTTAGAGTTTAAATGTATGATTAGAACATAGAATAATGTAGTTCAAGGGTGAAATCAATTTATGAAATAATGTAGAGTAATGCAGTTCCAGAGATTGGAATAGTGTAGTACTAGAGTATGATCCTAGTATGGAGCAACTAAGTATTAGAGCATGAAAAGGATGTATAATAATCCAGTATTATGATATGATCAGGGTATGGAATGATATAACTTTAGAATATGGTCACAAAATAAAATAATATTCAGTGAGGAAAATGTGTGTGTAACTATGAGAAAGATTTGGCAAGCAACAAAGATAAGCAAGTGGATGACAAGATGTTGAGGTTAGAAGCATGTCGAAATATTTCACACATGTAAATACAGGCAGTGTTCATTATTCTCACTGCATTTAAACAGCTTGATTTCACAACCATGTTAACCACCATTAGGCTACACAGCCATTACAGACGTCACCATGAATTTCAATGACATTGCGCCTTTGTGAATGGCTATATACTTGATTTAAGAAGCTCTGTTGCTTCATGGGAACCTGTAAAAAAGAGACAGAAAAGAACAGATCTTTACTGTGCACCATGTCTTTGCACACCATGAACAACCCTTTTAACAAGGCAATATTTTCAAGTAAATTCAAGTTGTCTCTTTGTCTCTTTCCATCTTGCAAAGCATTCATTCTCCTCTAGCTCGTGCTGTATGTTTCTGAGGGTTTAGGAATTCTTTGAAATGAGCTGTGCTACAGTACAATTAGATTGAATTTTAATCATCTATTAAATGAGCCAGTGCAAAGGTTGAGGCTGTGAGGGTCAGACCAAGTTTATCCAATGGCCTGCTCCAGTGATGATATTGTGTCTGGGAGGCACTTTCAATCCACCATCACCAGGGGAAAAAAATGGTTTGTTGTAATGCTGTGATGAACTGTATGGGAGCTGTGTGTATGACTTCATTGACCTATGGAGCTTAGTTAGTCATGTAATGGTCATGACAAGTACATTACAGTGATTTGATACTACAAAAAATTATTGTTAGTGAAGGGATATTTAGCAAATTATAATAAATATATTTAGGCCTTACAGTGGACACTAGTTGATTTATGACTGTAAAAGCTGTAAGAACACAGAAAAAGGCACCATTTTGTAATGACGTGAATATGAAAAAACATCCAGATCTTTGTTATTCTTTTTGTTTGGATTTCCTTTTTAACTCCATTGTAAAGGCTGCAATGTCAATTCTGTGTCAATTCTTGTTTTTTTTTTAGCTACAGAGCCATCAAGTCTCTGGCATTCAAACTATCATGTAGAAATGTGCCTCTGAGAGTAATACTGAAGTTCTCAAGGTATGCTGTTTTCCTGTTTGGAAGATAATGAGAATTTTAACAGCCTTAAATGTTTGCAGGAAAGAGGTGTGGAAGACCACTGCCGCTACTGCTTCAGCAATGAGCCAGGAAGATTTTTTTTTTTTGTGCAAAGTGAAGTGTAACACTTCCTCCAGTGCCACATGCAAAGCTTAAACTGACTAGCTGAAAATATGCCAACAATACACAAATACACCAGACATCCGTTCAATTTATTCAATTTATTCGCAATATGGTTTGTCCTAGACATGTTTAATGACTGGTCTGTTTATGGAAGTGTTACACATTTTTACAAGAATGAAATTAGACTTTTCCTCAGAACCAGTCTGAACTGAGTGTTTAGCAAGACAGCAACACATATTTCTAACATGACCACAACTGCAGTTGTCACTTATGTTCAGGACTCAAGACAAATATTATTGCGGTTGTTGGGTTTAATTCAAGCAAATAGTGCATTGACTAATAATAAACACAGATAATGAAATGTGTATGAATGTGTCACTTAATAAATGCAGTGCTTGAATTGTCTGTGTGAGAATTTTAAAAATGTGACTGTCTGTGTGAGAATTAAAAAAAAAAAGAATAAATATGAACCTAAAACTTGCATTGTGCTTCTGTAATTGACAAATAAACATTGCACTCCGCAAGCAAATCACATGTATATACAATACATACACATCAAACTATGGCGGTAATTTGTCTGCAGGATAAAAGAGTGCTTTTTGTAAGTAACAGAAGAAAATGTGCAATGAACAATGAGCAATTTCTTTGTTATTAGGTGGTAAACGTGGGCATATTGTGTGACAAAGCACAGGAAAGAGAAAGAAATTCCTGCAAAGCCAGACAAAGGAAAAAAAAAACATTAAAGCTATCTTGTCTCCATGGAAACACTAATTTGAGGTAATTTTGTTCTCAATTATGAGGAAAGGTAATGACAGAAGAAGTGATGTAGCCATGGCAGCGGGAAGAGTCAATCCTCCTGCCTTGTCGAGGTGCATCGTTCTAATTGGAAACGGGGAGAGTTCGCTCAGGCGACAGTTTAGGAATACGGTGCGAAGCAGGAGGGACAGAGCACGGCACGCTGCATTCTGGGCCCTGCTGGCAGCACCCCGAGAGCAGAGGCCATCACCAAAGCGCCATGGGGAACAA
Organism: Megalops atlanticus; assembly: GCA_019176425.1. Lineage (NCBI taxonomy): Eukaryota > Metazoa > Chordata > Actinopteri > Elopiformes > Megalopidae > Megalops > Megalops atlanticus. Next base: position 18,120,001 of record CM032878.1, on the reverse strand, counting down.
TGCAGCCAGGGGTGTCACATCTCTCATCAGACGAGAGCGACAAACTGATGACATTCAAAGTCTGTCACGAGCCATTGAAAATGGGGGAGGACGGTGGAATGCATTAGCTCCAGCTCTCCAGGCAGAGGGAATGCTCTGTCGGCACAATTCTCAATAATGCTAAAGGGCGGCGCAGCCTGAGCAAAGCGCGGTGCTACAGTCGCATCAATTTTTCACCTTCACCCCAATGAATTTATGCGTCCCAATTCAATAGCCGTTCCCTGATGCCAAGTTTGGTGTCAGCGAGGAGAAAAAGTTTCAAAGGAATAAATGAGGTTTGAAATGGAGGTTCAGAGCAAGAAAGATTCCTAAGACCACATACACCTGTTCCCAATCATCCATTCACTGGCACAATATGAACACCCAGAATGCCTCTGCTTCAGCAAAACTGCATGAGCGTCTTGTGTTATTTTACATCCCTGCAATAAGGATATGAAAGTCCTGGAAGAAGTGACTTGTTGTGGTCAAATGACACAATTTAGTTTGGAATTGTAATATATTTGTGAATATGCTCTTACTGGAGGATAACCATAGAAGGTGCTATTGTCAGCTATACTTGAGTTACCTATGGAAATATCAGATGTAAGCTCAATGAGACATGTACTAATTCCCCCTATGTTTGTATGTTGGCTGGCACAGTCTTGCAACAAATCAAATTAAAAAGAGTAAAAAACAATGCTGACTCTCACTATTGTGTTCTAATGAACCACACAACACTACACTTACAGAAGTCTGAATGAAAATGACAACAAAAGCCTTGTTTGAGTGTATGAAATCTAGATTCGATTACATCATGTAATGTACTAAACTGAGTAATTGGCACAGAAGTATCTGCCAACTCTGGCTGTAGTAATAAATACTGATAATACCTATGTGTTCCTTAACTGTGCACTATACAGGAGGTGACACAGGCAGGTTTTATGTGGTAAGAAAATTAATATATGAAAAATCAATCAATCAATACAATGGTAGCTACCAAGCAATTATAAGATTGTACTAAAACTGTACGAGCACAGTGAGTCCCAAGGGATAGCAAAAGACAGACAGCATTACAGTTGCAGCCAGAGTGGCATTTAGTAGCATGTATCTCCAAAGCAATATCATTGTACTCTGAGCCTGTAAGCAGCCTATTTACTCAACAGCTGACCTAGACAAAAGGAGATTGAGATTCATAATAATCAAACATATGTTATAGCAAGTATATTATAAAAATATGTTATAGTTGTTATATAATAATTGATAAGATGAAATACAGAACACATCTGGTTTTTTGTACATCTCTGTAAGAGAATTATTTGAAATGAACACATCTTACAGTTTGTAGTTACCTGTCCATATTTTACTTTAGTTTTGGCAAAACAATGCATTAGCATGATAATGCACATTGTAAAGGAACTACATTATTTTTCAGTGCAGGTTATTTATATGTGTTCTTGCTTTCAGCTGGCAATGTTATAAAAACTCATAAATTGATTATTCTACGCCATCTCTTTTGGGCACATTCAACTACCCATGAATGACTCCATAAAAAACATTGCAGCAAGCAAGCTGTCACCCTCATTTCCAAGAGAAAATTGAGATCTGCTTGTCTGTCATTTTCAGCCAGAAAATTATGCACGGCAATTCTGTCATGTTGAGTTGGGTTTGGTAAACTACATGTAAATATTAAATTAGATCAGCGTGTATGCTTTATCTAAAATAAAGTAGAAAAATAGCTTCAAGGCTGGAACTGCACCAACTTACACACACACACACACACACACACACACACACATATTACTCTCCAGGGGTTGTCAACTTTTTTTAGGACATCTACACATAGTTAAATGTTTTCAAAAGTTGCAGAAGTTTAAACCATTTTTGAAAGTGGAAGAAATTAGGTAGTTATTGTACACATATTGTAAGCTTTGGTGGGAAACATTACATTCTGTTCTTGCCCAGTGTAATACCGGGCACTTCACATACAGGAATTGCATCTGTCTAGGATGATAAGATTGGTGAAAGCAGCTGAATTACATTTACACCTCAATCACATTTACACAACAATTTGCATATCATTTCTTCACAAGATATTTACTGAAGCATTTGGGTTCAGTACCTTGCTGAGGGGTAAAACGGCAGTAGCCAATGTGGGAATTCAAACAGCGACCAAGGTTACGATCCCTGCTCCTTACCACTCCACCGCACTGCTGCCCACACACTGCACTGCTGCCCACTCAATGTCCTTGACTAAATTAAAACAGAAATTCATAGTTTGACTCACATTCATTATTTCTGAGTGTGTAAATGATAATTGGTCCCTTTCTTTACATGCATTTTCATCATGTTTCACCTGAAATGCCTACTTTCTCAGCTCCATTTCTTTCATTGGTTTTTTATCATAAGATTCAACAAGCTAGCATTTTTCATCTGTGGAGAGTATCTTTCTTATCCCTGCCAAGTCAACTGTTACCAAGGCACCTAGGTAAACTGCACAACTTTCTCAAAGTATTTTATAGCAAGGTGCTTTTGTAATTGTAGCAAGATAAGAAATACATTGACGAGAGATACACTCCTATTATCACATCTCACGGTATTTCATGGCAAACGATCTGATTTTGGGTGGTGCTTCTAAAAAATTATACATGGGCATGTTCATGAAATAACTGACTTTCTTAGCACCTCCCATGGCACCTGCCTGTCTCAGATTCTTGGTATCTGGCCTTTGCCTTGAAAATATTCTGTAATAGTTAGGGTAGCACATTACAGAGATAACTTGGGCCTACATGACATACAGAATGCAACAGAAAATACACGGTGGGAGTTTTTAGCCTTGCAGGATGCAGGAATGTGCTTGAGTGTATTGATTTGTCACAATGGTGCCATTTCTCACAACAGCATTCTGAATAAACCCTGACTAGATTGCAAATAACAGCTACTGTATTGCTCAGAGCCTGTAAACAAAAATTCAATCTGTCAGGACCACATAAATATCTGAAATTGCAAGGAGAACAAATACCTATCGATTGTGGTTTTTTTTTCTTTCTTCACAGCAACTGTTACACCCTATCATTTCACACAACGGTGTATTACAGCTTTTTATTATGAAGGCCTTCCAAACTGCAGCAAGCTGTTGAATCCCTGCTAAGATTTGATTAACAAAACAGAGGAGAATGCATATCAGCCATTTTTTTTGGTAAGGGCTTATTTCAGTTTGGAGGGCGGGGGAAGGGTGGTATCAAGGTAAAGCACTGAGGACTGTACAGGAAGGCCTGTTCACCCATAGTATCTCCTTTCTGATGCTACTCTCGAGAGGCCTATCAGTTCTACGGCGGAGGGACACAAGCACTCGGTGCAAAGTGCAGAGAGGCTGTCACCAGAGAAGGCCGCCCATCCTGTCCCTCAGGCCCAGCGTCAGACACAGAGGCTCCATCACCTTCTAAATAAAATATGAGGCATGCTGGGATGGTCCGGCAGCCGCAGGCACTCCGACACTCCTGGAAAATGGGCGAGATTGGTTGGGGTCCGCACAGCAGACCAGTTCCATCCCGTATCTCCTGGGGCTATTGGAGAAATCATATTACTGTGGAAGCAATTTCTATGGTGTCTGTGGCTCCCTTTCCACTTAGCAAGTCACTGTCTGAAACCAGTGCATCTCAGCCTTTACATGCATTTCAGGTATATTGCATGTATCTGGTCGAAAGTCCACTTTTTCAGTGTACTTGTTGTTTCATATGACAAATGACATTTTAAATGGAAAAAATTGCATAACACAAACGGTGCATGCCTATTACAAAATAGCACATGTAATAGAATTTAACAGGCTGTTAAACAATATTTGTAAAAAGGTAAGAAATTCTGTCCTCAGTTTTATTTTTACCTCAATTTATTACCTGTTGTGCCACCATTACTTCAAATCCAAGACATAAAACAAAGGAATCTGCATTATCAGCAGTGAGTGTTACTAGAGCTGACGTGTTCACATACATTTCTCTCTGATAAATCATTACAACAAACAACAGACAGTAAAATCCTGCGCCATCATTAGTGAATGGGTCAATGTTTTAATTTAATCTGGTCACTAATACAAATCATTACTATTCATTGTCATGCATAAGAGACATTTTACATTATATTAAGTTAGCGTAGCAGATGCTCTTATCCAATTCACATAGCTTAAATGTTATGCATCAAAATACCTAGATATTTACTGAGTCAATTTGGGTTAAATAAGCATACAACAGCAGCAGCAGCAGCTCACCTGGAAACTGAGCCGGCAACCAGTTGAGTTACAAGCCCTCCTCCTAACCACTACACCACACTGCTGCCCCATTCTATTCTTAATGCACTTTCCTTGTAATACATGGCCTCTGCTATGTACACAGCATGTTAGTCTGCATAAAGATAATGATAGACCCTATTGGTATATGAGAGTGAAGTGTAGAGACTGAAGCACTGTAGTTTATGGCATATGCCTGGCAAGTAATTCATTCAAGAGCATTATAATACAACTGTGAAAAGGATACGTGAAGAAAAAGGCACTAGCACCTGAAAAATAGCTTTACCTTCACACAAAGAGACCGAGACTAGATTTGAGAGAAATGTATGATTAAAACAGCTCTGGACTGACACATCAGGAGCAAATGCATCTCCTCTTAACGCCCGTTAACAAAGTTTAAACAGTTCCTTTTCTTTTTCTTGCATTCCACTCTGAGATGCTTGGCAGATTCAACACTTAAATTTATGTAAAAATATGTGGGCATCATCAGTCAGTCCTGCTGCCAGGCAACCGACTGTGGTCCACTCCCTTTATTGAATTATTCAGGACTTAATCATTGCCTGACTGTATTTCTTCATAGATGCAACCAGATATGTCACAAATTATTTATTCATACGTTTCGCTGACCTTCCCGTCAATGGTCCAGATTACATTGATGCAGGCACTAATGATTGCCGTGTGGAAGGAACCCTGTCCTGTCATTTCTAATTTCCTTGCCCTGATGAAAATAACAGGCCGGATTCATTGCAGGGGAGAAAGCAGCGTCGTGAGGGCCGCGCATCCAAAGTTTAAACCTAAAGGCTATTCCCGAAGGTGACCGACTGCTCAGCTGCTTTCACTCCCTCCCCATCAAGGATGGATGGGATCACTGGAGTCCTCATAATCTTTCGGAAAATTGGAGAACATGTGATTGACAGAGCTGAGTTTATGCGAAAGCATTTCCATATTTCATGCCTTGTGGTGAATAACATTGTGTTTAAAGTTTCCCAGATTCTAATCCAGTTTGACCCTTTCAGCCAGTGTTTGATTGTTGCCTGTCTTAGTGGAGCTTAGTGCATAAGCAAGCCTTCCACAGGCAGTGACGTCACCCTCAGAAGTCATGATTAGAGCTCAAGTAATCCACTATATGAGGAACACTTGAGTTTTTCGGGCAATGAGCTAATTGTCTCTCTTGTTAGGAGAAGTGCTGAGCAGCTGTGAAATCTGCAGGTTCTATCCACACCAAAACCACACCATTTACGCACCATTTATTCGGATATTGGATTGGATATGTTACGACATTTTCGTCATGCCAGAAACTGCAATTGAAAACCCCATGCCTGGAACCGAACCTTGCGTGGAAATGGCCAGATATGTTCCAAATAAGGAAGAGAACCTATTTACTCAGAAACAGGAAGAAAACAAATTGTCATTAACTGGGCTAAGTTCTTAATTTCAGTACATTTCAGGGAGCTTATCCACAGATAAACAAGCGTAAATAAACAGATCTGTCTGAAACACAAATGAGATTTTCTTTCTGTACACCCTCTGAGAGACAATGCACAAGCTAATTATTCAATCACTCTATAATATGCTTTGTTCTCACCATATCACCTGGTCGATTTGCACATGTATTTTTTATCAGTGAATGTATGATTGGATTTCCTTTGATTTAATTCATTTATTGCAAACTGTGGCAGCATGCCCGTACAACCAAGTCCTGCTGAGACTGATAAACGCATTAAACATGAAAAGCTTACTGCTTACAGCCTAGGGGTCATCTTCACCTTTATAACACACTCAAATATTCAGCTGGTAACATAGGAATGCGTCTTATTTTGTAAGCCCGGGACTCGGTTTTACAGTCAGACTTCTGTATGCTCATTTCAGTGCAATTTAAATGCTTAGGAGCAGTCTTACTGTCTTCAAATGACCTTTGGTGGTATTGGCCTTTAACTATTTGCTCTTAATGTGTCCCACCCTCTTGCCTGAGTGGGTCAGTCAGTAAGGTGCTTGTCTTGAGTATAGACTGAGTTCTACAATCTGGGTTTGAAATGAGCTGGGTCATATGCTGACAATGAGTGGGAGCACACAGCAGTAGAACAAATTAGATTTATCTTGCTGGATATACGAGTGGGTTGGTCAACCAGGTTTGCTCTGTCTCACTACTCACCACACCCTACAATTCATGAGGTGTCTGAGAGTTACTATTCTTCAAATGGCACCCACTTTTCTGTGAAATATATCCATAAGCTGCATGCAAGTGTATCACAGAATTGCATTTGATTTACTTCAGCACAAGTGCAGTGGTTATCACAGTGACATGAGCCTGTATAAATGGCCATTCAAAACAGGTTGAAAGGGGGAAAACACAAAAATAAAACTATGTTTCCCAATCTGATACATTCATATGTGCTCCATTTTTGTTCAATGTTTGAACATATGCATTCAGTAGGACCATCCATTCCATTCCAGAGTTCCATGAACAAGATGTTGAGATTTGGGTTGGGTTGGGTGTTGCATTGGTCCATGAGTATTTGATTTCAATAATGTGTACACTGAACAGGAAATGTACGCAAATATCATGTTATTATTTGCTTTCTACTTGCAGCAAGTTCTACTATTGTGAGAACTGGTTGTGGAACAGGTCTATTTTTAAATAAATATTTTGAGTACTTGTATAGAAAGGTGTCCCTCATTTAACATAACATATATTTCATTATTTCAGGAAAAAAATGTGCACACCGTTTTCTGTCTCTTGCTTTCCATTTTTTCTGGTACATCATGGTAGAATTCATGAGGGCTCTACAGACCTTGTAAGTTCAATGCTAACATGCAGTCTTAAAGTGTATTCTCCCAGATTCCCATTCACTCCCAGTAAGAGCTCTGAAATCTCTCTCTGACATCACTGTAATTGTTTTATTTCAAGGCAGCAGAGGAGACGGTTTTTCCATTTTTATTCCAGACTGAGGGCATACATTCTCCACCACAAAATGATTTCTCTCTCAGTCAACCGCATTTGTGATGTTACAGAAATATACTTGGCCCACAGATATGGAATGGCTCACACTGTATTTGTCTTTTGAGAAGAAAATCAGTTGCAGCCAATGACAAGCACTATAATCAACACACTACAAAAGAGAAGTGATTTCATATTGTGTGGCAAAATGGTTTGTTGTCAAGGTCACTAACCATCAAGAGGGAGCTGACAGAATGGCAGGGTGAAATAAGTGAGCAAAGACATTTCTCCGTCATTTTATTTGCAAATAATCACATGGCTGAAAGGTGTATACAAGGAAACTTGTATTTTTTTCAGTCATGGACACTTTTTCCTTTTGAGTTTACCTTTTGCCATTATCTTAATTTTAATTAAAATTCCAGCGAGGAGCTCTTAAAAAAAAGGCTTGTTAGTAATCAAAACAAGTCCAGTTTTTCTTAATTGCATAAAATAACTGCAAACCTTCACCTTCTCATGTCTCACCTGTTCCATCTCCATCAGCTCTACGTCTTCCACAGATACTTGTGTAATGATGACCATGGACTAGTAACCTCATCTAAATAGCATTTTCTTAGTGTCCATGCCAAACATGTTAAAACATCACCTTCAATTTAATCTCTCCAAGACAGACCTATACTACTTACAAGCCAAATCCTCACCGCAAAGACCTCTCAATATTCGTGATTGTTCTTCCACTTCCCATGTCTGGCCTCTTCTCATTTACCTTCACTTTTTTCTGATTGCTGGTCACATCAAATTGGACATGCAGCTAAGGGTGTGGCTACTTTCAAACTTCAGTTCATAAATGGCCCTCTTGTGTAAAATCTCCCCTTGGCAATTTTAGATTGACTGGCAGTGTCTTCCTGTCATGGTTGAATGCCCTTAACTGATTTTTTCCCTTACTAGCCCCCCAGTGGGTGAAGCAGGTTACCTACTATACTCAAAACTGCAGAATTATTCCACATTTCCCCCACCAACTAAAACACATCTGTTCAGACTTTACCATAGCTTCCTGAAATTCTGTTTCATGCTTTGCACCCAGTTTCTAAACATTGCAACCCCCAAAGTAAAATAATTATACCTTACAGGTTTTGGTAAACACCAAATCCAATGCACCATAAAGATTTCTGTGTTTTATAAGAGATGAGCCTGATGTTTTTAAGGGAAGAAAGGAGTTTTATTTCACAGCTATCCATGGGAACATCATTATGAGTTGACAACATATTCAAATGAAAATACATTTGGGGTCTCTCATATACAGTTAGAGAGAACCCTCCAGGGAGTGAGACAATAGCCCCTGACCTGACTGCAACCCGGGGAGCAGTGGTTAACTAAATACTTCTGTCTTCTCCAGAATGTAATCACACAGTGATCATCTATTATGGTGGTAACATACCAGGAACATCATGTTAAAAATGCAAGATGTTATCTGTGGGTGCTCAGACAAAATGTTGTGTTTCCACCACACAATGCAATTCACTTTAGTTACATTCTCACATGGATACATTACATTGTGTGAGATTTTTTTCAGAATCACTGTTAGTCACTAAGCTGAGTAATAGCATGACCTGGTAACCTTGCTCTTTAGGATCATATGGTTTTGGCAGATTATAAACACTATCATGGAAAGTAATTTCGCTCTTATGGATCATTACTAAGCTCTGTGTGCCTGTGTGTACGATGTATGTATGCTGCTCTTAAGGTACTATAAATTCCTTATTACTCTTCTGTGCTTATATTTTCTTATTGTTTTTCAGCTTAATGCTAAGGTTGTATCTTACTGGCTGCTCTTCACTTAAGATCTTATTGAACTTGTTGCCCCTGTGATATGTATTTAATGTATCTTGCCATGGTAGCCTTGAATGTTGTGTTCTGTATAAGCGTGGCTGCCAAATAAATGAGAAACAATTAAACAAAGATACAATACTGTCCATATCAAAATGACAAATTCGCTGTGCTTGTCAGATCCAAGCTAACAACTACCTTTCAGGGGAAAATAATTTTCAGGCAAAGGGCTTTCATTTATGGCAAATATTACAATGTGGTCCACAAAATCAATTTGTGGACATTATAGAAAATGAAATTGCAGAGGACAGAGATGGCAATGGGGAGAAAAGATGCCTGAAACATCTGCTGTGAGCAAAGGATGCAGGCATGTTGAATTTCTATACAAGCAAAAAGAAGAGATATTTGCCAAGTGTGGCCATTTGCAAGGGGATTGTCCGAAATCTCCTCTTCCAACTTTTCATTTAGATCTCCGAATAACATACTGCCATTCCTGTTGAATTAGGCGTTTTTGTCTAAAAACATAGCTCATCCTTACATAGTTGACGGGTTGTCCATTGATACACATGAACAATTATGTTACTTTCTGTGGTTGATCACTCTGCTTGAGGATACAATAGCAATACAGCCACACATGGCTTTAACTTCTGGGCTGCATGTCTTTTTAGCTAAAATGCCAGAAACTTGGTCCCCTGTACTTCAGCCCATCTGCTTTTACCTCAGTGCCTCTATTTTAACATCCTACTGTACCAAGGTTACACTGGATGGATTATTGTAGCCTAGCTGTGGTCTAAAGATGTTCCACTTGGAGTTATATTGACAGCCCTGTCACTGGTGTAGCCTGATTTCTAAAGAGATGGAATTGGAGAAGAATTAAAGCTTATATCATGTTAAAACTCTTCCTAGACTAGACGAGGAGGGATCCAAAATCCAGAGTGCACAAAACCCTCCTTCAAACAGACAAGTTGGCCTGCAAGAGAGAGATAAACCCAGGCAAGCCAACACTACCACACGGCACATACATTCCTGCACGAGACCTCCGGAAGTGGGTATTAAGAACAGGCTCTTGCCTTAAGACCACCAAAAGCAAGCGAAAGTCCAGCTTTATCCCACTTGACTCCCAGTGGACATTTCTGAGAATGAACAGGACTGCTAGAGAAAATGCCTGATGTGGAAGAGCCTGAGGATCTGAAAGGGGAGCCAGTGTTAGTTACACGGTGGAAACTGATGGCAATTTGTGCTGGCACTCTGGGTATCCCTTTATGCAGCACAGCAGTAAGTACAATAGCATTATGATTCTGTTAGAACTCACAGCATCAAAGCATCGTACAAGGGAAACAGCTGAAAATTGTGTTAAAATACTTGAACTTTTACACAGTGTATTTATAATGGTCATGTTACTGTGCTCCTCTGGCCAGGAGGGCATCACAGGAAGATGTTTTTTTTTCACTACTCCACCACTTTCATTTATTGCAATGATTTATTGATTTTTTTTCTCAACATTTGCATTGCACTGTGGGAAGGTGCATAATAAGTTCCAACCAATCAATGAATACACTGTATAGAGCTAATTTTTATGTGAGTGTGTATTCAGTGCTTGCAACCCTCCCTCTTTGCAGATACAGCAATTTGGTTGGTCAATCTGAGATTTCTAGCAGATGTGTCAGATGCATTTCCAAGCTTACCTCAATGAAAGCAATTAACAGCCTTTAACAACCTTAAACAACCTTTCCAAGTGGCCCTGGAAAATGAACCATGATGTAGCCAACAACTAATTGTCTCACAAATGAATATATGAACTGAAATTAAGACAGGCGTGTGGTGTTCTGACATATTATGGATGGTAAGCACGGAAAAACATCTGCTCAAAAATTGAACTTCAGGATCGTTCCGCTTATACAGTCCAGATTGATGGTGCTAAAGTGGAATATTCCGGTATTTGTTCTTTGAGATAGGCACCCATTCAGCTGGTTAAAAAAAAGAAAAGTCTGACAAGGTCTGCTACTAAATTTGTTGCCAAAACTGTCAATATTGTCAACTCTTCAGGGTAGAAGATCCGTCTGGCTGTCTTCTTTCACACAGGAGGACGCACCATGTAGTTTCTGCATGATGTACATACCCTTCATGCACTTTGGTACAATAAGTAGAAAAATAAATAAAAAGGTTTTAATTTTTTTGAAAGGTTAAATTAAGATGTAGTGACCCCTGAACATTGACGCTACATGGTTGCATTGGACGGTCCCTGCTGACAAACCCTCTACACTGGCAACACAGCATCCACAACACTCTTGATTTTGTATTTTTTATTATTGCTTTGAATTATTTTTTGTAAAATCAAACATCAGTAATGTTGGCAGGCAGTGCTAATCTAGCAGATATATCAAAACACATATGAACAGCTGGACTTTCACTAGAGACTTAAATAGTTCTATTCAGGTGGGAATCAAATCCAGATGCATATGGTCAATGGTCAAACACTGGTGTGATGAAAATTCAACAGTGCCAGATGCCACACTAGGACCACTCCACTCTAAGCATTTTCTCCATGGAATCACAGATGTTTCAGTGAAATAACAACATGGAAACATCTTCTTCTGAAGGCCTATGATGTCAATTTAACATCTCCCTTATGCCTTACTATGGCTTTCCCAAAATGGCAGCTGACAGGTTAGCTGGCACACAACGGCTGGCGTTGGGATGCCCAGACCCAGGTGCAGGCCTCTTTTCCTGTACCAACTGCCTGCCACCACATTCTTTCTGTTTCTGCCTGTCCTGATTTCTGTATTCTTCTGTGAAAGCTTGAAGGGACCTCTTTCGTTTTCCCCCCTCAACGACTCCCTGCTGCCCTCCGTCCCTCTGAGATTTAAAACCCTAGAGTGTGTTTCACATTATTTCTCCCTGGATAGTGCTCTGAATTAACTTCATTACTCACTCCCGCACAGCTCAACGGTCTGCAAGGCTAGCCCTTTTGGGCCTGCTTGTAAAGCATTGAAAAAAAGCACAAAAAGGCATCCTTACTGGCCTTGGCCTAACTGCCAGATTCCAGAATCTGTCTGCATGTCACTTTAAGAGCTTTCCTCTGGCTCCCTTCCCAAATCTGACTGTCATTTTGCGTTACTGGCTTACCTTTTCAAAACTGCCTATGCTTAGATGCATTCACTTGGCTGTAATAACTTGTGCTAGCCCACTCCACTCCATTTTTAATTTATACAAACTGTAGAACCAATTGCTTTGGGGGAAAAGGTTAAACCATTACTTAAAATGATTATGTGGCTGGAGCACACTCCATTGGAGCAATGTTGAGTAGCTGCAGAGGTGGGGCAGTTTAGAAACAGGACACTAAGCTGTCATTGGCTGGTGGCAATGACATGATCATTGATGCACTGCAATGCACCAGACAACCACCCCCCTCCTCCCCTAAACAACCCCCTCCCCCCACCCTCCCCCACCCAACTAGCTTGAGAACCTTCAATCTGTCAGATGGATGGGAGGGTGCTGAGAAAAGCTGTCAAAACAAAGAGGTAGCCATGAGGCACCGTGCCCACCCCCATGCTCTTGTTCATCGGCAGCTAAAAGCTTCTACCTGGATTCCGAGGCACTGCTGTTTCCCACTTAACATTCAACAAGGGGGACGAAATGAGATGTAGCCCAATAAGAGGTGTTCGAAAGTCAGCGGCCATTAGGGAAAACATGGAACAAAAGGCTGTTGCGTCAGGTCATTTGTGAAGCCAGGCATAAAGGAGGTAGGAGTGGGGCAAAGGTGGATGTGGGGCAAGCTGTCATTTGGAATTTGAAACTTGGAGAGTTTTTTTGTCCCAACGAGGGTTTCGCATACTTAATGTAGACTCTTTTTTAACCATACCACGCTCCCTATCTCTAGAGATGGATGTGCATGACAAAAGATCCCTCATTGGTCCCTCTTAGCATCTCAGCAGATAAAATGTATATTCACATTCTAGTCATACACTGGAGCCCTCTCTGCCTTTAAATGGTTTCTTGACCATTATCATAGCTGAGTGCAAACGTGAAATACTTAGGGAGATAAGGGATCAAGATTACTCCTGTAGTGCGTTTTGAGAGTAACAAAAAAAACTTTCTTTTTAAAACTTTTATCAATGAAATATCTATGAAATTCCCTGACAATGCTGAGGAACATCCATCTTTGACACTGAAAGCATCCATTTGTGCCATGATTCAACCAGGGAGCAATACCTTTGCACATGAGATTTTAAGCATCTCTCGGTGCATCTCAACATTCAGAGATGAACTCCCGATGCATCATGAAATAAAACTGAGGGAGCGATTTCGGCTTTCAGGGGTGCCAGGCAGCATGACAACTGCTGTAAGAACAGAGCCCAGATGAAATCCATTACTTTGGACATGGCATAAACTGCCATTTGCATTGCCTCCACAGTCTGTTGCTTAATGCTGCGATGTGGAGAGCCATTTGTTTACCAGCTCACTTTGTGCCCAGAGAAATTGAGCAATCAAGTCAAAGTCTTGCCAACAAGAATGAAGGATTGCGTTCTGTGCAGCACAGCAAAAAAAAAAAAAACAATAATTGTCTGCTTTGACAGCCAGTGTCATTAGCGGGAGTGAACTACTCACCCAGCCTTAGCAATAAGACAGCGAGGAGAAACAATTGCAGGGGGAAAAAATGTGGCAGGGAAGGCGATGCACAACAAAAGAGCAGAGGCAGGCGACGCCGTGCTTCCTGTGGGAAAGATGGCACAATGCCCACCAGCTGGGACCGATGCACACAGTCACAGTCAAGCAGCTGGACCGCCTTTCCAAGCCGTGCAATTGTTGCATCCGACCTGCACCCAACAAAAAAACGCACTGTAAAACTGGACTCCAGACAATTTTGTCACAGCATGGAAGGCAATGAACTGCCCAGGATTACGGCGTGCATTTAATTAGCATCCTAATGCATAGTACTGTGAGTGTTGACAATGATTTTGAAATAAGTGGTATTGACAAAGTAAATCGTATTGGGGTCCAGAAACACAGGGCCTCTGTCTGCAGATTGATGTGACTTCAAAGGCATTAATAGCACAGATTCTAAATACTGGATATTCATTGTGAGACTTTTTCACTGTGATACAAGAGTGCTTGACAAAAGCCTGACCCTGTAGTTTGTCACCCAATTCAAGTGGAACATGATACCAAGATCAGGTCTCTGTTTTAGTTTTGTCTGTTAGTTTCAGACAAAAGAGCGGTTCTGCACTCTAAATAATGTCTCCTTTCTTAGCAGCACAGTTTGAGAGAAATTACAATGGGAGGCAGATACAACATGGCAAAAGCAAAGCATTGCCGACTTTCCTCCACCCCAAAATACAAACAGGGTGTAGTTTGCAGCCATTCCAGTTTTTTTTTTTTTGCAGTGACAAAGCCTTTATATTCATATCATCAATTTGATCACAGATCATCAGAGGCGGAATCAATTACTGGACTTTCCTGCATTTGCTGCGGGAAAGCTTCAGATGGTCTGTTAGGATCTGTAAAATTATTTTTTGTATGGCATTTTCATGTTGAGCAGATAAGCCCCACAATGAAAACAGTTCCCAAATTGGTCCCCAAGACATGATTTGAATAGCTTACATCTGATGATTAGGGATGCAGAGGAAAGCAGGTGCAAAGAGGATTATAAGTGACCCTATGTATATCCTGCACAGTAAATATGAGCAACTGCCTTCTAGTCATCAATAAGGAATGCCTAGACTAAAAACAAGTGTAGCTTGCCCAGAATTATAATTGAGTGCTTATTTCCTATTACAAGAAGAACAACATATCCATTAGTATTCATCTATTAATTACTTCCCTATTTTCTTTAGTCCATAATCTATATTTTCTCTTAACATTTATACATATTTGTAGCCTTGAAGGTAATTAAAATATAGTGTCAATCATAAGATGTTAACTAAATTAAAAAGTGGTGTCAAAACATACATTTTGGACCTATCATGGAGTTCATGTGATGTTATGTATGTGTCTTAATATGAAATGTGCTGTTTTATGGAATGGTAAACCACTTGAATACAAAACAAATGCCTGGTAAAGGCAATAAACTACATGTAGTTGCAAATTGCAGAAGCTCACCCCTTGGTTTTAACATACAACTCAAGTGGTGAGACAACATTCCAGCCCTTTTCTACCAACAAAGAAAAACGGTCATACAAAGCCAAACGCACAATACCTTGGGGCTAAGGGAACTATGAACAATTGCTGTTTTTCTCCAGGAAATTGCAGTGCCCCTACACGTGAAACCACAAGTGAATACAAAGGGGTTCATGTAAGCATCTTCCAGTTTGGACGGGATTTTTAGCTGATAGACTGTAAGGATGAAAACCACCACACTCATCCTTCTGGTGGCACCAGGTCCAGTGGGATGCATCACAGAAGCCAGACAGCAAGGAGACTGAGCAGGTCATCACACAGCTGATGCCGGGAGAACAGGAACCAGTAAATGTCAAGCCTTCAATGGAGTCTGAAAGTGTGTGAAGTGATGTGGTCTACTGCCAACACCAAGCACACACTCAGTCTACAGGCACAACTTCCAAGAACCAGGGCACATCCTTTGCCTCAACAACCCCGGAGAGTAATAGATGACATGTTACAGGTCAGTGTTGCACACTACATATATGCTAATGTGATCTACACTGATACAGCTATTGGTTATATACCACTTTCTCTGCTACAAAATGAAAAAAAAAAGTTTCCTTTACAATCATTCTAAAAACACTTCAGTCTGATTGTATTCTAATATCACCAGTTTTTTTTTTTTTTTTTAAAGCTTGATGTATGATCATGAGTCACTTTCCATTCTGTTGCGTGCCATTTTTTCTGTCAGCTCTTGCTATGACAGCTTTGTAAGTTGCTCTGGATAAGAGGATCTTACAAGATGAATAAATAATAGCCTCAAATATGACGTGTGTGGTTTGCAGTGGGAGGAAAGGCCAAGTGCTCAGTTGCACTTCAGAGGCACAATATTTAAAGCGTTAAGTCTTTCTCTCTTCAGGGGACCTTCCAGGAAATCAGAAGAATGGTTTTAGCAAATAAAGTATTTGTTTAATTCTGGGAAAAAGGAGGGTTGTGAAAAGAGTTTCTCATGTGCAACTGCATTTCACCAAATTTCAAGAACACACTCGAATAGCTGTAATGCTTCAGCACTTTACAAACACAAAACCATTTTGTAACAGGCTTTGTTCTCTGACCTCGCAGAAGGAATCATACAACAGACAGAGGATCACAGTGCACAAGAGGGCACTGGCACACTTCTTGCAACAAAGACATGAGGTGCTTGCTTGCTCAAAGAGCAAAATGTTGTTGAAGTTAAAAAGAAATTCCTGCGCTGATGTGGAACCTTTCCACATCCCATTTTTTTATTCTGGATAAATATGTCAAAATATAAAATTTTCATTTAATGATTTTCACCAAACCATGCCCAGCATTCTGTATTAATAATACACATGCTAATCACTGGATATTTTGTAACCATGGGAACCATGCAGGCACAAATAGTCATAAGCATACAACTTAATGTGCCTTTAAATACTCTGATACCATCATCGGCATGTTGTGCGACGACCTTCCTGCTTCGCAAAGGGAGATATTTTTAGCCCACTTGGTTTACATGGAGAAACAAGCTAAATGGACCTTGCATGAGTATGGATTTTATTTAAAAAAAAAAAAAAAAAAAAAACCTTAAAACCAACTGAATGACCATTCCCATAAATCTATACCTCATTTTCTTTTAATATTCCTAAATCTAAAAAAGATGTAGCTAGATACACTAATGGTATAGATACATGGGTAGCATTTTTGTCATATCCAAGATATCTGGCGAGCTGACATTTATGTAACATGATTAAACAATGAAATGGCTGGTTCAGCCTGACAATATGTGCAAGCAAGCTAATCACAAAATTATCTTGCTTGCTAAGCACACTTCAGATGCAAAATTCTGTTGTTAATGCATGGGGAATACTTCCTTGTGATCGGCATTCAAACAATCATAATCCCCCTCTCGCAAACCAGATTTTCACACTATACATACGAAAGGAAACGCACTTGCAAAAGTGCAAAACACCTCCCCAGATTTAGACTGAGCTAAAAATTTCCTATGGAAACACCAACAACCAGGGCAGAAGCCTGACCTGCATTCACCTCAGAGCTATTTAGTTGCCTTATAAACGGCAGTAGAGCAGTCACTGACAAACATTTTCTTTTAAGGAACAATTTTTACTTCTACAAGATCTCTCATTTTCTTGTTACAAGTAACTGTGGCGACAATAAGCATTTGAGAACAGAAAACACTTCAAAAAACATGACAGTGTAAATAAAAGGGAGACAACAATGCTTTTCCTAAAAGCAACAAAACAGCAATTACTCAACAAAAAAATACAAATGTAACAAGCTGGCTGTCCTCCACACACAAGAAGGATTCAGGGACAAAATGCATATGAGCTTCTGTCAGTTTGAGGCTATGAGTTTTTATTTTTTTTTATACACATATAAAAGTAAAAGCTTTAAAAATTAAATTCAAAAATGATTACATGGTATATGCTTTCTCCAAAGACCACAGAAATGAAAAAGTACAGGACATAAAAAAGATGAAAAAAATAGTAGAGATTCCTACTTTTTCCCTCAATTGATCGTGTTTCACTAATTACAAACCAGTGTGGGGGGGGAGCAGTATAGGCATGTGAAAAGCACATCTGTTACCAGATCACCTAGTAACCAAGGAAGAGATAAAATAAAACTGGTTAAAATCAAGTTCCTATAGCTACAGCCTGCACTACAAGGAGGGGAAAAAGGCCAAAAAGAAAGAGTGTGAAAGAAAAGCCCACACGAGGTCCAGGCCTCTCTCTGCTCATCTCCCTGCTTGTGCTGATCGGGTCGGACGGCAGAATCTCAGCGCGAGAAGACATCCTTGGGCAGCAAGGCGGGGAAGGGTGGTCATGTGACATGGGCAGTTTGGGGTTTGGCTTTATGGAAGGTGGAGACACAGGTGAAAGGGGATGATGGAGTGGGGCAGGGAGAAAAAAAAGGGTCAGAGGATGGAGGGAGGGGTGCGAGCTCTACGCTGCCGACCTGCGACGGATCACAAATGCACCTCGCTGTAGCTGTCCCAAATAAATCCTCATTTTCGTGCTGTCACTTGTCTTCCTCACCCAGATCTGGAATTAAGCAGAAAAATAAGGGCATTGCTGGTGCTGGCATGGGGGAGACCTGGGGACATGATGTTTCTGCTTGCTGTGGCAGAGAAATCTATATGCTCATCTCTACACTGCGAGGCATTCACTCAAGGTAATACATTCTTTGGCATTAACACAGTCAATGGGTCAACTCAAAACTAATACATGGGAGGCTTCCTTGTAAATTAGAGCCGCAAACTGCCCTCTTGGTAGGGTTTAAAGAATTCCATTTGAGATATTGCCAATGTGCTGTAGGCACTCGGTTTAGCAGCTTACCGCACCTCATTTGTTCCCACCGAGCTGATGACACAGCTGATCTTGGTGTTCTCCTTGGACTCCAGATAAATGGCCTGGCTCTTGTGGTACCTGGAAGGACGACAACACTGATTACTTAAGCCTTCAATCCCTCACCTGCCTCCTTGCCACGGGTAAGGTGCAATCCTCTTGAAGAAAAACCTGCAGAGCTTGAGAGCGTATTAATGAGGAAACGGGGCATTCCAGATACGTTTCAGGCCCATTTCTCCTACCTGTGGGGAGAGTCTATTCCCAATCCCCTCAGATGTGGCCACATATTCCTCCTTTTCAGCCCCTGTCCACAGAACCTCAAATCATGACAATTCAGACCCTGCGACACACTACATGTGGGACTATGCGAATCCACAAAAAAAAAATCCTGAAATATTTGTTCCCAAAATAAACGCAATTGGGGTGCACTCATTCCTTTATTTATGGGCAGATGCGTCACGCTGAGAGGTGGTGCTAGACTGAAAGGTCTGTGTCAGCTGAGAAGCTCCCCTGCTTGTCACAACACCATCTCCGCAGCTTTAAAAGCAGCCATTCCAGGTGTGAAGTGGGCGCCAGCTCTCCGTGCAGCCGTGGCTACTCCAGTGCCGGCCCTCCCACGGCCTCTCTTAACCGGGGTCTGCCGGGACCGCGTGGCTCCCAGCGATGGCGGAAAGAACACCTCTCCAACCCATTTGCCTGGGTGTTAAAAATAGAGCCGAATTCATTACTGAGACACACTGAAACGATTAATAAATCCGTGGAGCGCCGCACTGAATCCAGAAAGAATGATTTATTGGTTTTGGTCCATGCAGAGTTGCACGATGGACTATGCCTACCTATTGCACCATGAAGACCATTTTCAAAGAATGTCTGTGGGAACCATGTTTATGTAGGCGTTCTTGTTCCTGAATCCTGAGAGCTTTTTCACTTTCGGCAAGTAAACCATCAATCATCCCAGCCTGGTGCTCCAGGCACACAAACATCACCAGAATTTAGTAAACGGCAGCAACGTCTCTTCAAGCATCTAATTCTCCCCTATGTACTGTTAAGTAAGTAGGAATATTTAACTGCACAACACATGTTACACAAAAAACACAATGGCACAAGAATCTGGGTACTTTGCTACTGGTTGGGGGTTCTGAAAATTCCAAATATATAAATGGGTGGAAATTAACTATAGAATATCAGGCTCACCCCCCCACCTTCCACAGGAGTGCAGTGAATGCAATCCTCCGATACCCCTGCGTAACACTGCAGACTTTCCCCCAACACCACCACAAGTCCCACATTGGAACGAGTGCCAATATGTTCCCACATTACAGTTTCCCAGCCATTGTCACTGAATGACATAGTTCAGATTCGAACCTGGGTCTGATCTACATAACTCAGCCTGTGCTTAGATATTAAGAATGCACACCAAGAGTAATGAATAAAAGTTCTCCACTGTGGTTCAGTCCCTTTTTTTGCATGGGTTTCTAAACAGAAGAATACTGTACCAACAACCAGTCACTACACAGCAGTCCAAGTGTGCTAATCATTATGAGTAATGAAAGCCCTGTGCCTGTCAATGTTTGAGAGACTGCGTTCAGTTAATCTGCATTAGATGACGTTTTCCTATCTTGTTTTACCCTTACCCGACACTGGTCAAGTCATTAGGTAGCCATTTGTGGATATACATTTTAGGAGGGTGCCATTACTTGCCTGTGGGTAAACATACAGATTGTAGACTGCAGATGCTCAAATAGTGAAAAGTGAAAATTTGCTCCCACTGAGCAAAATGCCATTATGTTTATTTCTGGAGTCATCTGTGGCAGCTGACAGGTGAGCCCACAGTGCTGCAGTATTTTCATGCTGTGTTAAAGTAAACCACTGGTATATTTACAAAGGTAACATGGGGTGAAATAAGGTAAGTGTGTCTGAAGTCTTGAAATCAACTTTTAAACTGGCACAATACTTATCCAACATTTAAAATGTTTTTTGCACTCTTGGGTGTAAATATGACGTTTAATAACAGCATAAAGGCAATGTATTGCTCCTTTTCACACTCCATACGTTTTCTAGAGGATGAACTTATCGTGTGCAGGAAGCTATGTCTAAGCTGTCAAACGGGGTAAAGCTGTCTATGAAAGGTGGAATTATGCATTTTTTTAGCTGTTCTGCGTTTGTCACGTACACGGTAGACACCATCATCCGTGCAAAGTGCTGAATATGAATTACACCACAGTAATTCAATAATGTAATGCTAGGTGGACCTGACAAATTATCACTCATCTAAGGTGAGAATTGTCAGCATAGCAGGCCAAAGAGACAAAAGGGACAAAGAATTTGGATATTATGACTGCCATGTCTCTCCTTCCTACAAACTACCAACATAACCAAAACACAAGGCCTGAAAAGCTAGACAGAAGGCCTTACAACACACTCAGTCAGGTCTATTCTGGAATTTCAGAAAATACGCAGATGTACCTTGCTCACACATTCCATTTTCCCCAGATTCCATTTTATTTCACCTTTTCTGTAAAGGGAAAGGCAACCATGTACATGGGAGCAGGTGGATTGTACGTAAAGCTTACAGCACCACCTAGTGGTGAATGCCTGAACTGTAACAGCTACATGATGTGAAAGCAAAAACGCCTCCACTTGATTTTCACTTACGGAGCTTTTTTTTGGTCCTCGTCTGAAAGAAATTGTTTACACATTTCCTCTCTACATGAGCCAACTCAAAAAGCAATACAAACTGGGCAATACTTCAGTGGATGGCCATTGGTAAAACTAAAATCACAATTTGTCCAGAAACGCAATTCCATTTTTTCTATAGGTGTTATATACTGAGTCGTCCTTGACGACTGATACTGCACAACACTTCCATGTGGCAAACAACTATAGAACTGTAGATTTTTAGTGTCTTGGGGGAGGAAAAGTAAAGGACAAAATTGCTTATGGCACAGAAACTATTGCAAGGTTGTCCTACATTCTGTGAGCGTAGGTTGAGCGAACCCTACCATCTTTTATCGTAGTAGAGTTTTCCTTCCTCAATGCGAGCTTCGTAGCGCTGTGTGGGCGCTTCCAGTGGAGTGCTGGGAAGGTGTTCTGGAGATGAAGGGGAGGCTGAGGAGAAAAGCAATGGTTGGACACACTGACATCCCCAAACAGCACCTCATAATCTCTTCACAAAACCTTCTGAAGCCAAAGCGTGGTCCCGAAATTACCCACAACACCCCCAAACTCCCCCAATCACCACTCTGTCAACACAGCTCGGAGGCCTCACGCCAAGCTTAATAAAAACGTATGCTAATGTGAGCTGCAATGGCAAAGGAGCTCTCTCGCACACATTACCCTGCTCACACTTTGAAGTTATGCGAGCCTGCAGCCAGCTGCTGCTTCAAGTGTTTGTTGCCTTCATGGGGGCAGAGAAATGGAAAGCTTTTATCTCGTTCTTCCCTTGTTTTTCAACAAGTTTTAGTTTCTATTTGGCTTCGATGAAAAGACGCATTAACCGGTGGTGCAACAAGCAAGAATGCCACTGTTGTTCATTCGAATGGGCCATTTCAAAGACTTAGAAGCCACTGATATGCTACATATTACTGGTTATCGAGCACTCAATTTGTTTTTCACATGCTGAATTTCAAACCAATACCATCTGACTGATACACAGCAATATGCACATGTCTGCATTTAACCCATTTTTTGTATCATTGCATTTTTATTTTCACATCAACTAAATAAAGCTTACATACCTGGACGTTTGGGTGACTTGAGCTGTGAGAGAAAAAAAGGAAAAAATTCAAACCACAGTATTTCTACGTAAGTATTTCTATGTAAGCATTTCCACAGCTAAGTATTTCTATGTAAGTATTTCCACAGCTTTCTATGTAAGAAGTGGGCATACATATGTTTTTTGTTCTTTTGCCATCCATCCTGCCTTAATTTTTTTTTAACTTGATTATATATATTCAACCCAAGTGGGTCATGTCTGCTTAAAGATTTCCATCTAATTATACTCAAAAGAAGAACATAAATTGTGTTCAGAACAGCAGGTAGAATATACACCTGTCATGTGTGTGAAATTACTGTGTTACACCAAGCTTTGAAACTCACTGCTTCTGAACAGCATCATCAATTTTGCTACCAACATACTACCCAATTTTCATCTGTGTTTTTCAGTGAGATAATGGCAGAAAAATTAGAGGAAATAAAAACATAACAACCTTGTTCAGTGTCCGTAGGTCTTCCATTATCTGTTCGTCTGTCAGCAAATAATTTAACTGAGGTGCAGGGAATTAAGGAAAAAAGAGCATGTATGTTATAAAAACCATTATTAATACTATTACCAGTACTAGTAAGTCATTGTTCTAGTACTATAACTTTTGGATTATGTTCGCTGCTCCTTACAAGTATATCACACCTTATGATCAGTCACTGTCATTATGAACACACACACAATGACAGGGGAGGGACATGGTAAACGTGGATAATCACTTTGCAAAATGCGACATTCAGTTTTAATGGGGAATATCCAAGGGACAAGGATATCGGGCGCAGGTTTCCGCCTTTTGTCAGGGATGGGGACAGGGTCATTGGGTCGTCGCCTCAGCTTCCGTGTCATGATGGGTTTGACCTCCATGGAATCTGAACACAAAGTCAAGTGGAAAGGGAGCAGTCACAACCATCCTTTGGTTACAGGTGGGGGGTGCCAGACTGGAGCTTTGCATCAAGATACAGCTCTGTCTAAACTGATGACATTTAGACTGTTGTAATGTGCTGAGTGTGTCTTCTCAGTTTGGAAAGATTAGCATGCAATCAGAAAGCCATGTGAAAACACGCTCAATAATATCTCAGTAAAATTCTCATATTTTAATTGGGCCACTCGTTAATTCCAAATAAGGCCCTTAAAAAACTGCACAACCATCTCTCCCTTATCAAAGGGATTCCACTGACACGCAGAGAGCAGAAATAAATTACATCTTCTTTGCCTGCCAAAAATGTTATTTCACGTTCTGTTCAGATTTCTTTTCATCCCTTTTCTGAGAGCGATTTCCTATCTGATTATTCCGCGACTCCTACCGCCTGTCAGCTCCATTGTTAATTTCTCGTTCTCTATCATCTTTTTCTTCTCCTCCAGCTCGGCAATTAAGTTTTCCTTCAGCTCAACCTTCTTATCGTCAAACTCCTTCACTGCCGCCTTCTTCTCTTTGATGTAGTTCCTCTCTACCTGCTCTGTCTGCAAGTGAGAGAGAGAGAGAGGGGAGGGAGAGAGAAAGAGACACACATCATGGCCATTATTGCCCTGAATGCTGGTAACACCTTTGTCAAGGACAAACACAGATGTGCAGTGTAAAGACTCCTTTTGCACTTGGCTGTGGGAATTGTGTTGAATGAGGAGCTTTGAGACCCGGCGACAAATCTGTCAGGTTCAAGGTGGTCAAGCAGTGACCAAAAATAGAACTGACCCTCTTGAAAGACTTTAAAGATGGCCATAGAATTTAAGAACTCAAGACAAAATGACCAGCCACGGCCATGGTCCAGAGTTATCAATTCTCAAAGTGAATGAGGCATTAAAGCTGAAAGTAGCTTACCTCCAGCTGCAGGAAAAGATCTAGAGGGGAAAAAGGCATGCCATATATCAATACAAATTTTACTGGAGGCAAGAGGTTCTCATCACTTCAAAATGCATTCTCTACTTATAATTGCAATCAAAATTACTGCAAAAAACAGTTCCGGTACTTCATTAAATATTATAAAGGCACACTTGACATTAATCAATGAACCCTTTTCATAAAGCTATCTCATAAAAATGAATTATTAATATTGATCTTTCTCATTCCTCCTTACAGTTAGGAGCAGCATCAATCAAAATATTTTCAAGTTGCAATCAATATCAAAGTAACATGGTTAATAGATTTGATCTCTTTTAAGTACACTTTCCTACCAAAAATCATGGGTCGGGGTAGTCAGGAAAAAAACATTTATTCTAATAAACTGCTGGCGTTCTGTCCTGCCTTTGTCCGCAATGACTGCTTCAATGCAACACTAAAGGTTGTCCACTAATGTCTAGCCAAAAGATAGCGTATTGTATGTACTCCTTTAAAGCATTATTAAGCTCCACTGCTGAAGAGGGCCATCTTGGTCTTGCCCTAATTCTGCGTTCCAATTCCAAAAGATGTTCTATCCGGTTAAGGTCAGAACTCTACGGCGGCCACTGCAATGGTCCAATGTTATTCTCTTCAAACCACGCTGGGTCACACCCGTACTCACACCCATTTTCCTACAACCAGATGGGGTGCCCCATGACCTTAGGTAGGAGAGTGTAATATGTATGTGGGGCCCTCGATCAAAAGGAGCCCTCAGAGGTTTCTTTACCTGCATTGCGCAGCCTCTCCCTGTACTGCTGATCCAATTTCTTCATCCTCTTCTGATACTCCTGCAATGTACCTGCAGGGACAGTCCTCTATTGAGAAAAACTGCCTATGCTTCCCCTTTTCATCAGAGGTGCCCCATCCCACTTGACCTTGCAGTGCCCCAATTGTGGTGATGAATGACAGAGAAGCACATCCATGGAATATTAGCCTGTTTCTCTCCTCATTAGGGCTTTTCTCCATGTGGATTTATGGATTTTTAAAATCAAAATCAGGTTTATTAATTCATCAGTTATTTAATCAAGTATTCTTTTTACCTGATTATTTACCCAAGGCCCAGCAAGCATGTATTGGGTAACAACAGAACAGCACGTCATTTTCAAAGGCCGGAATGAATAAACATGTGGTCTTCATTTGACACAATTACAGTATCCAGCTAAATAAGCAGGCCTAAACCCAAATAACCTGGGTAATTAGCTTGATTTTCAGTCATTTCTACTAGAGAAGGGAACAAAGCATTTCAGCTCTCATAAAATATGAATCAAAAGTTTTCCCACCACCTTCTTGGAGTTGCTGCAACTGCCTTTTCAACGATGCCAATTTGTCTTGGTACATCCTATAACACATGAAAAAATGAGTCAAACATTGGACTACTTAGTGAATCAGCCAAACCACAATAACTACATAAATACATGTATGCATCAAGTGACAGACCTGACCATAAGGAATATTCCTGAGAGACGACTGGTTTTGGAAACTATTGGTAATAACTAATATTTCCTTCAATTTATAGTGTTGAATGTGTATACAACCTGCTCTGTAATCTGGCATGTTGAAGGTTAACCGAGGGACTGAAACAGTACGGTTCAATGGTATAAAATTTTTGCCATGTTAAATTCCAAGTGAAATAAACGAACGCTCAACTCCTTTATGGCCAGAAGAGGGAGCTGTAGGAATCTTGTCAGAGCTGGCCTATTTTAAGTAATCTCCCAGCCAGTTTCTAACCTCTCCTCTCACCTACCGGCACATGTAGCACATCAATTCACAGAACTCTCAGGTTCCGGTGCTGAGACACTCACTGCTCTTTGATTTCAACGTAGTCGTCCTCATCGTGTTTCGCCAGGTCCGTCTCACTGGCATCTTCGGTGTCTGCCGGGATAAGGCGCGTGAAAAAACGAAACGTCAAAAGTGAAATCCTTCTCCGACATTCAGTAACATCTCAGTCATACACTATTCGGACACATTTCCCAATATAACCGTTTTCACTAAAGTACCGATCACCCCAAACCATTGGAGTCGATGAAGTATTTTTTTTAATCTGTTTTAAAAATCTGACTTTTTAGCACTCTCCACTTTGAACTAAGGGAGCTTTATAAGAAAGTAGAACTTCAGTTGAAGACATCTGGGGTTTAATTGGGAGTAAATGAATAACGTATTCGCAGTGCAATGTACTCGCAATATAAAACTGTTGAGAACAAAAGTCCAATCACCATTCCTCTACAGAAGTTATTTGCGCACCACAACGCGATCAGTCCTGCAGTGCTTTACCACACAAACGTTTGTCGACATAATTTATCAGAAAAATCACTGTAGGTATACAAAAGTTACCTTCATTGGTAATATGCATGTGTGTGTTACCAGCCATTCAACTGCGTTCGTCTCACAGCACACAGTCAGTGGGCATTCTGTACATCGAGATGACGTCTTAGAGACTCCAGAAATACTGGTTTCTTGAAATCGAACAGCCAGCCAGCTAGTTAAACGAGGAGTGGACAAGTGCCACGGCACCTTAATTGTTAGAAATTTTACAACATGACATACAAAGACGTAAAAATACTGCGTTGTACGGCTGCATGCATGTGTACTTAATTTGTAAGCTTAGGATCACAGGCTAACTGCTACAATATATAGGTAGCTACATGGCAAATGCAGTAACGGCGTACTCGCAGGGTCGCAATAGACGCTAGCCAATCTTTCCTGCTACAATGCGGGTAGCTAGCCACAATTCAGTATCGTCAAGCAAGTAGCTAATAATAAAACGTTTTCTAAAATACTGCTACTCATTCACATTTCCAGCTGACATAGCAAACATGCATTGTTCTAGCAATTTCAACTTAGCTGACATGCGATGGTTTTCTAGCGTTTTTAGGCTAGCTTGATAACGTAGCTTGCTAATGGATTTGTGTCAGCATCGGATAAGGCCTATCGCTCGTAAGCATTAAAAAGTAAAATATCGCAGTCTTCACAAAAGCTCTTACTTTTCATTTACCTGAACGTTTAGAGGTTGACTTTTCAGAGCTACTAACCAGATGTACAAGAAGCGTGCTGGCTGGCTGGCTGGCTGAGTGGACGGCCACCTTGTACTACCGTGCCTGCTAAGTAGCTAGCTTGCTAGTGCAGTTTTGAAGTCTACAGAAATCTAAACTATAAGAGAGAAGCATGTTATCAATAAGTTAATGTTATGATGACTGATTATCTTACTAACAAGCTACTCGGAACCCCTTTCAAATCCAAGTATAAACGTCCGCAAATCTGCAACGATTTTAAAATAAAAAGAGGACCGTCAAATTTCAGTCACTTTAGGTAGCGGTATGTTACCATGGCTTCAGTTGAGAATTTTAAGGACGTGAACGAATTCAACGGAGCGAGTTAGCTTCTTTGCTTCCCTGTCCTGCCTCAGCAACTATTCTTGCTCTTTAAATGACAGTGTCTCGGTCCAATCCGCTAAATCCTGCCGCTGTCGTAAAGCCAATTATATTCTCACAGTCCTTTTTGTCACCTGTCAATCTTACTTGAAGGCAGAGCTAACCAGTGGAAGAAACAGCTATCCACTTTACGTGGTAACGAACTAGTAAGCAAGATATCTCCTAAAACAGTGAAAGTTATTCAGTTCAAGAGACTTACTTTAGCGTCCCACGTACTCAAATCCGTCGTTACTTTGGCTCTGTAGAGGATGTCAAGACTTACTTGTTAGCTAGCTATCAAGTAACTCAGACTCCATTTCCGGGCAAAACGTGCTTGCTTCAGTGAGTTACCAAGCGAGCCAACACAGACGATTTTGTGCATTTCATTCGTCTTGCCCTTGCAGTCTTTACTTTCTAAGTAGCCAATTCCATTGCTACAGTAACGTTAGCTACCTGCCAGCGTTTCCGCTGCATTCGATTGGGACTAGGACCTACCGCTGTTAGCTTACAACCTACAGGAACGGAATCGCATAACATTAGCTAGCTAACTTGCTAGTTAAACGTTCTATTTCCATGCAGACACGAATTATGCAACAATAGTTTTTCTTACTTAAGTTCAACTCATCATATTATTGGCTAACTAACGTTAGCTAGGTAGCTAGTTCATCTCCCAACTTGACGCTACTTTGTGAATTATTTAAAACTATCACACCAGATAAATGAGCCAACTTGAGTTAATATTGAGAAAATAAGTCGATACCGTTACAATAAGTTCGGACTTTACAGCTACAGCTAAATCGCTAACGTTAGCTAGCTGATCAACATATCCCAGCTAGGAAACGTTAGCTAACTTACCTTCTTCCGAGTCTCTCCCTCTGAAACTCCGATCGTCATCGTCATCCACACTATCAAGTTCTTCTTCATCATTATAATAATCCACTACCGGCGACAGTAAAGTCGATGCCATTTCTTAATTAAAAGATGTAAACATTCAGCAAAACCGTATCGATTCTAAATTACATTGAGCTCCAAACACAACAACAGCACCCGGGACGGCTAAGACCCATGTATGTGGAGAAGGCTTATAATATGCCTGATCAAAACAAAAGCGTAGTTATACCTGCATATATATATTTTTAAAAAGATGTATTTAATGTACTATATTTTGCTGTAAAATTGTGTTTATTAATACATAGTTTGTCGATAAAAATGCACAGTGTTGCATTATACTACTATCGAAATAGGCACGTTTAAAGCGTACTTTTTCATGGGAGGGCAAGAACAGCACGTCGTTTCTGAACAATTTCGCGCTTTGCTTTCAGTTATTAAGGGATACAGCAAAACAGATAAATATATCATACTTTTTATGCTTATATTTATGACATGAATGAATTAATATCCTATTCATATGCCCATGCTCAATTTTGTAGGGCGCCAACCTATGGGCTTATGGGGAATGTAGTTCACGTTACTATTCCTTTACTATTGCCAAATCGGAGAATACTTGTATTAAAAGATAGGGTGATTTTTCTTCTCTTACAGGAGGGCTGTTTTGCTGTTCAGTCTGCATGCTCAGGCGCGCGCGCGTGTCTACACACATTTGGTAGTAGTATATTTTGTGGTTTTAAAGTAGCTTTTTGAGCTGGCGTGTTAATATTTCGCAAATAAATATATAAAAAACTTGGTCTAAAAAATATAAATTCATATTGATGACTGTACGAGTAATTGTACGTGTAGCTGTAGTAATTGTAACACTACAATTCTTGAAGCCATACTGTTTTTGGACGGGAGATGGCAGTGCTTTTTTAGGATTGTGTCTCAGCTTGGTGTCTTAGTGATTGTACCTTTATACAATGCTATACTGTATATTTCTCAGTAATCAGATGGCATATTTGTTGATTTTGTATGTATGATTAAAACGCAGACGTTTCATATTATTTCACAATATAGTATTTCACAATATAGTCTAGAATCACGTCATATCTAATTGTACTGTTGTAACAACTGAATGGGACACAAGGGACTGCGATTGACATGAACTTTCTGTGTCCCTGGATCCGTTTTACATTAACCATGGTCGTAAGAAAGAGGAAAACAATCTCATCGCAGACAAGTTGGTTGGAAGCCTTTACTTTTTCCAATTAACCAAAGTATTGCAGAAGAACTCAGAGAGCAGAGTGGTCAGCATGGCAATTTACAAGTTGTACATAATGTCTGCGTTTGGAAATACCAACGTGCATTTGAATTAAACTAACATCATTTGTCAAATGTTCAGTGTTTGTGTAATGATTTACTTTTCTAACAGAATCATTTCAGCCATGTCCTGAGTGAATATAGAAACGTAGTCAACGACTTCATAGGTGAGAAACAAGTACTTGTTTTGGTATGTAGATGCTAAGTAAATATTTAACTCGTCTTCAGTCGTTTGTGTTTCCATCATCAGTGTACTGTTTTTACATTGGTTGATTTAGAATTTCACTCGAGAAATCGTAGGTAACCGATATTTCACCGTCATCCTAGGAGCGCTTTTTCAAAGTCTTCATATTGACTCTGCGCTCGATTATTGTGTCCTGCACTTAAAACCACACCTCAAAGTAAAATGAAAATAGAAAAGAAATAATATCCAATCTGTATTTTTCATATTGCACGACAGGTTAAACAGACAACACGTAATATGAGGACTATGGTTTGCTCAGTGCAATTCCAGCATGCAGCTATAAAAACTTGACGGAATTCCACTCGAGGATCAAACTCTTCTACCACTGCCGCAAACTAGGTAGCTCACTTTCTAGCTAGTTTGCGAGCAAGCAAACTCTTATTTCCGTCTCAGTAGCTAACCAGTGACAGTCACGACGCTGCGGGCCTGTGTAAGTGGAAAACGAATCTTCATTCAGGAAGTCAAACTGTATGTCTTTGCAAGACAAACCGAAAGTCTGAACACCCGGAGGCGGACTTATGTTTTTGAAAAACGTGGACTTTTCTACAGGGGGCCGAAGTTCCGTGGTCAGTATGCCATTTTTTGCAAAGTAGTTTGAAAACAGGTCAATGTAGCAAGTTTTGAAAGAGAAGTGATGAACGCACTGACGCGGGTTAACTTTTTTCCGCCGTGTTTAACGTGGAGGAGAGGAACGACAACACCTGCATGAGGCTCAGAAACGATTATTAGAAACCCAGCTAGCTAGCTAACTATACTTCCTCTCTTTCAAAGTAGCTGGTTAAGTTACCTAGCTCACTAACGTTTACTGTGGCTAACAAGCCACCAACTTGTTAGACGGCTTGCTTGGTAGCTAACGTTGTATATCTCACTGAATTTCAATACCATAGCCTGTCATTGGAAACTAGCTCGCAAGCTACTACTGAGCTCACCGACCAAGGAAGCAACCAAAGTTAGCTAGACTTGACGGTATTTGTCTGTCAGTTTCACAGTTGCGTAGTAAGCCAACCAGCTAGCACTTACTATTCGTTTGATAACGTTAGCTAATTGTAGTGAACAATTCAGACGATTTCAGACAGACAGAATTTGGGTGCTTTGCTAGCCAGCTAGCCATCGATGAGAGGAAATTGGCTAAGCAGGGACACTACATAGCGGACGTTGTGTTTATAAGGCACTTGATCCCACAGGGTAAGTAGCGATTGAATTAGCAGGCTAGTTAATGTAAATATATTTTTTTCAAAGTAGGTATCTATACCCAAGCATTCTGAAAAAAGGGTTGGTTAACTGTCAATTGTTACCCTAACGTAAGCTAGATGACGTTAGTTTATTTTGGGTGAGTCGAACGTAGCTAGGCAAGCAGCTCACTCGTTTCTTTTTCTATATATATTTTTTTTAAGCTATCCGAAGTGTTTGAATTTAACTTATGAGGCAGTGACCTATACGAGTACCGACAGTAATCATATTCTGTTGAGAACAGTTGTTGAAAAACACTAATTTGTTTATATGTTTGCTAGCTGTTTGTGGCTGATATGTACATTTAAATTTGCTTTGAAATTGTAATGTTTGACCGAGCTTTCTCATCTGTTACGTTATACAATAGGTGGCTAGATAGACAGCTACAAGACGCTCGCAAAATAGGTGTGTCAAATGGGCTATCTAGTTAACCACACAACACCGATATTTAAGTAATGATTTAAACGCATACATCGATGCCATTTGTTGGTCTAGAAAGCGCGCCTGTTGTGTGTTTTTAACTGGCGAGCTACTGTAGCTAGCTAGCTACATTGTTCGAATGATTTCAGAACGTACCAGTGAATGCGTTGAAGCTATAGCTAGCTAACTGTTGCAATGATTCATATCCCGGACACTCTGTGGCAAATGTGTCTTTTTAGACCCAGCCACAAAGGAGGCATCTTGTTTGCGCGGCATTCCTATTGTGACAAAAATCATTAAGTAAATGTGCAATGTTTCGCGTATATTGGAAAGATAGCTACAGTTCGTCGGAACGAATTCAACCTGACATAGCAAGACTTCACACATAACATATTTGAACAGTGCATATGGGCTGTTATTCTTATTCGTCAGTGTTATTTTCAGTGTGATTGATGAAGTCGGCTGGTGTTACCCCGAACGGTGTGCGTGCGCCCTTTCTCTCCTTAACCTCTGAGAAACATGCCGTGTCCTCACAGCCATGCATGTCTGAACAGTTCACACGCTGAAAACCATACGCGGCTGCATTGTCGTCAGGTGTAGGCTGCATCGGATGAGTTGTTCAGCCATGCATAGGAAATTGTCATGGCTGTGAAGTGCGTGGCTCTAAGTTGAACGTGGAACAACGAAATTTTACACAGCGCACGTCACGTTTGATGTGTCAAGTTTTATGTAATGTAGAACAACGTCTGTCTTTTATTCTGAAGTAAATAACTGCTAATTTACTCAGTACATTCTGTTCAGATTGACTTGTATTTTAAAGAGTTGGTCCAGTTGGTCAGAAATGCTTGTATGTTGTTGTTTTAAGGTGTGACTTTTTATGAGGGGTTATCCATGAAGCATACCTGTTATGAGCACGTTTTTATCAAGTAGGCCATCAAGCTCTCCTGTAACTCTTTGGTATACCGTGTTGTCTCTTGAGGGGATGTGAACAGGAAGTTAAAAGGGAACCTACTGTACTTTAGAGCAATATTGCCTGGCTGGCTGATAATACGGGTATCTGGGACATTCCAATGTTTATTGTATCAAGATTAATGAATTATTCAAGGAAGAAAAGAAGCTAAAATAGCACTTGTATAGGAGTGTGGAAAATGTAGGCCTCACACCCTTGAGATCCAAGTTGACAGCCCTCCGCCCCCACTCACTCACAACACTAATCTACACTGTGGGACGGGTACACAATGCCTCTGACTCAGCCTGGATTGGACACACACACTCAGAGGCTTGCTTCATATGTGAGGGGGGAAAAAAAGTTTTGATTCTCAAATG
This sequence comes from Megalops atlanticus, assembly GCA_019176425.1. NCBI lineage: Eukaryota > Metazoa > Chordata > Actinopteri > Elopiformes > Megalopidae > Megalops > Megalops atlanticus. The sequence continues at coordinate 18,087,007 of CM032878.1, read as the reverse complement.
TGTTAAGTTGTCCTGCAGTGAGAAGAATACCTTTTCACACCCCGGGCAGCAGTGTGATGGGAATTAACTTTGCACCTGGGTTGATTATGGTGAGTGTGCCTATAGGTTAAATGCAACAAGTGTAGCTTACTCAGCAGTGGAAGTCGTGAGAGCAGGCCTTTGTGTTGAATTCATCGATCACAGCATAATGTGCATTTTCCTTGTCAACTACTTCATCCATGCCTCATATGCTTTGTTTCACATGTTGTTTCTACCCATTTAAGGAACTGGTTTGGGTAATGGCTTTGCTCTCACCAGCATGGGGGGGGTTTGTTGAAAATGAGCACTAACCCCTCTTGCTGTTAGTGTGTCAAATGTCAGGAGATTTTCTGGCGCATCAATAAAGCCAAGCTGAATTTGCTGATGTTGAGTACTACATGTGCTTACCTCAGTTTATCCCCACTGTCTATCAGCGAGCAATAGGCTCAGATAACTTAAGGGGATCACAGCATAGTCTAGATCCATGTCGATGTAGAGCATTTTAAGCTGCAGCTCAGTGATCTCTTGCATGTAAAAAAAAAATAAAATAAAGGAAAAATGGCATGATGTGGCAGGGCCACAAGCAATATGGACCAGTCAGGAGAATCTCTTCAAGAGTCTCAGTGGTTTTGCATGTCCGTCTGAATCACCCTGACACATGGAGCAGGTGAGCTGACCGCTGATCAGTGGCTGGAGGGATACCGTGGCAAGCCAGCGTGCAGCAGCCAGGTCATCGGCAGCAGCTGTGTGTGACGAGGCGCTGATTTAGCCAGACGGGCCCAACATCAGAGCAGAGGTTTAAACCCTGGCAACAGGCTTAATCACTATACAGTAACCGCTCTGTAAAGGGCTTTGGATAATCTTGGTGTGAATAAAGTTTCAAATCTCAAGGAGAGGGATTCATTGCTGTGGGAACCCTTTTTTCCCCTCCAGGAACAAAAAATAAAATATTTTCAAGTGCTTAGAGCAGAGGCGATTTGCAGTGGATTTCTCTCTAAAATTATGTAAAGTTGTCCCTGTCAAAGAATCCAAAGAAAACAGAAGCTTTTTAATCATCTATACCAGTGTCTCTGCAGTTTTTTTGAGACACTGGAAATTGCTCTCGGATTGCACATCAGATTGTAGCAGCTGAATAGTGCAGCACCTGTTCTCAAATTAAAGGGGGGCAGTATTGATAAGAGCACCTGGCTTATGTGGTATCTTAGTGTGTACACTGACTCCCACTTTTAGCTTCTGCGTTTGCATGTGGGGTGAGGTTAATGTCATTGCTTACAGTCTCAGTGTAATCCTAAATAGTCTAATTTAAGAGCAACAATAGAACTGAAACCCCATTCTGTGGCCTGGAAGGACCTGACCAACTCTAATTAGCAATGAGTGAGCTTTGAGGACAACCTCGGTGCAGCCCAGCGTAGCAGATCAATGTCCCCATGGGACTCTGTCCCAGCACACTACTGTACTGTCTCATCCCAGGCAGGCCAGCTTGATCGCAAGACTGTGACGGCTGCTAAAAAAGAGAAAATTTGTCATACAGAGACACATTTTTAAAACAGGTTTTAGATAGTCGTCACACTGTCAGAAGTGGTATGGGAGGGGTAGCTCTGAAGTACTATCTTTAGGAATGCCCCTTACCTATGTGTGGTATTTAAGGGGAGCCGGTTAAAGCTAATAGGAGTGACATGTCTCTTCCTGACCCCTTGGTCATGACTTCTTTCACAATCCACCAAGCCCATTTGAGTGCTTGCTGTTGACGACCTGTTGCGTGGCAGCACGGTGTCCAGATTTGCACAACTCACTGATCATTGGCAATAATTCCCCCTGAAGCATTCCTGCAGAAAGAGCAGAATTTTTTTTCCACTCCTTGTATGCAAGCGAAGCCTGACTTTTAAAATATATATTAGGAGGGAGAGAATTAAAATGCCAGCTAACTGGTACAACAGTTCTGCTGTATATGGTACAGTAGCATACGACATCAAATATTAAACTGGTGCTGTCAGGCTTAATGCTCTGTAGTGATCTGGTTTAGCATTCCTAATATAAGAACGCTGTCTCAAATGACTAGAGGAATTGTACTTCACTTTCTTTTCCTCCCCAAGCACGAGCATTCATGCATGCAAGCTTTGATGATTCCAAAAGACATGCAGAAGGCCTACGCCATGGTAGAAGATTGGCAGTGTGATGCCGGTAAAATAACCAACACTGATTTTATGGTAACAGGATTACCACAGGCTCTGTTCCGCGTCAAATATTGACGGCCCTCCCTAAACTACCTCAGAAAAGTATGTGGTTCCGGTCCAAATCATGGAAATTCAGACGTCTGAAATGACGTCACTGCTTCGTAATCAGTCTGGATTTAGGGACAGTGTGTGGGAAAGGTACAGGAAACAGGTACGGGAACAGGTTTTCTTTTTTTTATTTTTAGATGGGTGTAATGCAAGCATTTTGGGCTTGATATTTGGAGGATGCTCAGTTGCCCTGCTTTTTGACATGGACAAAAAAAAAACCTGCCTTGGTTTTTTAAATTCTTCCGTTTTTGCCTTCCGCCATGTTCTGGAAACGATGCATGGCGCCTACAACCACAAACCGGGTTGCCGAGCCGATGAGTCAGCGTGAGCCGGTGACCCAGCTGCTGTGGATGTGAATCATCAGCCCAGCTGCAGGAATTTGGAGGAGAGAACTGTCGGAGTGAAGTGGCCTGCGACATATGCACAGCCGGGCCATGTTTTGCACTCTTCCGAAGCCCGCTGGAGAGCCGGCGCACCTTGAGTAGTCCCCAGCCATTACATCTGCGTAGAGATCTTGCTGCCTTCACGAATATATGCGCTTATAGCAATAAACTTGCTGTGGGACTGTTTTTGCAAGCCCCGGCTCTGGCTCGCGGGTTCATATTTCTCGGGATCGCAGTGAATTTAATTGTAAAAGAAAGAACAGCCGCCCGAATAGTTTGTAGGATGTGGTCAGGAGTTGGCTGGTTCATGTTGTTGAGCCGAGCCGAATTTGTTTTTAAGTGAAATAACTGGAACTACTCACTGCCCGCCTCTGTACGATGCTTATTTTCCGAAAGCCCTGCATGCTGCAGTCAACTGAAATGAATTCATTCACACCTCTTAGAGCTACATACACCCACCCCGCTGGACCACGATGCTGCCCAGATTACTTATTTTCTTTGGCTTATGTGCTTTAGCATTGAACATATTCGATGACTGAAATGTAGTTTGAAAACCTCTGGGTGGGTCATTTAAGGCAGCAGTCCTTAGGTTTGAAGCAACGCCTTTCTGGGGGAAAATAGAGGGCTGTTTGTGTGTGCCATTTTTTTTTCTTCTGAAATGTACAAAAGGAGGTTATTTCTCTTTTCATTTCAAAGTCCCTCCTCTGCCGTGCAGCGTTTTTCCCTCCGAGCGCGGCCTTCACTCATGAGAGAGGCATTCTTGGCGAGTTGACCTCACTGGGTGTGGAACGCAGCACAAGGAACTTAATTACAGCTCTCCGCACAATCCGCTTCAGATTTTCTGGTGGAATCGCAGCTGTGATTGTAGGATTCCTTTCGCATTGTGCAGCCCTCAGCTGTTTTCTCGGCACACTTGTCCAGGGTCCTCCGCCGAAGCCAGGCATCCCTGAGTCTGAGGACAGGCTTCCTCAGCAGCCCGTCCTCCCTCCAAAGCAGGCCTCATTCACGCTACCAAAAGCAGGGGAGTATTTGGATATGACCCGCGCACATACAGGAATAAGTGGCCCTAGCCTTGCTGCTGGCACTCCGGCGAACCTGCCCGCACGAAAAGAAAGTATGACCGCTTGAAACTGGGGGTGGGGTGACTTGCATCTGGATGGACACCTTAGCCAACGCAAGTGGAAAGCCTCGCTGCAAAGGAAGCCTATTTTTGTTTTCTCTAATGGTCAGCAGAAGGTCTTTTGTTCACGGCGGGTCCATGTAATGGTGACTGCGCATTGAGGAATGTAATCATGTTCCACATGTGTTTCGATAGGCCCTGCTTGTCTTTTCCCAGACTAGACAAAGTACCTTGTAAGAGTGCTCAGGGACAGGTTTATTATGGGCAAGTCACAGACAGTGGGGTTCTCCAGTCTGTTTTCCTTGGTCTGATGCTGCCTTGATTAGGGGAATTTTTTTAAGCCTAAATGCATATGTATTTCTACCTTGGACTGATGACAGCCTCTTTAGGCTTGGAAAGGATAATGATCTTTTGTAATTGTTACCCTTCCTAATACTCATGTCCTGAATTTGGAATGAATTTGATTCACTAAGCACCCAGTTCCACAGAGGTTAAACATCCGGTGGGGTCCTTCACAGTTGTGACTGGACCCTCTCTGTTAGGTAAAGGGAAGATTTGCAATGCGCCTCTGATGAATTCAAAGTGACTCTACTGCTCTCCTTAATTGCCAGCTCCAAATTGGATAAAAAAGACTTGTTTTTGGTCTTGTCAATGAGTTTGAATATGCAGAAAACTCCCTTCTGTGAACGGTGTGTCTCCCAGTCTTCATATTTTATGCATAAACAACATCAAGGCCAACAAATAAATGGAGACTTTACCCCCTCTGTTGAACAGCTGGGTTATAATGCCGTAGCCTCAGCAACTGATACATTTGGCTTTTTTCCCCATCAATTCGTTCTCTCAGGCAAGCAAAGCAACTAACAGCTCTTGCACCAGGGTTCCTCTGTTTGCAGTTTTCATGTGAAGTTCCTTTCTGGTTTTTTTCCCCTGAAAACAAGAAAGACAAAAAAGATTTTAAAAAAGAACAAAAATCCAGGGACATTTCAACTACCCTCAAAGCAGATTTCCTAACCAGCTTGTCGCTGATGTTTCATCTCACGACAATATCCTCTCTCCATTGTCTCACATTGTTAAATCTGTTGAAAATGACAGACGTTTAGTAAAAGGGGCGTCTGAGGAACAAATGTATACAGTGTTCTAAAATGAAAAGGAAACCAAGGCAGTATTTGTGTAAAAATCCTTAAAATGCTCATGCTTTTTGCAGTCTGAGGTTGACGTGCCTGAGGTTGACCGGCACAGCGGTCCAGTCACACTGCAGTGATGAAAACTGTGCCATCCGTATTTCGCACACAGATGCACAGCTCTGTCAGCTCAGAGGGCCGTGCAGTTGAATGGTGCGTTAATTATTTGAAATGCAATTGTGTGCGTCGCAAACAAAGAAACGGACAAAATATAAAAATGGACCCTCAGCTGACCTAGCCTCAGTTTCCCCATTTGCTTTGACTTTATGGGGGCCTTTTTGACCCCAAGTGTACAATAATGGCTTCCTGGCTTGATGGCCCTTTGCCTCTACAAGAGCCCCGATTTATACGTCTCAGACCCAAGACAGTAAAGACTGGCAGCATTCACAGATCACAGCTGCATCCAACAAGCTCACAAATGCACAGATTTGATTTTGTTTTGAATGAAGTGCCCTCTTTATTAATGGACAGTCTCACTGTTTATTTTAATGCCGGAGCTTTTCAGCCCTGTTTACAATAGTAGGTTTACAGTGGAGGCTTGCGTAATGAATTATTGATTGCCGTTACAAGGATAAGGGAGGGTAGAGTAAGTAGATTTACATTAAGACCTCGCCCCAGACCCCCCGACCTAACTGGGACGGGCGTGGATCTCTGGAGACCCAGCTGACCGTGGCATGGAGGGAGACAGGCGGGTGGGGGGCTCCAGGGGAGAATGTGTGACTCACGTATCAGCAATGACAGCCCCATCTAGCCAGGCCCCTAATTGCCGCTGTGTGCCGAGCCTGCTCGCCAGAGGCGACTGTCCAGAATGGCGGAGATGGGCTTATGGAGATGACAATTCCTCCTGAGAGCCGTACACGCTGAGGCAACCTGACAAGGTGCCTGACATCACCGCCGCCGTGTCCGTGACCATGGCAGGCTGGTTGGCTGGCTGTGTGCTTCTCCGGTTGGCTCCCGAGATGGCAATATGATACGGACGGGGTACCTGTTATCTCAGTATGTTTAGAGGAAATGTTGCTTCTAATATTTCCTTCATAATAGTCTCTGAATATACTGAAAATCACTCAGTCTCCAAAGCCATGCATTCGGTAACATGAGAATGCAAACAAGCAATATGCCTGTAGCTTCCTCCTCGTAAATGGATTCATTCATAGCGATGGGAGCATGTTCCAATACGCTGGATAAAGGAAAACTTCTCACGATTCAGTCAAAATGCTGTCATATCATGGCAAGTCAGGGTTGGACCCCCTTCAATGGTAGTTTTGCTGAAACGGCAAGAACAACAAGAGTGAGGCCATTGCCTGAACATCTGTACAGACAGCCTTTAACATGAACTGTAGTGATGTGGCGAGGGAGAGATGTAATATTGCAGCTCAGGAAAAAGGCTTGAGCTCTGAGTCGGCATTAATTCCCAAATTAATTGTGGGACGACTTTTACAGGGATAAAAGCTGAAATCCCAGCCTTAAACCCAGGGGCTTCCTCTCTGTACACTCCAGCAATGATGTACATAATTTATACTGTCAATGTACACTGGCAGAAAAAAAAATGCTCCGCTGGGGAAATGACTCAGTAGCCTAGATGCACGTTTCCTTTTTGGGTTTCTTCAGCCCTGTTTGACCACCTCAGACTTTCTGTGCAGCCTCTGTGAAAGCGACACGCGACAGCCGACACCTGCGATTTCCAGCTTTGTGACACGAGAGGCTGCGTCTGCCAAACGTGGCGTTCACTCTTGGTAAAACTGCACGTCCTCAACAATCTGTTCCCGTGTGCCACAGCCAGCATGTTTTTTGAACTGGATGCGGACCAATTAGATAGCGTGCAGCGCTTCCTGTGCCAGCTTCTCATGTGGTGCCTCTCCTCTGGTTCTATTTTTGGTCACTAATTTATGAGTCTGAAGTACGGATCTTTTTGTTGGCGGTCGCTGCACAAATAAAACATATCGCGCCTCCGGAGACGACCCCATCGGGGGGGGGGGGTTTAGGAAAGGGAAGCTGTTTGTTTCGAGATTCGAAGTCGGGAGGTCTAGAAGGCTATTGCGTAGATTTATGCAAATAAATTTCTAGTCCCATGAGAGCTCCGTGAATGCATTACATCACTTAGAATCAAAGCGAGGCTTCCCTGCCTCGGCGGTGGGTAGGTCTATCACGCACACACACACACACACACACACACACACACACACACACATGCACACACAAAAGCCTGAATGAGTAATTTTTTTAAATTCTGACATCATATTTGAAATCTCAGCTACTGAATTTTGAATTATGTGAATAAGTAATTCAGGACTTCACAGCTCACATTCCCACTCAGAACTAATCTGGCCATTATATCTTTTAATTTTTGGTGCTTAATTTTTCATGTCAGAAAAAACTCTGTGGTGTTTGCAGCTTCTGTAGCGTGGTGTGGTTGGTTTTCGCCGTTTAAAATCCGAGCGGGGCCTCATTAATCTCCCAGCTCTCTTGATTGTAAAATCCTGTTCGATTTAGCGCGGCCTTGACGCTCGGCTGCTGTCTCGGTTTGGAGTGCAGTGATGTGTGCTTCTGCAGATGGGAGAGAGCCTGGGATGGATTTCCATGCATTTTCATTTCTGAGTGGAAAACTTGCCGGGCTAAAAGCGGCTTGATGAGTCATGACTCAGGGGCACAGAAGTGCCACAATCCCTTATCACTGTCCGGTTTGGCTCAACAGTCTCGTTCCTCAGACACGCGACAGGAGAATATTCCGCATCACCGCACTCCCTAGGAATGGCAAATGTCGCCCGTGCGCTCAATGGTACCCATGGATACCCATGACACAGCTTGAGTGAGGCCCAGTTAATCAGTGGGGGCCTGCAAGTGTCAATCTGCACAGTGCACCAAATAAAATATCACACATTCACATCAAGCTGAACTGGTCATGCCCCCTCCCCAAAGCTACATGCAGGCCTACCCTTTTGAAGTGTAATCCATGTGGGGAATCTGTGTGGGCAGGTTGAAATCGATGGCGGCTGTGTATGGGAATTGATGGTGTCATAAATAGACCCGGGGTTATTGCCCAGTCGATTGAAATAAAGCTCCGTGTTCTCTCCGGAGCTGACCTCTGGGGGAGGGTTGTGTCAGGGCTCTGATTAAAATGGTGCAGTCTTGAATGGTGGAAGAGTGATTTCATGAACATGTGTTCCCCTGCCCTGAATTTTTTTTTTGCATTGCCTCACCTATGAGCAGCAGGGGCAAACAGTGATATGAAATGTACCAAGAGTTGTTTTATGAAAACGGGGGGACCCAGTACCTTTTTTTTGTGCAAACACTGAGCATTATGCTCAAAATTTTTTTCTGTAAGGTCCATCAGCTTGATATGGGCATTGTACATTCAGCTAGGCACTTTCTCTAAATTACATTTTAACATTTGCTACTCGTTGGCTGTGTGTGTGTGTGTGTGTGTGTGTGTGTGTGTGTGTGTGTGTGTATGTGTGTGTGTGTGTAATGGCCTGCAGACAATACACTGTGAACAAAATTATGCCAGAGAGATGGGTCACTGCATGCAGCCCACAAACACAGAGATGGTGATTCATGAACTTTTGATGCCGTGCTCTGTTTGTTGTGGGGACACAGTTGCTGTGGCGCCCCACTGAAAGGCCATAATCGGTGCATGACCCTTGGGGAAGGCCCTGTTGTTCAACTCTGGACTCGCACTATGTCTATTTTTACTCGAGTTGCACGGCATCTTAATTGTGGATCTGGCCATGTCCAGGATGCCTCTTGTTGGTCTTTATTATGCGGTACTAATAAGCGTGCCAAGCACCGGGGCGAATTCTGTCTGTGGAGAGGGTTTGAAGGCTACCAAAAGCGACAGAAGAAAGTTCAGCAGAAGACAGCGCATATCTTCAGCATAAGTAATCTAGTCATTCTAATGTCAAGTCTGTTAATGGACCGTCTGAAGGAAAGCCTTTCTGCCTCTCACAGGTGTTGGAGTTGGAGTGTTTTTTAAATAGTGTCTCAGCTCAATTTATTCTCTGGCGTAATTTTGGTCAACAGCAGCCACTTAATGATAAATCGGAGTAGAACGACCATGCAGCGTTGGAAAAGTATGGAACTGTGCACACCAGCACCAAACAAGACAGGTTTCATTGGCCATGCAGCCTGTAACAGTACATTTTGATTACAGAAACAGGGGTGAGCAGCAGGGCAGGTGCTGGCTCCAAAACATCTAGCACTTAACACCATGTGCCCCATGTTTTTGCAATTATGCATGGATTATGTAAAATGTATTTGTATATCAAGTTGGAAAAGTAAAATCTGGGTTAGCACAAGCCCTGGGGTGGAGAGACACTGATTTTTTTCCTGTTAAACTCTCTTAGGAAAAATGACTAAATGTTGTGAAGAGCATAAAGAAGCCCCAGATTGATTGAGTGTACCGCAAAACTCTCCACGAACGCGTGCATTCACAAAGAGGTAGTTAATCCAGGCTAGTAGGACAAATACAAGAATGGTCGCAAATTGGAAGCACGTGTGGATGAATGAATGGTGTACGGTGTAGTGCTGTCCCACCCGTAGTGTCCTGCCAAGGATGTCTTCCCAGTGAACTCCCCCCCCAAAGCTATTTAGGCCTGCAGGGGTGTATCTACGAGCTGCGTTGGATCTTCGGTCTTGCATCATTTCATCTGTTTAAACTGTCTGTCGCCAGCCCCGTCTGACTGCGTTTGACCTATATAGCATTATTAACGGGCAGGAAGTGTTTTCATTTGCCTTTTTACCCTTTGGATTCGAAGGCCCTTTTTGTAGCATGGATGCCGCACAGCTTTTTTTCCCCAACTCGGCTGGAAAAACAAAGGCCTGTTAAATAGCGCTAATGATGCCACTCTGCTCTGAAACTGGGGCAGGCAGCACACGTGCACATTGTTCTATTTGCACGCATCACCCCCATCTTTCACAGAGCAGCTCCTGTATGGAACACCTGGCGTGGACCTTGAAAAGGAACGGTTTAATGACCAGGCACCGAAATGCCACCTCAACCACAGTTGCTGCTTTTTTTTTTTTTTTTTCTTCCTCTTCCTGGATCATATCATGACGGCGTGTATCGATTGGCAGCTTATCCTTTCAGCCGCCCGCCTTTTCCCCACAGGCCCCATTGATTGTTTTGTCCGTTACCTCTGTATTATTCACGGGCATTCCTGAACTGGCATGGAAGGTTTGTCTGAGGACACCTGCTAGAAAAAACCTTTTTCTCTCTCTCTCTCAAGCTTTTGATGCGGCTTTCCCTCGCAATTAGCACCCGCTGATGGGTTCTAAAACTGCTTCTTGGAACAGGGAAGCGGTGTGCAAACGATCCTTTAAATATTTACCGGCTCGGGTGCGGAGTGATGCTCCACGTGGCTTGTTTGTTTCGTTTCGTTGGCGTGTACAAGGCCAATGCTCCACATGCACACAGAGCAGAGAGCAACTCCAGGAGGAAGATCCTCTCTTTCCATGCATGTCATCCTTTGATGGCGGAGACAACACACCAGGGCTTTAAATTGCGAAGAGAAGCACTGTGGAAAAGGCCGACTCTGCTTGCCAGGTTACCAGCGAGGCTCATGTCCGGTGTCAAAACGATATATGTCTTAATACTTCTGTGTTTAATGAGCGTGGAATCACATTTGGAGGTCGACTGTTACATATTGCCAATCCAGTGCACATTATGGGAACACTGATCAGGGGAAGGAATGGTATGTACATGTCGGGGGCCAAAACGTGGCACTGTTGAGGCAGTGGTACCAAATCGCTATGGCGACGCTGTGGGGAAACACTAGGTCAGACAGACAGCAGCGCTGGATATTTGTACGGCGCTCTAGCACTTCAGCGAGAACCTGCAGGCCCACATTCCTCATGCACTTTACAGGCCCAAACAGCAGTCGATTTCAGCTGCAACTCTGGGCATCCTTATCCTCAACAGGAGGGATAGCCAACCTTGATACTCGCACGCCCTCCTGGCCCAAGTCACCAGATACCAGATAACACGATACCTGTGTAATATGGGCCAATTAAGGGCAATCGTTCACCTAGCAAGTTTAGAGGGGCAGAGCTCCCAGGCAAAGAGCTGAAAGGGGAAACTGTAGGCTTGCAAGTATTCATGCACTACCAAGTCTCAGCAACATTGTAGAATGGCAGTTGGTCAGACTCCATGTCCCACTTGTCCCTCCCCATCCCCCCCCTAATCCTGGCAGCACTCGTCCAGCCAGCCGTCGTCCCACGGGACAGCACGCCTTGCCGCTTGCTCTAGCACTCGTGTCCATCTGCATCTGCTGAATGCGAGCTCTTAAAAGACAAGCCACTCCAGGGCTCCCAGTCCTTCTCTTTAGCACCCGGCTCAATGCATTATTCACTTTTTTCAAATGACTCAGATCTATAAAACCAACACTGTGAGCCACTTGCACAAAAAATGGAGATGCGACTCTAGCCGCTTACCCCCCCCGTTCCCTGCTAGGGAGTGGGTTCACTTAGACTGACATTTTCGCCTTGTTGATGTTGTGATCGATCACAGTGGTTTTTCTTTTTGGTCAGACTGTAGATTGAACATCCCATAATTTACAAGCCCACCTCAATATGTGTAAAAAGGGAAACGGTAAAAGACTAGCAGCAGGCCGTGTTAATTCTCCCGTTTGAACCGTTTGTGCACAGAGATTGAAGTCCCCAGCCAGTGCCCTCGAATAAATCGCTATGATCTGAGAAGCGTCATGGATGCTGTGACACTAATGCCACACAGGCCTTCTGTTCCAATTAATTTTTCCCAGACCGGCAGCAAAATCAGCTTAATATCATCCTAAAAAAAGGAGTGGAGGAAGTCATCAAACGGATGACTGCCACCCGAAAGTCTCTCCGCCGTCTCCCCAGCTCTGTCTCTGAGCGCGCTCTGACCTTGGGTTCTGACATAAATCATGTGGTCGGCCCTCTCTGTAAATAGAATCCTGTCTCTGACTCTTGGCTGTGAACTGTTGCAGACCTAACCCGGTGAGTCACTGGTTTTTTTTTTTTTTTTTTTTTGTTTTGTTTTGTTTTGTTTTTTTCCAACGGGAGCAATTCTCCTCTGACCATCTCCTGACATTCCGGCAATCCCTGTTCTCCCTGTCCCATGGGAGTGCGAGGGGGGCACATTCAGGAGAGAGGAGACCTCAAGTTTTGAGGTGCCCACCCCGGCTCTGGCTCTACCATGAATCATTTAGGAACACTCAGACGAGCACAATACATTTTTATCCTCTCTGCCTTCTTTTATTATTAAAATGGATCTTTCTTTTGCCTTCCCTGTACCCAGTCCCAAGCTTTGTCTTGTGAAGAAGGGGAGCAGAGCGGACAGTGTTTGAAGTGGAAAATGGATGTGGTGTGTGTCTGCGTGTCTGTGTGCATGTGTGTGTGTGTGTGAGGGGGATGAGGCAAAGGTTGCTTGTTAATAATTGATCCACATTTAGACGACATCTGTGTGTACACATGCAGGGAAGTATTTACCCAGTAAAAGCCACACAGAGATGGAATCCCATTGTTGTGGCTCTGTAGAGGAGGTGTCCTCCTGACCAGACAGAGAAGTACCCCACAACAGCTCCCTGGGTAGAGCAGCTGTAGCCAGAAGTGAACACTTTTGCATGCCGACAACAAACAGAATTATTAATCTGCGAGTGGGCCCCTCATTTGACTGCGAGCTGTATTTTATGGGAGTGAGTGGGCTAAGTCTGCAAGATTGGCGTTAATGGCGCCTCCTCCCTCGCTCTTTGATTTCGGCTCAAGCTGTGGCCTGACACCTGGCACCTGGCACCCTCTCGCCTCAACGCCCGTCCCTGTTTGTGTCCACAGGTATTTCCTCGCCTCTCTCGGACATGGAGATGTGGCCCAGGCTGTAGACGCAAGCTAGGCCCAGAGAGCCGCCCCTGTCATTCGTTTTAAAGGTACGCGGTTTTCTAAAATACGCATTAGTGTTCTGTCAGTGATCAACCCCTCTACACCCCCATGTTTTAATTACACTCTCATGGATGCTTTGAAATGGATTTTCCGTGCTCTCTGATGGTGCTCTAAATATGCAGCGCTGCTTCGTGAGGCAATCATTTGGAATTAACGCGGGCATAGGAGGAGCAGGCGCTTTCTTGCTGCAGCTTGCTCCAGTTCCGCTCAGCACACTGCCATGAGCAATGTAGGCTGCTGAGTCACTAGGAGCAAGTCAAGAATCCGAGAAAAGGTTGTGTTTAGGGAAGCCAAGGCTTTTTTTGGAGGGGGATGGGGGCTGGGGGTTAGCATGTTAGTTTTATTTCTGACTACATCATTATGTGCATTGATTTTGTAAAGGCTATCATACAGGGACTTTAAGAACAGCTGTTTGACGTGTAAAGATTTTCAGATTTATTTGCTCGATAGTTCATTAAAACTTTAAAATTCCTTTCTAGCTTCAGTATGGTGAATGTTCACATTGCCAGATGATGTACCCTGACATATTTTGTTTGTTTGCCGTGATTTTTTTACAATGATGTAGTACTTGTGTGTATCAATTCCATTTCCAAAGCCTCAGTACCAGAAAACCAATAGAATCCCTCTTTCTTGCACCACAAGATGTGTTCACCCAACAACAGATTATCCATAATTTGCAGTTATTCGCCCATTTATTAATCCTTATGACAGCTGTTAAATGTAGAACAACCAACACGGATTCCAACTGTGTGGACCCTGCTTCGCGAAAGCCTCCCCCGTGAGCTACAACGGCCTCAAGCGTTTTCTAAAAAAAAAAAAAAAAAATGGTAGGAGTGAAAACTGAAGGCTACGAAACAGGGAAAGAAACCTACACAGTTTCAGGGCCCAGAGAACACGCACCGTTCCCCAGAACAACATGTTTGCACCATACCCCCCACCCCCACCCAACGCTCGGGCGCCGACGCATGTGCCAAGGTCACTGGCACACAGATGCACAGCTCCCGAAGCCCATTGACCCCAGCATGTCAAGGCCATGTATTATTCAAAGGCTTGATAGGCTTTTTTTTTCCTAAAGAATACATTTCTGGATAAATTAGTAATGTCAGTTGCAGGGAACGTGAGAAACAATACGAGGCAATCCGGAGAGCCGGAGCCCGTCGGTTCTACCACCCCCTGTCTAATCTGGCTAAGCTCCTTCCCCTAATCGGCCTCCTCCAGCCCGGCACAGCGTCCTCAGGAGCGCCATCGTTCATCAGAACGCCGCAGACGGGCGGCGGGGACGGAGTGACGGCTGCCGCGCGCGACGGCGCGCTGTTACAACCTGTTGTTGCCTCGTTGCATCATTTCACGAATTCAGAAGGAGAGAGAAGTGGGGAGGGGAGGGGGATTGATTGGGGGTGGGGAGGCGAGGAGACCCCCCCAGAGGCGTCACGTGACTTAGTACGCTCCGTTTTCACAGTGACCCTTTTTTCTTCTCACGCGTTTCTTACTTTGAAATGCCGATTGCGCCTCTAAAATGCAACCCCCCCCCACCTCAACACACGCTCAATTCCCAACCTTTTTATCCAGCGGGGAAGAAGAATATCCAGTTTTAGCTCAGGCTTACGTCAGGTTTTATTTGAAATGCTCGCCCGACATCGCAGCTCGACTGGAGAGGGGAGACAAATGATGCAACAGAGAGACACACTGGCTTCCTTTTTGTTGTTGTTTTTGTTGGAGCATTGGAGGGGCCAGCAAAGGTTTGCTCTTTGCTGGGATGGGTGGCTGCTTGCTGCCGGGGGCTTATAGAATCTATTAGACAGGTAGCAATAGGAAGGAAATGCCTTCTTTCAGCCTCACGTTCCAGCAGGAGCAATCCAGGGCACTCCACTCCACTCCACTGAGCTGATGGCATTGTATTGGAATATGAATATCATAGACCTATTTGCTGCTCTAAACACATTTAGGGGAAAAAAAAATCTGTGCCCAGTTACACAGGAAGAAAAGCTAATTGATTTTAACCATACAGTTGAAATAATTGACTAAATAATTAAAAGGTTATTGCCAGATTGTTTATGCATAATAGATCTCGTGTATGTCATTTTTTTCACGCCACGTCCACCAGTGTGAAGGTCACCTTAAGCCCTTCGTGAGAGCCTGCCAAGTCTCACGCATTCTTGAGAAATACCAAGAACTCCCGCACCCAGCCTGTAGAATGATAGCTGTATGTTAAGACTTTCCGAGTAAGGCTTTTTCAGTGGAAATTCACTTCATCTTGCGCTATGGAGCACCAAAGAAAAAGACACATAACAGAGAAATGTAATCGATTCTGTTCGGGGTAGCAGGCACGCTTGCATCACACCACCCACCGTACAGTATGCTGAGTGACTGTACACAGCTTGCGCGACCCCCAGGATTTCTTTTTGAGTCCCCCCCACGCCACGCTCGCCGCCTGCCTCCGTGTGCGCTCTGCAGCCGCCCGGCCCGCTCCCCAGCTGCTCGGTGACTCATAGCTGCGCTACCTGCAGCTGGCGCTGCGCAATCCCAGTCCAGCCATGTGGGCCAATGAGCACTGGGACCAGACAGTGAGCATTCATCCCATGACCCCCCAACCCCGCCCCCATGCATGTGTCATCCCCGCACACACACCATGACAAATAGATACAGTACGCAGGCTGTTAATATTCCATTTGGCTTGAATGGGTGTGAAGGCACAGGCCTGTTAAAATCCACTTTTACTTCTACAAGGAGAATTATACCCCCAAATGTTATCTATTGTTTATAAATATTAAGGTTTTGGATTAATGCAGGTGGTTGTGACTAAGGTAAAGGTCCAAAGTGGGATTCCCTTTGAAACTGAAAGCAAAAGCGGTGAACCCGGTTGGTCGTCACGCACGCCTCTTCCCCCTCTTCTCACAGGTACTGATCGTCAATGCCGGGCTCGTCGATGAAGGAGTGCAGCGAGTGCAATCACACGGTACTGTCTAACCCATAATGCCATCGTCCATGCGAAAAGGAGCTCTGAAGGACCCCGAGCTCGCCGACCTCTTCTTCAAGGATGACCCCGAGGAAGTCTTCTGCGACCTGCACGAAATCGGCCATGGGAGTTTCGGGGCGGTGTACTTCGTGAGTACTCAAAGCGCTATACCTTTCCAGCATTTCTGAAAGTCACGATGGGTACGAATACATTATGATTCTGCCAGTGTAGCCTGGCCTGAGAGGCGCCCAATGTGAGACATGGCCTCTAAACAAACATGCTCTGTGAGGACAGCCAGGACACAAAGTGGTGATAGATAACAATGATGCCTGGCCTTGAATGTCATTTCATTTCAGTTCATTTTTGGCTGGGTAACACATGCCCAGTCAGAAAAGAGTGACAGGGGAAAGAACCACTGTGCTGTAGCCGTTGGCCAGGCCGGAGCTCGTCACGTGGGGCACTCCCACACCTTTTATGACTCCACATAAAAACCATGTGGGCTGCGCTCACCCACCACACAACTGTTAAGCCATCTTTTATGTAACTTATGGAGATGCACCAGAAAGGTTACCATTGCTATTTCATGCAAGGGAAATAAATTGTTTCTTTACCCCCTCTTCTGGGGGACCTGTAGATAGACTATCTCTGCTGTAGGCAGCCATTTAGCCATTTATCTCTATGTAATTTCAATTTTAATTAAGTTCTAAAAGCACATGTTTTTACAACTGTTGATGGCATATCGTTATTATTATAATTATTGTGATTGCTGTGTGTGTAATTAGTATATGCCTCATCCAGGGCAGCATACAGACCATCAGTAGATAAGAGTACAGAGTACAAATAAAAGTGTAGGCAGAACTAACAGTAACATAGTTCACTATGACTAACATATTTGACACTTATAAGAAGGAAATATCTAACAGCTAATAATACAGTCTGCAGTATTGCAGATAAATCTGTGGTCATCTCATGTTGATTAAGGGTTAGTGTCAGTCACCACTCAGTCCAGCACAAAAAGATCAGAGACGGTAAATATGGAGGGATCATGAGCTTACGGCAGCTAGGTCGTTCCTGACCATCCAAATGGGTGGTTGAGTGTGTCCACAAATCCTTGCCACTTGCCAAAATCCACTTTTCACACTGTCAGTAATGTGAAAATCCACACTATCAAAAATGATAAACAGTCATTTCCTGACATCCTAACAGCAAAGTCTCACCTGATTGTGCTGTGTTGTACTTGGCATGCACCTGGTAATTTGCCTAAAATAAACAAAGCTGTTATTTGTAGTACGTGTCCTAAAGACCAAGTGACAACTAACTTCACTTCTGTAGATTCAGCTTGAACTAGTTTGGGAAACCAGGGAGGTAAATAAAACTACATGCTGTCAGACTGGGTGCTCCATATTTGAGGGCTTTTTGCATTATGCAGTAGCGCTCCAGGTGTGGGCCTTGGGTGGTGTGTCCACCGGTGTATTCTAATTGTTACAAATAAATAGCTTTTAATGATGTCTGATTATGCTTTCAGCTAAATTCTGCTCAGCTCTCTATGTTGACTTGCCCCAGGCCAGCACTGGGTATACAACATGCACGATTTCTGAAGGCGGAGAAAGTGAGCGCAGATTCAAGCAGCCTTGCCTAATATTAAACCTGGCAGTTCCTCACAAGGTCTTGTGGCGTTTCTTAATCTTTTGGGCTTATACACAAAGCCTCTGAGTCCAAATCAGTGTGGAGGCCTGATTCCGCCAGCACAAATCCCCCCTCCCCCACCCTCGTCCCATTCCATCGCGCCCGTTCTCCAGATGCAAGGCTGGGGGAAAAAAATAAAGAGATGTTCCTCTTAAGACAGCTGTTCCACGCGTTAAGTGGGGAGGCCAGCTGGTGATGCTGCGGTGGGATTGGTCGGCCCGGAAAGACCTTGGAGGAACGGAGCAGGAGAGGGGGGGTTGTACATTTTGACATGAGGCCTCATATGCACACGCGCGCACACACACACACACACACTCACACCACCCCCCAATGCAATGGTGAGCTTGCAGACAATGTTGCTGATGTCCTTAACCTCTTTCCCTCACCCCCCAGGCCCGAAACTCCTACTCCAACGAGGTGGTGGCCATCAAAAAGATGTCCTACAACGGGAAGCAAACCACAGAGGTGAGAGAGCCTGACACAAAGCCAGCATGTATCATCGCACTCCTTAAGGAGACAGGCCTGTCCAGTCGGGCTGACATAGCTTGCATCTCATGGAGCTTAAATGTTCTCTGCAATCCTCTGGAGGCACCGATTAGAGCAGTTGAAGTTATGCAGGCTCCCTAGCTCAAGGACATGACCGCAGGGGTCCCCCTTTCTTTTTTTTTTACTGGAACCCGTGGCCATTTGGTCATGTATGAGGCTCCCTTAGCATTACCTCCCACCGTGTAACCCCCGTTAATGTACTTCAAGCACATTCACAAGAGGGGTCATTCGGTCAGCCACTGACATGGACGTCTCGCAGAGGCCTGTGCCAGTGCACGGCAGGCACTTCATGCAGCTGTCTCTGTCCTCTCGCTCACAGAAATGGCAGGACATCATCAAAGAGGTCAAGTTCTTGGAACAGCTGCGACACCCCAACACCATCGAATACAAAGGCTGCTACTTGAAAGACAACACTGCCTGGGTAAGTGCAGTGGGATCTGGGCCACCTCCTGCTCCTGTGTAATTTGCATGCTGATTTGGGAGCCACAAATCATGTCTGTTTGAGTAAGCAAAAACATGATCCCTGCACACGGTTCCCCCTCCCTTAGGCCCACAAGCTGAACATTCTTCCAGATTAGGCTGGCGAAATTACATTTTCCCTCTGAATAACCCACTCACATGTTGAGCGATCAATTCCAAACATGACTTTTGTATATGTTGGCAGTGTGTTGCTTCTACTACTGTATGCTCCACACAAGAATTTTGAAGACGTGTTGGTTTGACTGAATGTCTGTGTCTTCAAACTGACACAGATTGCTCATATATATTTCCACTAACAGATTCCTAACCTTTTATGTTTTGCAGGAAAGCACAAGGGTCATAACTGTTTGTTATATCTCATCTTTCTCTTTTTCAGTTGGTGATGGAGTACTGCCTGGGTTCTGCTTCAGATTTGTTAGAGGGTAAGACATTTAAGACTCTGCCACATACTACAGACTTTATTGTGTTAAAATAAAGTTGAAGGCAGCTGCAACTTTTTCCTCTGAGGTGTTTCCTAATGCATGTGTGTATGTGTATGTATGCTGTGGCAGCCAGACACTTAACAGTAGTCATGTGACATTTGTTGGGTTGACCTTTTTAATTTAGAATGCCATGTCTTAGTTTCATTCGTTCCCCAGCTGACCTGGCTGGCCCCCTGTAAAAGCAAGCCTCAACACAGAAGCCTTTTTCATAACCTTGTCTTGAGGTTTCTGACACTTTGACCTGAGATAGTTGCCAGTGTTTCTGACTGTGTCTCAGTTCTCATCTTTCTGTATCTATTCACAGTACTTGTTTTTTTTTCCCCATAATAACACAATTAACTCTGTTCTCTCGCTCAATGACCAGTTCACAAGAAACCCCTCCAAGAGGTTGAAATTGCTGCCATTACCCATGGTGCCTTGCTGGGACTTGCTTACCTACATTCCCATAACATGATTCACAGGTGAGCTGTCTTGCTGCCGGTGAAATTAGAAGGAAACAAGTACATGTTGCGCAAAAGACAAAATCATGCCTTTACAAGAGCTTTTGCAACATTGTCATGCAGATAACCCCTCTCTGCATTCCTGAGATACAACACTATGCTAATCTGAGCTCAATGTGCAAAACTATTTTTTCCTCTAGCCATACAGTAACTCATTAAAGATATGTAATAAAAGCCTTATCATTTTGCAATCAGTGATATGGCCTTTAGAGTTTTATCTCCACATGACTAATAAATAGTCTGCATAAATTGATACATTTCAGGGCTTAAATGGATTTGTAGGCCAGGGATTTTCCTCTTGTAAATAAGTAGTTTAACAGTCCGGCATAGACTGCAGTACAGTATGATGCGTCATGACCCAAAAGTATATGTATGAATAGCAAACCCTTAATTATCTCCTCTTCCTCAGAGATGTGAAAGCTGGAAATATCCTACTGACTGAGCCAGGTCAGGTCAAACTGGCAGACTTTGGGTCTGCCTCCATAGCGTCTCCTGCCAATTCCTTTGTGGGAACACCTTATTGGTGAGTAAAGCACAAGAATTCTTTTTCTGTAGAATAAGACTTGAGAGGAATTTAAACACCAGACATGCAACCCCACCCCACCCCCTCTCCAAACAAAAGATGACAAGATAACGCTGCAGAAGTTTTCAGACTTGTAGCTTAGTGGTGTGGTGTCAGAGTTTAGTGAGTGTGTCTGTGGTTCATGTGACAGGATGGCTCCGGAAGTGATCCTTGCCATGGACGAAGGGCAGTACGACGGGAAGGTGGACATCTGGTCTTTGGGGATCACCTGCATTGAGCTAGGTGAGTTTCACAGGAAAAACACACCCACCTCACAAACCTCTATAAATGTGACATGATGGCACTTTTTTGTGCAGTTTAACAGGAAGTTGGATCGTTTGGCTTGGGAAGTTGACGTCTGGGCAACAAGGTCAGGCGGTCAGTGTAAATGAGCAGTGCTAAAGCCTATTTTCCCTGCTTCATTAGATAGCTGTGACACAAATTAAAGAGCAGAATTTATTTTTTTCATTCAGACCTGACACTGAACAGGGGTCCTTGTGTGTCCATCTTGGCTGATTATGCAGCCCCCCTTCCATCCCAGCAGGTCCAAAGTGCAAACCCATGCATGATCTTTTGGGTGACCTAGCTAAAATACAGCTCATTTTCCATGGCTCTTTCAATGCAGCATAAAGCATGTAGCGGCCAAAGGTAATAGCAGGTGGACCAGCAGGATAATAGGGAGCTTTTAGTCAGGGGATGGAAGTGTGATGATTGTAATATATGATTAAGTACGTAATGAAGCAGAACCTTAGCCAGCCTCTGACTGAGGTGCAAATGTGCTTTCTGTCCCCGAAGCGGAGCGCAAGCCCCCTCTGTTCAACATGAACGCTATGAGTGCCTTATATCACATCGCCCAGAACGACTCTCCCACGCTGCAGTCCAACGAATGGTAAGTCATCTCATTCAGTACTGACCCACCAAGTCACAAAGTGTCTTACGGCATTACCAGCAGAGCCGTCACCTATTTAAAGCCCTGGCTTTGCTGTAGTTACTACGGCAAGGCAAAGACGCAAGACGTTCTCGAAGAAACAGCTCAGAGGACTTTAAGCCTCTAGCATGACAATACTGTGGAGAGGTTTGAATTATTATTAGAAGACGTTGGAGTATGTACTGCTATATTTAGATTCAAATGTAGGTGAAGCTTTTTTTCCCCCCTCAGCCCAGAACCATCATACCTTCTTGACTTAAACTACATATGCAAACAGATCACTTGTCTGCAATGTGATCTTCATGCATTGTAATGCATAGTGGCTCTCCAGATGGGACTGTCGTATCCCCCCACATAGGGTTGCAACCCTGTGTTCAAAACTGAGGAATGAGGACAGGTGTGAATATGTGAGAGAGTATGTGTTATGTCATTTTTTAGCACTAAGAGCAGCACGTAATAATTCTTTTTTCTGCTTTGGGAAATTAAATCACTAGGTTGAAAATTGTGCATACACGTTTTCCACTGGCTTTTTTTTTTTTAATATACATATATGCAGTCCTTTTTCATTCTCACGTAACAGCAGAGCCTAGTGAGCAGCTCAGCTGCCCGGCGACATTTATAGGTCAGTGTGTTTTGGAGATGGTCCAGGGAGGCCTCACATATGCTAATCCAGTCATGGGAGGTATTTCAGAAATCAGACAGAGGTGAAATGTGGACCTGGAGCCCCTTAACTGTGCCCGGCCACAGGGAAGGGCAAGGACTGCGCGGCAGCAGAAGAGCAAGCCAGCGAAGGGAAGCCGTCCCTTTGACCCCGATTCTCCGAACGAAACATCCCCAAGGGAAATGTTTGGCTGGATGTGCCTTGCATTTAAAAATGTGTTTTGTAAAGGCCACCTTTTATAGTGCATGCATGATTGATATAACCAAGCCAAACAATTTCTCTGGGTTTCTGTGTATTCGGTGACTCCTGCGAACATCAAATAGTCAAACATCAATAAATAATGTCAACTTATGATGTACGTAACATGTAATCATAAGGTGAACTGAGGATATTTTTTATTCCCCTTGAGAAACAGGAACTTTAACCCTGGTCAGTAACAATTAAGGCATGTTTGCCCATGTTCTGATCCCCTTCCAGAGATATTGAAATACACCTTATCTACATCAAGCTCTTAACTCTTCAGTCTCGCAGTTTGATGTGACATAAAGATGGCCCTGTTACGTTGCCTGAGTGTGTGTGTACACGTTTGTGTGGGATCAATCTTTACTCAAATTTTCAGAGCTGTGCCACAAATATGCTGTAGGCTTGCCATAATCACTGTTGCAGTGACTGTTTACATCACATTGTGTGTCCCCCGTCTGCAGGTCTGACCCTTTCCGAAGCTTTGTCGACTACTGCCTACAGAAAATTCCTCAGGACAGACCCCCCTCAGCGGAGCTGTTGCGAGTGAGTGTGCTCCCACTTCCCTCTGTCTATGTGTCATTTTTCAAATCCCACTCTTAAGTCAGGCTCATGTTTGTCTGAGTAACTTCCCTTCCAACAAAAAGGGAACTTCAGTTTATACCCCAGGTAAATTTTCCGTGGCCATGCCTTGCTCTGAGTCAGTGTGACATCACTGCCTGGCAGATTGTGTGTGTTTGTGTGTTTGTGTGTGTGTGTGTGTGTGTGTGTGTGTGTGTGTGTGTGTGCACAGCTCACTCCAAACTGAGGCTAGACTCATGCTATACATCCAGTGGCGCATGTGTGCGTACGTCTGCTTGCATGACTCAGTAGATTACAAACACACAGGTGTGTCAGAACACCAGTCCATGCTCCATGTTTAGGGTGTATATCTCTTCCACTCTCTGTTTATAGGAGTGTGTGTGTGTGTGTATGTGTATGTGTGAGTGTGTATGTGTGTATGTGTGAGTGTGTGTGTGTGAGTGTGTGATGAGAAGTTGATCTTTTTGTTTGCGTGGCTGACAGGTAATCCTAATCACGGATAAGAGATTTATGTTCCTGGCAGTCACGCTCTCTTGGGCAAGAGAGCAGGCTTTCTCACCTGACCGTGCAGCAGGAGGGGGACAAGACTCATCTGTTGGGACCAGGGGGTATCCTGACCCCAGCCTCTTCCCCCCCTGCTCCCCTCCATTTAATACCCTCTCCTGCCCTTCCCAAGCTCTTTAGGAGGAAATCAGGTCACTAATCTGGACTTTGCATTCAGGGCTTTCGCTCCAGCTTCCACTTCCACTGTAATTTAATTCCCCTCCTCGTACTTGTCCCGCACAAGTCAGAGTCCTGAACAGGTGATCTTTAAACCCGAAATCCTGAAGGGGGGTGAGAGAGGCGGTCAGGTGGGGGGTATTGGGTTGGGGTAGAGGGGCGTAGAAGGCGGGGGAGGGTCGGCAGTTGGTTCCAATCTCGCGTAATTTTCCCTTTTAGAGGGATTATCCTGAAGATTAGTTTTCTCCTGGCCTGGTCAATCACAGCTCTGCTCATTTAAAAGCGGCAATTGCTTATCTCTGCTCTGACGTGTGAACGATGAGATCCCATTCCTTCCATATTGAAATATTGGTTTTACGGTAAACGTGTGTAAATTGAATTTTTTGGACATCTGCACGGCTGTAATGATTTCCGTTCAGTCAGATGCTCTTTCACTTCATTTAATTGGGATTTCATGAATGACCACTTTCCAGCGCTCGCACATTTCATCATTATTTTTCCGAGTATCCCTAAAAGCCATTCAGAGACTGTATAAAGCACAGGCGCCATCTAGTGGACCACAGAAACACAAGTAGAAAACAAATGAAGTCATGCTGTGTTTAAAATAAATGTTTAACCTATCAGGTGATTAGTAATAGTTGATGGGTTTTACAGTCTTCTTTTTCAGTTCTATGTTACAGTCATTATATATGAACAAAATGGTGTGCTGCCATGGCCCACCTCACCCTATTTTGCTTATTGGCAGTATAACTGTCAATTTGTATTGTATAATCATAGAGATGTGTGTCTGTGTCTGTCTGTGTGTGTACATATATAAAATGAAGCTGTAACTCTAACTGAATGATATTGACTTGAAAATAAACTTTCTTCAGGGTCTTTGGGCCTTTGGCCAGTCATGGTCCTGAATTACACTCCAGCTTACACCCAGGAGTAGTGATTAAATTGGTTCAATTAAGTAATCAAGTGAATCATGTGCTTAAGTGCTGTAGTGGAATGGAAACCTGCTGGACTGGCTTCCTCCTAGACACAGATTTGTCATCCTTGCTCTGGGATATATCATTTGTGCCCTTCTCATATGCGTTACTCCTCCTCACCTGGTACTGGGGCTTCTGAAGGAGACTCAGGTCTACTGGATTGTGACCGTCTGTGTTGTCCTCCTCCTCCCAGCATGAATTTGTTCGGAGAGAGCGTCCTCCTCGGGTACTGATCGATCTCATCCAGAGGACCAAGGATGCAGTCCGGGAGCTGGACAACTTGCAGTACCGCAAGATGAAGAAGATCCTGTACCAGGAGAAGCACAATGGGCCCATGGGCGAGTCCCAGGAGGAGGAGGAGGTGAGCATCTTGAGGACCCTACACGTACCACCTTTAAAATCCCTGATCTCCAGTCAGAGGGCTCTACTCAGCATAGATTAACCAGAATGACTCTTTTCATTTAAAGCCACAGCAATGTGTGTAAGAATTTGATGGTCAAATTGGGTTGAAGAGAATCAGAAATTTTGTTCTAATTCAAATGCAGTTCCAGCAATTATCTAGGTTATAAGCTGCTGTAATTATAGCCAATGAGGTAGCTATGGCCAGAATGTCTTCCTAATCAGGTCACCACAGTGGCTTAAGTGGTTTTTACTTTGTTTAAAAGTTTTGTTTGATTTAAGTAAATCTATCTAGTCATTCTAAATGTCCAGGTTTAAAAAGGATCCACCCCTGAACAAAGTCCCTAACACATGTCAACTAGGGCTGGGTATCGAGGCTCGGTACTTCTAAAGCACCGACCAAATAACGTCGGTACTACTGAGTATCGAAGTCTGTTTACACATTCGGTGCTACATTTCAGTACTTTGTGATAAGGACTCCCTATTAGCTTTCTCATTTAAGGCTTTGCTCACAAAGAAATTCTTGTTTGATTGTTCAACAAATATCAGACATTTTTAGCAAACTAGCCAGCATTAAATACTTAATACCTAATGTTGCTAACAGGGAGTGTGTGGGAGAATGAGCTAGCTAACGTTAGCTATACATGACTAGGGGCTAGGTAGGCTATATTGGGGAGCTGTAAAACAGATCGTGTATAGAAACTGGAGAGGTAGAGTGAATCATAAGCTGCAGACACCAGAATGGAGGCTAGCACACCGCAACATGTCCACTCCCCATTGATTATAATGGGGAAACTGTCTTTTCCTACCAAACTAAGGGGATTACAGTCATATTTTCAACCAAGTTACACCCATGATGCATATAAGAATAAGAATCAAGGTGTGATTTTTACTTGACACGATTCGACAACAAAGTTAATGGAACGTGTATAACTGAGGAATAGCTTACAAGAATTTACAGTTGTAAAGTAGCTTTAGCTATAATGGTTACTGAACTGCGTATGAACATCAAGATATATACGGATCAAGCCAGCACTTTCTAGTCAGTGATGATGACCGCAGACGGTCTTGTAGCGAAGGCTATTATAAACAGTTCCCTTGACAAAGGAGTTCCTGGCAGGGATGTTTTAACTTTCTGAATGAATGAGTGGACAACTACACCAAGGTTACTGACATTCCGATACGTAGATATGTAGCTAGTTTCCTCATTGTAATGGGTTCTCAGCTAAAAATCTCAGACAAAAATAGAGCTAGCTGCAAATGTTTGTCAGTGCCTAAAAGCAGAACATTGCAGCGACTGTTGTCACTTATAATTGTGCTTGCTAGCTTGCTGGGCAGATATATTGATTTCAGTATAATTTGTTATAAAGCTATATATATAATTGTTATTTTGATCCCTGTGCGCTGCATATAAAGCTATTAAATAAAAGATTATACGTTATTTGCTCGCTACAAGTGAAGTCTTTTTTTTTCCCATAATCCGCATTTTCTCTGACGTTAGCTAGTTCAGGCCACACGGATTCACAAATCATTCCTAGCTTGCATTAGCTACCTACCTTAGGCATTATTGTTATAAATGGATTGAAAATGTGACTGTAAACCCCTTTGGTAGAAAAAGGCAGGAATATCCCCTTTAGGGTCAACGGAAAATTGATGCGGTGCGGTGCACTGGACGCCATGGTTTCTGCAACATCGGCAATAAAGAGAAGCAGTTACGTTCTTTCTTAGAGTTCAGTGCTGTAAATTCGTTTATTTAGTTAATGTTAGTTTATGCAGCAACGAGCATAATTAGGTACTGAAAAAAGTATCGTTTTGGTATCGGCACCAATACCGAAAAATTTTAAACGATACCCAGTCCTAATGTCAACCCCCTATACCCTTTCTACCAATTTTCATGAAATGTTACAGACAATTTTCATTCAGCAAATAGTGTATGAACAATTTAAATGTGACAACATTGGGTAGAGGATACACCAGGACTTTCCTGGCCAGGATTTGAACTGAATGCCTCCCTGTCTCCTTTTCTGCTTCTCCACCCTGCTGCCCTCCACTCCAAAAAACTTGGAGTTTTGATGCACTTGCACTGCTGCAACTGTGGAAAGAAATTCACATGATATAACAAATGCTAGTATCAGACTTTAGGTCATTAGATCCAGCTGTCCAATTTTTTTCTGATGACATTAAAAAAAGATACACCGCCTTAGGTCTCTCTCGCAGCCGTGCATGTTTTTTTTTTGTTTTTGTTTTATGACACTCTTTTTTGTGGTACATAGACGCATGATGAGCCTATTGACCCCCAGGGCAACACATTCAGACATGAAAGCTTTTTGATACATGTGTCAAATTGACTTAAGTAACCAGGTGAGGTGTTTTTAGGCAGCATGAATGAACAAAGGGATTCTGACATGTGTTTCTGCAAGCTGATACAGTGATTGTCTGCTGGCTTCTGCTGCACACTAATGTGATAGTAGGCTTTTGGTTGTTTTCATCCTCAGTCCTATCATGTGTAAAGTGTTAGCAGTGTGCGTTCTCGCATATTGCCTCATCAGTTGTGAAGCCCAGGAGAAATGTTTTAGGCCAGATCACCTTATTGATCCTTGGTATGTAGAGTTCACTCTTGGCCTGCATGTATAGGCATTCCACTATGTATGTAATATAAATCAAATCCAGTCAAAAGTCCCCCAAACACTGCTTTTTCTGACTTCTTTGGGTTTTTTAGATTTTTTTTGGGTTTAGGTAGCTTCTTTCCTTACAGAGCATGCATACACATATGCAGACTCATCTATCAGCACCAAAAGAACCAAAACCCCATTTTTCCTGACTTCTTTTGGTGTTGATGTTTTTTGGAGTTTTGGTTCTTTTGGTGTTAATAGATGAGTCTGTGTATATGTATGCATGCTCTGTAAGGAAAGTGATCAGTTCAGCAATAATTTGAACAGTAAGTGAAGTTGCTTATTGGTGTTACCAGGCGGATACATGTGTTTGTACACGTCTGTGTGTGTTTGACAGGGCTTCAGAGTTTGTGTGTGAGTTTTATCTGGCCAGAAAAGCAGGAACAGACAATAAGTGATGTGGCACAGTGGTGGTAACATTGAGACGTGTGTGTCTGTGTGCTCCTGCAGGACAGTGAACCGGCTAGCTGTAAAATGAACAGCCTGGGCAGCAACCACTCAATCCCCAGCACCTCAGTCAGCACTGGCAGCCAGAGCAGCAGCATCAACAGCATGCAGGAGGTGATGGACGAGAGCAGCTCTGACATGACCATGATGCATGACTACGACAGCACCTTGGAGTCCTCTGCAGTCCCCAAAAAGGCAAGTCCTGTGTTTCTGGGTAATGTCCCCAGCAACAGAAGGTCCACAGGGCGTTGGTGTGGTTTCCACTCAGTGGGCTGGTCAATTTATTACATATGTGGAGAAACTCCTACTGAAGTGAAAGTGCTCAGTGTCATTGGGTTCACATTGAAAGTAATGGACTTTGCACAGAACTCAAGTCATTCAGTGTTTGGTCTGCATCATGTAAGGGTTTTTTGACCCGTTATAATTTTACATGCATGGGTAAATTGGAGCTTTCTTTGAAAAGTGACTTCAGTGAACATTATTCCCAAGGAAAATCTTTATCTGAATGTACTGAGCCTGTATTGTATCAAGAACACAAGGCAGATTTATATGTGCTTTTTATGTGCAACCAAACACTCCTCTTGAGTGTTACTCTGGCTCAAGGTAAATGAGGGTACCTTTTTACAACATTTTTATCGTATACTATCGACTTTACCCTGTACTTGATTGCTTCTTATCAAG
Organism: Megalops atlanticus; assembly: GCA_019176425.1. Lineage (NCBI taxonomy): Eukaryota > Metazoa > Chordata > Actinopteri > Elopiformes > Megalopidae > Megalops > Megalops atlanticus. The sequence goes on along the minus strand of CM032878.1, from coordinate 18,058,599 downwards.
ATGCTATCAGTACAGAAAGTCAGAGCACTGTTTGAACAGAATGCCACTGAAGTTTTCAGAACAATGCTCTCACACTGTTAAACACCAGCCCACTGATCTACTCTGCGTTCTCTACAATTATGCGTGAATAGTCCACATTTCTTTTGCATGACAGTGCGATCTCCTTCAAAAGCTTGGGAAGATGACTGTCATACCTCTCTCAGCGTCTCCAGCAGGAGTGACGCATGGTGGTTAATGATGGCCCTTCGTGAATAGCTTCTCAGAGAATGTCACATGACATGTGTGGGCTGTCAAACAGGAAATGACACGTGTCGCAGCTGTAGGTTCACACTGACACATTCTTCTCATTTTTCTCTAGGCAGACATTTGTTGAACTGCGGGATTACAAAGCCTCAGTAGAGTGTGCAAAATAGCTCTCACATAGGCTATTGCAGTGTCATTTTGCAATCAGGATCGAAGTCCACCCTGTGCACTATTCTAGAGATCTGTCAGTAACAGGCGTTGCTTTATTTCCAAGACATTTTTATCATGGTTGAATGAAGAGGCAGATGTATGTCTTCTGAACTTGATTTCTATCTTACCCAGAACTGTAGAGCTCCACAATATTTCAAATATTTCAGTTGTTAAAGAAGACAGAATTCCTTGTGATTGTGCTTCCACTTGCATCAGAAGAAAATTATAGCAATTTTTAACATAAATACTTCCCCCCGCGTGATTTTTACTCTGAAGTTTATAAGTTTCCAATGTTTGAATAAGTTCACATTGATTTGGAAATTTTGTGTGAACCAATTTATGAGTAGTTTTGGAAAAACTGTGAGTCCTTTTCAGAAACACAGATGGAAGATAATTCTGCGAAATGTTACTGAGGTAGCACAAAATCCACCTTAAATGAATAAAATAAATGTAGGAGATGAAACAAATTACTGCACGTTTTGGTATGAAATACTAAAATACACAAATATTAAGAAATAGCAGCAAATGACACATTTTATGTAATTCACCACAAATTCTTTGCACTTGTTTTTGAGATGTTCTTTATTTAGGGGATTTGGTCGTTAAGCAGCAACAGTAAAGTTCACATAGGTTTGCATGGTTTCTTGCTAACATTTAAGAAATCTGCTTCTAAAGTCTTTGACACTCCCAAATGCCCTGACGACAGTGTTGCCTGGATTATTCATGACACCATAAAGGATGATTTGAAACCGTGGAAAAGGGAACATGCAAACAAAGAAGCCTTTTGAAATACCTCAGAAGTAGATATCAGCTTTCATATATTGTGGTTTGTCTTTTCCCTGGTTTTGTCAATGGATATGTCTTTTACCATCATGGATTGCATAACAAGTTTCAGCTAAGATCTCTCCATGGAAGAGGAAGGTCAGCTTGCCCTTGTGCTTTGGCAAGCTCTCTCCCTCTTGCTAACTGAATGCCTAGTGTAATATCAAGTGTATTTAGTGGTTACATTATATGCATTTATATTTTTTTGTGAAAGAAGGTCACGTTATGCAGGGAACTGTGTCTTTAAATAAAAGGGAGTGAGTGAGCGAGTGAGAAAAGGATGGGGGGGGGCAGGAATAGAAAGCGCTAGAAACTAAGCCTTTATGAGCTGAAAACACAGCTCCAGTGTGATGGATAAATCATCACAGAGATTTAAAGGGATGATCTCATTATTTCTGAGCTGTGGTCACAGGAAAAAAAAAAAGATCACGTATTTTGACAGCCCCACCGATTTCACCCTGAGATAATGGACAGGAGCATAAACCTGCCTTTGTCCTAGTCTGCATTTCCATTTTGAGATAGGGGACCAGCAATCAAAGATGCACACATATCCCCTTTTTCTTGTTTCTGATAATTTGTACAGCGTTACATAACCTGCCCCCCACCCCCTTCCGCCATGCCACACGCACATGCACACACACGCATGCACACGCGCACACACGCATGCACACACACACACCTAGAGTCACGCACACGCATGCATGGTGTATCCGTCCCCGCTCTCCTGCTGCGCGGAGGGGAGGCAGCCGCAAACTCAGGCAGCGTCCCACTCCGGATCAGCTGACTGTCAGCTCGCTCCGCTCCGCAGTGTGTTGCCTATTCATTTTAGCGGGGGGCCGTGAGGAGCAGCAGGGCCAGAGAGGGAGGATGCATTTGCGCCGGCGTCTGAGCGGGAAGCGGGGCAAAGCGGCGGCGGCAGCAGAGGCAGCGGCGGGCGAGGCGCGCTCTCACCCAAACCCTCTCCCCCTTTTCCTCCCCTCCTTCAGGACCATGCGTTCATAAGGGATGAGGCGGCGCACCGGGACCCCAGGCCTGAGCTGCGGCCTTCCTCCTCCGACAAGAGCCAGGCGCACAACTACAAGAACCGGGAGCGCTTCGCCACCATCAAATCAGCGTCGCTGGTGAGCGCTTCCCCTCCTCTTCTCTCCTCGCCAGTGTCTTTCCCTTCTCTCTGCTCTCTCTCCTTCCCTCTCCTCTCTCTCTCTTCTCCTCCCCTCCTTACCTTCTCCACTCCCTTCCTTTCCTCCTCCCCTCCTGTCTTCCTCTCCTCCCCTCCTCCCCTCCCTCTCTCTCTCCCTCCCCACCTCCAAAGCCCCCCTTTTCATAGAAGAAGCAGGGGCAAGCTCACTCTCTCCCTCCCTCCCTTCCATGTCTGTTGTCATGGCGACCAGATTCCGTTAAAAAAGCAGCTGTTTTTTCTCTGTCTCCCTTTTCCTACTGGTTTAATTGCAAATCGGTCTCATATAAAGACTGATACAGTCTGATTGGAGTGTTATTTATAAGCTGTGAATTGTATCCTGCAATCCTTCAGTGATATACTGTATGTTTTGCATTCCTCTTAAATCACTGTCCTGTTTTTCTGTGGTTGTGATCTGGATTTGTGTGAGGTGTGTGCAGCGCATTTGTCTGTGATAGGTATAGGTGCAGGGGAAAAAATTGTTTTTTTTTATATGGGTGTTTTTATATGCACTTTCAAGGGCAGCATTTTTTTCGCTTCCAAAGTACATTACAAATACCTATATTAATTAATACATAATGCATGAATATATTAACCATATAATTGCCAATGTAGTCATTCCTGACCATGATTAGCTGCCCATGAGTGCTGAAGAGTGCCTACCTTTACATGATCTGGGAAAGGCTGAGTGTTTCTCCTACATTGTTGCTAAAAAAGAAAAGATTGTCGCTCGAGCTTGGGGAGAGAGCGAAGCGGCGCGTTTTTGTGCGGCGGGCACGGAGCTGTGGTGATGTCACCTCTCAGAGCGGAATGCTAATGATCCCGGATGGACCCTCTCTCTGTGGGCCAGGTTTGAGCAGCGAGAGGGAGGGGAAGAGGAAGGAAAGGAGAGAGCGAGCGAGAGAGAGGGAGAGAGAGAGGGAGAGGGAGAGATGTGCTCGATCTGGTCGTCGTGAATAAAGCACTAGGAGAGAGGAGTCGGGGGAAGGAGGGGGGCTGTGCGATCGCTCTGGTTCTTTCATCAGGAAGTGTCATGCGTGTACTGAGGGGCATGGGCATTGCAGTTCAGCCGGGGCTGTGATCAGATAAGGAGGACAGGGCACAATGACTGCCACAGCATTGTCTTTTAATTAGATAATCAAGGGGGTCTGGGTGCTGTATTTTTGTCTTTGGCCTTATTGTTTAGCCTGGCTGGCAGAGCCATGTCAGGGGTAGGACTTGTGTGGTATGTACTCTGTATCTTGTCTCATGTGTCGTGTCAGCTATGCACTGTGATAACGTTTTACTACTGGGCCAAGGGAAGCTCCCGTGCTGATCTGATTAGGTCTGATGCTCTCTGATATTACATCATAGAGAAAGGAGGCTTTGGGGAGGAAAAAGGAAGAGGCTCTACTGTGTGTGGGAATAATCAGACGCTACTTCCTGCTGAGGGTGACGTGTCGGCGTCGGGCAGGATTAGGCCACAGGAGAAGCAGATAGGACAGGGTGCTGGCCGCTGACTGTCAGCCTTGGCCCCGGGCCCACTGGGCGCAAGTTCAAACGCGCTCCGGCTCAAGTGGCCCTCCTCTTGTGACAGCTCAGCAGGTATCACCCTCGATACGCAGACTTAGGCCACCTTCAGGCACAAACAAACAGCAGCGGGGGGGGCGGGGGTGGGGGCGGGGGGGCACTGGAGGCCCTGTGGAACCGGCGGAGCGCGCCCATGCCAGCGGGCGGAGCTCGCCGCACCCTCCTGGGGCAGACGGGCGCAATCCAGGGGGCCCGGCCAGACAGGGCCCCGTCTCCGAGGATTACAGAGGAGAGGCCTTTATCCCCAGAGCGGGGTCTCTGATGATTAGGATCTGCCCCGGGAGACCTGAGGGAGAGATTAGCGGCCCCCGTGGCCGGTGGCAGGGAGGGAGCGGCACAGTGAGAGGCTCTGAGGCGCCCATGCCTCAGCCAGCGCCACCACTGGCACCTCAGCTCGGTTGGGACCTAGATTCCCACCTCTTTGCCTCCCAAATCAATCCCCTGGTTTTTCGCAGTGGGTCAGGCTCGAGCTACTTTTATCCAGTCCTAATTTTCCATTGAAGCTGCGGAGGAATAGGCCGTTCTGACTCGCGTTTGTTCGCTTGCTCGGTGTGGTACTCTCAGAAAGTCATGCCGTTGTTCTCCAAGGATTTTAAGATCGCCAAACTCGCTTGCCATGCCACGAAACGTAACTGAAGGCGAACGCTTCAGGTTTCGGATGTGACTGGGGCATATCCTCAGTGTTAGAGTTCAAACCATCCAGACCATTTTTGTTTACAGGTGGAGAAGGTGGAGTGAAACTGAGTTGTTGGCAGTTCAGTAGTTTTTGTCCAGTAGAATTAGAATTCGTTGGGAGAATTCGGTGGAATATGCGATGCTGGAATGGAAACGAAGGAGCTTGCTGAATATGATTGTAGCGTTAGTTGTATTTATTTCCATTCTCTTCTCTGCTTTGTTTATTTACACTATTGAGTGAGGTTGTCATCGTCATCGTTAACACAAGGGTCACCTTTGACCAGGAAGTGTTTTTCTATTATTATTCTCATCCGTGCTTGAATTTTATCACATGATGTGACTTAGGCCATTGTAGCCACTGGGCTCAAAGCAAGTGACTGGGATTGCTACAGTGTTACAGTAGCAGTATTGATTCAAGCGGCTTAGGAAATCGCCCTTCTCAATGAGCATCTCATGTGACCCACCTGCTAATGGTGCTTAGCCCAAAGAAGTTTACTGTTTATTGATGGCTGCTGGGTCTCATTCGGATCGGCTCTGCCCAGCAGTAGGGTTCTAGGTTGGCTTCTCCAGTGTGGCACGTAGAGTACGGCTTCTGGATGCTTGCTCGTCTGTTTAACGTTGCCATCATGCTTGGCCTCCGAACCTCTGGCGGGAGTTATGAGAAGCTGAATGACTGCGGCGACCCAGAAAATCCCTTTTTGCAGGTCGGTCCATTTTACCATTTTGTGGTCGAATCTGTGTTTTGTTTACTGTGCTTAAAGTTTAAAGGAAGTCGGTAACTGGTACAGCCCGCCAGGTGAGGGCGCTTCGTCCATCACGTTGGTAGGAAGCCATGTCTTTTTGTATAGGTGTGTGTGTGTGTGTGTGTGTGTGTGTAGCCCATGCCATGTTTGAGAGGCGCCACCGACTGGGTGCGTGGCATCCCCAAGCCCGTCCAATGTCGGTAGCTGGCCGTGTGCGGGATCCCCCACCAGGCCCCTGATGCTCTGGCCCTCTCTCACCGCCCTCTCCTCCCCCCGCCACCCTTCCTTCCCCAGGTTACGAGGCAGATCCACGAGCATGAGCAGGAGAACGAGCTGCGGGAACAGATGTCGGGCTACAAGCGGATGCGACGGCAGCACCAGAAGCAGCTGATCGCGCTGGAGAACAAGCTGAAGGCCGAGATGGACGAGCACCGGCTCAAGCTGCAGAAGGAGGTGGAGACACAGGCCAACAACGCCTACATCGAGCTGGAGAAGCTGGCCAAGAAGCATGCCATCTACACTGAGAAAGAGGTGGGGGGCAGGGCCTGTGCTGGGTGGGTCGGGGGGTGGGTATGGAGGCGTGTGCTAGTAGTAGGGGCTTTGGACTCGGCTCAGTTGTCACTTGTCCAGCTCTTGGTGGGACAAAGCTGCTGTATCCTTCAGAAAGATATTCCAGCCTTCATTACTTTTTATGAATATTTTTGAATTGTTAGAAATGGCAAATTATTTGTGAATTAGTAATACAGCAGTGACTAACAATGCAAGTAAATCTCATGACAGCTCTGATGATCAGACTGTCTTTTCAAGCATGGAATTGCGTAAACGTTCTGCGTCTAGTATTTTTGAGATTGTGACATTTATTCAGAATAGTTTCCTGATCAGCCTATTTGTGGGTGGTGGGTGGTATCAGTAAGCAGATGAGGAAGAGGCAGACGGCCACAATTGATCGTAAGGAAGTTGGTTTCTGAGGGAGCATGCAGGAAATAGTCTAAAGATCACTAACCAGTGATGAGAAACACCTTGTGCATTCCATGTCAGCTACTTAATAATCAACAGGGTGTATGGAACAGTTCATTTGAGAAAAGAAATGAATGTGTTAGACTTTTTATTTTTCACAATTTGAAGCATTTGAATACATCCTATGAAATGTTGATGCTTTTTGTGTTAAATGACCCATAACACAATCTGGAGGTTTATCAGCTTCACAGTAAAATGTTTTTTTTTCCCGTCAATATGATGCATTCAGATAGCATGGAAAGAATGTGTTTTTAACATGATGTCAAAACTGAGAGTTCAGTGTACTATGAAAGGAAATCAGGTTCTTAATCAGAGGTTAAGTTGCCTTAAAACAAACATTACATTACATTTCATTACATTACAACACACTTGCTTCTTATGACAACTGGATAAAAGAAGATGTTAATTTTAGGTTAGGGGCTAGCTACAACACCAGCGAGCATCAAGCAAGCAAGCACTTTATCAACATGTATCACACTGGATAAAGTGGCCATTCACCACCCACACACAGTTCAACTTCAGGGCCTTAATTCCACATGATGGGATGAACCAAATATAATGCATCAGAATGACCCTTTCCAGAGAAGTATCTTGACGTACAATGAGGCTAGATAGTAGATAGCCAACATTAATGTTTTATTGTCTAGCATCATCCTTGCAGTGCATCCCTCCCCAAAGCAAAGCTTCCTGCAGATAGAATGAATTATCATGACTGAGCTGCTGAAAGAAGCATACTAACCTGCAGAGTCAATTTCATGTTCAGTTAGATGCCTTTCATTAAGCGTTGACAATGTTTGGGACAACCTCCATCTATCCACGAGAAAGCATCTTCTAGGCATCCATACCAGATAAGGATCACTCACAAGGACAAACTGTACTTATGCTATCTGACCACAACATGAGGTCAGTGCAGCCTTATGGGGTGTGCTGTTTATTGATAAACACAGCATTGTCATTCCTGAAGCAGTCACAAGAGTACCAACAGATGACACGTGTCATTCACGCATCATCGCTTGCTCCCATACAGAGTGCTCCTGGCTTTAAAGATAGTTTGAATGACATTTTGTGGCACTACTATTGACAAAAGATCTAAATTTAATCAGACTCATTCTTCACAGGACACAGTCTGACAAAATCGCCAATGCACCGAGTTGTTCTTTTTGATTTGTTAGAATAAGGAAACTTTGTGTCTTAAATAGCATTTTTTCATGTTTGTCAGTGAGCAGAATGAATGGGGGTGACCCGTATTCCTTTTTTTCTTCACTTTGCACTTAACAGAAGTGGAATTTTTATGCAGTGCTGTGGTCACACTGTTTTCCTATCTTCCTCAGATGAAGACAGCAGCAGCAGATGAGAAGAAGTTCCAGCAGCAGATCATGGCCCAGCAGAAGAAGGAGCTGACCACCTTCTTGGATAACCAGAAGAAGCAGTACAAACTCTGCAAGGAGAAGATAAAAGAGGCTTGTGCAGTTTTCCTCCTTCTTGAGAGCTGATTGGCTCACCAACATAGCTGGCCACTTCCATTTCCTCCACATCAGCTTTATGTCTTACAGCAATAAATGAAGACTAGTATGGGCAGGGGTGTAGGATAATAATTGAATCCCAAATAGCAGTGGTCCTTTTCTGGAACAATATTGCAACATTTATAAAGAAGCAGTGGAGATTTGTGATTTGATCAGCTAATTAGCACATGGTGCTGATTACGGCATACATTTTGAGCAATGAAAAGGATTTTGAAGTAAATGGTAAATGAGAACCTTCATTCTCAAAGATAATTCTGTGTACACTTTGAACTTTTCCACAGTGCAAGAACATCAGACCACAGGTTAGATCTAATGTAAAACCAGTTACATGACAGGCTATGATCTTTAAATCGTGTACCTTTAAAGTGCCCCATTCCTTTTTTGCAGTAGGAGGACACACCTGGTTGTAAAGCTTTGCAGATTAACCAAACTTATTGTTACTCCTACTGTTAACAATGACCTGGTCATTCAGGTGTTTGTTCACAGTAGACTTCAACCCAGGTGTGCTTCATGTTGGCCTGGAAGGATTCAAGAGATTTCTATTCTACTTGAATTCTGAATCTCAGTTGCGCACTGTTTTTAGCATTCTAAGTTCTCTCATTCCCAGAGAAAATTACTATGAAAGAGACTATCACATTGATAAACTGGGACATTGTGTAAGTGTAGAGTTACTGAGTTGTAAAGAACTATGGAATTCTATAGGATTTTTTCACAATGATGTAATCCAAAGTACTATATGGTCCACTGTACAGCAATTAAAATGTCATCCATTTTAGAATATCTGTATGGGAGTACACGGTTGACATGGAAATACCCAGTCTACACTTGGGTGGGTGGCCATTTTGAATTTGAGCAAAACTCAGAAGTGAGGTTTACCAAATAACCTCTTGGCTATTAACCTCAAACATTGATATACTGAAGCATTTTGTGTGATTATGATATGATTTCTTTCAATGTGTTATAAAAATTAAAATAAAATGGCCACCACAGACCAATCAGAATGCAGCCTTCTAAATAATTCTCTTTCTCTCTATTTTCTATTCCTGTGGTAAATCATCATTTTGATAGATTTCACACATCCTACTCTTGGCCTGTTAAACATGTGTCAGTTCATTTCTTGACTTCAACCCCCAGCTTCTCCTAACAATATCACATACAGAAGAATGCAACTGGCCTGTCCCGCTGCTTTGCTAGCAACATAACAATATTCATACATTTTCATATACAGACCCTGCAGATGGGATGTTGAAGATATTTACATGTTTGGGGGGGCTTCTGAAGGATTAGAATTTAGAGACTGGGGTCTGGGCTTCTCAGAAGGTACCAGGAGAGCCCGGTTCCTGGCTTATCCCTTTGTTTTCCATTTGCCTGCAGGAGATGAACGAGGACCACAGCACGCCCAAGAAGGAGAAGCAGGAGCGCCTTTCCAAACACAAGGAAAACATGCAGCACTCGCAGGCAGAGGAGGAGGCCCAACTCCTCAGCCAGCAGAGGGTCTTCTATGACAGGAACTGTCGCGCTTTCAAGCGCAAGATCATGGTCAAGAGGCACGAGTTTGAACAGGAGCAGTTACGAGAGGCAAGATCTCTTTTGTTGATTAATGCGTTTTTTCAGAGGAACAACATGCAGCTTTTAAAATGAGTACCAGTTGATATAAAAAAAATTACAAATGCGTAATTACAGAATTGACAATATGGGCTTTTGGTGTGTGTATGCTGTCCTAATCAGTAGATTTAAAACCAGTTTTGAAATATCTGAAAATGATCAATAATATTGAAATATACTGAATAACAGGAAATAGCCCGTAATCTGTAAATCAGTTAATTAAATTAACTTTACAGTTAATGTAAGCTTTGTGTGATGAATTTTGGGTATCATCATAATTGTAAGAGTGTACATGACTTGATATATGAGACTCTGTTTGACACATTACATAGATAAAGGGGGATGATGTAGATATTGACTGGCAATCAGAGGGGTCCAAAGGTATTTCATTAATACATGATCTGTTGATCCTAGACTAGAAATTATGTGAAGTTGATCTTTTTGGAAGATTAAACCCAGAGAAAGTGTTTGGTTGCATGTATCAAACACAAACCAATTATGCAAATAAGAGTCTGAGTAGTACACTTCATTTTTCCAATACATTTTTTTTCCCTGATGATCTCTTTGAGATTAGTTGGGTTACCAACAGAAACTGAACTGAAACTGAAGTAAAGCATAAATTCCAACAGTTGGTGTGTTCAAGGAAATCAAAATTCTTACAGGGGAAAAACATTTCATTGTTCTGCAAGGAAAGGTGGACTCTCTTGGTGTCGCCATGTTTTGCAAATCAGATTAGAAAGTAAGCATTGTAAAAATGTAGTAATCTAAAAATCTGGTAAATAATCTGGAGGGAGGTTTTGGAAGTACCAATCTTGTAATGTCCCAAATCTTGTAATGTAGCATATTGTAGTATTGTAACTAAACATAGATTGATACTCAAGCCAGTATAGCAAAGAAAACTAAGTTGTATGTTGTTTTGTAAGTCCACTGTTGTCCACTGGATCTTTTCTTAATCATCTGCTACCATTGTGTCACTGTTGCAGAGGCATCTTTAGTGGGAGAACATTGTGTATGATAATGTCCTCCCATTTGACTCAAGGTAAAATTAATGAGTGACTTTAGGCAGATTGTGTCCAGTGGGACACTCTTTATAGTGGTTGTGATTGCAGTTTATTTACAGCGGTTTGTGCTTGACTTTAAAGCAGGTACCTGAACTCCTGCCAGAGCATGTGGATCATTACACAGAAACAATGAGCAAAGTAACGAATATACTAGAAATGGGGTGGTATCTGAGCCGTAAAGTGCAACTGCACCCACTGATTTGTGCTATCTTGATCCCGCCTCAGGAGCTGAACAAAAAGAAGACCCAGAAGGAGATGGAGCACGCCATGCTGATCCGGCACGACGAGTCCACACAGGAGCTGGAGCAGCGGCAGCTGAAGACGCTGCAGAAGCTGCGCATGGACCTGATCCGGCTGCAGCACCAGACAGAGCTGGAGAACCAGATCGAGTACAACAACCGGCGGGAACGCGAGCTGCACAGGAAGCACGTCATGGAGCTCCGACAGCAGCCCAAGAACCTCAAGGTGCCCCTCCCCACAAACACTCCTCCGACACACAGGCGTACCCCTTCACCCACTCCTGTACTTGGCCCGTCAAAGTCGCAGGGCCCCTTATGGTTGGATCTCTGTTGGTTCTCCCTATCATGCATGTTGACGTCGACATGATGACTTCAACCCTCGTAGTGTCCACATGTCCACCACGATGGAAGAGCAATCTCATATAGCTACTACAACAAATGTGAATGATTACTATTACAATAATTTACTTATTATTCCTTGCCACATCACACCATAAAACCCCAAAGCAACAGCCATGATTGCTTACCTGGTAATACATTCTTGTGATAATATGTCATTCATGAAATGACACAGTGTTAAACAGGGTTGAGGTCAATTGGAATTGGAATTCAGTTCATGAATTGAAAGTTGTCCATTCTTTCCTGTGAAGACTTTTCTATTAATTAATTGAATTTCTTTGAACTGAATTGAAATGGAATTGACCCCAACTCTTGTGATAACTAGTCCTTCATTTCAGTCCCAATTCTTTCCAGCATTCAGCCTCTTTGAAGTGTTGTCGCCATTCAGTGCAACCCCAATCTGTCTGACCTATAAAAGCCCCTAATACTCTGCCAGTTTGGTTCAAATGACCATCTATTGAACCACCAGCAGCATGTGTGACAATGTATAGCATCCCCCTGCCTCTGCCTTTCAGGCCATGGAGATGCAGATCAAAAAACAGTTCCAGGACACGTGTAAAGTGCAGACCAAGCAGTACAAAGCACTGAGGAACCACCAGCTGGAGGTCACTCCAAAGAGCGAGCACAAGACCATCCTGAAGGCACTGAAGGAGGAGCAGACGCGCAAGCTGGCCATCCTGGCCGAACAGTACGAACAGAGCATCAACGAGATGATGGCCTCCCAGGCGGTGAGCACATGCTGTTCCGTCCAAGCTAATTACAGACCTGGCATTCGCAGTCATGCCATTACTCATCCCAGAACTGCTGCTTCGACCTCAGCCTGGGTCTGTTTTCATTATCATTCATAATCATATTTTCATGAAGTTTGATTTAGCCTGAATATCATGATATGCAGATAAAAGCTTTAGTCCTAAACATTTGCATTCATCCTTCCTTCTGTGAACAATGTATGTGAAACGGCTTAGGAGGGACAATGAAACACCCAACGCACTTTGACATGCTTAGGCCTGTCGGACATAGGCATACACTGTACCCCTTTACCCCATTGGTGACTAGAAGAGGGGTGATGGCACGTGATTGTTCGGCCCATCTCACTTGCCGTCTGTCGCCCGGGACAGCTCCGGGAATTCTAATCCGCTCTCTCTTCCGGTGTGCAGTTGCGGCTGGACGAGGCCCAGGAAGCCGAGTGCCAAGCGCTGAGGCACCAGCTCCAGCAGGAGATGGAGCTGCTCAACGCCTACCAGAGCAAGATCAAGATGCAGACGGAGGCACAGCACGAGCGGGAGCTGCAGAAGCTGGAGCAGAAGGTGTCGCTGCGCCGAGCCCATCTTGAACAAAAGGTGCATCCGTCCGTCGCAATCGCTGGGGTCTCGCGGGGTGGCACAGGGCCACGGCTACTTACACAACACATTCTATTCAGGGGGTTTACTGACTAAAAATGCTGTCGGAAGCTCAGCTCATTGCTGGATCTGAAGGGGGGGTAGTATAGAACGTTCCTTGCTCTCTGATCACTGATCAGCTTGGTCTTTGACGTGGCCCCCTTCTGATGGTCCTGCACAATAACAGTCAAGTGAGTCGCAGGCATGTAGCACCCTCTGCCGTTCCATTTCCACCATGACTGCACAGGCACAGCTCGTTCAAAATAAGCAGATTACATCATGGTTAACCCCTTAAAACCCAGACACAAATGCTTTGTGGAGTATTGTGAAAACGGTTATGCGGTGTTGTCTTCGCCTTTTTGAGGCTTGGTAAGGATTTGCTAACAAAGCATGATTAATTCATTCTGATAATGTGATGATTGCTTTCATACGTCTAATTTGTGAGAGTGTTAATATTTTGCACTGGTAGTATTTACTGTGTTTCTGGTTCTGTGGCTGCAGATTGAAGAGGAGCTGGCTTCGCTTCAGAAGGAACGCACTGAACGGATCAAGCACCTGCTGGATCGCCAAGAAAGGGAGATCGACTCGTTTGACATGGAGAGCGTCCGGCTGGGGTTCGGAAACTTGGGTGCTTTAGACTACCCCAAGGAGGACTATAGATGAAACAAGATTTTTTTGCCATAATACCTTGTCCACTTCTCCTTAAAGACGGGCTCTTTGCTACTGACGTCACTTTTGGACTAGTGCCTGTGCTGTCCTCAACTATCAGGGGCCGCCCCCTTTGTCACATTACAAGATAAAATGCTGGATGACTCTCTAGGTGGTCTTTTAAAACAAATGTCACAGTATTGATGTTTCTTGTGCAATGATAACTTTTTTGGTGAAACTGAAAAAACACACACCAGTGGATGTATGTTGCTTAAGGACCATGCATTAGAGATGATTTGTCAGGCTGTGCAAAAAGAAAACAAACTTAAAAGACATTCTCCTGCAGCCTTATATTGTACGCTGCTTCTCACTCTTTTTGGTATTTATTCATCAGGAAATTTTATTAAGATTGAGCAATTTGATACGTTTAAATATGAATTCATGATGTACATATTGGTAGTTGTGTACGTTATTCTGGAGAAAATGTGATTATAGAATGCGGCTCGGGGAGTTATGCCCTAGCATTTAACTGTATCATAATCATTTTCTGCAGTGGCAGACAATGTGAATACCATATGTGATTCCCAACACCCAGGTAGCACATAGGGCTTGGGATGGTCATGTATTTTGTGTATAGAAGGATTTATGGAGAGCTTTTACTTATTTTCATATTGTATTTTAACTGGTCCTCAAATCAATTTTTTAAATGATGATTTTTTTTTCCTTTGTTCAGTATTTGGAGTTTAATCGGTCAGTGGGATCTTCTATTTGAACTTCCATCTAGATCATTATTGCTTTAACCACACTTAAAGCTGTGTATTTTCTTACGATAAATCAAAAATCAGTAAAATGCTTTATTATTGCATGCACTTTAAAATTTTTTCAGGTAAGAGAAGCATGAATCTGTCAGAGCTTTTAATTATATTTGTAAATAAAAGTGCTCATCACATGTTTGTTTCTATACCCAGCGGTGCTCAGCTTTCACGCCACCAAAACTGACACAATGTGTCCAATTTTACATTTGTTCTAGCTTTTATTTAACAGCTCTTAATTGGCTTGTTTGAGATGACATTTTTTGGAGCTGTCCAACTATATGCACCGTTTGATGTTTAATGTTGATTTTGCTAACCAATCAAAGCAAATTTTAATACCTAAATACCCAATTCTATATCGTGTTCAAAGCTAAATGGGAATATGTACAAGCCATATTTATATTTAACAAGGCAAAAGACAACCAGAAACATTGGGTCAATAACTCATTTATTACTGTCAGTTACAGTGGAGAACTTAGCGGTAATGAATCCAGCTTTGTAGGGGTTAATAAGGATTCAAAGAATCAAGGAGTATCATTGTAAAGCTGCACGTACAACTCAAGGCCTTCTGTTAGTCACAGGATAATGTAGGATTTCTGATCATGTCTCTACAATACTGTTTGCTACCGATTCCTTTACTTTCCAGCAAGTTGTTCGTAGAGCTTGGGGACGTAGTCATCCCACTCTGCCTGGTAGCAGGTCCCTGCCACTGGTGCTCCCAGGTTGTACTTCTTCCTGAAATTCTGGATCTTAAATTTGCCACGATTGTCTCCTGATCGGTTAGTGAGAACAGGCTCTGTACAGGAGATCTCACCTGGTTGTTCATAGACAAGCCACACATAGCGATGGAGACCTGCCAAACAAAAGACCGGTGTTCAGGTATATCAGCAATTCACCTCACCTACTCCACAATACTTAGTCTATGATCTGTCTCTTTCCAAACCCAAGCTTAATTACCAGCTTCTACCGCTTTGGGCATTAATTCTAATGAGGCCAACTTGCAAAGCAAAAGATTGAGTGAAGCACTTCAACGACTTTTGTCAAAGTCCTCATTTACAATTCTGCTCTCTGGAAGAGGATCAGAACCAGACCTAGTTAATACCAGGCTCCAGAGAATATGCCATTTTCAGCACAGTTCATCAGCTTTAAACGCTGAGGCAGGAGACTGTCATTTCAAATAATGGATGAATCCAAATATGCACTTCTTAAAAACAGCCACTCTTAGTAGCACATTCACATAAATTTATCTGCAGTGTCAGTATATCAGTACAGTCCCTGCACTGCATGTTTTGACCTGGGGCATTATTCTTACCAGTTCCTTTTGGGGGTCCTGACCCAACATAGTCAGACATAACGCATCCACTGGCGATGTCATTTCCTTTCATGTTCACCACCAGAAAGTGATGCCACTCCCTTGAAACACGCATCAGACATAATCATTTTAAAATGCTTATTGAAATGCTGATTTTATTGTTAAAATACATTCTCTACCCATGGTGATGTTTCTTTTCATTATATTTACTTAAATATGTCTGGACCCACCGGAACTTGGGGTCCTTCCTGCTTGGGGCATCTGGATCTGTCATGGCCAATGCGTACAGCTTACTAGAGTCGCAGCCGTCCCATTCAATGCTTGTAGGACGCTTCTGCACCTAAAGATACGCACGCAAGCACAGTTGAATTAGAAGGCAAACCTAAAATGTGCTTGTCTGCAAGTTAACTGGAGCGCAGCGTGAACGGATGAAACGGTCCGACAGCGCATTATGAAAAGAACGAGAAAATGCTGCCGGTGCATGGTGGGTTCCAAGCACACCGATAGTGCTGCAGACGAAACCCTAGTGAGGCTGCACCAATGTGTTATATTCACTCGGTTGACTGCATTTACATCCCCCATTCACTCAAGCTAAAATTAATAATATGGCATTTTTATATCGATACTAGCTAGCTGACGACTAACGGTAACGTAACATAACAGTAAGGATAAAAAAACTCGCTAGCTAGCTAGCTTGAATAACTTGCTTCGTCATCCGCGAATTGCTTCCGTGCACTGACTTCAATTAGCTTACTACCTACAGAACAAAAGATAACGATCTAGCTGTGCCCTAAATGTAAACCAAGTTCAGCCGAACTATGCAAGCTAGCTAACGTTACAGTAATGTGAGTGCACGGCAACCACACTTAGCTTGCCAACCTGGGTGGGTGTGAGCACTTTGCCCAGCTCGTCAATTTCAAGGGAGCCATACTTCACAACGAGAGGGCGTGCAGGCTTCTCATCCACTTCTGTGAGGGCTAGCGCTCCGGTCCATTGACTTATATCCACCGGCATTCTGAATTTGAGAAGGTTTTCAAATAACACTGCCTGAAAAACTGCACCTTGCGCGTCTGTCGCACAAACTGTCTGTTTTATGGATCAAAGGCTCCCTTTCAACTGACTTATGAAGGGACCAATTATAGCCCAGATATTCTTTACAGTAGATATGATTGGATAGAGCATCAGTCATTCTGCCTGTACAGTGGCGAGCCTCTCACGTTGTGCCCCGCCTCTGTGTAGCGATTGGTTTTAGCTGATGTGATGATGGCAGGAGCGGCTGCTGCGGTGTGCAGATGTCTGTGGCCAGATAGAAATGGAATGCCCTGGAAACGTTTCCACGAGAGGAAAGACAGCATATCCGAGCTGCCGGTATATTTTTAGACAAAAAGGCTTAGTAAATTACAGTACAGTATGCATATGTGTAATTTGCAAACCACCCTTAAACAGAGCATCCTGGATCCAATCTGTCAGCTTTATTTGTGTAAGGATCAATATCAGAAACAGATCTCTCTGAACGGGATGTGAACTATAAGTGTGGAAAAACCTATTTAATAAATCCTAAAAGCCAATCTAAAACTTGCGGAATTGAGTTAATACAAGTTACCTCTATATTTTAAAACGATGTTAAAATGAGACCACAAAAAGGTCATTGTAATGATCTTCCACAATACCACACCTTAAGACGCTATTTGAGTCCATGAATGGCCAGGTGACCCTGTGGGTAGTTTTAAGTTATTCTTAGCAACTACAGTGCCTACCATATTTATTCATACCCCTGAGTAAATTGGAACAAAACCATCTTAATATCACTGCACAAAGTTGTATTGTTCCCAAATGATGAATGCTATTCTAGAAAGCACAAGGTTCGCATTTATTCAGATGCCTGAATTAAGCATTTTGTAAATCCTATTGCATGGATTGGACATATAAGATTTCTTGTAGGGTTTTATGAGGTTCTTGCACTTCTGTGGAGGAATTTCTATCTATTCATGTTGCCAACATTTTTTCTTCAGATCGTTTGGTTTTCATTTGCGAACTGTTGATCAGTTGAGAGCATTTACTTTGTGTTCAGTTATGCAGCAGGAACACACAAACACAGTTTGTCTGTCATCTTTAATTAGCTAGTGGTGAATTAAATAGAGGAAAATCCCCCCTCTGCTCAACTAATGGCAAACACAAATTCAAGAAGTATATGCTGAAAAGTATTACTTCAGACAGGTGGCACCAAAGTGTTGGTACTAACTTTATACACACACAGGTCTCAGGTCAGTGTTGCGAGTCAGTCTAAACCAAATTATCATTATTATTAGAGTGCATGAAAATGCACTCTATTGTTATCCGAATTTTTCTTATTCTTCTTTTTCTTCTAACCAATTTTGTGCGTTTAATACAGCTTCAACCGTTTAACGTAGAAACTTCATTCAAACTGTGTTGCGTAGGTCTTACAAAGGACACGTATGCTATGTATTTTTTATTTTTGTAACATTTATACTTTTTAAACTATTAATTAAAAACTATCAAAATTTTCCCCATAGACTTAACATTGGCCTTTATGACATCACAATAGAGCCATTAAGCAATTAGAATCTTGTGGCAGCTGTTCTGACCACCTACATCTGTTTGATGTAGGCCTATATACTTTTATCTATGTAAAATTAGACTGTTTGCATTTTCATGCACTCGTAATTCCCTGGAATTACATGCTCTAGTTATTATTATTATTATTATTATTATTATTATTATTATTATTATTATTATTATTTTAACTCCTGGCCCTAACGAGTACAATGACTATATGGTTAGCTGCCTCACGAACCTCATTATCCGCTGTTAAGCGCAGTATGTACGGTAGTCCAAAATCGTAAACATTGACTACTGTAGCTTTAAGAGTGTCAGGCGTGGCTCAATAAAGAGAACGTTTCCGGAAGAACCTGTGCGGCAGAGAACAGGTATGGGAAAGAGTCACACCCGGCATATACATGAAGACCTAAAGTAATTAACTCGACCAGCACACTTATACATGGTACCCACGAGGCAGTTTTTTTTTTTTTCTTAATATTTCTCGAGTGTCGATCAACAGTGAATCGCAGTCCGTTCCATACGAAGAATTAAGTGAATGCACTCTAAATTAAAATATGTGCCGTAGCGCCATACGTTTAGACAGTTGGTCATAGGCATTGCTGGTTCAATCTATCCTCCTTTGTGGTTTCGGTGAATTGGCTGAAGCTGTATCAGGTGCAACCATGGAAAGATCAACATTTCTGAAGTTTTTCTTCTTACTTCTGACAGGTGAGATGACCTCATCCCGTTTATCTAATAGTAGATGTAATGGTAGGGTAGGTGGCGAACATCAATGTAAATGCTTTGGAACACACACACACACACACACACACACAAAACGTTTTCCAGTATAATTGTGATTCCTTTTTCTACCGCCCCTGCTTAACCATTCTGATTGCACAGGGACGGCCATTGGAGAAACTGTGGACAGGATATTGGGAACATTGGGAGACAGTGCTTTGCTGCCATGTAACACCACTGCAGGCAATGGGATGATACAGTGGCTTAAGGATGGGAAACTTGTTGCAAGCCAGCATTCAGCAACACCTAGCCCCTCTGAGAGTGAACACTTTTCCCTAACGGACCAAGGAGGATTGATCATCCATGGACTGTTATTTTCGGATGAGGGAATCTACCTCTGTGGTGGCCCACAGCTGGACAGTATTGTAGTGACACAAAGCATTGAACTACGGGTTGTCAGTAAGTTTCCATGACTTTTTATGCACTGTTTAATTCAAAACTGTACCAAATCCCATCTTGCTGTTTTTCAATTGGCACTTCTCCACCAGTCATGCTAGGTCATCAGGCAGCCTGCATTCTTCTGGGAGAGCTGGGAAATCATGCTCTAACGGGTTTTGCTGGATTTTTAACTGCTGAATGTTTTGCTAAGAGTGTCTTTCACCATGTGTAAACACATTTCATTTCTTCTAAGACCATCCTTGATTCCTCGTATTTTAATTCTATACAGAAAGGGGGTGCTTAGGACAAGTTCTCTTTAGACATACAGTAACACTGTACAGTAACACTGTAGGCGTAATATGGGACCACACCTGGCTTTGTCAACAAAGGGCCCAGATGAAAAATGGTTTCCCGTACGATTAAATTTAGAGTGCATGATTGTGCAATTTACATATTTCCTGGTTAATGAAATCAGACCTGTAAATGCAGCTAAAAAGTTATTCTGCCAATCTGATAACAAATGCAGAAGTCCCCATATGTTATTCCTAAGGACTGCTGTTCAGCAGGTTTCCAATGATTAAAAAAGTGAAAGGCATTTGGTGTGCAATGATATTAAAATTTCATATACCCATGGTATATCAGGGAATATTATCGTGGCCAGAATGCAAACTGACCAATAGGAACAAGGGGTCAGACCTAACCAATTTGTATTTGCTATTAACACTAATGCTTACAAGTATGATTACTGGCTGTGTTGTTTCTAATAAAGTACTTGAACTAAGTGGTTACATGTATGCTTAGAACTAAACTTACCAACCTTTATCCTCCAGGACCTGAACTGGACAATATGAACACAAGTACATTGTGTTTACATGTACTCCATTAGTGAAAAGCTCATTTTATTGCAGTGAAGCACATATAGTGATAGTTAAACAGAAGTTGTGTGATCTGATGACCATGTGTGTACAATGTGTTTCAGGTGGTCCAGCTAATCTCACAGCAGAAATCAAGCCTGCATCTGTTCTCCCCAATGGCACACTCTTCATCCAAAATGGTTCAACTGTTATATTTAAGTGCTCAAGCAAGTCGCATCCATCCCAAAGTCTGTCTTGGAGTTTTGACAGCTTGGCATCAGACAATACCACCCTGGCCTCTGGCAATGGATCCTCACTGGAGTTCACGATCTCCAAAATCCAGCCCAGCTATCAGGGAACTCACAGTTGTATAGCCCAAAATACACTTTCAAGTAGTACAGCTAGCCAGAGCACACTACTGCTTGTATACTGTAAGTGTCAAAAATGGATAATCTTTGTCATGTGAGAAATGGTGAAAGTGTCAGTGATGCCTTTTGTTCCTTGAGATGAGTGCATGTTGTTTGTGTACAGTGTTAGTACATTGTCTTTTTCATCCATACTTTTTTTCTCTAGATGCTCCTGACAGACACCCAGACTGCCAGTGTACCACAGGAAATGACTCTTCCGTCCTCCTCTTGAACTGTAGCTGGGATGGAGCCTACCCTTTACCCACATTGCATTGGGAGGAGGAGCTGGATACCCAGGGACTGCCTGTACTCAATATCTCTGAGAACAATAACACATTGGTGGTGAACTTAAGCAGGCCCCAACTTCATGAAGGACAAACCTTTAAGTGCACAGGGTATCATCCAATGTCTGACCCAAAGGAGAAGTCCTGTGCGGTCACTCTGAGTAAGCATTGTTCTTAAACTTCTGTCTGTCAGGGGCTCAGAGATTGACTCACTGTAGCTTGAAAACTTAAGTGTATTTTATACTGTTATGTACAGTACCAGTCAAAAGTTTGGACACACCTGATTAAGATAATGGGTAACAAAGACATTTTGATCTAAAGGCTTACATGCTTAAAATTTGTTTCTTAGACAAATATAAACAGTAAAGTTGATGCCTATGCATGAATTTCTTTCCAGAAAACAATTAAAAATTGGCTATTTTGAAGAATGTAAAATATAGTTTTGATTTGTTTATAACACATTTTTGGTCACTGTATAATTTCATTTGTATTATTT
This sequence comes from Megalops atlanticus, assembly GCA_019176425.1. NCBI lineage: Eukaryota > Metazoa > Chordata > Actinopteri > Elopiformes > Megalopidae > Megalops > Megalops atlanticus. Next base: position 18,037,386 of record CM032878.1, on the reverse strand, counting down.
CATAGTTTTAATCGCTTTCCTATTATTCTAAAAAGGAGAAAATAGTAAAAACAAAGAAAAGTATGTCCAATGGATTTCGGAGTTAGTGCTTATACTCTGGATCTCTGGAGCTTGTCGCAGGGTATTGTTTTAGATTTGTTACCTCATCAGGTAAAGTACTTCATTCAAAGGTACAATGTAAATGTCTGAGCTGTGACTTCTGTACAGAACTCACTCATCTTAGCAACAGTATCCACCCTTAGTCTTGGAGGTCCACACTTCTGGCCATCTTTGTTTTTTCCCCTTTTTCAACCAATTTTGCATTGGCAATTGCATTGTGTTAAAATACTGTTGTCAAACACCAGACACAGTCAGCAGGTATTATTCAAACTGAAATTCCCACAGTCCACCACAGGGGGCAGACACCAATTGAAACATAGCTGCAGCCCATCCAATGTCACTGAGGGACCTCGCAGGTACCTCACAAGCTTTTAGAGGGCACCACAGCAGAGAGACCTACCCTGGCAGACCTACCTTGCCCTATTCCTCAGCAGAAACCAATCTGTGCTGCCGCTATGGTCTGCTATTGGTTTCATACCTGGGCCATAGGGCTCAGCCTGCATTTAAGATAAGCACATTTACTGTCTGGGCCACTCAGGAGCCAGGGAACAGTCTTTCAAGCAGCTTTGACAACCAAACTTGACCCTTCAGACAATATGTGATTCACATCCCCTTGCCAAATAGCGGTTGTAAGAACTTTATTCAATTAAGGACTGTGTTGGAGTAATGTCCGGATATCTGTGAATCTCAAAAAATAGGTGTCTGGAAGTCTGGAAACCTGTGGATACCTCTGGGCTAGAGGTTTACGCTATATACTGCCACCAATCTTGGTTCTGATATTTCTAAGTCTTGTCCATTCCTCTTTTTCCTACAGGGGCTCCATATCCTCAAGGGGATGCAATGAGGACTGCATTTGAAGGGAGTAATGTCACTTTGACCTGTACGGAGGTCAGTTCACTCCCAGTGGCTAAAACCACCTGGCGGAAAACGATCAGACAAGAGGAAATCATCCCCAGCTCCAAGTACATCATCTCTGAACCTGGCCCCACATTCAGTCTCACAATCGTGAACATCTCTAAACAGGATGAGGGCGTTTACTTCTGCAGGAGTGAGAACCCCCTTTTGGTGCGAGAGCTCGAGGTCTTCCTGACCGTGAAATGTGAGTGGGGTTAATGTTTCTTTTGACTCTAGCAAAACTAACAAAGCAAAGGTGTACAAGTGAGAATTAGCAAAGATCCACATCTGCTTTTTGTTAGATGTATTTCCTTGATGTTATTACCCACATTACTGGAAGAAATGGTTCTTCAAACTGAAGCCACTTATCTGATGTGTGGGCAAAAAATTTTCTGGAATGTAGCTGAGCCAGTTGCTTCTCCATTTCCAAGCCAAGTATGTCTATTTTGCCATTTTGCCTCTCTTGGCGAGTTGTACCAGCTCTTATTTCAAATAGAAAATGGGAAAACTTAATATATATTAATATATTATATATATAAATATAAATATATATAAATTAAACCAATTTTAACATCATTTTCTATTTTCACAGCTTCTGCAACATACGCTGGTGGAATTGTCGGAGCATTCATAGCTGTTTTAATAATTGGGGTGGGAATTACTGTTGGTATATCAGCATACCGCAACCGTGACAGAATTTGCCTTGGTAAGATTATATTGATATATTTCATATGCTGTAAGTGCAGAAGGCATCTACACAGTGCTGTATATATTTCTGTTACTGCATGAAAATCATATGTTATTAAAAAAGTAGGTACGGTTCCTCACAACATGGAAAACATGGAGATAACAAACATGTAATTTGTTAATTTTTTCTGCATTTCAAATACTATAGTATGATGATGATATGATGAATTTCACCAGTGTATACTGAGCAATTTATAGGCGCTTCTCCAACTGTTCAGTGTGTTTGACTGAAATAATTGCTGTTACATTGCTTCCCTGATTGATTTTTTTTTTTTTTGCATTACAGGTAATGTCTTTGGGTGAGTATTTGAATTATATCTACATACATTCTACCTGCTGTTTACAGTAATATGAGGCTTTAGACATGACTGACTATCCTAGTCAACATACAGGTCACAAGTATTTCAACAAAGTGCAACAAAATAAGATGAAAAGATCCCTTGTTTCACTTTTATTTGTTTTAGGACTTTTGATTATATTCCATATTGTAAAGGGCCATCAACTGTTAAAAGCAAAGGCGGTTAAATTTGTCATTCAGAAGTACAAAAGCAAAGAATCACTGCACACACTTTGCTGAGCTTTTGATGCCACTTGGATTTGATACTTATACTCTTTTTAGACAAACGCATGAGAGGCAGAATGACATACTCAACCTGGTGGACTCAGACGAGGATGAGATCTTCGAAGAACCCGTCTCCAGGATAACTACTACAGCAAATGGACACACCACATCACTTGTACAGATTCACCGCATTCCATCCAGTAAGACTATTATTAAAGTCCTTTTATTTCTTCCAGCAGGTAATGCATGATTCCCACTGAAGGAGAAGAGCATTGAAGGAAAGATAACCATCATAACTAATATCATTGTTGAGTAAATGCTGTGTCCATTTTAAAAAGATTGATATTTAATCAACATAATTAAAAAAAAAATAACAGTAAGACATGCTTCCCTTTCATGAAAGCATTTCTCTTGTTCTGTTCCTTGTGATTTATACTCTGGTATTTTCCAGGTGACCATGAAGATCTAGGTAACACTGACACAGAAGCAGAAGCGAGAACACAGACGCCTGAAGAAGGGCATGTCCCTTTGTAGATTCCTGGATTTTTTTTAGAACAATGCGATTATTTTAAAGTTGTGATACACAGTAGTGTTTACTCCCTATAAAAATGTGAGCTGAGCCTTGCTTGATTGATCTTACCATTATGTAAATGTGTATTGTACAGGTTGTCTTTTTTTTTTAATCAAGGGCACTTTTGTGGGTGTTTTCAGGGTTACTTGTTACAGTTTTGCAGTAGGAATGTATCTTTTGGGCACATTTGTATCAAAGAAATATTATAAAAGTGTCTGAATGTCTTTTTGAACCTCATTTTGAAACAATAGATACATTTAGCAGATGTGTTTGGGTATTAATTATTGAATAGCTTCTTTAGTGACAATATTAAAAAGAATGCAAATATTTTCTTGAGCATTACTACATTTTTTTCAGGATTGTCATCATCATCATAATCAATTAGGTCTACAAGTAACTGGCAAAATAATGGAATCACCAACAAAGTGTCTTAATAGGGTGCTGGGCCACCACAAGCTGCCAGAAAAGCTTTAGTGCACCTCTGCATAGCTTGTACAAGTGTCTTGAACTGTGTTGGTGGGATGTAACAGTATTTTTCCATGAGAAATTCCATCATTTGGTGTTTTGTTGATAGTGGTGGAAGACCCTGCCTCAGATGCTGCTCTAGTATCTCCCTTAAACTGTTCAACTGGGTTGAGATCTGGGGACTGAGATGGCCACAGCAGATTGTTTACATGATTTTCATGTCCATCATACCATTCAGTGACCACTTGTACCCTTTGGAAGAGGCCACTCTCATCAGGATAGAAGTGCTTTACCATTGGGTGAAAGTGATCATTGGAAATGGATTTATTGCTGTTTATCTTGCCATCTAAGGGTTTGAATAGACTTATACCATTCCAGGAGAATGCACTCAACACCTTATCAGAGCCACCAGAACCCTCCTTCATGACAAACAAGCACTTGGGCCTGTACATTTCAGCGTGTGCCACACACACACTCATTCGCTTGTCGAGAACAGGGTGAAGGGTGACTCATCTGGCAGTAACTTTTTTCCGCTGATTCAGCTTATGCCTGACCACCGCCTATGTTATTTGCACCACCTTACAAATAAACATGTATTTTTGGGTGTAATACTTGCAATGCCACCTGACCACAGTATCCCTCTCTGTGAACTTCTCAACAGACTGTTCTTGATGAAACCGCATGCTCACACCCTACACTTATATTTGCAATTGATTGTGTTGTTCATCTGTTTTGCATTGCATCTCGAACTAATGCAAGGACTATGCACAGTTGAGGAGTTTCTGCTTTTGAGCACATTTTCCCCTACCTACTGAAACCTTTTCCACAGACTTCCATATCAACATCACCTTAGCCACTGTTCCTCATGCACTCCTCCAGCAATCACTCCTCTCTCAGAGTGACTGAGATTCCTTCCTCTAGCCCTTCTGTTCTGTTCAAAAAGACTTTACACCCCGACAGGTTTGGGGTACATAGAGACCCCAGTAGTCTAGATAGTTAAAATATAATTTAAAATATACTTCCATGAAAGTTTGTTGCTCAAATATGTTTTGTTCTTATATTGAGTATCCTAAATTGCCTGAATGAATTGCAAAGAGTCCCCTAAACTCCTTATCTCACATGAAAAATGTCTGCATAGGCCATACAGAAGTTGAAATGTGTTGAAAAATAAGCAAATTATTTTTATTTTTTGTTTACCTAAAATGAAATAATATTTGATGTGTCAGAAGGGCCATTCATTCTATTTTATTTTCATATTTAAATAAACAATTTGAATTGCATATAGGAAATCTGAACAATCCTTGTAGGCCTACAAACATGTGAGGGTGGTATAAGAAACTGTGGGACCCCCTCTCAGACCGAGTGTCACAGTGCCACTGTCTCTGTAAGAACTTACTATTCCAATAGGGACACATTCCCTCCATACATATATCCAAGATGCAAAATAGAGAGCGAACTAACTATATACAAATATACACTATATACACCCCCCAGGCAACAGGACTGTCAGACACAGACCCCTTCCAACCTTGGCGCAAGGCGCTACCAAAGGCTTGATGGCCCCGCAAGACGCTAGAGCTGGAGGGGTAGAAACCATAAGGGGTTGATGGTCCCACAAGCTGTTAAGGCAGGAGGGTTAGGGGTTGATGGCCCCGCAAGGTGCTAGGGCAGGAGGGGTATAAAACATAAAGGCTCCATGAAAAAGAGACGCACAAGTCAGTGCACCCTGTCCTATTTCATACAAGATGGGCACAGAGTTTTTGTGTGCACTTTGCATATGTAATTATGGCATTTTGCACAGGTGACACAAGTTTTAGCATCATTATCAAACTTGACACCTGCCACACTTTCCCTTGGTTTTGGGGGGCTGTGGAAGTGCGCTATTTGTCTCTCCCTGAATCTCCCTCACCACAGAGACAGCTGCTGGTGCTCTTGGAAGGCACTCACGATGCTCAGTTTGAGGCTTTACAAGGGCGTACCCAAGCTGCTCAAGGAAGATCCTCCTCCGATTAATTTTGGTACTGTTCCAGTCTCCGTTTATCTCGTGCCATAAAACAAATGCATTGTATGCACTCACATCAAGAATGTGGAAAAAAATCACCAGCGGCCAACAGGCAGTCATGCGTCGGCAGCTGTATGTGGTGATCACCATGTCCAAATTGTCAACCCCGCCCTTCATTTCATTGTAATCGAGAATCATAAGTGTCAGTGAAAACAACAGTGGAAGGAAAAAGTCATCAAAACTGATAAATCTTGATGTTTTATGCTTGGGGTCAAATTGACCCCAAACAACACATTCATAGCCAAAGTGTATACAGGACAGGCAAAACAAACCATTACATGAAAATTAATGTTAATCAGTTGTTCCCAATAATTTAGGAGAAGTCATAAAATATCAAGTGTGAAAAAAAACATTTTAAGCATGTTTTTAGACTTTCAAGATTGAATGGGGTCCAGATGACCCCAAACAGTACAGAAGGGCTAGATATGTTAGTCAAAATAATGGGCAACTGGGCCTGTTCAGTATTTTTATACATTACCCTAACCATGACGGGATGTTAAGTGCTTAACTTAGGAACCAAACTGCGTGGAAACACCTGCTTTCAATATGCTTTGTGTCCCTAATTTACTCTAGTGTCTCCTTTATTTTGGCAGTTACCTGTGTATGGTTCTAAGTTGTATGGAAGACTCAGTTTAATTGTTACTTTTTCATACTTTTAGTCGCCTGTGCTATTCGCGAATCATAAACAACTGATAGATCAACTGTCAATTTAACAGGAATCGTAACTGGTAATACGCACATTTTGCGTCGCCGACAGGAGAAAGAAAAACGGTACGTGTAGCTAACTGTATGTGCCTGGCCAGCTAACCCCCTTACTTGCAGTTTCATAACAGGAGGAACATGCGTTTGTGTCAGGTGAGAGAACGGGAAGCAATCCTCCACGATGGATGGCTAGCTACAGTAGCTAAGTTGCTAGTTACGTGGGAGAAGTAGCTATCTAGGGTTAACCACGTTTGTTTTCTAGTAACAGGCTTGCTACCAGCTATTCCCAAGTAAAACGTAAACAATATTTCTCTTCACATCGAGAGGACACTACACATTTATGTCAGGTGGTAGGTAGCTAACCAAAATCCATCTAATCAGGAAGTAGTCTGTTTACATTGCACGACCCATAGCCAGCTAGCAAACATGATAGTCTACCTACGTAGCTAGCTAGGATAGATAGCTAACCTTATCTAACTACTAGTAACCACAGCAGAACTCAGCTCAAGCGTCGACGAATTTTGCGAAAGTAACGTTAGAACAAAATACATACAAGAGCGGATAGTATATCTGCCTCTAATATAATCAATAGTATCTTCCGCTAGTTAGCAGCATGCTAACTAGCTTTGAAACTGTCACAGGCAAAGGAGTTAGCTAGGTAGGGCGTTCAACACAGCTGGATTCGCATGTTTTTTCTTTATCGAGCAAGCCAATTTCTGAAGAATAACAAAGGCTCTTGCGGCTTTGAAGAAAGATTGCAAGTAGCTGGCTAGCATCAGTGTCATGGATTCTTGTATGTGTTCTTCGAATGACGTGCCACGTACAGGTAAGTTTGTATGTCTTGTTACATCGTGAAGTTAGCTACTCATTTTAGTACTGTAATGGGAGAGGCAGTTCGCTAGCTGTACGGAGAGAGGTGGGGGCAGCATTTGAGTTCGCCTGAGGTGAACGTACCACTGTGTAACAAGCATGCTAGTGTGATGTTTCTTAACTGTAGCTGTTGATATAGCGATATGTGACCTTTGAAATGCGTATTGGCTGGACAGGAGAAACGGCTGCACCGATCTTGGAGCTAAAACCTGTTCATCCCCCATCACTGGATGGTCGTGCCGGCTGCGAGACCTGGAGCGTCGAGTTTTCTCCGGATGGGTCGTACTTCGCGTGGTCCTTAGGATACGGCATCGTGAAGCTGCTTTCTTGGCCGCTGCAAGACATCGGGTCTGTCACTAATCTGCACTCGTTTGCAAATAATTACATTTTAGCATTGTCACGTCCTCTAGGCGAGGTTGTGGGTGAAAATGTCTTACGCATTTAATTGCATCCAGGGGCCATACATCTTCTCCGGACGTTGGCGTTCTGAAGAATCCCAAAGACAAGACTTTAGACTGTGGACAAACAGTCTGGGGTTTAGCCTTTGGACCACGACCAGCAAGGTCTGCAGGTCGGACCTATGATGCCAACCAAGAAGCACTCAGTGAAAGTTTAGCTTTGCTTCTTGCGACTGGTCTTAATAATGGGACGATTAAAATATGGGAGGTCACAACAGGTGAGTGAATGGTATCGAAAAAAGTTAAAGCATGTAAAAAACAAAAATCCCTGAATACTGTATCACAAACCTCACTGAACATAAGCAGAAGTCAGTGGGAATCCTTCCTTTGGTATGACACTTTCACTGTGAAAATGCATAATCTGCAAGGAGTTATACATTGCATATTTGACATGTGAACATTTTACTCATTCTGTTGTCAATGTGCATAGCTGGGTCTGTATCTTTGGGATATTCAGACGGACATCTCCAAAAGTTACAGTAAAGTATAATCCCTTTGTGTGGATACCCTAAAATTACTTTCTGCTGTTGTACACAGCCTGTAAGTACTGCAGTATATGATCTTCAACCATTCCCAACTCTGTGATGTGAAATAGTCTACATGTCATAATCATGTTGTACACATAGAAACACACACTAACCAAACTAGACATTGCATTGGTCGACATACATGCTGTTATTTTGACATATATGTTTCAAAACAATTTGATGTTTGGACCTATGTTAAGTGAGTTGTTAGTTAGAGGTAAGTCACAGAACTTGTAAAGTCATGAACTTGTAAAGTTTGGAAATGCTTGCCTTTGACAAGGGGAGGTCAGTGATATTACTTAATGATGCCATTAATGTTACCATTATTTTGCAAATATTGCTTTAGCAGCAAACGCTGTCCGCATATTTCAGGTCATCTACTTTTCGATTTGAGCGGACATCAGGGTGTTGTGAGGGATTTGGTCTTTGCTCCAAATGGAAGCCTCACCCTTGTTTCTGGATCTCGTGACAAAACATTGAGGATATGGGACTTAACTAAACCAGGTATGTCAATCTTTAGAATTGGTCCTATGCGGACCTTAACCTTCCTTGACCTTGGTCTGCATGCAAAACTTTGGCTGCTTGTGAAAGACATGGTTAAGGTACAGTCCAGCTAATGTCTACAAACAGACGAGCAGTGTGCCATTGATTCAAGTGGAAATGCTGTTTTCTGAGAATGTGGATCGTTATGGGTGAGTTCTTTGTCTAAGAAATGGATTTTGTAAGAAACAGGATGTTTTAGGAATACAGTATATATTAACACTTCACATTACAAACCTTGTCAACTTCAATGTGGAAAAGCCCAAGTAATACCCATCTTGGCTAGTGAAATGTATTTTCCACTCATCTTTAGGCCAAGCTGCCCATGTCCTGAGGGGCCATACAAGCTGGGTGTACAGCTGCAGTGTTTCACCAGACTGCAGCATGATTGCATCGGTCTGCAGAGGGAACACAGTGAGTCCATCAAAACCCAGTTCCAAACCTTAGTTAAAATCTTTACTGTGTAATAAACCGACCAATGAAATAGAAAAATACTTTTAATGGTCTAGATTTCAGATATTACCTTTTAAAGGCTCAGTGTGATTACCACGCAATGCTTGTAAGTGTTGACAGTTTCTCTAGTGGACAATCAGTGTTTTATTGATTCTTTCATGTGCTGTTCTCAGTGATAGTTCATATATTGTATTTTATGTGCATGAATGCATTTTTACCCAAACAGAATGAATCAAACAGCCAGAAAATCTTCATATAGTTACCTCCAAAATATTCAGTAATATGGTGTGGATCCACAGAATAACCCAAGTAGTCACACAAACTGCTTTCTGTTCAGAAGGTCTACTTGTGGAGTCTGCGGTCATACACTTTCATAAGGAACCTTGGGGACATCCGGATGTTCCTCGTGTCATGTGACTTCTCACCAGATGGAGCACTCTTGGCCACTGCAGCCTTTGCCAGCAACTGGGAGATTGACCTGTGGGACCCCTACACCGGAGATATCCTTGTCACACTGCAGTAAGAAGCTCTTTTTGACTATGTGTTGTACACATACAGCGATGACTGGTATCACCCCTGGTGAAAGGCTGTATGTGTAACTGCTTATGTAATACCTGTATATCAAAGTACAAACTTTTTTTTTTTTTTTTTTGCTAGGGAGTGTTCGTATTGTAACATTGAAATAATGGATAATCCAATCAGAGCTGTGCGTTTCTCTACTGAAGGTTTACATCTGGCTTTGGTCACCGAGGACAGGTAAGAGATTTGAGGTGGAAAACACCAAAGTTAAGTCCTATAAAGACTCTGCTGCAATGGAAAGGAAAAGACTCCCTAGTGTATGAGATTAAAGCAAAAGTTTGCTAAAGTTTTTTAAAAACTGCATACACTTAGTGTGATAAAGATAAACGGGATGTATGTATATGTGTTCAGAGTATAGGTTTGTCTCCCACAACCCCAAAATCATTTCAGCAGAGCTGTCAGAAAGTTAATCATGTGTTCCCACAAATGCTCATCACCTGAAAACTATACAGTAGAGATCAAAATTAGAGAACGATTCATAAATACTTAATTTTTTTCCTCAAATATTGGTGACCTTCATCGCTCAAAATTTGAAGGAATATTAGCTGTGGGTATACCACTGTTCTACTGGCATGTTTTTCAAAATAACCAAGGCAATTCAACTTTTATATTGTGGGAAATACAGCGATCAAAATTAGAGAACAGTAACCATTGTAGCAGAAGCTTACAGATGAAATTTTTGATGGTTACAGCTTTCAAAAATTAGTAGGAAGTGTAGAGGCCCTTGCTTTGAATGACTTCAGCACATCTGCACCCGCAAGACATCCCCAATTTCTCACACTGCTCTGGTTGGATCTTGTTCCACTCTTCTTCCAGTCTCTTCCACAGTTCGGTAACTGTATTTGGTTTCTTAGCCATAACTTTGGCACCAGTGATCTTCCAGAGATTCTCGATCGGGGTCAGATCAGGACTCTGGGCTGGCCATTTCATTATTTCAATGTTCTCAGCTTCACGGAAGTGCTTTACCCGTTTTGCAGTGTGACAAGGGGCATTGTCTTGCATAAAAATTGTGGGCTGATTGGGAAATGCTCGCAGGGAAGGAACCGTGTGTTGCCGAAGGAGGTTCTGATAAACATTAGCATTCACCTTGCCATGCAGCTATATGAGGCCCAACTCCTGCTGCAGAAAACATCCCCCAAACCATGACGCTTCCTCCTCCAAACTTAACTGACTTCACACACTTTGGGTTCAGTCTTTCCCCAGTTTGATGCCGAACATAATGTTTCCCATCCGACCCAACTAAATTAAACTTGCTCTCATCACTAAAGTGATTTTTGGACCAGTTCTCCTCCGTCCACACAACATGCTCCTCAGCAACGGTTAGTCTAGCCTTTTGATTCTTTCTGCTGATGAGTCTTGGTCATTGTGGAGTGGGCTTTCAGTCCGAATTCTCTCAGATGGCGGGACACTATGCCGAGACAGAACCTTGCCCCATTCAGCGCTGAATTGGCGAGCAATTCCAGCTGCAGCGTTGAACTGATTCCCCATCAAGAGTCTCCGTATCATCCTGTTCTCTTGTCCATTTGTCTTGCGTGGACGACCAGCATTTTTTGGGGACTTGAATTAATTAGTGTCATTGTAAAGCTTCAATATTCTAGAAATCATGCTCTTGGAATGACCAACTTCACTTGCAATGGCTGAAAGGGTCATCCCTTTGGCCTTCATCTGAACAACCTGCTGTGGCAAGGTTTCAGTCTCCTTGGAGCGGCTCACCATCTTGCAAAATGATTACGAGTGTTGCTAAATAAATAGTTTGTCAGATAATTAAGGAAATTAGCAGCAGGTGCCAGATTAGCACCAATAACTGTGACGTATCCCAAAGTGTTCTCTAATTGTGATCACAGTTCTTTTTCAAATTTCTCATTTAAGTTTTTTAGATTGTGATATAGAATATTTTTAAATTGACATACACTTCAACTACATCCCTTCTATTCATGTTGGCATAACTTTAAATTGGGATAAGCAGTGACTTTGAAATGTAGGAAAATGTAAGTTGTTCTCTAATTTTGATCTCTACTGTAGTGCACCCATTGCATTTAGTCTCATTTCATTTACAATGGAGATGTATCATTGCTTTTCAGAGCAATGCAGATTTGGGAAATGGGACAGGAAAAGCCTGTGATTGAAACGGAAGTCCGCCGCTTCTCCAACGGGCTGTGCTGCACGTTCCACCCACAAGGGGGCATAGTCGCCACAGGGTAAATCCCCCCCCTCCCTCATTACCAGGGCATAACCCTAAATACAAATTCAGAGGATGATCATTTTGAAATGGTTTGATTTTTCCACATTATGTGGCTAACACCCAGGTCATGGTTTTGCAGGACTAGAGATGGACACGTGAAGTTTTGGAGAGTGCCACGTACGGTGCCTAGCCTGAGCCACTTAAGCAGGGTTGCCCTGAGGTACTTCACCTCCACCCACCAAGTGATGGCGCTGCCCATTCCCAGCAAACTCAAGGACATCCTCACCTACAGGAACCTTCAAGGTCATCAAGAAGCACGTTGCATCTTGCATCGCTAGTATACTTGAACCAGGGGGTGGACAGTTGTTTAATAGTGCCCCAAATCACTGACCCTGGATTTTTTTGTTGTTAATGATAGGCATTGGCTTAGGATCAACGTCAGCATTGAGCAAATATGCGTGTATGACACAAGCTGAATCAAGTCAAGCCTCTTCCATCTACTGATCATGAATGAATATGTTGTCAAATGTGGCTTATGATGAACCAGACAATCCAAATTCTGACCTACCCTCTTCATCCAAAATTCAACCGTGCTGCAAGTATATCGTTCCAACTGATATTCAACTTGCATCTTAAATTGTGACTAGTAGTTGGGTTTAGATCACTCCTGCTAACAGTTTGTAGTGAAATTAATTGATCTGTACATACATTTTGGCATATACCAAATGAAACTAATATTGTAGTGCATTCCCAAAACTGAATGCAATCCACAGCAGTTATATTAACTTTTTAAGGAGGCTGATATTGTGTTCTTCTGTATAGGAGGATAACATGCAGATGAAATGACCAAAATTTATTTTTTCCAGGGTTAGCCATTTTGAATGTATATTTCAAGTACTATTAAGGTCTGTAAATGTTTGTTTCACAACATTGACACTACATATCTGGTTTCTTATTTAATGCACCAGTTCTAAAGTCCTGTATAAATATTTATTATAAAGTTGTTTTTTTCTAATCTTTTCCAGTGGTTAGTTCAGTGGTTCAAGTGGTTATATCAAGAACCACTTAATAATAAAGGGCAGAGTGATTGGTCTAAAAAGGCCCTAATAGGAAAAAACAACTGCCTTCGTCTCAGGAATCGGGACTTTTTTGTTGTTTTCCGCCTTCTGATTGCAGAGATCACTGTAAGCCACATCCTCTGCTACAGTGTTCCTGCTGTCTTGTCTTTGTGGGTAAAATAAAACTTTATGTTCATATCATCAAAATTAAGTCCTTGCTACAGAGAAAACACCAATTTTCCTCTGACTATACACTTTGCAATGAATGATCAACCACTTGCTATGCTTAGGTATATTTGAACTTAAAGTGTTAACACCCTGTAGAGCTGCTTACAGATAGTAAATCATGTATTCCTTAAATGGTCGAGCAGACTAGAACTCTAATTTTGGTACAGTAGCACATGGAGGTCTAAATTAAGACCTTGAATTTCCAACATAAGTTTTGATTTTATGAGTATTCTTGAACTCTGATGGTTCTGTACATTAAATGTGAACAGCAACATGATTCGAAAGAAATGTATACATTTATGTATTGCCTACATAAATTGAAATGGGGTTTGTTTTTAACATAGAATTCATCATTTGTAGTTGGCTTCCTAAATCTGGTTTGGCTGAGTTGCAAATAAACGACAAGCTATGGTCTGAAGTGTCATTCAGAGCAGCAATTCCCCTCATCCATAGTAGCAGGCAAAAAAACTTCATGCAAAGGAAGCTTGTCTTTGCCTAGTGATTAGAGGTGTTTCCTTACATGTAATATTACTATTAGTACAAACAATCACTTGGTTAACCTGACTACGGTTGTGCTTACAACTAGGCAGTACTTCTTTAGTTAAGGTTACAGTGCTCAATTTTGGGCTTTTGGTCTTGCTCACCTAAAATATTACAAGTGGCCAAACTATTTTAAAAATCAAGTTCATCCTTTGAATAAATTGAACAGAGTCAAAAAGAAATATTTCAAAGGCTTTATTTACATACAAAAACTCTTGTATTGACTTGAAGAGGTGACCATAATGCAGGGGTATGTTTTATGGTTGGACAGGCCAACATATTTAGTTCTTTTGTTTTCTGTACTCTGTCCCACATAAGCTGAAGTAGTCCTTGCATTTGTCATGAAACTGCACGAAGAGCCTATGTGTCACTGACCACCATGTCTCGGACTGCCTGGAAAGCAGCAACCATGGAGCTCAGCTGAATCTTCTCATTTGTTCCAGAAGCTAACCTGTACCTAAGAAAAAAGGAAAAACTGAGTCTGAAAGGCTACATGAGTTTGACTTGCAGAAACATCAACTGTCTCTTTCCAGACCGCAGCTCAGCAATGGAAACTTTCACTGCAGTGCTCCTCTACGAACAACAGAATTTGATTTCCACAGACATGTTACTACCACTTACGCATAAGACAACAAAATACTTCATGCAATTTAGAGAAGGTTGAACAGCTGTCTGTTGACCATGATCATAAGATATCACAAAAACACAAAACATTACAAAAATATTCTGATGGCCCGCATTGACAGAACAAAAGGACTGAAACACTGTGTGTGGTGAACAGTAAAAATTTCAGTGTGTGACCACAAAATTGGAATCAATAACGAAACTAGACAGTGCGTCACATTCAAACAAATGTATGTGAGGTTGATTTGAAGTGCCCAGAAATCATGACCTATTTAGAGGAACTAAAGTACAACCTATTTATAAGAAATTCGTATTTGATGATTTCATCCTGAAACACAGTATCGTCATTCGAGGACAATAAATCTGACAACAATTTCAAAGTTTAACACATTCTTTTATATTGAAATACATTACCTGTAGGCATCTCGAAACATCTACTGGGCATGAAGATATAGCCTACCACATAGTGTTAAAATTTAAACAAAGGGAGCATGTAAACCTCAAATCAAGAAATACAAGCAACAACATAGGGTCCAGGTAAGGTAAACCCCACAGAGCACGCATTGGATTTTAATATAGTACAACTGGATCTCAATACATATTCCAAATTCCTTTGTAACTCATAACTGCATCATGAAGTAAAATACATCCTAATGCCACAATGAATAAAATCAGAATTATCTTGAGCGGTGAACCCCTATTAGAATGAGTCAAGTTTGGAATGCTTGCCTGGATTACAAGACATGTTTGTCCAACGTCTAATGCACTTTTCATCAGATATAAAATTAAACTCAATCATGTCAACATATGGTAGTGTATGTGATACTTGGTCTGCAGGTCTGTAAGGGTCAAACCCAATTTTGCACTGTCATGCCCTTTACTTTCCGCATGAACCTGAGATATTGGCATAACACTCACACTTAAACATTGACTTATAACCAATTCCTGCATATTTCCATAATTTTAGACTTTTCCAGACCTCAATTTCCAGATGATTGCAAGGGAAGGCTGCTCGAAATGCTGGAGCTCAGTTTTAGCACAATAGGCAACACTGACCCCTTCAAAAGGTCCCCACTCAAGTCAGACACAGTAGACACGCTTGTTTTCCTGATGAGGAACCCAGGCAGCCAACCGACAGATTTTCTGTTTATTGACTTGTTTTCAAAAGCTTCCTCGTATTCTGGTTTATTTATTATATGATTTTCCTGGAGTGCATTGTGTTGCGTTTGCTGTGTTTGGCTTTCTTCTCTTAAATGTTACATTTTTAGTATCTATTTTTATATTTTTATTTATTTTGAAAGCATAAAAGGAACTCTAAAGTGCAGTTATGTTGTATCACACATTTGAACCTTTTATTCCTTATTTCAAACCTTTCCTTTATTGATGCCTGTTTGTGCTATTAAACATGAATGCCTCAGCTCATTCAAACATTAAAAGGTCATTTTGTTATTACTATTATTATTCTGTATACTATTGTTCCTAGTTTAGTCTACAAGCTATCAAAATTGGAGTATACTTATTCAACGCAATATTCAATGTACTTGCTGAAATAATGTGGAGCAGTTGAAATGTACTTGAGCTAACAAGCCACAAGATGCGATTTTAACCACCTAGTTTCTGCAACATCCTCACAAAATGGAGAGCATTTGGTGCAAATCCTCTCATCATATAGGTCATAGATTACATGCGACATTATTATAAAACCTAATCTGCAGTAGTTTTGTTCAAAATAATAACTACAAATAAAACTGCCTGTGGACAGCAACAGTGAATGTATGCACTTATGGTTTATGCATATTGTATTACATGTTGCCGTTTTATTATAATTAAAAAAAGAAAAACACGGATATTACACTTCCCTGCTCACCTGTGGCTAGTACGTTAGGCAAAGATAAGTGTTGCCAGTGTTGTAAATAAAATAAAACGAAGTGGTATTTTCTTGATGAGACTAATGTGTTAGATCTGTGCAGCATATAAACACAACAGGTGTTTGTGAAGTAATTTGCTCGATACCTATTCCTAGTTTTTACCAGATCTATCTAGCATGAAGGAATGAGCCCATATTAACAACTATGGTTATGAGGTGGAAAACTAGCTCAACAATAATGTGGAATATGACTGGTCGAGCATGGATTACATCCTCGGCCATCGGCTGAATGCTGCTGTAATGAACATTTATTTTCACATTTCATTTTCTTAGAGTATTTAATCAAGTATTTATACCATGTCTTACACAACAACATGCTTAACAGTTCTGTTTTTGGTCTATTACGTAGCCTTACACTTGCTTATCGCTTTTTTTGATATACTACTGCTTGCATGCCCCCCCTCGATCTCATGTTTGAAAACTCACTTCAAATGATTTAATGACAAATGACACTTACTCAATGTCTGCCAACTTGATGAGCAAGCCCATTCGAATCGATGGTGGAAAGTCCACTGTAAAAAGAAAAAGAAAAAACAAATGAAGAAGAAAAAAAAAAACATACTTCGCTACTTTCAGAATTAGTGTGATTATATTGTACAATTAGTATATAGTGCTGAATTAAATGCAGATCAGTCAAAATGCACAACAGTAACAAAAGAAGCACTGTCACAGCTCTACCTGTTGACCCAAATAAGCACCGAGACACAGAAAATGAGGACAACACATTGGTTACAGGGCCCAGTCTAAAATTCTTTTCATAACACAGCCATGACAACCCCCCTATAAAATGGCTGTCCAGTGATTTAAACAGCACTCCACAGCATGTATCCAGCAGAACCATTTTCCTGAATGTTTTTCTATTGTCAACAAACAGCGCAGCAAGCAGAGGTGGTGTTGGATTGAGAGGGTTTCAGATTACCAAAATATCAGAACAGCGCACGCAGATGTGGACCACAACAGGTGTAACCTTTCTGGGAATCATTACATGTAACACTCAAACAAAAAACAAACAAAAAAAACATCTCTGCTGAGCTTACCTCGCCCCCTGCCTTTTTTTTCATTTTAAATATGGATGTGAGTTGGCACTCGGTCCGGAAAGAGTTCTTTTATCTAGCTGTGTGTTTTTTGGATGGAAACCATCCTTTGTAAACAGTGCTTCATTTCACTATTATCACCTGTTCTACTTTTTTCCTCTTTAATTAATCAACTCTACTGCAACAGGCAGGTTCTTGATAAATTGGCAGTGTGTGGTAGTTATCCACTGATGTGTTCCAGCTTTCGTCTTTTATACCCTATTGATACGAAGTTTTTTTTTATGCTTACAAAGAGCATTCAGTCCCAACTCCACAAAACTCCACTGGATTACCCCAATGCTGCAACACTGGGTTTTTTCAACTACAAACTGGATCTACTGACCACTGCTGGCATTTGATATTATGCTGTATAGTCTGTGTAGTCAACACAAGGTAAATTCTCAAACATTAATTTTGCTGTCTGAATGAATTAAAATGAATCCATGTTCATTTGTATGCCTACAATTTAAACAGAAGTAATTTATCATTGCAAATGATGAAATACATTGCTAATGATACACTTCATTCCATAAAAAGGTGTTTGCCAGCTATGTGGTCAAACTATTAGAATCCCAGTATTTATCGCCTGCAAACGATAAAAACAAACCTAAATATTTAATGCTGGGATTGCCTGCAACAAGATGGGGAAAAAAAAAGGACTCCAAAACAAATCCCTCTCTCCCTGCCCACCCCTCCCCACCACAACTTAACAGTAGCAAAGCATGCTGCACTCTCTAATGCTGGTAAATGGCTCCTCCTACAACAAGAACATCCTGTAGCCATGGCAACAGCTAAGGGTCTCCAGGGAAACCAGGGTAAGAAAACATCTAGCGTCACTATGCAGATGGTGTCAAATTGAGGCCTAGCTCTCATTTGAGTATTGCACTGCAGTCTGCTTTAATAAACCTATCTACTGCATCATTCTAATTGTTCAAATATGACTGAGGTATAGCCTACATGTACATTCAGTTTTGTGTAAACATGGCCTAATGTCAGGCAGATTTGTCAAAGGATATATGATGCCGAACAAAATCTCGACAGAGAAACAGGTTTACAAATACTTTATGCCAAAACTTAGAAGTAGCAGAATAAAAGAACTCCCAACATTTTCCCTGCATAAAAATCCCTTTTGTAGAATCCACAATGTACCCCATTATTTTTAGCAGTGATTAAAGCTGACTACAGAACAAGACTTGTAGGCTGTGCATCGTGCAAGTTGTACACCATGTGCATTTGTTGGGTCCATTATCTGGTGTATTACTTAAGCTGAACAGGTGTTCTCAGCCATGCCACACTACTGTATTATGTCCACCCAGGGGACTGAGTGCCTCACCTCTGTGTATGAGGAGATGCACTTCCGTCAAAATGTCATGCAGAGCCAAGCCCTTCAGGGTCTTCAGCTGCAGGATTTCTGAGGGAAAGATGCTTAGGAAGTTCTCTCCCAAAGTTTAGAGACATACATTTCAGGATGTCGCAGAGGCTACAATGATTCCCCTGTACTGGAGCCACTTTGGATCTAGTTTCCAGGCAAATGTCTGAATAAAAACAAAGTGTGGGATTAACTGGAGAGCAGAAAAGATACGATTGTAAGCTGTGGTGAAATCCTTGTTCAGGGCCCAGTCTAGGATGTTAGCGATATCTGATTTGAGGGGATGGCCGGTGCAGGTGTACACTGTATCTTCTGTTACTTTTCCATAGGCCATGGTGGTGCTCTGTTTTGAAACAAACAGAATGATATCAGTTACTGCTGGAAATACGGGAGCACGGAATAAAGCTGCAAGCAATCCCTCAATCCTCGTACCTGTAAAATGTTCAACGATCTTCGCATGTCTCCAGTGGATAATGTCACAATGGCCTTCATTCCATCTGGTGTTATATCAATACTGGAAAGATAATATTGTATAATTTTTTTCAACACTTTTGACTAAAGGTGCACTTTTGACAGTTCAATGATATGGCCCAGCATGTACATGGCAACAAAGGAAATCATAGATTTCCACTCATATTTGATTTATTTTGTTCACGCAAAATTGGGCTACTTTGAACATGAACTGCAAATGGAAAGATTTTTTTTAAAAACAACTTCCAAACATTTTTTTGGACTGCACAGACACGTTTTTGTGTTCCTGGCAAGAAATACTGGTCATTATTGACTCAGAAGTAGGCATACTGTACAAACCAATGACCTGGCATATCTGGCATATAACACACTGAAACTATTAGACTTGACAGTATGACTGTAAATTACTTTGCATGAAAGAAGGATGTGTTTTACCAGTCTCTTTTTTAAATTTAGGTCACCTTCCACGCCTTTTCAAGAATAGTAGAACATTTCACCACGAAAATATTTTCAAACCTTTCCAAGGATGTAAGGACCATGGGAACCCTGACAATAGTGTAACAGATGAGCAGGGCCACCCGTAAAAGCTCACTTTTCCTGCTTGATAACGTGCTCCAGCCTGGGGATCATCTGATCCTGGGAAAGGGGACCGAAGCGAAACCGCGTGCATCGTGACTGCAGGGCTGGGATGATCTTGGACAGGTAGTTACAGATCAGACAAAATCTGGTGTTCTCAGTGAACTTCTCGATGACTGCCGGAGGAAGGATATGCAAATAAACCATTAAAATATGATCATAGTAGATGGCTAAAAATCAGACCATTCTATTCGCTGTATGCAAAACTACGATAAAGGCAAACACTGACAGCAAGATGAGTGGCAATGGCTGGTATTCAAGCCTGCTGCTAGAGTCCCTGGCCATTTGGTGCACAGTTTGAAAGCAAGCAAAGCAGATGGTTACCTCTCCTCAATGCATTCTGGGCATCCTGGGTCATGGCGTCAGCTTCATCCAGTATAACCAATTTGAAGCCTTTTCTGGAGGTAGGAAAAAAAACAACCACTCCAAATTTCATCCGTAGTAGTGGAAGATGTACATGAAAAAATTGTTAAGATGCTAAAAGAACAGGGATCTCACTTGAAAATGGTCCTGGTGCTGGCAAAACTCAAGATTGGCCCGCGCACAACATCTATGCCTCTGTCGTCTGATGCATTTAGCTTAAAACAAAACAAAAATGTCAAATACAGCACAAAGAATGCATTGCAGATCTAGAAAACAAAATTGCCATAACAGCAATGCATTAACTCTGTACTCCCAAATCTAAGATAAAAACACTCACTCCAGCTTTTTTTGTTTTAATGAAAGTACAAATCACAATATTAACAGTAACTATACTTAGAATATCCCAGAGGTACTGTGAATGTCACTGCTGCTTATTAATTGCATATATTTTTAATTGTATAAATTTTGTGCCATGCCAAACCCATTTTACCCTAAGTACAAGTTCCTTATTTACCCTACCTTTTTTGTTTTCAGTCACATCTCCTGCATTACATAACCTGCCACAAAATGGGTAATGGCTATGAATACAACCCTGCACTCCTGGCTGCCCGAAAGTCATAATCTCATGATAGTAACACCAAGCATTTTATGACCATCACTTGTGGCACAGTCCTACACGTCATCTCCAGTTGAGAGTTGTGTTGTACCTCTAGGACCATGGAGTTGAATTCTTTATCCTTGTACAGCTGTTTGGCACAGGCCAGGATGGTAGAGGTCTTTCCCGTACCAGGAGGCCCATAGAAAAGGAGATGAGGCAATCGGTCTTCACTGATGAATTTCTGAACTGAAAGGAGGATTTGTGACCGATATTTACATTTTAGTCTCAAGAAAAATTGTGATTTTATTAAGAATTGACGACTGCTGTATTTTCCATTGGGGTTAAATATTTTAAAGGCCCCAAACACACACAACTTACTTGTACTCAGAATGTCTTTATGTGAGATTAAGTCATCCAAAGTTTGTGGCCGGTATTTCTCAACCCTGTCGTAATTTCAGACACACAAAAGAAAGAAGTTATAGTGACCTATGCATTTCATTCAATGAATATTAAAAACCCCCCAGTAACAAAGTGATGTTAGTTCTGCAATGAACGCAAAGCGTTAAGACAGCGGAGCTGTCAGTTCTTGGCTAGCTAGCTACCTACATGATTAGCTCGTCAGATACTGCTGTAGGAGCAGGGAGTCATAGGGTTGAATGTATTTGGAAAAATAATGCTGGGAAATTTCCTGGCGTTAATTAGGTACCTTGTGGAGGAAAAAAACTAGACTCTAGCTACCTAACGATTAAACAGTTGTTAGGCTTGTTAACGACTACCAAGCACTAGATGTCCAGCTAAAAATTCTGAAATTAGCTGGCTAACATTGCCCTGCTAACGTTAGCTAGCCATGCAAAAGAGTTTCACTAAGCAAGACAAGCTAACACAGGTAATTTGTTTATGGCTAAGCAGTTAATGTTATTAAATATTAGGTACTCCACTGCGTAGGAACACTTGGACAAACTATATGGGCCTCTCTTCAAGATGCTACACAGACCTCCTCCAAATACAGCGAATATTATCTTAAATTAGCAAACGTCAAAAACGTCAGATAGCTAATTAACGTTAGCAAACTAAATCAAGCCTCCGTTAAGAATCAATTATACAGCTAGTATTATTCTAGAGTATTTATCTAGCGACACACCAAACGTTACCTACATTTTAAAAGCTTTAGCTTGCTAGCTACACATAATCCTGTGTGCAACGAATTTGAACATTATCCACCTAGCTAAAATACTAGCTAACTCAGATTCCGCACTAACCAAGCTAATTCCGAATTCATGATTAGTATAGAATAGATTAGCGGCTGCTGAGTTTACCAAGGCAAATTCCTTGATTGTAGTGGCGTTTTGCTTGTAGATGCCATGTCCTCCAGAAACTGACCAAAAGATTACTAATCATACGAAACAAATCGCTTCTTCTGTTGGCGCGCTTTCCCACATCCGCGCTGACCGTATAAACACGCCTATCCTGATGCCTTACAAACTGCTTCCCGGCAACATCACATCCAATCGGAACTCAATTTAGACCGGTAAGGGCGGGGTTAACTTCAAGGCGTATTTCAGTGTCTGCATGGCAGTGACAGACATTGTACTTTTATGTCATATCGTGGAACTGTGCTGCAGGAATCATATTTGCGGTCGCACTGGTTAATTTAATGTTAAAAGAAGATTGATGCTGTAAAAAATCCTGCACCTTTACCATTCGTAATTCAAGTTGCTCTGAACAGGCTATTTTCAACACAGTGGTTCATATGATGCCAGTGATCAGAAAATGCCAGTGTTCAAATGAATTAATTTTTTAGATATTAAAAGTTTTTTATATCACAAACGCTGGATAAATGTCAACCTACTTTTCTAATTTGTTTAAGGCTTTGAAGCATACAGCTCAGGATCTACTGAGGAATTTGTGTGCTTTTTAAAATGCATTGGACATATAAAGGATGGGCCACATAAACACAGGCCTATTCTTCAGTGTGTGTTTGAGTAAGTATCTGAGTAAGAATTAAGAGATCACTCTCTTGAGTTAAAACATGCCACTTTGTACTGAGAGCACATACCCTACCTCATTGGAATTCAGTGGGCTAAACTGTTTTGTAGCAAGCTGTATGTTTAATTCTCTCTTAAAAGATGGTTAGAAGCACCAGGTAGTTCAATAAGACTCGACACTGGATGATGTCTCTGCAGGTGACATGGAGGAAATGTCAAAATAATCTACAGGAGCCAACCACCTTCCTCATTCAAGATGACATGCTGATTAACTCCTCCAAAAATTTGTTTCCTCCTCCCACTTAAAAAAATACAAACTGTCACAATATGTAAGTCAGTACAGGCTGTACTTTGAACCTGTCCTATTCTGTGTTCTGAAGCTTCAATCAAACAGGACTTCCCCTTTGCAAAGATGTAAACACATGCAAGTGCAAAAGTGCAAATGCAACATGCAAAGTGATGCTACTGGGCGGACAAAATATAACACAATCAATGGTAGTTACAATAGAATGCTATATATACATTGTGGATGTGGTTTGAATATCCAAGTGCAGCATTATTCTATGAATATTTAACAAAATATTCAGCTATATGAGCTAAAGAAGAGGACAGTGCTGCAACCCAATACATTCACCCCACTCTTTTGCATTGTACCAGATACATTCACACCACGTATTATTATTATTACATTCACTAATGTATTTTATTCATGAAAAAAATATCTGGATAGCGAAGTATGCCCTTCTTTTGAAAAATTCAATACATGTAAATGAATACAGTGTGTATAAATATGCAAATGTATATGTAAATATACATCAGGTGCAAAGATTCACCGTCACAAAGGAAGATTTTAAAAGTAATGGCAACAGTAAATTGAGCTTAAAGTGGTTGGAGAGTTGAAGCTGTGAGCTCACTGCATTGATGCCTATCTCGCGAGAACTCCCTCCGCCCCATTCGATGCTGCTGCTTCTGTCGCCGTTGCTGCTGTTGCTGTGTATTTGATTGACAGGAAACATGTCGGTGTGGAGGGAGAGCGCCGGGATGCAGCTGCTGGCACGGGAGACGGGGAGTACCTGCACCCAATGCACACACCACCTTTAAATAACATTACAGCGCCGTTTCGTGTTTATCCATTGTGCAATAAGGCGTTAACTATCTATTTTTATCTTTCTAAGATCTACAAACGCTCAATGGATGCAGCAGAAGCAAACGCTCTGTTCTAATTTTTATTTCTCTTGAATATCTGTATATTGTGTTTGACTCAGCCCTCAGCATCAGTACCACTACCTGAACTACCCTGATGAAAACACTCCGTCAAGAGATACAAAAAGGACGATTACAATGGAGTCGCCTTCCAAATAGAATCGTCTTTTAAAAACACATTTAAATAATTGATACATATAGCCAGCTGCTTCTTACTTGTATTCAAAATTTTATTTCTGTTTTATCAGTTCGCTGATACATTTAGAAAGTATTTTCTAATAAAATTGAGAAAAGTAAAAATACAAACGACCACTGCTCGCAAACTATGGACGAGGAGAATATGACAAAAAGCGAAGAGCAGCATCTGAGTTTGCAAAAAGCCTTGCAGCAGTGCGAGCTGGTGCAAAATATGATAGACATTAGCATCTCCAGTTTGGAGGGTTTAAGGACCAAATGTGCCACATCCAACGACTTGACACAAAAAGAAATACGAACGCTGGAGGTAAGCATACATTTACTAGAATGAAAACCATTTTAAATGTAGCCATAACAGATTCGGTGGAAACGTATTGCTGTTTTCCTGTTAAATGCATTTATTCACACTTAGCAGTTATATTACATGTTAACGCCGGTTTAGTTGTCTGTTATTGGATTAATTTGACTATATTTGTTTATACAGCTATATCTGGGTTTGCGTGCAGTGTAATAAATTAAGAAGCTGCAGTGAGCTGTTGTGAGCTTGCGCATTCTGCAGGTGGTGGAAGAAAGGTGGCTCTAGCATACAATTTCCATCAGATTTTTACTGCAAATCTGAAGGCCGAAACTAGGAGGCTTTGTAAGCATTTTGTCGCGAATCTATATGCGAATTTCACGATTATCTCGCACTTACTAGTGTGCAAGTGTATTTTTGCTCAATCAGTGAAATTGCCTTAAAAATGTGACCCATTTAATTATCCCGCGGGGAACCGTATAAATAGCGTTATGTAACGTTTATTTTTTACACATGTTGTGTCTTTGGTGTCAAAACACGTTCGTCTTATTTTGGCCTTGTAAATAACCCAGAAGTTGTATATTCGCACATGCTGTCATGGTGGTTTAAACCAGCGACCTCCCAATGGGCATATCTGTAGGCGGGGAATTTTGAAAGTATCTGTACTCACTGGGTTTCCAAGTCAATATAAAACAGTCCGCTCGATACAAAATATGAAAGTATCAGTTGCAGAGGTTTCATTGGAAATATTAGAAATTGTTTATGCACCAGATGAGTTTGGATGTTCTCTGTTTGCGATTGAGTTGTCATAGTCTTGCAGTTGGTGCCCGAGAACAAAGTTATTAAAGACTAGTGAACAAAGAAATAAGCATTACAAACCCATGTAGCTGTACATCCCAATTTATTCATGTTTCAGATTCCTGGGTTTAGTATTGTTTATTGCAATTGATCATTGAAGGGGGAAACAAACAGAATGTGTGAAATGTGATGCACTGACGTTATTAAGAAATGGCTAAGCCTAAGCATGTCTAGTGGCCTGATATTGAGTTACTTTAAGTGTGTAGAACTTAATAACACTTATTTGCAGTATGAACACAATTGTTGGGCAAAACTGTCATAAGAGCTACACTTTAAAGCAGTTCTGTTCGCTTCTTCAGTTGCTGAGCCTGACTTTTAGAAAGTCATGGTCATTAAAAGGGGAGCACAAGGGTATGCTCCAATGGGTAAAATTTCCAGAGGGAAAGTGCAGACAGGCCACAAAAGTCAACTTTCTGAAATGGGGCAGTGCAGTTGGTGAAACTTGATGGGAATACACTACAGAGATGGAGTGGACTACAGATGAATTTGGCCTTGGGGTGGTTGTGTAAAGGCATCTAGAATCTCCAGCCTTGGGTTGAATATCCCAACATGACATCAGTCAGTGAGACAGGCTCTGGCATTTAACAGGGTCTGAATGGGGAAGAAGGTCCTCCAAAGATGTAAGCTTTTAAGATCCATGACACCTGAGATTTAGTATTACTAATACTTTAACAACTGACAGTTGCTGTTGTTGCTTCATTCATTACTTTTTTTGTTGGGGCCTCTATCCATCCAATCAGCTCACAATTTATTTCTTAATTCTTATTGATTAACACATTTAAAGTGTTTGTGCGTACTGTCTTGAGGAAATGAAAAAATGTTGAAAAAATGGGAAAAATTTAAATTTGTTGCTTAGATTCCATTGCTGTTATATATGACTGTGGCTGCAGGTTCATTTGCTCACTTTGTAAACTTTAAGTCTGTGTGTATTGTTGCATAATACTGTATATTATAATGTCAGAAGAAAAATGACGTTTGAATTTAACATTAACATTTAACATTTAACATCTTTAGCGTGGTCTTCATGAGGTCACTGTATCTGGCTTTTTTCTACTTCCTATGTGATTTGCTCACATTTGAGCAAAGTGGTTCATGCAAAGAAAATAGGTTTTACGAAGCTCCTGTCAGTGTTTACATCGTGTTTCCTTGCAATTACACAGTGAGTGAGAATTGAACAAGAAATGATGCTGATGTGCTGTGAAGAGAGGGTGAAACAGCAGTGGACTTTGGTCGTGTTTGTCTTTCTATTATTTGTTTTCAAGTTCATTTGCTGGGGATGGATGAAATGTGGCTTTTTTGCATTGTTTGATTAAGTCATGGCCTGAGAAAAAGAACAGTCAGCTTATGCTGGCTGTTTTTTGTTTTTCATTTTCAATCTGTTGCCATACTTACCAGTATGCAAATTGGTGGAGATTTACTTCCAGGTATGGGGATTTTGTATTGTGCTGACAGACTATGCATTTTTAAGATTTTCAGTGTGATATTCTCTTAACTTACATTGCAAAAGCATTATGACTTTCTGGAATCTCTAAGCAGCAACTTATCAATGTGCTTATAACTATTATGGTGCTGTATTTTTCCTGGAGTCTTGCATTATGAACTGTCCTTTAGCCAATCAAGGTGCTCATTTGAAAGCATTTTCTGGAAAACTGGAAAGAGTAGGTGGTTGTCTGATTTCTTTTGGTCAAAACTGATATTGTTGACAGAGCTGGACAGTGTTGTGTTTGGTTATCAAGAAGCTGTGGTGTAACAGTTTGACACAGGGGGCTGAGCTGTGTCATGCAGGGAAAAACAAGGTGGTGCTTGGAACACTAAAAATACACTTCTGGTATTGACAAGCGGCCCTGGTGCAGTCTGGAGGTGTGTTCTTGTTGGGGACCCAGCCAAATCACAAATCAGTCAAGAAAATGTAAGAAAATAGATATGGCACAGTGATATCAATTTAATATTAAGATAATAATATTTTTTATTAGCCACCGCAGAAGTTGAAAAAATGCCAACTTTTTCTACTGTAGGCATGTACTTGTCCTTTAAATACCGGTCTTCCTAATAACCATCTGTAGGAGGCCAAAGAAGACCATCGGAGCCAGGTTAGCGGATTTGGGTGTGTTTGTGTTGCACCTTACTTTGGATATGGATCCAGATGCATCAAGACTTTGTTATTTATTTGCTTTAAAAATGCTCTTGTTGACAGTGACTTACTGTTCTATCTCACGTACATTCAGCAATCCAGTTACACTATAGAGTTGGATTTTCCTAGAACAGTTGAGGTAAAATATCTTGCTTGAGGGTTAAACAGCAGCATCTGAGCAAAAGTCCAGTGTTCTAACTGCTGTGCCATAATTTTCTTTTCATAACGCTGTGGCAAACCTAACTGCTAGCATGGTTTTCAAGTCTGTCCCCAGTCTCCTAATCTCAGCTAGTTAATGACGTATAGTATTTCACCAAACTGGTCAGCGCCTTAGAGTGCCCTCTCTCAGGCTGTCATGTACCTGGGCTCTCTTTGTGATCATTTGTTTGGGTGCAGTTTCTGTCCAGTGTTTGTCCAATAGGCATCTACCTGTGTTTTATTACTTCAGAGGCCAGTGAGAACTATCTTCATTTTCTGTTTGTAGGAGTTTAACTATTGTAATGAAGATTTAACAATCTGTTGAAATGTTGACTTGTCAGTATTCAACCAGTCTGTGACATATGTGAAATTGATTTATTTTCAGGTGAGGGTTCAGGTGGCTTTTAAAATTATAACTGAGCATTTATGGAAACAATGCTTTAAAGGATTCCCCGTCTATATACCTCAGAGATAGTATATTCTTACCTGCTCAAAAATCTGTGTCTCCAGTCCTTATAATTGCATATTTTATAATTGCATACCCAGTTCATATTACATAGTCTGCTGTGGGCCTGTTTTAATTCTTCTGGTTTAATTTATTCTTGTTATATGCATACTCTGATTAAGTGCATAACATTACAACAGCTACAAACAATTATCAGGAGTCAACTGTAAGTGAGTGGCAAACCTAGTAACAGGAGTATAATGTATTTGGTGTGATAGTCCTCAGGATATCAAATTATATAGATCAGGAATGGCTGTGTCAGTAAATCTGATGAAGGGTCAGGCATGCCATATTTTTCCATGATTAAAAAAATGAAGATTAGCAGAGTAACATAAAAAGTAATCCTACTTTTAATGTTATTGATTTTAACTTATCACAGTTGCTTTTTGCCTTGGAGCTTTAAATCAATTGATCACTTGCACATTTGTGCAATCAGAAAGAAAATGCCCCCTCATACCCTCTAGTTTTAAGGGCATTAATGGTGATTCTTGGGAAAATCAAACTCAGAAAAAGCATCTGGTTTGGCATTAATATGTCGGCCTTGTAGAGTCAATTGACTTGGTGTGTCCAAATGAACACTTTCTCGGGGGTTAATTTCACATGCTTCTGTTCTTTTTCTAGAAAACTTGAAATCCATTTTGAACTCCAGTGAGATGCAGGGTTAATAATTATAATTCAAGGTAACCTTCTGATGTTTTTCAGGAGAAAAGCCATTTTCTGTACAGACTATACATATTGACATACTTTCTTTGAAGTGCAATATGACATATATGATGCATAATAAAAGATACATAGAGAATGTTCTTGGTTACAACACAACTGAAACAATGCAGCACAAACACAAAAATGACAAGTTTACATTCTCTAATTATATGTATATAATGTGTATTAATATTCAAGTAATTATGCGCTAGCCGTTCTCTTTCTTTATTCCCCTCAGGCAATTAGTGACATTGTTAATATGACAATACGGTCAGTATTTCACATTGAACCTCCTCCCCTATAGGCAAACATTTGTGGAATATTTGTTTTATTCATGAAATCTGAGGCCAGCTGATAATTGGTTGATTAAAAACATGGCCCACTTTGTGGGAAGTGCAGACATTTGATAACAACTCCCATACACTGTAGATATATTTCAAAATAGTTGTTTTACAAGCATTTATAGTGGATATGAAGAGACTATACAGTTTCGAAAAGTTAACATTGGCAGTGAGTTTTACGGTATGCTTGTATATCATAGGCTAAATGCTTGCTCTACACATCCAGTTGAGATATGGAAGTGTATTTCTTTATATGAATTCTACTAAGTATTAGTTGCATTGTTGAAAATGTTTTACGGTATTTTCCATTGCATTCACAATTATCTCTGTATCTTTCTGAAAGTGCAATGCAGGTTTCACCAGTTCAACAAAACATCACTGGAAAGTTGATTGAATTAAGCTGTTCTGTTGTACTAGAGGCATCTAAGCTGGCCATATCAATTGTAGTGCATACTACTGCTAAAAAAAGAATTATGTCATTGTCATGTGGGAGCTGTCCAATTTAGAATGCACATGTTTTTTAAACTCTGCTGAATTGTAGCTCCCAGATGTCTTGAAAAATTTAATGTTACTGTATATGGATGACAAAATAGCAACCTGCTCCCTTGCACTCTAGTAGACTGCCATGTGCCACACAATGTCTTGTATTCACAGCACACTTTGCTCAGAATTTTTAGGTTTCAGACAGTTTTTGTTACATAAACAATGACTTTGGCCCACTTCAGGAAAAGCTGAAAACATACATTTCTGCTGGCATGGCAACTACTAAGTGGTTAAACTCTAATAGTAGGGCCAGCAGCAAGACAGTAACCCCTCTGCTTGGTAGTATTTGAACCAGAAAATGAGTCTATTAGTTAGACAACCAAAATGCATTCCCACACAGCTCCCCACTAACTTAACACCAAATCAACTCATACTTTATCTTGGGCCAACCAGGATTCTTTTTTCTACTGCAAATAAAATTAGCATTAATTTTTCCTGTATATTTTTTGCAGTTTAATGAATAATTATTTCCAGTACAACCTTGTACTGCTAAACCCAAAGAAACAAATTAGACAATAAGCATAAACTTTCCCAAAAAACATGTTCAGTGAGGAAATTCAGCTATGTGGCTTCACTTAATGCATAAAAAGAAAGAAATTATAAACTACCAATCAACCATTTTACAAGAGCACACATTAATCAAACAAGTCTAAGTATGTAAATTATAGTTTGTGAGGGTTCAAGCATTGTAACATTTGACAACCTACAGCAACTGTTATACAAATTAATTGAAATTGTGTCATATCTATTTATTTTCTTATAATTTCTCTCATATAATTTACATTATAAGTTCATACTACATAAATGATTATTATATCTGTAAAGTACATATTTTCATTAACTTATTTCAAGACTGTTTAAACTTTCAGGGCTTTTGCACATGCCTGTAGTGTTCAGATGCTCATCCACTTGCATGCAGAATGGGAACACTGGGGCAGATATGAGATGAGAGATTCAGAGGTATTTGATGGCTAAGCTCCTCCCATGGAGGCAGATTTGTAAAATGGCTTCAAGAGTAAATGTACCCTGGCCAGAATGTAGCCCACTACCCCATGCTTTTTATATTCATTATGGCAATACCAATGTTTAACTTCTACAAAAATCCAAAACTTTGTGTCAGAAAGTTAATTGATTTAATCTTGCTGATTCTGTAATTAATTGCGATTAATTTATAAACTAATTACAGGTTTTAATAAATCCACCTTCACTGAGCTGATCAGGGGAATTACGTGATTCTTAGCAGCATTTTCACATGTTAGGAAACATCATCTAGTGCAGGGAATGGATAGCATTAATCTCATTTTGCAAGTGATACGGTAGAAGGCCAAGGGCGAGAATGTTGATTGGCCCATGGGAAGGGGCTTCCAAATGGCACTGTTCAACCAATGTACACATCTGTGTAGTATTTGCAGAGAAGTGCCTAGTTTGATCATATGTCAGCATTCTTTGGAGTTTACTCAGATAGCAGATCACCTATATTGTGTGGAAGATATGCAGCTTCCATTATCTTTTGTATCGTCCTTTCCAGCCATGACTCACTCATGTCTTGAGTTTCTTTCAGTTTTAGGTGACACTGGCAGCCTGAATTTTCCAAAAAATTATTTGATTTGCTACCTGTTTCTGTCTTGAAAATGTTGCAGTGCAAAGTGCATTTGCAAAATGTAGTCATCCCCTCATTAAACCTTATGACTGTTAAAAACTCTGTATTAGGATATTCACTGTAATAATGCTTTCTTTTTCCAGTCATTGGTTTACAGCATGTCTATTTTGGTAGCTACTGCATGCACACACTGAAACTGAATATAACTCTTCTAAAAATAATGATACTACAGGTACATATGCACTACATATTTCAGCTTTGACCTGGCTAACGCTGAATCAGATGCTAGTAGTAGTTTTTGTCAGGTTAGTGCACACTTCATTACATGTGCACAAAACAAGCAGCAGTGGAACACAAATTACTTCTTATTTCATAGTGTTCACTCTACAAGTATTTTTACTTTGGGGAAGTATTTTGTGTTGGGATGGGGTGGCAGTGTAGCATAATGGTTAAGGAGTGGGACTTGTAACCGAAAGACCGCCAGTTTGATTCCCCGCTGGGGCACTGCTGCTGTACCCTTGGGCAAGGTACTTAACCCACAGTTGCCTCAGTAAATATCCAGCTGTATAAATGGATAACATTGTTAAAAAAAAAAAAAACTGTAACTGATGTAAGTTGCTCTGGATAAGAGTGCCAGCTAAATGCCACTAATGTAATGTAATGATATTGGGAAATCAACTCATGGAAACCCTTAGTGTATGTGTGCATTGACTGGACACTTAGCTTAACATAATAAGACAGAACTGCATGAAGTAAGAATTCAGACGTGTATCAAGTTTGACTCGTGGTTTTTGCTCATTTTTATTTTTTTTATTGGGTTAGAAAGCTGTAGGGTTTTTGAAAACGAGTGACTTTTTGAACCACCAGGGTGGCATGGTTGTGAATTCTAACACATGTACTGCAACACTTACACTTCTTGATGTCTGTTCTCACAATCTCTAAGCAAGTCACTGTGAATGCATTAAAGTGGGCTACCCAACTCTAGAGTGGTAATGTAAGCATATATATTGCTTGGGTTATTTTAATTAGGTAATTTTATACTGACACAGTCTGATACATTCTTTGGCATCAGTATGTGGACATTATGATCATTTACACATTTTCCCATCTACATATCCATTCGGGAACCAATAGTGGCCCCATTTTTGTCCATAAACTCTGAAGGAGTCATTCATTTCATTTGTGATGAATCACATGGAACAAGCAGGATCCCTAGCCCAGATGTGCATGTCTGTACTTGTCCCCCAGTGGTGGAGTGAACTTCCAACACAGACTGAAGACCTACCTCTTTACATTACATTATAACATTACTGGACTTTAGCAGACACTCTTATCCAGAGCAACTTACATCAGTTACAGTTTCTTTTTGCAGTGGGGCAATTGAGGCAATTGTGGCGCTAAAAATGAGAGGTGGCAGTGTAATGCTTTAATGACTCGTCTGTCAATTCGAAACATAGATCCACTGAAAATTTATTTGACAACTACTTTGTCAAAAAGGATTGACTTTAAATAATTAGTTGAATACTGCAATGCCATGTGCATGTAGAATGGCATCCTTGCAGGAAGCACCCAGCCCCCTCCCCACATCTGTTATTTCTGAATTTTTACTGGTGTGACCTGGGGGAGATGTTCAAGGTATAAGTTAATTTTAATAGCCCCCAAACCCTACCCTACTCTACCCTAATGGTTATTGATGAGATCTAAGTTGCTGATTATCTTTTTCGTAGATAGTTATGCAGGAAAATGTGTATTGCTCTAACTTTCTGTAGCTTACCTCCACAAGCCCAGGTTCGAAGTCTGTTGGCAAATTAAGTTATCCACAAGTCACCCAAGGTCTGTTGGTTTTTATTCTGTGAATGTCTGGAAAAAGTCTTTTCTAGAAATTTGCGTCTGGACCTGCATTCAGTTGCATCAAAGAAGGATAGCAGTTAGCTAACTAAAACTGATAGCAGTTAGCTAACTAAAACTGTCCTGCTAAATGCACAGTATGTAGGGCCAAATGAATTCAGTTCTATTATTTTAAATTTTTGAGATATATTTTCTTGATTTCTGTTTTCTTGGTTTTAAAAACCACCTTTTCCATTTTCATTGTAAAAATGTCCAGATATTCATCTTTTTAGTAAATAATTGGAAAAAACACATGGCATTTTGACTTCAGCTATTTATTGAAGTGCTTAAATTGAGAAAAGAATAATTCATATTAACAATGGAATGAAAATTTAAAAAATGACATAGTTCTGTATTTTCAATGGACCATATCTATTTTTCCTGCAGTTTTAAAGATGCAAATTTAAATGTTTCTGTGCAACATTTATGGAACAGTGAATTCATAAAAATAACTGTGATACTCATCTTCCCTGAACCTTGTAGAGAGGACTGTATTTCTGAGTTTCTTTACTGCTTTCTCTGGAGCTTCTTTTATACATAATAGGAGTTAATAGCCAGCTAGGAATGTGTGCACTAGCTGTGTAGCTCAAGTGAATGTCTCTGCATTATGGCATCATGCCACACTGCTGCTAAGTTACTGAGCACCTGCTCACAGCTCCGCACTCTACTTCTCTAATCAGGGTCAGAGATTGCTTTGTCAGGGCATTCAGGATTTACAACATGTTTGTGACATTTACCAGATGGAATTTTGTGGCAACTAAACAAATTCTGTAATGAATCACAGATTCTGTTAACTCCTCCATTCTCATGGTATTCATTTGGCCCTAAGTACAGTAGTCACAAGTAGCAATTCATGTCATGTCAAGACAAACTACACTGCTAGCTAAAAAGGTTTTTGTGTGTAAGTTTATTTGTCAGTCCTTCCATGTGATGT
The DNA here is from genome assembly GCA_019176425.1 of Megalops atlanticus. Classification (NCBI taxonomy): domain Eukaryota; kingdom Metazoa; phylum Chordata; class Actinopteri; order Elopiformes; family Megalopidae; genus Megalops; species Megalops atlanticus. Next base: position 18,003,411 of record CM032878.1, on the reverse strand, counting down.
CCTGCTTGTGTCATTTTTTGTCTTCCGGTCTGTCAGTGTGGGTGTGTCATTTGTTTTGTTTTTCTTGGTGCATGTGCTTTCATTTGTTTTCAGCCATCGCCCCACCTCCTGTCCCGCCTATCTGCCCTGCTGCCACACCCACCACCTGAAGCCCATCCTGCACACCTGGTCCCTGTTGTCTCATCATCAGTCTGTACACCCCTCTATCTGTTCTGTTTCTTTGCCAGTTCGTCACAGTGTTTCAGTCTGTTTCATTCCCGCCTGTTTGTTGTTTGCTTGCTCTGGGTTTTTTTTTTTTTTTTTTGACTCTCTGCCTGTTTCGTTGGATCTTGACCCTTGCCTAGTGTTTTGGATTTTCTGCTTGTGGATTCTCTGGTTTTGACTCGGACTGTTCTGTTACTACGATTTTGGATATCCCTCAATAAACGCCTGGGTTGTCATCCCGGTCTGTGCCTGGGTCCTTCTACCTGAAAGCCTGACATTATTACAATGAGAAGTCATTAGTTGCAGGTTTGAAGGTAGAAGTGTGGGCGGAGACAGTGCTTTTAAATTAACAAAAAAGTTTTACATTTTTGCACAGACAGACAAACAGGGTAAAATCATGACATGATGTCTTCTTAAAGATTTAGGTAAAAGATCCCATACTACTGTGGTATCTTTTCGGCAACTTGAAAGGAAAACATCTGTACGTTTAAATACTTTGCCATTGAGCTAAGGTAAGGTAAAGGTCACTTGACTTTTTTGTTTTTACTGCCATCGAGAGAAAGCTAGGGGATCATGATGATTATCCTGTTGCTTGTTAGTGAATGACATGTTGTATGCCCTCTAACTCGCTGTCATTTAAACTTCAAAGAGTGGGTGAATGTAGAAAAATTACCAATCGGTGTTAGGGAAACAGTACACAGGGCCCATGTGTTGTCATTTAAAAACTTCTGTTCTACATTTGGAGTTGTTTGCAAACTCTGAATGGATTAACTGTCATCTTACCTACCAGTTTGCTTTTAATAGTCTGGAAAGGAAACTTGTTTTGCAAGTGGGTGATAGTTCCTCAGATTTTCTTATTGTTCTGGTTCAGGTGTTGCCTATTTGGCTGGTAGCATTATCAAATAAGATCACATGTCACCTAGTACATTTTTGATTAATTACCATGTTTTCATTCACTATCATGTTTAATTGAAGACTGAATTTGGTTCAGTTTGTCTAGTAAATGATATTTCATAGCTCTTATTGCCATTGCCATGGCTCTCCATATAGCCAAAATGGTTATGTGAAAGAAATGTTTATACAGTGACAGTGGCTTGGAGGAGACCCCCCCCCCAATAATTCAGGCTCTTAATGTACAAAACTGCATCTTAGTGCAGTGGGGGTCATATTTATGTAGTCCAACTTTCAAGCTCAGAGGCAAGATTCAAATGCTGCTATCAGAAAGGATGGCCTGCTCAGTTTGGTATTTAGCACATGTGGTACACAGGCAAGTGGGAATACTTATTTAATGAGGAAAAGGTGAGAGAGGGACTCAGCACATCCCAATCAGGGTGCCTGCCACATTACCTTGAGATGTTTGAACCAGAGCCATGGCACAGTCACTTACACTGGTAGTTGGAAGTGGTGCAGCACTAGAATATAGGCATTTTGTATGTTAAAGTAGAGCTTTAACTTTAATGGTCCATTTATGTTCAATAATGGGGAAAAAACAAAAAAGCATCTCAAAAATCAGAGTTCACGGCACTTAACTTCAGTGTTTGTTTCAGTGTTTGGTTAATTATTTGGCACATTTAAACAACTACAAAAAAAGTGACCAAATCAAAATAAATATAGCCTCAATATATGCTGATATTCACCACAGCCAGTATTAAAATTAAAATTCAGTGATTAAAACAGTGAGTTTACTGTTAATTCCTCATTATGATGGTAAATTTATTCACATATTCACCTTCATGGGCTATTTCTATTCATATTTATATTTTACTTATTATGTGCATTTTTGGATTTGTGGAACTTTTCCTCATTACAATTTATCTTATTTATGTTAATACAGACCTATTTTTCAAAATGAGACTTATAAGTGATATCAAGGAAAAGAATACACAGTGAACGCAGTCTACGCAGACATAAAAAAATATGGAATATGAAACCAGAACGATGATCTTTATTTGACAAGTTTTCATTCTTGTTATTTTTTAATCTACTTGCATTCTACTTGCAGAATACTTGAGTGACATTATTCATTGCAACCTACACTGGACATAGATAAACTGGACCTACTTAAAATTCACATAAATGGCACTGTTGAGCGATGATGCAGGCAACAGTACTTAAGTGTTGTCAATGGCACTGAGGAAACAAGCAAGTTCATGCTTGCCTAGAAACTCCTAATTAGCTTGCTCTGGCTTGGTGGTTATTAAAGGAAATTTAGACTATGCAGAAGTTTTCCTGACCTGAGCCTCAAAAGGCAAAAATGGCAGCTGCTTGGGAAACACCTATGAACAATAGCTGCTGGCAAAGGACAAAAGGACTGTTCTTGTGGAGGGAGGTACATTCTTTACGTTCATGCATCCATATTCCATGGAACATCTATTAGAGAAGGGTTTGTGAAGGTCTGTGACCATGTATAGAGATTGGTAGTCTTACTTGGTATCACAGGTTCTCTTCAGCTCTGAGATAGTAACACTGTATTGATCGCAATACATACCTTGTGTGAATTACCTGTATTAGTACTTTTGCTCATAATAACCCCCTGTAATTACAAGTCTGTAACAAGGTATGTAATGGTTAAGCGCAAGTTGGTTTGTAGGGTAAGAGGTTTGTGGAACTGTGAAAACGCAAAACAGTGGGCCAGAAAAGTGTTTAATGAGTTGCAGGTGTGAGGAAAGTGTGACTGTGTATGACCAAGCAGAATGAAGTCTCATTCCTCTCACAGTCTGATGACTATACCCATCTACCAACAGCAGACAGTATAAATGTCTGGTACTTTAAATTGTTTGAAGTAATGGCAACCTGGCAGAGAAAATGCTATATAAATAGGGCGTATAACGATTTCTTAAATGATACACCTGGCTTGATTGTTTTATTACATGCTCTCTACTACCTCAATTTGTTTGCCATTGTTTTAGGTTCATTACAAACTAAGGACTGTATTTATACAGTGTAGGGTTCACTTACTTTAGCTTGTAATTTAGTTATTTCTAGGAGCATTTTTACCTACTAGCAGATTTGGTATTTGGATACAGCAAGCTATGACAGCTGCCATACCTTATGTCTCAGTACATCTGAAACAAAATAATCCTTGCAGCAAAACTTGTTTATGTTTTCTCAGACAGTACACACAGTATTCTCTCAGTCAGACACACTGTGTCAGAACTGCAGTTCAAAGAACTGCAGAGTGTGCTTTAGAGAATAATGCCTGAAAATTATTTTCTCGTTAATAATCAATATGTTTTTATTGTCAGTTAATGTCATTTTTATTTTAACAAGCTAGATATGTTACCATGATTGGTACATTCAACAGACACAAGTGTTAAATAATAAGTAGGATGTGCTGCTGTAATTAGGGTAATCTAAACTATTTTAAGTTGTGCTTTCATGGTACTGGCAGAGGAGTATCGTGAAAGTGTAATCCTGATGTTAATCCAGTTTTTTGCTTAGAGCTTCTACTGTTAGTGACGTTAAATTGAATGAAATGATGGCACAAAATGTTATGTAGATCATGTAATTTTAAATTGTGTGTTGTCACTGTAGTATGGTTGGTATTGCATTCTACCTGGATGCTGATCAAATGGACCCCCAGATGGCGACAGATGACATAGTTGACAATGGTCCTTACGTCAGGTTTCAATTGATGTGACCTCAGCCGACAGCCAATTGGGAGTTACACCACAGTACGCTGGACTCACCCAGTAGTATATAAGGACAAAGCAGCTGTCACCTGTACAGCAGTAGGAAGGGGATGTGGACAAGGGAAGTGGGCTAATCACTGAGTTTACTACAGGAATTGCCACCACAGCTGCTCTGGATGTGCCTCCTCAGAAATCAAGAGCAAAATCATGTGGAGTGTTGTACTCACTGCCTTCACATTTGGCTCCCCCTGAGGATCAAAAGCGTATTCCATTACTAGTTGGTTGTCTACTACAGCTGTTTTGTTTGCATTCACGCCCTATCTCTCTTGTTGTGGTTGTGGGGCAGATATGTCAGAAACCTAAGCATTTTGTGCTTGGCTGTCAGTGTTATAGTATTCAAACTATTTGTTGGGTTAATTATTGCCATTCAAATAGGAGGTGGAGTCAAGTAGTGTGATGAGGCTGATTGATTGATTGAATTCTCAATGTTACAGGCCATGCAGGACAGCCAATCTCTATTTTTTTTTTCTTTCATGTTTGTTCAGGGATTAAATACATAGTTAGGACTTTTAAACTCCAGTTTAAAAACAACCAGCACTTTCATTGATATTGCTGATTAAATGTTGATTACCAACAAATGTTTTTCCTCATTTATCATAGTTCACCATTTTATGATAAAATTCCCTCTATCATATCACTGGCTTTTTGCCAGATCTCAGGTAGAGCACAGTCAAAGAGTAAACTCTGATGTTGAAAATTGTCACTGTGTCCAGCATATTTGCAATTATGGTGGGAATTGTTTCACTACCACCCATTGCCCCAATACACTGGACAAAGCCCTCATGCAGACAGGAGGAAAATTGCTGCTGTTGCCATTTTTGCTGACTGTGCTGACATAAAATTACCAAACACGACTGCTCCGGCGGCACTTACTGATTGCACTGTGCTTTTGTACTAAAACTTGAGTGCTTTATCTACTTGTGTTTTCTTTTTCTTCACAAATGAAACAATGGTGGAAAAAGATTTTTGGAGTGATTTCAGTGAGTTTTCAAAAAGTCTTTTTTTGACTCAAGAATCTTGCCTGAGGATGGGTCATCATCCCTAAAAATGTGCCAGCATTATATAGTATAAAGATTAGTTATACAGAATGAGATTTTAATGAAGTGAAATTTTGTAAATTGCAATTCTGTTCACTTTAGGATACATATGAAAACATATGTTAAGTGAGTAAATATGTATTAATTGGTCTATCAAAGTAAAGGTCTAGACCAAGATGAAATCTAACTGCAATGTGCTTTTCCTTAACTTAAACTAACAAATTTATGCAAGTGTTATTTATTTTTTTTGATATGTACATAACACATTGAGGTTGGGGATCAGTAGAATTAAGAAAAAAGGCAAGGAATTGAAATCTTCCATACTGTATCATGCAGCTAATCAAATTCTGTGGCATTGACGAATTTTCAAAGTGATATCCTTGAATTTTATCTTTGAAAGAGGAATAACTTTCTGGTGAGGAACACTTTCTCACAACTACTGCTTATGGGATGGAAAACCCACTTTAACCATTTCATCAGGGAAATGGATGTTTTTTCCATGTGATTTATTTATTTGTTTGTTTGTGTGTTTGTCAGCTTATTTATTATGCATGTGTCTATGTGTGCATGTATGTATTTATTTATTCATATATGCAGCCTTGTATTTGTTTACTCTTTTGGGTTCATAACCAGGTCTCAATGGGGAGGAGAACATGTCCTTTTACAGCAGCTTACCTTATTTTTCATTAATTTTTTATTACTACTTGTTCCAAACTAAACTATTCTTTTTTGCTTCCTTCATAAGGAGCTTCCATTAGACATTATTGTATGAGTGTATTGAACGCCTAGTCTTGTAAATTTTGCCACTAGCAAACTCAGTAGTATTCAGTATATTCAACTGATTATAGTGTTTTATGCTAATTAATTTTTATATATGATCTATAATTTACATGGGAAACACTGAAACAATGAATCCTGCATCAAATCAAAGCTGAAGATCCTATGAAAACTTTTGACATCTAAAGGGCCTCAAGCAATATGGATTTGCAATAAATTATTATTACTAGTAGTGGTGGTACGTCTGTGCCATTTTTGTGTCCTGGTTGTCTATCAGACCAGTTGCATATGGCTTTTTGAAATCTGGCTCTGTTTTTTGGTGTTTATTACCTGTTTAAATGTTTTCTCCTGCCCTCTCCTAGAAGTGTCATTAGTGGTGTTGCTTGCAAAATTATTCTAGCCCGAATCAAACCTTTAAAACAGTGATGAGGCTTTCTGAATGTTAGAATAGTGTGTTTTATAGTTGGAAACTATAAAATAGTTGGAAGTCTTAGTTAGAAGTCTTAGACGTCTATAGTTGGAAATCTTAAAATCGTCTTTAGACTTGTTTTTGACAACTGAGATTCACGGAACTAATAGAAACCCTGACAATACTAGCAAAATTTGCACAAAAATGTGTGTATTGTTTGAAATTAAACTGCATCAGTAATAATATACATTAATAAAATACACATATATGTTCAAATTTCCAATATATTGATTGATTTTGAATGTAATTTTGTGAGACTTATACATGTATTCATGTCAGTGTTTGGATTAGTTTGCATGTCATTGTATTTGTACATGCAGCCCAGAGAGAGTGTTTGGTTGGACACAGTAAGCAAATATCATGTGAGTGACTGCATAGCAGCGGGACTCCAGTGAGTGATGATTCTGTGTGGTGCGGTGTGATGTCACAAAGGAATCATTCCAGGCCTATGAAAGAGGCTGATGAAGGAGCTAGAGTTGGCACCAACTGTGAAACACACCTTAAAATTGTCCAGTAAAATTAAACGGTACCATTATCCTTAGTTTTAGTGGCCCAACAATATTATGCTCCCTATGAAATTTTTAGTTTTGCAGATGATGATCATATCATTTTTTTCCCTTCGATTTTTGTGTGCTCGTCAATTGGTGAATTGAAAGAATGTGTATTAAATGTCCAGACAGTAATGAATGAACCATTTGCTATTTAGCACACTAATTGGGAACTAATTACGCTTATTTGTGCTTTCATTTATCTTCTAGGCTGTTTTTTGTAGCCACCGTCTACCACAGCTTTTAGTGCTTTGATTTTTTTTGTTCATTCATATGTTTGCTGGTTTCTGTGTGAGACTTGGTTTGAACTGTTGATCTGAACCTCGTTGCATTTTGTGGGACATTATTATAAAGATAGGATGTGTAAATCACCATCACATTTCCTTTTAGTAAGCATTGATTTACTGCTAGGTCCCAATCTGCCTCATCACACTAAGGAACACCCTCTAGTGTGTAGGGCATGTCACGTTGAACACACAAAATGCAGGCTGAAGAGCTAAAAGGCCATGTTTGCAAGGCAGCCAATGCCCCTTACTTTCCATTGGTTTTATTTTCTCATAGATCTGCTATTTGTGCCTCTCAGCCTTAATTGGTCTGGAATAAGTCTGAATTCATTGTGATGTGTCTGATTCTGATTTAGATTAAGCTAGTCAGATTAAATATTTATCTGGAAAGGTCTGTTTGTTGCCATTTGTCTTTATTTTAGAAATGGTCGGCATGCTAACACATTTTTTTTCTGTCCATCTAGTGGCTGAAGTTGCTCATTACAACTTCTGACATAGCAGTGAAGTCTCATTTCACATTTAGTGATTCAATTACCAGAGCTGATATAATACAAATGAAACAGGAAAACAAATGAAATAGGACACATGGAATAAAACACAGATATGGGAAAAAAACTGCCTGTATGGATTAAGTGCTTACGTGTAGTTGGGGCTCAGCTATGTGAATTAATTGAGCTTAAGTGCATTCGAGTGTAGAGGCTAGTTAAAAAGAACAAGGAATTACAATCAGGAATTAAGCTCTGGGCCTACTGAGGGCAGTGTTGCTTTGCTGTGTTGTAGAGTGTGTGTGTGTGTGTGTGTGTGTGTGTGTTGGGGGAAGGGGTGTGTATCCCAGACCTAAAACATGGTTTTCACTGTGTTTACAGGGCAAGCTGGTGAAGTACTTCAGCCGGCAGCTGTCCTGCAAGCGGAAGGTGGCCTTACAGGAGCGCAACGCTGAGCTGGAGGAATTCCCCCACCTGGCCCACTGGCTCCGCATTGTCAACATGAGGAAGGAGGTCATGGAGGTTCGCTGCACTTTGTGCATTTTTATGGGTGTCAGTGTATGTGTGGTCTCCACAGGACTATTGGCTTGAAGCATTGAAGGCTTGAAGCATTAACAAAGATAATAATTATAAGTAATAATAAATTTTTTATTATTATTACTCACTACTGTTATTGTTGTCATTATTGTTATATGACCTCTAATGTTGATAAAGAAAAAATGGCTAGGCATTGGTTTAAACAAATATTGATATGTCACTAGAAAAAAATGATACAACCCAGTTTCATGCAAGTAAAAGGACATCGGTGTGGTGAATTTGTAAATCTGGTGTGAACTTTTATTTAGAAAATGTGCTGCCTCTGAAACCTGTGTGAGCCACAATGAGCTAAATAAGAACAATTAGTTGTAGATGCTGCAAGGAATTAGATTAAATTTATAGTCACATAGTTTCAGGCTGAAAGTGGACCTTTGGCCTTATATTTGTAAATGTTTATCCTAGACAACACACCTTGGCTGTGGTTCAAGCTGAAAACTAGCTCTAAGAACAGGATCAAAATTAATTATTACCACTTGTTTTAGATAACATCCTTCCTCTTGATTTGTAGCTTTTGTGCTAAGAACTGTTGTTCCTAAGAACTGCTGTCTATTAAGCCTTTTTTCATTGGTCATTAGACATGTATTAGATATTACAAGATTTCCTTTACCAGTCTTACATTATGGCTGTGTCTTGGTTTAGACATTGTTGGCATTCTTATCATACATTCATACATTTTCTTCTTTTAAAATATCTTATGAGCTTTTGGTCAGTGTATCTGACAAACTTTCAGAGTATCTCTAATGGGTAGGAGGTATGTTGGTGTGTTAGTAAGTATACCATGCATAAGTTATTTAAGGTGTCTGGATCATACTTTAACCTGAGCTTCATTCAGATCAAATTTTCTGACCCACTGGCTCCTCACAAATACCTGAATTGATGCTGAGAGGATTTTTCTGTCATTCTACATAGTCATTTATAATACCCAGCTGAAATACCCATAATACCTTTGATTTACGGTTAGAGCTTCATTCTAATTCATTCCAGTTGAATAACTGATGTAGTGCTACTCATAGGAACCTTATGACCAGCTTTCTGAAAGTTATTTTATTTTGCTATACTTTTTTGCCTGACTTCCTCCCCATCCTGTCTCCATTCTGTGTGATTCCAGGAAATTGGCCCAGGTCAGCTGACCCTGGAGGAGCTGCTGGAGATGAACGACGAGCAGGTGTGTGAGACCGTGCAGAAGTTTGGTGCCAACGCGGAGGAGTGCGCTCGGCTCAACGCTGCCCTCTCCTGTCTGCGCAGCGTCCACAAATCAGGTGAGAAGCCGTGCGTCGACCAAAGCAACACAAGGCAGGGTGAAGGAAAAATCAAGGTGCACTTGGAAGGGTTAATGTCCTGCATTGTGTCTGTCCAGAATGATCTATTGTATGTATCCTAGACTTGCCCCTTCAAGGTGGATAGACACATGGTGGTTTCCTGACACTAATGCCCTTAATCGTTATTGTGCTGGCAACTTGACATGCATGAGTGGTTGTTAGCATTTATTGGAAGATTAACCTGTATGAAATCTGTCAAAAATGTACCCATTTTGACATTAACAAAACCTCAAAAGTACTCTCATGTCATTCTGCAGTGGTTATGATGAAGTTATATTTTGAATATAGTGTGAATAACTACATGGATATATCACTGTATCTTCTTCAGAATGCATGCAGAGTAATTCAAACCAATGTAGAAAACATCAATTTTCTTTTACAAAAATTATTATTTGCAAAAGTATGTACCTTGTACATAAAATTTTGTTAATTTATGTGCTTATTTTATAAATATTACTTTGATGATATATTTATACACCCACGGTCCTACTGGAATATTACTCATGATTTTCCATTAGTATCAGCACTGTAGGATGGTAGAAAATTATTTAATTAGCAAGAATCTGCTTAAACCTTTCAACTCTGTGTTGTGCCTTCAACAGTGACAAGAATATCATACAATTAATGGAAGATTATGACAGCGTTCAAAATTACAAAACTTCTAAAAATGGAAAATCCACAATAATTTTCAGCTTATTAAAGCCAAACTAAATAAATATTACCCTATGTTTATGTTCTCCTTTTTTCTGTTGTATTTATAGAAAGTCCCACATGTGTAACATTTTTCTTGCAAAAGAGCTGACATGTTGGTGATGTAATGAATATTCATTCAGAAGATGTTTTCAGCAATTCTGAGTGAAATATTTGTCATGTCACTAACATTCATAATGCTTGCCTGAGATTTAAGTGAGACAGAGAGTGCTTGTGTCTTGAGAGATGTGTTGTTGATAAGATGTAAGCTTGTGTCAAAGTCATCTCAGAGATGTTGCCTCTGATGTGTAGAAACACTTGTCATCCAAATGTACATTTCAAGTGTATTAGATGTTTATGAGGTAGACTCCACAGACAATTATTTCCAAATGCTAATTTTTCAATTTAAAAAAAAATTCAAAATGCATGCAGTCTTCCATTTGTCACTTTCTGAGAAAGGAGTTGATTAAAAAGCTCCTATGAAAGTTTGGATACACATGTAATTTAGAGGGGTCAGGGAATATGTGTGTTTGGTTGTTCATAAATAGCATCTAACATGAAACACTCAAAAAACAATTGATACAGATTTTAAAATGAAAAAAGAATGCATACTCATTCCAAGCTCCCATTCTAATGAGTTCCCCATTAGAGTTTTCCCCAATTGATTCTAATTTTCTGCTCTCATTCTTATATGCAAGGCAAAATGGGGATAAATAATGTTTTAAAAGAATAGTGTGTCAGTACTCAGTGCCCAAATACTCATGCCTGTTTGAAATGGGTTAATCAAATATATAAACTGTTGTTTATATCCATAGTACAAATAGTTATGTCTTTAAATAAAATTCTGTGTATGATAATTTGCTTTGAAATCTGTTGGCTAAAAAGTCAGATAATAGCCCCACAGGTTATTGTATGACCCTTCACTAAATAAACAAAATGTTAAAATTTCACAGTGAACATCAAGCATGACTTTTTGTTAAATATATTTTCTATCTATCAGTAGCTTCATCCATGGTGTCCATAGTAGGATGATAATGATGATGAATGAACTTGTACTTAAAAGTATTGTACTTTACAGGAATTTGTTTTGCAGCTGTGTCTCTGTGCAAATTTATCACAGAATACATGACTTGCCACCTAAAATTCAATGACAAAGATTAAAGAGTCTGTATAAACTAAACATGCATGTAAATAACAAGGGTCAAAACCCAGATGCAGATGTGATACTTCTTAACAGTTTTTTAACAGTCTAATTTTTATTTTATTATTATTTTTTTAAATGGCAATGGTTGTGATAGGAGATCATGACAGGTCTAATACTGCATTGCACAGTACGGAACAGCACAGAAATGCTCTCTGTGCCAAAACCATACATATAGACAAGAATGCCATGCTAAGTATTGAAAGTCATTCATATTACAAAGCACACACAAAGCTTTTCAATCTGCGTTTTATGAATATGTCACGATACAAGGAAAATGGAAAATATTTGGCTGTCTGGATTGTTCTGCTGGCTTAGTAAGTAGCGCGGCATCTCAGTGAACCACCATAGAACTGGCTGTTGAGTACAAGTCCTCTTGTCCTATAATGTTCTGGCTATTGAAGCTACTTATGTTTTTTAAATTTTTTATTTACACCACAATGACCAGCAGACTGTTATATGTGGTATTTTGTCTAGACAGAAACCAAGATTGCTATGAATTTAAAAGAAAATATCTAGCTAGAAAATGCGTGCAACAACAAAAACTATCATTTCACAAATGTTGCCGAACATTTTTGTGGTGTTATTTGTAATTAGTAATCTATCTGACCGATTATCGAGGAAACTGGTGGCTGGCGGTGTGTATTGTAGTTATGGCTCTATAACTGATACTTTCCAAGCATTAGTCAAAAGACCAGACACAGCGGCGTAACAGTTAGCCTAGTAGGACAATGTCCAAAGGGATTCAATACCATATTTGCTCAGACATAGACTCTTGTCATAGGCTGGAAGGTAAGCATAAGGTACTCAGTTTTCAATTTTTAAGGAAGCTAAAGTATACTGCTTTTTGTCTTTCCTGTTTCAGTTGCATAAACCCTTTACTTAACTAATTCTCTTGATATGGGAGTATACAAGAAAACAATGTCAGGTATTTGCTCTGTCATTTTTTCCCTAGCTGTCCAACTGGTGTTTCCTTCTGTGCAGTTCTTGTGATCAATCCCCCAGGGATTACCTTGGTCACTGTGCTTTGATAAACCTCGCAGAGTTTGTTCTGCATTTGAAATGGTATTAGGCCATAATTCTTCACAGCCATGAAACACTTTATACTTTTGACATACATTTTTGTGACCAACCAGACAAATTCTTTCGGTTTTGGTCATTTTAGGTCATTGTTGTCTGATATAATTGTAGTCACTGGTTGACTGATACACCCTGGGAATTTAATGAAAACTCATCTCATTTAAATAAGTATCTGAAGTGTTTTCTTAATGTTTTCCTATGTGACAGATCATCAACGATTCTAATGTAACCTGTCTGATATTCTTTGGTTGAAAAGTTGAGATATCATTTATGTGTCCTGTATTTGAATGACAAGTTCACAGAAACTTAAACCATGTACAAGTGTGGTACCATAACAGAAGTCCAAAATGGTTCATCTACAGTGCTAACATAATCTTAAATGTGAATAAAATGAGTTACTTTTTCTTATACAAGCCCTTTGCCAGTGCCGTTTAAAATGTGTATATTTCTGCCAAGCATGCAGAATATGTTATTTTTGTCACAATTTGGACTCTGTAGAGAAAAGTGGAAAGAAAGCCATTTTTGACACAAAAACAGCAATCCTGCAGTTACTTCACATTATCAGTGGGTGGCTCCAGATCATCAGGAAAATTGTCATATTGCTGTGTGCCAATGGTGATTTTTTTTAGCTCTGTGAATACTGTGATATAATCAGTGGCAGTTTCTCTACATGTACTGCTGTATGTAAAGCAGGAAGAGCAATGCAATCAAGGAAAAACATATTTACATGCTAATTGCCAGAAGTCACTTGAATGGCACTGATTTATTTACAGGAATACAAGTATTTGTCCTCTAAATCTTTTCCATAATGTTTACAAAGAACACCTGGCTGATGCTCTACTGTTTTTCCTCTAAAATGTAGACTAATTATGCATTGTTTAGGGAGGGTCTTCAGACCTATTTTTGTCAAAAAATGTGCATTCTACCTCTTGCAAGCCCTTTTGTCTCCAGCAGAGGGTACCAAAGATCCATGTTATGTTTTCAGTACCTGCAACTGCATCATAAAGACAGTTATTTCCAGCCAAGTCCTTCAAACACAAAGCAGAGGGCAGCATATCACTGCAGAGTGGAGACTAGACTTATACCATGCTACAGTATATATTGTTACCAATGGCAGCCAATGAACTATGACAGGGCAAGCGGACAACTTATCTTAAAACTGAAAATGGTCCTAAACCTGATGAACAAGGACCCGGGTTTTATTAAAGATCACCCCTTGCACAGCCACTGATTCCTTGTGTCCATGATGGAAGCATTGTCTTCACTACAGATGAAATAATGGAACAATGGAACAATAATCATTGTAACAGTCATAGGAGATTAGTTTTTTATTAAAATTTTTTTTTTCTCTTAAACTAAGATATTATTTGAAATGTGCAAATGAGCTATGACATCAGATGCAATCATGCAAAAAAGAATCAGCTGCTAATGGGTGACCCTTTAAATTGGAATGCTTATTAATGAATTAAGCGTGCAACACCCTCTAAAACAGGTTCAGAATATTACCAAATGAAGTTCTCTGCCTCCCTTGGTTTTTGCCTTGCAGACTGCAGGTGAATGACACTGTCTACAATTAAAGGAAAAGGAAAGATTTTATTAAAATGAAGAAGAAAATACAACAGAATGAATTATTACCTTGAAGGACTTTTTTCACCTTGCACCAAGGAGCCCTGTTTTAGTCATGAGGCCTCCTTGTCATTGCTTAATCATATCACTATTGTGATTTTCTTTTCTCCAGAATGTTTTTACTTCGGGGGTTTTACTTTAACAAAAAATATGTAAATTGGCTTTCTTTTACACGCTCCTTGTACGCCTTTGAAAGCTGACGCAATGATCCATTTGTGCTGGACTTGATTCAGTTTGTAACTCTGAACTCTGTGGTGCGCAGTGAATAGAGCCCTCGCTGTTAGTCTGTTATGCCCCCTCTCAAGTACCGCGTTCCTTTCGTTCTGGCTTGTGCTTTTAACCTCAATGGGCAAGCTGCTTACAGGGGACTTGTGGGTGTTGTGCGCCAGGATTGATGATAGAGGCGGTAGGCAGTTTATTTGTTTTAAATCCTACTTGGAGTTCAGACAGCCTTTATGGAAGGAGCACGGGGGAGTGTGGGTTGCAGCTTTAAGATCTGGGGAGCCTTGCTGGGCTAGCCGGCAGGGTTCTGCGAGCTCCTATCGCGACTTTGCAGGATTAAATGCGCAGCTGGCCTCGCCGATCACACTCCGTCTCTCTGCAACCCTTCCCTCCATGTTTGACATACGTTTCGGGGGCAGTGACTGCAGTGAGAGGGACTAATAGGCTTGTTTTGGAGTCCAGAGAAAAGCGTGAAAATAGCGGTGACGCTGTCAACAGGTCAGAAGGCCACCCCGTCCCAAAATGAAATGCCTAGTTCAATCCACAACTGGGATTGTTTCTCAAAATCCATAGTGCAACCATCCCAGGAGGATGAGAATATTAAGTCTGGCCTTTTCGTGCTGAGAGGACTGTTGTCTTATAAAAAGCCATACTCTGGTTCTCCACTTCCCTTGCAGTGTGAGAATAGAAAAATAAAACTGTAACTTGACTCAAATCACATTATAAAACTGTAATTGGCACATAATGTATTGCTTCAGCTCTTTTGACGCTGTTGTCCGCTCGGTTCGCCTGATATCCACTTGGGAAATGCGTTCGTGAAATAGTGGGATGAAAGTAATTTGTGCGGGCCATTTTGTTCCATTTATGATGATAGAGTCAACAAATATGCGATATTGTGGTCCATCCGCAATTAAGGGTCTTTTCAAATGGAAGAATTAGATTCATGGTAATGAGTGGGTCATGATATCAGCATGGTTTAATATATGCCAAGGAAACATCTGAGTTGTTTTACTTGCATTACTTTTCCATTGGTCTTGGTTTAATACAAAATTTGTTTTGTGGAAGAGACACTTAACTGATTTTCTCAAACAATTCATTTAGTCTTAAAAATTGTAAAGTTGTACATTAACAGCATCTTGTTAATATTCAGTGTAATCTTGCTGAAACTAATATTCAACATCATCATATGTAAAATGTAAGGGGAGAACTTTTTTGCTTTTCATTTCTGTGTGTTTGGAAATGAAATGGCCTGTAAAACTATCCTTGTATGTGAAGCGACAGTAGGCACAGAGACAAGAAAAAAGCTTGTAATTTGGATTGGACTATACTGGAATGGAGACAGGTTTTGACATTAATGTGACAACAATATCTATTCCACTTAGAGGGGCATTTGCTCTGTAGGTAGGCAGTGCACTAAGCAGTGTCGCCGTAATGTCTATGGTACATACAGAATGAAAGGTGAGGTAATGAGGACCGCGTTTGAGTCAGCTTTGATTCAAATAGCTCCAGATACGAAACTGACGCAAATGCTCTGCCAGGGGGTGTGTTTCGGGGCCTGTCTCTGCAGGACACCCTGAGCACCTTCAGAGTCTCGGAGCGGTCATCTGGTGCTACCTACCTCTCAGCTGCCACGCCCCCACACCACCCAGCCTCCTCCTGTTCCGGGCTGCAGATGACACACACACCACGTATCTCCCACTCTTTAGTGCTCTGCTAGGCCTGCGCTGCCTTAGTGCTCTTGTGCGCCTTTTTAAAAGTCCGATTTCCCAGAAGGAGCCCCCGTGTCTGCTTCTGCTCCACTTGGAATTCCAGTTCATTAACCGACCACTACCTACCCCCCGCATCAACAGCAAATCTTCTAATTTGTCTCTAATTGGCCTCAAAATACCATCTGTGAATGATGAGTCGACAGTCAGAGGTGGGGGGGGCAGCGGTGCCCCCAGGGCAATGTTGAGACCCAGGCTGTGAGGGGAAGGATGGGAGAGGGAAGGGCCTGGACACTAACACACCTCACCTCACGCAAGTAAATGTTAGGAGGCTGTTTTAACCTTTTCTCAGGGAACTGGCCGCAGCGGTTGCCGCCAACCATGTTGCCAGTCCTGTTAACCCAGACTGCCAGCGTCACTGAAGACACTGATGTCACGCACACCTCATCTCTTTGAGTCACCCCTACCCTCCCAATGTGATCTCTCCCCGAAGCACTCATGGGATTCCACAGTTTGGTGAATTGGTCTATTGAAAGGGATTTGCTCACTGATTGTGGACTGACTTCTCTGACATTGTGAAATAACATGTTAGTGATCATATCGGTCTCAGTATAACAAGTCTTTATTTTATTGCCTCGTCAGGCAGAGCAGTATTGATGTATTGATGTGGCGAATCCTCACTCTGTGGAACTGGGAAGTGCCTCTTGTGAAAGTCATCCCTGCTGTGATTGCTTCAAGGAAAGAGCTACTGGTACCCTGAGATGGTATTATTTAAGTGGCACAGAAAATGACAGCTTAACAAACCAAGTCTGGTAAATGCGAATACTTAACACTGATGAAAGTGAGATTTTAAAAGTGGGATTTAGTAAAGGAAGCAGCTGGTGTTCCTTCTCCTGGGCCTGTGTCTTTGTGTCAGGGATAAGAAAAGATTTCACATTTTTTCAGTCACCTTGTGATTGTACTTATTTTTTCCATGAAGAATTTCAGCCTTATTGTTTTCAAATGATCACTTTCTGGTCAAAAGGACTGTAAAAACATTTCCTTTAGCTCAGAATACAGGAATCACTTAGAGGATCCTTTAATAATTAATCACTGAGAAAAGTCATGCTTATGCTATAGAAATGTGAAGATACATCCCATTAGAAAAAACAAGGTATGCATTTAAGTGGAATGTCACATAGTCCTGTTCAGCGTGGTACTTAGTGGATCAGATAAATTCCCCTTGGCATTTCTCTGCCATTTCTTAAACAATAGAATCAGCTGAGCACTAATTAGTGCAATTATGTCATTATTACAAGCAGGTCTTACAGGCTTTTTCAAGTGAAGAAGGGAGTGCCAGTTAACAGTCAGTCCACATGTTGACCATTCCCATGAATCATTCTATAAATAACTGATCATAAATCTTTTTTGACTGCTTCATTGTCGCATTCAAGAGAATATACTGTAGGGAAGCAGTGGGCCTTGGCTACGGGCGGGGTAGAGAGCACAACACACAGATTGCAGTGAGGTATATTCACACCTCCAATCCTCTAGGTCACGAGGGAGCTGCAGAACGTGGGTCAACCCAGTGAAATTGATTCAAAGGAAGAATCAAAGGATCCCTCAGAGACGGAGAGAAAGAGCCATGAGATAGCATCTTACACATTATCCTAGATCCGCCAAAAATCAGCCGCCGAGGGCGTTATGTGAGAAATGCCCTGGTGTTTTCACGCACGCTTTGAGAATTGATTTCGTGCTTTCAATGCATTGAAACGTTGTGGATATCCCTCTGTTCAGTGCAGCTGGAAAAAAGGGTAATCAAATCCAGGTTTATTCCTTGTTTATGTGGTTCTTCTTAGTGTCTTCATTCAAAACTACATCGTCCTATGTGTTAAATTATTGAAAAGATTAAATACTGTTTCATCCGATAATGATACAAGAATGTTTTCTTGAAACAAGAGGTAATATTTTAAACCATTTGAAAGTATACAGCCATTAAAATGCAGCTCATTAGTTACTATAGTCATTCTAGAGGACATTTAATGCCTGATTTTTAGCTGTAGATTTAATTCTGCTATTACATAATTGCAGCATAAACTGATAGACAAAGAAAATATTTGTTGAATGAGTAAAAGGCTTGTCAGGAAGTGGAATCTTTAACAGTTTAGTAACAGATAGATTACATCTGTTAAAAATTCAGTCTCTGGAGAGCTGGGTATGTATGTTAGTTTTTTCTTTTTTATTCTCTGCCCTTAATTTCTTAAAGAGCTCATTTACAGGGTTTGGTACTTTATAATGAAATGATATATTACTGATATAACTGAAGATTGCACTCTGGACTCAGATATTTTTGGGTAACACATCAGTGTAAATTTGTAGAGGTAATTAACTAAGGTGAACAATTCCTCCAAGAGTTGGGTGTGACACCCCCTGATTGCACAATAAAACAACTGTTAGGTTTTATTACATAACTGAACAAAGCTGTGAGTCTGTTTCATTTTCATACGGTTTGCCTGCTGTAAGAGCAGTCTCATATGCATTACTGAAGACAGGTGTGATATGTGCTCCTACAGAGCATGTGTCGGTCCATTTGAGCAACAGCTTAGGTCAGCTGGATGCTGTCCATGGTGTTTAAGTGCCTCCAGTTTCTGCTCGGCTCTGTCCCCACGTGGGACGAATTCAGGGTCCTGCCCTGCGCCTCAGTGCAGGGACTCACAGATAAAACTTTGCAGAAAAACCGATCACGGATTAGTGGCAGTTGCTGTGCAAGCGCAAGAAAATGTGACGACGTGGAGGCTTGTGAACTTGCGTGTTTGTTGAGTGAGGGTACGCCAGACTCAAAGTTTTCCTTTTGAGTAGCTTGTTTTTCTCCGCCGCTGATTAAAAGCGGGGCTGTGATGAGCCCTGTGCTGTCCATGTGGAGCAGCCAGAGGTTCTGGAGTGCACCAAGGGGCCTCTCTGCTGCCTCTCTGCCCCGGCAAGGTGCACTGCACTCGCGTCCCTCTGTTTCCCACTGATCTGAGGTGGAGGTGGGGGTAAAGTGTGTGTCCGTGCCCGAGTGTGGCTCTCGGGGCTTGCGGCCTCTCCAGCGCCGAGTGGTGCAGATCGGTCCTGGAGAGCACTTTGGAGACGGCTTAATTGTGCCCCCAGAGCCACCTCTGAACCCCCTCAGCCCCCTCTCCCAAGATGTCCCCTGCCACAGCCCCTCCTCAGCATGTTTAGTTCAGGTTGTCCCTCCCCCACTCGGTGAATCGGCGAAGGCGGAGGCGGGGAGTGTGGTGGGGGGAGGGAGGTGGGGGGCTCGGATTGCGCTCGACCCACGGGGAGACGCCTTTGGAATGAGGCGCTGCAGCGGGGGTGTCATTATTCCGAGTTCTCACAAAGGCCATCGAGCGTCGCGGCGCCTGAGGAAGGGTGGGCGTCACTGCATGGCGGGGGCCCCCACGGAGAGAGGGATCGGTGTGCGTGTTGGGCGGTGAGTCATCGCAGGCGCACTGACGTCAGGGTCAGGACCGCCTCTCAGGTGTGAGGGCGCATAGCAATCTTTCATCTGCTCATTGTTATGCCGAAGACCCTCCACCTACTGAGCAATTCCTGAATAACATTCAAATGGATTGATGCCGACAATGAGGGCCATCAATATAGAGTAGAAGGGAGGGTATTGGATTCTAGAACTAAACCATCCATTTGGGACAGACGTGTCCTGTTCTTTTGTGAGCAAGGAACGTAACTGCAATTATTCCTGTGAAATCCCAGTAGTATGAGTTTATTACTGAGATATGTAATCAAAAGCAATGCAAATTGTCAGTGGGATCACCTTGGTTAAGGATGTTCAACCTCAATATATTTATATTTAATATGATATAACTACTATTTATAATATTAAATTTGTGATGATACCAATTTATACAGATGTGTACCATGTAGCCAGAGGAACAGTAATTACCTGAAAATGTTCTGTTGCACTGATTGATGACTGATGGTAGTAACTGATAAGTGAACATAGAAAGAGTTCTTACTGCCACAGTCCACAGCACTACCTTACATCTGCCACCATGGATAGTGATATCAGTGGACAGTGGAGCCACTGCTGTCATCTCCCCAGGACAGACACATGAACTCATTCAGACCGGCCTTAGTTTGCCAAGACCATTCCACAACGAGGTCATCAAGACCAAGAGCCTCGAGACTTCAAGTTGTTTTGTGCTCTGTCTTGCTGTCTCTCTCTGTCTCTGTCTTACTTAGACACTGAGGAGAAACAAGGGAGTTTATGCAACAGTCAGTGTAAGGGTCTTTGGATGATAAAGTTCAAACAGCCTGGAGCTCCCCCCCTGCAGACCTGTCTTAAAATATAACACAGACTGGTCCTTAAAGGGTTAAATCCCAGTGTTTCCTGGGGACCTTGTGAGATATTCACATGTATCCTTTGTACATTTGTGGCAACTGATTGTCTCTTTATAATCTAATATCGGTGCAAAGAGCAGTTCAAATACCGTCTGTTGCCAGGGAAAATGGACAACCGACTAATTGGGGAAAGAGAATTCACAATGAGTTCAATAAAGGTCAGACAAACACATTAGTGTTAATCTTGAAATCTTCTCATCCTGTGAAAAGGCTACGAGAATGGGATGATATACAGGACTGACTTTTTTCTGATGTTAACATTGTACAATACTCCTGGAGCTGAAATCAGGCTTTTAGTAAGGTATGATTTTGCTGGCACGTTAGCAATTAGCGAAACCTATTCAGAATGTACAAATATAAAAAATTAAATTCTAATCAAATTTGAATGGC
Source organism: Megalops atlanticus (assembly GCA_019176425.1). Classification (NCBI taxonomy): domain Eukaryota; kingdom Metazoa; phylum Chordata; class Actinopteri; order Elopiformes; family Megalopidae; genus Megalops; species Megalops atlanticus. Next base: position 17,982,701 of record CM032878.1, on the reverse strand, counting down.
CATGGGCCATCAAAGGCATTACAGTTAGAGGCTTCAGACGCTTGTGCTTCTCTCCACTTTGTACAAAAATGCCATTTGGCACAAAAACAAGACACTGCACACTGAACACAAAAGACTTCCTGTTACGCTGATCATTTTCAGTTTTTTTTTTTTATTTTCAGGAAAAGCAGTGATTAATTCCCCAATGAACAGTGAAATGTATGAAATTGGCTCACCCACCTTTCAGTGGTCACATGGAGGACACATGCACATCAGTTTTCATCAAGCAGCTGTGGGTGTGTTCACTTCTGTTGGGCCAATCAGTATTTTGTGCAACAACACATAACACACGTTTAAGATTCATCCCCCGGTCAGGCTTCTTTTGCTCATGCATTAAAGGTCTTGAAAGGTATCGTAGCATGAAGGAGAACTTGAACATTTGACACGTTTTATAATATGGATCAAGTATTTACGTGGCTGTGTGTTCTAAATCGGCTCCTAGAATGCAGTCTTCGAGCCAATGATGCAAGCCAGCCACACTGCCAGGCAGAGCTTTTTGTCAGGGTGAATGTAGAAATGTCAAACCCTGTGGGGGGAAAATGTTGTTTTTTCAGGGACAGAGCTCTGATCACTTAAAGACAGCAAGAATCATGTGTCTTGGTAGTCTTTAAGTAGTCAAAGAGCTCTCTGTGGAAAAAGCAGCTTTTTTGACAGTGCTTCCCTGTTTGCTCTAATGAAAAGCTCTGCCTGGTATTTAGGCTGGCTTGTGTCATTGATTGAGGGAGGAGGAGGACCAGGTTGGCGTGCGGGAAGCAATTCAGAATGGTAGTAGTTGATGCTTGTCATAATTCATACCAAATCAAAAATTTTGATAAGAACTCTCCTTTTAAGCTTTATTTTTACTGTATGTCTAAATCAATAAAGTAACACAGTAATGGAGAATTATTGATTTAATGTGATCAGGTCTAGAGTATTTCAGTTGTCACTTATTTGTCAAAACAATAAAGCTGTATTTTGTTTTTGTTTTTCAAGAACAACTTGAGGATGAGAAATTGCACAATAACGGAGGTGACGTATTGTTCCACATTTCACCTGAAATCTCTTTTTTCTTTGCTCTGTACTGACTACGTATCTGCAGCTGCAGAAGCATCCCTTGTGTGTATTTCTTTGTTTTTCCTTTGACAGATTGTGTTTTGGCCATGTCCTCCATTCTTCAGATTTCCATCCTGCTTTTTATTTATTTTGTATTTCAGAGCGCTGGGTTATTGTTGTCGTGGCTGTGTGTTGTCCGGCATAGCACAGCTCAGCTTCAGTTCATGCTACAGTGCACCACATGCGATGCCCGACGGCCGTTCCATGCTCATGGCATTGAGATTCTCCCTTCGCTTCCTGTGCATCACTTCAAGTCTTGCTGTTGAGCTGCAAGCCGTCAGTCTGGCCTGTTCATTTTGGTAACTCTGCTCCCTCCCTCTGCAGGAAGCAGCCAAGCCAAGCAGGACTGGGCTATCCAGTGGCCCAGCTCGGGAAAGGAAAACGCCCCTGTGTGTCAGCCCGAGCCCAGCCAGTGGATCCGCTTCCAGCTCTCCCAGAGCCCCAAGGTCCAGTCCAAGTACAACCAGCACTTCTGTCATAGCCCCCAAACCCTGGCCCCCTCCTACACCCACGTGGATCGGCTCACTGTCGAGGGGCGCCTTGGACTCCTCCCTCCGCTGGATGCCGGCCACCGCTCCCTACCCCCCTCGCCTCGCCAGAGACACTTTGCCCACACTCCTCCCAGGACTCCCCTGGTGGTCAACACCATGACCCCACCTGGAACCCCGCCCATGAGAAGGAGGAACAAGGTGAAGGCCCCCGGCACGCCCCCGCCCTCTTCGCGCAAGCTGATCCACCTCCTGCCCGGCTTCACGGCCCTGCACCGCAGCAAGTCGCACGAGTTCCAGCTGGGGACCCGTGTGGACGAGGCGCAGACGCCCAAGTGAGTCCACTCTCTTTCCATTTCATATCCGAGGTGGGCAAACCTAACACCTCGGGGTCTGGGTTCCCCCAAAGTTTTTCTCACTGTGGGAACACTTTTGGTTGAAAAGCAGATGTTTTTAACTGACAGTGTAATCACAGTCAAGCCTGCTTAAGCCCGAGGTGAAATAAACAGCTAAAGCCAAAGTAGAACTGAGGGATTTACATTGGCCACTTCTGGCTCCCTGAATGAATATGCTTTGATCAAGACTGTTTTTGATCTAACTCATTCAGTCACATTCATGCAAGGCCATCCATAGACATAAACATTTAAGCGGCTGCAAACAAAGATAAGCACAGAGCCTGAATTCCTGACAACCGCTGTGTCTGGTGAAGCTTTGATCAAATCGGACATGTCTCTTATAACAGTAACCAGAGAATGCCTGCAGACACAGGTAACCGGGAAGGGCCACAGGGGAAATTAAAGCCATTGCTGTAATGCCATTAGTGGCCGTGCCCTGGCGTTGCCCATATGGTAAGTGAATCCTTTGCCGTGGCCATCTGCGTTGTGTTTCCATGAGGGGTGGTAAGCTGCACTGGGACTGATCAGACAGCATTAGAGAATTGATTACCGGTCCCTGAACTCTGATCTGATACACAACAGATGCAACTTTCTGCTCACTCCCTAATCAATGACAATTGTAAGGGGTCTGGTACCATCGTGAGCGCACCTGAATTGAATCAGTCTCTCAGAGTTGAGGTTTGCCTTCCTTTATCGCTCCTGGAGGGCTTCCAGGGGACGCCTCATTGCTGTTTTCCTCCAGATTTTACATGCAAACCATTTGCAAAAGTGATGCATAATTACACAATATGCCGCTTGGATTTAGATTTTTATCTCATCTATGTTTTATATCTTAATCTACAATACCAAGTTTGTGGTGATGGGGGGTAACCGTAGAGTGGGAAGCGCATGCATCTATTTGAAATATGTGCTGTGATGTGGTGAAAGTTCAAGTGCACTAGCTTTCAGAGTGCCACTGGAGGGAGTTTTCGTGCTGGTTGAACAAGACTGTTGAAAGGGTTACGGCAATCAGGAAAGGTTGAGAACCACTTGGGATCCGACAAAACAAACAGAGAAAACCAAAAAAATGGGAGGACCAAACAAACAGATGAAAAACTTCTTCAGATATGTCCCCAACAGTTTGTGGTATATGTATAGAATATCATGCCCATTGATTGACAGTGGTTTTCACATACCCATTTCACAGCAGCATAGGAAAAAGAGTGAGTCGGGCTGATGTTGGCTTTTATGAATATAATATGTGCTGGATTATTTCTGTTTTTCCTGTTTTTACTCTGTGAAGCTGACTTTGGCTTTTGTCTTGTAATGTCATATTCCTTGTTGCAAAAATCGATGTGATTCTTGCTGGTTATTTTGGGTTGTTGAGCATTTTGTACCTCGTCTCCATAGTTTAATCTTCATGATGTTGTTTGCTCCAGGTGTCTGAATTAGCCTTCAAACATCTACTCCTCCTTTCCTTAATTACTCAGCTATTGGACAATATACGGTCATTAGGGGCTGACCTTCGACTCAAACATTCTTTCCTAAGGAAACATCCCAACCAATTTGTTGAAAAGCATACTTTCATTCTAATGGGCAGTTGGAATTTTTTAATCCTCTTGCGCCATGAAACAAGAAGTGAAATGGCAAAATAGCTTTAAGAGCTTCATGAATAGAGGACAAAGAGAAGGATATGGTATAATAGTTTCTGGTCATTACTGGAGCTCTTCAGGGGTATTAGCAGTGTTCATATTCTCTGCATTTTTGGTCAGAATTAGAGAGGACATTTTTCTTTGGTGACCGTAATTATCTGTTATTCACAGATGAGAATGCTCGGAAATATTTACACCGTTTGAAGTGTTGCCATTGCTCATTTCTGACAAAGTGTGTCTTGTTATGTGTCGCACAAGCATTGTTGTTCTGCAGCCTTCGTTTGCAGGGATTTCAGTGACGAATGCCTCAAGGCTTTTTTGTTGTAGATTTATGTGTGGAAACAGTTGGAAACAGAAATGACAGGCCGCGAGACTCTTCTTCACATGTGTACGCTTTCTTTAATGAAATAAATACCTAATTAGTTAATTATATGTGTATCTTTACAATGTATTGCTTCTTCATTAATTTGATTATTCTGTCCGGTTTGTGTTGTGTGTTGCAAACCAGAAAAAGTCTAAACAATGAAGAAATGCACAAAGCAGATAGTCTGTGGAAGTTGGGCGTGTTGACGTGGTACTATCGACAAAGGGGCAGATGTTAGTGAATATCAGTGTTCTCGCCTTTCTCTGTAAACAAAAGCCTTCCCCTGCCTGAATGCCAGCCGGACAATGGGCACCTGTGGTGTCCTTAATGAAGAGATGCACTCATCCCCATTATCTGCCTCGAAAATCATCTCCTAAAGAGGGAACACAGGAGAACAACATCATGATCTTTTTTTTCTGGATATGTAAATCTCCATCTTTCTCTTTGTCATTCTCAGTAGCTAGCTGATTTGTATTCAGATGACATGAAGTGTAGTTGATTTGCTTCTTGGCTCATTTTGATGTAATGTGTTGAGTGATACGATCTGATGTAACCATAACTTCACATGCATGCAACTTGTGTGTGAGCTTGTTATGTTGATGTTTGTTTGTGTTTTTGTATACTCATGTGTAATTTCATATTTTCTATCTCTTATGCCTTTGCTTCAGTGAATATGGTATTTACAGCCTTTACTTTTCTATTCTGTCAGATGCTGCTCCCTTCTCTCAGCATTTTCTTGGCCTTTCTTTCAGTCCTTCTCTCCAAGACAAACACACAGACACACACACACACACACACACACACACACACACACACACACAATTATCTGATTTCTCAAAGTCTCACACTAATCAGGTGAAGTTAAAAGTAAAAAACCTGCTGTGTCAGTAGTACTAACCAATGTTGTGGAATAAATAACATAAAAATGTAAAAAAAACCAAATATATATGACATCTCAAAAAAGCAAAGAAAATATCTCAGTTTAATGTTAAAGTAAACATTAGTATTAAATACTATGTGTGTTTGGAGAAGAAAATGGATATTTTCAGTTTCATCTGCGGTGTTTCTCTCTGTCTGTGTCTGACCCCTGAACATAAGTGACATCCATTTTAAATTATCTCCATGGCCTTCAGGTTCAGCCTGGCGATGCAATATCTGATCACGCGGGGTTTGTTTATTTTGCTTAGATTGGGCTCCATTGACAGGGTCAATTAGTCGGAGCGGCGAGAATCTCAGCACCAGAAATGGAGAGAGGAAAGAGCACTTTGCAAAAGTTGAGCGGATCTGCAGCTCTAATGTGCTGATGCATGTCGACGTGCGCCCTCACCTCTCCAGAAATGTGAATACATTAAACTACAAAGACACAAGCGCTTGAGGAACCCACCACCACTTAAACTTTCGCAGCGAACCGTAGTGGAGTGGTCGCTATTAATTTTACTTATTTTTTTGCGCTATCTCTCCCTGCCCTTTTCAACCAAGTACCTCTCTCAGCTTGAGCGATAATTAATGATGCTCATTTGGTATGCTAATGAGGATCAACATGTTGGTGAAGGCCAGGGAGTCTTTCATGCTCTCTCCAGCGTTTGCAGTGCCCTGTGACAGAGTGCTTCGGAGCAGCTCGGCACAGTCCAATGTGTTTATTTCACTACTTGGTGGATGTTTTTTTTTAATACCCTGTGAAAAAAGAAACTGTTTGCCTAATATTACCTTATGAAAGTTTCTCTTCCCTTTCATTACATTACCAGCTTTATTGTGAATGTTAAGTACTCCATTATTGAATTTGATATTTGCCAATAAATCATAAGGCTCTAGTGAGGAGACAGGAGAAATCTGGGGGATGGTTGGTATGAATCACCCACCCCTGCTCTCTTTGAGGGTAATTCCACCATGTACCACCTGAAGGGAGGAATTTGCATCTGTTTCGATACCAATTTGAATGTTTAGTTTGATTAAAGAGTCCTCCCTTTCTCTCTCAGGGTTTTGTCTAAATATTTGTTTTTCTGCTACATAAAAAATGTAAGTTGTAAAGACAGAGGTATGTGTTTGCCTTTCACTGTGAGACATCTGCAAGGACACTGAATTGAGTACCAGTTTCTGCCTTCCAATTTGGAATATTTGCTAAAGAGGCCAAAACAAGTTCTTGCATGCTTCTTGAAAACGTTTTGGTTTGTTCAAGGGTTGTTGAGTAGGTCCTGGAAGTGTGCCATTTCGTCTGAATTTTACATCCCTTGCCCAACATTATTTATCCTATGACATGATAAAGCAGGTGACTTCTTTACTCTGACCGAGTAGCGATTTGAATGATGGGGAGACTGAGATCTGTGATAGAACAACTGTTAGGGCCCTAGGCTTCTGATTGGCATTTGCCCTACAAGAGAAGAAGTTCATGAAAATGTCACAATATTTATTGGTCTGCAGGAAACGTGAAAATCCCTTTATGGTTCTGAGGATTCAGTCCATTATGCAGTAGGGTAATATCATAGGGAGTATTCTAATCTTGCCTTGCTTCCTGTTCAAAGAGATGGTGGGATATTTTGACCCCAACCTGTGACTTATCTGAACTTATTTCTGTCGGACAGCGATGTAAAGAATGGTCCAATGTAGACTCATAATCAGTTTCATCAGCTTATTAATCAAGTTAATCCCACAATCATATAATTTCCACTGTCACCGCAGGGGAGAAGCAGTACGCTTTCTTTCAAATGTATTTAGTCTGTTACCCAGCTTTAGGTTTGTTAACACCTATCTGAGACAAATCTCTATGTTATATAGGAGTAAATAGCTTTCAGGCCTCTTGGTGGGTGACATTATTTTTAGTAGAATAGTAGAATGCCCAAGATGCTGTGGATGTGCTCCATTACCCCAATTATCAATAGCCTGCTTCTAGAGAAACATGGTCTCAGGTCAGGCATCTAGGCAGTGTGCAGAGGAGAGCCTTGCTTTTTGTACAGGTGAAGAGCCATCATGCAGGACAAGGGAGGTGGTCGCAGTCCATATTGGCACTTCATACCGTCCCGGGCTACTCAGCCATGTGTCCACATGGCTCTTGAGGAATCTCATCCATGTTTATTATGGCTCTGGCTCCCCGCCATTAATGACAAGTCAGGTTAAAGGGGTGTTGACACGCACCTCTGAGAACCTAATTCCTGACAAAGTCTATCCCATCTAATGAGAAGCCGCGTTCCTCCGAGGGCCTGTGAAATTGAAGGCATGATTATGAATTTATATGAGTATTTAGGAGCATGCAATTTCAGCAGCTGGAATGCCATTGTTGCGGGCGCATAATTGATATGTTAAGCCCTGCTGCTGGTTGTGTGGGGAAAAAATGGGGTTCACTGCACACCCAGAGGGGCTGAAGTGGGCATTGCCATAGCATCGGGGGCCCGGATTAACCAACGGGAGATTGGAAGGGAAAAAAGCATAGTTTAAGCCATCCCAGGGGCATAAACCTTAGGTAATATCCTTCAGGACCGAACATTACTGTACAAGCAATCTGAATATTACTCCATTTTAAACCTGCAGATTGCTAGGGTGCATTTGTGGTGTAGGCATTCCTGCCCTCCTTGTTAGGACTTCTCTCTCTCATCCCTCTAAATGCGTGGTGTCTCAACACCTGTATTAATGTGTTTGTTCCCTATGTCTGTGAATTGCTACTCCTCTGAAATCTTCCCCTGAAACTACAAAAAGTCAGCAGAGTGACATCATGCATTCCTGGTTGAAGGCATTATTTTTCTCAGATTTATTTACGTATACGTTGCAGTCTGTTGCTAAAGCATAATCATGTCCCGGACTGATATGAAAATAAAAGCTAATTTAAATCATAGTAGTTTTTCTCTGTAGCTTCTTACAGTGTTGTCGCACTTGCTACCCTTTCGCTGTCGAGATAGAGGGGGGAATAATGAGCTTCATTTATTCTCTGGGCCCCCCGTCTCACAACAGAAAAACATCAGCCAATCGCTCGATCTCCTAAATTGTCACCCTGCCTTGCTGCGAGCCCTGGACACCACGGTGCGGAGCACCTCGTTTAACCTGCAGAGCGATTGCTTTTTATTAGCAGATGAAAGCTGGTTCACACAGGCAGTGGGTCAGAGTTGAAAGCGACGCGGGGATGCGGAGGTAAAATCAATAAACCTGTCGTAAAGCACAAATAAGATAGCAGGGAAAAGCTGCAGGGGGAATGGTGCTCGTCCTTCACAGGGAGGGAGCACTATCTGGAAGTCTGGTATTGCTATGGCAGTTGCCCCTTTGATGTGCAGATGTCTTCATCTCTGTATAATGTTAATCAAAAGGAGGAACGTGAGCGCTGTAATCATGATGGCAAGAAAGTAAGAACTGTCCCAAAGGTCCTATTGCTTTTGTCATTCAGCAGTAAGGAATAATGGTTCTTCTCTGACCTGCTGTTTGTTTCTGTTGTATGTACATAAAAGTGTTGCTTTCATGGAATATGCAAGAATATTGATACTAGGAATGATGATCCTCTTGTTAGTGTACACATTTAAACGATTCAAAGCTGCTAAGGTTGGCTACATTATTTTGTGGTTTTTCTGGGGAGAAATGAATGTGCCATGCGTCACAGATTGGACGCACTTATCCCTACTGCATTTCGAAAGTGACTCTTGACCTCGTGTTGTCATAGAGGATAATGACAAACAACTGAGGTTCACCTCTGTAGCTGATTGGCTCTTGACTGGCTCCACCCCTCCTCCCCTTCTTGACTGTGGCTTCAGTGACCTGACCCCGGAGGTCTCAGAGAAGCTCAGAATAATGATGTGTCAAGGCCTCCCATCCTAACTGGAGCACACATCAGCCTGCACCCCTCTGCTAGGGCTTTGAGCCGGGCTGCCTGTTGGGCCTGAAGCTGGAGCCGCTGTCACCTCTCTGAGTTGTTTAGATTTAAATGCATTCCCCAGCAGCGGCAAAAGCTTTGTACGCTGCCTGCCATCCTGACAGGGCTGACACACTGAGATCTCAGGGGAACAGTGTTTTTTTTTGCAAGGAAATAAAATCAGTGACAGTCACTTTAAAGAAAAGACAATGGGTGGAGGAAAACAGTGCAATAATTTGGTATTCCCATAGCTCCCCGGCAGGTTGCTACCTGACAGCAGCTGGCTGGAGTGAAAAGTAGGACATTTGAAGGCCTCCTGGTCGTTCGGTATCTGGGAGAAGATGGTTTGTTTAATGGTGTGTAAAATCTCTCATGGCTAAAACCTAGAAAGGTGCACCACTTTCCCATAATGTAGTCAGGTATAGGACACCAATGTTATAAAGCCATAGTCAAGTGCAGAGAATGGGAGTCATAGGTATGTGAAACCCTGTGAAACACTATTAAGATACATAGAAGCAGGATTCATGGAAGTGAAACGTCATGTCAGGAAAAACACAAACAACAATGTGACAAATACACCATTTCAGAAATGCCATGCCTATAGGACATTAAACAATATTTGTGGTAGTTCCAACAACACCTGCTTGCTGTGTTTTTGACATCCAATTATTGTAGAAGCCAGAACACAAAAAAGTTGCTGTGCGGTAAAAATAAAAACAGTATGTTGAAAAATAGCCTGTTCTGCCTTGTCTTGGTGAGAGGGGAAGAAGAAGCCTGGATTTCTGGTTGATTTGTTCCAGGATGAGTTACACTGGGCCATGAAATTTCAGTTTGGAATGGAAGCCATCTTTGGCATGAAGTGTAGGGTTACTGTCATTCCTTGAGGCTGTCAATCGTCTGTATATCATCGGCATATGGAGCAAAATTGAAAAGAAAAAGGAAAGGGGCAGTGGAGGCATGTCAAGCAGTAGTTTTTGGGCTTTAATGTGGACCATTGATGGATGGATCAGAGGGAACATTGATCATGTTACTTTGTCATTCCCCCCGAAGAGTTGTTACAACAGCATTAAGGAGTCTTTGAAGGACACATTGCAAGGTAATTAGGAAATGCTGCAGGAGATATTCAACAATTGGATTTGATGGTAGGGACTGTTTTTTTCTTTAGATGTTAATGTAGTATTGCCATTTGGTTGGAATTTGTGAATTTTGCTTTAGAGAGTGAGCCACATGTTAATTAACCAGTGTTAGTGTTCAAAATATTTTTCAAGAACATTCCGGTGGGCCAAGACAGAGCAAAAGCAGAAACATGTCTAATATTTATGACTCATGCTTTGAATTCTTTTCATTTGGCATGTTTAATTTGTCCTCCAAGTCGTTTGAAGTGTTGCCTTTCTGCCTTTCTTATCTCTGATCAAATGGCCATCTTGTTCTGCTTGTAGCACTGTAATTAAAGCACGCTGCATCGCTAGGTGCGGTATGGCAGCTCCACTGCATGTTTAGTGAGGACACCAAATATCTGGGTTGGTAGATCCCTGTTCACTTCTCATTAAGGGCTAATGACTTCATGTGAGAAAGCACTGCCTTAAACTGTATCCCTGTGCAGTGCCACCAGTAGGTACTGCCATCCTGTACCACTTTTCCTCCAGTATGAGAGTAGTCTGCTGGGCACAATGTATGGCACATTCTACCACTTTTCAACACTCCCCAGTGGGAGTGTTCAGTCAGTTCGGTATTCAGTATCCCTGACCCCAAAAGACGCTGGTGACTTCTGCTAACTTGGGGTGAGGTGCCTGAAGCCGGTTAGTGTGACCATGTGAGACACCTTTTAACCCTCTTGTGTGTATGGTCACACCGTTGTGATTAGCCCTTTTGTGCGTACGGTCAAACCGGTGTGATTAGAAGACTAGATTGGAAAAATTCTAGCTGACGTTAGCTTTGAGGAAACAGTGATTTAATTTTACAAAGTATAGCAAATGTGGCAGTGAAAACTATGAGAAGCAGTTGGAAATATTTTAGAACTTACATACAAAAGGGTTAAACAAGGTACACTTTTATCAGTGATGAAGGGGTCATTGGTTGTTCTTGGTTATTGACATCTTACAGGACACCTGTCATTTCTTTTTTCCATTTGTTTAGCTGAGCAATACTGATAAGGCTTTGTGACAGCCTCTCTGTTTTCGCTGCAGCATCCATCCATCACAGCAAGGAGATGCACACGGGGGAAAGATGAATGGGCCTAATTAGGTTTAAAACTGGCATAGTGCGGTTTGATATAAATTGCAGACAAATGGTTCACTGAGAAAAGGATAACCTGAAGCCTGTTTCCTTAGTGTCTAAATTTTGGCAAGGGGTCTGCTTCTTAAATAGTGTAGGTGTATAACCTGGTTTAGGAGGTGTATTAGAGTCTCAAGACACTTAAGACTCTGCCAATGGGTTTGTGAACCCATTGTTTGTGTGTTCCAGTGCAGACCTGATTGAGCTTTTATGCCCTAGGTTAGCCACATTTCCTGGACATGCTCATGTGATTAGGATGTCTGCTGGCTGGACCCAGCGATGCCAGAAGTATAAGATATTTTTCACAACAGTGAGGAGGTTGTATGATTTCTCAGGTTAATCAGCTGGTTTAGGGTGACCTAAGGGAATTCAGTCTCTAATCCCCTCTGGTCTCTCTGGTGAGAACCTGATTTTTCACCAATGAGAAGAATATTATTAATGACCTGAATGGCCTGGGAAACCTGCTTATTTGTTCCCCATGAGCTTTTGACATGCTTTATTGAACACCGTAATGAGTGTGCCATCATATTGATACCATCCAGAGGAATCCAGCAGAAGCAGGTGTTACGAACCCACATCCTGAACTACTCCCATTTCTACCACAATTTTGAGCTGTTGTTCAGTGCTTTGTTGAACGTCATCCTCTCAGAAGTAATCCAGAATTAAAACCTTAAAACAATTTTCATTGAAATGATATTCCAGTTACAGGTACTGGTACAGGGCTTCCCAAGGCCTCATTCCAATCAAGGTTGTAGTAGCTCTGATGCGAGAGAAGAAAGGGCATTTATTCGAGGCATTGTTATATGGCTAACCCGTGTCACATGTCTCCGTTTGCATTCCAGGGCAAAGAAGAGGAGCAAGCCCCTCAACCTGAAGATCCACAGCAGCGTGGGGAGCTGCGAGAACCTGCCGTCCCAGCGCTCTCCCCTCCACTGTGAGCGCTCGCTGCGCTCCTTCTTCTTCCCCACATTCCTCCCTTCCACGCCGCCCGTCCACCCCGACGCCACTTTCTCTGCAAGTAAGTCCCTTAGTCTAACAAAGCACAGCCTGCAGAGACACAAATGGTCACAGATTCACAATGGCACACAGTTCAGGTCAGGACCACAAGCCAGCTCTGCTGCCGCAGTTTTTTTGCAACTGGTACTTTTTTATAACCCTCACCTATAACCAAAAAATCAAATCTGTGCTCTTTTTTAGGGTGATTGGTCAAACGTTTGTCACAGGGAATGAAAATGGGTCTCAATAATGGTCCAGAGGCTGTCAGGACCAAGACCCCTCGCAGAAATGAATCTTTTTTTATGTGCTGTGTGTATTTACCATTGGAAGCCAAGCAGGCCTCATACATGCGACAACACAATGAGCATAATGCCGACATTCCTCTCACTCCCCTCTGACTTCAGGCTGACGGCTCTCTTTGAAAGCTGCCCCACGGAGCATGAGTAAACTCTAAACGTTCCACATTCCCGGCTACGGTCGGTGGTGGCGTGCAGCCGCATACAGCTCGCTGGACCGCCATTGTCATATTACCGCGCCACCTGAAACGATAAACGTCGAGCTCTCGCAGAGTGAGAGGCAGACGGTGTGAGCAGACTTCGAATGACAGAGACGCCGTCAAAAATGGGGATAAAATATGGCCGCAGATGGGAGTTTTGAATGGCTCAGGGCCCTGAGTAATAGGCTCTAATTCACTCCCTGGCTTTTATCTTGCTATCTGGATTCATGTGGTGACTTCTTGTGTCAGACGCGTGGCCCCCTAGTACACATTCAGTGGCCAGGAAGCTCTTGCTGCAATAAATCTTTCACTACACCAGGAGCAGAGTGACGTGGGAGTGTATGCTCGCGTGCATGTGTGTTTCTGTAGCACTCGTGCTGGGATGAAAATAACATTCCCGATACAATGCAGTCTGAGTCATTGCAGGTCTTACTAAGTATATAAGCCACTAAGGTGGAATGGGTCAAACTGCTCTACATGGAGAGTATTACTTTAGTCTCTGTTGAGTGTGTGTGTGTTAATGTGTGTATGTGCATGGGTGTATTTGTGTGTTTGTAATTGTATGTGTTGGGGATGCATGATATTGGATTTTTGCCGATATCTGATGTGCCGATATTTTCAAACTCATTTTGGCCGATGCCGATACCGATACAGAGTGTGAGTGTGTGTGTGTGTGTTTGCATATATACTGTCTTATTTCCCATCGCTGTCTTATTTCCCATCGCATTCTCTCCTTATGGAGCCGCAATATTTAGTTTGAATGAGCAGAGACACAATAAAGTTACAGACTTTTTTCGCTGTTCAGTATCATTGTGTAAGTGTACACACACAAAAATTACGCCCTCTGTTCGAGTCCCAAAGCAGGAACTAGGCGATTGCGGGTTGTCTTCTTTTCCATTGCTGTCTCTGCTTCCGGAGCTGGCGTTATTTAAAAATTTTCTCACGCCCCCTCCAGAAGCAGAGAAAAGCTTAGCAGCACACAGCTAGGATCCTCCCAGGGTCAGAAACTTAGCTAGGGGTCGATCGAAACCATTAGGACCTCCGTTTGAGTCCCAAAGCATGAGCTCGGCAATCGCGGGCGGTCTTGGTTAATTTCAAATTGCATGCTCTTTTTACCGAGCTGCGATACAATAGCCTCACGCTCCTCCAGAAGCAAATAGAAGGTTAGCAGCACACAGCCAGCGTCCTCCCAGGGTGAGAAACCGAGGTAGGGGGTCGGTCGAAACCATTAGGACCTCCGTTCGAGTCCCAAAGCACAAGCTCGGCGATCGCGTGCGGTCTTGTTTCATTTTAAATCGCATTCTCTCCTTACTGAGCCGCGTTATTTAAAAATAGTCTCATGCCCCTCCAGAAGCAGAGAAAAGCTTAGCAGCACGCAGCTAGGATCCTCCCAGAGTGAGAAACTTAGCTATATATTTTACCCCTCCTCACATCACTGGTGCTTTACAAGCATTGCAACTAGCAATTTTGTTATCTGTTTCAGATATTTTGAAATACTTCCATACAGCTGACATGTTGAAGGTTGTTGCTGGCGCTCATAATAAACATTTAGCGTCATCGCGTGCGCATAGTTAACGCATCACCTTATCGGCCAGGCACATCGGCAGAAATTTTCATATCTGCCGATGCCGATAATTAACTTCTTACATTTTTATCGGCTGATACCGATGTCAAGCCGATATCATCATGCATCCCTAGTATGTGTGTATGTTTGTGTGTTCTTGAGTATGGGTTCATGCTTGTGCCTGTGTGTGTGCATAGATGATGATATGTCTTGATTAATTAAGACAAGCACATTATGTGCTGCCAGATCGAATCATAGGTGATACAGTATTTGACTTCCTGTTCTGCACTGAGAATTTCTCGTAACAGCAATGGACTGTGACTGTTGAAAGTGGCATGTTCACTTAATGGTCGTCCTTTGTATGTTCTGATGTTGTACAGAGTGGAGTGTTGTGAGATCCTTTAGATTTCAGTATCTGGGAAGCAGAATTCCTCCAGAGCTGAGCAGATGAAGTCACCACATTGGTTTTCCCGGACCTAAAGACAACAATGATTAATATGAATTCCTGTTGAGGCAGGCGTCCAGGAGCAGCAGAATAATTTCATTCGATTGTGGTAGCATCCATAATGGCATTAACAAAGCTGCAGGAGCTCTCTCTTGGGTCGCAATGAGAGACACAGCAGCATTTAGTAGCCTTGTTTGTCTCATCAAATCTTGTAATTTGTCTGCGTTCGGTCCGCTCATGGAAGGCATCAACACCCTTAATCCACTAAGCCTTCTGGCACAATGAACCGTTTGCAATGCCTGCTTCAAAAAGACAGGTCTCTACTGGATGACCTAGACAGCAACAGCCAGAAGTTACCTATTTAACATGCAGCAGAGTCGTGGCCTTGTCATTGTCTTCACAAACAATATCAGGTTTAGAATAAATAGGAGTAAATGTGAAATAATTTGATTGTCTCATGCATGCCTTATCTTTCTGTTGTGTTTTCTAATTGTCTGTAAATTTTATGTATATGTCCTTTGATTATTCACAGTGGTTGCAGCCTGCCCTGATTACAAAATGTTTATTAGTTTTACCTGATATAAACATACACATTTAATAATTTTTAATTCCCTGCAATTATTTTTGATAGCAGCATTAGCTGTCCTTTTTGGGGTGCATGAGAAAAAATTGAGGTCTTTTTGCTTGGTTTTGTGTGAGCGCCCAGTTGGTGGTCATGGCTAGTGGAAAGAAGGGTATCTGGGCAACAGTTGGAGTTCAGTGTGTCGGTGAGATTGTTTTGTGCCACAGGGAACAGATTCCTGTTTGCGATGATAGCGATGCGGCCACTTGGAGGTCTGTCCACCGCCTGGGGAGAGACCTGCTGTGCCTGGCTCCCGGTTGCCAGGTGAACGCTCTAGTCAGGTTCTTGCTTCCAGTCCTACCCAGAAGACTCAAGTTTCCCTGTTTTCATTTCCGTCAAGGCTCTGGTACAGACAAAGGACCAAAGATCCTGTTCTTTACCATGAACTCTCTTACTATGATTTGCTCCCTGTATGCTGCGCTTGTCTATTTGAAGGGCTGTCGCAGAGGCACTTGATTGGTGGCCACTTCAAAACCACATGGCAGTGTTTGGACAGAGCCAAGATTTCTGGACTCTGAGCATATATGGTGACGTCACTCAAGCAGGCTGTGAATCATGGCTCAGGTGGTACAATCTGAGAGGCAAACAATGTCTCACAGATTTGTGTGGCATACAACATTTCCTGTCCTAGAGAACATAAGCACTTTTTGTTTTTTCAAACAATAAGTGCATAAGGGCATGGGTGGAGAAGAAAACACGGCCATTTGCCGTGGATATTCATAAAATGAAGGTCCATTTGAGTGGTAAAAATATTGTTGGAATATCATGTAGGATTTACTGGCATGTGATTACAGAATGGACAAAGTATATACTCTCCTGACACAAGTGGGTGTCTTTTCAGACCATTTTTACTTCCAGCATATCTGAGGATTTGGGTTGTTACAGAACACTTGTTAAAGGTATTGATTACCCTCTCAATGCTCTAAAGCATATCTGCAGGCTTTTGAAATCAGCCTGTTAGGAAAAACAGACAACTGCCTTTTCTACCATGGTCATTGAGGACTTACCTTTACAACTGCAAACTGGCAAAACTGTTTCCTTATTTGTTTGCACAGAATAACATTTACATCCTTAGAACATCCTTAGCAAGACATCAGATCACAAACTACATCAGTGTGTGCCAACTCTCTTTAATCATTTTGAGGATATTGGAGTAGAGAATCTTGTGAACTCTTCAAAGCATTAAGTTGATAAAGAGTAGGCTATGCAAATTTGTAGCTACAGGAGGCATATTAAGGGAGAAAAATAGAAAAGAAAAAAAATGTTGATGCAGTTAGGAATGGTTATTAGTCAGTTGTGTAAGAATTGTTTATGATAATTGGTGACATTTTGTATGATTGAAATTCATCAGTAGTTATTTTGCATTAAATCTATTGCTGATTGTCAATCAAAATAAAATGTAGCTTAAAAAGAGATATTCCAGTATTGCCACAGCCAGATAGTGAATATGCCTTGCATATGTATGTATGTTATCTACATTTTACAGCTATGTTTTATTATAATTGTATGTGAAGTAATGATCTAAGAATTGCACATTTCAATTTATTCACTGCTTATGAGGAGAAAGATGAAAAAATGTATTAGCAGCTTAAAAATGTGAAGGTGTTCAATTACTTGTCCATGATGACATAACAGTATTCTATAAAATTGCTTGTGCTGCTTCACAAAGGTTTAAAAGAGTGAATGGTTGTCATAGAAACAGCACATGCAATAGAGCTCCATCTAAAATCAGCAAAGAAGTTCTCTCAAAATCAACAAAAACAGTTTTGTTTAACTTTAACCCTTTCATTTTCTTCAGCAGTTGGGCACACTTTTAGATTCATCCATATGTGGTCATACAATTGTTATAGGTGAAATCAGCTGGTAATAGCTGGAACTGTGCTTTAATAATGATCTGCATGCTTATTAATTCTTTGATGGCCCCAGCACCCCTTTGTGGGTCTGCTTGTGATCATTTCTGTGTCAGATTTGAGGCATAATGCATACCCTCAATGGGAACAAAATAAGACCCATTTCCAAGAAATGGTGCTGTTGCACTGACAATTTCTCACTTTATTTCATGGCGTGATGTTGAAGTGAGTGTTCGGCTCTTCTGGGAGTGGGCTCTTTGCTGAAATGGCTACCGCAGGGCTCCAGATTCCTGCTTTCTGTCTCTCTGCCTGATTGTGGCTGGTCCCTTTAATGATGGAAGCCCGTCATTGTAATGGGAAGGAAGTTGTGATTCCCTCGTGAATATGGGGGGGGAATCAGAATGGATTGCAAGCGGTTCTCTGGCGCCCGTGGGCTGTCCTGTCCATTTAGCTCCGTTTACGTCCATGCATTGCATGTGTCCCGATTTCTGTGGGCTGCTAGTCCAAAGGGTCACACAAGCCAGACTGCCTGTGGGTGACATGCGTTCAGAGACACAGCATGGCCTCAGCTGCATTAATGCTTTCATTTCACATGTCATTATTGCACAGTATTTGTTTTGGCATATGTTCTCTTCAAGCTATCATGGAAATCGGGTGCATGGTCACGATGTCACAGAAAATATTTTGAAGTTATCCACTGGCAGTGAGTGCCTCCCCATATTTTACAAAATCTGCCAGGTGTCATTTGTGGGCTCTATTGTCCCAAGTACCCTCATGTGCTGGAGGCCTTGTCTTTTGTTTTGAGAACCACTAAAGTGATTTGAGCTTGTCTGATGCTCAGTTGCCTCTTGTGCATTCTCTGAGTTGGCTTAGGATCCTCATGTGATCTGAAAGTTTTGTGGGAGAGGCAATTTGGAATGATTCGGAGCGCTGGAAGCTCACTCCTCGGTAACGGCTTCCTTAAGACTCTCTGGAAAATGTCCCACATGTCTTTGGACTGCAGTGTGACGCCGTATCTCTGGACCGTGTGTTGCCTTTCCCAAAATGCACTGCAGAAAAAAAATGCTACAGTCCGTGACCACCTTCGGCATGGAGGAGGAAGGGGGAAGAAAAGGCAGCTGGGCCATTTTGTTGGCTGACGTGATTCATCCTCTTGAAAGAGGCAGTATCAAGAAGCCGGCATCCCAGCGGAACACGCTCCCTGATCGGGCTGCGTGGGCATTGCCGTAGTAACCGTTTTGATATTCAGGGAAGGTGGGCACTCTTCCCGGCAGCCATGGATGCGGACGCAGGGACCACAGCATCAGCTTGCCCAGAGCAGCATGGAGCCTCTCATCTTCAATCCACTGAGTTTGTCCCTCAAGGACGGGGCGGGGGGGGGATTCTCTGAAGATCCCCTCTGCTTTCATATTGAAATTGGAACCTCTGCACCAATGGAGGCCTCGTGCAAAGCCTGCCATAGCTCATCAGGGACGAACACAGATGTAAAGACATTCTTGTGGAGTCCCCAGGCTGTTTGAGGAATGTAAAGGAAAACTGACACCATATCATATTGTCACAATTTCATGGAGCAACCCAAAAAAGAGGGAAATTACCATCTGCATGAGTGTGTCTTCAGTGAAAATCCCCTCCTTGTATGAAGGAAGCCGGGATAGATATGTCTTCATTCTCATGTGTGGGTGGATGGCATGCAGTGGATTGAGCAGTGCGTTCGTGCTCTCATATGAACTTGATAAGCCAGAGCCTGGGGGGGTTCAGTCAAGATATATGTTGTACTGTAAGAAGTGATAAAAAATGCCATTGCTATGTCTGGCTTTGTAAGTATATCTCCAGGAGTGACGAGGGGAAAGAACTGTATTCTTTCTGCAATGTGGAAATAACGGTATGGAATGAAATAGAAAGGAACATCTCTCAGCTCTCAGACCAGCTGCAAACTCAGAACTGGCAACAAAATATTGGCATACATCCCATTAGACCATATTCACGTGTGATCTTAGCTGCATTCTGTGTGTCAACACTGTAGCGCTACCTCGAGTTTTGCTCCAATGCTAACTTGAAAATGTTAACAACAGTTCCATCTTGGTCTCCATGCAGCGTTTCATCATTTGGTGTTGTAGCGAAGGGCAAGAGCAGTCACCCCACCCAGCCTCAAACCCGGGTCTACGGGGTACCAAACATGCGACTTTGACCACAACGCCAAAGAGCCAGGCTCGTTGGTATGACAGTCAGAGCGCATACTCAACCGTAGTGACGGCACTTCGTCACAGGTGCAGTACAAGGAAGGGTTTACTTTGGCTCCACCGACAGTTAGAGGTGACACACTGAGCTGAGAAAGCAGTGCTGCTGCCTTTCAGAGGACCAGCTTGTGGTTCCATACAGTTCGCATCTATGTTACTTTCTCCACCTGTGAGGACACGATAACACATAGTATGAGCATAAAAAGTGCACACTGACCACCCTGCCGCCTTCAAAGCATTTGATAATGGAATTACTGAAGGGTCTCTGTTGAGAGGGTGAGGAAAAGGATTTTCAAAGTACATGTGTGGTAGTGTCAATCCCAAGCACTAAGCCGTTGTCAAAAAAGAGTCAAGTGGTTCATGGTGATAGCGGCTGAGTTTGCTAAGTCTTGTAGGGTTGGGGGCAGGGCGTGTCACGGAGGTCAGTGCTCCTCCACGTTTTACCACACTGGCAAGAAAAACCCTAATTAAAGCAGCAGTGGCTGTTTTTCTCGAGATGAATGCCCTTTGGAAGCTAACCAGGCAGCAGATCCTAAATCCGATTAATGCCTGACGAGGTCCATTTGAGATTTTATTAGGTTACTTGCATTTGAGCGATGACTCCAGAATTCTGATTGCATTAATTTCTGATAATTACCCTGTATTCAAGAACAGGAAAGCTGAATTCCTTTAAGAAAGGGGGTGAAATGGGATTATGACCACAATGGGCCTGTAGTGTTTTTCTGCGTCCTGTTATCCTTTTGGCAGCAATGCCATGTGATTATATATCTGTCGTGACACTGGCTCAAGATTGCTAATAGGGAGAGAGAAGGCAGCTGAGATATTTCTGGGCTGCTGTACAAAATTGTGCCAAATTGACACACACCACTTCATCCTTATCAGTTTCAATAGACCTCATTTATTTCTTCTTCTGCTTCACTAATCTCTACATTAACTCTACATTAATCTCTACATCAACTATTTGGATTAGTTCTACCACATTTTGATTTTGTTTATTTTTTAACAGAATTCTGTTGTATTTCAAAATCCAGAAAATATGGTTGATTTTAGGTATCAGTTGAATCGATTATTTTGCATTCAGCCTGCATAAAGCTAATTAGAATTGATTTGATAAAGGCCATTGCAGCATTTTAGGTGACGTGCAGTTGTTATGAAAGATATTTTCAAGCTAAAATGTCAGTAAATGGTAAATCAGACTTTGAATTAGGGGTAATCAACATTTTTACATTGCTACTTTCAGCAGGAGTAATTCAATGCATTGGCTTTGGTCTCTGTTTATTCTACCTGCTGGATATAGCTCTGAGGGAAGTCCCATGACTAATGATGCTTGTCATTTCATTTGTTTTTGTCTGTTATCCCATTGTTCTCTGCAGACACACTCTCAGTGCCTCGTTGGTCTCCTCAGATTCCCCGCCGAGATCTGGGAAATTCAATAAAACACAGGTAACATGCCGAGGGAAAGCAGGGTTTGGGGGGAGTGGGCTGGGTCCTCTCCCGTGATAAAATGTCAGGCCAATTAAATGGCCTGCTTATGCAACTGATCTGCGCTCTTACTTGCTTATTACCCGTTTGGAACCCCGAAGATTCGAAATGCCAGTGACCTCAAAGTAATGCATTACGTGTCAGCAAAAGGAGGAGAGTCTGTCAGTTTCTTGGTCTTGAGGTGCTGAATGTGGGAGCTGTATCATTGAGCTTCCACCCAGCAGAAAAAAAAGCTCTCACACACGTAGCAAAGCTCAGCACTGACCATACTCATGACAAGTATTTGTATTTACTTTACTTGTGACCCCCTTTGAGGGGGTGATTTATTCATTTGCCAGTTTGTTTTTACTCCATGTTACAACACATGGTAAAATATAACTGATGGCCGCTGTGAGGAGTAATTGCGGAGCACTCACTTTGTTGTCTTTGTGTACAAGGACCCATTATTTCCTCCAAGTGCTCATTTTGTTTAGCTGTATACTTACTGGACTGTTTTGCACAGAGAGGCAAACTGTTTTTAGCAATGATGGGAAAGGTCCAGGTCCATCATCTTGTGCTGAAAATAAACAGACCAGTAAAATGAAAACCATAAAGAAGCCTGAAAACAAGCTCTGTTTCACTTTAATGTTTATCATGTATGCTGCTCAAACGTCATTTCCCTGTAAGAGAGGACTATATTAAATTGTGTTATAGCTGGGATGAGGTGAAATGGCGGATCTAATGAAGATATTTGGATTCTGTCAAGCAGCATTAGTCACATTCCATTACCTGCCGGCCTCCACTCATATCTTGGTGAGGAATTGCAAGTAAATCTATGGTCATCCACAGGCTGTCAGTAGCTGTGCAAGAGAACTTACTGAAATGTATTTATCGTTAAGCACTCGGTAAATTTCCCTGCGAGTGAGTGGTGGGAGAGTCCATGGCCCTGCCTCCGTCTTTGGGCCCAATGGCAATGCGCAAATGTCCCCTTTGAATGATAACAGTCTTTCTGCATTGATGTAGCCATGTGGCCTTTGTCCTACTTCATCTTTGTTGAGAGCTGAAGCACAACTGAGCATTTAGGACGAATTGAAAGCCGGCAGGCCAGAATTGAATTGCTGCCTATGGGAGATTGCAGACAAAAATACCTAGACGGACAGGGTGAACAGATATCTATCTTCTGTTAACAAGGCTATTTTGTGAATACGATCCTTATAGTGTATGCTCTTCATTTACAAATGGGCATTATTGTCAGAGGGCAAAACCAACTTAAAGTCCTCTCAATAAAGTGACCCAAACATGTCTTTTCACATATTACCTGCATTGCATTAATGCTGTAGGCTTTTTATAACTGGCTTGGACAGGTCTGAGGTTTGCCTTTGCTAAATTTTCCTCTTTGTCTTTTTGCAGATTTTCCACGAAGTACTGGATGTCTCAGACATGCATAGTATGTGGAAAAGGAATGTTGTTTGGACTGAAATGTAAAAACTGCAAGTACGTCTTCACATCCACATTCCCACTGAAAAATGTTCTGATGCCCTCAACACCAGCGATAATACCTTTGAATACCATTGTTGTCTTGAACTAACAGCGCAGTGAAATTTTCCTCAGAAGGGAAAGCTGGGGGAGGTGAAACTGACAAACCCATTCATTAGTTCATGGTGATCAAAACCTTCAGCACTGCAGCCATTCAAAGTGTATAGAGCGACAGAGAGATTCAAAGCTAGATCAATTTTTTTGAGGATTATTGGCAGCAATTTTCAGGAGAGAGCCATATTTACACATAGTGTCAAATTTACTGTTTCTGTCATTTCTGCTGTCTGTAAAGGAGCAGATGAGGGCTAACGATATGTGCTGAAACCGTGTGCCATTAATATGTCCTGCTTTCATCCCCTGGGTTTAGGGATAAAGTCGGAGTTATGCATGTGTTCTTTGAATTTCCACACTTGCTTTCCACTGAATTTTCATGAGGTATTTTTTTAAACATTAATTACTCGTCTTAGAATGACAAAAGAGCATTTGTCATAATAAGTGCATCTGAAAAATCACAAATTAATGGTAATTGTCTATATAATTTAAAACAGATTATTAGAATAAATGGCTCAATTACTGCCAGTTAAACCAAATGCCCTGGGACATTTTGACATGAAGACAATAAAATGCATGTGCATTGTGCTCAACCTGTGCTCAACAGGGTATTTAAGAATGAATGCCTTTGCCGGTATTTCACTTCTTTTGCTTTCGTTTAGAGTGTAGAATAACCATTTGGGGTGGTTAAGGCAGCCATATAAAATGTTTTTTGTGTCTTCCTGACATTAAATCTTCAATGACATGTCCATTTTTTAAAAAAGAAAAAGAAGGTTAAAATCAGGATTGCATAATCACTGTACATGATAGGGTTACTTAAATTATGTTTGGTATGATTAACCAAAGATTTGTCCTGATTTTAACTCTACATAAAAAAATACATATCTAGTGTATTTTGCGTACCTCGATGGGCTCTTTTGCATGAATAAACTGGAATTTGGCCAATAACCTTGTCCTGATATGGCCATATATGTTTTAGTCCTGGGTCTATGAAATGCCTGATTGACATTTTGGGGAGATTTTAGCATCTTTCTCCATTTACTGTACATGTGTGTTTGTATTGATGGATGTACAGTTCTGAGTATCCAAATTATACCTCTAGTCATGTAGTAATTGGAAAGATAATGAAAGCATAACTTGTAGTCCTTGTAGATGAGTATACATATCATTCTAATGACCAGTTTTCAACATTTATTTCTACTAGGGGCATTGCATAACTCTCAAAACTAATATATGCGAGTTGAACACATGCATGAGAAAACACGTTAGTGTACTCAAAAGAGAAATTACTTTACAGGGCTTGTGGGCCCTCTCAATCTGACTCTTTTGTGGGAATTGATGTTCAGCCAATGGTAACTGAAAGAATGCTGTATTTGTGCACAACGATAGCTCAGGGTACAAACGTTATAAAATTTTTTTGGAAAAGTCCCAGTTTTTCATTATGCAAGGATCACATTTTCCAATTTCCATAACTTTATCATTGCACCAGTGCATCATGTAATATTTGCTCCTCTCGTTTTTGTAGGTTGAAGTGCCACAACAAATGCACCAAAGAAGCCCCGCCTTGCCATTTGCTGATAATTCACCGTGGAGGTAGGGATTCGAGCCAAGGTATCTGACAACTGCAGTACAGCTGGGAACATATAGCGGCCTTAATTCCTTTTTTGAGCACTGAATTCACTAATCAGTTAGTCAAACTGAGTTCGGCTGGTCACTCTAAGTCAAGGGTAAAGGGTTAGATTGAACTCTGGACACAATATTCAGGAAACACTTTGCTATTCATTAAATTTAGCCACTACAGCCCTTTATAAACATTCTGGCTAGTACAGTGGAGCTCTCTAATATGAGACATCTAAAGTTCTGTGATCCTATGAGAGGTACTGAAGTCAGCTGACCTCTGCTTGTGCAGTACAGTGCAATATTGAGCAGTTAAGACACCTGTTGTAGCCTGCTGCTAGGGTCCAAACCCGGGAGTGTCTACAACCAGCCATTACCGAGACTACAGCAGTGGAAGAAATTGGCTTTTTTCTGCTGAGGAGAGGGGTGGGAAGGTCAGCCAGGGTTTCCTTGTCTCACCACATTTAGTCACCTTGGGATTTGTAAGGGTTTTGCTATTTTCTCAAGTGACATTGGTCAGTGGGGTAGTGTCTATCCACCAATAAGCGTTCCTTTCACTGTGGTGCACTGTGTGCCTTTCAGTGAAAAAAATAGCTGTTAGCTGTGTGTGAGTGTATCAGAGGATTGCATTCATTTTGCTACAGAACTCCTGCGCAAGTGCAAAAGTTATCACAGTGAGATGGGCCTAATATACAATTGGTGATTCCAAAACAGGCTTACATAAAGGGGGGAAATACTGAAAACAAAACATAAAGACGCCTGTCATGGAGAATCTTGCAGAACAGATCTTTTTATTTCCAGTAAAGGTTTGTATTATCTCTGTCATCTGTTGTGATCAGTTTGGTGCTTATTTTCAGTGTTATGCCACATCCTGTCAGGTTGTTCACATATGGAAATATCATACTGGAGGGACTGAACATTTGCTATTATTTCATGCAGGCACTTGCATTGTACTTTTTATTGGTGAGAAAAGTCTTGTTCACACTTGGAAGACACAATGCATAGTTTATCTGTAAAGGGCTGAAAAAATCATTAAGATGTTTATTTGGATGCTGTTGTACTTTATGTAACTGTTTCCAGCAGAGGGTCTTTACAAATACAGATGTTTATGTCAGGTGAAAAATGACCTGTTGATCATTTCGTGTAGAAGTTTCAGGAGATAAACTCAAGCAGTTTTTAATGTGATTCCTGACCTGTAGTATTTACTGTATGTAAACACTGTTCTTCATACAGATTAAGGCAGTGTATGCTAAATGTGTTTCTTGGTTTTTACAAGCTCTGACCATGGCAGTAATATGCATTTGGTAGTTGACTTCAGTGCTTCTGGCCTTCAGAATGTTAACATTTTCAAAAGGACACACAGCTTTAAGGGTCCACTCATTAGGCAAATAAATTGCAAGTGCTGTTGTTTCAACAGTTCATTTGATTGTTCCTTTCTCGTTAGACAGTCATCTTTGCCTTAATGTTTGGGGATTCAGTAAATTTTCCAAATGTGAAATTAATGAAATTAGCTTATTTTTAGATTATATTAACCATTTTTTCTTTCTTATGTCAGACTTCAGACATCCAGTGTCATATATTTGCACATTTACATTTAGTTTTAACAATGGCATCAATAGATTCAAATATTAACATTTTTTTAAAGAAGAAATCAAGATCTGTGAATTACTTGAAATAATTCTACAGATGTGTTGCATTCCAGTCATTCCCTTGTTCCCTTGTTATTTGCACTGCACAAGTAATCAAACAATGGTCACTTTGAGGAAGTGTTTATTTTTATACCCAGAAATCACTGAGCCTAACTGATATAGAATAATATAATAAATAATGCAGAGACAAGCATCTTTTAAACCATTTCAATCAGTCTCTTATAAAAATAGTAATGCATTAAATTAAATGTTACACCTAAGCTGTAAATAAAGGTTTTTATTCAAAAATCTGTGAATGTTCTGACTCAAAAGCTTGTCTAACCCCTTTCAGGTCATGTCAATAATTAATACATCACTTACAGCAGGTTTTCTCATGTTTCTCTATATGGAGGTAGTACGGAATAAGGAATTTTTTTAAACCACAGGTACAGATCACACAGTTCACTGTAATGTAGAGACACTGGTGCATCCACCCTCATTCCCTGGCCAATTAGGTGGTCACTCTCTGATACCAAAGTAACATCTGACTTATAGAGGGAGCAGGGGAATACAGTTGTCCTGTTAGAGAAATAATGAGCCAGAGAGGGCTTGGGAATGCTGCAACATTCTACATATTGAAGGAAGTGAAGTTACAGCATTTCATACCTCATGCACCAATACGTGATTTTCACTTTTTTATTAAAATGCAATCACGTTCAGTTATATCGTCTGCACAGCCACAATGTTATCACTCACCTGTCCTCTTTCTGCATGATCAGCGATCTTGGTGTGATTTAAGTTTTTTTTTTTTCAGTTGGTAATCTTTTTTGTCCCAAATTCTAAACAGGGCAGAAGTTCATGTGGTATTTTCGCAGACTAACCTGCCCAAAAATGTGTGGGCTGGTGTGGAAGTAAAGTCGAACAATCAACATTAGACTGAAAGACATACAGGCAGACAGACATATATTGATGAACAGCTAGGTAGACAGGTCGATTTTGAACAATCATGTTATTTGATGCACAACATGGAACACACGTACGCATTTCTTTTTGTGGTTTGTTTCAGAAACACATATTAGTCTGTATATATATAAAATTCCTGTGTGCCTGTTTTGTAATACATTCACATATCTCTTACAAATAAGTGCAAAGTGGGGAAATATTTTAAAATGTATGATTATTGCTCAGTGTCACCATTATTTCTCAAAAAACAGGTTCAGAGGTTCAGTGTATCCCTGGTTCAGTCACCCATTTCAGAATCACAAAATACAAAAACAAATTAACACTATGAAAGCACCTTAAACAGTAGAGAGCTACATTGATATGTATTAGAAAAAAGGATAAAACTCTTTAGGTGCCCTTAGACCTGTGCTGACTCAATGGGCACAGATGAAAAATGTGTATTATTCGAAGGAGCTAGAGATGAAAATGAGTGGGAAAGTGGGAGGCATAGAGAGGTGAGGAGAGTGGGTGGACAGGGATATAGGAAGAGGTTGTTTGGAGGTAGTAGCAGTGGTATTCAGATCATGGCACAAAGTTTGGAAATTCCTGAAGTACTCAGAGGAGTGGAATTATGGGAGTAGATGCAAACCTGGACCAGCTGGAAGAAATGCCTAGCCATTTTCTGCAATCAGACAGGAGAGTACAAGGGATTGGGCCTGTAGCTGGGTAGAGTATGTAGTGAGGGAATGAGTGGATTCCTTGGATATTAGAAAGGAGGAATTTGCAGTGTTGGTCTGCTCAGTCAAGGTCAAGGGAAGATGAAAGTGTTGTCAGATGTTCAGGATTTCAAGCATATTTGTTGTCGGGGAGGTGTCAGCATAGTAGTTACTATAGCAAACAAGGACCAAGAGCTACAAGGACAAAGTGCTTTCAAGCCTGCAAATGTTTGAGTTTGAGTCAATGAGCAGAAATTAAGGAATCTGGTATATGGGGAAAACAGCAGCGGAGCTTGGACTGAACGTTATTGCATACCAGAGTAAATACAACCTCTCCTGAAATCCTGTAATGAGCATAGTGCTGGAAATCTTCAATGAGGGTAGACAGGAGTATCACCACAGAGGGCAGTGAGGATGCCTATTCAAAAGCGTCAATGTCCAATAGATATGGTCCTCTTGGACTGGCTAGGATGCAGGAGAATCATCTTCAGGACAAAACACAGTTTTTCTCCCTGATTTCTCAGAGTGAAGCAACAGGTGACAGTAGTTCTAGATTAACAATAGATCAAGAGTGGGATTTTTTAGGAGAGGAGTCATACAAGTGTTGAAGGGAGAGGTGCTCCTGGTGACACTTGTACAACAGCAGGGGACTGTCAGGGACAGGTGGGGACAAGAATATTGCATGGTTGGTGTCACAGAACTGATCTGTACAGTGAACTACACCGAAGTACAAATGAAGTGGTTGTTCTAAGAGGGGTGAGTTGGAGTGGGATGGGGTGAAGGCAGCACTGGATTTCTTGGATCCCAGAAAAATAAAACCATATGTTGAAACTCACAGACCTAAACCTGGGCACGTTTTGTGTATTTGTTCTTTTTATGGTATTTAGGTGCCATGAATGTAGTTGCAAAGTTAGTTTACACAATGATGTAATGAAATCAAAATTATAGTTCATTTTAAATTATAATTCAGTGTTATTATAAGTGATTATTTCAATCCAGCGAAAGATTATTCATCTCTTTTTATTTACAGTTTAAGGGAAGCTAGAACACTTATCTGTGTGGCAAACTACATTTAATTTTTAAAAAATGAAAAAGACACTAATTAAAACTAGTTAATCAATCCACATAATAGTTACTTTATCAGTAATTATGGACCTACTCAGAATCTTTCAGAAATACCATAGATCTTGTCACTCTGGGCCCTCAAGTGAAACCACAAGACCATTTTTAGCCTTGATAGAACATATGCTTTGGCTCTTTCAGTATTATAAAATTGCCAGTTGGACTTCCGTGAAGCTGTTATCAGTCCCTGCCTGTTAGCCTAACAGCTTGCTACATTTAGAAGTCGACAAATGTGCAAAATGTCAAGTTTCTGGACCGCTATTTAGTTTGATTCGATTTTAATATGCCTGTTGGTGTACAATCAATATGTCTGAATCCCATGTCTTACCTCTTGTGTGCCTCAATCCTGCGTTACCATCACTACCACTAATGGGGTTCTTATTATTGAGCAGTCATGGACTTTGCCATTATTGATGTCTTACCTATCCCTTAGTTGTACTTGTGGCATGATTTTAGTTTTCAAATAAGTGCAGTCTTTTTTCTCATCTGAAGTGAGCTCTTTAATTCTCTCCTTTGCGTCCATCTCAAAAGATCACCAAGGAACAACCCAAGGTAACATAATCGATCCATCTGACTGAATGCCTCTTACTACACTAATTCTCTTTTCATGAGTGTGCCATTTTAAGTCAGCATGCCTCCTAGAGAGAATTTGTAGTGGATATTGGTTTTAACTGTAATTACATTAACAAAAAGTTCATAGATGTGAGTATGCTTAGTGGACTAAGTTCTGTTCTTGCACACATTTTTGCTGTCATGAGGTTGACCCAGAAAGTAATGCTTTGTTTCAGCCAAAATGTATTTTTGAAAAATGAAATTCATCCATGGCTTTAGCAAATTAATGATTTATATGAGCCACGTGTGAAGTTATAGCTAATAACACCAACATTTGGAATGCTCCATCCTGTGGAATTTTGTTTTAGATGGGGACAGTTCCTGGGCAGACTCTTTGTCATTACTCATTATTCTTATAACATGAATTTGTGTATTCCTTCAGGATCATCAATAACGTTTCCAGTACTTATCAGAGCTGTGCCATGGCCCTGCTCTGACAGTTTTCACAATGTCCCTTATTTGTCTCTCCCAGCTCGTCTGGTCAGGACTGAGTCAGTACCATGTGATATCAACAACCCCCTCAGGTACACGGATTTGCACATCAGTCAAACGCTCCCCAAAACCAACAAAATCAACAAGGTAGGTCCTCTTGTGCAAAATGTCACTCCTGCTGTTTCCCCTGGCCTGTGCACCATTACTCAGCAATGGCGGCACCATCTTGGAGTTAGTTATCACTGGCCACATTCACATGCATGTTAATAATGCAGCTTTAATGCAGCTAAAACAATACTCTGAGGTACTCACACTAGTCATGTCAGGACCTTCCTTCGATAATTTTCATGTGATTAAGATCTCGGTTCCAGTCAACATTTATTGATTTGTATTAAAACTGCAAGTCTGAGAGAAAAAGAGGAACAACATTTTCTTTGTTAACAACATACGTGGTGATGTTGATGCTAGCTAGCCAGTATAACCTACAACCATAACTAGCTACTTCACCTGAATGGAAGTGGTGGTACCAGACAGGGTACAGTAGCAAGCCATTTTGCAATGTTACTCTGGGGAAAGTGCCGCTACCCCATTAAAGTCTGTGACCTTAAGTGTTTTTTTAAGAAGTGGCTGTGTCAACCGAATGTTCCAAGTTAAATATTCTACAGGACATCAGAGTGAAGTAGTGGAAAGGCTGCTTCACTTGTTACCAGAATATTGTACATTCTAATTGTGCTGTATAGTCATGCAAATTCCTTGATATGAATTTCTTCAATATCTCAGCTGCATTTTTTTCATCAGTTGTAAGACTGTTATAAGATTCAAGAAGGCTTGAAGGTGTCTTTCACCTGTAAACAGCATCTTTCTTAATACTGCCAAATCTGCACAGCATATTTTATATGCTAGCTGCTGGGGTAATCAGCACAAAATAAGAGATGCACTGTATTCAGATTGTAACATCTATCTTAATAATTGGCCATTGCTCTCCATTGATTACTGTACTATATGTTGTAAGTGAGCCTAATTTGATTTTTGCTTTGTTCTTACAAGTCAAGTTTCTAAATGGTGTTAGTATAGGAATGATACCCCCCAGTGGTTTTGATCATTATAAGCGCATGACTCCTATCACTATTTCTTAGAACTGGAGTACACTGTATTTGCGCTTTGAGCTACAGAGACAAAAATTTGGGGAAAGTCTGGCATATTCCCTAGGTTGGTAAGACTTTATTTTTTGTTGTTGTTTTGTTGTTTTGTAGGGATGTGCTTGGAAAAAATTCAGTGGGAGATTTTTGCATTTTGAAAGCCTGCCCCATTGACCCAATGTTATGTTCACTTAGAGTGTGTTCTGTGTAGGTGAAATTATAAAGACGGGAAGAAAGGATGAGTGTTCATTTACCATCACCGTTAGAAGCAATTTGTATGGGGCTGTCTAGTAAGCCACAAAAAAATCCCAAAAAGCCAATATGTGACATTAGTATGAAAGCAAGGGTAATGCTTTTGGACACCGGGCATCAGAAGGTTTTCTAATGAAGAAGTGGGATCTCTTTGTGAATTCCTGTCATGCAAAAACAAAGGGCCTTTCAGAAAAACCAAGGTCTTTTTTTACCAATTACTTGAGTACCTTGAGCAAATAATTGCATAATTTGACAGGACTTTTGTTGCCTTGCATTGCTTAATATTATGATGCAAATAAGTCTCTAAAGATACTTTATCACTTGCCTTATACTGAACATTGGATATAATGACTTGTAGATGGTGCCAAAAGCACTCACTGAGCCACAAGGATGAGCTGTTGGAGCACTAATGCCACAATGCTATTAAGCAACAGTTGAAGTACATATTAAAGAGATATTCTTGGCATGAAAGGAAATTTAAATGGATTGTCACGAATCTCCTCAGAATCTGCCCCCCCTTCTTGTTCCGTAGAAGTAATGTGTCTCATCATGCAAATAAATGAAGCATTGTATTACTTAAACCTAATGGGTTGAAACTGTCAACATGTGATGGTCATTTGTCTTCCTCACTTTGGAACAGGTAGATATTTGTAACAGGCATATTATCTGAAGGAATTTCCTTGGCTAGAGGTTATACTTCCGACAGATTGATCATCTCTTTCACATATGTCTTTTCAATGCTTGCTTGTGTTTCTACAGGATCACATTCCTGTTCCCTATCAACCGGACTCTAGTAGTAACCCCTCCTCCACAACCTCCTCCACGCCGTCATCTCCAGCCCCTCCTCTTCCTCCCAGTGCCACACCCCCTTCACCTCTACACCCCTCCCCCCAGTGCACTCGACAACAGAAGCAGTTCAATTTAACAGGTACGCTACTTGACCTTAAAATGAAAGAATCCACATAAAGAGTAGCTGTTTGCCTTTTAAAAAATTATAAATATTGATCCAGATTATATTACTTCAGCTTGAAGTAATGAAGATTATACTTGATCTTTGCAGGTGTGTCACAGTGTCTTGTTTATGTCTCTACTTAATAATGGTTTCTTCTTAGATTTTGTTTTTATTATTTGTTAAATTTATCTCATGAAATATGGCCTGAAGTCAAATTTAGATTGAAACAGGGAATAAGTCTAGGGAGTAATTTGTTCAAATGCTGCTACATTTTGACTGAAAAATATTGTCATTTCCTTTGCTCATAAGATGAATTATTTCATCCCTTGAAACCGAGAATGAAGCCAACATTAAAGTTAGCATCTGGCTGTTATTAGCTGCTATGGTGCACCCCCTGGATAGGCTGATGTGCTCATACTTGTGTCTTCCCTCTTCTTTTCAGCCTCTCATTACTTCAAATATAAGCAGCAGTTCATTTTTCCAGGTAAGTGCGCTGTAATTGGTCATTACTCCTTCCCAGAATCCAGTGCTGCAAGGCAAGGAGGATTCTTTTGATGTTCCTTCGCCCGAATCACATTTAAACTCCTAGCTGTTCCATAAGACATTTTTATTTGGTCCCCTAATTATTGGCATTTTGGACTTTTTGGCTACCTCAATCTGAACCACACAACGCTCTTTGTTCTGTGGGAAGGCGGGCCGTCACAAGTCCCTTTGATAAATATTTGACAAGAGGGGATGCAATTGAGATCATAGAGGTTGGTGTTATTTTTGGAAGAGGAGGGATTTTTGCTGCTGAAGAGATGTGATTCTGTGCAGAGACACACCTTTATGTGGTCCCCTTTCAGTTATCCTCCTTTGTCATATGAACTCCACTTCCTCTGCTTCCCTCTTCCAGATGTTGCCCCAGAGGCCCCGACCAGAGCTCCCCAGGTCATTCTGCATCCTGTTCTTTCTGAACCAGGGTGAGGTCAACTGTGCAATTTCCACCAATTAAAAACCTCTGTGTATTATGTATGTTGTTTTATTTGGCACACACCTTGCAAGGGCTCAAAATACTTTAGCAATAAGAAAGTGTGGCACTACACAATGCAGTAAGATGAATCATAATGACAAAAGTAACATTAATTCAGAACTTAGTTCTAAAGGTAGCTAGATTTTATCATGATGTGGATACATCATGTGATTCTACTTGAAGTTAAGGGTAAAGGACATGATTGCCAGATTGATTCTTAGCCTGAGTATTGCAGGGGGAAAAGGCTATACTGTACATGTGGAGTGATGATGCAAAACAGAAAAAAACAACTCAAGTGTGCCCAATGGATGCACTCTGATAGAGAAATAAACAAAAGTATCCGTTCAATATACTGAGTATATGAACCAATACGAGCAAAAGTACATAACACAATTTCCCAAATGGCAAATGACAGTTTCCTAAAGAAGACAGAGGAAGTGTTAAATGAGACTCAGTGCAGGAGTCAGAAGCAGCTACAGTTGTGTTTTTTTTCCTTGCTTGTCACATCGTATTAACTTTTACACTATACTTAGACATAACGCGTGTCTAAGGCCTCAGTCTAACTGCAGTACATATTGTCCCTTTTAGTAGCAACAAGCAGTTGGCTTTTTTTTAAAAAAATTCTTACTCGCCATCATTAGTTTAGTGGTCGCTGTGCTGAAACAACTAAAATAAATTTATTTGACTATGAAAGAATTTAACAAAAAATGTCATGTAGGAATTTTTTATATGCACTGCTTGCTTTAATTTGGTACTCAAAGTTAAGTTCAAAGTACATTGCCATTAGATTTAACAGTGGCCTATGTGTTATCAGATGGTATGTACAGAGGAAAGCAGCTAATGTTGCCGGACAACAGTATTGTTTTGAATGCTGTGGATTGCCTTGATTATTATGGGCACAAAGGAGTAATAGCTATCTGGAATCTTTCCATCGGTGGAATCAGTAAAGGAAGATCGTGTTAAGGAAGGAGCTGTATGGGAACACTGTGGTTGTGAATTTTCATGATGAAGCAACCAAGACAAACACTGTAGGCTAATGTCTGGATGACCTTGTGTTCACGGTACAGTTATGATGAAAACTAAATCTGAGTTTGTGCTAGAAAATCATGCCTGCAGAAAAAAGGCAAGAAATAGACAGAGATAGATGATGTGCCATTAAATAATGCAATGTTAATTAAAGGGAGTAAATCATCCATCCATCAGGACATGTTGGATCCTCTAATTATCCCTGCCACAGTCTTTGTTTTCCATGGTGGTATTGTCATTTTTATGTTATTATTTTTACTTTGGAACTGACAGAAAGCAAAATTATTCAGTGAAGGTCAAGTATAGACAAAATAATTATTTGTTCCAATATCAGACAGTTGTGGTAAGGGTGACTTCCACTGCCTGTGTTTTTACTGGGAACAGTTCTACCACATACTTTTAACAAAAGAACTTTGCATCTCCCTTTGCTGTCAATGATAACAAATGTTTGGGTATTATGGGATTATGCATATGCTTATGTGTATGTAAGACTGTGGGTTTGTGTGTGCGTGTGTGTGTGTGTGTGTGGGGGTTGCTTGTGTAACACAGAGTTCTTATGATTTAATTAAGCTGGCCCTTCTTGACTTTGCTCACAGTGGCAGTTTCCAGATTTGACACCCCCTTCCCCCTTAATGACATGTTCTGGGAGTTAATGAATCCCTCTCTCAGGTCGTGGCTGGGTGCAGTCATTAAAACATTCTAGGGCTTGCACCACTGCGGCAACACATTATTTTTTCAGCATTTTCATGACACACTTGCATCATGTGTAACTGCAAGCCATTCTGTAGCTCAAGAGAACATTTAATGAACATGCAGAGGTTATGGAACGTCAGCCTGGTCCGATGCGGTTCGTTAAGCACCTGTTGTCTAAAGACCTGTCAGCATATGTCAGCGTTCACAGGCTCCTGAAATCAAATCAAGGGGGCTCTGAATATTATTTTGCCTCATTCAAAGTTGTTTCTCCATGCTCTGCTTTTTTTCAGTAATGAAGGGAACCCCCTGCTACAGATTGAAGTTGAACCTACATCAGAGGTAAGTGATGTATTTGATGTATTGTTTTTAACAGGAAATTTCTCTCTCTTTGCATTCCCATGTGTAAGAAAATAAACCAACATTCTGACATCAGCTAAATTCTTCTTATTCATCATTATTATAGACAAGTGCAGTATGTCTTTTCATATGACAGACTAAATGAATGTGAAGTAAACACGATATGATGATAACTCATTTGCAGTGGCTTAGAAAATATTAATTTGAATTATTTAGGTTGATACAACAGTTTTATTTTTCATATGCTACTATTTTATGTTCACCTGTTAGTAGCGATGTATATTTAGTATGAATGCAGTGTGTTTTTTTGCAATGTATGAAGAGGGCATGTCTCATTTATTACCTAGATGTGCACATTCTGACCTGACCCTTAAGTCCAGTTTTTTCTCCACAATCCTTACACACACATAAATGTGGAATAAAAGCTGTCCTATATTGTGCATAACAGCATTGTTTAAATTGCATTGTAGTCTGATTGCAGTTAAAATGAAAAATAGAAAAATGAATTTCTATTTTACAAAAATTGCAGTTTAGACTTAAATTCATTCTGTCAGGTAGACCTGCACAATCTGTAAAAATTATGCCTGTTTTTAAATTCATATCATCATTCATATTCATATTATCATTAATCATTAATCATACTCTCTCTGAGGTATGAGGCATGAAGGCACCAATGGCACATGCATCAGTGACATAGACTATGTGTTATTGAAACTGCAAAAATTAACTCGACCATTGTGATCACTTAATTTGGCTGTCATGACGTGTCCCCATTTGTCATGTGCTACCACACATGTATATAAATAATAACTCAATCGGATCAGATTTGTCCCCTGTCAAATGATGTTGCACAAGGTGTCCTCAGTCTTGACCATAGGGTCATTCCAGCAAGTGTCAGGGGATGTTGTCCATGGTTTGGATCTCTAAGGCTAGTGGTGTGGACTTCTTTGGTGATGGTCCACGTGAGATAGTTAGCTAGTCCAGTCCAAGAGCCTAGGTTCAGGGCTAAGTGGTCCATCACCCTTTCTGAGTAGTGTGCCACTTCTCTCACTGCACTGTACGTGGTCCCCCATGTTCTTTCATTAAATCTTCTAGATGTAAATCTATGACATGTGAGAGTAGGATTTACCTTTCTGTGACTAAAACCAGCCTGTTGTCTTTTAAAATGCAGTAACTCAGCTTGCTACAAAATACAAAGATATTCATTTTATGATAATACATTATATTTTAATGCTGTCATGTTTTAGCAATATTAATTAGGTCATCCAAGTTACCTAGCTAGCGTGCTAGCTAGTATGTTCTGGAATAATTTTACAGGCACACTGAGAATCACAACAGGGCCATTGTATAAATGGCACTATAAATGATCATGTTAAAAACCTCTGCCAGGACATAGTAATATGAGAGAGCTGACACAATTGTCCTGGAACTGTCAGAACTGTCTCAAATCACTCAACTAGTCCAGACCAACAGCTCAACTGGTCACTCCCCATACCACAAATTACTAAAAAAAACTCTTCTCAGTCTGTGTCCACCTTCAGTTAGTTCTTGTGTGTGATGCAACATCAAACATACGCTTCCAGAAAGTTGCGTGGCACTGAAGGGTCCTGTAATAAAGGGGTTTTTGTTTGTTTGTTTTATTCTGCAATTAGTATTACTGATAGGATCCGATCAATTAAATAATTAAAGCAATATAAACAAACTAAGAAGCAAATATATTACTAGTTAGAAAAAAAATCCTAATTTTTGTATATCCCAGTTCCATATGGTGGTCTTACACACGACTTCACTGTTCATTCTGCAACAGGATTTTATTTTTCACCATATAACTATTTTTGTAATATTTCTGACAACTCTGAAACTGTCTGACTTACTGTATGTGTGCCCAGAGAACTTGAAAGTGAACACAAGTGAACAACATTAACTGTATAGTGTTAGGCATTATGCTTAATGAGGTGAGACAAAAATTTTTGTCCAGCCCTTTTTGTGAGATTTGTATGTTTTAGCTTTCATATGATTTTGAGGTATTTTGTTAAGGAACTTGAGATTTATTGTCAGAATCCACTGAACCACATCACTTGAATCTAATTATGTCTCAAAAGTCTATTTGTACTTTGAATGCTAAGGCTTATATCTGACTTACAGTAGGTGATGCTTTGTTATTTGATGTTGCAACAGGAGTGGAGTTCATTTCATTTTCAATAATCTTTCATTTCAGAGAAGATCCTTCAGCTTGTGGCTTTTTATGAAACTGCAGCACAGATCCTGCTCTGATTGTTGCCCAATCCAAGCTGCCTGTCTTCTGATAACTCTATTACCCCTTTGTGAATCTGTCCCTGAATTAGTCAAAAAGAGTAGAGCATGTAGAGAGTGGGGGACAGTAATGGAAAAAAGGCACAAGGTTTATTGTTTAAACAGACATATTTAGATTCTTTATTTGAGAGAATAATAAGATGGGAGTGATGGCATTCAAATTGGTCAATATACTGTGGTCAGATGTAGAAAATATATCATTACTATGGTAAAACCTTGCTCGTCACACCATTCTACCATAGATCTATTTGGTTTAACTGCTCATTTGTCAAAATGGTCAGTTAATAAAAAACAGACCTGAAGGCCTGAGCCCACATCAACATTAGATCAACAACATAGATGTAAGCCAAACAATAAAAGTAAACAGTGTTGGCCATAGGTGGCCACTAACTTCCCTAAATTTGGCCTTTTGTTTTGAAAGAGACCCCAGCTGAGTGCATGACCCTCATCTGTCTTGCCGTGTTCTTGTCTGCAGAATGAGGAGGGGAACGATGAGGCGGAGGACTCGGAGGACGAGTTTGAGGAGATGAACCTGTCGCTCCTCTCGGCCCGTAACTTCCCCCGCAAGGCCAGCCAGACCAGCATCTTCCTGCAGGAGTGGGACATCCCCTTCGAACAGCTGGAGATCGGTGAGCTCATCGGCAAGGGCCGCTTCGGCCAGGTGTTCCATGGGCGCTGGCACGGCGAGGTGGCCATCCGTCTCATCGACATCGAGCGCGACAACGAGGACCAGCTCAAGGCCTTCAAGAGGGAGGTCATGGCCTACCGCAACACGCGGCACGAGAATGTGGTGCTGTTCATGGGGGCCTGCATGAGCCCGCCCCACTTAGCCATCATCACCAGGTGAGCGAGGCGACCCCTGCCTGCAACAGTGTTTCTGTGTTTGTTTACATTTAGAATACAGCCTAAGGTAACCCATGTCAGTTACATAATGATTGTGAGCATGTGTGTCCAGAAAGAAATGTTTGATGTTTGGATTAACTTGTATGTGGCAGCTCAGGAGAAATTTTCCACCTTGGTTGCATTATCATGATTTATTATAGACAGGACATTAAGATCATGAGATACCTGTTGAGCCCTTTTGAAGGGCAGTACTTTTCCATTAATTTTTCTTTGGCCTGATGCTACTTATAATGCTTTCTATTGGTGTAGCTCCAGCAGGTCCTTGAAAGCAAATGCATTCTACCCAAAATGGCAAATCAATATGGATGTACTGAGTTAGAGAAAAATGGTTTCCAGGCCCAATTAAATGAGTGACAAGAATAAGTCTCTAAATCTGGAGTTTGCTTTGTAAGCCTTAATATACTGCCAAATGATAATTCACATTCAGTCATATTGTCTTGTCACCAGGATTATTACTCCAGTGAAATGCTTTCACTTGAATAAGGTGGAACACAACCTTGAATCACAATTAAAGTAATAAATTCAGATTGGTTTTAAATTGCCTACCAGATTTGTCTTTTAGCATTTAGTTAAGCATATGATTTGCAGCTTCTGCAGTCGAAGGCAAATCATTGCCTGTATATAATTACAACATCAATTTTTCTAGTCAAGAGAGTATGTATTATTGCATAATTGATGTGAACCTCCAAATGTTAATTGATGACTTCTTTTGAAAGAGAGCCAATTAGTGGAGTCTTCAGTCTGATTTGGGTTGCTATGTGGGAATTGTGAGTGTACTTTAATGATTTGGTGTCAACTACTGTGTGAAAGCTGAAGAGCTCTATGTCAGTGCTTTTTCTCTCAACCCCTCAAAACGAAGTGCAACATTAACAGGTCCATCAAGTTACCTTGGATTCGAAGGGTGGTTGTGATAGGGGTGGTGCTGTAAGCAGTTTCTCTGTCAAAGGACACACCCCAGGGCCCTGGCCCACTCCACCCCCAACACCACCCATGATAAAAGGAAAATTTAATTGAAAGGGCCCAGTTTCTACCTCTCATTACCCAGTCATGTTAAAAAAAAATTTACTCAATTTATTTTACTCAATGATATTAAGAGCTCTGGATCCTCATTTATCAACATGAATAGATAGAATCAGCATAGAATCACTACCATAGAATCACTGCTAAACTTATTTTGATGTACAAATTGGATGTGTACACTTCTGATTTGTCGGTCATGTGTACAATAGATATAAACATGCATCTAGGCAATACTGCTGAACAAACCCAGTAAGTCCCAAATTCTCATATACATGCGCAAGTGTTTGAGTTTGCATGAAATGACTTGACATGCCTGACTTACATGACAATTATTTCTCTTTAAGGTGTGATTTCTAGCTTCACTATATGATACATTAACTTCACATCAACATGCAAAAAAAGCTTTTCTGAGACTGAAGTATAAATTTTAATATCAGAGATTGATTAAAAAAAAATTGTTCAGATCATTTGGTGGTGTATCTAACAGAAGTAAAAATTCTGCTTGGCAGCCAATTGGCTGTGCTGTGAATTACAGCATCTATATGTGACATGACAGCTGAGCTTAGAGGGATTCACACAGTCATGAAGGTCTCTATGGAGGACCTTGTAAAGTGTTTAACACATTTAAAGGGTTGAGTTGACATTGTGTTTGTTTCATCTCCTTAAGTTCCTGTTTTTTAGCCTTATATTATACGTCATTACAAAATGAAAACAGAAAGTTCCAATATATTATTTCCTGAGTTGAAATTATGCATGCCGTATTTCACAGGCACCTTATGCCTTATGGCTGTAAATTGCACATTGTCCTTCTTCTCTTAAATTGTTAATGCAAATGACGTGCTCTGACATGTTAATTTCTAAAAGGATTCAGTATCTGAATATCGTGTGAAAACAGGAACACTCTCACAAACCCTTTTTAATTGATGAATTGCAAATTTGTAAAAAATCACCCTACACACAGTTTCAGTTCATAAATGAACTCCCAGGTCTGAAAGGTGTAGATTTTTGTCTATTTTTTGTTTATTGACTTGTGAAAGATTTAACTGAAAGACTCCATTTTACTACTATGCTATGATACATGTTTCCACAGACAAAACTTATTTTGAACAATGTAAAAAATAAACATTTTGTTTATCAGAGTGAGGGTATTTATCAAAACAGATTTAAAGTATAAAATACTGAGTCGTTTCAGTCTATCATACTTTTCATGCACTCTATAGAACCCAT
The DNA here is from genome assembly GCA_019176425.1 of Megalops atlanticus. Taxonomy (NCBI): domain Eukaryota; kingdom Metazoa; phylum Chordata; class Actinopteri; order Elopiformes; family Megalopidae; genus Megalops; species Megalops atlanticus. The sequence goes on along the minus strand of CM032878.1, from coordinate 17,942,372 downwards.
GATTAATCAATGTCGTAGAATACCTGGTAGAAACTTTGTCTTCCTATCTGCATTTTCTATTTCATGAATTTTAAGCAGAGCTGAATTTAAAAAGTTACTTTAAACAACCTGTTGAACTCACCTCTGTAATGAGTCAGTCAAGATTATAGTGTCTGGCGTAAGTGCTGACAAAGTAAGTTGACAGCCCTGGACTGACCTGGCTAATTATTGAACAGCATTGCGCATGAATGTCCCTGCCCTCTCTGAAATGTCACCAGCCACAATGGAACCCTTGTCGACTCGTGGGAAGCGCGCTCGTTGTGCATTATTAAGAGGAGGGAGGCTGTTATCGAGTGGGATCCAATTTGTGGTCCGTGAGTGCAGCCAGGTGAAAATCTCCCCCCGTGCAGCTCGTAATTTGGGCTCATTGTGGCAGGTCTGCTTCCTGCCAGCCGCTCCCCGTCAGCGGGCCGTCGGTCCGTTTATACCAAAGTGCATCGGGCCGGATGGCGTCTGAGCCGGCAGAGGCCCCCTGGTCAAAGACAGGCTCATCCCATGGGATCACGATGGTGCGTTGCTTCCTCGGTGAACAACATGTCTCTCTCCTTATTTAGACGCTTCAGTTCTTCAGCCTTTGATTAAAGCCTAAGTGGTGTGGGTCTATTAGGCAGAGAAAGTGCTGTGACTTGCAGTTCATTACTGTGTGCTCGGGTGATGCTCCTTGGCTTCGGAATTGAAAGGCACAGAACAAAACAGTTTTGGCTCTGTGAACCCATGTTGCCTGTTATTCAGACCCTAATTCAGGCAGCCTAATTTCATGATTTGTTATGGCAAAGAATATCCACAGTGGACATTTTAAAATACATTTATGCTTGAAACACATCCATGAATGGTAGAATGAAAAGTGTTTTGATCTATCAAGAACAAATTGATTCTTGTATGTGTAGTACAATAAAACCATTATGTGTCGTACACAACGAAATTCAATGAAATGGTGGGCAAAAAAGAATTAAAAGTCATAAAGGTGTAAAAGTCATAAATGTAATCTATACATAGCATCTTTTTTGTTCAGCTTATATGAAAACTCAGTATGTAAGAAGTTGCCATTTTATTTTCATGCTATCTTTTCCTTAAATAACGTGTTTATTTTCAGTGTTGCTGAGCTCTGACCTGGTTTCTCCCTTAAAAAAACCAAATGTTAAATTTCACTGACGTTAGTGCTTCAGTGAAGTATTAAATCCCAATATCTCAGAAGGAAACATGGTACATTAGCTAAACTTTCTTATTATTTAATTTACCGTTTGCCTTTGTTTTTGCTCTGTGTTATTGTCTTGTTTGCTCAGAAGTAATTTGTCATAATAACTAGTTTCTTCTAACGGACATCTCAAAGTGGATAGCTGGGCACTGCACAAACAAAGCATATTAACTTCTAACAAAAGACGAACAAACTTGAAAGGAGAGGTGTGGATATTTAGGATTCCTTTTATAACAGGCATATTATTAAACAGCCTTTTAGTACACAGGTCTGGATAGGACTGGCTTTAATACTGTACACTATAAAGTGCATGCTTTTCTGCATGATCCTACAACACGTGAAGCTGTTTGCATTCAGCAGAAAGGAGCAGACACGAAAATCAAAACAAAATCTGAAGTTGCACTTGACTGAAACAAATTGGAATATGATTTGTAATCGCACGGCCAGAAAGCGGCGAGCATATATTTCATCCGTCGCCTCCGCTGCCTCAGACACAAAAAAGGGACACTTTGTCAGAATGGAAGCATCAACCCGCGCAGTGGCACACAGACACCTCCAGCAGCTTCGCACGTAGCAGATGGCCTCATCTGAGGCCAGATTGTCACCCTGCATTTCACATCCGCCACCAAAGGGGAAATTTGCGCTTCATGTCAGCGCAGTTGCAAATTAATCCAGGAGGGCGAGTGCATTGCACATAACGGAAAGACTCCATTGCTCTGAGGGTACTGGGGGAATTAGAAATCCACTCCAGAGCCAAGGTTTTCATAGCACAGGTTCACAGGTGTGGTGCACATTGTGGCCGCGGTAAGTGTGCATATGTTTTTCTGCCTTAATTAGTATAGAGGAAATGATTTGAGAACCATGGCACAGAAGTACTGTTGAGGCTGATGGGCCCTCCAGTTCTTGGAAGTTCTGAGTGCAGGGCATGGAAATTGAAATAAATTTCAATGCATTTGTTGCCTTTATTATATATTGCAGAGCTCTTCTTTTTATACCTGTAAAGGACAAAAGTCTTAATCATTCAATTCAGGTCATTTAACCAGAATGCTAGTAATATAAACATGTAGAATTGAACTTGAGTAGAGAGCATTTGGTGTGTGCAAGATGGAGCGCGAGAGTTATAGAATATAAATTTTGATTAGCTGTGTTTGCTTTGCTGTGAGTGGGTGTATATTGAGTGTTGTGCTTGCACTTTCACGGCACAAATATTTATTAGCTTTCATGTCACTGCAGAGAATTTTTTTTCCTCTTCCTTGGAATATAATAACCTGTGGAGACAAAATCAGGCTTTTAGAAGTGTATTTTGCTGAGATTAACTTTAATAAGAATAACTGTAATGAACTTCAGAATCATTTCAAGGTTCCTGGGTCCAGGTGTTAAAATATGTGGTGAAACTTCTGTCAGGGATACCAGGAAAGTGGGCTCCACAATTGATATCAATGACCGAGTGACCACAAGTGAATCATAAAGGGCTTCTATCTCTATGGTTCTACCAGTCTGTGGGCCAGAGTCCCAGTGCTAGACATAATGACATGGTATTTCTTTGGTAAAAATCTGATGATAAATCTGTAAAAATGGATGATATATCAGCTGTAATCTATGTAAGTCACCCTGGATCATGGTGCCTGCTGAACAAATAAATGATCTAATCTAATTTTATCCTGGCTGGTGATGAATATTCAGCAGATCGGCATTGCTGTACCCCCAGGTCATCGGCTGTCATCCACGTCAACGATCCTCAGTTGAGGTGGGAGAGCCGTGGAGGAGCTGAGGCTGTCTGCTCACCGCCCAGCTGGGCAGGGACCCCTCGCTCCCCGCCAACAAGACACATCCTCCGCCTTCCAGGGGTTGTGGGGGGATGTCATTGAACCATTTTGCGTGACGTTCACGCGTGGTGTCAGAGAAGTGAGCAGGGTTACATAACCCAGTAACCTGCCACGTAGGGAAGGAAAGGGTCGCCCTGGTGCCACAGAAATAGGGTGCTGAAGACCACCTCGAAATTCACGGTATTGGGAAGTCGTGAGGGTGGGTGGGCGGGAAGCGCTCCCGTGGTGAACGTTCAGTCAGTCTTCTCTGTGGAGTCAGTGATTTACCGCCCCGCATCACAATGGCCCCTGGCTTTTTCATTCCACGTCTTCATCCACTGTCTGCCCTCAGCGTCCCGCATTGTCAGTCAAGCAGTTTCAGGGAGGTCTGACACGCTCTCTCCTGACTGCAAAACGGGGCAGCGCACATTGCAATCTCAAGGGGATCAGATGAAATTTGATCGAGATGACACGGCAAACGGGGGAGATGGAATTGAGCCGCTTTGCAGGCTGTATGTGAAGCGTTAAAGAAGATCAAAACAATTTGTGCTCCTGCACTGACACTGTTTTTTTACACACAATGTTCAAGGCATTAAGAGAGACGAGTAAAAGCCAAATGTGTGTTATGGCAGCCCAATTTATGTAAATAAAAGGGTTGTGTGCTATAAGAGCTTATTCTTTGGTATATTGAGGGTACACTTAGTAATGTACAGTATGAATTTGTGTGTTCCAGTTTATGTAAAGGGAGGACCCTCTACTCCGTTGTGAGGGATGCCAAAGTTGTCCTCGATGTCAATAAAACCAGGCAGATTGCACAGGAGATGGTTAAGGTAAGAGTGAAACTACTCATCTGGCCCTCACTGTTTGTACCAGCAAAGAATGACAACACTTGAATTGGCTCTATATATTTATATGTATATATTTATATTTAGATTTACTGCTCTTCTTACAGGGGATGGGATACCTGCATGCAAAAGGCATCCTTCACAAGGACATGAAATCAAAGAATGTCTTTTACGACAACGGCAAAGTGGTCATAACTGATTTCGGCCTCTTCACAATATCTGGAGTTCTGCAAGCTGGCAGGTAAGCCTAATATTAGTTCACAGCAATGGAATGTGGACATAATAGATAATTATCACAGACGTCTTTCATCATTTCTTGTTCTGAAATCAACTCACTGATAATAAGGAAATGAATAAAAATGTAAGTCAATGTTTAATTGTTGAGGTTGATAGCTTGAGGGTTAATTAGCTCATTGGCCAGCATGACTCCACACCTCATTAGCTATTATGGAAATAGTTTTAGTAGCTCAAATTCATTTGTCATCTCTGCTCAGAATGATGAAGATTGTCCTTTTGTGACAGTATTAAGGAAGCAATTTTGTGCATCATAGCTACAGGCCACCTGGAATAGAAGAGTCACAGTACTGTTATACTATACGAGCCTGTTGTTACTGCAGTTACTGCATCTTCATGTTGTTTTGTTGAAGTCTTTCACTTTAATCTACAAGATTAATGTACCAAAAATGTCTGCTTAATATACACTTATCTTTGCTGTTGACTAGCCTCTTAAGCATTTAGAGTTAAGTTTGTATTGAAATAATGAGAATAGCTTATAATAACATATTCATTTTTAATTCAGTTCTGAGGAAGTATTCAGACCCACTGTCTCTAACTGCTCTCTAACTTCACTTCTCAATCCATGCAGTGCCTTCCCCTTTTCATTATTATATTAGTGATATTATATAAACAATAATAATGATGATTGATATCATTATGATTTACCATGCTTCCTCATGCTTGAATTGATATTCTGTGAATTGTTTCATGTTTGAATCACATTTGTTCACCTTTGTGAATCAATGAATTTGTAAATACTCTGTTGAGTTCCTCTCCTGAGTTCCTGTCATATCATGGGCCTTTAATCTTTCAGATATAATGCTTGTCTCAGTCACAGTCACAGCTGCATTGGGTGCTTTGTGATTTGCTGTTTAGCGCGTATGCTAACACCAGTGCGATTAGAACATGAGATTGGAAAAATTCTAGCTAATTTTAGCTTTGAGGAAACATTGAGTTAACATTAAAAAATATAGCAAATGCGGTGGTGAAAACTATGAGAACTTAATAACGCTAATGAAACCAGAACGAACCATATAACGTAACACGCGTGCTACATGGTATAAAATAAGTTACGTGCGAAAGGGTTAAGACAAGACAATAGTCACATAACCTATTTGATTTTTTATAATTTAGTGACTATTCGAAAATTTGAAAATCATGACCCATCCCTAGTCTAAATGTCATGTCTGTCATGTATCTGAATGCTGCAGTTTACTGTGTGCTGAATGTTGAGGACCTCAAGTGCCATTTTCTGAAAAATATTATTCAAATTTTATTCAAATTCCAGAACTGGAAAAAAAACACCAAATCTCTTTTTAATCTTATATAACCTTAACATAGTTATTAGCCTGCTCTGTCAGTGCCAGTGTTATGGAACAGGGTCCCATAGAGCAGGAATTGCTCAGTGCCATCTCTGTAATTTTATGAGGGATACACTTACATTGTAATGCAGTCTGGCCTTTATTTGGGTAATGGAACTTTGATATGGCATTAGTTGAGTTGGCGATGCTGTCAACATGTCACTAAAGTGCTTTAATACAATAGGACCACAGGGGGAAAATGGCTGTATTTTAAGTTCATCTTCATTCATACTGAAAATATTCCAAATGCACCATAATATATGGGCCATGTATATAACTGAGTAATTGTGTAATTATTTAATACTTAATTGAATTAAGGATTTAGAATTTATTTTGTGATAAAATCCGTGGGAAAAATCCCACTCTGATTCGTGTCTTTACTCATTATCATAATATTTAAATTATTTCCAACTAATTCATTATTTTCTGTATATCTTATTATTATTCATAAGCAGCGTAATTTCAGAATAATCTTTAACATTTGCGAGATGTGGAAAAAAATCAAATTATATGCAACTACTGAGTTTCAAAAGACAAAGATGTAATGAAAAGACTGGTATGAAAGTTGAGTGGGAGTGTGGATTTAAGAGATCCTATGTTATGCTTTATTCTGTGCAATATTCACTGCCACATCATGTACACATGGTGGCTTTGAGAGATAGTAGTGGCTTCGAATTTCCGTCTCCTTTCGTGGGTACATGAAGGGATGTGTTTTAGCCACGGTTTTGCAACACTGAGTGCTGAGACTGAAAAAAAGACTTGTTTGATGTATTTTAATCTGTGAAATGGGAGAAAAAACAACATTGCCTCTGGAATTGTTTGGGATATTATTAGGTCAAAAGATGCATGTATTTGAAAAGAAGTGGAATTTTACAGATGTTGTGGCATATTCTGCATATTCTGATATTTTAAACCATTGTCCTCTTTTAGATGAATGTGGTAAAACTTGTTTTTTCTTGAACTGAAATGCACTGTGCTAACTTTCAAAGCGGTGGCCCAGAAATAGAATTGTTTGTATATACCTGAGCGTACAGCTGAAATAGGCATCATATTCATGTTCACTGGATGCTTCTTGTTCATGCTTCTTTTGTCAACCGCTCCAGAACATTAAGTCTTCTAATTATATATGTTGCATTCAACTGAGGGTTCAGTTAAAGTGCATTTCCTAGTGAAAGAGATTTGATGACGGTAATTTCTGTCGTTGACTTAATGGGGGGAAAACATCATGCTTTTGTTCATGTGGTAATAGTGTACAGTATGTGAAATGAGGCTACTTTTCAGTGTAATCACAAGGCACTTGAGTGGCTGAGCGCCATAATAGTTGAGAAACTAGGCCTACAGCCAGAATATCGATGGCTCAGTTCTCATGTGTATTACTGCTGTTGTATCGTTCAGTTAGGTATTTTACCTGAATTGGTTTAGTAAATATCTTGCTGTATGAATGGATCCTATATAAAATAATATCCAAATAATTTGCCCTGGACAAGGGCATCTGGCAAGGAAATAAATGATAATGATTCATGTTGTCCATAAATGACTTGAGTAATGATTGTAAGTAAAACCTGTTTCTGTTAAATTGATATCAGTCTATATGCCCAGAGGAGGAATTCAGTGTGCTGAATCATTAAAGTGCAGCAGAATACAGTGGGTGGTGGAGGTCAATGTTAGCAGTATTCGCCAGCCGCAATGCTGTTTGCTTGTCTAGTGCAGTGTATCTAACTGCATAATGAAAGATGGTTTTGACAGATATTAGCATCCCAAGGAGCACAGGAGGTAACCCCAGTTTATTGACAATTTTCTTCTCTGGTCTGCCACTCAGGATAAGATTGAATAAACACCGGGCAATTTAATCCTTGAGAATATCCTGAGTCACCTTTGTGGAGGGGTCATCTTAAAATCAGCACAGAATTTAAAAATCTTAATGTCTCATTGTTAAGTTTCATAACAAAATTTGGATTGATTGTTTAGGACTTTATGCTGTGCCCATACAATGAATCAGTCCATTGACAAAAAAACAGCAACATTTTGTTGAAAAAGAGCAACAGTAACAAAGGTGTAAGTCTTAGAGGTATGTAGAAATATTACATCTACCATTATATCTATCAAAAAGGTGCATTGTGTGATTGTGAAGTCTCCTTAAAAATCAGTTTATAATTTAGTATCACAATGCTTTTACTAGTATCATAATGCTTTTAATTATGGTACATGCAACCATACTATATATTTCAGATGACAATGTTTTTATTGGTGCTCTGATATGCTCCAGGAATGGATTCAAAATTGATGAAAATAAAATTGGTTCATAAACCTTACAAACCATACATAACAAAACTAAACTTCAGATCATATAGTCATGCAGACTTTGGTAAGTCACAGTTGTGAGGAACTTCCACCATTGGTATTTAACCTGTTTTCAGTTTTTATTCCAGCACGACAACGGCAACACAAGCTACAAAAAGATTACAGTACTAAAATCAGATATCTCAAAGCTGTAGCCTTTACATGACATAGCATTGATGTCTCTTATTCCTTATTTTTTCAGTTACTGGGTTTTAAAAGGGCGCTGATTCATTCGATGGAGGATTCAGGCCATGTCTGAAAGTCTTCCTTCGACAAGGTGCTAGATGGTGACGTGATAATGAAAGGTTCACAAAGGGAGCCCTGGTTAATTATGTCAGCACCTCTGTGAAAACCTTCAAGGAGAGCTTGTTCATGTCTTTGGCTGGCTACTGGACTTGAATTCCACGTGGAAAGTAGAGAAGTGGAGAAATATATTTTGGCAGAATCCAGTTTTGAAAAGCAACTTTAAGTCTCGTCCCAAGTGTGTGTGAGAGTTCCTTCTTTAAAAAAGGACTGCTGGCCAGTTACTGTACATGTGACAACATTTGAATAATTTCACCCACTCCTGTTCTTGAAGCGTGTCCTCCCAACCAATGAGATTTCTTCAAAAATATCTCTCAGTGTTGGGTCCTACGTTAGCTATTTGAAGAAAAGTGTTTTACCGTGTTTTATGTCTAATCCTCATTGAACTACAGCAAGATATATGATTCAAAGCACACTTACCTTAGCTGTTTAAGCCTTAAATGCATACCAACCAATCTAATAATTATATGTAATGTAATAAATACATTATATATTTTTTTTGACCCTTTATTTTCTTGGGAGGGGATGGGGGGAGGCGGAAGAGGCGGGGGGCCCGAGCACACTACTGTGTTTGGGGCCCAAAATTTTGTGCTGCGCCCCTGAGTAGTATTTATTTTTAGTGCTTTTTCCCCTTTTTCAACAATTGAAAATTCTACACTAGGCCTGTCTTTCCACACACCCTCTGTGCTCATTCGGGAACACAGACCGAGGCAAATGCCATCCTCCAATACACACAGACACAGTCAGCAGGTGTTTTTCTCACATGTAAGTCAGGTCAGCCACAACACACACTGCCTGGAGAGTGGGCAGATCCCCACTGACATCACAGAGGGACTTCACAGCACTTCATGGGCCATTAGAGGGCGCCTCAGCAGAGAGACCCCCTACTACCAGTGAATTGAAGCAAATGTGTTCCCCTGCTGTTGGCTCCCAGCAACATGGCTGGGATCAGACTTGGGCTTTAGTGCTGAGCCTGTGCTTGGAACAGGCGCTTTAGCTTACTGAGCCACTCAGGAGCTCAATACATTCTTTTTGTCACTGTTGGATGTATAAAGCTATGACCAAACAATCGGTGCTCTGGGTGTCGCTCTCTCTCTGAAACAATCAGCCTGGTGGTGCTTCTGGTCTCTAGGCTGTAGTGGCACAATGATTTCACTCTGTATGAGGCCAGAGTAATTATTAAGCTGTTCTAGTGTTAAAATTAATGAATAACAGCCTTGCACAGAGAATTAACCCAACTGGCATCAAGGTCTTAGCTTAGGAATGCCCCTCTGAGGTTCCATGAAACATTATTATTTTTAAGAACAAGAAGATGAATGTGGCCTCACTTAGAGCAGCTTTATATGAGAAGCCTTTGCCAATAGCGTAGGTACTTCTTTTGCTCTTTTGCTCATTCTACCTCACTATTTCCTGTTTTTGGATAGAACAGACTCCTTTGGGTACTTGTTTTTAATGAGTGAAAATAAAATAGAGTTGCTTTTATCTTTAGAGTAGATTTTATCTTGTTTTGATTTACGCTGCTTCCATTTTTGTTAACATCAGTGGCAGCCATTTCAGTTTGATTGTCCAAATTGATTTCTTGGAATATTGAACGGCAGTTAAAGTGTTGGTAATATCACTTCTGTTCCCGAGGCAGACAGCTGCTTGTTTGTAATTATTTGTATGTGTAACTTCAGAAATATGACTTGTTCATAAGGCATAGATGAAGGAAATGCAGTGAAGATTATCCTTACCAACATGAAGCTTGAAACTTTTTTAAACAGGAGCAGTGTGTAGTGAATTTTGGTGATGTATGTCATAGATTATTAGAGAGGATATTTTGTACCTGAAATACTGAGTAAAACTGTATGTTAGATTAGTTTTTTGCTGTAATGTATAGGGATAAGGCAGCCAAAGGAGGTGGCAGAAAACATGTATGTAGAGTCTTGAAAAGCAGGTGTTGAATTTATTTGAGAAGCACGGCAAAGCCAAAAATCTGTGGAGGTAAAGGGTCCCAAAAGTCCTTCCAGTAAAGAGCTATTCAAAGCCTACAACCCAAGGTACTGCAAGTTCAACTCTGGGTAGGTAGAGTTAGGTCGCAGCCATTAGCACCCTCTAGAAACTAGTCAGGTGCAAATGTATTGCTTGGATGATGTCAGGGAAATGCACCTATCCTCAACTCAGTGTTTGCTCCCCTGTGGCACACTGAGAATTGTAGTGTTAAAAAATTGGCATTGTTGACATGCAAGTTTATTGTCAAGGATTGAAGATATCACTATTTGGTGCTAATGCACGAGTACAGGAGATGTAGGAGGTGAGGCGAGCCTGATGTACAATTGCTGAAAATGAAAAAAGTATAAATATAATGTGAAATGTGTTCCAAAAATGCACCAAATTCCCTCAACCAAAAAAGAAAAATACAAGCAAAATTTGTATTTATATTTACAAATATTTTATATAGAAAATGCAAACAGATAACTGGGCATAATAGGACTCAGGACTCTTCAGAGCAAACAGAGAATTAACAACACATAGCTGAGCTATTTTTTCTTAAAGCTTGGTAAGCAAAAAGACTTCTATCAACAATATCTCTCTTTTCACTGGGAAACAAGGAGCTTAAGTGTGGGAGACATAACACAATGGAACAAAATGATTAAATGATAAAAAACACAAGATATTAAATATCCTGGTATCGCACAAGATACCAGGATATTTAAGGTGTTACAACTATGCTAAGAAATAAACAATTTCTTTAAAATCAAAAACAATAAATGTATGCACTGGGGATGTAGCTGTGTTTTCTGCAAGCATGCACCCCCTCAACAACTTTGACATAAAACAGGAAGTGCATTAAAAAACTATGCAAGATGATGAATATTGACAAAGCTGACTGACCACTCTTAATCTGTACACAGATGATTATGGTAAAATAAAAGAATACAATGTGGCTGGTTAGGCTATATCTATTGCAAGCCTAAAATATATATTAGAAAAATAAATGTTAAAATAAAAGTTTAAAAATTAATGTGATCACTGTGACACCACACAGGGTGTGACGGTGTAAGAGGGGCACCACAGCAGCACAAAGGCCTGAGGTTCAGGGCAAAAAGACCTGACAGGGTCATTTATTGTGCACAGAACAAAACAAAACAGAAAATAAGAATGTCCCAAACAAATGCTGAACGGTTCACTGGGGTGCTAGAGTGCGTGGCAGAGTCCGGTGGTGTTAAGTACTTTGTAAAAAGCAGCCAGGTATTCTCACAACCTGAGGGAAAGGGGAACAAAGGCATGCCTCAACAGGATTGTGGAACAATGTTAGTCCCACACATGGAGTGTCAAACTTTGCAAGTGATGGCACCAGTCTCCTATTATCTCCCTGGCTGATTTCCCTGGAGTGGTGGCAGCTGTGCCTCCTCAGTGCTTTCAGGTGTGCACGAGGAGGTGCGTGGACTGGGGAATTTCCACAGTGCTGCTCTCCAGGGTCCTGCAGCTGGGGCTAGGGACCCCAGCACTGTCCGCCTTCAAGAGCAGCTGGCCTGGTGGCAGAGCTGATATAATTTAGCACGGGGGGGGGGTCACTGAGGAGATGCATACTGTATGCATATAATAATGTGACTATGGAATTCAAATTCAGTTCACACAATTCACACACAGTCTTACATTTAACAAAATATGTTCTTGTTGCTGACAATTCAAGTCAAATTCAAAGTGTCAAAGTGCAAATGCATAAAGCATAATGCACAGGTGGATATTAGTGTGGTGTTTGTCATCATTACACTGATGTGTGGCATTATTATATTCATTTAAAATCGAATTAATTGGGAAGGCAACGTTTAAAAATGTTACTTTATTAATTACTTTATCCCAAAACTGAAATACAGATCATGGTACCAAAGCACGACAAATTTTACAAGAGCAACCAATTCAAGTACTCACAATAGAGTCCAATTTAATTTGAAGTAGCACTGCTGTACAGACCTCTAAATGTAAAACCTGCCCACAAATGTAATAATGACCCTACCATAAATGTAATGTAACTATTATTCTAACAGGACTGTAATATCTGGCCACAAATGGAATACATATCTGCCCACAAATATAATTTCTTTCTGTAAGTGTGATAAATGCCTGCAAATATAACACCTCATTTAATGGTGTTTGTTTTGTGCCAGGATTCTCTGCTTGAGACATTGAATGGCATTGAATGTTCTCTCTGGCTTGAAATTATAGAGCTTGCAAGGCATGCTTCTGCTTAGCTGTGAATTTTAAACATTTCAAAGGGTAGAAATTTGAATGAAACCATTTATGTTAGTCATGCTAAATGACTCACTGTCCAGTTGGGTTAATAATGATTGCAGTACCGCAACATATGCGGGGGGGGTTAGACTGGACTTACATAATGTTAAACGAGAGAGTGCCCTCTTATCAGATTCCAGGCACTGTACCAACCTTAGTTTTCAGAAAATGCTCTTGAGTAGTTAAAAATGTCAGTGTCATTGTAGGATTCGGGTGACTGGGTCCTGAGCAGGATGGAGAGCAGTGAGTCATCAGAAATCTAAATTTCTGATGGGGCATGATAGCTTCAGAGTGTATTTTGCCTCTTGACAGGAAAAGATCATTGAAGCCCAGTCTGAACACAAAGTCATAACTGAGTACTGAAGGAAAATATCAGGTGCACATGGATTCACAGCATCAGCACAGAAACCAAAGACAGTCGAAAGGAAAACAACTGCTGTTTGTAGATTTCAAGATTTTTTTGCTTGTGGATACAGGACACTGTAGGGGAGACGTGGACTGAGAGAAATTCCATTTTTTAAAGGTCATAGCATATGTTCATTAAGGCTTTGTGTGAAATTACGCTCTCCGGGTGATATTTTGGGTCTTGGGTTGCAGTTCCCCAGCATGCAGGAAGTCTGTGTCGGAACCTGGGTTTGAAGCGGTGTGTCACACTGTCTCTCTTTCTCGCCTCCATTATTCCACAGCAGGAGGGAGGACAAGCTACGGATCCCCAGTGGGTGGCTCTGTCACCTGGCCCCCGAGATCATCCGCCAGCTGTCCCCCGAGACCGAGGAGGATAAACTCCCCTTCTCCAAGCAGTCCGATGTATTTGCTTTTGGGTGGGTGTACCAAACTCCCCTCCTCCCCCCTCCTTCTCCTTTTACAGATCAGCAGTGGCCTGTGGCCTGCCCCCAGCCCACATCAGCGCGCCAGTCCTGCCAGCTGATTGACAGGAGGCGCTCACAGTGCATGGGTAGCCGCTGGTCTGGTGACTTCTAACACAATTGCATCCTCAGATGTCCCCACATATGGTGGGTTTTTTTTGGAGTAGAAGTCCCGGTTTAAGCGGATGAAAGTAGTACGTGTACACACGCTGCCCAGCTGCTCTGATCTCACCACTGTGCCAGAGCATACCTAGAGGAAAGTGCCCGTGGCTTTCACGTCTCACAGCGTCTCATGTTTTCCTCAGATGTGCTATGTCTGAGGCACATAACTGTAATGCAGAGGTAGAAAAAAGTAAAGGCCGTTCTAAGACGTAATGGGATGTAATTGAGTATATTTAGAAATTTCGGTTCATACAGTGTTGCCATTGGGTCTGCAATGCAAATATGCAGCAGAGGAACTCTTGCTTTCATGCATTCTTCAGATTATTTAAGTATTAGTATGAGGAGACATAATTGGATATAACTTTGAATTTATATTGAGCAACTTCAGTTGATATGATGTTTCCAGTTAATCAGGTCTGTAATGAATATTTGATGTAAAATAAGACTGTTGCCTAAGTTTATTTTACCAGTTGAAATGCAAAGCTGGTTCAAAGTATAACTGCAGCAACTATCACATTATAATAGATTCCTTTACTCTTGAAAGCAAGCAAATTATTGTGAACAATTTTAATGTTTTTTTTCCAGCACTATATGGTATGAGTTACATGCACGCGAGTGGCCTTTCAAGAATCAACCGGCAGAGGCGATAATCTGGCAAGTGGGGAGTGGAATGAAGCCAAATCTCACCCAGATCGGCATGGGCAAGGAAATATCTGTGAGTGTGCCCCTGTTCACAAGTGAAGTTCTCACAATCTTGTGATATGCATGAAAATGCAGATGCAACATAACAGTAGTGTTACAGCTTACCACGTATTTGCTGCTCCCAGCAGGCAGGTTAGGTGTCTTATCACTGGTTGTCCTGTGGTCTTTCCTTCAGGACATCTTGCTTTTCTGCTGGGCTTTTGAGCAGGAAGAGAGGCCTAGCTTCTCCAAGCTGGTGGAGTTGCTGGAAAAATTGCCAAAACGGAACCGTCGCCTTTCCCACCCAGGGCACTTCTGGAAGTCAGCTGAGTATGTCAAATGAGTTAGGAACACAACCCTGCCCCTCTGAGTGCACTGAAAAAAACATCAGCCAATGAATACAGCTGCCTAGACCACGTTCTCCCCAATGGAATAACAATCATTTAGCTAATGAGTGATCTCAGTTAACTAAACTGCTCGGCAGCCTCTGAACTCATCTTTTTCTTTTGTTTGGGACATGGATTTAATTTTAAGATTTAATTGGCTAATTTGAATTTTTTTCTTTTTTTGTCTTATTGATTTGGTTATCAACCTATTTATTTGGTTATTTATTTCTCAATGTTATTTATTTCAACAATGACTTTTTGTGTCATGATTCACTTCATGGTGTAATTGAACTGCATTTTTATGAACAAAATGCAAAACCAAGTGTGTTTTTTGTATGAAATGTAGTTTTAGGATGAATGTAATTCTTTTACAAGTTGTGAAATGTACTTTTTTAAAAGTTGTTTTGCCATTTGTCCTGTCTTGTCAGCTGTCTTTTTCACTGTCTTACTCATATGCTGTCATGTGTGGATGTTTGTATGTTTGTACATTTTCAATCACAAAGCTTTACTCCTGTAGGGAGTATGACATGCCCTCCTACCTATAGGAAGGGATGATTGTTTGGCAGGGAATTATGATTTCCTGTTACCTACAAAGTGGATGATGTCTGTTAGGACAGTGGAGAAATCAGAACAAAAGCAGATAATCTGCTGACTGCTGTGCCAAACACAGTCTGTTGCCAGCAGTCACTTGTGATGTGAATTTGACACTTGAAATGTATCATATTAACTGTGACAAACTCATGAATACTTTCAGTGAGTTGCTGATATTGAGCCTATGGAAAAGGGAGTGTCTATTTGGCACCTCTCAGTTTAATATGGTATTTTTTATTTATTTGGAGTTTGGATGTTAAATCTTGCTATAACACATCTTGCTTTCATCTGCAAAACGAAAGTTGAAATCTACAATCACACTGAAAAAAAATGTGGCAATCACAGGCTTTTCACTTGATCTGACAAGCATATATTACAGATATTGAAGCAGTACAGTACATCTAGTATCTATGACTGTTGCATGCTTAAATTATGGTGTCAAAAGGTACACATCTAAATAGTTAGGCTACTGTTTATCTGTTCAATTCATGTAAAAGAGGAATATGTGTGTCTATATATATACATAGTGTGTATGTATACTATATGGTATATAGTATGTAATATGCACACATTGTCCAGAATTCTTTTAGCCTCTTATTTGAAAATATACAGAAAAGACAATTTATCACAGCAGAGGTTTCTGAAAACTGTATAAAGTCCTATGGCAACTCATAAATCCAGTGCCATGTCTAATGAACATAGACAATCTGTTGCTGTACAGTACAGTACAAAGCCATTTATACTATATATACATATATGCCAGTGTCATAAATGCATAAAATATTTTGCTGCTGTTTTGGAGTACATCTATTTTGGAATTACTGGGACTCAGATTTGTAAGAATTGAATGTGGATCATCTATATTTGTAAGTGTGTCCACTGTTTACAACTTTAAGTGTATGAGATGCTTTTGAAGGAGAGGTCAATGTTGTTCTGAAAGAAGGATAACCTTCAGTTCGATATTTAGATTTTAAGATATTAATAAATACAAATTTCTTGCAACTGCACCGGAGTATTTTCTGATAAACTAACAACTGCTGTAGCTATTGAGCCGTCAATCAATTTGGTTGCCCTGCTACTGAAAGCTTTGTAAAAACTTAAATGTGTTTAAGAGAATTATTATGTTATAACTGTACAGTATCATGCTATGGAGCACCACAAATTCTTTTAAAGCTTGAACAGGGATGCTGTTTATTCAACAAAAACCTGATCTGTGTATGTTCAGCACCTACATTAGTGCCAAGTGTATTTAACAGGTAGTGGGCATTGTTCAATATTTAGTAGATTTTTTTCAATATACCATACTCTGTGTGAATTCATGTTGGTTTGGTGTATGGGTTTTTGCCTCATTTTTGGATGTTTGATTGTGTTGTGGTTTTGTCGTATTTTTGTTGACTTTTTTTCCCAAATTGCCAGATTTCCAACATTTCATCTGCATTGTCGCTGTTCTTTTTTTTGTATCTCAGTCCTGTATTGTAGACTGTAGTTCAAAAAGCTTGTATTTATGCTGCCTTATGGTCCATGGCTAAGTGACTGATGGATTCATCACAAGCTCTATTCGCACTCATCCTTTATAAGTGTATGACAATAAAAATAAGTTCATTTTGGACTTTTTTGTTTATTTTTTCAGTCATTTGGTATTCTCCCCTCTTTATTTCCATGTTTTATATTTTCAGTTTTGGAGTTTAAAATAAGGAAATACCCTGTCCCATATAACGCTGGCATAGTCTTACAGATGAGAAAATCTAGCACTGTAGTCCTAATCTAGCACTCTAGTCCAGACCAGTTCAAATATGCACACTATCAGCAGGATAATAACGTATTTATTATTTAACATATTTAAGTAAGCACAACTCTTTTTCTATTTACACAACACTATGAGTTTGTCTCAAAAAATGGGAACCTACGGGAAAACAGCAACATTTGTTTAAATGTTCAAAGTGAAGGATAAAGTCTGCTGAGGTTAGAATAAAACTCAAAAAATATTAAAGGTATTTAGGGTTTCCTGCAGCTCCCAGATCTTCACAGCCTGCTTTAGAATTAATACCTCACTCCCTTGTGCATTAGGGTCGAATACGTTGCTGCAATCATTGCACAAATGTAAGAAGCAAATATTCATATTAATAGAAATCACACTGCAGGTAGCCACCAATGTACCACAATTATTGATGATTTTCACTGTAAGAGATCTGACACAAGACAGGTAAGTGTATGAACCTGTGACTATTGCAGACCACCAGAACATGAATTGAATTATTTAGCATTACTGTTGTATTACTGAATCTTATTCTTAATCAAAATAGCCCTATGGCAAGTACTGTGAATATTTACTGAATAAATAAGGAAAAAAAATCACCATGGTGCTACAGTACATTAAGTCATGAAGAGGACATTGGTCAAGCTCAATGATTCACTCATGACTTGTTGAACATTGTAATGGAAATATATATGGATTCAGAAATAGCACTTAGTCTCCAGGGATGACTCTTTGTTGCCACCTCACTATCTGTGGCATTTTCTACATTTTGCATCCGCTGCATAAATTCTGAGCCCCTAGACTCTGCACCCCTCTGTGGAAATGGTTTGCATATATTCTGAGTGAACTGCTATAAACAGTGATGAAGCATGGATCTTGCCCAGTCAACAGCCAAACAGCCAGAGAGAATAATGGTTCAGGGTACCAAATTTCTCAGTGCAGGGCTGATGTTTTTAAATTGGTGCCTTGTCTTACTCCTTACAGCAGAATAACTGGCTGCAATCCACTCAAAAGAAATCAGGGAAGGCTGTGTTGTATAATTATTCAGAAAAGTGTTACCTCCAGTGACTCCTCTGTTTTTTTTTTTTTTTTTTTTTTTTTTTTTGGAAAAGCAGAGGCATGGTTTGTTGGTGCATTCTGTGTAACATGGACGCTGCGCCTCTCGTGCCTTGACTAGGTCAAATCACGTTTGGCCAGGCTGTGAGTCAGAACAGCAGAGAGGAGGTGAGAGGGAGGGAGGCTGGGGCCTCCCACGCTTTTGCCCCCAGAGCGTAGGAGCCATGCAGCCAAGGGAGAGCGTGCATCTGGAAATATCTCAGATTCCCTTTTTTTGTGAAGGTGAAGCGGAGGTTACCATGGCAAAACGTTGTCCACTTCCAGTCAGGAGGCTCACTTCACTTGAAACCACAAGTACACGATATAATGGTCGGCCGGGTGCTTGCTCGCGAACCGTGGCTCTGGAACGTGCAGAAGAGAAGCGATCCAGCGAGACTATAATATGGCTGCGCTTACAGCGGGGTCTCGGCATATCATGGACTGTCCTTCTGATCTATGTGCTTTGACCCAGCGGGAAGAAAACAAGACAAATCCAGCAATATGAGAGCTGTGCGTAGGCGTTGGGAAACAAAGACGAACGATGACACTTGTACACACGCGCAAGATTAAAAAAAAAAAAACCATCAGACCTAGCCTGTATTACCAATGAGAGCATTGTAATTGGATTCTGTCTAACTACCTTCAGAGTTAGACAGAAACAGTCTCATTGTTTTTCAGAATGGATTGCAATTAGTAGTTGACATTTCTTTTGTTGGCAGAACAGATGCAAATCATTTCCTAGCGTATCTCCGCTGCATTAAAGAGGCCTGCAGACCACAGTAAGCGCTTGATGGCAATCATTCAGCATACAGCAATAAATTAGGTTGACTAATCAAGACGGCAAGATCCAATTGTCCAAAACCATTGGGCTTTCAATTAAAGGTACAGGGATGTTTGTTTGTTGGCATTACTTTCCTGCATGTAGTTTGCTGCATTTCCTGTAGAGATACTATTGAGGCTAACATCTTAGCTTGTGAGCAACAAAGGGGGAAAAGTAAGAGTATGACAACAGTATGAATTATAATGTCAAGCTTTCCAACTGTAGCACCCGTGGTTACACTTTACTGCAATCACTACCTCTTATACCTATGTAATTGTTGAGTAACTACATAGTACTGGGAATGCTGGACATTTGCTTAATGTTAATTTGTTTCAAAACACATTTATTGCAAAATAGAACCCAATGCGGATCCTCTAAGAAAATTAAGCAATATTGTATTTGCAATATTGTATATTTGCTGTACATGACAGGTAATATGAGTGTAATAACTCAGGAATAAGGGGTAGTTGGGGGCAGTGACATTAATGTAAGGTCTTATATATTAGCAGTATAGGTTTCTTTTGTTTGTTTTTCTTGAAGTTTTACATGTCCTTTTGTTGAAACCTTTTAATCCTTCCATGAAGGCTCTCTCTTTCTCTCTCTTTTCCCATGTATAATTTCTTTCATCCATACTGAAATTGTCATACATATTGAGCTGAGCAGAGACAAACGGAGCCTGCAGGTAAACAGAGCCTAATTTTCGAGTCCTGTCCTTGTTCCAATCGCATCAATACAATTTGGTCTGAAAGAGAGGTATGTAAACACCGACATAAAAGCATATCCAGTGTCTCTCTCTCTCCAATCAGATGTTAATGGAAGCATTCTTTACTCATTTTTTTCTTGGCTGCACAAAAATATAAAGGGTCTTTCTTATTCTGCCAGTGAAGCAAAAGGCCTTATCGTGGGAGTATTTTGGCTAATTTAGTGCCACATATAATTGGCTGGAAAGTCAGCTTAGGATCTACAAACTGTGTGGGTTTCTCTTCATTCAACCACAGGGACCAACATTTTTCATAGGAGATAGAACTCATTAGCCAAGAAATATTGGGAGGGGGGTGATAAGAAAGAAATCTGGAATTAAAAATGAAACTGAATATTCAGCTCACATTTTCCTGAATATTCCCTGCAGAAGCCAGAGGTGCTCTGAACCAAATACTGGTAATGCCTGTGCTTGCCTGAGGCTAGCTAATGTCCAGGTAATAATAATGGACATTCATTATTTAAAAGAAACTTCCATCTCCCATCAGTGAGCACCAGGGCTTTCAGAGTGTTGATATTATGATTACCTTACCAAACCAGCCCTGTTTTTTTTGTCCCTCTTTTCTTTATTTTCTTGTCTTTGAATTCCTTGCAGTCCTGATGTAGTAGTGTCACTCCTGAAGGATCCTCTTACAAGCATTGGGCAGGCACAAATGAGTGGCAAGGCACAGTCAATATCCTCAAAAACAAAACTTGCCAGAAAAAACTGTGACCCTACCCACCCTGGAGCATTCCCTAGCTAAGCCCATCTGCCAGGCAGGATACTGCATCCACCAAGTGCAACTGACCCCTTAGATTCATTGTTCACCCACACATTAATCTCTGTGCTCTGTTGTTGGGATTTAGGAAGCAGGGGGTTCAGGATAGGCAGTTCCCAAACACGCACTTAAGTTCTAAATAATTTATTAAACATCTCTTCTCTAATTATATCTTGCCCCAGTCAGGCTTTGCAACTGGGAATGATTTGTTTTTGGTGTGTGATGTGATTTTTTTTCCCTTATTTCTCCTCCCTGGGCTCTCCCCGGGCTGCGCAGTCCCAGTGCATTGGGGCAGCGGAGGGGGTGAGACATGTCTCCTGACTAGATCTTGTTTCTCTTTCCCTCCTTGTTGCAGGCTGTAACAGAAGCAGCGAAGGGACTGTGCCTTTTTTTGCGTGAAGCCCCACCCTCCATAAACAACCCCTCCCCCTTCCCCTCCCAGCCACTCCTGCCCCCACCTGCACTAGTCTGCTGTATAGTCCACCCTCAGCCACTCCCCCCTTCCCCCACATTCCCTCTCAACACCCTTGCCAGGAGTCAACCGAAATGGAACCCCTAGAGGTTGTGACCCCAGCATCCCAGCCCGCCTCCAGGGCCACGGACAGAATCCAACACAGATGAGCCTTTCTCCCTCTCGATGCCTCAAATGTTCGTAACCGCCTGCTCCTTTGTGACATCTTGGCTGTACGTTTCATCGCACCATGGTCTATCTCAGTATTGATATTCAATAGTATTGATTTCTCACCCAACCCCCCCCCACCCCTCATCTACTCCTGTCCTTGTTTCTGCTGCACACTTGGGTATCTGAGAGGAAATGAGCATTGTTCTGTTCTTCACAAGTCTGTCCACGTCATCCACGGCCTCACTGTGAACTTGAGGGGCGTTACGGTTGTGGTTCCATTATCTGTGCAGTGATGCTCAAACGGTATCTTCCCTTTCGTTTACGCCATTCAGGATTGCACATTTTCATTCACCCCCCTCACAAATTTTTATTCTCATCATCAACACGGATCTCTGCATGGCTGCTGGCTCCCTGTCCCACTGACATTTTCATTAGTTCAATGTGCTATGTGTCCTTGATGTTTAACAACAACCTAGGCTTTCATTTGTGAATAGAGTCAATCTGATGATTTAGTCACATTCGTCTCTAAATGAAGATTTTTAGAAATGAAAATGAGGAACATATACAGTCATTTTAACAATACATATACATGTCAGAAGAAGATTACCCATTTTTATTTGCTGTTGTAACTATGTGATAAAGACTGTGCCATGTCTTAAACTGTTTGATTTTGTTGAGACAGATGTGCTCACACAACTACACAATTTTTGTATCTGCTACAGCACGTCCCACAGTTATATTTCATATAACCTCACTTCCACTTCACCTTAATTTTTAACAGTCACAAATTTAAGCTGACGAAGTAAGTGGTACTACCTGATGACAGAATAACAAATGCATGCATGGATTAAAATAGGGCAACACTTCTGACAGCACCTGATTAATTCATTATTTTCCATATAACAGGGAAAAAGGCAACGTTCTCATTGACATTCCCCACTGTGTGGCAAATGTGTACAGAGGTATTTGCTTTTCAGGATATAATTTGAGTCTGAGTTTTTTTTTTTTTTGGATTTGTCAGACATGAGGTGTGGAGGGAGAAGATTTGAAAAAGTGCCTGGTTGAGAGGCAGTTAATTGCAGAGAGGTGTACGTGTGCCATTACCTCTCCCCCGCGCATGCAGAGTGCCTGATTAAACGCCCTCAACACAGAAAACCAATGCAACCAAACAGCCAACTAAATGCCAAACACATAGTTATGTTGTCTTCAAGCAGTGGCATGGATTTTAAAAATGCAGAGCGCTTTGTCGCTTTCCGGAAGACTTCTTTTTCATGCACGTTGTCCGATGAAAACATTTTTTGAGGACTTGATTGATTCAGATGTGCAGCACAACTCAATTTATGGCTGTTAAAAATGTCTTGTTGGAATCTGTCCTGCTGGAATCCTTTTGCAAACAGGATTTTGTATGCATTTCACTGAGTAGAAGGATGAATCACCCCTCTTGTGATTAGCTATTAATTCACATTAGCCCAGAATGCTTTGCATAAATAACCCTGTAAGCAATGGAGAAAACAGATCTGTTAATGAGGCACATTTCAAATATACTAATTGAATAGTATGTCAGAAAAGCACCCACACTTGCTATGCCAGCACCCGGCAGTATGTAAAAAAAGAGCATTATTTACAATATTTTCATTCCTTGCGAACATTTTTAGAATTTCTCTTTTATCATTTGGCAATTGAGCCCACTTTTCCATGTATTTGTTCACCCATAACGGCTGATACCATTGCAATGCCCATTGTTGACCATCTGATGCAAAATAAAGCCGCTTATCTGATTATCCGGAGACGCCAACACCATCTTTGAAGTAAATGCATCAAGATGTCTCCAGTGAAGAGACCATATCTGCAGCTCAAGCTTGATCTTGATCAGACGTGCATGATTCCCTTGCCCTCATCAGATAAGGACATTGTGCTTCCTGAGTGTGTGGTGACACACATTTCCATGCGTTCAGTTTTCTCTGCTGCTTTCACGTCCCTCCATGCTCACATTTCACGGTGCTTGAAGTGTACTTAAGCCATATGCTCAGAGACAGAGGGCACCATATTTGTTAGCTAGAGAGAGCGTGGGTTGTGGAGCAATGCCTTTCAAACATGTTGTTCCCATATTTACCCCTAAGTCTCCTTCCTATATGTACCACGGTAACTCTTGTCAGTGTAAAGAATTCTTATGGAGGAGGTGCGAGCTTAGAGACTTCGCTGTAGCCACTAGCACAATCGTTTAATTCATTTCATTAAACTAAAGCAGAAAAATGTCACAAATGACAGGATTCCCACAACAGATGTCTTCTTCATACTAAACTGGCAAAGCTGCTTTTAAGGGAAATGGGAACAGAATCCAGAGATCTGTTCAACAGAGATACACTTGTCATGTAAGGTTTGATTCTAACATTCTTTTTCAAATGCCCAGAACGTAGCAACAAAGGACACTGGCGTCTGATTTTAATGTACGCATCCAAACAAACACAGTTTTTGTGTGCCATTCATGTGGAGTGTTTTGTTCCGCTAATGCACTGGCACCGGCTCTTGTTCCGCTTTTTGGGTTTACCTTTTAGCCACATTTTTTATGGACAGATCACAAAAGCAAGGTGTGTATTAGTGCCCCTTAAGAACTCATTAACATACCTTAAAAATATAAACATTTATTTATTTTTTAAATTTCATTCACCGTAAAGGCACACACTCACATACTCACACTCCAGTATATAGGTAGGTGGGGATTCACTGACACATGAACATAATTTTTACAAATTCAAAACAATGAGGCTGAAAACATGGCTGTCTCAATTTAATAACATAATCAAGTAAGCATATTCAGCACTTGTGTCATGGGGCTAGTGACAGTTTTCTGCACGACGATGAATACAAATGTCAGCTACTGCAAGGTAGTTTGTCCCTTGGGTCACGTCAAAGTGTCTGTCTCACAGTTAGTGTGACATTTTGTGTTTTTGGAATTCATTTGTTTATGAGGTGGATATTGCCATGATGAGAAAATATAACCCACAAAGACGGAGTGAAGCACGCTCAGTCTGGGACTGCTTTTTATACTGTTCCAAAAATGCAAGGAGTCATGTTCCTTATTGATAAATGCAGGCTCTTTTCTCATAAGCCACCCAGGGCTGTCAAAGTGCCACTAAACCCTATCCCCCAGCCTCATTGCATGAAAGTATTCAACCAATAAAAACCCTCTAATAATGAACCAGTTTCTCTACTCTTGCTAGTTCTGGGAGAATTAATGGCTGGTGACTCAGTGGGAATCAACCAGGCAATTTAATTGATCTGATTTAGGTTGTTTTCTTCTAACATTTATTTTTGAGTCAGGGAACAGAGACAGCTTTTATTTTGATGATGTTCTTGTATCGACAAGACTGTAATAAACTAACTTGGAATCGATGAGAATCATTGTGGGTCACTATTAATAGTGAGTGTAACATCATAAGACCTTCATAAAGCAGACGTAATGTCTTCACATATGAAGTGGTTACAACAAATGCTGTGCCTTATGGCTGACATAGAGCAATGCACCACATGTTTTCATGTACATGGTTTCATTTTTTACATAACATGCACAATACCACTCTATATCATCAGAAGAAAAAAGCACAGCAGTTGTTTGTGAATGCATATTTAAACATGTTTATATATAAACATTACAAATACATTCATGTAGATTGTACATTCATGCAGACAAGAAAATTATAAACCATTGTTACTACTTCATGAGCAAGGGAGGTTCAGTCCCCATGTCCTTCAGTGGTCACATGTTCAATACCTGAGAGGGCTCTGTCATATGTTTGCAATTTTTTTTGTACTTTCTACTCTCTTATTGTTTATTCCCATGTCTTTTAGGGGAAAAAAAACATTTCTAGCAGTGTTTGCTTTTAAAGGTTGATTTGGTTCTTAATGTCCTAAAGAAAGCTAGTTTCAACAAGAGATAGAACTTTTCAAGGCTTACTAAAATAATAATTCACCTTTGTCCACATAATTTCCTGTAGATTTCTTTTCCCTTGTAACGGCAGTGGAAAGTTTACAGGCATCGCAATGGTAAGGAGAGTCAGCTCAATTGAAACATCAGGCATGGAGGAACTCAGTGTTTGCTTTGACATAATGAGCCAGCTGCAGAAGAGCAAATTGGGGTGAAAACTGAATGTAAGATTTACTCTTCCGACACCAAATCTCAGTCCTCAGGGCATTAATGTGTTCAGTATTCACACAAACGGTACTGTACAACTCCGCACAAGAAAACATTCCTTCCTCTGCTTGATGGTTTCTCATCCCATTGTGACATTTTCAGAACATGGTCACTAAGGTGTATCTCGGGACATAAAATGATGAATCACCTGATAAAAAAGGACAAAAGAAATGTAAAAAAAAAAACAAATCTTCACAAAATATTTTTACATTATTTTTCTTGACACTAAGTTCCTGTATTAGCACTGTGGCTAGAAGCTGTCACTCCATGCGTGTTCCATCTTAGCTGAAATACTGTGGCCTCTTCAATTTACTTCTCATTTATTTCAAGTCATGTCAGACACTTGCACGCTTTTTCATTTTGAAATATATTTATGTGAATATTATCATTGAAAGCTTTGTCAAAGGCAAAAATCAACCTCTGTAAATGACTATTTTACCTTTTGTACTCTTCGCTTGTATTACATGAAGAGCTTGATTGATCCTTTTTATACTTTCCATGTAACTTTTCATGACTGTTGCAGATTGAGTGGGAAGAATGTTTCACCATCATCATTGGCGCCCTCATCGACGTTGTCATTTGTTCATTATCATCCTTGTCTCCATCACCATTTTTCATCATCTTGGTATCATCATCATTGGCATTGTTCTCATTGTGATCTTTTTTTTTTTGGAGAGAAAAAAAAATGTTTCTTGTGCAAACAGATGATGGATCTACTCTTGTATATTTGTACAGTGACATTTATAAAAGTTTTTCTACTCTTACAGAAAGTATTTATAATCTGAGCTGTTCAACTGAATGTCAGCTAATGAAAACTCCAGGCCTTGTTTCCATTCTGTGTTTTTTGTGCAGCATTTGTTGAGGTTCTGATGTCCAGAGATAAAATGAAAGCCAATAAAGAATATGAGACCCGTTGCATGAGATGGTTCTTTATGGGTGAGTGAGTGAGCGAGTGAACATTTGTGTGTGTGTGTGTGTGTGTGTGTGTGTGTGTGTGTGTGTGTGTGTTTGTGTGTGTGCATGTGCATATGTGTCCAGAGAATCATATTTTATCTTCATTAAGGGAAGGACAGAGTGTTGGGGGTTTGGAATATCCACAGTAATCTTACTCTCCATTCGCTGGGGAGTCAGTGCTACACAATGTCCATTTCCCCCTCATGACTTTTGTTTTACCTGTTTACACTGAAATAACTGGCTTTGCATGGCTGACCGGTAGCCATCTTACTCTTCTAATTCAAAAGATTGAATCTTTTCAATCAATTATTAAAGCTTAAAATGGAAGTCAACAGTTTACTTTACAATGCATACTTTGCATGACTGAATTCTTCAGCCACTTCACTGTTCTATTAGAAATATAGCTTTGTAGTTATGCAGTGATTTGCAGTCTTAGGATTTGTTGAATGGCATTAAGATGTTCAAAATATAACAGATAGGAAAACAAAACGATGTATGATTCTGCCATTTACAATATAATGTCTGATGTTATAATGCCTGTGGACATATTGTCAGTGTTTGCTTAACCCTTCATTTGTTTAGGCAATTCTGATTTTTCAAGCTATTGCTTTCTTCAATGTGTTTTACTGTAAACACAATGTAAAAGTGGTGCACCTTCTTACACATACCATTAGTGAACAGTAAATACACATATCAAAAACGGATAACAGACACTGTGATCTGAATTACTTACTTAATAGAAGCAAGACTGACTGGAAGTTGTGATATTGTGTGAAAAACCAAAATATAAGCAAAACAGGAGAGTAGAGCAAGCAAAATATGAAGTGATACGGATAAGAACACAAGGCAAGCAATTGAGTAGCAAACAGACTTACACTGCAATTTTTTTCCATATGCAGATGATCAATAATCAGTTTATGCCAGGAGGTCATGGACATGTTTTCCTTGTTTTTTCCAGTTTTGTAAGATGCCAAAATAAGACAAATCAGAAGGAGTTTGCATTTATGCATTTATGAATTAATGTGAATCGTTATGCACAAGTTTGGTGCCAAAATGTCATTGCCCTTGCTTTCTTTCTATGTGGGACACCAGGCTGACAAAAAGGTTTAATATAAAATAACATTCTAATGCTATTCATTTATAAATAAATGAAAACTACACATATGTAATGAAAAAAAAATGCCATGGGCATGTAAACACCCCTATACAGTCATGTCCAGGGTTTGTTGTTATACACTGGTGTGACACTGAAGTGCATGGCTGCTGAACATGAAACAGATGTATGGAAGCTGAAATAATGTTTAAGATCTTTTTCTTAAAAAAAAACTCATTTGTGCAGAAGTTTTTCAAGGATGCAGTTACATTGGTATAGCTTTGCATTCCACAAAACAAATACAAAGATCAATATGAAACCCTAATAATGAAACAGCAATTACAGCACTCCATAATTAAACGACAATTTCTCAGTCAATAATCTTGGTGAAAGACGCCATGGAGATAGCTTTATTGTTCCCTTTTCAGTAATTGGTATGTTTTCAATTAAATGTTCCCTGTTGAGTATATTTGAAGAGAATTGCATTGATAGACTGGTTTGCAATACACTTCTGGACATTTGGCCTGGGAATTGTTTTTAATAGAATGATAGATGTGAATGACAGAGCAAAATTGTTATATCATGCACAATTATTTAAGTCTTATGAAATATGAAAAAGGGATATTAGTCATATTGAGCCATGAGGTACTATTAATGGAGAGCTTTTCCATTTTTTGATCTCAAATAGTGTTAGAAAGCAACCAGTGTCAATGCTATCAATTTGAATGTGATTTGCGGCTTACTGTGTTGAAATATTATGGCTCTTTATCATCAATGTGAAAAAAGAATAACAAACATTTTGCACATATTTTCATCCAACATGGAAATTCTGCCAGGTTTAACTCCATTCTGCTAATGGCAGTGGAAATGGAACGTGTTTCAATGCTGGAATTGCAGTAAGTGGAACATTTTGATGAAATCTTATGAAGTAGACAGCAGACTGTTCTGTGTGAATGCAAGCTCAATCACAGCTGGCATGCATCATCACACATTTTCAAGCGTTTGACAGAAATTTCAGAATACTGGATATCAGTGAGCAAATATTTAATTGTATTTCATCAGTCCATTTTGGTTGGCATCCCTCACTGCTGGAACAATCAACTGAATTACATACCTCATGTGGTTTCCTAAATTTACCAGCGGAGTTACCATCCAAGTGTTTCATGGCTGATGCAGTAAAATGTATTTTTCTCACCTGTACTGCTTCACTTTTGAATTCCTGACTGACATCATATTTCCAAATGTGAACAAATACCTTTTTGATCAGTGTTTCTTGGCATAATTTAATTCTAATATACTCATACTAATATACTGCATCTATATATTTTAGGACTGTTAAGCAACAGGGAGAGAATGCATTCTGTTCTGAGTTCATTTTATATAGTCATTATATAAACTGTGTAGACCTTTTTACTGGAATATTCACCAGCTACTGGAGGTTATCCTGGGACCCCATATAAGTTCTGGGTTTCAAGTCATTAATTTCTTTGCTTGAGGCACAGGTGGGAAAGCATTATAGTTAGATCAACAGGTAGTAAATTGAATAATGCTGTGCAGCTGGGTGTTCTTCATAATTTGGCACAAAGAAATGATCTGCAGTTTAAGTTTTTTTTAGCTTGCCTTTTAAAATTTGCAGCTACATTAATGTTAGCATGCTTGATTACTACTTTTACTTTGCTTGAAAGAGATGTGTAGCGAGCTGGCTATCACTAAAGTAAATTTATGGTATGGTACAAATGGCAAGGTAATGAGCTCTATATCCCACCCACAGCAAACTAACTACCTACTTGATAGTTTGGAAACTAGCTACTAGGCAAGTGCCATCTGGCAAGATAGCAAAATGGAATTGATTTTGTCTTCATGTTGCTCTGATTCAGGGCTAATTTTTGATCAGTGTTTTTCACTGTCAGATTTGGTTCTTTTTTTTGTAAACACATTTTTATTGGCAAAACAGCAACTATTTTAACACAAAATACAGACAACACATTGCTTTTTTCTTTTTCCTTCCTTTTTTTTTTTTTTTTTTTGAACATAGTAGCCCTCCTGCCCTCCCCAGGCCCAAAGGTCCCCAATTATTACCAGCCAAATATACAACACAACTGTAAAGGGGGAGGAAAAAGAGAAAAAAAAACAAAACAATATTATGAGAAAAGAAAACAAACCCGGGGTGAATAGGTGTATAAAATTAAATAACAGAAAAATAGAAAGGAGTGGGGGAAATGCATCAACCTATTTGTTGGATTTGTACTAAAGTTATAGTGCCTGATGAGTGTGTGTGTACCAGTTATTACATCCATACAAATGTTCATTTTCATACAACCGTATATTCATACATGCACGTGGCTACACACCCGTGCTTTCACATAATCAAATAACAGGGACTTACATTGAGTTATATCTTATCTAGATGAACCAAGGCCATCATTAAGTAAAAGATACTAACAGACATATGTGAAAATCCTAGCACAGTAAGATTTAAAAGGGCACATTTCCAAGACTCTAGTCCAGTGATAGAGATTTCGTTCTTTCAAAGTAAGAGATGAGAGGCTGCCAATATTTGCAAAATTTTTAACTGAGCCACGGATAATAAACTTGATCTTTTCTAATTTCAAAAATGACATTAGGTCACATAACCAGGATTTATTTGAAGGGGGTGAGCTGTTTCTCCAGAGAAAGAGAATACGGCTACGTGTTATCAAGGAGACGCAAAGGAAATCACATTTGCTTGTATAGGGGATACACCCACGCTCTCTTCAGGAATGCCAAAGATAGCGATCTGGGGGGATGGATCAAGGGTTAACTCAAATACCTCAGAGATGGCGCTAAAGAAATGTTTCCAGTATTCCACCAGCCTTGGGCACGACCAGAACATATGTGTCAGGTTTGGTGGTACTAGGGAACATCTATCGCATGTGTCAGGAATGTCTGGGTATATTTTTGATAATTTAGATTTACTAAGATGGATGCTATGGAGGACTTTGAATTGAATAAGGCTAAGCCTTGCACACGAAGAGGAAGAATTCACAGCTTTTAATGCTGCATCCCACCATTCCTCCGACAGAGTTATACCTAATTCTGATTCCCAATTTGTCTTAATCTTTTGCAATGCAGGGGACTTATCTGCGGATATAAGATCATACAAGAAAGATATATGGCCTTTTGGGATGTCAGCAACAGTGAGTAAATGGTCAATGCCCAAAGCCGGCAGAACCCGCGGAAATGATAGAGTATTTGATTTAGCGAAGTTGCGGACCTGGAAGTATCTAAGCAGGTCTGATTGTTTAAGATTGAAAGTGGAGCACAGTTGTACAAAGCTAGCAAACAGGCCATTGATATAAAAATCGCCAAGGGAGGCCAGACCTTGTCTTCGCCAAGAGGCATATCAAGAGTCAATCTTGGCTGGTTTGAATAATTCATTATTATTACAGAGGGGAGTGGTTAAAGGTGAAGAGGTCCAGCCAAGATGCTGCTTAATTTGCTTCCAAATTTTCAGGGTGGCAATAACCATGGGATTAGAGGAGTGTTGTCTTAAGTTGGATAGATGGGTATTACGCACCAGGGCTTTTAGAGATGAGGAGTGACAAGATTTTTACTCTAATTGAATCCAACTACTATCTGGGTCTGTAGCCCAGAGTACAACTTCATGCATATTGGCTGCCCCGTAATATGATTGAAAGTTTGGAAGACCTAATCCACCCTGCTGTCTCCTCCTCTGAAGCAAGGATTTAGAGATTCTTGGGGTCTTACCTCCCTATACAAAGGTTAAAATAAATGAGTCAATCTGACTCATAAAGGATTTGGGAATAAAAATAGGTAAACATTGGAATAAATACAAATACCTGGGCATTCCATCTCTGCAAGTCATCTTTTACTTTAGCTGTTAGGGCAGTAATGTTTTTTTCATATAAGTGTGAGATGGGGCGAGTAATGTTAATTCCCAAATATTTAAACCCTGTACCTGACAGTTTGGAAGGCAGATCAAGCTGAGATAAACTCTGGGCTAACTGATTAATAGGAAAGCACTCACTTTTATGCAGACTTAATTTGTACCCGGAGAAGGTTCCAAAGGAATTGAGTATGGGTAAAATATGCAGGACAGAATTGATGGGATCTGAAACATAAAGAAGGAGATCATCCACATATAAAGATTCTTTGTATTCAATTCTCCACCTCCTCATACCTGAGAAAAGACTGTTAGCTTTGAGTGCAACTGACAACTGCTTGATGGCAATAGCGAAAAAGAGGGGGGAAATTGGACATCTCTGGCGTGTTCCACGCGAAAGGGGGAAAAATTGCGAACGCTGAGAGTTGGTGCACACACAGGTCTGGGGGGAGGCATACAATAACTGTATCCAGGACACAAATCCAAATTGTTTTAGTGTGAAAAACAGATATCTCCGCTCAACTCGATCAAAAGCTTTCTCTGCGTCGAGAGATATAACTACTTCAGGACTGACGGAGAAAGCTGGGGAGTGAATTACGTTGAGAAGTCTTCATAGTATTTGTTTCTGATGAACCCCGTTTGATCAGCAGATATGATAGATGGTAAGACAGCTTCCAGCCTACATGCGAGGACCTTAGCAAATAATTTTCATCTACATTTAGGAGGGACATGGGGCGATAGGAGGAACACAAATTAGAATCTTTGTCTTTCTTAAGGATCAGTGGGATAGAGTCCTGGGTGAGTGTTGGAGGTAGTGTGCCCTGTTGAAGAGAATCCTCAAACATATCTAAAAGCAAGGGTGCTAATTGGTTGGAGAATTTTTTATAAAATTCTATGGGATAGCTGTCTGGGCCTGGAGATTTCCTGCTGTGCATTAGGTTTATGGCATTAATAATTTTATCAAGTTCTAATGGCCTCTCCAGGGAGTTGTGATGGTCAAGTGGCAGTTCGAGGTTTTCCAGCCCATTGAAGAAATTTATCATTTCGGAATCATCAATAGGTGATTGTGACTTATTATTAATTTCAGAGGGATCAGCTGTTAATACACCTGAATCGTTAATTATTTGAGAAATTTGTTGTGAGGCTACTTTACTTTTCAGTTGATGTGCTAGAAGACGACCTGCCTTCTCCCCATGCTCGTATAAAACACCCCGCGCCTTAAGCAGGATCTTCTCTACATCTCCAGTAGATAAAAGATTAAACTCAGTCTAAGAGCTAACCTTTGTTTATATAGTTCAGGAGATGGTAAGGTGGAGCAGTGTTTCCCAACCCTACTCCTGGCAGCACACTGTCCTGCATATCTTCTATCTATTCTTACTGCTTGATTAAATCAGGTGTGCTCAGCTAATCAAACCACTGCCACTGATGAGTTCAGTCAGGTGGGTAGAGCAAGGATAGATAGAAGATATGCAGGACAGTGTGCTGCCAGGAGTAGTCTGTCAAGTGATAGGCCTTTAAAGTATTGACTTGACATTTTCCTTTCCCCACCTTTCAGTTTTTACTATTTTCTTACCTCAAACCAAACATCCTGCTGGGTTCATTAAACTTGCAAAGTGCACATCTTTTTGCTTTATTTAATTTTTTGGAGATTCAAAGGAAAAGGCTTACAAGAGACCAAGGATTCTGATGTTTAGATGGCGTGTAGTTTAGTTAGGCGTGTAGTGGCGTTTAGTTTAGTTAGGCGTGTCCATGGCAATGAGATTTGATGCCTTATTTGTATAGGCAAATGTGGGTGTAGCTAATGGCATCTTATGAAATTCAACTGGATTGTGTTTCTTGGAAGTTTCTTGGAAATATAAAATGAAGGATTAATTATAATGACAAAGGGCATGTGTCACACACTGCAACGAGAGCTGGACGCAAGTGCGGAAACACAAGACTTTATTTTTTGGAACGGGGAAGGATACAAACAGGGCACGAACTGATGATCAGATGGGAGACAGGCAGGAATCAAACAGGATACAAAACAGAAATTGAAGAACAGGCTGAATTAAAGACCTGGTTGGATTTGTAACAGGAATCTGACAAAACATGCACTTTCGCAAGAGTAGACTTCACGAGGGAGAATTAAACACAGGGGTATAAATAGGGGAACAAATCAATGCTTAACGAGGCAGAGACAGGTGAGGGAGATGATTGTCGATGAGACTGATGATTAGTAGATCAGCGACGCTGAGTGCTGAATGGTTGAACCTGGAGTGAGAGGAGGCGAGGTCATTACAGCATGACAGGTCGTGCAAACATTTTCCACCGAAAGATTTTTTTCTGAAGATAATTTGATTTTAATAACAACAAATTACCTGCAAAATTTACACAGCATAATTAGTTTACTCTCCAGGTTATACTTCTTATGGATGCAACCAACCTTGACTGGCATAGATATAATACATGACAAATGCAGGTATATATAATACTTAAGCCCAATTAACTCAGCACACATGCGTATTTCTGTTTAAAAGTCCATTTTAATGTATGGGTGCATTTAGACAGAAAGCACTTTCACTTGATACAGTCGCTAAGAAAAAGCTCTTTCATCCCACCCCATCACTGCCAACTGGCCAATTAGATTGAAGATTAATGCTCACTATGACATCATTGAACAGAACGAATTGCTAGTGGGAAAAATGAATAATGGATGGTGAGGCTTATCACAGAAAAAGAGCAATATCTGAAGATTTAATGTGAAGTTAAGCTTTAGCAAAGCTTAAAGCTTTAGCAAAAGAGACTCCCGTGATTCTCAGAGGTGGTAGAGCCCTTGGTGAGTAAATATTAAATACACAATAGACAATAGATCAACCACTGTACTTAGTCAACACTTTGCCTAAATGACCTTTTATATTCTCATGTCACGAACGAAAAGAATATACAAAGGAATTTCATGCAATGTATAACTAATGCGATAGCTTTTCACCCCCAAGCCTGCCCACCTGAGCAGTTTGGACACATGATGTAATGCATTATGTATATTTCTGATAAGATGTTATATGGGTGATTTTGAGAAGGCAAGAGCAGTTGAGTCATTGTTCATTATGCATTCTAATCGATACTCAATGTATATTTAATGTAATGTAATGTGTAATTTAATGTATAATGTACTGTATATATTTGTGTATAATTTATATGTATAATATGTTAAAGGCACATTCATAATGCATGACATGCAGGTGCTTATCATTTCTTAAAACATGTAAGAATAGAAAGGGGGTACAAAAATCCTTGAAATAAACCATTTCAGAAGGATTGATAGGACAAGCTAATGGCAACAGAATGAAAGGAAGACGGATGCATAAGAAATTTTTACAACACATTAAATAGCATCACAGTCACGTTGTTTGACAGCTGTGCTGCTCAGTGGGCATCTATCCTTCCACAGCTGAATTGCTCCTGACAACTATCTTGACAAATGTATTATATGTGGTTATAAAGCCTAGAGGTTGGAGCACACCTTGGGGCATGTGCCATACACCACACCTGCTACAATGATGGCGTGGCTTGGATTCTGTGAGAACAGTATCTATCCAGCTGCCCTGGTTGCTGTGGCATGGTTGATTGACCAGTAAATGTACATATATTGATATCAACAAGGCAACACAAATGATGCCTGGGTAGCTCGTATAATTTCATGGTAGATGTCAAAAGCTTGCTGTCTCTCTGCATACCGCCTGGCCTCAATCACTGCCTCTCCAAAGGAGCAGTATTTAATTCACAGTGAAAGGGCTCCAGCATTCAACTCTGCTTCTCACAAGCTCTTCAGAGACATGCTTGGCTTTATTTACAAAGGCCTTCAGGTGTGGGATTTGAAAAACAGCACCTGGTCTTTGGGAAAGTTGGATTGTGTGTGCATGAATCATGCAAGGCAATTAAATTTATATTTTCTTGCTGTGCTCCACTCTTATCTACAATCTAAGCAAACCAAGATTTTTGGATTTACAGTCCAAAACAGAAGGTTAACAAACACATATTTTGATGTAATTATCTTCTAAAAAACACCAATTCATTATTGAGGTCCTTTATAATTGCAAGAATTGGGTATTTGCAACATTTCACAAATGTAATTGCATCTCCGTTTTTTGAATATAATTAATGTAGTAAACATGACAATTACACAGTTATACAGTTATTACTTTCAAAAAGACACTACAGAGGAATTTTTAACTACTTTTCTTTCTGATACAATACATTGTGACAGTGATATTATGGAGGAGGGAATAAAAATGATTTCAGTGACTTGAGAATATGCACTTAACACTTTAGCTATGAATGAATAACTTTTGTCCAAATGTTAACCGCCTGCTATTAGTAAAATATGGGTACACGGTAAATGCCACAAGTAATTTTCCATTTGTACTCTATGGATTCATCATCGTTATCGTGACAGAAAATGCACTGTAAATGCCAGGAGAACATTCTGGATGGAAAACTTCACTTCAGATGGGGAAGATACCTTTTTGTTGTGACATATTGTAACTTACAACTGTGACATTACTACAGAAATGCCCCCACCCATCCCAATATTTGTCATCTAAGCATTGGAAAAGGTAGTATATACCTCATTAATCACACTCTCTTTTGAGCATATGATCTCTCTGGTCTTATCTCGCTGGCTGTGCCTGGTGCCCTCTGTAAAAACTCAGAGACAGACTCAAGATTCAGTTAGCTGTCATGTCCATGCCACCCGGAACGAGCACAAATGAGGTCAGATAGAATATGTTGCTATCATTTCCATGGCTGCCATATTAAACCGAGTGTTTGCAAAAAAGGAAAGTAATAATCTTCCATTTTCATTCCATATGAGTATCATTGGTAAAATTAAGATTTTCTACCCCAGTGGAAGATTCACTGTCTTAATATGAGTTCCCAGAGAGCATTTAATGTTATTAAAGTTTCTTTAATACAAAAGTGTCTGTATTTCATACCTCGTACAGGAGCTGTGAATACGTTGTCATATTGGCAGCTGTTTGGGGTTCATGTGTACTTATTCTGTATGTAAAGATTAGATTTCACTGAGCTCTTAACATACAAGAGATCTTCCTGAAATTGACTATAACAGGGCTTTTCATTATGGATATCCATATTTGAGACATCTTGATCTGCATCTGATGTATTTTGCAACAGCATGCATGTTGAGTGAGAGTTAATGAACCAGAAGAGTAGCATTGACTGTTTACCTCTTTAGAAGTAACAATCTTATCCCTTAAAACAGCATTTTCCTGCAGTGGGATTCTGCCTGAATTGCAGTTTCCTCTGTTTTATGAAAGCTTCAAACCCATGGACCTTCACAGCAAATGACAAGCCTGACCTTTCAAAGGCACAGAATAGCACATTGAAACTGTTTTCCAGTAGTGCATTCAAAGCTAAGGCAGTGGGATAACATAGGAGAAGCTACATACTGTATCAATGACAAAAAACAATGGTAATGTGCCTCTTGAATGAGGCCATTAGGGTCTTCTAATTTTAAACATTTCATCAATTTTTCCTCTGTATAACTTCCTTCCTACACACACTCAGAAGCTATTTGGAGTAGGGCAACATTGTGTAAGAGTGGTTAAGGAACATGTAGTCCCATGGTTGATTGTCTGATCTCCTGCTGGATCACAGCCATTGTACAAGACAATTTCCTTGTGTATTTACATGGCTCATGTTCAAGACCAACCATACTGACCATACAACATTCCACCAAATATTGCATGGACCACATTCCTCTTCCTCTTCTCGTGCATGAACTTGGTGTGTACTGTAGAGAGATGACCAGTTTGATTAGAGCTAGATCTCCTGACAATGATTTAATGGAGCATAAGTTTATGGAGACTCAGGGCTTATTTGTAAAACTTACTAAATGTGTGGGAGGAATTTTCCAAGGCCACTTGAAAAAAATGCACTAAAAAGTCAACAAAACATGGTGAAAGGAGGTGGATGACCAATCACACCATCAACTCAGAAACAAATATTTATTGCTCTGCTTGCCACAGGCTTCGGAATAGAGGCTGTGGGAGCTGATTTTAGCAGAATTTAATGTAATAAAAACACAGAACAAATAAATCACACAGTGTGGCCCTTGTATGAATTTGACTGCAATAGCATGCGTTTTTGCCTTGCAGTAGCTATTAACCTGAAGTTGCCCATGCTTTTATTCTGTATATTATCTTTATTTGAACTGTGATTGCTTTGATTTTCAACCTTCGTCTTAGTCACACGTATGAAAGCATGAGAGCTACATGCAAATGATGTTTGTTAGTGTCGTCAGCTTAATAAGCGCAAAGCACTGTATGCCACTTCACTGTGTTTTGTCAGAGTCACCAGTGTGCTTGAATGGCCCCCGGGCTTAACATCGACCAGGCAGAGCCTGCTTGTTACCGCATGTAAATTAAGACAATTGAACCCACACATATCCTGCCCAGTGCTTTGCATCATCTCTGGCCTTCACTGTGGCACGAGTGGTGGAAGTGCCTGCTGCGAACAGAGAGCACTCAGACGGTGGACATGCTGCACATTCAAGATGTAAAGGAGCCTCCTATTATCCAATGGGTGGAGAGGGGTGGATCCTAAAAAGGACATGTTGCATATGCAGGTGGACTGAAGTCACCTCCTGGAGTCTGCATTGCACTGGTTTAAAGGGAAAAAAAGGATGTTAATTTGAAGTGCAGGACTGGGAGTGTTTCAGAGATGTAGCCACAGTGAGGGAGGAAGTTGAGAATTCTCACAGTTCTTGCTACGCCAGGAGGCCCAGCTGTCCTCCTACGTCTTCTGTAAAGCAATGCGGGACATGACCTGCATTATCACTTATTACCAAGGCAGGGCTGAGGGCCTCCACACACGTCACCACATTGTCTTGTCCCCTAGTACTGTGCATGTGCTGCTCCTACCGTTCCATGATATACTGCCTTGGCAAAGTCCCATTACTTCAAAAGAAGCTGGAGGCTCCTGATCTGCCAGTTAAACTCCACTGAAACCTACCAGGACCACATACAGGAAGAAAAGTGCGAAGATTTTCAAGTTGTAAACCATAGTATAGTTCTCATAATCTTCCAGCCTTTAATCTCTATATCCATGTGATCCCCAGTCAGTGAACTGAAACAATTGGTTAGAGGGATCGAAACTGGGAGCATTGATAAGGAGTGTTTTTTTGAAATTTGATGTACAAGAAAGGATGTACAAAATTGTGACCCACAGTAACTTTTTTGCACACTTAGCGACAGCCACTGCATCCATTCCAATGGGGGCGGCACCCTTTTGCCTAGTGGGGAACGCGCAGCATCAGGGTTCTGGAGCCTGACAAATTGAGCTCATTTTCAAAGGGTCTAAGGGGAGGGATGCTGACTTCAAGTGACATCCGTGGAGGCCCTCCGGTTTCAAGCCACCACTCTCCGCAGACAGCAAAACCTACACATCTTGACCAGTGTGGCCAAAGCTGTTTTAAGGTGCCCCACTGTTATTAGCTGTGACTGTGAGCTTTTTTTGTGATCCCATGTGGAAGTGTGACTTCCATCTGTGAGAATAGCTGGGCTTTTTGGCGATGACCTCTTATTGACTTGGGAGAAAGCACAGGCAGGGAGGCTGACGCAGACAGTTTACATGAAACATGTCAGACACCATGATTTTGCTCCAACATGAGAGTCTTTCATAGTGGGCTGGGCAGTATGGCAGGCGTTAATGGAATCTCTCGCCCTATATTCCTAGTGTAATAGCCACAGTTATTCTCCTTTTCCCTTTCTTGCAGGGGAAAGAGGTACTCGGCCCGAAACGTAGGATGTATGAATTGCACTCCAATATCCTAGGAAAAGTGGGTGAGCATTGTCTGTAAGCTTCTCGTGGGAAGCATTTTGTGAGCACTGCAGATGTATGGCTTAGGACTGAGATGATGTGACCTCAAAAGAAAAGTAAAGACTCAAATGACTTTTTTGTTGGAATAGTCCTGATTTGAGCCAATGTACTGTATGCTATCATTTGCAGCATTCGGCACCAACATGCATTCTACATGCTTGCTCTCTCACAAGCAACATTTTGTCACCTGGCTCCCATAATAAAAAAAAAAACAAAAAAACCCCAAAGTGCTTTAAAGGCCTTTCCACACTGGTTGTGATCAAGGCAACTTGGGAAGAAATATGAGAATTATTTATTCAGTGAAGAAAAAAAAATGGTTTTGTATTCAATTTGCACCCCCTCACTGAAATCAATGGAACTGAACAGAACATTGTGGTTGCTTCCATCCGATGAGCATTGACCTTAGTTCAAGGATACAGCCTTATGTCAAAGACAGCAGCAGTATTTTAACTTGGCCAGGACTTTTGAATAACTTTCTTTGACTCTCCTTGAATTTAATTTGGCTAGTATGAATTTTGGGGAATTTTTAAAAAATATATATGAAAACATGTCCATTTGTGTAAGTGATAAATTGTCAACTATCACAGCCAGTGCTTTGCAGCCATGGTTCCAGTGGACTCTGATTTCTTCATCATATGTATCCATTTTCACTCTAGGTTTATTTCAATATTGGTGTAGATGCCCACCTGCTTCACATATCTGTTAAATCATGCTGAGCGTATGCTTACTGATGCGTTCTAACAGAACCAATTACCTGTTATGTCATGTTTTTGCATCAGGTTTGTATTCAATAACTGCAAAATTTCAAACCATGGGAAGTATCTTAAGTCATGAAAGAGTTCACCTTTGGATGATCAAAATCTAGGAAAAAGAAACAAAAAACTGGACAATGTTGGCAGTTCTTTAAAAATGTAACCACATACATTGGTGTGATAGATGGCATTTGCTAATTTCACATATAATCTACAGTTATTGCTTTTATTACTCTTCAGTGTATCCCCTGTATTATTAGAGTTTGCATATGATCCATATTTTATTGCGTATGATCCATATTTTATTGGAATGCTGTGCATTTCATATATTGAGCACCTCTGTTGCTGAATTTTTTTTTTAAATTTCTGTATGGCCCTCATATGAAGATGAAGTTCTCCATAGTGTAGCTAATCATATTTTCCTGAAAATGTTTACACAGTGAGGTATGCAAATGGAAATTATCCTCAATATGTGGAATTCTTTGAGTGACCTTGTTCCAAGCCTCCTGAAGAACCTAAGGAACAATTAATTTACATGCTACCTGTGCTAGCAATCACCAACAAAAAAGCCAGTTTTAAAAATCATGCCAATTTACAACATACAGCACAATTACATCATACAGTACCACCTTTAGGTGTGGGCGAAATAAGTTATCTGTGAGGACATTAAAACATCTTTCACGTAAATATATAATATTTGAAAGTAAAAAGGAGGGAAATTGCAGAGAATTTTGCTAGGTACCTGAAGGAATTATCTTACTGCACTTGACAAAACATTTTTTTCTGTACACTATATAAGTCTGTTGATATCTTATGGTATTAATACTTTATCAAGCAATATATCATTTGTATCAAGCATAAAACAGACATGCAACAGCACTGATGTATTGATATAACAACCAATGGACAAGCCTACACCCCAAAAAAAAAAAAAAAAAGAAAAACAAGAAAAAACAGTGATAGGTGAAGAATGTGATAATTTTTTAGAGTAAAAACTTTCTTCACTGCTCTTAATTGACCAAAAACCTGGTCTCCACAGCAACCAAATGATAGTGACAAACCACAGAATTATAGAAAACGTACTAATCCTAGGGATTTCCATGCTTGCTCAGTTTGTTTGAAAATTATTTAAATTCCAGTCTGGCATATCAAAATTCAGACAACTGACATTTGGCAACAAAATCCTCATATTTAATCAAATTCTGAATCTATAATAATGACAAATGTATACTTTGATCTGAGTTATGATAGGTTTCACTCTCAGTATGCTGGAATTGTCTTCAAATAAACCAGTGCTGAGCTTAATTAGGAGCAAAATATGTTGTGTATTTTAATCATGCAGCTTTTGGACTATGAGTGAAACAGGCTTATCAACTCCACGTCTTTGTTATGAATAAAGAATTCCACCTCTTTAATTCACATTACCGTTGTGAAGCGTGATGTAAATGATGTGAAGTGATGTGAATGTAATGAAAGGTTTAATTTACCAATTTGGCCATTTCGTATCCACGATTTACCCTCAGTTTTTATTATAGAAGTATAAATGTATGTAATACCATTTATTTAGCTTGTTTATTGAATTAGTTTCATGTGCCACCACCTGTGCCTCCACCAGCTGACTGTATGACATTGCACAACAAGTGTTCTGAGAACAGTGTTCATGAAAAAATTTACTTTTGGTAGCCCATGGAGCCAAAAACAAACAGGTAAAAATACATACCTACTTGCACATGACAAATGACATTAAAATGTTGATTTTTTTGCTACTATTTTATCTCTTAAAATAAAAGAATCAGACTCTTTTCAAAACATCTAACATTACCAGGGTCACAACTGGTCATATGCACATGCTTCAAAATTCTTAATCCCCAGCCAATGTGCATCACTTTCCCTCTAGCAATCTTTGAGCCATCACTCAAGAGTCCTTCATTCTATTTCCTTTTACTGTTAGTTTACTTATCAATGATTTAGATTAGCCATTTGTATGCATGAACGTAAAGCAGGCTTGTGGCAAATAGAAACCTGCTCTCCAAAGACAGCAATAGAAAACACTTCCTTCTGCCAAGATCCCAGATCCTTAAAATCATACAAATGAGAGAATTCAAGCCCTTGGATGCAGAAAATGCTCTAACTAATGCAAAGGCCCACACTCTCTGACATTGCTAATGCCAGTTCTGGGGATTGAGTTTTCTTTTATTTTAGTTTAGCAGAAACATAAAGCACCTGATGAATTCTATACTTCATGAGGGTCTTAAGCTCAAAGCTGATCTGAATTTTTCTGCATATTATCTTTATTCTGATCCCACAAATGGTAAGTTCAACTTATGTTTCACATTATTAAAATTATTCAATAATGTAACAGAAAAGGGTCTGAGAACTTGGGGAGTTTGAACATTTCTTAATTTGCTTCAGGAAAAACTGCAAAGGATTTTTTGCCTTTCTATTGATGGGGAATTACTTGATACAATAGTT
This sequence comes from Megalops atlanticus, assembly GCA_019176425.1. Classification (NCBI taxonomy): domain Eukaryota; kingdom Metazoa; phylum Chordata; class Actinopteri; order Elopiformes; family Megalopidae; genus Megalops; species Megalops atlanticus. The sequence continues at coordinate 17,900,210 of CM032878.1, read as the reverse complement.
TATCAATAATCTTTGAGACTACTTTTCAGACTACCCGTCCTGTGCAGTGGGTAATAGCTGAGGACAAGGTTATTGTTCAGTGTTGTGGTAAACTATGGTGATAAAAAAACTTAGACTTCATACATTTATGCATTACAGCTTACAGGCTGAAAGATTACAGCCATTTTACCCTGGAATTTCACTTTATGTACCTGTAAATACAATGAAAACAACAACTACTCATGTGCAATTTGAGGAGTTGCTTTTTCTGTTTAGTGGATGCTGGTATCATATGACTTACATATAATAATAATATCTTACACTTCACATGTCACTTGTTTATACAGTTGGAAATTTCCCACAATAAGTCAATAAATACTGACTTCTTTAAGCATACAGTAGGAATTTTCTACTCGGATACATAACTGACAACCTTGCAAGTCAAACCTTTTTCCCATCAATCCAAGCTGCTTCCCTCCCCTAATGTGTGCCTGAGTCTGAAATGTGAATCTGAGACAAAGGTTTTTAGAACATTAGTCTACAGAAAGATCAGCTGCACTTAAAAGGTTAAAAAAACATTCCTAGTATAATTGGCCAATGACTTAGTTCGCCGGGATACAATGAATGACAAGCGATTATTTTGCAGATGTAAATAAACTTCATGGAAAGACGCTAACAGGAAGACTTATAACTAAACACACATAATTAAACGTTACCATAGAAACATGAAGTAAAAGCAAATCTGAGTGAGAGCTCATAAGTTGCACCTCACCAATTAAGAGAGATATATATAGTCTCATGTTGAGACAAGGAGAGTGGAAGAGGAAATGACAAAGAAACAGGGGATGGTAAACGTCAGCTCAGAATACCGTTAATGCATAATGAATGTACCAAACGTATGGTGGTGGCTGTTTAGCATTCATTCATTCAGTCTCTTCGATTCCATGCTGATATGCTTTTTTGGCCTTTAACGATAGCTGACATGACTGATTACGCAAATAGTTGATGCTTGATTCCCCTGTTATTTCTTCAAACACCTCTTAATTAAAATCTTTCCTTTCAGATTACCATCGCAATTATATGTATTTATGTTAATTATTAAACAAAGCCTTTCAATAAAGCACACAGACAAGGTATTAGACAAATATTGTAAACATGCACTGGACCTGAGTGTATGCACTCAAATATTGGCTGTATGATGTGCATTATCCGTGTCTATTGGTCAACATGTTTTTTTTTACCCTGAATATTCCAATATGGATTGAATTCCAAAAAAGTGAATGTATTTATGAATGACTGCACTTACACCTTTAATGGAAATGAGCAGATTACACTGTCTATACCATGTCTGCTATTCAGATTCTTTGCTGCAGCTTCTCACTGGAAATTGAACAAACATAAAATGCAAATAAAATGGTCTCAGATTAACCCCCTCTAACTGTTGTCCATGCATTTCAATAGTTGAAGGAGTTGTACTTTGCCACCCTTTACAATGCCCATCCTTTGAGAATTCATCCATCACTGACAACGGAATAGGCAAACTGTCAAAACATCTGAGAAGAATGCAGCAGAAATTAACAGTTATTTTATGTAATAAGGAAACAGAAAAAACCATCCCTTGATTGCCGAAAGTATGAAAAGTAACAGATGTAATTTTAGTTCTGAACATCAACAGTCGGCAGTGTGCTGTAGAGCACAGCTAAGAGGGAGCTTTATAAAGTGATTTGCAGTGCGTGGCTTTATTAGAGGGCAGATGGTCCCACTCAAGCAGGAAGTGATTGACATAATGACATGGCCCTGGCAGCAGGCAGCATGTGATGCTCCACGTCATGGAGATAGCCTTTCTGGAGAAAAAAATCTGCAATACCGGGTATTTGATAAAACCAATTCCCCCTTTTTTTAAGGGGGTTTTAAGGAGAACTTCCACTCGTTGAACTCCATTTCTTATTTCATTTAATTTTTAGGTCAACATTGGGTCGCATGTCTCAAGTCAATGCCCCGTGAAACATTTAATCAAGCCTTCCATTTAATGCTATGATAATCCCCCCCACCCGCCCATTGCCGCATCATCGACAAGTCTATCAGCAAGCCCCTTCCAGAGCTAGACTGGACTGAGCAGGGGAGCATCGAAGGCTCATGGGTTTCGAGATATGCCCCGGGTTGTCAACATGCTAATTATGAGACATCCACTGCTCCTCTGACATGATTCAGCATTAGTCACACTTGTGCTTCATACACCCATTCCACTCTCCTCCCTGCAAAAGCGACGAGCAACAAAACCGCAAGCTTACAGATCACGATCCATCCACGTGCGACGTAGGGTCAGGATGCACAAGGACCTTTCTTGCTTGAACATTATCGGGCCTGCTTTGTCAAGAGCATCCTCAGACTTACGGGGCAGAGCAGTGGCTCTGATGGCTGGTACAGTGACATCCCAGGACACTGGGATGCTGACCACAGCTCCTGGTGCCCCACTGAGAGAAGTTCAACCCTGTGCACACGGAAAAAGCCTGACCACAGCCAGACGTATGTCTCTCTGAGGTAATCATGGAGGCTGGCACATGCATGTGGAAATAGATCCTGTTTTAAAAAAAAATTGGCTCCATCCCGTCTCGTTATTACAACTGAGTTGAGTCATATCATTTATTATATAAAGTATGTTGTCCAACCACAAGCGCCTTTCACAAAAAGAAGCTAACACATCATTGTGCCTAATGCATTTCTTTAGCATTACAGTGTTTAAAGAACCGTTGTGACACACTGTACAGCAAGGCTTGCAGTAAAATAAGCCACTTCTTTCATGAAATTGAACAGCAAGCAGTACGGTCCCTCCAAGAGGTAACTGCTGTATATCATCCCATTCTAATTCTGCCCACACTGGTAGCCAGCGCAAAAAAAAGACAAAAATGTAAATATTGCATGTCAGTCTCTTAGCTGTCTGGTCTGGGTTTATGAGCGTGTATGAGACTATGTACGTACGTGCGTGTGTGTTTGAAAGGAATATACGTTCCACAACGCAGCCAGATTTGCAACTAGATTGTAGTTATTAACTGAAACACGCGTTTAGTTTGATTCTCAACGGTAATCTCACGAGAACGTGTTCAGGATGACATGATAAACACTTGTACACGCAAAGTGCACATGCTGTATTCATGAAGATCTGAGGAAGAAAGCGTGCTTAGGTGGAATGCTCGAAAACGTATATAAAATCTGTGTAAAACATTCAGTAAATTCCAAAAATAAACGTGCGCAGCAAAAAGTAATTATATAGACAGACAGACAGACAGACAGACAGACAGATAGATAGATAGATAGATAGATAGATAGATAGATAGATAGATAGATAGATAGAGAGAGAATTCTTCACTTGATAGAATTGATGGCGAGATGTCCACGGGGGTTTCTTAGTCGTCTATAACAGCATTTTTGCTTGAGGCCAGATACACCACCTTGATTTTTACAGACATGTCTATCGGTGCAGTAATATCATGCCTTCATCTTTCTAAAGCTTTAATCAAAGATACATATAAGACGAGCCTCTCAAATGTACTTAACAGGTAGAATAAACATATAGTGCGTAATGAGCAGTTGCTATGTGTGCTGTGTCTTCCTAATTATGCCATTACACTCCTTTAATCCACATTTTAAAAACGCGCCAGCAAGACAGCACACATGTATCTTTGGTTAAAGCTTTGGTTTATATAGTGAAGCCGGTGGCCATGCCAATTTAAAAGACTTACGGGCAACATTGCTGCACAGTCAGAGTCCTAAATGTGATATGTTTATGTACTTTATTATCTGCAGTTGTCAGTAATAGCAAATGGTGGAATAATCATAACCACACTAATTTAGGGATGCTCGCATTAAATAAGTTTTTCTGCTAGAATTGAAGATAATAGCATTCGTGGTAATACATTCAGCATTTTATTTTAAGAAAATCATTATTTGCGAATCCCGCTGGAAAAAAACGATCGGTCTCTTGCATTGCCATTCGCGCTATCCTCTCTCGTTGGTCGTATGATGTGTTTTTGTTCATTTTAGACATATAAATAATTATAGGATAAGTTACAGGAAACTATAAAAGATAATCAGAGGACAAAGGCTGGACAAAACACTGTAATGCTGATGTGCGTTTTTTAACGAACTGGGCCACTAGTCTTCATCAAATAAAATTATATTAGTCGTCCACACCCATAAAACTGGTTGGACGTCAATATTTACCCGTCCCCGTGATGACAGAGCATCAGGCAGTACACTACGAAATAAATGCCCGCGCACGAACCAAGCTGAGCTCATCAGAGAGTCCCCCATGTTCTATATTTATACAGCACCCAGCACCTCCAAGTCACACAGGCACGCCGCGTCTCTAATGTGACAGTCCGAGGACGTGGGACCCTGAATACCGTCAGCAAACAAACAAACAAACCGAATACGTTCTGAGAAGGAGACTATCGGACGGAGATCGTTTAACTTTTTAGGTTAATCTGTGTAGGTCTCGCTGGTGAAGGTAAGCCCTTTTCCGTTTTATTGTCATTTTTCAAAGCAAAAGGAAACTATTTTAAAGTATACTACTTGTTGATGGGGACTCACTTTGTTTGTGATGTTGACTGTGCATTATTTGTGCAATTATTCCCGACAAAACTGGAGCTCCTTTAATTGCGTGGATGGACAACTCTGAGCTTCTGTTCATTACAAAGTAGTTCGGGCATCGGTCAGAATTCATGTAACGAGAAGCTGCATATAAAGCCACTGGATTGCGATCTTAAAATTGAGCGCCTCAACAATGTATCGTTAGGCATTGCCCACAATAACTCACCGCATTACACGCAGGCTTGTATTTCGTGAAATAAATGGTGGGGATAGTCTCACTTTCTCGGTAACGGAGCATGCACTTGTTGCCTGTATGTAAAATACGGAGCGCGTTGCGCCGCACGATTTCCTCTCAAAAACAGGCATACTATCTACTGGACAAAGGGACACCACTGATTTCTCATTGACAGAACAATAACTTCGTATAAAGGTTTGAATATATTTACATTCACTCTTCTTGCCATTAAAACATGTGCCGTAAATTATGGAATAATTAATTACAAATCAATGGTTATATATATATAGAATCAATTAAAAAGCATCATTGTACAAAACACTCAATGTTATGGGATGTGTGGTCGCAGCTTTTTCTTCTTTGTCAAACCATCTCAGAAGATATGACAGATATGGTATTCTGATACTTGGAGACAATGATTGAATAGAAAAAAATGAAGCGTGCAGAAACGTCAGATCATTTGCATGTGGGAGTTTGCACAAGTCATGAGATCCGTTAGCTAAATGTAACTCTTTCTTATCCTAGTTCAGTCTGATTGAAATATTTGGTTCGTGTGAAGTTCGAAGGACTTTTGTGAACAATGTAATGAATAGGTGGTCATTCCAATTGGAGCTATCACTGTAAGAGTTTATCAGTGTGGTTAATGTATCTGGTGTTTTTGGAAAATATCAAGGCGGGCGATGTATAGATTATACATTAAATTGGCTTTACATGGAACCAAAACTTTACAATTATATCTATTTTCATGAATTTCATGTATTAATTCGCATTACGTATAAATGTATTTGACAGTTGATGTTGCTCAGTGCGTTGACTCTTAATAACCAAGCAGTCAGGGACATGAGAGGTAGAATTAGGACTGAAACGGACAGTGGTTGAAGTTCACTTTCCTAAAGCAGACCAGCTATATTGTAAATATGTTTACTTGTATAGAAAGAGTGTAGTGAATGATGCAGCATCAGGGCGTTTACAGCATATGTATCACTTTTTCCGCTGCCCAGGTTCTGTTTGAAGATAAGAACTTAAATATAATTTTCAAAAAAGAAAGAAAGAAATAACTTTAACACTGTTCATGCTGCTGAATTACAAGCAGCTGCATCTGCTTCTGGATTTATCTGGATCAACTTGTTTTCCATCATTCAGTTTTTGTGTCGTTTGTTGTAAACTTCAGTAAAATGTGGAAATGGTTTTTATTATTGGTGTTAATATCTAAGATATTGCAAATAAACAGGTTGCTAACTGGCTGATCACTCCTCCAGCGTAGTACAAATGACAATAATAATAAGATTAACGGTATTCATAAAAACACCAATTTACTTACAGTATGCGGATCTAACCAAACAGGATCATAGCGGGCAGAAGGGCAGATAAAGAGGTCTGCGAGAGGGACAATAGCAACGACGCAAATTGGATTATATGTCCAATTTCTTATGGACGTTCTTGCCTCACGTTTAAGAGGGAGCGTTTGAAATGCCGACTGACTGGTTCAGTGAGCGCCGCGGAGTTCATGCGTTTTCCTCTTTTTCGTAATTTTGTAAGGCTTATGCAAGCCCTGTTACACGTTCCCATATGTGTCAGGAGCTGCCAAGAACAAGAACCGGAGAGCAAGATGAGTTCCGCGTTAACACCATGTGTTAATTATAGGCTGCATTGTTTGTTTTAGTTTATCTTGGTCATTTGCGCGCCAGTGAATGCAACTGATACGTTAACCTTGTCCTCTCATATGACAGACAGAAAGACATAGAACGAACAGACAGAAAAAACATTTTCTGCACAGATTTCTAGAGAAAATATAATATGGGTAAACGATTGAAGTATAACATTCCCAAAGGTCACAATCTATTTGATAACGCAGATCATTGGGCTACTGCTATGAATAGTACAGAGTAAGTTGTTTAAAAAGAAACTTGCTTAAAAATACATCAAAATACATACATAACAATGAAGTGAATATAAATGGAAGCTGGCATTAGTGATTCAAACGTTCTCTCTCTCTCTCTCTCTCTCTCTCTCTCACACACACACACACACACACACACACACCACACATCACACACAAACATACAAACATACATAGGTCGAAAGAAGTTCACAAATTACTGTACAATTAAGACAACACATACCTTAATCAAAAAGATAAACGGCTGAAAAAATGTGGTAAATTTTGACTGAGTGAATTCGATTTCCTTATGTATTGTGAGAATATTATGCATTATTTTTCATATAGTAAAATACAGAATTGTAAATGCATAATTAAGGATGCTCAGTGTGCCTACTTCAAAAGATCTTTCTTTCTCATTTAATCTCAGGGCATGACAATCTAAAAAGTGCTGAGAAAGATCAACATGTGGCAAATGAAGCCTCTCAACTAAAAACAGCCTAAGTTGACCTCTCTCGATCACACTCCTGAATCGTCTAGCCCCTCGACCCCTTGCCATGCAGGAATCTGAGCCCAGCGTCTACCAGCTGCAGCCCAACATCATCTCAGTGCGGCTGTTCAAGAGAAAAGTGGGGGGCTTGGGCTTTCTGGTGAAACAGAGGGTGAGCAAACCGCCCGTCATCGTGTCAGACCTGATCCGGGGCCGGGCGGCTGAGGAGTGCGGCCTGGTCCAGGTCGGTGACATCGTCCTAGCCGTCAACAACAAGCCACTGGTGGACCTGAGCTATGAGCGGGCCCTGGAAACCCTGAAGAACGTGTCACCAGAGAGCCATGCTGTGCTCATTCTCAGAGGCCCCGAGGGCTTCTCAACCCACCTGGAGACCACCTTCTCCGGGGATGGGAAGCAGAAGACCGTACGGATCACCCGGCCGCTGTTCCCCATATCCAAGTCCTTTGACTGCTCGCCACAGAGCCTGCAGGGCAGCAAGGAGCAGCTACGGGCCATTGAGAACCTCGCCTCGCCCCGGGAGCAAAGGCCGCTCATCCAGATCAACAGCGTCGTCTCCTCTCTGATCGCCCAGGACCCGCTGAAGGATGGGAGTTGCCCTTCCGATTGCCACGCCCTCCTCAACGGTGTGGAAGAGAACAATGACCTGCTGAAGGAGATCGAACCCGTGCTGAAGCTGCTGAAGAACAGCAAGCGGGAGATCAATGGTGAGGGGCAGAGAATGGTTGAGAGGAGAGATGCAGAGGTCCAGGTGGACAGGTAAGGAATACACTTTTCCCCAAATGGACTTATGTGTACAGACTCTCATTTTTGAATTCTTATAAGAGGCGTGTTTCTCAAACTATGTTTCAGAGGCCTGATTAATGGTTATAATTGTGTGATTGTGTGGAATGGGGGGAATTTTGAACAGGGACATGCAACGTAAGCCTGTGCTTGAGAAAATTTTCAGTAATAACATGAACTTTTTACTTGAACTTTTTACTTTTTTTAAGAACTTTTACTACCATCTTGAAAGTAGAACTTCTGTGCAGTGTCAAGGAGGAATTAGCATATCAAAAGTATGGTGACAAGCAAATGGGGCTTTCTTTAGGCTTGCTGCAATTATTTCAAAGGCAAGGGGGATCATCTGCTTTTTTAATTCCCAGGTCTTTCTTTTAGACATGTTTAACTTTTAGATATTTTGCCAGAGCTTTCAAAAGGTCAGACCCCCCATGTCCTACACTGCTTTCTACAGTGAACAGTGAACTTTACAGGTTCAACACGGTAGATTTTCGTGCAGTGACTTCAGTGTTGTGCCGAACAGTGACAGTAACAGATAAGCAAAGGATATCTATTTTTAACCAGGGTCAAAACATTTTCTTTTTGCCAATCAGCCCATAGTGGCGGTTCAGTATTTGATTACCCGGTAACACGTGCGGGGGATGGAAATCCGATTTTTGCGTATTTGCTGTGAGATTAGCGGACCCTAACAACATCACTCTACCATTAGGAGGCTCCACACGTCACATCCTCTAAAGTGACTCATTATGTCCTGTGAAAGGATAGGCTCTGTCCAGTTTATTTCCGCAGTGGCAGATAGGCCCACTCAAACGCAGGGGTAAAATAATCTTTTGATAAACGTAGTACATGTAACAAATGGGCTTTCATAAATGCAGCATCCATTTAGGCAGCTGAAAGGAAAATGCGCTTTGACATTTGAGAAACAGGGATGAGTCTGCTAACTCGATTTATTTGTTTGGCCATGCCACGCATTTATGAAAAGGTTTTTCAAAGTGCACCCAGAACTAGCGTACGATTAAAACTGATCTTGGAAATGAAATGAAAGTATTGATTCGGGTATGCCTGCCTCAGTATCTCTGCTACAGTATGTTTCGTTATGAGTGCAAAGTATCCTGCCCTTATGTTCTTTTTAATTCTCAGCTGATGCATCAGTGATTTGCTAAAGTGGGTGAATAGGACATGTTTTTATGACCAATTACGGTCCATTTCTTCATGGAATGCAGAATGACAGAATATTTGCTTTCATTCATGGCAATGAGATGTTCAGTACTGGGCTCTGACCATAATGCTGCACAGATAACAGATAATAGATTATATTGCACCTAGGAACTGAATGCTGTGAATCCCGTAGCCAATGGAGACGGTCTGTGCGTGCGCAGTGTGCGTTGTTTAAGATTTGGGTGGACGCCCGCAGTGCTTTGCAGTCAGCATGGATGCACTGATGCACTCATGGGAAAAACTGTGTGTGGGAGTTGCGAGTGTAAAATAACAAACCTCATACCATACACTGATGAGTTTGTTGTATTTATTCACAGTTCATAATGTGTGGTTTGAGATGACTACGTAACAAATCGCAGCCCCTCTGCTTCTCTCTGAGAATGCGATGGTTGAATGAGCATTTGCTTTGTTTTTAGCACCATTATAATCATTTATTTCCTTAGCATACTCCCCTGTCCCAGATGACTGACATGGCTCATGTTTTTACATACTATTGTGGATAGCTGGATATTTTAGTGAAGTAGTTCAGGTCTAGAACTTTGCACAAAGCTAGAACAGAATCTGGACTGTCTACCTGCAATGTTGTGGGTTCCGACACAGTTCCCAAAGCATTACTCCACACTGCTGCCCTGTAGATGTTAATTTAAGATGCCTTTATGCAGAGTTATTGTGTACCAAAGATGTCTGTTTGTGCTAAACTGCCACCACTATCACATACACAGTAAATGAGTCACTTTTGATCCCATGCTATACTGCTACTCTAACTGGCTTGTTTACTTCTCAAGTGTTCAGAGCATATTCACACCATACAACATGCTTTGTGTGTTCTCAGATTATCGAATATACAGTTTTTCCAAAGGAACTGTAATTGTGAGAGGCTGTGTATTTGCTAAATTGTTGGGATGCATCTTTCAGCGGGGAAAGGAAATTGGGAATACCAAAGCAGAGACAAGGGGTTTCTGTGCTACGTGCCACTAATTTAAGCACTGTGTGACTTTCAGGGACCTTGTTGTGGGAAACCGCAAGTCCCCACAGCTGGCCTCTGATAACGACAGAGTGTTTGATGACCTCTGGAGGAGGGACAACATGCCCACGGTCCTCAACAACCCCTACTCTGAGGCAGAGAAGGTAGTCCCACTTTACGACGAATGTTCTGCGTGTGTGCGTGAGTGCATTTGCCGTGTGCTTATTTGCACAAATCTGATGTGCCATTTTGTCTCATGCAGCATGCTAGCTCATGTGTGAATGTGTATTTGCGTGTTCAGACACCTTGCACCCCTCCACCTAAGACTCCATCGTTACTTAGGGTTTGTCAGCCCCATTGGTGGAGAGCCATCAGAGTGCCGTACATGGATTGAATGCGACCCACACTGTAATTCTTATGAGGTATTCAAATCCCCTTCCCCCTGCCTGCCCCCCCCCCCCAACACTTCTTATGCCGCAAGTACTGAAAGGAGCCGGATGGGGAGAAACGGTCCAGGAAGGGGAATGAATGAGGCACGCAGCTGCGATCCCAGAGGGACGTGCAGTCACGGGGGGTTAACGTTTCTTTTACGTGGCCTCTTCAAATGCTCAGCGATATGAGACCTGGGGATATATGAGGAGAGGCTCACTGAAGCTGGCAGCAATGAGCTGCATTACATGAATGGTTTGCATGCAAGATGGCCTTCTGTGATGGATGGGAAGCAGATCTCTGTAAGGCCTTGTTATTATCAGTCCACTGAAGAAGTCCACAAAGCAAGAGAGAAGATCAGAGGATACTTTTGCTGACTGTGTTGTGTGTTTTAGCTACCGATAACAATCACAGACTATGATTTCACCCAAAATCTGAACACAAAACCAAGCATGAGCCAGATTTAGTTATTCTGAAATTAAGCTGTAAAATTGGAAGATGGCGTTGTCTATGCCCTCTGGTACAGGGGTGTCTGTGGTGATGGTAATGCTGTATATATAGCCTATACAGTACATTTTGTATGTACTGGTATTGGTATAGATGAGGAATAAGAGCCTGCATAAAAGAAATGTTGTATTGATATATCATTTGCGCTTGGCCGTTTTAAAACCTACTCCACAGTTTTCCTGCTGAGGCAATCTGGAATTTTGAGCAGACATGAAATTAAGTCTCAGTGCATGCTGGGTCTCAGTCATTATTTCAGATATCTTGCCCTTCCACATTGTTCCCTTTGTAAACTACGGAGGCAAAAATCAAAAGTCACGGAAAGAACTGAACCGCTTTCAAAGCATCAAAACTATTGATATTAAGCCCCACTGGGTGCAAGACTGCTTGAGCTGATACATACAGATACACATTAGGTTAGTTATCTCTCTCACTCTCTCCAAAGGAGAGCATTTCCCCGCATCTTTCAAACAAACTTTGGAGGAAACAGAGTTCCTACTGTGATGATTGTTCGTTTTCCTTTAACTCCCATGAAGACAATTTTTTGCACTTTCCTGCTGTATTAGTCTTCTGAGATGGAAGAATGAGGGGTGAGTGTTATAGCAGTTGATGCTAGATTATGATTTCAAGCCAACAAAAAGAAAAACAGCCATGAAAACAAGCTGAAGCCGGATTTAATTTCAAAAGAGGTACTATGAAAATTACATAGCCTGTTCGCTGTAACTCCTTTGCCCTATAATGTAAGCTTCTATGGGGTTCTTTTCCATTCTTGTGGATTTTTCTATAATCCTATAATTTCAACAACAGCTGAACTCATGATTTTGTGTGGAAAAAGTGCTACATGCTGAGATTTGTTTTTGAAAGTTAAACACAAAACATTTAGTGATTAGCTTTCGTCTGTTTCTTGGTTCCAATGAATGAGACTTACAATAACCTGCAAATTTAAATCTCTTCCATTTTTGTGGAAGAATGTCTGTCGTGTATGGCTCTGTACTGCATAATTTACTGTTTAATACCACAGTGGTGCAAAAGAGAGGTGACAGAAATTTTCTGTCAGTGACACAGTACAGTTGACTTCTTCATCTCCAGAGCCTTTGATGCTCCTTGTGTGACAATGTGAAAGAAGTTGCTTTTATCCCAAATTTGTGCATTGTCACTTTGAATATATCACCGAATTAGACCAGTCAAATGTCCTCGTCCACCCCCTCCTATTGTCGACCGTAGATTGGATTTCAGATTATGCATAGTAATGATTTGCACTCCCCCCTTCCGACTGCAAGTTAATTCCTGCATCCAAGGTGTCCTGTGGTCATCTTACATGCAGTAAGCGGCCATTGTTTTCACAGGGAAGCATCTTTCCGCGGGTCTGTGACCTGCTGCCTCTGAAACGCCTCTTCATCACATAGGTGCCCTGAGCAGTAGCGGGAGCTGCACTCGTGCACAGCGTGACATTAAATCAATCCGGAACACCCGCTTTCCTTCGAGGAGACAAGGGGCCGTCAATAAGCCTCAGCCTCCACTTGGCACTCACATTCATTTCTTCTATGCACACCACAATTACCGGGCAGTTAGGGTTTCTATGGTGGAAGCTTTTGCAATAACTGCACTTGAATGATAACAGAGGTACTGTGGGGGGGTTGATTGATTTCCTTTTGATATATGGATTAGAGGAGTCCAGTTCTCCTGAGAAGAGCGCACTGAGAAGTCCCATCCTGCTGGAAAATTAACTATAGGGATAAATTACTAACATTCATCAGTCAATAGCAGTGTTATACAGAGGTCCAGGGAGCCCACAATGAGCATCAAATTATGTTACTGTTTAATGATGCTGACGACCTTTTATCAAACATTCAGGGACGTGCTCTCCATATTGCTTTCACCATTTTGGAAGGGAACAGCTGGAAAATGACCAGAAATGGCAGGATTCCAAATGCCTGCCCTCTCGCATCTGAGTGCCTTCGCTCCACATCAACACACGAGGCTGTTTTTCACAGCTTTTACAATCCCTTGATCAGAACATGTTTTTTGTGTGTTGCCAAGTGTTTGTAGGCTAAGTCACTGACACAAACAGGCTGTTCTTTTGAATGTGTTTCTCTTTAGCCACAGTCCCAAGAAAGAATATCCCCCACCAAGAACTTACAGAACGGCAGCCCAACCAAATGCCCGCGTTTCATGAAGATAAAGAACTGGGAGAGCGGGACTGTGTACAATGACACTTTACATCTGAATTCCAGTAAGGTATGACAAGACTGCAAGTTTGGCAGCCATTCCTTTTCCTGACATCCAATGTCTAACATTAACTGTGGGCACTAGATGAAAGTTTCACGCTTAATATTTTGGTGAGTTACTGGCTGTGCTTTTGGATCAGTGCAATTACGAAAGCTATAATGTGTTATACATCACAGGCAATGTCAGGGTATGATATCCCATTCAAAAACAGCTGCTTGGCACAAATGTCCACTGTCTCTTGACAAGCCCACCAGATGAAGCAAAACTCTTTTGCTTTATTTTTTTTAACACTCTATTGATGTCTTCCTCTGAAGATAAGTGTAAGATGAGGCTTGTGTATGTGTTGTTGTATGTGTTGAGTCATTTACATTTCTTCATTTGGCAGACACTTTTATCCAAAGCCACTTACAAGTGAGGTAGATTACAACACAAGCAAAAAGCCATAAGGAATGAACAATATTAGAAGCGCTGCATGACCAGGTGTCAATGGTTGGCTAGACAGATCTGGTAGAGATAACGAATGTGTTAAACCATTAGGTTACTTTTTTTTAGTTTAGTAGGAAACAGTTTTGAGACATGAGAAATTCCTTTAGGGGGTAGTGTTTCAGGTGCGAGCAGAAGAGCTGTGTCTTCAGTTCTCGGCAGAAGGGGTGAAATGTTGAAGTTCATTCCACCATTGGGGGACAAAAGCGGAGAAAGTTCTGGATAGTGATTTTGCACAGCGGTGCAATGGGAACACCAGCCACTGGTAGCAGAGCGTAGCAGTCAGGAGGGAACATAGCCTTGCAGTACTGAGTTCAGGTAGGTAGGTGCAGTTTTGTTGATCGTCCCTTTTGGTCATTTGAAAACCAGACATGCAGCCGCATTCTGCACGTCTGGTTCTCAACCGTCATTGCCTGATCAAGATGTAGGATATGGGGAGGGAGGGGGGTGGTGTTGAACGGTTCAATAGTTTGAGTGGGTGGTTTCATGTGACAAAGTGCCCCACTTCGGCAGTGTTAAGTTATGGTTGAATTTCCTCTTTCGGCTCACGACCATTTGTTTCTAATCTAGTAAATACATTAACGGCTACCCAAAGTGACAGTGCACTTCAGATCTAATTCTATTACACTGACCATATGAAGTTGCTCTCGGCAGTAACTCTGATTTCCCTTTCTGAGCTCAAGTGAAGGTTGCTGCTTCCTGACTCAATGGGCACGGCAACTTCTTCATTACCACTTGTGCTACAACATCATGTTAATGTTAACACAAGGGCATAATAAATGGTTGGGCTTGTTACCAGATTTAGGTCAAGTGCTCTTATGTGGAAGTAATTGCCAATTTTCAATGAAAGAAGTGAGAGATGTCCGGCAATCTATCCCTCTGGCTTAGGAACTGAGGCACGATTTGAGGTTTCTTTCCACTAATAAAATGAATATGCTTCCGTGGCTGAAGGCTAATATGCTGCTGTTGCACAGAAATTTGCCTGCTATCATGGAATAAGCCATACTGTATATCACTGGTTCTGTTAAGGTTCCAATCTGCACTGAACGTGTTTGCATTGGATCCATAATGACACCAAACCCCAGCCGCAAACCAGATGAAGTCCGAACCAAAGAGGAGCTCCTTCCCCTGGCAAAAGATTTCATTGACCAGTATTACACCTCCATAAAAAGGCAAGATGACTCTCACAGTGTTGGCTGCATGGCATTTGCATGCAATGACTTTGTTAAACTATAAAAAAATGTAATCGCACATGAAAGTCACCTCTTCTTGCAAAATTGTGGTGAAGTGAGGTTGGCTGAGGTCTTTGTTTGAGCTGACCTGAATGCTCTCCTGAACCTGTTCTCCTGTGTTTCCATGTATCACCTCTTCTGTGTGTAGATTCAACTCCAAAGCCCACACAGACAGACTGGAGGAGGTGACGAAGGAGATTGAGATGACCGGCAGCTACCAGCTGAAGGACAATGAGTTAATCTATGGTGCCAAACATGCCTGGAGGAATGCTGCCCGCTGTGTTGGCAGGATTCAGTGGTCCAAGCTTCAGGTCAGGAACAGTCACTCTCCATTCATAAAGTCTCTGTTTGAGGTTAAGTTCCAAATGCATGAAGAGAAGGCTCCAAATATGACCACATCCTATTGAATTCTACACCTATTACCACTTTTACAGAATTGTAATTATTCATTATATAATAACAGTGATCAGAATCATAAAGAACCAATGACAATAATGCTTTTCAGTTGAATAACAGATTGCACCAGCATGAAGTTATTAGACCAAACTAATGACTTTAATGTAAGCCAATTAAGGTGGTATAATAACTGTGTTTGGATATTTTGTCATCATTTTGGTGTCATGGTCAGGTATTTGATGCCAGGGACTGCACCACAGCTCATGGGATGTTCAATTACATCTGCAACCATATTAAGTACGCCACCAACAAAGGCAACCTCAGGTGAGCTCCTGCCGTATCACTTCCTCCTTCCTGCCATAACCCTACACAAGCCCACATCACCCCTCAAAGCTCCTTCCATTCACTTACGAGACCGACCCCTTTGTAGTCTGTTTCAATTAGCGGGCTGTCGCTGTTCAGCCAGTAAGGCCTAATTATACATGACAACTAATCTGTAGGGCTGTTTAATTAATGCTAGCCTTGTTCCCAACGATTGTGGTGCTGCAGTAACACAACTGGGAAGATGCCTACCATTTCAGGATCTAGGTGAGACTTCACCTCAGAGTGATGAAAAAGAAGCATCAGGAGCTATGCTATTGATGACAGACCTGTAACATTATGCAGTCGTGTGAGAAAACAGCTATGGCCCTCTTAATGCTTGTGGTGGTTGCACGAGGCTTAGCCCTGCTATAAGTCCTTCTGCAAATGTTTCTGTCTAGGCAAAATACAGCTCTAATGCACTGTTTGACTGGCCTACTGCCCTGAATACGTAAACACATGCTCACATTTGAGGGATCCCACAGCTTAACACTAGATTAGTAACATTCACACGTTATGCTGTCATAGCATTAAAGTGACATGTGTCTCGATCATTTGGTATGTTTTTTTTTCATCCATGGACTTGATACCATAACTCTCATTCACACAAACAGCTTAAAAATTTACTTAGTAATCTTTTGGATCCTGTATGTGGTGACTGGTGACTCTTTCCTGATACTCACACTGGCATGCTGATGTGGGGCAGTGGGTTTGCTTTTAATTCAAAGAGCTTAATAGCAGGGGATTCAAGCAGAAACCATTGCAGTATGATACTGTAGTGAGCTTGTGGGGTTATGGAAGGATATGAATTAATAATGCACATGATTGCTGTGATTTCTAACAGTAGTTCAATCGTGAGCTCAGTCAGTTAGCTGGCTATTTTCTCAGTCCTTTTGTAGGCTGTCTTTGCTCGACATTCAGGCAAATCTTTAGCTTGTCCTTTATATTGGAATTTAAGAAAACCACAACTATTAACTGCTTAACTGGCTAATGCTTACCCACAGATAGCTTTTATGTGGTTGTGCCTCTCACTGTTTAGATATTTTTAGATATGTATCACCAGCTTTTATGAAAAACATTTTCAATGTGGCACATGAATGTGGGCAATAACCGGCCATTTATGCAGGAAACACATGAGTGACATAGAAAGCCAAAAAGAAGGTCGAATAGGAGAGACAAGAGTTGACAACAGAAGTAGCTGTTGTGCTTTTATCGAGATGTAAGAATAATTCCAGTAGACCCTTTGGGCCGTGCTAGGTCCCGTTTTGCTAGGTGCCGTGGGCCACCCTTTACAGGGATGGAGGGAGACTGGCTCTGAGAACGTTTTTCAAGCAAAGAGATAGTGGCCAATCATCACTGCAGAATTTAAAATGTTTGTCAAACTGTGTCACTGGGGTATGCAAAAGCCCAGTGCTATCTACAACACTGGCATATGAACACTCCATTGAAAAACAATAGGTTATTTATCTTTATCTGTGCAGGCCCCCAGTCTATAGAATGCTTTACCAAAACACACCAGTGTTGTACAGACATTTTCAGATTCAGTCGGTTATAAAGACATATGTTTCATAACTCTTTTTTAATTCTTTTTAAACTATCTCAATCTAACATGTTATGCATGCCTACTACTTTTTGGTTTTGGTGGGTTTTTATTGTCCATTATTTTTATTTTAAACTCTGAGCATTGTGTCTGATAAGTGGCTGATCTTGTTCTCCTTCTTACTTATTCACTGCTATCGCTCTTATCACTGTTATTGTTATTACTATTAATAATATTAATATAACTTTTCTTGTTGCACAGTGATATGAGCAATGAAACAATAAAAAAAATACTTGAAATTGAAACATACTTGCAATTCTGGCCCTTTGCCTCCTGCCATAAAATATCCAGAATGGACATGGATTAAATGCACAAATCCATGATCTGCAGTTATATATATACACACATAAATCTTTTGCATCGTGCCACGCATTAACAGTGACTGTTCTATTTCTAGGTCTGCCATCACCATATTCCCTCAGAGGACAGATGGCAAGCATGACTTCCGGGTGTGGAACAGCCAGCTGATCCGTTATGCTGGCTACAAGCAGCCGGATGGTTCTGTACTGGGAGACCCGGCTTCAGTGGAACTCACAGAGGTAACCTGTAAGCCGTTCATCATCAGCTGTTTTGACCACTTCATACCGGGGTACACTGGGCCTCACTGTCTGTAACTGTAACACTGTAACTTTTTTTTCAACCTTGCAGATCTGTATACAGCAAGGCTGGAAAGCACCAAGGGGGCGTTTTGATGTTCTGCCCCTTCTGCTGCAAGCCAACGGCAACGACCCAGAGCTTTTCGAGATCCCCGATGACCTGATCCTGGAAGTGCCGATCACACACCCCAAGTGAGTCTATGCAAGAAGAGAACATGCATACGCATGTACACACACACATGCGTGCACGTACATACACACACACACACACACACACACACACACACACACACACACACAATCAGTATGTTGTATTAACTGGGTACTACACCATTTTTCTCCAGAGTCTGAGACGGGTATCATTAGTGATAGGCGGGACTATCTAATCTCCAGAATGAATGATATCAAGTGCTATCAATGCCTCGCCGATCTGAATCAACCAGAGTACTTTCCTATGGGGATCCAAGTATTTTGATTGCTTCATACATCTTAGTGCACTCTTTATGGGGCCCACGAGGCCTCTTTCACCTTCACTAGTCAAAGGTTCCAGCACCAAAGCATATGGGTTCCTTTTTCTTATCTGCAAATGAGCTGCATGCTCTATGGCACAGCGTTTCAGAAGGACAGCAGACTTGCAAAGAGATATTTTCTCAATGTGGAGATTTTGCTGCCAAGTTTGAAACTGGCCACTTCCCCAAAACCTGCATCAGCGGGCGTCAGCACTGCTGCCAGTTTGGCATCCATGTTCGACACAACTGACATCTTGGTATTACACTGAATTTTTGGTGCTTTCTGCTACTGTAGCATCAGAGATATGTAGATCAGTTTAATGGGCTCTCACAATCTCCTTAGTACCAAGCAGATGGAACGGAGGCCAGTAATTTTAGCTCCTGAAACACTTGCAGATGTCTGGGTGGTGAGATAGTTTTGCTTGTGTGTCTATACAAGTCGAGCGAATGAAATGCAGCAGCTTTTCCGTGGGGGCAGAACATTCAAATTCATCTCACATCATAATTTGCTCTAAAAAGATCGCATCATGAATGGTCAGATATCCAAGTGTCTCTCAAACTCTTCAGTTGTTCAAACCAAAATTTCCCAAATGTAAAGAACTGTTGGTTGAACACTAATTGGAATGTGCTATCCCTTGACAGTGCTGCTCAAAAATTAACATTATGTTAGATATACTGTATGCTGCTGCAGTTTTTTTGTTGCTCCAAATAAATGAGCTTCTCAGTTCTGTAATTTATTGTTATGCAATCGCTCAATGTTCTATGCACACAAGCAGCATTGGCATAGACAGGCATGGTAATATTCAGTGCAGGGCTGAACAGCCCCATTTTTTGGTCTTTTTGCACTAAGCAAGAAACTATGATTTATCTGTGTGAGTAATAATGTATTTGGAGAAAGTAAAAACCAGTGTGCTCCACACCATAGTAAAGTCAGGCTTGTTCTTGTCTGGCATTACAAGTTGCTTGCCTTGATTGTCTTGCTGTCCCATTGTTTGTGGCTGCAGGTTTGAATGGTTCAAAGATCTGAATCTGAAGTGGTATGGGCTGCCTGCTGTGTCCAGCATGCTGCTGGAGATCGGGGGACTGGAGTTCACGGGGTGCCCGTTCAGTGGCTGGTACATGGGCACGGAAATTGGGGTGCGGGACTTCTGTGACAGCTCCCGCTACAACATCCTCGAGGTACCTGTATCATGCCAGTGGGGACTGGTGGTGTATCTTAAGCTTGGACAGCCATATCTGTTTATGCCACTGTCTCTTATTCACCAACATCTCTTGAGTCTCAACATGGTTGAAATCATCACAACACATCCTGGGATGGTGAAATGCTTAAAATCCCTTCATTAATACCTCATGGAGTTGGGCTCTCTTTGCAGTATGTCTATGATGCCCAGAAACAAAATAAAGGTTCAGGACCGAGCGGAGCGAGTACAGAGTACTTTGTTCTTTGGTAAAGCGTTGTAACATGTTGTCTTTGGAAAGGTTTACACGTGTTTTCACAAATATCACTTCATCTCCTTCAGCATTCCAGCTTAATTATGGAGATCTGAGCATTTAATTGCATGTCTCCTCTTCGTCTTTAAGCGGCGCAATACATGTGTGGCTGCACAAAGAAGCAGCGTGACAATGACGCGTCAGGCTCCTCTCATTCAGTGGCCTTATTAGCATAGCCATTATGCAGAGGAGTGCATGCTTATGAATTCATCCGCTTTCCCTGCTTTCCGGGACTTTCACACCAGGCAACAGGCAGCAACTGCAGAAGCAGAATGGCATTATCGAATATGAAACTTTCACTAACGGTGGCTTCATCTGCATTACGAGAGGCCTCTCAAGAGCCTCGTGTTTGGGCCGAAACACGTGGAAATGACAATATTATACTTAATCGCCTTCTTTTAGTAAAAACAGCCACCCCTGTGCATAATATGGATTTCCCTTGTAATAGTATGCTTTGAGGCTGAATATGGAAAGTGTTGGTCTCGTGGCAGTGGCATTTTCTGACTCTATGTTCCAGGATGTAGCCAAGATGATGGCGCTAGATACCAGGAAAACATCATCACTGTGGAAAGACCAGGCATTGGTGGAGGTGAACATTGCAGTTCTGCACAGTTTTCAGGTATTTCTCTCTCTCCAAAATATGTTGGCCTACATCTAACCATCTACTGATGCCCATAGAATCTAAATCTACCTTGATTTTTGTGGATTTTGTGGTTCTATTGTATGGTTGTCACTAAACCATTAAGGTGTCAATAACTGCAGTTTAAAGCATATTTTTTGGTTCAGGAAGTACACAGCTGACAAAAAACACAAAAAGCAAAAATTACATACTATAATAGAATTTCGGAGGTTGCTATCAATATCACTGGGATGCTGAAACAGTCCGAGCGTGGGAAGGTGAACCCCTAGCCTCATGCCACTCCCTGTTGTTTCCTCAGAGCTCAAAAGTAACCATAGTGGACCACCATTCGGCCACTGAATCCTTCATGAAGCACATGGAGAATGAGCAGCGTGTGCGAGGGGGCTGTCCAGGTGACTGGGTCTGGATTGTGCCCCCGATGTCCGGGAGCATCACCCCTGTGTTCCACCAGGAAATGCTCAACTACCGTCTGACACCCTCTTTTGAGTACCAGGTATGGCAAAAAACCCAAGGAGGATTCAAGCCCTTCTCCAGAGCGTTGATCTAACAGAATGCCCCATTGCCCTAATTCGGAGCTCCATGGTGTGTTTGTGTGTTCCGCTGCAGCCTGATCCATGGAACACTCACGTGTGGAAAGGCGTGAATGGGACACCGACCAAAAAGAGAGCTATTGGCTTCAAGAAACTGGCCAAGTGAGTGCTGAAACCTTCATCTCTTTTCTTGTGAATAAAATGAGGTATAGGACAGCTGCTTTGGTCACTCGCAGACCTCCCTGTGCCTCGTTGTGCAGCTTTGCTCACACTCATATGTGTTTTCCGCTTTCATATGAGCGTAATGGCTGAGCTATAGGACAGCGCAGCCTTTGCTGTGTCTGTTTATCTAGTTCCAGGATGTTTTTGCCCAAATGTGATGAATAGCATCAAACAAGGTACGGAAACGGGAGCTGGAGCCGATCTGTTCAGCAGTGTAATTCACTCTATGATCCCCAGGGGAGTAATCAGACCTTCGTTAGAAGCATTTTCCAGAGCTATTATTGTAATTGCCCCAGGATACGAAGAGCTAGGTAATTGTGATTGCCTCCGCTGTTTAACACAACACACACTGCCTTCTCAAGCGAGAAACTTGAGCATGCAACTGTGGCCTCCATGGGTCTTCAGACATTCTCGGAGACAAGAGTCCTCAGGGGACTGGGGGGGACTTATTTGTTCTTGGTCTTTGCGCCCTCTTCTTACACTTCATGTTTTCTTGCAGGGCTGTCAAGTTCTCAGCTAAACTCATGGGCCAAGCCATGGCAAAGAGAGTCAAAGCCACCATCTTGTACGCCACCGAGACGGGCAAATCACAGGTGTATGCAAAAACCTTGTGTGAGATTTTTAAGCACGCCTTTGATGCAAAGGTAATACTGACCAAGGCTCTTTTTTCTTACGGAGACTAAATATGTAGCATGAATGTGTTTTATGAGGCTATCATGGGAAACATTTTTAACATATTACATCAATTTTGTTGTAATTAAAATCACAACAAAAGCCAGAGGGCATTCAAGCGAACCAACTCCAAGAGCAAGAAGATGTTTTTTCACACCCAGTGGAGATACTACACTTAGTCGGCCAAAACGTGTCTTTTGTCACAAAGTCTTTTTTCATCAAGGAAAATGCCAGAGGGCAAACTGAATAAACCCAACCAAGCATAATGAAGCTCTGTTTAACATAAAATCCAAAATTGCCTAGAGCTGTGAAGATGGGTTTCAGAAGAACTGAATGTTCTCAATCATGAAATGCTCCTTTGGGAGTTTGAGTTTTTTACCAATGTAATCAATCACATAAGACTGATGTTGTTCTGCCAGTGCTGAAAACGCGGATGACTGGATTCCATCCTCACAGCTCTGTCCAGGAGCTGCCTCCTCTGATCTCTTTCAGTACCCTACAGACCTTTCTTCCAGGGAGATGTATTGGTGTTAATCGCATCACTGCAAATTATCACCTCTTTAGTATAAAGCATTGTTTATAACAAAGAGCTCAAAAAGATGTTTATCTTCTAGTTATTGTTAAAAACCAGTTTGTTTGGATCAGGTCCCCATAAAATGTGTTTGTGTGTTTTACATCAGTCTATATATTGATGCACTTCGACTTGTGTTTTAGATGACGATGATCTGTACATACATTCTTTTGGAAGGAAGAAGACTACATCTATATGCGTTCTAATGCTGTGTTAGTTTGAAATTAAGATTCTCTGTTTAGTTTCTAGATTTTTGTTTTTTAGCTTGAAGATAGGGCTACTTTCATGTTTTTTTTTTTATTTCAAAATGCAGGTCATGTCAATGGACGATTATGATGTGGTGGACCTAGAACACGAAACATTGGTGTTAGTGGTGACCAGTACATTTGGTAATGGAGACCCACCTGAAAATGGAGAGGTACTCATATTCACGAGTCATGTCTGTCTTAACTCGGTTGAAGTGTGTCATCTACTGATATCACATTACTTTAGAGGCAGATATACAATACATGATAATACAAACTAATAGCATTATTACTCAATTTTAATATTTGTAGCTACTTAAAACCATAGATACAAATGGTCATAAACCTTGGAATGCATCATGAAGTATCATGCTTTGATTGATCTGTCAATTGGAATAAATCAGTGGATTATTCAGAATGAATATCTGTGGATTATTCAGAATGAATTGAATTACTCCTATAAATGTTAAGTAAGGGCTGCAAATGCCTTTTTTGTAGTCTTTGATATGTGTTATGTCTGCATATATGTAAGACCAATAAAAGTGTTACCAAATGTTTGTATGATGTGTACAATAACATGAAAAATGTATGCAGGAAGGGTACTAATTGTCCTTTTGTGTTCTTGTATAGAAATTTGGAGGTGCTCTGATGGAAATGCGACATCCAACTTCCAACACAGAGGACAGAAAGTAAGTAAAAACATCATTTTTTTGATGCAGTAAATTACTGATGCTTTGAAGGTCACAGTGTTCTGTGTCTCTTCCTCTGCCCTGGAGGAAACTTCACCTCCCACCCAGCTGTTCTGCTCTCCTGCGTTTGAAGACGAGCTGCAGCAACTGGCTCAGCAACTCTGTGCACGTCAAGCCCATTGTCATCATTCTGTCATTGTCCCCTCCACAGGAGCTACAAGGTGCGCTTTAACAGTGTCTCCTCATATTCGGATACCCGTAAATCTTCCAGTGACGAACCAGAACCAAAAGTCAACTTCGAGAGCACAGGCCCTCTAGCTAATGTAAGGTAAGGGCAGGAAGCAATGTGCCAATGAAGGGATGTCTGTTATGTTGAGGTAGGGTGCTTACTTCACAGGCAGAACAATGTGATGTTCAAGTAGCAGGAAGTATTAAAAAAAGGGACACACTTCATTTAGTTCAAGGAATCAAGTGGCTTATCAGGTGCTGGTATGGTACAAACACATACATAATGGTACCACATATCTCTGGCTCAGCCATCCAAAGCTTGTGTAAACGGAAAGCACACATAAAGTGCCTGCTTGTTGTGGTTTGCAGGTTCTCTGTGTTTGGCCTAGGCTCCAGGGCCTACCCACACTTCTGCGCATTTGCACATGCTGTGGACACCCTATTTGAGGAGCTGGGTGGGGAACGTATCCTGCGGATGGGAGAAGGAGATGAACTATGTGGCCAGGAGGAGTCTTTCAGAACTTGGGCCAAGAAGGTCTTCAAGGTGGGGCCTCAAAACCGTGTCAACGTAACAATTTCATGAGACAAACGTCCATAGCAAAGCAGAAAAAAATATTTTAAAACATCGGTGGCCTCATTAAGAACAGGCTCTGTTGCCATCTGTTTTTAAGGCTGCATGTGACGTCTTCTGTGTCGGTGATGATGTGAACATCGAGAAAGCGAATGACTCGTTGATCAGCAATGACCGCAGCTGGAAGAAAAACAAATTCCGTATGACTTACACAGCAGAGGCACCTGAGCTCACACAAGGTACAGCATGTTATAAAAATACCTATTAAAATCTTGCAGTTTTCCATAGCTCATCAACAGTTCTGGCAAAAAACATTGTGGGGATGCTGGCTGAATCCCAAAGTGAGATGACAGTATTCAGTACACAAGGGTGTGTTATTGATTTCTGCCTGTGATCATGTCTGCCAACAGCACTGTACAACATTCACAAGAAGAAGGTTTTTGGTGCCAAACTCCTGAAACGACAAAATCTGCAAAGTTCCAACTCCAAGTAGGTTATAGATCATATTCTGATGGACCTCACCTCACTTAAACTTACAATACATCTATTAATAAGCAGGCACCTTTTTGCTCACCAGAATTTGTTTTCATGTGCAGTCGTTCAACCATATTTCTACAACTCCATTCAAATAACCACGAGGGCCTGAGATACCAGCCTGGAGACCACCTGGGCATCTTCCCTGGCAACCATGAGGATCTGGTGACTTCACTTATTGAAAAACTGGAAGATGCCCCACCTGTCAATCAAATCATCAGGGTGGAGTTCTTAGAAGAGAGAAGCACAGCCTTGGGTTTGTGAACTGTTTTCAGATTCTATTTTGAATGGCATACACACCCATTTCTGAATTTGTTGCATGTGTCCTTCATTCTCTATGACCACTTCATTGAGTTGAATTGAGTTGAATTTAGGATAACACAACTGCATTTATGCTCACAATTTACATTTTATTTATGTTACTCATGCTGTTATCACAATGCCTGAATATTAACCAGTCACATGTGTCCTTGAGGTGTTAAAGCTCACAAAGAAGAGAGAATATAATTTATTTTAATGCTTCATTTTGCCTTATGGGTATCTCAAGGTGTAATCAGCAACTGGACAGACGAAAGTCGCATCCCCCCGTGTACCATCTACCAGGCATTTAAGTACTTTCTGGACATCACTACACCGCCCAGCCCTCTCCTGCTGCAGCAGTTCGCCTCATTGGCCAGCAATGATAAACAGAGGAAAAGGCTTGAAGTCCTTAGCAAGGTAGGGCAAGAGAGCTTTGGAAATGGGTCACCTGTGCCTACATGATCAATCCATCAGAAAGCCTAAAAACGACTCCTAGAAATACTGTACCTACAGCAATTATATCTAAGCAAGCCTTTGTTTTGCAATATGTCTGCTCTATATTGAAGTTCCAAATAAAGATTCAGGAGAATATAAAGACAATCCCTATGCAGCTGACGAAAGCTAGACAAACTTGTTACATCCATGACTATAAAAATAACATTAACCGCATTAGCTGTTTGTGGCATTCACATTTCACTGTCTTCTAACTTGCTAAACGCTCCTTCATCGAGGATGGATCTCCTGCTCCACACTTCTGATAATGACCTCTGCAGTGAGACACCTGCCACATATCCCAGCTCTGTCTCACCATCACCCTGCCCCTCTCCCAGCCATCTCTGCCACTGCCCCACTGGGCTCCATGCATGCCAATCTCTCCCTTCTGCTTCCATCCCTATCTCCAAAAGCACCGGTCGTTTCCCCGGTCGTTTCGTGGTTTCCTTCATTGTTTTTCAGTGATATGGTGTTATTCCTGCCACAAGGCTTTTTCCAGATTCTGCAGCCAGGATTTCACAGCTGAACCTTGTTGGGCGAATACCGTCACCTAACAACCCTATGCAATTGATGAAAACTAGACAAACTGGTCCCACCCATGACTATAAAAACAGCACTTATCATTTCTTTTCTATGTTAGCTGTTCACAGCATCCCTCCTCCACCCCATCTCGCCCTTTGTTTCCTTGTTTATGATGTCCACATGGGGAGTCAACAACCTCCGCCCATGGCCAGGTGCAATCCCTTCCTCAGATTCCAAGCCAAATAAAGTTCCGCTGTAACTTCACCAAACGTGACCAACCTTCATGCGTCACTTTAATGGAAATTAATATGTACTGCACAGTACTTTTGATTGTAATAAAATGGAACAATAAAAACTGGCTATCCCAATAATCATAGCATACAACTTATTAGAGGTTTTTTTCTTCACATTTTTTCTACCGATTTGTGCCTGTTTTCATATACAGTTCTGGACCATGTGTAACATAATTCTGGACACTTTTACCCTCAGAGCATATGTGTCTTGATACAGGCATCTTGGAACTGAGGAAACATTTTTCATAACACACAGGCGTATTTCCATTCACTACCACCCACCACAAAACCTCCATTTTTCTCAATGTCCTGAAAACGTTGGCCAAATTATGAATCACTCTTTATGCCTCAGCTCTTTCTCAAAGCAAGGCCTCGGGTGATTTGTCAGCACAGAGCAGTATAGTCAATAGAGCTGCTCTCTCTGCTTGGATTCAGGTGCTTGCAGGCACCACTCAGCCCACAGAAATGGTTGACCACTGCTGTCTTCTCAGGGTTTGCAAGAGTACGAGGAGTGGAAGTGGTACAACAACCCCACTATGGTGGAGGTCCTGGAGGAGTTCCCCTCCCTGCAGATCCCCTCCACCCTCCTGCTCACCCAGCTGCCCCTGCTCCAGCCACGTTACTACTCCATCAGCTCCTCGCCGGACACCTGTCCCGGGGAGATCCACCTCACTGTGGCTGTCGTTTCCTACCGCACCAGAGGTGAGGGCCCTGGGGCACACAGTCATGTGACCCCCAGACCCTAGAGAGGGGCCCGAGCCTCTGTATCCCCACTGTGTAGATTTTGTGTGTTTGGAGGGAGGGATGTGAGCAGGGACATTCATGAAATGAACCGTTCCCGTAATGTGATTACATTTGCTGACCCTTCCAATGAATACAGTCTTTATCATATGAAGAACATTCTGCATTCCTCAGAGGCAGCCTGTTAGAAATTAATGAGAGACTACATTTGACTGGAGGTGCATATAATTTGTATGTAATGATCCATTAAATTAGATGTAAAAGGAGGTGCAGGAAGGGGCCTCATGTTCCAGATTTACATTTCGTTCAGGGTCAGCTTACTGGTTACATGCATTGTTTGTTGGTGAATACAGCATAGCAGGAAAGCAGCTTTTCCAAACTGTTTATTTCAGAAATGTACTATGAACACAAAATGATTAGCATAATCACATAATCACCACTTAAACTCTAGCATGTTCAGGACCCTCTTTAATTTTCGCTTGGAGCTGTGTTCTTAGTCACTGTTAGTTTTATTGGTTTGTTTTTGACTTGCAGATGGCGATGGCCCAATCCACCACGGAGTGTGTTCCTCTTGGCTGAACAGGATAGAAACTGAGGAAATGGTTCCTTGTTTCGTTAGAGGGTAACATGTTTTTTTTTCTTTGTTAGTATGGAGGGGAATGCCAGATGTGGCTTAATTCCTGCATTGTGTTCCTGTCAGTGTACAACTAAGATATTGCGGTGCCTTGACAAATGATTGGTATGATGTATACATATCAGCATTTCACTTTATATTGAGGATATCTAATCAGGGGCATGCCCAACATTCCACAACAACAGCAGCAGAGCTGAATGAGGCTATAACCACTTTAAAAACACTAAAAACAATTTTAAAACTCTGGTGATAGAAAAAAATCTACTACAGCTATAAAGTATAATTTTACATTAAAATATGATGTTACATAGTTTGTAAAATATACATTAGCCCTCTTAAGTATTGCAACGTTCTTCATTTTGTTTGCTTGATGTTACTGTAAATTTACCTCTGAAATTATGTTTTCCAGAGCTCCAACCTTCCGAATGCCCAAAGACCCCAAAGTCCCTTGCATCCTAGTAGGCCCAGGAACTGGTATTGCTCCCTTCAGAAGCTTTTGGCAACAGAGACTGTATGATTATGAACACAAGGGTTAGTTTTTAACTTAAACAGCTTGCTTTTTATACCAGTGATCTGAGTCACAATTATTTGACTGAAGTATATTTCTTATCATACAACAGGAATTGATTCCAGCCCTATGATCCTCGTCTTTGGGTGTCGGCAATCCCAGATCGACCACATCTACAAGGAAGAGACTATTCAGGCCAAAAACAAGGGGGTGTTCAAAGAACTGTACACAGCGTACTCAAGAGAGCCTGGCAAACCAAAGGTATAAACGCAGTTTGATGAAATACATCATCCAACAGGCTGATTCAATAGTCTTTCTGTTCAAAAAACCACTTAAAGATCTTTCTGGCAGGTAATTATGAAGGTAATAATGCATTCTCTCTCTCTCTCTTATTCTTCCAGAAATATGTCCAAGACGTGCTTCGTGAGCAGCTTTCTGAGACGGTGTACGCCTGCCTGAAAGAGCAGGGTGGTCACATTTACGTGTGTGGGGATGTGACCATGGCTGGAGACGTGCTGAAGACCATCCAGCAGATCATCAAACTGCAGGGCAACATGTCGTTGGAGGATGCTGGCTTCTACATCAGCAAGCTACGAGTATGCCATATGGGCTTCCACATTTTCAAATTGCTATCATGTGCCAGGAAAAAAGGACAGATGTTCACACAGTGTAGGTTCAACTTCTGAATACTGACTGGATTCTGTGCATGTTGCCTTTGTTTCAGGATGAAAACAGGTATCACGAAGACATCTTTGGCGTCACGCTACGCACCTATGAGGTCACTAACAGACTGCGGTCGGAATCCATTGCTTTTATTGAGGAGAGCAAAAAGGACTCTGATGAGTAAGTCTTTCCCAGCTTCCTTCTTGTTCTCACAGCTTCATGTCCTGAGGTAATCCCTGTTTGTTACATGACATACTGTAGGAGGGACCTGCAAGCTGTAGATTAAGGGAGATATAGCCTCTGGAATGTTATGACAAACTCAGAATGGTAACCATAGAAACCACAGTTTAAAGGGTTCCTGTGTAATAGGATTACAGCATTGGAAATGGTTCCGTTATGTTCCACACTCATACTTGTGCATTCCAAGATAAGGCCCTTTGTACATGTACTTGTCCTGAGTGCAGACATAAATAAGGCTGAATTCACACTGAGTGATCCAAAGACTGTGTGATCACCCTGCCTCTTCTCTGGAGTTGCACTTGATAGTGAGGCTCATGATCAGCAATGTTGTATGGCAGATAAATACATTAACTAATTACTAAATGTATGTTTTTTAGGGTATTCTGCTCATAGGACCATTCCGGACTTGCATTCTCTCTCTGGATGGGACCACTTAGGCAAACTCGCAGGAGCCAAGTGTTACAGAAGCTAGACATGGATACTGTGCCAAGTTTTATACTGTAAAAAACCCTGCAATTATTTTTTACCAATTATGCTTTGTAATGGTCAGGCTGTGAAATTAGTCTGTGGCGACTCTTTTTATTTTAATTTTTGAAGTTTTTTCAAATGCACTTTTAATTTTCTAAATGGATTTGCTTTTGACTGGTTTATAGAGCGGTGTGTGCCCAACATATGACTTGCCTCTGTGTCAATGCATGAGCGAGACAATAATATACTAAATATATTCATCTATCTATGTTATCTATTTAATATGAGAATAAATGCCTTTTCCTGAAGTGCAGTATTTAAAATATTGCTAGTGAGACCTGGAAAGAATGCTATGCTTGATGTGAAATGGTTGCATCAGAGTACATGAAGGAACATCAGCCTTCATTAAGCGGATCTTGATTTGACATTTTTTGGTGTTCTAAACAAAAAGAAACTAAGCATCTGAGGACTATTCATGCTTTGGTGTGTTTGGATGATAACTAGGAGGCAGGCTCAGCTTCAAATACTACCCTCTGTTCAGCAAACACTTTGTGACGGAAAGAAACTATAACATGCTTTACACATTGTGAAAAAAAGCCTGGATTTTTATGAGCGAGGCTACAGAAAAATTCATTTTGGGCACATTCTGTTATTCAGAATGGCAACAACATCCAATAACACACTGATAGTCCATCAAAACGTGTCTGTGCTTTTGTCGGTTTTTTCACCTGCATGTCTGTTCTGCTGTCAGAATATAAACGATTTTTTTCCAAATCTAATGTCACGTCACAGCTGTGGTTGCATAAATATGTTAGCAGAAGCCACTTAAAAGTTTTTCAAGAAGGCACAGCTCAAATAATGGCACTCTATTTGTTAACATAATCAATATTATTATTATTATTCATTAAAAAAGTGAGGGAAAGCTTTTTTCCCTGCATATAATGTACATTGTATTCAGGAAATGGGGAATTTGAGGCATGCTTGTCTGACAGCATTGCTACTGCTTTAGTGTGATGAACAGCTAGTGATTGCAGGATTCATTTAAATGCTGACAATCCCATAGTAGTACCAGAGACAGAGTAACTCTTTGATCTCAAATGAAGTGTTTACCGACTGCTGTTTGGCAGTGAATCAGGTTTTTATTTGGTTGGCCATTTAACAGAGTTAAATATTTGATGCTTTTTTGCATTCCTTGTCTTAAGTTATGATGAGTGTTAGCCAAGGGGAGGACTTTGCATTGTTGGCTTACATTGTCTGAAGATGTTGAGTGAAAACTAATCAACATCCAATTTTATTTGCTGAGGTCACATATAGTTTCTCTGTGATGACTGCATTGCTCGATTTACAATAAGGATGTCACTCATCCAAATGAGGCAAGGTAGAGCGAGGGAAGGGGCATTTCAAAAGTGCGGCACTACAGCTTTGTCGATATGGGAATGGATACGCCATGAAAGTACACAGCCCCTTCCGCTCATGAAACTCTTTGGCGCATGTTTCCTCCACAAGGAGACCAAATGTTTGTACTGTTTCTGTTCTATCTGTGCAGCCTTTTTGGTTTTAACAAAGGGTTGAGACTCATAGTGCTCAGAATGTATTCAGGGCTGACTGTTGCCTTACAGTAGACTAGCCACTGCTTGATCCCTCCACCACAAGGTCTTCTCCCTGTGCACGCTAGTTCTCCCAATTGGATCAAGCACATCTGCGGTGGCTTGACCTCATGCACGCGGCTGCCACAGCACTCATATGGCCTTCCTGCATGACTCGTGATAGATCCTCTACAACTTTTTTCCCCCAGACTTGCCTTATGTCTGAAGATATTTCATATAATCTGTATCCATAATGCTACAGTTCACTTACCTGTCTTTGAAAAACAAATACACGCAGGCTTGTTTGCCATCTCTTTCATAGTTACTAATGTTCTTTCCAGTACAGGTTGAGATGGAAGTCACTAGTTCCTTCTGTAGTTTCTCTTTGCAGATATGCACCAGCTTGGAAAGCTATGCCTCCAGCAAACATAATAGCTTATTAGCCAAATATTTGTCCCCAAATGAAAAAATTGCTCATGCTTGTCTTTTGCCCATTCCTGTGAAGAGTAGCCAATGAAATGAAAAAGACTGTGTTTATCTCTTTTTCTCAAAACTGCACAAATCAATGCATGTTGAAAATCTCTTAATATTTGCATTTTGCTGACTGTATCTTTTGAAGGCTATGCCTTTTTAGAGGGCTTTGATAAGTCAACCCTGTGCAATCATCTAGTGATCTGACCTTTGGTTCAAATGTTTATTGTAGTAAACCAACTCTCCTGTTGGCCGTTGTTTTTCTTTTGTCTTGTTTATTTTTGGTTGTTCTCTGTCCTTAACCTGTCTTATTTGGGGAGAAAAATGCCTCCGGCATGACAGAAACTAAATGAATTTAAATATGAGTTTAATTTCTTTGCTACCGGCATATATAAATTAGATTTTTAATTGAAACCTTTTTTGGTAGGGGAAAAGTTAACTTTGGTAATTGTATGCAGTTCTCATTGAAACTTTGCTCCAAATGATTTATTAAGTATGTTTATTTTGAATGGAATGAGAACCGTTTAAACTCTGTGATGTAAAATGTGCAAAAAATATTTACAAAGGCACAGAAGCTAAAATTTAACTATATAAAATCTTTTTTTAAGAATGTATTTTGGTTATATAAATGGGTATTATTTGTCTTTTCTGCTTGAAATGAATAGAAAAACTACAATGTATTTAATTCAATATGGGAAACTACAACTCAATTCTGGCTGCATGATGTATGCTGTAACGTTAAAAGAAGCTATGTATATTTTCCAGCACTGTATCGATATGACTATCGTAACTGCGTCCACCCTCTCTGATTGGACAGTAATGTGCTTGAGGGATATTGATGTTTATTTCACTGCTGCTAAAATCTGATCTGAACAGCCTCCGCAGCGCTCCTATTATTGTGGAATTTATCACCCTTGAGCGTTAACCATTTTAATGCATACTGCAAAGACTTTGCATTGACTTAATAAAAACATTTCTATGTCAAGACCTTGGCTGATTTATTTTGACTACAGTCTATTATGCCACAGACCAGGGAGAAGGTAAAGGTTATGTGCAATCAGCTTTGTAGACATGGTGAGTTTGCAGAGAGGATTGTCCATGTTAATGAGGCAGTGCTTGGAAAGTTCATCACTATTGCTTTGTTGAACAGAACACAGGGAAGAAGACATTACAACAACATGCTAAACATCTCAACATGATTTTATTCCATATAGCTAATTATTGTATTTCAACCAAGCTAGCTCCTGATGTTTCCCGTTCTTGAGCTCAAAGCCCTGGCAAAAGAAATATTAACTTCAGGCACTGAGAGCTATTCTTGGATATATCACAATCATCAAAAAGATTTTGAAAACTGCTAACAATCCCAACATGTTCAATGGTGAATGAAAATTATTACATGAATATAATTTCAGAAGATACATATAGTAAATCCACAGGTCTCTGAATAGTTAATTTACATTGGATAGTGTCACTTCAGGCGTGAGTGGCTAATTCTTTTCTAAAAAGGATTCACCATCAACATCAAGAAACAAAGTGAGAGTTTTTTTAAACAAAAAAGGAATATATTGCTGTTAGCCAACTGAAAAAACGGTATTTTCTTATGTAATTATCATGCTAAACCTATGTATCTTGTTTTGAATAAGCAATATTTCTTTGTAGCTTGCTTTGAGTAATCAAGGATATGTTCAGCTTCATCATATAATTGCACATAGTCAACAATATCCCTGCTGTTCCCACTATAATTTTATGTTACTGACCTACAAATATTTAGTTACCAAACTGGCTATCCCTAGTTTCATTCAAAGAGTGTTACAGTGATTAACAAAATTTTAATCCCTGCTTCTGTGCTAACAGAAATAGTAGATAAACACTTAAGTTTTACCATGTACTAAAAAAGGCTGTACAAATTCCAAAGACTGCATGTGGGCCAAGGCAAATAAAAGGAGAGAGATGTAGGCTACTTGGTGAAAGAGTTAAACCATGGCCTTGAGGAAGTTTAATTTTGTGTGTGTGTGTTACTGTTATCACAATTAACAAGCATGGCTTTGATGCAATGATATTAGCTGGTGTGTAAACATACATAGTACATCATTTATCATTAATATTGATATTTTTGCAAACATGCAGACATTTTAATGCAACTCATGCGACTGCAGACAGCAAACCTGTGTTAGATACAACACTGCGTGTGGAAAAAGGCTCAGCAAGCTAGCTGGCACACTTTGTAGGAGCCTGATGAAATGTGCAGCTGGCAGCTTAACCAGTTAATCATTACCATGCACAATGTGAGAGGGTGATAATTTGCCATTTAATACAGATAAAATGACCTCATTGACATGTCACATTTTTCCAGATGTGTACATATATACAGTGTGTGTATTTTTTATAGTATTCTTAAAAAATGCCATGCAACCATTGTATTATTTCGTAAATAATCAGCATCGATTGATGGAGTACAAATAGAACTTAAGTAACCGTCACGAAGCAGTTTTTTCACTGTTCTTCATGATTAATAAGCTTTCTGGTTTGAGTAAGGTAACCCAACATCATCTGATTTATGAGAGACAAACTAGGTTTTGGGTCTTCTTTCTTATATAACCAACGAAGCATTCATTTTTAGATCACAGAAATACATCTTTATATCGTCAGTGTAACTGTACGTTGCATACGCGTACATATGCTTATCCATGTACCTGGGTTAATTACATATGTACACAGGGTTATACGCACACCGTGTTCTTCAAAGAATAATGGTTCCATTAACACTCGGAGACAGTCTGCTACCCATAGCGAGCTCATAAATGAGAAGAAAAGGGGTGCTACGTAGTGGGTATTGTTGCTAACTGGTAACGTTATGTTACGTTTCAAAACTTAATTTAGCAACTCATTCTTTTTCAGAAGCATATTAAAATACAGCCAGCTATCTTCGGTATTATTTAAGTGCATTTTTCTACAACTATCAAGCCTGACCAGCACGTGACGTGCTCATGAGAGCAAACGTACCTTTCGCTCAGCGCCGTTTTTATATATTTGGCAAACCTTTGCTAATCTTTATCGTCCATATTGTGTAAATGGAAATGTAATGCATGGGTCTGTGAATCCTCCACCTCAGCGTTCCATAGTGTAAACGGCATTCAGCGTCAGGATGTTTGGGCATGGGAACGTTAGCGAGCTCCTCAACACCATGGTAACCGAACAACAAAAGCAAATCGGTCCAACAGTAAACATATCGGCTGCAGCGAGTCTCTTGTGGATTGGAGGATGTGGATGTAAGCGTTAACCTTGCTGATTCGCAATTAGCTCAATTGCATGTCCGTCATTGATTGAGGCTCCCTCCCACATGGAACTAGTTAACTGGGGGCAGTAACATTAGACGACACCGTGCAATGATTTAATCGGACAATGCCTTTACCGATAACCTTTGAATATAGGCTATATGTGGACATAAAATAGATAAGTAAAGATATCGAGGCTTAATATCACGACAAGTTACTGTGCGCATCACTAATATTATTTTGTTGCTGAAGTAGAGGGGTCAGTTTTGATGAAACTATGGTTCTTGGCAAAAAGCTGGCGGTCGAATCTCAGTTGCCCTCTGTCTTGGAAGATAATGCCGCTGAGATGGAGAGTGAGTTGGTCAGCCAGAGCGATCAAGTGGGTGGAATTGGGAGCAGACCACCAAGCAGGCCCAGAAAACCCTATAGCAGAGGTAGCATTGACAACCAGGTGCGTTTTTACTCTCGTATACTGTTATCTCACCTGTCACTTCATAACAAAATAACATATGTATTATTATTATTGTTATTATTATTATTATACACCCACCAGACCCAAAATGTAATTTTCCCCAGATTTTGAAATCCCCAGAGGTGAAAGGTTTACATCAAATTACTGTTACAGATGGCTATATTGTAAAATATTCTGATGCAGATACTGGCTTTTTGCTTGTCCTTCTACCTGGTTCTACCCCATACATTTGGACAGAAACAGGTAGTGCTCTTTTTATAGTCTTTATGAATGATTACAGCCCATAAGAAGCTGAACATGGATGCCAGTGCTTTAGACACCTATAGCTGTGAGTCACGTGACTACTCATTCATTTAGATAGACAGGCAACAGCACGCCAATGCTTACTGTTATCTCCTTGTAGTTGGTGGTGAGATCAGACACAAGCACGCGTCTGTCACTGAGTGGGCCATCAGGCTCTGGTGCAGGGGAGGAAGTGACAAACCAGGGGAATGAGGAGGAGGGTCAGCCGTCAGATGACCCAAGTCACAATCTGGAGGGGGAGATGGCATGCGTCACCGAAGACCAGGACTATGACACGGACTTAGAGCTGGAAGGTAGCATACAGAGAGCTTATTAAACGCTGCAAGTGAATCACACACGTGGTAGAAGGTGTTAGAAAGCAAGGGGCACAGACTGTGGATACCAGTCTCAGGAGAATAGAATTGCTGACAGATGAGTCATTCTTTTGACTTTAACAATTTCATCTCTGGCAGGTTTATTTCTTTTTTTCTCCTTTTCTTTTCCTTGGTTTGTTGAAGATGCAGAAACTCCCACACAAGCTCCTTCACATAAATCCCACTTGCATCATTTTCTTTCAATTAAAGGTTACTTTCTCCACCAGCGATGACCATCTGTTAAAGCAATGCTCAATAGCCAACAGGAAAAAAAAGTTAGACCTGCATTTCAGCTTAGTTTAATCTACCTCAGGGATGTTCGGTGCCAGCAGTGTAGCAATGCACAGCATTTTTGATGCTGGCAGTACAGAATGTGAAAGGTGTCTCTTGGTTTTTTTGCAGATGCAAAAGAGCCCTATGACCCTACTGGAGAGACGTGCTACAGGGAAGCGTGTAAGGTGTTTGGGGTGGTTCCGGTCTCCTACTTTCTGCGAAACATGCATGCCAGTGAGCTTATTATGATGCATCATGGTCTGGGGCCCCAGGTAAGTTCAAGCCATGGTTTCTGAGGTAGTAATGTGTATCCACAAGACCTGCGATTGGCTTTTCAGCCAAATGTTTCATCAAAAGATTGAACCCGTTTTGGGGACACTGGTACCGCATTTCAAATATAAGACTCTAAAAATGGGGTGGATTTAGTTTAATGTACCAGCTCTGGAAGCAGAGCTATTCTCTGAGAGCTCCTTTCTTCCTATCATGTAACAAAATCAGAGCAAACACACGATCTCACTATTTAAAAATTCCTCTGCAGGGTACCAAAGCTCTGGCGGTTCCCTTGGTAACCAACACCTCCATCCTGAAGCTGAACCTGAGGGATAATTGGATGGAGGGGCTGGGCGGGGCTGCCATGGCAGAGATGTTGAAGGAGAACTGTTACATCATAGGTGCTTATTACAGAGGCAGCAATGCTCCCACTGCCTCCATCTGTTATTCTTCTCCAGACGTTACATGACATTTCATTCACGTCAATCAACACCATTGATCTTTAATCCATTGTTACCTACATTGGGAGTTGTTTACCTACTGAGTTATGAGAATATATTGGGGACTGATGTTTCTGTTTCAGAGGTGTCTCCCACGGCTCCCAGGGGGCTGGGATGTCTGCAGGTTTGCCTCCCTGCCAGTTCCTCAGCGTTTATCTTATTGTTGAATACACTAGATGTATCATATGCCTGTCAGATGTGTCACTTCATCCAAATATTTAGGGCACTTTCATTTCAAATGATACACCTTAAATGATGTCGCAGTGATGAGGCTGAGTGCAAATATTATACTGAGAATTGAAATACACTGTGGAGAAAAGTAGCAGACTGAGCAGGGTGCCACAATCCTTTTGCTGCTTTTCCAGAAATCGACCTATCAGAGAACAGGCTGGGACTGAAAGGAGCCCAGGCTATATCCAGCATGCTCCAGGAAAATAGTACCCTGGTCAGCATCAACCTCTCCGGCAATGACTTTGATGATCATGCTGCCATGTACCTATCCAAGGCCCTCATGACCAATCAGAAGCTGGAGGTCATGGACCTAAGTCACAACAGGATGGGGGATGCAGCAGGTAGTCCCCAGAGTATTTTAACATTTATTGTTTATAGTACATCCTGTACATGTCAGACGATAGTATCATGTCAGTTGTTAGATATTGGCAGTGAGTAGGGAAACATCCCAGTTTTGTTCTCAGGCGTTTTTCCTTCATGCATTTTTCATTTGAAAGGTGAATGTCAAAGAAGATGTAATATAGCCAGCCAAACCTATTGTCACAGCCCAGATTTTTCACCAACATCCACAAAGCAATCACATAGAAATAATCACATGTTTATTTGCGCAGTGAGATGTGCCCATGGATATGAGTCTGAGATCCATAGGAACGAGACTGCAATTTTATTTGCAAACATAACAGCGGCCTCCACAAAATGCTTTTTTAAATATTATAGTATGTGCTAACTGGTTACTGGTTACTGGTGCTAACTGTAACTGGTGCTAAGTGCTTGAATGTAACCTTCATAAAAGGTCACATAGAAATGCATTTGATCTAAATCATGTTTACAGTTTTGTTGTTTGTTGTTAAAAATTCTCCATTGGTTTGATGAATATAAACTTCTATCCACCACTTAATCCACCAAATTGGAAAAAAAAACATGCAATGTGTCTAAGCTTGTGCGGTAATCTCTTCAGATAAAAAGGATGGCAGTCATATGGTCTACAGAACTGATTCTCAATCCTGCTCCTGGGGGCCCACTGCTCCTCACATTTTCCATCTTTCCCTGCTCTACCTACCTGACTGAACTCTTCAGTGGCACTTTTGATAAGCTGAGCACACCTGATTTAATCAAGAGCATGTCAATCACACTTATCAGGTGTGTTTGGAGTAAGGATAGATAGAAGATATGCAGGACAGTTGGCCTCCAGGAGTAGGATTGAGAAACACTGGTCTACAGATCTCTGGAATGACAGAGCCCATGGTCATTGGGAAAATAGGCATGCTGAAACATACAAAATTTCCCCAAGTTAAAAACCCAATCACAATGATTGAGGTATTTGACACAAAAACCTCCTTGGCTCAAAAAAGAGTTTGATAAAGCATAACAATAGCCCCATGTTCTGTGAAAGTGAAAGGGAGGCAATTGCCAGAACAGTGAAGAGGAGAATCCCACAAATGATTGATACACTCATATTGTATCCATACAGCTTATTTTTTCATCGATAATGTGGAGTCATATACCATTTTTCATGTTTAAATATACCCACTTGTAGGGATGGACAGTCGTTCATCTCTATTGGCCTATGATGAAGGATACCAATCAGCCTAGCTATGTTTTATTAGATTTCCTATTACTGTTATTGCTTTGTCTGGAAAGTAAAGGCATATGATTGAATCAAGGGTTTCAAATTCATCCATAGGAGTAAATACCAGTAGTTTCAGAATGGATGAAAAAGATTAGGCATTTGAGTGCACACTAAGGTTATTATTTCTTGATTTTCACAGGGGAGGTTTTGGGCAATGCTATTGCTGAAAACACAGCGATAAAGGACTTCAATCTCAGCTGGAACTGTATACGAGGCAAAGGCAGTGTAGCTCTGGCAAAAGGCTTGGGGGTATCATATTTTCTTATTCATACATTCATATGAGGATCTCATCTTTCATTTTCTTTTGACCTGTACAGGATGGAAGAATCCCTTATTAGAAAATTGTGTATGACAATACATGTAAAATTAAATTCAAAATAAAAGCAATATATGTCGTGTGTGTGTATATGTCATCGTACACACACAGATGGTAGCATTATAGCAGTCACACTTTCAATTAATGTAGTTTTTACATATGCTGAAACATACGTTTGTGTAAGTGGCAATAAGTCATATATTCGTCAGATGTAACATTTTTGGCATTGATTGGATGCATATTCTTTGTTTTTTTATTATTTTGACTTACAGTGCTTTGCAAAAGTATTCAGACCCTTGAACAATTCTCACATTTTACTGAATTACAAACAATTTCACTTTGTGTGATATTTTATTTAAAGATACTGAAACTCAAAATTAATTATTTTAAGGTGACATGTTTACGTTAGAAAATATTTTTAAGAAAAGTAAAAAACTGACATTATTTTTGTAAGGGCTTAAACTTGATTGTAACCTGATGCCTAATTCTATCTGATCCACTGAAACAAGCATGATGGAGGACATTTTTTATTTTTACCTCAAACCAGTTTGACTTTATGAGCTTAGAGTAAATATTGCAACAATAATAAATGGCAACAATAATGATGTTGCCCTAGAATTGTTTAAAAGCCTTGATTCATAATATATTCAGTGCATCTTTGTCTTCATCTGCCAGGCAAACATATTCCTTCGAAAAGTTGATCTCTCCTACAATGGCTTTGGGAAAGATGGGGCAGTAGCCCTGGGAGAGGCACTCAAAATCAACAACATACTTGAGGAGTTGAATATAAGGTGAAGTTCATTCTCTTGATCCTGAGATATTTTCTTGGGCTTTGTGTTGTGTTGTGTGTTGTGAAATGAAAAAGAATGAATTGTTGCCATTCTGATGGTGACACAGAAAACATTCAAGATGAGCACTTTTGATGTCAAATGCATAACAAGAAATGCAGGCCAAGGGAGGGTTGCTGTCTTACTGCCTGTAGGTAACATGCATCATTGGGGTAATATAGGCAAAAACACCTGTCGCAGCCTATAGTGTGCTGAGAATAATCCAATGTGAACAGTGACAATCTTGAACACTGGGAGGGACTGCAGGTACTTTTTCAAAACAGAGGTGCTGATTTTTAAAGAAACACTTGATATATTGGCTGCCTCGCACCTCCAACACTTTGATATTTGTTTTTTCTTTCCCAGCAACAATCGGATCCCCCCTGATGGAGCAATCTGCTTTGCAATGGGCCTCCAGGAAAACAAGACAATCCGAACCATCAATGTAAGATAAAAAGAGTGTATGGTGTGGCATCGGTTTAAACAAAAAAAAACAAAAAAAAAAAAAAACTACATATATATGTTAGCTCTAACAGACAGCAAGAACAAGTGGCTTCACCCTGTGTATTGTCTTAGCGGCTACCTTTATCTAGGCTAACTTACAGTAGCAATGCTCCAGGTGGGATTTTCACATTCAGCTTTTTGGTTAAAAGTCCATTTTCTTAGTACTATACCTGAAAACTGGCGAGTTTAATCTAGCTGTAGTAACAAAAGTAATCATTTTGTTTGTTTATAACATACCTATTTCACCCTTTGTATCATTTCTGGTTTGGTTTGTCTTTTTCTTTTTGGGCAAGATGTCTCGAAACCCCATGCAGACAGCAGGGTGCTATGGAATACTGAAAGCAATTCAGGAGAACCCAGAATCTGCTATGGAGTCCTTGGACTTCTCTGTACGTCACCATTTGTCTTGGCTTGAAGCGTATAATCTGCAGTCCTCTGAGCTCACATCTTTGTCGCTTCATCAGTACTAACAGGGATTTGTCACATCCTTTTTTCACAGGAAATCACAGTGAACGTGGATTTCGATGAATTATACGAGGCAGTCAAAGAAACATTACCCAAACTGCAAGTGAAACACGGTGGAAGGATAGACAAATTCAAAAAGTTAAAGCCCAAAGTAAGTGCTACTACACATCCAAACAGTGTTGGGACTTGAGTGATTGACAGGCCACAATGACTGTGTTCCACCAGAGGAGGGCGCCTGATCATGGTGTGCCTTGCACTCCACTGCAGCACTTCTCAGTGCTTGTCCTGGCTACTCCTGTACAGTTTATACTTACTAAAATGGAGTGACCTATTTACAAGGTTTGATCAAGCTTTTAAATTAATTGAATCACTCAACAGTTAAGCCCTTTATGTAAGAAGGGTGTCACTGGAGGTGTGTTTGTGCTGTCTTAATTTACACTGACTTAATTTATTACAGATTATTTTTAAGGCAATTAATATTAATTATTTAATTTTTGTACAGATTAGAAATTACCTACTGTAAAAGATGAAAATTGGGTACGTAGGGAAAGCACCAACCCTAATCAGAACACCCACACAGCCATGTGTTCTTAGAGTCTGTGAGCCCTTGGTAACATCTGTTTCTCGAATATACCTGATATGTACCTGCACACGGTAATTATCATGACCAGAAGTGCGATCAGGTAATGTCTTAAAAAAGAGAAAAAAATAGCAGGACATCAGCATGTGTGCCATGTTTGATTGACTCTCCAGGGTATAATTAGAGAACCAGTGTTTTTAATCAGTGTGATAATGGTCACCCACTCCTCTCCAACCACCATGTGCTGCTCTGACATTTAGACTGACCCTAGGTTAAAGGAGCTAAGTTTGAGGCATGAAGATTTTTTTTCAGACTGTGATGGAAGGGACAAGCACATTGAGTTTCAGCAACAGGTGACTGCTATTAAGTTGTAGATGTGCATCTGGTAAAGTACTATACTTTGAAATTAGAACTGTTGATGAAGAAATGGCCAGAGAAATGCTTTGTTTGATGTGACAAGGAGTGTGATAGACTTGGAAAACAACAGTCAGGAGATGAACCTAAGGTGCACACTGTAATTGGTAGTTTGGGAGAACATGGGCCCTACAAAGTGGCTTGCCACTGATGTAATGCCAGTGCATATTTCAGGGCTTGCTTTTCTAAAAGGAAATATGATATTTGTCAGGTTAAGAATGTACTGATGCTATTTTGTGGCATTACCAGTGATCACATAGTGAGGCATCAAAAACAATGTTTAATGCATTTCATGTTCTGCATCTGTGCATTCATATGTACTTGTGTAGTATGTTATGTATTAATTATGTATTATTAGAATGTACTGCATTCTGTGGATATTTTTATTGATCATAATGTATATTATTAATATGTTAAATGTACGTTGTGTATGTTGTTAATATGTATATTACAATATTTGGTCATGCACATGCATATATTAATTATGGGATGTGATATTCATTAGTTGTGGATATTTGTTTTTCAGGACATTTCAGAGACTGTTGAAGAAGGCACAGCATTGCCTGTGAAGACTGACAACCAGTGAATGATGAATGGCTTCTTCTGCTGGTTGGATCCACCCTGTGTGCATCAGTTAACTTCTACCTGGAAGAAGCCATTCCAAATGCCTGGAGAAACATGCCAAACTGAATTTAAAAGTCAATATGCTCATCTGAATTATGTAAAAGATCAAGTAACACTAGACGTGTTAATAAAATTGATTGTCCTCCTAGGTGTACACCACAGAAGAATCTTTAAGACCCAATGGATAGTTTTGCAAGATACTTTTGTGGCAAATACCTTTACTTGTAGATATTAGCTATCAACCTTGAGTCGACTGTGATACATTGTGCTTGTCTGTGCTTAATAAATAAATGGATGGCCATTAAATATCCTTACATTACATTTGTTCAAGAAGGTTTATACTCCAGCTCCGTGAGGCATAGGTCTATTATTTAATTATCTGGAGGAGTCGATAAATTTCCACC
This sequence comes from Megalops atlanticus, assembly GCA_019176425.1. Taxonomy (NCBI): domain Eukaryota; kingdom Metazoa; phylum Chordata; class Actinopteri; order Elopiformes; family Megalopidae; genus Megalops; species Megalops atlanticus. The sequence goes on along the minus strand of CM032878.1, from coordinate 17,856,967 downwards.
TTCCGACTCATGAAGCCCAACACCCACAAAGATAGAAAAGCGAAAATATTAAGGACTGGTTTTTATCTGTCAGACATGCAGGAGGCGATAAACGTTCAGGCAGTTATTGAGGTTTCCTGTATGCCGGTACCATAAAGCTGCATTAAATTCTTACTGCAACAATGTTTCGACCCTCTGAGGTTGTGGCACTCACGTAATCCACGCGCATTCAACCTTTGCGCAGGGACTAGACGGTCGCGAACGTGCACAGACCTATCCGCATGAGCTACATACGAGAGCGCACAACATAGCACGCACTGTTCTCTTCCTACTGATTTAGGACAGTGGCTGGACAAGAAGGTCTGGAAAGAATAACCGTAGAAGATGGCGGCGACGTGGTACTTAAAATTGGGCAAAAGACAGCAGCCCCTTTTTAAGAATTCTTTTCAGCTGCTGTTATTGCAAAGGTAAATTTAAATCACCTTCGATGCGTAGAGGGCGAGTGTACTCCTTAGCTAAGAGTTTCGTGCATGCATACGGATTCTGGACAGAGTTCTGTTGTGGTTCTGTATATGCGTTCAGTTATATTGAGAAATGCGTGATGCAGGCTACGTTGAAGCCAGACCTGGCAGAGAATCAATCTTCGATGCCAATTACTTCAGTGTTTGTCAGAAGTTACACACACAGCCTTTGCGCTCTCGCCATATATGTTGTTTATCTACCGCATGTGGAAAAAAAATCAACGGTGATGCGATATTGAGTCCCCTTTAAAATATATTTTTTTAGTGCATTCATATCTTTAAAGCGTTTCAGAATGCACAGCGCAGAAACACTAAATCGGTTTGTAACGTTGGGGAATTGTCTCCAAGAGTCTTAATTTGATCATTTCCTGTGCCAGTGAACTTTGCCCCATTGAAGATTACCTTAGCGTTGTCACATGACCAGAGCTGTTTAAGTACAGTTAGACCTAGGGATGTCTGCTCTGTACTATGTTTGTCAGTTGACAAACGCTTAAAAAACGACGTCGTGTTTGGTGTTGAAAATGGTGAGAACGAGGTGTGTTTTTAGTTACTCACACAACTGTCATGGCCCACGTTGCACTGGGTGTATTAATGTCTTGTCTCAGATTCCATGGGATTGCTGAAAAAACTATACTTTTGAATCTAAGTTACCTACTTTGTGCTGCCTTTTTAGAGGTTTTTCAGAGAAGAACGACAAGAACTGGTTCCGATCCCTTTTTGTGCACAAAGTTGACCCCAGGAAAGATGCCCATTCCAACCTGCTGTCAAAGAAAGAGACTAGCAACTTGTATAAAATGCAGTGTGAGTAGAGTCTGATTATTAAGTTCGCTTCACACAGATGCAAGCAAGTTTTAAATTTCTGTGGTGTTCAAAATGATGATGCAACAAAATCACCTCCACCTGTTGTTACTTTTTGCACTTAACCCTTTTATTGGACCCATGACATGTTTTGTGGTCCTGTGTGACAAATATGAAGAATTTGCTTGGATTTTAATGCAGTATCCATCCAAGTAAACAGCAAAAAACATTGTAAAACTGTGACATACTGTGGCCTTTAGTCTACTTACTACAGCTCTAGTGTAAAATGAATATTGTTCATTATTATTTTATGGTACCTTTCTCATATATTAACTGTAATATATCTGCCTTCAAGTGTCATATGATTAATTTTGAAATGCTGGTTCCTTCACATGGTTTTATGGTTTTAGGAAAGTCTTTGTCAGTTCAAAAAACAACTGGAAATCTCACATTTTCCATAACAGATGTCCATAGAATTAAATGTTGAAGGATTGCAAACAATATAAAAATTTGATCACTGGTATAAGTATGTATACTTATGGTTTTAAGTATGGAATTGATAAATATTAAGTGGGTAAAGCGTCAGGAAAAGCAAGACCAAAATATGACCAATGACCAAAACAGGTCATTTCACTCCTATCTAGCTCTCTGTAGGCAGTCTGTCTATATCCCTGTGCCTGTATTTTTTGGTATTTTCTGATCATCTCAATACAATTCCATCTATTAAGAGCTGAACACCATTATACTTTGAGCTAAATATCATATATTCCATATATTTGTATATGGTTCTGTTTCGAGTCTTTATATAGTTTAGTTTTAGAATTTCTTTGCCCCTTCTTTTCAGAGTGTTCAACTAGTTCAACACATGCCACCAGGAACTAGCTCGGGCATTTCAACTAGCGTGGACATTTCAAACTTGTAGCACTGCTAATATCATCAGGTTACTAAAAATATTCTGCTTTGTGTTCTCTGACCGTCTATGGAGTTCTCACCAGCTATAAACTGTTCCCCTTTCCCTTGCAGTTCACAATGTAAAGCCGGAGTGCCTGGAAGCCTATAATAGCCTGTCGTGAGTGAAGCTTTTGTGTTCATTATGACTTAGTCTATGGCTATATTTCATGAAATGGTTCCTTCCTGGATGTTTGCTCCTAGTCTTAGTTGAGAAGTGGTGCAACAAGAAGGGTAGGCTTGTAGAAGTTGACGGTGCAGTTCTTCCTCCACAGGTCAGTAGTCTTTTGTCACTCACTAATGCAGGGCAGAGGTGCAGAACCGTCTTCACTGTGACAAGGACTACCCGTGTGAAGTGGTAGGAAGCTGGAACACTTGGTACGGAGAGCAAGACCAGGCTGGTGAGAATAATAATTTTTAAAACATCTTAAATTTACAGTAACAGTAGGCTAGTTGGGCTAGTTCATATAATGAACAAACTTAAATTTTCAATATATTAAATATAAAAATATTTTTAAATGCATAAGTGTCTTGTGTAACAGTTTTTTCTGCTTGGACAGTGGGCAGTCAGCAAATTACTGCTGACTATTTTAAGAGGTCTGAAAGTGCAACAGTGACACCTGCTGTTATTTTGTTGCAGTGCACCTCTGGCGGTACTCAGGTGGCTACCCAGCCTTGACTGAGTGCTTAAACAAGCTTAAGCAGAATAAGGTATATTCCACATATACATGGTTTCACTTTGGCTGAAATATACATTTTGACACCTAAACCCAATGAGGTTTAACAAAATTTACATGTGTCCTGACAGCAAGTCCCCTTCCTTTGAATGAGTCAGGTGTGTTCTCAGAGTTGTCCCGGAATCCTACAGTGGTTGCCCCATCATTTTTGTTTTGAAGAATATAATAGACATAATAGAATAGACCATTTAGTGAGGACATTTTGCTATACTCGCAACCCTGCCCATTTAACGGTTTTCTTTCAATTCCACATGAGAAGTAGTGACATGCCTTTTTGCCATCTCTCTAGGAGTACCTGGAGTTCCGTAAGGAGAGGAGCAAGATGCTGATCTCACGAAGGAACCAGCTTCTCCTTGAGTTTAGTTTCTGGAATGAACCTGCACCCAGAAGCGGACCCAACATCTATGAAATGCGCACCTACAGACTCAAGGTAGCTAATTTCTCACCTGGTCAGTGGCCACATCAAACTAAGCCAACCTGTTTGACTTTGTAACAGGGCTTCGTCTGTCCTGGAAGGTTATGATCCAGCAGGTTTAAGGTCTGGTTAAACCACAGGCACTTGCAAAACAGGGGAAGGAAACTAAGACGATGCAGTTAAAACAACAAATTGTTGATAAGATCTGGCTCGATCAGATATGTACTGGTGAAGTGGCTTTCCAGGAAAAGTGTTGTAGCCACAAGTGTTTGTCATTATTCATACACATTTTTCAGTGAAAGTATTGCTGGGATTCATATGAAACAAGGGTTCTTGGTTTATGTGTGTACTATTGTAAGCCAGAATCAAACTGTCACTTTGAGTAAAATAAAGTTAAATGAATTTGTTGTGTTTGGAAAAATAAGGTTAGAGATAAGTAGTGTTGTTGAAAATGCAGGCTAGGTGCCCTAAAGACAAAATGCTGATAGCTAGAGTAACCTGTTTGGGGAATTTTTTTGTGAGCTCTATAAAAGTTAGGTATTGAAAGAGGTTTGGCATCTCTCGTCTTTTCAAAGTCAAGTGTGCAACTCTTGATCAAGAGATAAAAGGAATATGTGGGGTATGTAGCTTTCCTACTGACAGAAAAAACACTACAGTGCAATCTGTTACTGCATTCATGTTTTCTGCCTTTCTCTTGCAGCCAGGGACAATGATTGAATGGGGTAATCATTGGTGAGTGTCATATTTTTGGATTATTTCAGTGCACCATATAAAGAAACAGAGGCATGCATTTGATAAGCTTCCTGTGTCATGTTAGTTAACTACATTCATATTTCAAGGGCACGGGCCATCAAGCACCGTCAAGAGAACCAGGAAGCAGTTGGTGGATTCTTCACACAGATCGGAGATTTGTATGTCGTCCACCACTTGTGGGGTGAGTTCCCCCGCCCCAAGGCAATAGGTTAACTGTCTCCTAGAACCATCACACTCACTATATACAGAGGACATGCAAAGAAATGTGAAAATGTGTTAGCATTTGTAAATGTGCTGTTTTATTTACCATTTGTCCTATGGGTCCTGACTGTAGCGTATAAGGATCTGCAGTCAAGAGAGGACACACGTAGCGCTGCTTGGCAGAAGCCAGGCTGGGATTTGGCTGTGTATTACACCGGTAAGGAAAATCCACTTTCCGTGCTACAACACAAGAACTAAATATCTGTCATTTGCAAGGAAAGTAACCTTTCATGCACATTGCATGCACACATGCATATAGCGGAGGAAGAGCTAGTTTAAAATGAGTCAGTTGACAGGGATTAAGAAATGCATGCCGAGGATGAGTTTGGAAAATGTCAAAAGGCTATCTGGTCATGCTTGCTTCCTAGAGTCATCAAGTAAAGCACCACTCTGAGGGAGTCATGGGTATGCTAGATTCGATTAGACCTCTGCTTTTAATTACTTCACTAGCAATGATTTGCAACTTTTTAAACATTTTTTAGAAAGTTTGCCTGCGTTTTAAGATTATATTTGTGCCCCATACTAAAATATTCCATGGCAGTGCATTTTTGAAAATTCATGTGGGCTATAAGCACATGTCTAACTGAACAATTAGACATACTAAGCCAGGGGAAGCCCTCCAGGACTTGTGTTTGACAACCCTGCACTACTCCAACTCAAGTAGATATTGTGGTAACTGGTGAAGGGAAACCATTTTATACATGTGACTGCAGGCCAGCTTTTTGTCTCTTATTTTCCTTATCACTGCAGAACACTGCTGAATACTTATAGCAAATGTTTTGTGATTATAAAAACAAGCACTCAATTCTAGTATATGTTGCACATGAAGTTGCACTTTGAAATGAGGACTGTTCTCTTTCAACTCAACCAGCACTGCTGTCTTTTCAGTGCCATTGATCCGAAGCATGGAGTCCAGAATCATGATCCCCCTGAAGAGCTCACCTCTGCAGTAACTCATGGTAACGAGGTTCTCCACTCCACAAGAACATGCTAGCACAAAGAGAAGGACAGAAAAAACTGCTGGATGTATAGTATTTTCACTTTGCTCTGAGTTGTGAAGGTGACAAAACCCAGAAGAGCCTCTGCAATAACCCACCCCCTTTTCATTAATATGGTTGCCAAGGTCACCAACATCAGAGCTCAGAGGAAGTGCTTAATCCATGCCAGTGCATTTGCTCTTCTTGAACTCATTTGTTGGTCCAGAATGGGCCGCCATTACGTTGATGTGTAACCAAGCATTGCTGTAATTTATCTGTGGTTGAGCTGTGTGTGCAAGGTATTTTGCAGACGTGCATCAGTGGGCATTAAAGACATCCTAAACCGGGGCTACTCAACTTCTGCCTGGGAAGATCGCAATCCATTTTTTTCCAGCTGTCTTAAATCGCAGGTAGTCTCCAGGCAGGGGAGGACAGCGAAATTGATTGGCTCAGGACAGTGATGAGTTAAATCATGTGGTTAAGGCTCAGATGGGATGAAAGCCTGCAGGCACCACAGTTCTACTTGACCAGGGTTGAGTTGCCCTGTTTTAAACCCTCATCTCAGTGCTTTGCCACTCAAGTGTTCATCTTGTGCTAGTGTTTGGGCTAATAGCTATTGCACCAGTTGGACCAATAACTATTAACTAGGTAAACTCTTCACTCTTAAACTATTCATAGGCTGCTATGTGTAAAAACTTCACCATTCTGAGTGTTTCCCTGAAGATGTTGAGTCAAAAACCAAAAATATTCATGTATTTCAGAAACTGGGTATAGTTAGACACACAGAGGAGTAAAAAAATGTTGAATTGAGATTGCAAATCATTTTAAGATGAAGTGCTACAGGAAGACCTAATGAGGGCAAGGTTTAATTGTTACTGTTATTTCCATCAAACACAGAGATGCCCAGTTCAAGATGCCCTCTCCTGGAGTTATACTATAAAAGCATGTTGTCATTCTGCATGGACAATCAACAGATAATTATTTTATTTTTGACCAATGTGACTTCACTTCCCCATTCAGAGTGTTATTGATTTGATGATACTTTGATAGCATATTCCAGATTACATGCAAACCCTACTGATATGAGTGGTATCAGTTTGGGATAGATCTTGCTGGCAAATGAGCAGTTAACATGCCTGTATTCAGTATTTAAGTTGACATTTGATTGATATTGATTAATGTAAGAGTTTAGATGGAGAAATTTTATTTGGACAGACTCCACGACAAAATTCAAGGAAACAAGTTGAACAGCTTTGTAGATATCAGCCGTTAAACTGATATGAATGATGATGTCTGCTCTGTTCAACTGAGATGCTTAAACAAGTTTTTTTGTATTACTAAAGAGTCATTTAGGAGACTCCATTAGCCAGGGAAATTTATAATTTATGACTTGTACACAAGTACAAATATAAATGAATAAGTGTCTACAAAAAGTGATAATTAGGCAGCACTGGGGGAAAAAATCAGTTATGCAACGTAATGCAACTACAAAATAGCCTAGCACAATCAATGCAAGATAAAGATTAGTGCCCCCATTCTGTCCTGCTGATGAAGGACTCCCAGAAATAGACTCCCTGGGTCTCTGTATCATGGGGTGCGTGCAACTGGGGGGCTTAAAAGCAAACTAATCGGCTCACTCCCGATTGTAGTAAAAATACTTGAAAGAAGTTGTGGTTGCAGCATCTGTTGCAGCATCTTTTTTGGCCAAGAGCTCCAGATATCCACTTACTGTTAAATGCAACCAGAATCAGCTTAATAAATAAGTGGCTGAAGTGCTCATTGTATAGTATGCAGAAAGTTTTTGAGAAGTATATTTGAGTTGAAATGTATCAGCAGAAGACCCCATATCTGTACCAGCTTTCCAGTTATCATTTGTATCAAAGTAGAAGCTGCTGTTTTATGATTCTGTTTAATGAGATGGTTTCGTGTTGTCTTAACTACATTTTGTGAACATATCACATACTGCCAAGGTGATAATTGAGCCATATGAATCATTCCAATTTATGAAGATTTGTGCTTGTTTATGATGATTTGTATTTGACAAGTTGGGACCATCCAAGCATGGAACTGCTATAGTAACACTTAACCTGGTCAACAATGCATGTGTATAGCTTTGCAGACAACTGGGATGGTGGGTATGCAGTCTGCCAAATTATGCGTTGTTGGGGTATACCCTATAATTTTATTTGCAGTAGCTATTTGCTTTACTATTTACCCAATGAGAGAGATGAGACTGAGCAGTACCAGGCTATTAGGAATATGTAATGAATGTTTACATTAATGGAGTTATAAAATGGCATTAGAGCCCATCAGCCTGCAGTTTTGTGGTGCTGTGTGGAAAATTTGTGTGCAATAAGCTCTTCAATCAGGGAGAACTTGACTGTTATCAAGTCTATTCACATCATTCAAGAGATGATGTCTGTATTGTAGGCAGACTGTCTTGAGTGTGGATGTACCCAATTGTTTTAATCAACATGTGTGATCACTGAGGAATCATGGAATTATGCGCAAAATAAACACTTGTTTGTAGCATTTTGTGTCTTGTATTTATCTGTTATGCACTTGATATAATTTACTCCTTATTGTTCTTTTGCACACTTTCCATCAACCTTGCTTTCAAGAAGTACAATTTGCAAATATTTGGTGTGTTTCAATGGCTATTTTGAGGTCTAAGAAATATGTTAAAGGTTGATTGATGGCTTCATCTAGTCAGAATGGGTTTATTTTGCCTCCCCTTTCAGACATGGTTCATGTTTCTCCTGATTATCATTTCATTATCTGTACTTAGCATCAGCAGGAAATTGCCTCTTATGCCCTTGACAAACTGAAGCACTGGTATATTGTCAAGAAGATTCCAAAATATCAGCAGGTACACTGTCATTATATTTAATGGACATGACATAAATTTAACTTCTCTGATTAACATTTGTCATCAACAAAGCCGGGGCTCCGGAGTAGCTCAGTGGAGAAGTTTTGCCATTAGCGCAAGCTGAGCTCTATGGCAGGATTCCCAGTTGTGTCATCAGCGGACAATGACCAGGAGCCCACAGAGTAAATTGGTGTTGTTTCTCTGGGGATACAGACTGCCATGTTGGCAGGGGCTGCTTATATCACCACTCTTACGTGTCCTGTGACTTGTCAGACACCTGTACGTTGCTCAGGTGATGTTGGTGAAGCTGCGTCAATCCTCCCATCGGCGCTTGCCTCACTGTAGTGCACTGGGCGACTTGTAGTGTGAAAAGTAATCTTGGTCGTCATGTGAATTCACCACAGTATTTGTTACAACCCAGTACTCTGCATGAATACAGCAGTTGTTGCAGAGAGACAAACCTTATTTATCCGCCTTATGCAGCCCTCTTTCTACGATTCAACTAGAGGACTGCATAATAGGTGGCCAGGAGTAAGACTGAAAGTGTCTACTGTAGAAGTGATTAACTAGTACTGTCTGCAGCCACCACTGGAAGTGCTATAAGCTATGTGTTTATGATGCATAATTAATACCAGGATATAGATGCTGCCTTTGGGGATTCTCACTTATTGTTCTTATAGAGCCTACTTATAGCAAATACATACTGTGCACTGACCTCAGGAGGGTCTACATAAACCCCACAAATCTTCTCTATAGAGAACTTTACTGTACTGTTGGCTCATCCACCTGACATTTTCCTTACATTGGTAAACACCAGGTCCCTGTGTGGCTGTCTGCCCTGCAAACAATGACTAGAGACGCTGTCTTGTCACAGTGACACTGCTCATGTGTAGGTGGTTGCAATTGCAGTGGAACTGGTGGTGCAAAAATTGTTAAGATGGAGCATGATGATGCCTTGATTTTTGGCCAGGTGTTTTGACTCATAGTCTCCCAGATTGTAGCTTATCATTGGCACACTTTGGCAGCAATGTTTTGCCAGACTAGAAACTGCTGGCTGTGAACAATCCAGCTGACACTCACTGTGGTGACCAAGTTCAGCCAGAAATATACAGTACCAATTTCTTGAATGTGCTGTTTTCTTGATAAGCAGGGCATAATGGATTCTTTCTGTGTTCTGTGTTTTTCTTTTGTTGCTATGCTTGACATCCAACTGGTTAACTCATCATATGTGGCTCTCACTACTGGTGACATAGTGCTTATGTACTTTTCAAAGTCCCTTGAGCATATTATAGTCAATCAGTTTTTCTCAATTGCTTAGACACAATTCCTGGAACAACTCACCATTTTCTCAAATCTTCACAATTTTAAAAACTCACACCCAACGGTACCTAACTTCTAACTTCTGGGTCCCAATCAAACTTTGCCCTCAGACAACACACAAGCTGTCAAAAACACAGACTATATGACTGTTTGTTACACACTGGAGGGATAAATTCAAAACACTGCTACCAAAATGTTTAGAATAGGTTTCCAGAAAAACAATTTGGAACTTTGTAAAATCACAGCACTGACTATCCAGATAACCCTTTCAGGCACACCCTGGTGAGAGAAATTCAAAACAGTACTGTAATAAATACCTCTCACTTTAGTTTATAGTGTGTTAGCAGTTGGGGAAAAACTGTAATCAGTCAAACTGATGACAGAATCATTTAATCAATGCCCAAAATCTGTATAATTTTTTGCAACAAATACACATCCATAAATGTGGTTCTAAATTTCTTTTGATTCTGAGCATATCCAACAGTTGCTTTGTTGTACACTTTGCTAAAAGGCACTAGCTAAAATCATCTCCTGCATTGACCAGTTTTAACCCTAGGAACTTGAGTAAATGACTCTTTCATGCTGTAAGAGTGGTATAAATGGAGGATGCTGGTGCAGTCCACAGCCATCTCTGGCCTTAACACTATTCAGTGCTTTGCAAGCTGCTGTGCAAAGCAGAAACTGATGCGTGAAAGACAGAGCTAGCATACAGTTATGACAGACCGTAAGGCTCAGGCTGAGCCAACAATGTGATTAGATTTGTTTACTCACTGTGCTGTTTACAGCTGGACTGGCAGCTGGGAACAGATGGTTTCTCACTCATGTCTACGATATGATACGTTTCATTCAGCCGAGGAGATGGGCGCTGTGAAAACTGTTTTCCTGCTGGTCTACTCCCAAATTTGTAGTACCGATAACCCACCTAGAGAACAACATAACATGGCTTCATAACACAGCAATCTCCCTGCGCACAGTTTTTGATGAGTAGATGAAATGATCCGGATTGTTTATTTGTTTTCCCTTGTTCTTTCACACTGTTAATACTCGCTCACGCCCACACGTGCGTCCTAAACCAAAACCAAAAATGTGATTATTTAAAATAATAAGTGTTGCAGTGACATAACTACGTTTCACATTGATTTTATCTTAGGCTGTTTTGTATGATAATGTGACCATTTATCACCAGTTTAGGATAGGTAATTTCTGGCTCAGCTAATCTGGGATTATGTAAATTATTCATAATTATTTTATTTTAGTAACGTAATATCAGAAATTACACATGTACATCTAATAATGACAAATAGTTATAGATGCTCTAGAAGAACATGTATCCATGAGCATCATTAAAACTGATTAAAATCAAACTACATTAAATGGTCCTTCATCAATAACACTGAATATATATTGTCAGAGAAGCAGAGTCCCTCTGCATATTGCTGTGCTTCTATCATTTCTCTGTACTGTAGTAGATTTTAAAGAAAACAACGTACCCCTTTAAGACCGAGGGGGCGTGTCATTTCATGGGCCGTGTTTTATTTGAATATCGTTGTGGATCAAGTTGCGTCGCATGTTTTTTCTTCAGCCGTGACTGATGTAAGACTTTATGAAAGAATCGTATACCCGGGGCAGTCGGGAATGCGAAATAAGGTGTCCCGTTCGTATAAAGTATTGCTGTCCGGGGAATATTTTGCAAAACTCCCCGGGAAGAAACGCGCTGAGGTATTTTATCTCCGGGACAGCGTTGTTTACAACAACTAGCTCGCGAAGCGGAGATGGACCTGCATATTCTAGATCATAGGCTGAAAGTGACTAGCATCTCTAAAGACGGATTGGTGAATTTCACCCATCCGCTGATCAAACTCATATTTCTCCGGAACAGGACGAGGTAAGCCCGCTGCATTAGGTTAGCTGCTGGCTAGCAAGCCATTTCATCTTGCAACTTGGTTGAGTGTAACTTGATGCCCCTGAATCATACACTAGGGATGTGCAAATGTGCAAAACAAAAATAGCTATCTTGCGAGCTAGTAAACTGGGTAAACGGTGTCCCTCTATCCCTGTTACCAGAATGTCGTAGTGACCTTATGAGTTTAAATATCTAGGCCTAGGAATGTTACTCAGCTGCCGCGAATATCCTGAATAGTATGCGACGACTTTACATGTATCTGTCTGAACATTCAGCCATTAAGGTTAATATACAGTTGGCAGCTAGCTAGCCATAGGCGTGATCAAAATGTTGGTCGCAGATGTTGGGAGGACATAGAAGCTAATCGAACTACTAAGAGCGCCACAGTATGCAGAGTGCCGAACACCACCTTGGCAAGCCTGGACATCTCTCTTGTGTAGGTTTTGCCACTGTAGGTATATGTAAACATAATTAATGGCAGTAAAGTTGTGAATTGAGAGAGCCAGGGGAAAGAGAGAATAGCTGCCCATTGAAGTTAATTGTTAACATGTGCAGTTCTAGGAAAACGGAGAAAGCTGTCGAATGCTTTAAAAAATTAGCATCGCAAAGAATGCAGTCGTATTTGCTGGAGAGCGATTTCCCAGTAAGGGGAAGGTTGTACGGATGCATTCACATAAAGAACATGCACTTTCAGGTAGACCATTTTTACCAGTATAGGTGAGCTAATGCAAACTTGGCAAGATAAAACGGTACGTGAAGGGTTTTTCTTTGTTTGAATTTTTCTTTGAAGAATTGTTCTCCACAGTGTTATTGCATGTCTCATTCCTTGATGGAGCTAAACATGTGACTTAGTATGACCCCTTTGAAGACGTTTCTCAGAAAAGACTGGGCTGGATTCAGTCTCACCCCAGTGAACTTAATCCCTAACTGTGAGCAGCACATTTAAGTCAGTGCTATTTCAGTAAAATGCACAACATTGTGAGTCTGACTGACATTAGAAAAATGTGTAAAACACAAAGTTACCCTCGCATAACACCTGCATGAACACGACAGGTTGGTGTGAGGTCAGATTCAACTTTCTCTGTGAATGGTCAAGTATGCTAACATTTGCAGGCAGACATTCTAAGTCTGATGTTTGCAAGATATTTCCAGCTATGTTACATGTCAGCTGAATATTTCAGTATTATTGTGATTCATGTCCCCACAAGGCAGCTAGGCCTAAACAATAAATTCTGAATGAAGACTGAACATCACTGAGATAGGACTGAATCACGCTCTGAATCATTTTATTGCCTATCAGTGTGTGTGACCAGACGCTGCTGTCAGTAGAAAGACTGGGCCTAAAGTGGCTGAATTGAAGGTTAGCTGCGATGGCAGTTTTTTGTAAATCCCTGTAAATCCTCTTTTTGTTATGTAATTGTTATTACACTGGCCATATAATCATTACGCTATTGAATGGGTCCAACATCTGGCCACTGCTTGGAAATCTGCACGCCAGCAATGAATACTGAAGGCAGACATACTGCCCAACCCTCACTTTCCTACACAGAAATTCAGAGAGTTTATGAGCAGCAACAAGGTTAATAAGTTTAACATGAATTGTGTTTTTAAGCCAGTGAATATTTTTATATGGGTATAAAGGTCACAGCATAAATCTGTTCAGTGCTGTATCTGTAAGCAAAAGCTTAAAATTATTCTTAATAAATGTAATATAAATTAATTTCATTAAAGCTCAAAGTGTTCAGAGTGAGATGTTTAATTTTTATGCACCCATTCCTCCATGTCCATGTTGTGATTCCCCAGTCCTTTTTTTCCCTGGTGAAATATATTTGGCTTGTCTGTGTTGCTCTGCCACTGAGTCAGGTTGTAATTAAGTGTGTGTTCTGCGGTCCATTTTGTGGGTTGTGACAGACTCGCCTCCTGCCAGAACACAAAAATTGCCTGAATGAACAGTGCACCTGTGCATCATCGATGCACATCAGTTAATAGGGGAGTATATAGATATGCCCGGAGATAATTGTTGCTTAGCCATACCTGTAAAATTGCAACTCAGCATTGCGTAAATGTACAGCATGATTCAGTGTTTGGTCGCTCTTAGCAACATGCTGCATGCATTTCCGTTCAGTGCTGACTGGAATTTGCCAGAACTGTCAAACAGCAGCTGGTTGTTGAGTCCTTGTTTTGTTCTGTGGCAGTGTGCTATGCTGTTATGTGATATTATCTCTGTTTTTCTGTGGTGGTCTCATTGTTTTCTTGCCCCTAATGGAGGGGACTGGGCCATGTGTGTGCTGGAGGCGACCATTTGTTCAGAGGTTGTGCAACTGCTCAGTAATATGTTGAGTAACAACACAATGAGCTCTAAGGAGTGGCAAGAAACACCACAGAATGAGCTTTAACTTAAATGATCTTTCACTGAGGTTTTATGTACTCATGTAGCCTCTCGAATCCTAACCCTGTCACTGGGCATTTGGATTGCATAATCATCTGAGTGTGGATTAGACAAGCTACTGTCCTAAAGCAGGCATAAGAAATATTAATGGACCAATCGTGACAGTACCTTCTTTGTCTTTACATGACATCTTACCAATTAGTCACAGCTTATCAGCTAGACAACCTGGCAACAGTTTGATTTTTTTTGTGTATCCATTCAAGTTTTTATCATTTGGCCTCTCTGTTTCTCGTTGTAACTGCCATAGTCCAAGGGGGAGGTATCTTGTCCCTAAAAACATAATTGTGGTCAAATGCACCTTGCGTTTCCTGCACTTTTCTTTTTCCTACACAAAAAAGCTTGTTGCATAGATTGTCAGATTGTTTATTTGGATGTTTAAATTTAGCATTTTTTTTAAACCTTTTGAGATGCTTGCATGGAATCGCCACTCACATTAAACTCATGACAGGAGAAGGACGTCCATCTTGCCCCTGTGTTTCTGCTACAGTGTTAATCTGTGAAGGCCAATGAGCTGCTGTGTGATTTTGGGACGGGGGCGGGAGTGCTGGGGGGAGCTGGGGGGGGGGCTTGGGATGGGGGTGTAGGCCCTGAGATCACGTCTCCCATTGAGTTTGCTAATGAGTGAAGGCTGACTGGAACAATGCCTCCCCTGATCCAACAACAATAGAGATTTTTCCACAGGCCTGCTTTTGTGGAGAGGGAAGCTTGGTGCCCGACAGTGGGCCTGTGCTACTCTAGAGCCCTTGATCCGCTGTGCTGAAAGGGGGGGGGTCTACTTGAGCATTAGTACATTAGATCAAACTTGGGCAAGGCTGGGCGTTGCCATTGATCATAGCGCTGTTGTGCGATCAGGGCCCTTAGACAAGCCGAGACGGATCTTGCAACAAGCTGTGACATCATCGTTTTCCCATTCATTGCTGAAGCAGTTTCTAAAGTGAATCTCAGGTTTTGAAATCTCTTTCCTTACCTGTTCACTTCCTGTAGAACGAGGAAAGCTGACACCAGACTGCAGTGTTGTCTGGGCTGTTTGTTAGATTCCAGAGGTTCTTGCTCAGTATCACACTTACCTGATTTATGTGTTTTCATTGTGCTTTCTCAAACAGCAGTGAACACACCAAACACATCCTCTTGCTTAGTCTCTCTGTGGCACCACCTGCCAGATAGGAGAGAGAAGCAGGAAGCATTATCTTTCCATTTCAGCATATTTATATTATAGTTACATCTCTCTGTTACATCTTCTGTAAACGAGGTGCAATATTGGATTCATTTTTCATCTCACAGTGACATACTTTTGTCTCAAATTTAATAACTGTGTGTTGGCCAGCAAAATTTTCATAATGAATAAAGCAATTTTAGCATGGGATGGAAGTTTTTGAAAAAATTTCCCCAAGTCTCAGAATTTTCCCTTTTATTGTGTTGTGCACAGCAACATGATTTATTTTAAAAAATCTGTAATTCCAAATATTTAAATGTTTACATTCAAAAAAACTTTTTAGAATATAATGTCATGTAGGATTTGCTTGCTTTTGACCCAGCTGGGCCTAAGAGGCAGAGTTCCTATTATACAGTATGCATGAAAAGTGCATATTAAATATTACATAAACAGGAAATAACCCCTCTGAGGTTCTGTGAGACAGGAAGTGTTCGCCTACTTGCAGGAAGTGCAAGTCCAGGGAGGGTGAGAGGTGAACAGGAAGATGGAGGGTGTCAGAACACAATGGGCTGCTGAGTTAGCTTAACGGGTGGAGCAGTATTTTTTCCTTTTGAATTGATTTCCCTTTTCATGTCACATATTACATTTTGCTGAGGAGGAAGTCAACCAGGAATTGATACAGTTTGATACATTTAGATGTTGGTAAGAGAGCTGATATCAGCAGTTCTGGCCTGATCAAGTTTAAGGTAATGCTTCTCTCATGCAAACACAGTCCTTTGAGAACAGGCCCATTCATATCCCATGAGCCTCAGCGGCTGTCCGCTCAATTCAGTCGTGGGAGATGAGTGACCCTTCAATAACAATGACAACATTAAATAGAGCAGAACACAACATCCAAGAGCCCTTGGTTTGGTGACAAAAGTGTTTGGTTTTAGGCTCTGAATTGTGCATCCCAATTTCCCCTTTTGCTGGCACCGTATTAATTAAAGGACACCACAATAAAAGCCATTTTATCATAGAAGTGGTAACTGGGCCTTCCTAAGAAAAGAAACAGTGGATCATTGAAGCAGCCAGTCGAATTTGGATGCACACGTTGTAGGCAGACAGGCAGTCTTGGCCCAATTTGAGCTTGGCATTTGTGTGTCTCTCTCTCCCCACTGCCCGCCTGCCTTCCAAAGCAATCTGTTGTCTTTGTTGTTTTTCAGAATTTGCTGCTTCTCTCTTGCTTTCACAGATGCAAGTTCTTCAGTCTGACGGAGACTCCAGAGAATTACACAGTAGTGCTTGATGAGGAGGGATTTAAAGGTAAAAATAAAACTGGGAATAAAAGAGTGGGAATGCTGCTGTGTTCCTGGAAACCTTTATCTTGGCCTCAAGGATGCATGTGTATCTGTTGCTTGTTATTAAAGTTATTTATTTTGTACCCATTTATTTTTAGTAGTCCTTGCAGATTTAGCTGATATTAAAATGCTCCCTCCAGCTCTCATTTGCTACTTCTATTTCGAGTGGTGAAAGCTGGTGCAGAGAGGCCACAAAGGGATGCTTCTGAGAGCTGACTTGAACCAGATTTGTCCCTGTGGCAAAAATGATTTGTTGGAGAAGAAAGCTACAGAGTTGCATGTCATGTTGTACAAATACAGCTTTTGCTGGACACCTTAAAAGTGTTCTCCTGCACTGAATCCTGCAGCTGAATGTGTCGCTTGTGATAACTGGAAGCAACCAAACTGTTCTGAAATTGGAATTAGTCTCTGCACTCTGTCCAGTTTTGCCAAAAGCCTCATACCTCTTAGTTCCTGAACGCGCACCTGTTTCCCATTCGCCCGCCAGCATTAGTGTTGACTCTGGTCAGCCAAGACGGACAGGTCATCACTTTCTGAGCAGTAGAGACGAGTATCCGGTGGTGTGATTGTTGCCCTTGGACAGCACAGGATGCACTTTGACCACCCACTGTTAACTGACCTGCATTGCCTGGGCAGTAAGAACCTGATTTCCCCCAGACCCCACGGTCACAGCTTGGCAGGTGTGCGCATGTGAATGTTGTGGGTGATAGAATTAGGCCAGTATGGACTGGTGCTCATTGCAAATTACTGTAAATAGTCTACTCTAGTTTTGTCCTTTTTTATTTAATCCAGCTCAGTGGGTGGAAATGTAGAGAAACAGTTACTGCCTTTATAATTTGTGTACACCAAGAGGCTTTTTCTGGGTCCATGCTGGGCAGTGGAATTAGCCACAGTATGTACTCGGGCACTTGTGTGGTGTGCCCTGCCTTTTAATGACCTGGACGGGAATAGCTACACTCTGCTGCTCAGTTCTGGTACAGAGGCTTCACATAATGAGCAATGGTTTTTCTTAAGCTTCCGCTTATGTCCTCCACAGAGCTCCCATCCTCTGAATACCTGCAGGTAGAGGGCTCCACCTGGCTGCCCCTCAATGTGGTGTCCAATGGGCACGCCTCCAGCAGCTCCCAGGCTGTGGGAGTCACTAAAATTGCCAAGTCTGTCATCGCCCCACTGGCTGAGCAGCATGTGTCCGTATTCATGCTGTCCACATATCAGACGGACTTCATCCTGGTGAGCTCCTGGTCTTCCCTCCTTCTCCTCTCAAAAAGCCAAACACCACTGCCATTTCCTCTGCACTCTAAAGACCAAATGGGGTACTGCTATGAATGTTTTGCCCCAAAAATGACATTGAACTCATGCTGCAGCAAACCAGTACATATTTTACTCTTGTAGGTAAGCGTCCACTTCCTCTTCTCTGTCTGCTAAAAGGAGTTAAAGCTTGCTAAAAGACTGTTAAACACAAATGCAGGTGCTAAATTTAGCTGTTGTCAGCTTGCAAGTTAAAAGCTTACTAGTCTGAATGTTAATAGCAAACGAAATCGTGTATGTAACCGAAACTTTCAAAGCAGGATGCGCTAATGTTTAACACTGTATTTTTGGAGCAGGACATGACGTATCTCCTCATGGTAGTGAAACCTCATTTGTTGCCTGTTTTATTCATAGCCAGGGTTCCTGACTGCTTATTGCTTATTTTGTAGACCCTGCATTCTACTTTTTATGTGCTCCAAATACTCCTTAGTATTTCCCTGTCAGAGATAAACAAGCTCTCTCTCTCATACTCCCTCATATTTTCTAAATTGCATTCACTGTTTTTTTTTTGAGTTCTACTGTTTTTTCTTTCGGTATCACTTCATTTGATATGACAGGTCTCAAAGCATTATTATCACCCTGTTCATCCAATTTGCAATATCATTGAATGCTGCTCAGTAATATAATAATAATTGTCTTTGCCATGTTACATGCATGAATTACAGTCTGAAGTAAAACAGGTAGGAATGAGGAAAGTCAACAACAACATCATCATGTGCACAAATTGCACCTGATGTCATCACGCTGGAAACAGACTTCACTTTCATCTATATGTGACAACAAAGAGGATCTAGCGAAAGTGTTTTTATCTGACAGTGATACCTGCTGGGGTATAATAAAACCTTAGTATGTTTACAATAAATGAAATTCTCCTCTGTTGTTTATAATATAAATGGGTTGATATTATACTTAAGGTACCAAAATAACAGATGACCTTGTATAATTAAATAGGGAGTTGCTTCATGCATGTTTAAAGCGAATAAAGACTGGACAATAGCATTGGTCAAGTGTTGTTTTTACCCTGGGCAGGTAAAGAGGATATTTTACTGGCCCATTCAAGCCACTAAGAAACTGGGCTATTCGGAGTCTGTTTCAATCCTTTCGTCATGTTATAAACATGCACATATTGATCTTACTGTCTTTTTATGGCCTGCTGTCCATAGTAGTTGAATGGAACTTTATTAAAAACAGTAAAATTCACAAAAGGAAGTTGGTTTGATTGGTCCATATACATTCTTACTCTGCACATCTAGCTGTTCAAGTTCAGAGTGGTATTTCAGTGCCTGTGAAGGGTTCCTACTACAACTGATTTTTTTTTCAGTGCTAAAGATGTTTTGAGGTCAGATGACATACATTACTAAGTTGTCTGATTTTACTGAACAATATGTTCTTTCAGAACTGTGGAAAGCTGTAACTAAGTAAAGACAATTTTACACTATAACATGAACATGTCGTTGATGCAATGCACATGGTAAGGATTGGATGCAATTTAAATGAATGTATTATACATGTATATTATACATATTATTTTATGGTATAAACACAACATAGGTGTTGATATCATAAGAACTCCATAACATTTGTATTTTTCCATGTGTTACTGCTAATTGCCTCCTTACTGCCCCAATATTTCTTAAATATCCCTGTACTAATATCATAGGTCTAATCACAAGATAAGATAAGAGATCTTTATTGTCATTGTCCAGGACAACGAAATTACAGTTGCTATGCGTTGTTAGTGCCAGGACAACACCAGAGAAAGAAATGGTTCATAGCATCTGGTTGCCAATCACCAGGCTATGTGGTAACAGAAAATGGAAGGTCATGTAAAAGACAGAGGAGATAATCTGTGCCCATGGCTCAGGTGGCCCTTTAAGATGTTGAGCAAAACCTTCACATCCAATAATACTAACTGGAAGACGGAAAGAAAAGCGTAATGCTTTGTGCTTTGGGTTTCGCAGAATGTTCCCAACCATATGAGTTTATACAGAGATCTGTAACAGTGTCTTAGTGATGTTTACGTTTGAAGTCTAGAAACGTCTGTGCATAAAAACACATTTCATTGGTAGATTAGTGAGATACATATAGGGGAGGCATGGAACTGTTCCTGTACTGTTTTGTATTTTTCTGCATGATTGACCCTCATGTCAGTTTCAGTGAGGGTCATCTGTAGTGACACACTGAGGCCTTTTTACTTGATTCATCTTGATGTGGTAGCTCTGTCTTCATCTGATAAAATCATTTTGGTTGTAATAAAACCCAGAATGTTTCAGATAAAAATAAGTAAGAGGTTCCCTCACTGAAAAAGTTTCAGATAGATGAATATGGCAGTGCAACTCAGCACTCTTATGCAGCACTAGCTAGACTTGCTTTAAACCAAGTATGAATTTTGCATGTGAACTTAATCCCACACATTAATTTTCTATCTTTGTATTTGACACATAAAGTTGTTCGTAGATCTCTGTGTTTTTTTTATGGGATGTCATATATAAGAGAACTACGTAATTCTAGTATGAATTTTATTGTGCTATTTCAATACCGCATATTTGTACTATATGTATGTTTTTTGTGCATGTGAACACATGCAATTCTTGTATGGCTTTTACAGACCTTTTGCGTACATGCTACCATACTGTGGCACCAAAACTTATAATTATACACAACATTAAAACATTTGTTGTATATCTGTTGTATGACTGAAGACTTTGTTGCTGCAAGATGACCCTAATGTATAATTGGCGATTCCAAACAAGGTTGCTTAAAGAGTATTTACATTGACCTTTGAAAATGCATTTAGAGCTGTAGAGGATGTTGTCGGGTTGGTGCTGAGAGATGGGATGGGGGGTGGGGGCTTAGTAAATCAGGGGCTCTGTGGTGTTCTCCAGGTGCGGGAGAAGGACCTGTCCGTGGTCGTCCACACTCTGGAAGAGGAGTTTAACATCTACAGGGAGGTGGGTGGAGAGTCGGTCCCTGTCCATAGCCAGGACGTGCACAATGGTCTCCAGAAGAACGGCAAGGAGGGTAAGCAGAGCAAGCTTACCCTCATGTTTTTGGGCTCCTGAAAGGAAGATCTCTGGGGCGTTCAAACTTTTGAGGTGGTGCTAAGACACACAGCTGTTAAACCATTATTCATAATTTGTCTTTTTGAGAAACACAAACACACTAGGTGAATGTTGTAATTGTAGTAGCTACATTGTAGTAGCTATAGTAGACCATCAGCACTCTCTACTGTTTTGTAATGTACTGATTTTCACAGCATTCAGAGTAATATTAGGGTGAAGCGCATTGAAGACAGTGCTAAGAAATTGAAGTGATCAGAGGTTATGCCCTTGAACTGAACGTATTACAGACAACTCCCAAAGAAGAGCACTACGGCATGGTGTGAGTGGGTGAGGAAATGATCGTTTCTCTACCTCTTTGACAGCCACCAAGCCCACTGTGCACCCGGTGCTGAGTCCACAAAACCAGTTCTGCGTCATGAGTTTGGACCCAGACACCCTGCCAGCTATAGCCACCACACTCATTGACGTACTCTTCTATTCCAGCAGGTGAGGTCCCTCCTGCCACCCCCTCTACTATGACAGTCTGGAATACTTGTGAAGCGAAAGTTCAGTGTTTGCCATCATATGTGGTGCTTGCACAGCTTCAGTCATTGCCTGTGAAGTGTCATCCATTACTCTGTTCATAGCTCACATTCTGTCTGAACATTCTTTTTTAATCATCAAATTTGTACAATTTAGGAAGGGAAAGATGTTCAGTGCTCTAGACATCACTTCCAGTTGTAGTTTTACTTCCGGGATGCGCAGGCAGAATCCTTGAGGTCTGTAACATTAGCCCTTTTTTTGTTCTGCCTCATTCCTTAATTATTTAATTCAAATTTTCTAAAATCTCTAGGTGTAGCAGGTGTAAGTCAGTTGCCGATCAAACAGAAAATGATTTTCTATCCTTTAGGACTGGAATGGCCAACCCCTATTTTATGGGTTTTGCAGGTTGTTGGCTATACAATGGTCTCCTTTGTTGCCTGCAAAGAGTTTGAGACCTTGCCTACACTGTTACTGACTGTCAATAGTTTGAGTACTTTGATAGCTGAATTGCCTTTTACACACCTTTTATTGCCTTACACACCCAAGATGTAATTTTGAATGCTGTTTTACCTTTTAACAAACCCTGTTTGGAATTACTAGTTGTACATTGGGCTTGTCTCACCACAGCAGCCTCTACACTAGTCCATGTGTGAAGCTAGGCAAACGCAATCCTCCAGAACACTCGCACAAAGCCAATGTCTATTTTTGCACTACAAGTCACACAGTGAACCACAGTGAAGTGAGGGCCAAATGGAGGATAGACATTACTCCAGTATCTTCACTAGTGCAACTTGCAGGCTGCTGACAAATCTCAGGGTGCCTGGGAAAGGTGAGATGAGGAAACCTGGCTGATCTAGCAATCCTAACAGCACAAAGCCAATTTGTTCCACTGCTGTGGGCTTCTGGTCATTGTCAGCAGATGACATTGTTGCTTTCACATCCGGTTTGCACAAGGTTTGCAGTTTGATTGAGACATCCTGCTCCACTAATGAGGTATATTTGTGTGCATTGTTTGCCCAACAGTCCAAAAGAGGAATCTCAGCTCAACCAGGAATTGGACTGTATAAAGTTCTTCTCCTTCTCCCTGATTGATGGCTACATCTCCCTTGTCATGGACACTGAAGCACAGCGACAGTAAGAAAACCCTCTCATTATCTCTCTCCTTGGCAACATGCACATGTTGCAGACATTATGAAGTCTTCCAATCACAATAACCATGCGGAAACTCTACTTATTGTCTTCTCTTGGAAAAAAATAGAAAAGTGTTGCAAAGAGTTGCATGGGAAACGTGCGTTCAGACACATGTTTATCTAAAGACTTATGCTTAAATGCTTGATATTTGTCTCTTAGGCATCAACTTCACTGTTTATATTTGTCTATGTATGAATTTCTTTAATTAAAACTTTTATTTTCAAAGTAGCCAAAAATATTTTTTGGCTACTTTGAAGAATCTAAAATATAAGATCATTTTGATTTGTTTAACACTTTTTTGTCACTGCATAATTCTATTTGTGTTATTTCATAGTTTTGACTTTCATTGGTTCTTTTTCTATAGCTGATTGATTTTAAAACTGTACTCCCAAAGGGAAGAAAGATAACCTTGGCTACTCTGGAGGGGACAGTAAACATCCTATGATATTAAAAATGTTATTAACAATTATTAAATGTTTAACACAGCAGTCTGTTTATTTAAGCAGTGAAGAATGGCAAATGGTGTTGAAAACCACCTGCTATTGCGCAAGGTGATATGAACTGGGTACATCTGTATGCATGATTATGAAATCATATTTTACCATTGTAGTCCTTGCAGATTGTCTTCCTCCTTTACATGGGATTATGTTGAAATGGGGTAATCAGGGGAAAGCAGTTGGCTCAAGGCCATCTTAATTGCACTGCAACAGACTACAGACAACTCTGCATCTGTGCCCTGTGCATTTGGCAGGTTCCCTGCTGACCTGCTGTTTACCAGCTCTTCGGGTGAACTGTGGAGGATGGTGCGCATTGGGGGACAGCCACTCGGATTTGGTGAGACAGCCGCCACCCCCACCCTGTGTGTTGTCTCAGATGTTTTTTGGTTTCTGAATAGTTAGCCTGTAAAGCCACCTGCAAGTTAGTGAAAGGACCTGCATTTTCTCTTGCTATGTGCTGACTCAACAGTTTTCTTCCTATTTGTTTCTTGCTTTTGGGTTTGTCACACTTTAATGTAATTTTTTTTCCTTTTCTGTAACCATTTCAGTCACACACTTCTCAGAGGTTAGCATGCTATGTTTTTAAGTTTGTCCAGAGAAATTTATGCAAGAGAAAAAGACTGGCATTTCTGATAAACCAGGGCAATGGCCGATAGAATACTTCTATTCACAATATAAAAACGTTAGAGGTCTTGTATTTATGTGTACTTAACATCACATCTTTTTTTGTAGAAAAGTTTAGCCTCAGTACAATATCTCGTTAAGCTTCAAGGCAGAGTAGACTGCCGCTCTTGTGCTGAGACTGTCCAAGGGGGTATAGAGACCACAACCAACAGAATCAATCATTTCCCTCTGTTCCCACTGTCCCAGATGAATGTGGCATCGTTGCCCAGATCTCCCAGCCTCTGGCTGACAGTGACATCTCTGCATACTATATCAGCACTTTCAGCTTCGACCACGCTCTGGTGAGTGCTCCCTCCTTTTTATCCTCAGAGGCCTCAGAACCACTGCACCAATAAGTGCTTGCTTCAAGGCAGATTCTTCCCCGACAAAATAAAGAGAACCAGATATTGTCCACAAGGGGAACACAACATTCACATTTACGAAAACAATAGCAATCGTAATACGGCAATACATCGTTCAACATGACAATGTAAAATTGACAAACTGGTATATAGCATACCTGCATTTCACCAGCAGTGTACATAATGTTTACTATGAATAGTGTGTCATAGGCAGTGGCAGGTGGACTGACTCACAATATTAATAGCTACTGATTATTCCTGTTTAATTTACCTAATTACTGCTACTCTGTCCTTCATAGCAATAAATGGTGCTCTTAGTTTTGATGCACTCTGTATTTGGTCATGTGTGTTGAATATTTTAGCCATGTTACTGTTATTTTATGGTGTTGGTTTCTGGTTGTTTCATGCTGTGTTCTGTAGAGGTTTGAGGATGATAATGAAAGAGGTCCATTCTTAAAAATAATATTGTGCTGAATTTTCTTAAGTCTTTGTGCATTTGTCCCAGCAGAGTTTCTTGTCTTTATCCAAACTGAAATATGTATACAGTAGTCCCCCCTTATCCGCGGGGGATATGTTCCAAGACCCCCAGCGGATACCTGAAACTGTGGATAGTACTGAACCCTATATATAACCGAGACGGCTACTAAGTGACTAACAAGTGGGTAGTGTATACAGTGTGGATACGCTGGACAAAGGGACGGCACGAGAATTTCATCACACTACTCAGAACGGCGTGCAATTTAAAACTTATTAATTGTTTGTTTCTGGAATTTTCCATTTAATATTTTCGGACAGCGGTTGACCGTGGGTAACTAAAACCACGGAAAGCGAAACCACGGATAAGGGGGGACCACTGTATTTTCCTTCTAGTTATGTTCTCTGTTCTTAACAGTAGATGGCAGTATAGTTGTTAGACTTTAGTTGACCAGCAGTTCCTTTGTCTTTATAACACTGATCACATCAGTAAAAGGCTGAGTATTGTTTGACACGTTTGCTCTGTAAGTGTAAATGTTGCCACGGATACGTACTCCTGCAGATTTGATTTTATGCTGACTCAATGAAATCCTTTAGATGCAACAGCACATTCCCTGATTTAAACTTTATATTTAAAACACAAATTCACATAATTATGTTTAATTTATTGAGTTTTAATATCACTAGGTAATCATGGATGGTTTATAATGCATGGGAAAATTAAATAAAATGTGCTTGTTCCATAGATTCTTTATGATTTAGCTCCAGGGAAACTGAAGGAGAAAATAGGCTAACTAACCGTACTTATGTCATTGAGTTCATGTGAGTTCATGTGATTCTATCAGTGCATCTCTTGGGATTTAAAAAAAAAAACAGTTGTTTGTGTGAAGCACATTGTCACATGGACAAGAATCCATGTTTGCATGAGCTGATAACATAGCATTACTACAGTAATGGACATTGCAAAATCAATGTCTAAGCTGTACAAGATGGATAGCTTGCTTTCTGGCAAGTAATGGACACATTCCTCTCTAATTGTAAAGTCACTAGCTAGCGTCAAGTTCATTCAAAATCCCTGTTAAGGCATTACCATAGTGCCTTCCTTACCTAGTCTGGTAACTGTTGTGGTCATGTACCATACTTCCCGTGTCATCCTGTACAACGCCACACCTAGTATATCAAATCTTACCATCACTTACCTCTCCTTACCATAACGTGCTGCCTAAATTAAAAATGACAATACTTGCCTGTCGTGTATTGTAGCGCCCAGTACAATACAAATCCAGCCCACCAGTTGTTTTACTGTATTTTGACTGTGTAATAAATAGTTTTACTCTATTCCTTACTGCACTGTACCATATCATATAACAAAACTTTATCGTATCTTTTCATATGTTAGGGTTGTATTTAATAAAGATTTCTGTCACATGAAATGAAGTTTCTCCTGAAACTTTACCACTCTAGTTGTAATTTCATGTGCATGTTGCATGTTTCTCTCACATACTGGATCATGGTTCTGTTTATAATTAGGTTGAGCATAGCTGGAGCATGCATTGTTTAATTATCTCATTTTCTGTCTTTACTGGAGCAATAGCTGGGCCCTATTTAAGCAGCAGGAAAACACAGTGCAACAATAAAACCCAGTGGGCAAGTGCTATTTTGTTATTTTGGGAACGGCATGAACGGTAAAAAAAAATGACAGTTGCGCTGAAATTTGGTATTCTCTGCCTTGCTTTTTTTTAGAGCTTGCACTTAGTGGGTGTACACCTTCGGGTATACAGACACCCCACTAGTGTAACGATCTATTATATTCTTCAGTATATCGGAATTATTTATATTGCTGTAGCTAAGCTTTATGTTCAGTATTTCATTAGGAATTGTGGATCAAACATGAATTGGTAAACACAGATTTGAAATAGAGGACATTGACAATAAGGAAGCTTAAAGCTTCTGTTGTGTCATCCACTACTCATTTGCCTGTGCCTCAGTGCAGTCAATCAGTTACATCAGTTTAGCCCTACAGTCCAGATAGTCACGCAGAGTATATGCCTGGATTAATAAAGACTAACTTGTAGTTCAAGTGAATCTGAGATACCATGTCAGATTGGTGTTATCCACATATGGGGACACAGCTTTACTGTGGAAACTTGCTGGCTGTAATAAACCCAACATTGTACCTTCTGAGACATGTGGATGTACTTTCAATGTTCCCCAGTTTTGTGGAAAAATCAAGTCAAAGTCACAAAGTCAAAATGTGTTACTGTTAATTGGGAATAAAGTAGCAGTCAGATGTTGGTACATCAGCATTTCAGATGAAGGAAAACTACATCACACGAATATGTATGGAATGGCAATGATTATTAGAAAATTCTGTACACTTTTTGCTAAATAAAACAATGATACAAAATAATTGAAACCTTGGATTTACTGTTCACATGAATGGCTGTGCTGAAATTTCTGCTTTGTTCCCCTTGCGAGGCTGGTACCAAAAGAAATGTAAGTGACAATAAAGTGTGCTGGAATTAGCTGGTTTAATGTTGTTTTTACAAGTTCATAGGAGTTTCTTACTGTAGCAAAATTCAACATGTGAAGGAAAATGAATTTGCTGCCTTGTCAAAATATACTTTTACTTGCTTACCTTGCCGGCAGCATTAGTATTTTATGTGTCAGGGCACAAACAAGTATAGCATAATTACATAGGGATGACTATTGTTTGGCAGTAGATCCTATTCTCTGGTCACATTGTCCCAATTCTTCTCGCTACATTTTAAGTTTGCGAAATTGTCTTTGGGAATGTCAGAGATGCTGATTTTCTCCCATTAATATTGTGTTGTCAACATTAAACAAGCTTAGATTTTCTGATAAAATATATCTGTTGTAAAATGCACAATGCTGCCATGACAACTCTCTGTGATACAGGCAAGTTGCTCTCATTAAGAGCATCTGCCAAGTGAAAAAAATCCACATACAATAGTAATATTAAACTTTGAACTTTAATATTAAATTAAATTACATGTGGTCAAAGTTTTCTTAGTTAAAAAGTGTCACATAATTAACTGAAGTTGAGCTAACTGTGGTCAGCAGTGAGAGTGGGAGGGAGTGTGAGGACTGGATTTTGCATTTCAGTTTTGTTAAATTTTGACCGGTTTATGTATTTAAACTATTTTTGAAATTAATTTATTACAAATGTCACTCATCCCAGCTGAAACACACTAAACATGGTATACTAATATTCTCCTTCTGCACTATGACATGTGTGTAAATACCAGTCCTGGAGATGGGGAAAAGACTTTTAAAATTCAGGTGCAAGCATCTTAATAGGCAAATGCAAGGAAATACCCTTGTCTCACCCTCGCTGCTCACTAAAGAGGTAGTCCCAGTCCGTGTGTACTGAGCACGTTTGCACTGCGCAAATGTCATGATTCAGACATACCCTTTTGATACAAGAGCCAGGTGTTTGCCTTTTCATTTGATAAGTATATTCCCGCTGCTGAAATGGGGTTCTCTGTTACTGTAACATAATACATAATACAAAACTGTAACATAATACAATTTAGAATCTTCTCAGATGCATTCATTTGCATTGTATTGCTTATCACAGTTTATCATTGCATTTTTGCTTAATATATCTGAGTATATCTGCTCTATAGATTTGAAACAAACGTTACAAAAGAGGGACAGAATGGTTCCATAGCATTGAGAAAATATGTCACACATGTTGGCTACATCAGTTTGATTCCACTGAGAAATATTCACATGATTTAGGGAGATATGGGTAGTGGTTGCTGAAAACACAGGGATTGGAGTTAGTGTTTTGTGAGTTATTGGAAGGGATGCATTGTCTACGCAAGTTCAAAGTGTTTGTAAAGGGACAGGAATTTGTGCACCATAAAATTCTTGTTAATGCGGGAGTCTGATGTCACTGAAATCAGATGCAATGTTAGTCTGATTATGACTGTTCAGTCATGTGGCTTGGCTGTAAATGTAATTTTCCATGGTTACACAAGAAAAACAAGCCACTCATTCACTTTCTAGGGATTAGCTTTCCAGTACTAATATGCACAAAAAATAAGTCTTTTAATGAAAAGTTACTTATTATGGATAGTACATCCATATTATCTCCAACAGCCCTCAGCCCTCTTTGTTGCACTGGGTCACTTATTATTTGTTATTCCAAAGTCAGAGTGAAACTGGGGGAAATCATTAAAAAATCTTGTCTCCACATTAGTGGAGATATTACTTGGGTTCATATGGTATATTTTTTGGGTTTATCTGTTTATATTTAATAAACAAAAAACATTTGATCAAGGAATAATTTTGCTTTCCTGCAGTATCTTAATACTTAGGTGATCCCAAAAGGCTGCAAGAAAAACAGTTAAATGGTC
This sequence comes from Megalops atlanticus, assembly GCA_019176425.1. Lineage (NCBI taxonomy): Eukaryota > Metazoa > Chordata > Actinopteri > Elopiformes > Megalopidae > Megalops > Megalops atlanticus. The sequence continues at coordinate 17,828,080 of CM032878.1, read as the reverse complement.
AGAGCTATAGCAAAATCTGATAGCATTATCAGACTTAAAGTTGATGTTGGTTGCAGCTCCTCTACTTAAACCTAGAGCCTTTAGATTTATGCCAGACAATTTTGTGAATAGGGAGGATGTCCAGAGATCTAAAGCTAAATCTAAAACTAAAATCCACTCAATCATTTTTGAAATCATAAAACTCCTTGTTGGTAGAATATGGAAGTTATTATGAACACATAATACATTTGGGATGAGTATTTAAATGTTTGAAATGGAGCAGATGCTTGACATCAATTTTATAGATTTAAAATATCTGGAGCTTGACATATCACGGAATCCATTCACTGAATACATGAGTGTGCATTCCCTTATCGGTCTTTCATCACTGAAAAGAAACCACTTTGAAATACTTTGATGGAACAGCTAAAATAAGCAAGATTAGCAGTGCATCCCTGAGCAAGATTAGCAGTGCAACAGAATACCACAAAGCTACCAGCTCTTTGTGTTACCCTATGCACTTTTAGCATGCAGGCACACAATTGGACCATGCAGCGGACAGAGTTAAGCAGATGTATATCATAACTTTCACTACCATAGCCGTATCAGCCACTACCATCCTTGGGAAAAAAGCACTGACTTTATTGCCTTAACGATTGCTTTGGAAAAAAAAAAAAATAGAGTTATGTTGCTAGTGATGGTTTTTGCAAAGATGTGAAATTACCTGTTATTCAGGCCAAATAGTTCTCAGAGTTGAAGGCTGAGTCCCCGCTTGAGTCTGCTAGTCCAAATTACAATTTTGTATTGCAGTTGTCTCCAGTCTCAATTATGATTTCAGTTAAACTATGATATGTAGATCAACAACAGGCCTCACCAGTGATTTCTGTTGATTTATTTATTTATTTGGCAAGATGTTGAAGGACTTTCATTGTGATGCAGATATGATAACGTTTTTGCTGTCTTCAAGAAGTTGCCTCTTTTTTGTTTGGACAGTTTCGCTGTTTGACATTTGTATGGTAGGATGTTTGACATTTGACGGCTGTTGATTAAGGCTGGTGCCTTTAAAAACATGCCAAATGGAAATCTCACGCTGGAACTTATGATAATTCTCAATGCCTTTTTTGTCCTTGTGTTAGACTTCTGTTTGAAGTTGGATCATTCAAAAAGCATTATTGCAAAGTTTATGGGAAGAGCCCATTTAATTTTCCTACAGTGAATTAACATTTTGGTGAAATGGCTACCTTGTCCTTTGATAAGTAATCTAATCAAGACTAACTAGCGCAGTTCCTGTAGTTTAGCATAAACCAATTAGCCATTACCTCCTATAAGTTATTGTATTTGTATTTGTTTTACAAGTAACTAAATTCATTGGCAATTATTAGTATACTTGTATACTACATAACAATGGAAGTGTCATGTTCAGATTGTTTGACAATAAACCCTACTGTGTCCTGAAAACAAGTCTTCACAGGATTGTTTTGGTAGGCTTTCCTGTACTTTGTTGGTAAATCAATGCATGAATACCAATAACCCCTCAGGTCTGGGAAGTGAAAACAGGGCTGTTTTAATTTCATGGGGCGTTAGTCCCACAGGTCCTGCTTTCACTCCTTAAACAGTCAGAGTAGTTGCGATGCAATTATCACCCTGCTAAGGAAGTGTAGGAGGATCGTCAGTGCAATACAATTCCTTTTATAAGTAATAAACTAATGACACACCCTCTGAGCAATTTTTCTCTGCCCCTACGAAGTGTGCCTGCCACATACAACACAACACCATGGGCAACATTTCTGTTCTTCCCTCAAATTTGTTATTACCTTTCCTTCTCCTTGTGTAATTATTTTCTTATTGAAAAGCATTGTAACAAATGTTCTTCAGTGTTTAATGCTACTGTGAGTATTTAGTGAAGGCTGATAAAGGTTTATTTATCAGATTGGTTATGTCCAACATTCAATATATCATTGTATATCATTCAGTCTCCAGTTTACTGACATGTTTTTACATAACATGGATAATGGTGACTTTAAAACAAAGCCACAACCCTTGATCATGGAAGCATCATGAAACATCTGCCAAAAATGTGATCAAAACAATGTTCCTTGCATAACAGTGTGCTGTCAGAAGTCAGCTGCACATTGAAGTGAAATGACATGGCCTGTTTTTATATATTTTTTTTCCCTCCTCCCAGGTTCCTGAAGAGGACATTGCCAGTGTGATTGACATGTTACAGCAGCAGAGGCAGGAACCAGCATGTTGACTGCATCTACTATGCCCCCGGCCCCCCAGTCTCTTGCTGGGCAGGGGCCAAATGCAGTTTTGTGCCTAGAATTAACACTGCAGAGAGAGCAGTATTATCTTTCACTGGTTGCCGTGACCACCAAAGCACTTCCATTAAAGGTGTTGACCTGAAGAGCCTTTTTTTCCCAACGTGCAGTTGGTGGTTTGGAAGCACTGAACTTTTCCCCCTTGTTTTCTCTTTACTGCAGCACAGAACACTTACGTTTCATGCCTGAGTCTTCCATTCTTGCAATATCAGACCCTATAGGGTGGAAAGCCCTCCTTTGGCTCATGTGGCTAAAATACAAGTGAGCCGCTCAGCAGCTGCAAAACTGTGGCTGAGTTCACTGGAATTGTGGGAACTGTACCCTCACTCATTCTGTTAATTTTGTGTTCCATGGCTGAATTATACTGTATCTGAAATAAAGCCTGTTACTGAAGTGTTCAGTTCGAGGGGACTGTAAACCCTCATAAAAGGGTGAATAGGTAAACAAAAAAGGTCATATTTTTAGAAATGTTGTTGACTCCTGTGACATCATTCCTTTTAGGGACTTTCATAAGGGTACAACACAGTTTACTCTGTGACATATTAATAGTTGACTACTTCATTTTCCATGGAAAAGAGGTCATAGATGAAAAGCAGTTTAGAGTCAGACAGCCTCACAGACTTGGATTGTTATCAGTTCAACATCTGTGTGTCTGAGCAATAATATCTTCTGAAAGTATTATGATTCAGTTGGAAAGAGTTTCTAATTCCCCAAGTTCTTGATGGGTCTGTAGATAGCCATGGACATCAGTACCATGTCTCATCCTACACCCATGCTGGCCTAGAGACAGCTTCATGCCACAATGTGTCAGGTTGCCCCAATTTTTTTTTTTTTTTGCTTTTCAACATAAAAAGGGAATGAAATTTCCTTTGAAGTCTCTAATATGTACGTCCTGTCGATGCTGACAAATACACAGCATATCGCACTGAGGTGTTTCTTTTCTTTTTGTGATGAATGCTGCATTTTGAAAAGCATTCTCAAGCAATCCTCAGTGTCCTTTTTCTCAGCAGTTTATAAACAGTTTATATGACTCTCTTTGGTTGCTGTGAATATCACAACCGTTGACAGGACAATTAGCTGTAGTACCTGAAGCTTGAACACTACTTTTACATTGTCTGGTTTATGTTGCCTTTGAACTGAGGTCAGCTGGAGACAGAATCATGTGCGTTTTTTTTTAGTTTGTTGTAGAATAAAAGAAAAGCTACTAACTGAACCACTCTGTTATCATCAGTTCTTCTGAAACTGTGTTGTCTCTTTTTGGTACAGCCACATTTTGTACAATAAGTACTATGTCAGAAATTTGTAAAGTACCACTTTATTCAATAAAACATTCATACATTAAAGGCTGCATTGGTTTATTGACAGTAACAGCTGTAATGAATGAAGTGTCAGGTGGCTACCTGAGGAACAAACATCTTTGCCTTTTCCCAGTGGGCTGAGTAGTAGTGTTTATCATCAGGCTGGGCTATTTTTGGAAAGTTTAGCCTCACTACCATTATGCATTACTCAGTATTTACTGAACAGGTCCATTTAGGAAAATTCAAGCATCTAGCATCATTTATGCAGTTACGGAGATGGAAAGTGTTTGTGGTGCTAGAGTCACATTGACTGCACTTCTGATATTAGAAATGGTCTGCTAGGTCTACTATGAGGTGGAGTTCCACAGGAAGAGGAGCTTGGTTACAAGGTGTGTTTCCTCACAATAATCTTCAGCCTCATCAAGAGGGAATAAGAAAAAACGCAGACTGAGCTATTTTAGTCCTAGTTCTGAAGAAGCTTTAGATCACTATCTGCATGTGTTGCTTAATTTCAGGCCATTGATTGCCAGAGGGTGCCCCTGAAGCCCTATGTCAATTTATCCTAGGCAGGAAATTCATGTGCATGGCTGTGCTGAGAAAAGTGACTTCCATCTCTGTATTTCATATCTTGTCTCTTTTTCATTGTTTGTGTAATGTTTTTCATCTTTTTCACACAGCATTACAGTTACATAGACGGTAAGATACCTTTATCATCAACATGGACAGGTCCTTTTGACATAGCAAGCCCCATTCACTCAAGCTCAGACATGCAGATGCATGACCTCTATGGCTTATTGAACATTGCATCCGTTTTACTTACAGGGCTTCTCCATTCACGTAAAGGATACAGTCTTAAAAAGTGTCTATTTAAAAAAACTTCTGTCAGTTTTTTAAGGTCAGTCAATAGCCTGCAAAATAATTGTGAGGAGCAGGGTTTGTAATCCAAAGGTTTCCAGTGAGGTTCCAAAGTGTACCCTTTGGGGAGGTATTTAACTTGCCTTGGTAAATATATAGATTGTCATGAGCTGAAAATGCTAGTGATGTAACTGAATGAAACTGTGTGCAAAGCAAAATTTAATGCAATGTAATTTTAATTTAAATTCCTAAGAGGATGACGATTTCAGAGAGGGATTTTTTTTGCTGTTAGTTGGGCAGGAATTCATTGTCAGTTTCTAGGTAGTGCCAAGGTGAAATGCCAACTGGTGTTTGACAGCGGTGCCCTGGAAAGTACCCACATCCTTCGTCTGGCTCCCTCTTAATATAATCTTTGATACCCTAGCATGATAGTGGTCTTCTTGGTTCCCATTGCGTGAGAAGGACGCAATAAGCTGAAGTTGTATGCTTAGGCATTTTACTGATGTAAACAGTGGTAAGAAATCAAGTGAAGAGAAAAGTCATAATTGCTTCTGGGTATCATCACTTTAGCAAAATTCAGTCACTGGACTTTCGTACTGTTTCTGTGCAGCAGTTTGTTTTTCTATGCCATGTGAACTGGGCATGTAACCTTGAGATGGAGGTTTGAACCCTAAATGGGACATTGCTGCTGTGTCCTTTAACAAGTTACCGAATTGCTTCAGTGAAATTGTCAGTGCCCCGGCATCTTAGCCGGGTTTGTTTTTGTTTTCTTGGCTATGTGCTTCTGTTTTTCCTTGTGTTCTAGCCCTGCCCTGCTCTCCACCCTGTCTCCGCCCACCTGATTACCTGCCTTCCTGCGCACCTGCATCCCAACTCCTCATCGGTCTCGCCCTATATATTCCCCGCTTGTGTCTGGTCTTGTTGCTAGTTCTCCTCAGTTCGTATAAAGTAAAAAATAATAATGTAACCTGTGCTTGGAATTCAAAACAGTCAAAACCACAACTCTAATGAAATCATTTTAACACTGGTTACTGCCTGCATTTTGTTATTTGTTGAAAATACACAGTAGTAAATGTAGCATATTCCAAGGAATATGTTTATGTCTCTGGTCTGTTGGAGGCAAATGGGTTGCTGTTTCATCTGGACATTGACATATTTCATATCACTGGATATTTGGGATCACATGTTATACGTACCATGTGTAAACAATCAAGCAAGCAGATATGATGAGAAATACCTTTAATCCTATTAGTTATTTAAGCAGTTGCACAATGAGGAGTAGTTATTTAGTCAAGTAATGTAAGTACTTTGTAACAAGATAGAGTAAAGCTGACTGATCAAGTCACCTATAAATGACAGTTAGTTCTCATTATTTAATTCAAAGTATATATCATCTATTTTGTTATCATACATAATAGAAAAAGAGAGAGTTTGACTTTCCCTAATGCCTTCACCTAAGTCCTGGTGACACACACTTTCAATATCAATATCACATTTGCTGTGATGTGGTTCTTGCTTATTTTGCTCTTACTCACCTCCCTCTTACGCATGAACACTGAACTGATGTGGCAAAACCTCTTTCCTGTACTGTAGGTTTGCAGCTTACTGACAGGCATCAAAGTATTGATTTTTGTATATGCTTGCATCAGAGATTTGTTCTCCCTATATATATGTCATTATATATTTATCCCTGTTTTAATTATTTTTTAGTCCATTAATTACCAGAATGATGCATTGTTGCATTTTGCATTGCTGTGTCTAACTGCTGAATCAAAACCGTGTTAAACATTGCATTGATTTGCAAAGCTTCTTTGATTAATGACGAGGCCTTTGTATAGATATTTGAGTAGGAACAAATTTTTTACGTGGAATTTCTACTTGAACATGTTACTGGCAACATCTAGGGTCACATCCTGTTCTCTGTCCGTCCACTATATTTCCATTTCTTTTCCAAAAAAAAAGATGTGATTCAGTATAGTGAAACCTTACTGCATCATTGCATCATTTGGTTCATTTCTATTTTAATCCTATCATTTCCCCATGAAGTGACATCTCTATCTGTTGGTGATAGCATTACATAACCTGGTCCGATATAGCTGGGGTGTGTATGTAGGTATGTGGGGAGGATCTTACAGTATTATTTTAAGAAAGTGCCTGACAGCTGGTCATCCACTGCGTAATTTCCCGATAGGTTTGTGGCTTCACAAATCATACAAGGCACTGGCCCTGCCATGTTTCATCAATAGCTCAACAGGCTGCCAGATCGTATCATGATTATTGCATGCATTCTAGCAACTTCAAAAACATTTAGGAATTAAGAAAATTTCATCCAAAATGTAAGGCATTTATAGCCTTGACAGAAAAAAACTTTTAACATCCAACAGTGAATATATGCATGATTATGTGTTAATCCTACTTCACTCTCACTCTTACTCAATTCAGTTAAACCGTCCTGCTTTGGCCGGCTTAAACAGGATCTGAAGTTCTGAGGTTAAATCTTTCGTAATGATAAGGCTATGCAGTCAATACTGTTCAAAGGAAAACTGTCAGTTGTGGTGTCATCAGGGGAACTTGGTCATATTTTAGCTAGTTATTCTGTATATCTGTTGTAGGTTTTGTGTATTACTGATGACACCATCTGTCAGTTCGTACTAAGAAATCAGAAATTGCACTGCATTCCCTGAGAGGGTAAGTACCTGATTTACCATATAGGAGTTACAGGTATGAGTACATCCTACAAAAGAACATGAGCTTCTCCAGACTGAAGGAGAAAGGTGTCTGGGTACCTTTTGAACATGTATGTTTTGAATCTATAATCTAGACAGTGACCTTCCCTAGTCAAATCCAGCTCCTGGCCTATCCAGATAGGCAAGGTTTTGAAGTTGAAATGTCAATAGAGTAAAAGAGGCAGGGTATGTTAGATGTCCCCTGAAGGCAGTACTACAGATGTGGGCTTCCTAGGGTTTTGAAAGAATTCCCAAGATTTTAGATTCTTAATGTTTTATCTGTTCTGCATGTTTTCAGATCCATGTTTCTGTGTTTTCCAGTGCTAGCCATGGAGACCTTTTCCAAGCTATGGAATCACAGATGGAGGACTGTCTTGTTTTGACATGATGAACAGGGAATGGGACACAGGGGGCTGCCAGAGATCAGGATGCAACAAATCTCACAGATCTCATGACACCTCCCTCAGGACCTCTCTCATATATGTATAAGAAACGGGGATGTCTCACAGTAATTTTTTTTCCCCAAGTCACACAACAGTTGCATTAGAAACAGGCAGGTGTGTGTGTTTGTGCAAAAAAACAAAGCAAAGACGACAAAGATGACAAAGTATTCATCATCAGGATGTGATGCATGCAAATGGTTGACAGCAAAGGTAGGATAGCATTTATGTTTTGACTCATAAAAAGGTTAAAAAATTCCACTGTTGCCTCTGAATTTTGACTCCAAGGTGCTGATGACATTCCTGTGAGCTCATGAGATTTTAGATGAATTTTACTACATGTGGTAGTAAAATTTACTGAAAATTGTAATGTGCTCTTAAAAGGCCAGAGAAGGGTTTATCAAGGGCTGAATTATGCTTTTCCACCTACGTTTAATTTTCTCTCCACTTTGTGCAGATTGATGTATTCTGTGAATTCAGAACATTTGACTCTTGGGCTGTCATTTCTTTGAAGATACTGGAGGAAAAGAAATACATTTTGTCTGATTTTTTAAAATAAGGATGCAAATAAAACTGGTCCTTCCTGTGCTTAAGCTGATTTTATGATCTTGGTCAAAACCATCCAATAGCCCTGCAAAACCAACTCACCTTCTCTCCTAAACAAATCACTAAAAATGTCATTGAATGTCATTTTTAGTGATTTGCTTACGAGAGAAGGTGAGACCAAGAAAATGTTGGCATGATCTATATTGTAGGATGGATTAGTCACAAGATTCTCTTTCAAATAAAGCCACAAAAAAGATAGTGTAGTTGGGTTCCAATACAGACATACCTCTTTCTTCCTAAGTAAAAAAAAATATATAACAAATTATTTTTCATCTTTCAACATGTAAGAAGCAAGGTTAAAAAAACTTTCTTTCTAATAAGGTAGCACCATAACTCTTACCTTATCTTGAGGGAAATGTTTATCTAGGTGGTGTCATTGAAAGGTCACAAGTAAAATGTTTCTTAAAACATACATACACATACACAATAAATCATCATGCATAATCGTATATGATCTGGCCTGTGATACAGATGAAAAAATTAACCTACTACCTGGAAATTGTTGCTATTCAGAGTAAATGGAAATTGGATGTAATCAATTGAGAAGGAATTGGTTGCATCTTGGGGTGAGCATGTCTCAAAAACACCCATAAGATGCCACCTCCATTCCAACAACCACTTTGGAAAGGTTGCACGAAGAAAGCCTTTACTGAGCACAAGAAACAAAACCAAGCATCTGGAGTTGGTGAAACTTCATTGGAATTATGACTGGGAGAGAGTGCTATGGTCCAAAACTGAACTTTTTGGCCATACACAACATTGGCATGTTCGGCGGCAAAAGAGGAATGCATGCAAGGAGAAGCACCTCATACCTACTGTCAAATATGGGGGGGGCATTGGTGTTTTGAGGTTGTTTTGCTGCCAATGGTCCAGGGGCACTAGTTAAGATCAATTGCCTAATGAATTCCACTAAGTACCAGAAAATATTGGCAGGTTGTCTTTACAAGGAGGCTGAGATTTGGTCATAGCTGGATTTTCCAGCAGGTTAATGACCCCAAACATACGTCAAAAACCATACAGAAATGGTTAAGCGAAAACAAAATCCATGTTCTGCAATGGCCATCTCAGTTTCCAGACTTAAATCCTATTGACAACCTGTGGTCTGAACTGAAGAGGGCAGTCCAGAAGTGCAAACCCAAGGATATCAAGGATGTGTTCTCTAACCTTATCCCAAATCATAGGAAAAGACTCAAGGCTGTCATCTTTGCCAGGGGTGGTTGCAGAAAGTATTAAACCAGGGGTGCCAATAATAGTGAAACCAGTTTTTTGGGGAAATAAATTTATTTGAAAACTGTAAGACTTTTTCTTATTTGGTTTATTCCATTGAATCATTAATAAAGCATACTATTTTTACATGTTGTAAAATAAAGTTTATGTCATTAACAGTATTATTTTTTAGATTACAGCATTTTTTATGCATATTTGTCAAGAGTGTCAATGATTCTGGATCTGGATTCTGGATACAAAATGTATGTGATATATATTTAAATTTAAAATATATTTGATAAAAACTTTACATTTTTACCAAGTAAACCACATGTTATGTTCAAGTGGTCCATACACCAAAGACTGAATTTATGGAGCTAAGTTAAGATGATCTACTGTCTGGATTTGATAATAGTTTCATCTGATAATGAGGGTCATGTATTTCATGTATTTATCTGATAATGAGGGTCCACATCAGCTGAACAATTAGCTTCATTCTGCTGTAGACAGGGTTGCATATGTCATCAGGGGATGTTAATCTCACCACTGTCTGGCACCCTGCAATTGGTAAGATGCCTATGACTTGCTCAGATGATGTCAGTGATGTAACTTCTGTCCTCCAGTAAGCGCCCACTCCACTATGGTCTGACTTGTTGCGTAAAAAAATAACCATTAGCTGTGTGCAAGTGTGTCAGATGGTTGCATTCCTCTTGACTAGTGCAGTGGTTGTCATTGTGAGATGAGCCTAGTAAATAATTGGCAATTCCCAAACAGGGTTGCATAAAGGGGAAAAAGCATAAAACAAGACAACTGATGTGAAATGAATCTGTTTGTTGTTTATTTTAGTGTCTTCTTTTTTTTACTTTTGTTAAAGTTTGTCTTCGTTCAGTGAACCCATCAGCTGAAGAAGACATTTATACTTTGAATGCGTATTTGCCATCCCCCTTGCCTTGTTAGTAAATGTCAGCTCAGTGATTTACGTCTTGATGTTCTTTGTATCCTGTCGTCTCTGCACTGTCACTCAGTTCATGTCAACATACTGAATATTTATACTGTACATTACATTACATTAGATATACATACTGTACTTTTTATGTGAAGTGTATTTAAATATAGACACATGCATGCAGTTTCATGCAGTGATATCTTCAGAAAATTTCATTTCACCCCATAATTGTCCAGCTTTCAATGGGAAAATAAGATTCAGTTCATGATGATTCCCAGTGGGCTTTCTCATGGGGCCAAATGTGTATGTAAAATCAGGTGGTTCCTTTTGCAATGCTCTTTTTAAGGAAAACAACATTGTATTCAAGATATACATACAAAAATAAAACCAATAGATTTATTATTCAGTTTTCTCAAAGAATCTCACTAGGAACCTGTTCACAAACCAGTCAGGCCCAACCAGACAGGAATACACTGAACCTTTAAAGATGTGATCAATCTGAAAATATGACAAATGGAAGGTGATGATCCTATTATAAGCACCTCAATTCCCTGCACTCTAAAAAATGATTGATGGGGTTAGTGAGTAAAGCTTAAAATCCAGAGCTTTTTCAGCATAAAAAAAAATTGTTACATGTACATGTTTTATTCAGTTGATAACTTATTTTAAGAAGTTGGTCAAAATGAAAATAAAGAAAACTGTCTTAAATATATATCGATTTTGAATAAACATTTTTGCCTTCACTTAACAACAGAAAAGTATTAAGTTAGTGTAACTTGTATATCTAAGTTGTGTAGTGTGTTGGGGTAGTGGGGGGAGCTTCCCAGCATGGCTTGTGGTGACGGACTGTTATTTTACCCACCGTGAGTGTGACTGTGTTGTCCTTTTATGTAGTTTCCTCCTACCATGTCAATGTGTATGTTTTTACCTGGTTTTACTCTTGTCTTGGTAAGACAGCTTGTTAAATTGTGGTGAGTTGGGGTTCCATTGTGTGGTAGAAGGAGGCACACATTGAACTTTAGCTTTGTAGGTACTCTGTTCTGTCTTTAACAAGACAGCACATAGGCAAGTGTTTATTTTTCCTAAATTGATTACTAGCATGTAATGAAAGCCTAGCTTGCCACATTTGGTGTAAGAAGTAGGAGAAAGAAGATAATGTTACTACAGGAAATAGAAGAGCTCATCGCGCAGCTACAGCGTGAGGGGCACAGCTTAATATCACCAAAAATTTTTCATTAAAATTAAGTTGGTTCAACTTAATTAAGCTTTTAGAGGACAAAGCAAATCATGTTGGCTGTACTAAGTAATTGAGTTAGTCTAACTATAAAAGTCTCATGGGATTTACTCAATAATGGCTGAGTTGGAATTACTTAAAAAGATCAATGCAAATTGTTACCTTAATTTTTTTAAGTTGAGCCAGTGTATTCTTTTTTAGAGTGTGTGTCTAAAATATCATAAGTAAGAAAGTGAGTAAGCTGTTCAAAAGCTGTTCAAAATTGTAATTTCCGATTTGAGAGAAAGTTCTAATAATACCATGGACTACCAAACATCATGCTGGTAAACAGCCAAACTGAGCTGAGAGGCTGAAACAACTGATTACAGACAAAAATTGGAATGAAAAATTAATATAATGAATGCATTCAAACATTAGCTAAGACATATTAAAATTGGAGTCTTTATACCAAAATAATAAAGCTTATCTTGTACTAAACTGAGTACACACAGCTTTGTGACAGCATCCTTTACAAATAAGTGAATGTGCTTAATTCACACCATATGCCTGCGCAGAGCACTGTATAGAGCACTGAGGGCTTGTTAATCCAAAGAATATAATTCAATTGCACAGGTCCAACTATATAGGATGAGTATATGTATGGTTTTGAAAAATTTCCAATGTATTTCAATTTCTTTAAGAGTTCATCTGCAGCCACCTTAACTTATCTTATAGCATCTTATCTGTCACTTTGCACGTACTTCATGAACCATAACCGTCATCATTTTTCCATAGTGACTAAGAATGGGTGTATAAAAGTGTGCATTTGCTCATTGACTGCAGATACTACAACTTGTTGAACTCTGAGACACGCTACCACAATAGCGTAGTGGCAAAAAATACTTTGAAAGGTACCTTAATGAAGTCAATGGCAGGTAAAGATTGACTATGAACATTTACAATCATTTATTTCTGTGGTGGATAAAATGTATACTTTCTACTCTTCATTTATAACCTTTAACTATAAATTCATTTGACTATTTTCTCTATGCTTATTTATTTCACATTCATTAACTGCATTTTTTAAATGTGTAAAGAGGACAGGTGTTATGCATAGTGCTGACAAAGTGAAAATAGTTACCAACAGTCATGCACGTAAAAAATCTCTAGGGGAATTTCAAAGGTAAGATCTCACTATGGTGTAAGTCTGCATTGTGGATCATGCTCTCATTTGATAATCCACTTGTTTTTCAGATCTGTTGAAAGCATTCACTATGTGTGTGCTGATGTTAAACCTGACTGCTCATCCCTTACACCCAAAACCAAGATGTGACATGAAAAACTTAGTGAAACTAACCAAAGTGAATGTAGAGAAGACCCTGCAGAGCTATGTAAGTACACTGTGTTTTTCATTACACCCAGCAATGCTTTTGCTCATAATTGGCTTGTCATTAAGATTTTAGTAGAACTAGACAATACCATGAGGGGCTAAACCAAGTGATCTCTTGTTATCTCTCATGAGTCAAAAAGCATCAAAATACTTTGATTCTTTCATTTAGTGCAAATGAAAATGTGATTCCCAATGAGAATGCTGGTTTGAAAGCATCCACACTGAGCATGTGCAGACAAAAAAACTTGTTCTACTATGACATGGGTGGCAAGATCATGGAAGGCGGTGATTCTGGGCACAATTCCAGCCACATTGTGGGTCCTTGATGGTAGCAGGGGCGTCTCTGCTAGTCTGTTCAGCGGTTGTCATGTGACCATGTGTTGGTCAAAACTGTCACTTCCCTGATTCTGAAGTGCTGGAATCCAGCTTACAGGTTCAATATGCCAGGGTGTAGTGTCATCAAAGCATTTTATGCAGGGGTCTTCCATTAACTCATGCTTGAAATCACAATGCTTTAAGCATCCTGGACAGCTGAATGATACAAAGTGCACCTGAGGGCTTTTCTCTGACAAACTCTCAATAGGTAGCCAGGCAATTATCCATCAACATCTGTTATCTACCAGCATTTAAATGGAGTTTGAAATTAATCCTACATTTTGAGCAAAAAAGTCAGCACATTTGTTTTTTGCATTTTTTGAAAAGTATATTTGGGAGGAATTGTCAATGCCAATGAGCCTTTTAAGACTGATTCATAAATGCTTCGTAAGTATTGCAAATCACTTTGTCTGGGTTTTATTGTCTTGTGAAACAATGCTAGGGGCCTTTTGAGCCGCCTCTTTTGAGGATGCAGAAAGGATCGGCCATAAGTCAAATGCTGAGACTGGGCATGTACAGTATGTGCACCTATTGCAGCCGGTGAGCTGAAAACGGGAGGAAGAGAACAACTCATTTTAAATTCAGGCTTCCAAACTGTTAGTTATAATCAGAATTATCTGATATATTCCAACCCTTTTCCTACAGTTAAAATGATTTAATGTTACATGCACAAAAATAATATAATTTGGCGACATTTAAGAAAAAAAATCAACTGCTGACTTGAGAGAATAATGTCAACTATCCATTTCTTCAGCTGCATAAACAATCATCAGCTAACCCCTTTTCAATACTCGTTCTTCTGGGAGGCATTGTTGGCATTATATAATCAGTGCAAATTCTCCTTTTCCAGATTGCAAAGAATAATCACAACCGATCTTGGATTGAGCACTTTCCAGAGCTTGAAGTTCCCAGCAGTACCACCGATGATAGCCAGCTGGAGTATAAAAGCCTCCAGTTTATGGTTTATGCTCTGAACATTGTCCTCAAGCAGCAGGAAGGCCTCAACCCTAATAAACCAGTGCTGCAGCACCTCAAGGAGTCTATCTACAGGATCAACTGTCTTTTGGATTGTGTTGGTGGCAAGGTGAGCACACAGGATTCTCCTACATCGACACCGCAAAATATGATGACTGACTCCTTTGCGCAGAAGAGGTGGGGCCGTGCCGTGCTTGAAGCCTCGCACAAGTTCCTGGTGTGGCTGGAAAAGCTGCTGATGCTGAGACATACTACAGATTCACATCATCTCGTTAAATAAGCGGCCCTCCTGGACTGAAAAATTCAGTCATTTCAACAGGGTGGGAGGTCAAAGTCTTCATTATGCCTAAGATCCCATGAAAATGATATGAAAATTGTGGCCTCTGAACTTTGGCAAGTCATTTTTTGTTGTTCCTGTAGTTTATTGGCCAATGTTTATATTTGATTCTTGCTATTGTTCTATTGCTATACATGACATGTTGAAAGGTCATCTCATGCTAATGTTTTTTTTTTTGTGGTTAAAAAATATGAAGGCTCTTGCCGGCAAGGAGCTGCCCTCAGGCATTCACTTCTTGACAGAATTTATCCAGTGCATGAAAACATGAAAAAGGTGATTACTGACAGCAGTGGTGCCCCCACTGTTGTTCTTGATACAATATTCAGTGTTTTTTAACTTGTGTCATGAGGTACTACTTGTCATTGGAATTGGTGTTTTCTTGTGTGTATCTTGGTTTGTTGCATTGGGGTACTCCTCCATCTTGCATCTGACATGATGTTCAGTTGTCTTCTGCGTGTTTGTACTATTTCATTATTACGATTGCAGATGAATGATCCTTTTCTATTAGTCATTGTGAGGGGGACATTTATTCTAATGACAGCAGTGCTTTGTCCTTGAGTATCAAATTCAAGCAATTACTACATTTTTTCCCCTTTGATGAAAATTTTCAGTAAGCTCCATCAGTTTATGATAGTATATATTTACATATATTTGTGACGGTGTGTGAATATTGGAAAAAGTGTAACACATTCATAAATTTGTGATGCAAGGTTATGATGAAGAAAGTGGCATTGAATTTCTCACTGATTGTCCTGTGTGTGCATTCAGATTGTCAGTATTTTAGTAAAATTATGAGCTATTTAAAAATATTTAATTTATTATAAAGTATTGCTTAATAACTGTGTTAACATTAATAATTTATTGATTTATTCTTGTTTATTTTTGAGTATTTAAATTCTATTTATTTTTACAAATGTATTTTAAATGTCAGGATTTATATTATTAATAAAAAGCCATTTTCAACATTTGTTGTTGTTTCCCATTAATTTAGTCATGCTCTTGCTGACATGTGAAACTATACATATGCCTCCATTTTCAACAGATGATAATATCTAAATGTTAAATGAAACAGAAAACCAGACCCTTCACCCTTGATAATTCTGGCATGGGAAATATGTTTTGTAGCTTTGGCAGTTTTATCAGCAAATATTTAGTAGGATTAACCCACTCATATTCCATCCCTCAAACAAAGTAATCAAAATGGCAATCATTTCTGTGCATTGATACTGTATCTAACAGATTCAGATGTCCCAAAAATGTCCCCTGGTTCCACACACTTTTGCAAGAATTACTCTTAGCTTAGACACAGCTATCAAACAGGTTTGAAACACTTCAGATTTTAAACCTCAGGTTATTTAACACTTTTGGCATATTTTTCAATAGAATTGAATCCATTCATATACAGTTCCAGTCTTGCTCTGTCTGGATTTTAACCATGCACTGTACCAGTATTTGGTGGGAAGCATGACATTAATTTAATGCTTACAGTAGAAAGATAGAGACTGAGACTGAACATGCAGTGAGAACACTAGCTTCACAATAAACAAAAACCTTGCAGTTGATTAATAAGAGACAGGAAGATACTAAGTTCTTTCACAAGTCACAAAGTATGTTCAAATGTTTTCTCAACATTTTTAACAAAGATTAAGTAATAGTTTTTAAAACTTACAGCATACTGCCTTCTCCATTTAGATGTCATTATTCATTTGTGTTGGCATATTAGGGTTATGCAGAGGTAAACGTGGCTTTTTTATGAGCATGTGACCAGTGCCTTACAATAACACAGAGAGGGTGGGCCTTGGTTTGAAACAGCATTGCACCATATGAACTGTCTCACATAGCAATAGTGTTGCTCCATATGAACTGTCTCACTCCCCCTTTTAAAAGGGCCGCATGTCCTCATATAACTAACACAGAGGACATGGGAGGTTGAGATAAACAGGGCATATCATTTACAGCAGGGTTTGATAGTGGGGTATGCCACCATACATATGCATCATGAACTTGACATGGTTCACATCTGACCCTACCATCAGTGTCTACATAGTTCACACCCCAGCTAACACCCCAGTTTTGTTGTAGGTGAGTCTGCGTGGGTGATTCATTTATTGTTTAGATCTATGAGGAAAATCAAAATCATCCTGGTTCAGATAATGCATGTCCTCCTCCTCTGTAGACAATTCAACATTCTTGGGGGTTTCCTACACTCTTGGGGGTTTCCAACATTCTTGGGGGTATTCCATCCTGTGCCTCTGTTTAAGGTATCTCTTCACTCTTTAGCATGAGTTCAATGTGTCCCATGTCAGATAGCACTTTTAGCTGCACAATTTTTCTCTTATTGGGCAAGTAGTACAGACCAACTGACTCACAGTCTTCCTCTTGAGAGTAAAAACAGTGAAATTGTTTTAATGGCTTGAAAGATACTGAGATCCCCTGAATCTACAGGTTTCCCTTGTCTTACACCTGGGGGACAGAGGACAGAGGACCTACTTGGCAGCCACCACATATGGCTTGAATATCCACCGACTGGCAATTTTGCCATTGTCTGGCCCACTCCAGTGTCACAGGAGCACCCTGTCACCTTTCCTCAAGACGTGATCATGCACGTGCCTGTCATACCTGTGTTTGTTGCCTTGTTGTGCCCTTTCAGCTGTTTTGGTTGCCATCTGATAAGCTTCCTCAAGTCTTTGTTTTAGTTTGGCCACATATTGTTGATGTTGCACAATTTCACCTTGAGTGGGAGATACTCCATACTCCAAAAATGTGAATGTGAAATATTCATTTCACCCCAAACATTAAGTGATAGGGCAAAAGCAGTGCTGCATTGTTCTGAATGCAATGGCATGTGTGCACCATGAACTTGACATGTTGACTCCAGACATCCTTCTTACAATGATCAAGGGTCCCTCGGGTGGAGTTTGAGTGAATTACTCAAAATGTGGATCACCCAGTGGATGATATGGAGTTGTATGAGATTTTCTAATCCTCAACATTCCAAGCAACACCTTAATGAAATAACTTTCAAAGTCCCTCTCTTATGCTGAGTGCACTCATCATGGAAATTTGAGCTGATGGACAGGATATCTCTTCTTCGCATCTGACAGCTTTTGGCAAAATCTACTAGCCATAATCCTTTGGGATGTTCCTGGTATAGGATGCCTGCTATCCCATTGAAACTAGCATCAATAAGATGGGTGTATGGCCTTGTGCTGTCTGTGAAAGCTAACACGAGTAAGAACATGAAAAATGTTGCTCCTCCTCATGCTCCTCCCCATGCTAATTGGCAGAACAGAAGTGGCAGAGCTGTGTACTTGTCAACACCATAAACATTAACTTTTAGAGTGCCTGAGCTACATAAAGTTCAGTAACTCAGGTTACACTCAGGATATATAAAGGTTACAGAACAACACAACTAGAGAAGAGAACAGCAGGGTGGCGCCTGTCCTCCAGTTGGTTCCCACCTCACTGTGATGCACAATGGGTAAAGCTGTTAGGATTAGGATGATGTACATTTATATTTATTCATTTGGCAGACACTTTATCCAGTGTGACTTACAAGTGAGGCAGAGTACAACACAAGCAAATGGCCATCTAAGGAGTCAACAATATTAGAGGAACTGCATGACCAAGTTTCAATAGTTGGCCAGACAAGGTAGCTAGTAGAGATTCAAGTGCATGAAACCTTACATTTGAATTTTTTATATAAGGAAAACAAAGATTAAGACATCGCCCTAGAAACACATACACCTCTCACACACACTTTTGATGTGGTATGTTTACATTTTATTTCTTTGAGTAGATATTTGCTGCTTATGTCATCAGGCAGCAAGGAAAATCCCCCTGCCCTCATATGTGATAAACATGGACCCTTCCACAAGGAGAGGAAGCAATAGAGCTGTTGTGTTTGTCAGTTTCATTTATTTTGTTTGGAAAATACATATAGATGTTTGGGACAAGAACAATATAGTTCAGATCCATATTGGGGGTTCTTAAGCCAACTGCATATTATTTGTGTTCTATCTAGGTTGACTGTCTCCGGTTGGAAACACCAGCCCAGCTGCAGGGACAGCTGTCCTTGTTTCCCCAATACAGACACTCTTTTGGCAGATACCAGCATGCTGTCATTTCTTCCTTTTTCATTTTTTTGTTGAAACACCAAAAAGCAAAACCTGGAGATGACTGTTGCACCAGTCCATGACTATGGGCTGAGAAAACTATTGGCCAAAGTTACTGAGCAACTGTGAGATGAAAAAGAAGGCAGCAAGTACAGGCGGATGGGGCTGGATTACTCACCTTGATGTGCACCTAAGGCTGCCATTTCTCTTTTCTTTTGGATTTATATGCACACCACATGTGCATATAAATCCAAAAGACACGCATGCAACATACATGTAGGTTAGGCCTTTTCCCTCTACAGCCAGCATTGCTTTTAGGTTCCCCCACCTACATAGATAGCATTTATGCAATTTGAAGGAATAGGGTTGTAACAGTGTGAAAAAATAGCTGTTGGCTGCATGTGAGTGTATCAGAGGAGCCTCGGAAGGGACATGGAGGGGGAAAAAAATCAATGGTTGAAAAAAAAAGATGTACTTTTGCGAGATCCCGCAAAACTTTTTTCATTTAGGTCAATGTACTTCCGGAAACCACAACAATGGAGCGCACACACCCGTGGGAGAGGTTCATAGAATTTTATTTTGAGATTGGCCTCAAATATAAAGACATTAAATCAGTGATTGGTAGCAGGCACGGTTTTCACATAAGTGAGAGACATCTGAAGAGAATTATGAGGGGCCGTTTAGGAAATACAGTCATGCGCCACTTAACGTCCATTCGGGCAACGTCCGTTCGCATATACGTCCGTAGTCCCATAAGGTTATAATAAAGTTTATAATAAAGTTTAAAAATCCCGATCGCAGAACGGGACGTAGCGGACGTAACCGGACGTAGCGAAGGCAACGCTTCCCTCATGCAACACGTGTATCTCATGTGTCATGGAAATGAAGCAATTGCGCTGCCAGGCGTATAATGGTACAGTGTATTAATGTGTATTATGTTTAGTATTGTACAGTATTAACCAACTTAACCCATATTACAGTGTACTTTACCAGATAAATTGGAAATACAGTACGGTACTGTATGTTTTGCGGGATCTCGCAAAAGGTTTTTTTTTTCCAACCATCGATTTTTCCCCCTCCATGTCCCTTCTGGGGCTCTGTAGGATTATATCTGTTACGACGGAGGTTGTTGTGATGAGGTGAATGTAAGGTGCGTTTGCAATTCCAGAAAGGGCTGCATAAAGTGAACAAAAGCATAAAGAAGCAAAACAAATGTATAAAGAGCTAATCTGAGTATTTTGAAAAAAGTAAGGGCTAATTATCAAACCTAGAAAAAGCACTTTTTAGACACCTTTTTCTGTAGAGAAAATGGATGAAAAGCTTCATAACACACTGATTCCACAAAACAGGGACTCTTCAAAGGAGAGGTTAAAGGTGAATGTTAAAAAGTGTTTATGGTGTTTGTGTTTCTGGGGCTGTAGCCTTTTCCTTCAACTAACAGGAATGGCTTGGATTTGTGGGTGGAGCAAGATTTATTGAAAAACAATTTTAGCATCCAATTTTATTCCTTGAGACACTTTTAACGCTTTAAAGTTAGCATTTTATAAGTAGTTCCCCCAATGTATGAGCTACATAATTGGTCATCAGTGGTTTTTGAAAAGGGTGGGGGCAGAGGACAGATAGACCTTAGACCTTGGTATACTTGACAGTACCATTGAATGAAAAGGGTTGAAGGTACACCATGTTAAATATGTCCATTTGAAAACCATAAATTCTTATCAGTTCAAAATCAGTGCGGCAAACATTTCTCACTGCTCTCTGCATGTTAAAGATGCTTGTCTAGCCCTACTTAGTCAGCTAATGGTCTTTAGATAAAAAATAATAATCATTCTTTTCTGCATTTGTACTTCCTGTAATGGCTTTTATCAGGTAGAACAACTTGTATCAGAACACAAAAAATGTGGATAGATTCTAAACCAGTGTTTCAACAGGGTGCCTGTTGCATATTAAGCGAAAGAAAAAACATAAGAGAATTTTACAGCAAGGAAAGAGAGTACATAGGCAAAATGTGTCATCTGATGCCTGGCTTATCACTTGCTTCCAAACTTGAAATAAAGTTCCCATGTGACCCTCATTAATCATTGCTAGCAGGAGGAAATTATATTGGGCCTTATAAATTTTTTAATTATAATGCAGATTTTGTTTTCTTAGCAATCAGGATGATTAATTGTTCAGTACTGGTCATATTCCCCATGCCAATACTTTACTATACCCAGAGGCAGAAAAACTTGTGTTTTAGCAGTGTCAGCTGTTGAGGGTCCAGTTGGCAATCACCAGCATGGCACTCCTGAGTCCTGCTTTACACGACACAACAATGTCAAACTCACTAATGTCTCCTTCTCAAATGACAAAGGGGAAAAAAAAACAATCCAGAAGAAAATGAACATTTATGGTGAGATTAAATTCAAGCAATACTTGTTCTTTTTCTTCCGGAAAACTGAGAACAATACAATCTTAAATCGGTCTCTAAGAACAACTATTCAAGCAAGGTTCTTTGCCTGTCAAATCCATAAATAAATTTAGCAGACAACTTTCAATCACCAAATAATGTATAGCAGGATATGTTATAAATAAATAAAAATGTTAGATTTTATTGCAAGTCAATGTACACCTTGTTTTTGTCAAGGTGTTAGCCTATAAGTGTAGATAAACTGGTTAATGTTATATGATGTCAAATACACAACCCATTCTTACTAAATGTCCTAAAGGAAATTTCAGTTTAGAATGCCATATAGCTAGCTTATCATAGACCATACAGTAAACTGACATTCTCTAAAAGACTTTTAAAAAAGGGACTTCAAAACTGCAATTTGGCTATTCTTATGTAGTCCATTTTTTTAATTGTTTCCAATTTTTAGGTAAAAAAAGACAAAAGATAAATAAAAAATTAAAGTAACATATGCAGCCAAATTTGATCAAAACTGGGACTTACAAGATGGTGAATCTCTTACTCAGGATTCCATTACCCGGTATTTGCAGAATCAACACCCAGGCCTTTAAGCCTCATATGCAATTCAAAACACCATGTTTTATAGAAGAAAAAGTGCAATTTCAAGTGTTACAGGAACTGAATGATGTCAGTCTGCAAAAGAGTTACTGCCTTGTCAAAGCCGCATGCAGAAACCTTTCGGTACAAGAGGGGGTAAGGGCATGAAACTGAATCACATTTATCTGCTTAAATGCACACCCATGTTTTCATCCACACAACACATGCATTACATACAAAGCACAAGTCACATTGTTGGTAGCTGAATAGCCGTTCACGGAGACTACAGGTTACTGGTAAATATTGTTTTTTCCCCACTTGACAGCAGGTTATGCCAGTCTGTAAAATACTTCTTCCTCCTCTTCACTTCTGAATCTCATAATGTGAATCACCAATGGTGAATCAATGACAACTGACAGTCAGTGATCAAGTCATGAGGCTTTCTATGCACTTATGAAGTGCAAATTCAGTGTTTTTCCAATACGAGGCTGTGGTTGTTTTTGTCACATTGGGGTCCACTGCACATTGCAATAGTGTGATAAGTGAGGCCCATGGGACTTGGAGATGAATTCAGGAGTTCCACCCTATTACTCTGGCTTATTCAGGGTTTCCTCCTCATCCAGCTGCTCTGACCACTTCCCTCTCTCTCGTCATCCAGTCTGTAAGCTCGAACTGAAGAACATCTGCAGGCCACCTCAACTCACATGGGCAGAAGTTCAGGGGGACTTTCTCCATAGCAGTACTTTGCTTGTGGATTTCTGTAAGTGTTCTCATGTTGGACACTCTAGTATGGAAAAAGCAGAGAATATTAGAAAATTACTTGCAGACGTAAACTCATATTTTGTATAGTTCACTTTGCGAGCCAAAGCACAAATTAGACATGGTAATATTAAAAAATATATTTATGAGTTGAGACTTGTTTTGTTTCCAGTAGATAACAGTATGAAAAACTGTCCATTTCTGCTGTGTATAGAACATTCGCACACGCTGGTGTAACAGACCCTTCTCTGAGCCCTGCCCCCTGAATAGCACTTGTCCAATACTATCTTAGCAACGGTTACTACAGACAGACAAAACAAGTATTTACAGACATAACACTCACTGCTACCTAGCAAGTAGGTAAATGAGATTAAACACTATGGTAAAAGGGTGTTCCTGGGGTACATGTAACAGTGACTCCAGGTACCCAGAGAGGCTGTAGGACATTTTTCCATTTCCAAAACCCAAAGCAAAGTTGGAGAAATACTTTGGATTAAGCTCTGCTGCAGACTGCATTCACAGCTTAGATGCCTTTGCACATCAAGTCTAGTGCAAACCTAATGCAAGTCTAATGCAAATTTATGCAAGAGATGAAACTGTATGGATGTAAGGATGAAATCCTTTCAAGACTTCAGGATGTCTGTGGGAAAATTTGAAACACTTTTACTAATGGTAACACCACACATATCAGAGGACCTAATACGTTTGGTAGTGTGTTTACACTGAGCTATGCATTCCTAAAAATTTTCATGAACTGAAAATTAAGACCCACAGAC
The DNA here is from genome assembly GCA_019176425.1 of Megalops atlanticus. NCBI lineage: Eukaryota > Metazoa > Chordata > Actinopteri > Elopiformes > Megalopidae > Megalops > Megalops atlanticus. The sequence goes on along the minus strand of CM032878.1, from coordinate 17,804,777 downwards.
GCCCATTGTGGTAGATGGCCTGCTAGCTATTGTTGCTGTAGAATCTAATATATCCCTTATTACCCACAATGCTAAGTAGCTAGCTAACATATGTATTATTTACAATGGTGTTAAGAAACTACTGTATATAGTGGACTTGCATGTAGAAATTATAGCCAGCTAACGTTAGCTAAGACAGCCAACATTAGTTAACTGGCCTCCTTTGCTTTCAGCCACCAACGACCTTAAGCCAGCCAGGATAACTAAAATCGTCTGCATTTGCTCCAAGGTTAATTAAATACCATTGTAAGCAATACTTTAATTGTCTTTGTATTTATCTGTGATCATGTATAACAGCTGGCAAAACCAATAAGCAGTTGCAATCTGATGTGAAGTATGTAGGTAGCTAGCTACTTACTGTATTGATACCACCATTTAAACTTTATCATATGCAAATGTTAACTTCACTATAACTGTCCCAGTATTAACTTTTACTATTGTCAGCTTTAACAGATGTAGCTTGCAACTACATGAACATTGTGGTGACAAGAGATGAATCACAATGCTACATCAGCTATGTGGAGGGTACTTAGTTCTTTGGATTCAACTATACAGAACTAGGAATGTGGCTTATTCCCACTGAAGGGTCCAGGTGCATTTCAAGGTAACATCAATTATGAGGCCATTTCAATTTCTGCCCAGCTCTAGTTGAGGTAGGGCTGAAAGCCCTTAGCTCCAGGTACAGTTGGCTACCTGGTAACTGATATGACCATGGCATGGTTACACTGTGTTCAGGAGGAGGTTTTATGAAGCTGACAATTGAGGAGGCAGTCTGGCACAATGGCAAGTAAACAGTGATTTTATGCAAAGTGAACATTCCTCACAATGTCTGATTTCATTTTATTCACAGTGGGTAACTTCTGCATGTTTACTTGTTATTTAGCTATTAATGAATAAAAATATTGAAAGAACACGCCTGAACAGCTGAGACTGATGTCCTCTGCTTTGTAACTAACCTGAGAAGAGGTACGACACTTAGCCAAACACAGCTCGAAGTGGTCCTCCACTGCCGTGAATAGGTTCTGGAAGCCCTCCGCTGCTCTGTTGAGGAATCGCTCCAGCAGAGGTTGCTGGAGATACATAGAGAAACTTTCAGTGACTGCATTGCCCCATTTGAGGGACACTCACAAGGCATGCAAACAGGCTGAATGCCACAGCCCATGTTTATAAAAGAAGGATGGTTTCATTGCTGTGAGCACTCTCACAACCCATGAGTCTGCTAACGGAGCTGAAGTACAATACCTTGTCAGGCTGGAGACAGCAGGACACGCAATACTCATAGATACTGCAGCAGCCATTGATCAGGCAGCTTTTGCAGACGTATTGCCTCGAGCTTGGGGCGTTGACATTGCAGCAGCCATTCACCAACAGATCCTTCCTCTCACAAACATAACCTGAGCACCAGTGCAACAAATGGCTTAGATTCTGCACATCTTCAAAATTCTCTTCATCACCATCAAAGAATGTGCTGATTTCTTTAATACTACTAAAGACAAACACAATTTCAAAAATACGTCAATAATATCATCTGAGACAAGTCGCAAGATCAAACTATGCTACTTTCGTGACCACTATGTTTATGGTCATTTGATATCTCTACAACAAATTCCAAATCTCACCAATTTGTAAAATTTAAAAATGGCACACCACATGTCCTATATTATTCAGACAGTCTTTTACCACATGTGTTTCACATGTTGGTGTAATTTATTGACAATGTCCTTAATTCATCAATGAATAGTAATAAAAGCCCAAATGTGTCAAGAATGCTATAATCACGCTGGTCCCGGCGACATGACAGTGCTCACCAAGCTCATCTGTGAGAAGTGTTTTTCCCTGTATAGAGTTCCTGCACTGTGTTATCTGCCTGCTGCTGTTGCCAAGATTGAAGCGAACCCTCCATGCAATGCGGTGCTCAGGGTCCCTGGCCTGCAGCAAGGTCCGGTCGCGTATTGTCCTTTCCTCCTGCAAATGTTCAAGCAATTTCGCTGAATACATTTCGAATGCGTTTTGATTACGTAGAATTATAACTACAAACAGAAGGTTTAACTACCTGCTTCAGAGTGCTGGTAAGAAAGTATATCAAGGACAATCCAAAAACGACACCCAGGACCCAGCGTTTTCTTAGGAGTCTGCGTAACACCATGGAGACGCTGTTCTTGGGGATTTGCGCACCCGGATTACTAATCTTAATGAAAATAAATATTGCCACTAGAAATTATCCTGAAAAGTCGGCAGTCTAGCTATCCAGCTAAACACGCACATCTGACCAAAAGAACTTCTGCTAAAAGGTATCAAATACAGTTTGCTGGCTTGCCAATTTGTGATAACACACAAGTTATGACGTTCCCTGGTTACTTAGCTAGCAGGCTAATGGACAATGACAAGTTAACTGGCTGTCTGTCAAGTTGGTTGGCTACACACCAGAAAACGTTTTTAGCCACACAGAGAGCAACCTATCAAACTAGTTAGCCAGATAGCTAACCCATATCTTAAAAATAGCAAAGACTGGCATTAAAGCCGAACTAAAATTAAAGATATATCGCTAGGTACTAGCTAACATCAGTCGATTTGCTTTCACTCATTTAATCAAAGTGAAATGTCTGCTTAGTTGTCTAGTCTATCTTGCAAGGAAGTTCTCTGCGAAAAAACTTATTTATCGTTAGTTATCGCTGGCTAGGTAAGCAGGCTAACGTTATTCTACAGAGGTATAGATTACAAGCTACTACTCATTGACAAAGGTGAACGGAGAGATACAGAAGCTGGACTACCCACGTTTGCTACACAGTCAAACAGTCTAAAACGCAACTACGTGAACATCAGATAACTGCAATGTAAAACTAAAAAAGTGGTTTCTGTTTCCCCGTCCCGTGTATCACCTTCACCATCAAAACAAACAATTCAAGTAACACCCGGAAATAAAGCTTTGCAACAGCAAGTGATTGGTCAATGCATGTTGCAGTCGCACTTTCACACCGGAAAAAGAACTTCCTAGGCCAGCTAGCTTGCAAACCAGACAAGTTGTGAAGATAATAATTGCTGGATAGCTAGCAATGGAATGAAAACCAATCGCTAGCATGCTAGCGAATAAATAGACAAGTAACTTTACGACATGATCCGGGTAAGCAGCGAAGTAGCAAGCAGTTTGCTCGAATTGTCTTAAACTTTGACTTAATTTGTTCAGGGGGCGATTTCATTTCTGATTTCAACGGCTAGTTAGCTAGCTAGTGATGATATCGACACGATAGGCCGCCAGCTAACGTTAGCTTGCAACGTCAACAAGGCCAGATTGTTGCAAGCCGGAGTGTTCGCTAGCTGCCCGTGTGAAGGGGAGATAAGCATTTGGAACGGAACAAAACGCACAACCGCACAACGAAAAAGGATGCCTTAGCGTTACGTAGCTATATCATGTTAACTTAGAATTTTAAAACGTTATGTAGCTGATTAGCCAGGTCTGCAGTGGCTGCTTCACATGTCAGTTGTTTTCAGGTACCAGGTTGCATTTTTATGTGTATGACATGTTGCAATCCCTGCTTGCCTGTCTCCACAGCCTTGAATCACACGGGGATGAGTTGGATGCCATGCAGAGGAGACACAGTAGCAACACTGATGGCATGCCCCCCGAAAGGTTTGATGGAAATCGTTTTAAGCCTTCTGAAAACATGTATTGGTTCAGTTCTGAAGATCCACCATCCTGCAGGTTGTAGAACTGCTGTTCAATCAGGAGTTCAAATTGGAGGGGGATGGTTAAATATGAGACTACACCGAGGCTAGACTGTATCCAGTCAATGACTGACTAAAAGGTGGATGACAAATTTGGGAAAATCGAAGCACTTAGTAGCCACGTCTAATTTCTTGTAAGTTTGGAACTTCTTATCTGCCTGTCAGCATGGTACAATCATGTGTTGAGAAAGTGGTTTTTGTGTGATAAAATTAAGAATGTCTCTGTTCACCTCAGTTGAGGACTATGGCTGGGCCAAAAAAGAAAGCACTTGTTATCTTGATCAAAGACAATTTCATTACTAAAAGGCATCTTTAAGACCATCTCAGCCATGCTGTAAATTACATTTAAAATGATGTTACTCTGAGAGGTGATTCCACTCTTTGTCACTGTAGGAGCAGGAGCCAAACTCTGGGATCAGAGAGCAGTTTGGATGAAGGTGGAGTCTTTGACTGCCTAAAGCCCGAGTCCCCCTCCCCACAGCAGATATTCTCTGGCCTGGTGGGTGTTCCCTCGGGAAACGTGGCTTCTGCCCCTTTCCAGGCGGCTGGATTGGTCCTTGGCTCACCCCCTGAGGTGTTCATCCAGATGACTGCCTCCTCCAGAGAGGAGGGGCCCCACTGCCCTGAGAGCGCCCCCTACCTCCCACGCCCACCCCAACACCATCACCACCACTACCACCAACCCCCCCAGCACCGGTCCTCCTTGCTGCACGCGGCCACCTCCGATCGTCATGGTAATGGCGACGAGGGGGCAGAAGACCCCTCCACACCTGCACCCGCCCTTTCTGAGCTTCGAGCTGTCATTTCCTGGCTACAGAAGGGGTTTCCCTTCATTCTCATCCTCCTTGCCAAGGTCTGCTTCCAGCATAAGCTGGGTAAGACATCCACCAAGCATAGAATGGACTAAATATGAAAGTAGGGTACTTTCAGAAAAAACATATTGATGGATCCTAATTTTTCACTTGTCTCTGGCAGGGATTGCAGTGTGCATCGGGCTGGCCAGCACATTCGCTTTTGCCAATTCAACTTTCAAACACCAGGTGACATTGCGGGTAAGATAGGCTGCTTCTCTTTCATATGACCCTGTGGACCTCCAGTAGCAGTAGTAGTGTTTTAGGATGTGAATTGATTACATATATATTTGATGGCAGGTTACACCTTGCTTCATCAACATTGACACAAATAATATACTCTCTAATGCTGTTTTTGTTTGTACCAGGAAAAGAGATCTGTGTTTGTCACCCTCTGGATCCTGATTTTCCTTGCTGGGAACACTGTGTATATCTACTACACATTTAGTACAGAGGAATTGCACAACAGGTAGGGCAAAGGAAAACCTTTCAACTGTGACATGGATGTCTTCCACACAGTATCAAGAGCCAGTATCAACAGCACTCTTACAAGCCACACATATATTTTCCATATATCAGGCAGCTGCAGTATTACTTTTTGTTGCTTTAATAAATTAATTCACTTGACATTTGGCAAAAACGCACATTACATCTCACAAAGTTAATCAGCACATGGCAGATGTCTTGTCCCTTGTTTATATAGCTATCCTGTTTTTATTTTGAGTTTTTTTGCTTATTCGTTTACCACATTTTTCAGCAGTGTACTTTTCATTTCCTGTAGGAGTCTGTTGCCTCATTCTGTCTGCTTGTCCCGTGAGTATTTATTTCTGTATTATTTTACCATTTTTCACCAGTTTGATTTTGACTTGCTTTAATTTGTATGAGTTTGGTCGCATTACTCCTACTTTGTGTTTTGCAGAGGGACTATTTGTTACACTGCTAACTAAGCACTGAGGACAATGTAAATGCTTGCGACAGCAAGCCTTTGTCAAACTGCGTTAATGGGTTGTACAGGATTTATCCTCAATGTTTTTTGTTCCCCACAGCCTTATCTTTGCGAAGCCCAACATCGACACCTTTGATTTCTTCGATTTGATCTGGGCCGTGGGGATCACCGACTTTGTTCTGAAGTACTTCACTATAGGTCTGAAGTGTTTTGTGCTGTTTCTGCCAAAAATCCTCCTGGCTTTCAAATCCAGGGTAGGTCACATTCCCTCTGTCGAAGAATGCATGAGTGAGCTTGATAGACTACAAATTTGTTTAGTAGTTGCCATTAAGTGTAAGGCAAGACTGGACAGCTCCGGTCCTCAAGAGTGGGAGAGCCTGCTATATTTTATGCCTCCTCATTTCTTAACTGTAAAAGTGAAATTATTATTTGGCTAGTAAGTCAACTCACCTACTGTACTAGGCATAAATAAGTTGCTAAGTTGAAGGTAACTCCGAAACCTGCAGGAATGTGCACCTCTCCAGGAGCGTGAATTGTACACTGCTGATAAGGCAGCCATCACTGTGATGGGATAATAGACTTTTACTTATTAAGAAAGAAAGTGTTCAATGCTTTGAGACATGAAGGAGGTGGAAATACACTCCACACTCTGTGTTTGAGAACTTCTCATAAAGGTTCAATGATGTTTTGATCTGGTGATTGGGCAGGCCATGGAAGGTGTTTGACTTCATCCTGGTGTTCATTCAACCTCTCTTGAATCTGTTTAGCAGTGTGCATGGGTGTTATCTGCTTGGAATATGGGAACATCTTGAAGAAACACTGTTTGCCCAGAATGGCTTCATATCCCTTGGCAAGGATATATCTATCTATCTATATACATAGATATATCTATCTATCTATTATATATATATATATATATATCTACCTTTATATGTATATATATATATATACACACACACACACACACACACACACACACACACACACACATATATATATATATATATATATATTATATATTTAAAAGGTTAGATATATAATGTCACATAGTACATAATCTCTGATATTAAGTCAGATTTCTAGTGTGCACAATTGAAATATTGAGCATATTCAGCAGTAGAGTGCGAGTAGGTAGGTGCTGGGTTGGACCATTGTGGCACCCCGGGTCCTCTGTCTGTCTCCTTTTTCCAGTTATGGTTCAGCTCGTGTGTCGAGGTCAGCGGGTGCACTGTGGCACTGATAAACAGGCCAATCGGTGGAGGCGGCTGCCGCTGCCACTGAGCTCATTTCCCCAGGGAGCGGGGTGAAGTCACCGCTCCCTGGAAGAACCATTAATGCCGCTCCCGTCAGCTGGGGACGGCCCCGCTCGGCCACCACGCCTGCCCCCAACCCACGTCCTGAACCGGGCCCAGGTGGCGCACTTTCAGCGGATGAAGTCATGGCTTCACAGCGAAGCATCCTGCCTCACGGCTGCTCCAGTGCATTTTCTGAAAAGGCATAATGGAGAAGGTCTGAAGCACAGCTCTTAACGGCATATGCAACAGGCTGAAGATCATCAGTTGCTTAACTAGATCATCAGTATATGCCATACAGTGCTTCTTCTCTGGTGCCAGTTCACAAAGTGCTGTGCCTTAATTACTCTTTTAAAGCAGCGTTGTGCTCCACTCATTCTGTGCTGTGCCAACGCGGCGGGCCCTCCTGGGACGCTCACAGGCACGTTCTGTTAGATGGATGTCCTCAAGGAACAGAAATTAATGAAAACATGCTCTGCGGATCTGGAACGATTGCAGGCCTATCCCCAGCCACCGGTTGATTGTGAATTGGAGGTAAAAGGGTCAGAGACGCTAATGAAGAAATGATCCGGTGGAGCCCCACTCAGTACACAGGCAACTTTGTCTTTGGCTAAAGTCCAGATTTAGTTTGCGGAACCGTGGGTGGAAATGGAGATGTTGCTAAAGGGACAAAAGGAAAGATAAATTGCCTGCTTGCAGAGGTCTGCACCCCTGTCTCATTGTTAGCTGGGCTCCCGGGGAGGGTGATTAATCCTTGTCAGGTAATGTGCACGAATCCATTATGCACAATAAGATATCAGGGGGGCGTAGAGAATGAAGAGATTCTCATTTTGTTTTCCCCCATCATCCTCCAAGATGGCAGTGTCCATCTGCCTCCCTTCTCCCTGAAATGAGCCCCGATCCTAACCCTTCTGGGTGGCACTATATGGAGCCCTCTATGGGAAAGAAGAGCGGCCCCTTAAAATATGACGACCTACCCTATGGGCTGGTGCTGTCGCCAAGTTGCGCGGGTAGCAGGTGGAGAGAAGGCTTTGCCAGTTTCCTCGCAGTGTGGGTAAATTGCCTCCAACATGGTGAAGCTGTGAAGCGTTGGACCACAGCCACACCATGCTGGAACTGGCAATTGTTAGATCTTCGAAGCAGAGAAGCCTTTGGCTACTGAGCAGTTGCTTGGAAGGGGGGTGGCAAAGAAGAGAGCCAGGTGCTGTTTCTCAGTTGTGTTGAGGGCTCTGCAATCAGTGGTCCACTGGATGTGGGCAAAGTGGTTAAAACAGGGGCACATCGCTTCTACAAGGGCTCACAATTGGTGTTGCACTTGCACAAAATGAGCTCTTGAGTTTTGAAAATCTTGATATGTTATGCCCTGCCTTTAATTTGCTCTTTCACATCCATAATTGAGTCTTATAGTGCAAAACTTCTCATAGTACGTCTTATAACAACTGTGTCCAGAAACAAGATGTGCAGATTAACTGATCTTAAAATTATCTAAATGGCTAACCTCACGCTCTTTGCCTTCCCTCAGTCTGTTCAGATGACATAAGCATCCGTGGTGTGGCACAGGTTGCGTGCAGACTATCTGTGGGTGACACAGACACATTGAGCACTTGCATCAGCCTCCAAGACACAAGGGTTGACTTGAGGCATGAAAGTATCTGTTTTAGAAGGAAGGAGTTCCCCTTTAAACAAGCTGCCATTTCTTTTCTTTAAGTTTGCAACTTTTAAAGCCTGACTGTAATTCATTCCTGTGTCATGACAGTTTTGCATAGCAGATGGAGCTGTGGATTTGTGTTTGACCAATGAAACCGAGGCCTTGTCTTTGTGGGTCGTGATCCGGATGCCACCTCTTTCCTTGTCCCTGTTCCCAGGGGAAGTTGTACCTGGTGATTGAGGAGCTGAGCCAGCTGTTCCGAGCATTGGTGCCCATCCAGCTGTGGTACAGGTACATCATGGGGGAGGACCCATCCAGCAGCTATCTCCTGGGGGCTGTGCTGATCATAATCTACAGCCTATGCAAGGTAACGCACCTGCATTGACAAAGACCTCAGGCCTGTCTCTTAGTAGTGTTGCTTCTCAAGATTAGCACTATTTATTCTCTCAGCAAAGCCCTCTGACAAGGTGACTAAAAGATATATTGCTTTAATTATGGAAGCAAACTTAGAATATTGCTGGAGTGACTATTACTTGTATCACAAAAATATAGCAATAGTGGTTCAGGTTAAAAACAAGCTGAAGCAATTCAACTTCCCTACTAAACTCTTGTATTGAATGAACTCCAAATAATCAGAAAGCTGGGGAAATTAAATGCTGCTTTAGGGGCCTGTGATGAGAGACTGGCCAGTTCTTATATTGGAAGGCAGTTTATTTCACCACAAATGAGCTACAGTAGAAGGAAACTGCAACCTAGAAATGGGACAACGAAGAGACGGAGGCGATTGCCTGTGATTAAAGCTGAACTGATAAGAAAAGATTCAGCACTGGGAGAAATGGTAGATTTATAGATAAAGCAGAACTGTTGACACAGCAGCGGTCTTGAGTAGGTAGTCCAAAAGGACTCTTAGTAACAAACAAACTCTTATAGAGGAGTTTATCGTAATGGGTCTTAAAGGAAATGGGTCATATCAAGAACATCACATATGACGAAAGCTCTTGGACCTGAGACAATATGTTTTCATGCTGACTTCGGTCTGCTTCAAGTAGACACTGTTGTAGTGGTACAGCAAGCATGAGCAAGGGGTCTGAAGAGAATATAAGCATTGTCTATGAAAGGAAAAGAAATTGAAGCAATAAAGAGACAAGTCCAGATTAAGAATATATAGAAGTATAGAATATAAAGGTCATAGAACTTAAAAAACAAGGGCTGGAGGCACATGAATCATTATTAAATAATTATGCAAGAAATAACCAAAGCTTGGACAAAGAAATGGTGTATGTTGCCACAGACATCTGAGGTGGCAAGTGCTCATTGTAGAAATATGAGACAAGGACAGGGTGGTGGCAAGTGTGACCTGTTGCCTTTGAGCATAATGGAAGGGAATGATAATGTTGGACACGTTGATGAAGGGGTGTGAAGGGGCCAGAAGACAAAACAAGGCAAACTTGAAAGCAATTATTGAGTAATACCAGTCTTGATGTGACATTAATGTGCCCTGCTAAGCATTTTGAGTGGAATGATTGCAAACAAAATACTGCATACAGTGTATGTTCTTTCCTTGCAGTCCTTTGACATTTGTGGAAGAATAGCAGCAATACGGAAAGCCTTGGCAATTCTGTGCAGTTCCCAGGTGAGAGACATTGTATTTTACTGTAGTCCTTGCTACTAATGGCGTGCTCACACTATGTGACATTCGCTGTAGTAGCATCTTAGATTTATTTAAATTACACAGAAAATCTGAATTAGTTTTGACAAGTAATTGAGAGGTTGGATCTCATTAGTTTTTGTCATCCACAGTTAAGTGCACAAATTCTCATTTATAGACTATGATCATTTCACCTGTAAGTTTTAGATCATAAATTTTCATAAATTAAGGTGTCCAATGTGTAGAGGCTTTAATATAAACCAGTGGAGACAACAGTCTGTCTTGAGAGTGTAGGTGTAGAGAAAGAGAGCTGGCATTCTAAAGGCAATATGCGACATTACTCATTAACCAAAGGGGAAGTCAGTGTCAGTGAACCCCAGAAGCCTCTATGAGATTACTATGAGATGGCAGCTTCACTGCCCCACCTCCCATCTGCCCAAGGCAGGTCAGCCTTGACTCTAAGGGATGACTAAGGGATATCTGACCACCTGTGGCTCATTTCAGAGAAGACTAGCATTGACTAACTTTCACATCATGCATTATTAATGGGAATGCATTTAATACTCATCAGAACAGAAAACAAATGTTTAAATGACCAAAAGCCATTATGATATAAATCAAAGAAAATATAATGATGACAATAAAGGAGGCATTCTGTTCAGTGAGTGCAGCCCCAAAAAGACTGAATAAAATTATTATAACTGACATCATTGTGGGAGTAGTAATGTCAGGAATAAATTCAACAAATTGCATAGCCCAGCCCAGGTATGAGGGTAAGCTTTTATGTTGGATGCATCCGCTCTGATAATTCCAGGCCTAACTAGTTATAATAAATTGATGGCTCAACATGTGTACTTGTGTAGTGATGCATAGGAAATCAGGTTGTATGACCTGTCAAATGTACGGTTATGAAATGTCTGAGGTGAAAAATCTGGCGTGCAAAAAAACCATTGTTTCTGGTGACCTATGACTGGATTATCAGTTCCCGCTTTCCTCATGATCTTAAAATTGTATATTGTATAGCATAGCATATACAAATAGCATTGTGGTAAGGTCACAGATTGGCTAAGATTGCATTTTGTAAGCCTGCCTTGAATCATGTCAGTATCTTGGCAGGTCATTGCACACACTGCAGACTATCACTCTTCACATTTTTGTTTTAACTAAAATAATGAAAGGACCAGACAAATGTGCTTCCAACCAGAGTTTAACCTTTGACAATATACTCAAGCTCTCTGGCCAACTTCTTTGGTCTGCTTTTGCCACATATACAGTAGATGATATGGAATTTTCCTGTAGAATTGCTCCTTTTATATACCTCACTGAACAGCAGTGCTGGATTGCAGTAGTGTATGTTTTCATGCTGCTGTCTGTCTGTCAGAATTATGGCATGAGGGCCAGCAGCCAACAGTGCAGCGAGGCAGGAGATGTGTGTGCCATTTGCCAAGCGGAGTTCCGAGACCCGGTGGCTCTGCTGTGTCAGGTAAGAACCACTGAACCTTGGACAGAAGTGGCCACATCACGTAACACGTGGTTTGCAGTCAAGCCCTTTCCTCTTTGAAAACGGAAACTGCTCTGTGTGGTCAGTTTTACAGCCCTCTCAAAACAATATTCTCATAACTGGGGGGAAGCTGGATTGCTTCAATCAGTACAATGATTTGTTGAATCAGGGGGTTAAGTACTGGTGTAGAGCCACAAAGCTGCACACACTAGCAGTGTGTGTAGCACTAGCCTAAGGCATAATCTCTTTGGCCAGCCAATCAGTAGCCCTGAGAAGATATGTGAAGATATGCTCCTACATGTCTCTGACAGCATGTCTTCTGCGAGGAATGCCTGTGCCTGTGGTTTGACCGAGAGCGGACGTGTCCCCTGTGCCGTTCAGCAGTTATAGAAACACTGCGCTGCTGGAAGGATGGCACCACCTCCGCCCACTTCCAGATCTACTAGCTTCCAAGACTGACGGGCATCACCCAGAAATAGTGCCATCACCATGGGTGTGGAGTGAGGATCCAGCCATCGTAATGTGCTGTATGCTGTTGCATTGTAGATACACAAGCTTCTCTGTTCTGTTAACCCTTGTTTATGCATTGTCACCACTTTGTCTAGACTTTTGGCTTCATCCATGTATGTGCATTAGCCTGAAATTTATAGTATGCAACCTGCAGTATTTATTGTGGTCTAATACATTCTGCCATGTACTAAGAGAGAAATCAATCAGAGGGCTCCCTCTGGTGCTGATTGGGTTGAATGACATGTCTATCAATTGCCGGCATTCAGGTATTTCTCAACTTGTTGAAAAAAGGCCAGTACCTATTTAGATTAAAGTAATTTTTGAATATTTTTGTGAACAATGTCATTTCTGCTTAGGGACTTATATTATGTTGTCACGCATGCTGTACAGTATTTTATATTAATTTGCAGTGTTTTTTCCTCAAGCAGTGAACCGTAATTAAAAGAAAATGGAAAGGATTCACCTGTGAGTATGTAAGATCATGTTATTTGTTGCTTAATAACACTCAGAAATGATTTTATATGGAAAGTTTTATTTTTCTAAAACAGTTACAGATCTCACAAGATAAATATTCTAGTAGCATCTTAAGTATAGCACATTTATAAAAACACAATTTCATAACTGCAATGAAAACCACAATTCTGCAATGATACAAAAACATCATAGCTTATGTAAATATCAGTAACATGCCCTTCACTGAGTGATTCTTGTATAATTTAATGAAAACCAGCTATGGTAACACTGCTACAAAAGTTGAGCTCAATGGCCCTGTACAAAAGTTCTAGAAAATAGAACTGTATGTATAATTATTTCAGTCTTCACAAGCAATTGCCAAGCAACAGTGTTTGCATTTGACACATTACCCTGTCTACATAACATTTCAGTTGTATTAAACAGCATAGTAAAAAATCAACACATGTTCTACTATAAGGGATAATTCACTGCTTCATTTTCCAAGAACCAGTATTGTGGGGCATGTTCTATTACAGTAGCTTATTTCACAATGTACAGTGCAAAATGAAGAGGAAAGAACATTCTTATAAAAGTGATCCCTTATACTGAGGAAGTTCTTGTTTATCAGTTAAAGCACTTATAAATAAGTTTTTTGCTTAGTAAAAGTAATTAGTTTGTTGTGTAACCTCCCATCAAACTCAATTATAGGCTCATGGTAAGCCAGAATCCTGTAGCGATATTAGTAAGTTTTTCCCTTCGGCAACCATCAGGGGACAGTGACATCAACTTACTATTTTTGTTGTTGCCGATGTGACACAGGTAGCTTGAAGTGATCTTCACGTCAATTTATTCAGCGCACCGCGATATACCGAACAACATACCTATCTTGAAACACGTTATGTTGCAGGACAAAATATTTTATCGACGTTGCACACCTGTATGAAAGAAATGACAGTCGAGGCACGAAGTAATGAAAAGTGTCTCGACCCAGAATGTTGTTACTGTATTGCAAATGAAATACATAATGCACACGAATGTAGTTAGGATGACAGTTAACAGTCAAATGCAGTTCTGAAGGTTTTACATGTCTATACCAGTCTGCATTTGGACGGATCAATGCCTCTGACACTAATGACCGGTCTCACCGATTTGAGGACATGAAAAATATGTCCGTAAAGTGTAGACAGTTGTGTAAGGTTTCCAAGTGGCTTTGCTCTAAATGCGGTCCTTGCTGGCATATGTTTCCTCAGTGCAAATATTCTTTCAGTTGTCCATTCTCCTTCTACGTTCTTGATCAGCATCCTGAAGGCACCATCTACAGTAAATAAACATATTTTACGTTACTCATCCTTTGATTCTACGACCTGCCGCGCCAGCCTCTTGATTTTGAGGCTGATTCACCTACATGGAAATGCTTTACAATACTTACGATGAAACAAAATCAATAGCACCAATAACGGCATGGTGGTGTGTTTAGATGTTATTAAATAATTTGGAAATCTCTGAAGGATGACATGAGCCGTGCATGTACCTGTCCCAGGTGATGAAATACGGATTACTCATAATTACCTCATCACCTCACCTCCGAAGCTTACCTGTTGCTGGTTTCGCTGCTGCAAAGGAAATTACGCCTACAGGTGTCGCTTTCTGACAAGGAGCAAGAAGGCGCTGATCTGTATTGCTGTGCATACGGTGTAAAAGCCTTGAATTAAGACTTTTCTGTTCCTCGGCGTGCTCTTACTGGAGCCCCGGTCCCCAACTGCCCTGTTTTTTTCCAACTGGTCGCCAATCCATCTCAGACGTGAGGCAAGCACCTGTACTCCGGAGCACGGCTCGGAACCCTGGGCACTGATGGAGTCGCCTGCTGGAGGCAAAGTCTGGTCTATTGGTAGACAACACATTTTTGTAAAAAATATATGTTTTATCCCTTTTCTACCCTCTCACACTCTGTGCGGAAAGCGATCCCCTTAGCTGTCTGGATCAAATCTTCACTGTGTTTGTTTCTCTCTGCTGTATTATTTATTAAAGTGTCACATGATGTGGGGTTTACATCATCTTTTCCCAAAAGAGAAAGGTAATCATTAACTCTTAAAGCGCTCGCCTTGTCTGACGAACCTTTGTCATTCTGATACAGGTGGAGGGAGGGGGAATCAAGAAATACTTGGTAGCCTACATTTCAAATGCAAAGGAATATAGCTACCACAGACACATTAACGTTACTTATTGTAAGATTATGCATAACACCCTTTGTACGATCTAGGCTAATTGCGTATAATGTCATCTTAGTGTGGACCGTCATTAAAATATCCACGCCAGTGATGATAACAGTGATAACGACGATGATGGATATAAATACTTTGTATATAAAAATGTAAAATTTTTACATTGACTTATGAAGACAGACAATTAAATTGGATAATTCGTGTTTCTTTCTACAAACATAACGGTGCGTACAGTTTTATGACCAAAGGTAACAAGCGGGTATGATAGCGACCAGGTTTTGACACAGTGGAACAAAGTTTGATTTGGCAAACTGTTCCAGTCGGACTGTTTTGGTAGCCGGTGCTCAGTCCTTTCCGTCAGTGGAAAGAGGCAGCTAAAATGAAAGAGCCTTAAGTAAATAAGATGGACTTTAAAAATGAACATGGAAAAAGATGAATTACATGCGTTTAGAGAGCGTTGGAAGCAAGAACTAGAGGCAAAAACCAGAATCAACCACAGTGCATCCAAAAACATCGATAATGTTTTTGATAGTAAGTCAAAAAACGAGGAAACCAAAAATCGGTACTTTGACAACCGAAGTGAACCTGTACCAGCAGGAAAACATGATAGTTATGAAACAGAGTACCAGGAAACCGGTAGTTTTCAAGACGAACGCAGTCGGAGGGAAACTGGATGGAACGCTTTGGGTGGGAGAAGATTGGGTAAACCTGCAAGTGAAAGGAACGAAAAAGACCAAACGAACTACATATCAATTGCGGAGGGTCTTTTGGATGGAAGGACCAGTCCACTGCGAGAGAGGATTCAGGTGGAGAGGACGCGAAGGAAGAGGCAGTTTGACGTTGAAACACATTCGTGTCATGGAAGCTCAACGCAACAACCACAGTGCAAAGTGACCAGAAATGATACATTAGTGGAACAATTAATTGAAGACTTGGTAAGATGATGGTGATGATGATGAATATCTACATTGGATACTTAACCAGTTGCACAAGTGGCCGTACTTTAACGCACAATTCTTTGCCTGTCTTTTGCAGAATGAAATCAATGAAATTCCTTTCTTTGACATGGAACTGCCTTATGAGTTGGCATTAAAGATATTCCAGTACCTCAGCCGGACAGAACTTGGGAGGTGTGCTCAGGTAAACCGATCACATTGCAGCAGGGAAAGCAAATCACCCATCAGTGTGTAGATGGGGGACTAGCTGCTCCCACCTGTTGGGTGACAGATTACTTGTTGGTCAATAATGTTAACTCTGAGCTCAGCATCCTCACTGCTGCTGTCACAGGTAAGCAAATCTTGGAAGGCTCTGGCTGAAGACGAGCTCCTGTGGTACAGACTGTGCTTGAAGGAGGGTTACCATCGTGAGGCAAGTATCTGTGACTCCCCCTGCTGGAAGGGAACTCTTCGAGACTGCAGGCAGATTGAGGGCACACTACGATACAACTGGAAGGTATGACAACCCTCACAAATCCACAAATAGCAGTTTCATTGTGGTGGAATCTGATGTCCTCCACCACCTGCAAAGAAATGTGAGGATTGGACAAAAGACTTGTCTTTTGGTGTTGACTGCTTTTGGTGTCTGCTCTTTGCTCTTTGTTTAAACTGTAGAATCGTATTGGAGCCATCAGCCACCTACAATATGAGCTGGGGAAGGTGTTGTGTGATGTTAGTTCCTGTGAAGGCCTTGTCATCGCTGGGTAAGACATATTGTCTCATGTGGAAGCAATGGTGTGTGAATAAAACTGAAAACATTGATGGGACACTGCCATAGAAAAACCTATCATCAATGTCATTCAGACATACCCATTATGTATTGGGCAACAATAATTCCTCGACCAAGTGGAAACAAATGTCCAGTGCAGCAATGTGGACGCTGTGCTGTTCATTTATCAGACAGGACGTTAAACCATGTGGCTGGTTCTGTGAAGACAAGCATTCCATTTCAACTAATTTATAGTATGACACAATCAGGATAAATGCACAGTTTATGTGGTTACATCAAACACAATTTTATGCTGTTACATCAAACAGTTTGTCAGATGCAACTGTGACTTGCAGACTGTCAGCTCCCTGTATTTGTTATAGTTACACACTTACTTGATATGCAGTCATTTGAACCCCTTTTGCTTTACATAATCTTGTTAGTGTGTGTTCATGCCCTGGGCAAGTGCATAGCTTCACATCTGCTCAAAGCATATGAAAATACACAAACATACAGTGACTACCTGTGGAAAGGAGAATATAAAAAAACTTTGCATGTGGTGTTTGCTGTATTTCTGTTAGCTTGTTAACATTTAATAAGGTCACACTACTGAGTATTGCATCCTGTGTATACAATGCTTTTCACATATCCTCCTTTGAAGGACCACCTTTGTATTCACATTTAAAAGCTCACAGAATATTTCTTGGATTGGGAATGGTTAATGGAAGTAGAAACTTGTGCCAGTAACCTCCTTGTCTCTGTCTGATAAAGCTTCATTACTGTCACTAATACACACCAGCTGCTCTTCAGAATTGGCTAAATTTATTTTTGTACGTGTACAACTATACCTTTTCACTTTGAGTGATTTGAATTCATTAAGAAACAAGGGGGACATACAAATGATGAGAAATATTGTCTCCCTACAAAGGAAATGTAAAAGCTACCAGGGAGACTATAATCACTTTAAAAATGTATATTTTGTAAATAAGCTGGCTTGAAATGTGTACACTGCATCTTGCAGAATACACTGTGTTCTTTCATTGAACGATTGCTGATGCATTGCTGTATAGAGGAACAGAGGAATCCACAGTTAATCAAAATGAATGTCTTTAAATTCAGAGAGTTCCAGCAAATATAGAACTTGTGCACTCAGTAACATAACATTAGACTACAAGCAAGATATAATTACTCAATTTTTTATTTATTTCAGTAATTGGAAGTGCTCCGATAATGGTCTGAATGACTCAATTTATTCCCTTTTCTCAAATGCACCTACAGTGGATTTTTTTGGGCGTGCAGTAGTAGTAGTAGTTCCAATGGTTGTTAATTTATTTTAAATTGATATTTATGTTAAAATGGGTAACATTGGGTATGCCATGAGTTGCTGGGGAAAATTAAATCAAGAACAGTGTTATTCTCCTAGTTATTGATTGTGAGTGAGGTAACCTATTCCAACCTCCCCCCAACCCAAATGTGTGGGTGTGTGAAGGACCAGACACAAAAACAAGCCTCAGAACTGCTCCATCAAGCTTTAGAGCTCTGGGGACCACCCTGATTAAATTCTCATTTGTCAGCCCCACAAATCAGGCCAGCAAATTTGCTGGGCTTCGTTAGTGAGCAGAGAGGACATCACCAAGGCACGTGCCTATGAATTTGTGGACCCCATCATCTGTTTTGTGTAATAAGCTTAACTGGTGGCATTAATCTTCATGCTGGGGCCTTCAAATCAGAGCCCAGATTGGAGAAACTGTCCAAGTTGTGCTGTGTGAAACTTTTATACAAATGGCTTATTTATGCTTGACATTTTTTTTAATCTGGAAAAAAATTAGGTGACAAACTCAGGGAGGTGTGTTTGCAGGATTTAGGCAAACATTTTGAGATGATGGCGGTAAGGCGAGAACATGGCACCAATGTGAAATAGTATCACTGGAGGGTAATTTATCAAGCTTTTGTGAGGCGTGTAAATTTTGCTGAAAAGGTGGTGGTGCGCCCTAATAAGTTCATAAGATATGAAGTTGCCAGATATAATAGGAATTTCACATATTAATTATGAAATTAGTGTGGACTGTAGGTGCTTGACAAATGCAAATGTAATTTTGTCTGTATATAGGGATTCAAAATATTGTAAATGGGGCCCACAGAGTAAATAGAGATTGGGCAAAGTGAGTTGGAAATCTCTGTCTCTCTTTTGGCGTTTTATCATTCTCACTCTGTGGCACTTTGCTGTTTTTTTGCAGTTTTACAAGAAAGATGAACAGCTTATACAAATTGCTATCTTTACTTCCACACTACGTTAAGTGGCCATTCTTCTGTGGCTGTGGATCGACCCTCATTGCTTGTGAAACCCAACATTTTAACAGGCTTCGACTGGCATTTAAAGATGGTTTGATGTCCACTTGTTGTCCAAGTGAAACATACACAGTGTTGAACCTTCACAAATTTTACAACAAATGAGGAGATTATTAATGTTAAGTGATCAAATGCTATAAATGGAATAATGACATGAAAGACATGAAATGCAACAAGTTTCCTGAGCAAGTTCCTGATTTCCTGAGCTTCTATAGAGAAATTAATATGTACATTTCTCTTCTAGCACCTAGACCGTGTTGTGATGATGAATGTACTTTGGTAGTGTATTAGTCATGAAGATGATTTTAGATAACATGGCCTAACTGCTATGGCAGATGATTTCCCTAGAGTACAAACACAACAGATAATACCCTTATTCAATGAATAATGCATTTTTGAAAGCTGGACAGAAGTGGCTGCAGTGTCGTGCCTTACAGTTAATTTAAACTAAATTTAAAAATCAAGGTATGGTATTACCCCACCAAGAGTTAGTTGTACTTCTCAGTTGGTAAAACTGTTTTCATTATATTAGGTATTTATCTAATTTTGCAATAGAGACAAAATCTTGCAGTGTGTGTGGCAAATATTGCAAGGGCGCAGATAGGAAATTAAACTGTGGTAACTAAGATACAAGCAGAAAGTTTTGTCACGGTGCTAGGAAATAGCTTGCCAGCCCTAAGAGCCCTCAAGACACCTGGGTAGGGTTCGCGGCTCTTTCGCGTGCTGACATACTGTGCTTCAGAAACCACGGTGGCAGCGGCGGTCTTGTTTGTGCCGCAAAAGGCTCTGTGGAGGCAACGGCGAGGAGGGTGCGTAACAAAGGGGTGCAGCTGGCAGCCCCCCACTTCCTGCTCCCTCCAGCAGCCCAGCGCCGCTCTTGAGCCCGGTCCAGAGAGGCGTCTCTCAGAGCACGAGGCAGCTGGCACTGAGGCACCCGGTCTGAGGCAAGCTGTGTGGGACTCAGCTGTGAGCCGGGCCCCGTAAAAGCTTTTACGGGCTGTGCTTGAAAACGCACATGCACGGCGCACACACTTCAGAACATAAAAGAAAAATAGGCACAGTGAATTACCTCACCTCTTTTTGTACTAATTTGTGGAATTGGCAGGGAAAAAAGCTCTACCGTCTTGTGGTTTGTTTGGTTGTAGAAACACAGCAATCAGTCTATTGTCTGCTATGCAAATGTTAAGGTTGCTGTATTTAGTCCGTTTTTGAATCCCGCTCAATGTCAGCCGTTGTAATTTGCCAGTTGCATGGAATGGGCTGTCTCTGTAGAGTGGATGCCTGGGGCAGTGTGTTTTTGTGTCTGAAGGGGTCTCCAGCTATGGTCAGATGTCCAGTCCTGTAACCCAGCTGCTGAGAATGAACTCTTCCATGTTAGTGTAACAGACATGTGGAAATGAGACGTTTTCTCTATTGATTACACAAGTGGAAATAAACACTCTCCTACCATTCTTTCCATTCACTCTTTTAATGCACTATTGCATTGTTTCAACATCAGAATGACCATTTTCTGCTACCACAAAAGAACCCAATCCCAGAACATATGTTAAGGTAATGGACCATGAACATTACTGCCCAGCAGAATTTGAAATGGTTTTAGCCCACATTGCAGAGTTCACAGGGAAATGGCTTAGGGGGCACATCTATGAGTGGATGTTCATGGATAAACTTGGCTGTGATTCATCTGGGTTCTGCAGGTACACCTCGGGGGACGTCAGACTGTGGGACACTCTCCACTGGGACTCTGGGGCCTCCTACCTGCGTCCCAGTCACGTGACAATGGGCGTGACCCCAAGGCCTCACATAAGCCAGGTCAAAGTCAACGAGTCAGTGGCAGCCGCTGCCTACGAAGACGGTGAGAGTGGGATCAGTTACACCCTGGCTATCCCTCACACTCTTTAATTACTGCTGAGCCAACAAACGGGTTTGTTTCTGTAGCTGTTACCTGGTCCCTTTCTCTTTGTCTGTTATTCCATTGAAAGGACCTGCAAACCAGAATTTTGACAGCCTTCCTTGGTGCAAACCATACCATTGTGTGGCAGTTTTACTAGTATTATTATTCAAGATGGGATTAAGATCTAATGAGACTGAAAAACCAAAACATACATTAGAAGGTCAAAGTTCTGATTTAGTATTAGGTATGACAGTATGACTTGAAGTCTCTGGGGAATTTGAACAAATTAAATTGAACCAATTCTGTTCCAAAGTACACAACCCTTTTCCTAGAATCCACAGCACTGCCGTTTTTAAGACTGTCATTATGTCTAAAATCAAACTCTATCATTGAAGCTTTGGTCTGGAGATTTGAAATCTCCCTCTGAGGTAGTGTTTCTGTACAGGATTTAGTTTGGGATTTTTCTTTCTTTTGCAGGTGTAGTGTAGATGATTTCTGTTCTGTACTGAAGATCGAAAGCCTGTTTTGTTTCATTTGCATCAAGTGCAGACTTACTGCTGGCTCTAGCGCTTTAAAGACAAGCAAGCTGGAGACGGCAAAGTGATGTATAATTAGGCACACTGCTTCTTGTTAGCACTTATCTGGCGAAGAACTCTGCTTTGCTGTGCGATTGTCATCTCTCCCCTCCGCACAGAAGAGGCTC
Organism: Megalops atlanticus; assembly: GCA_019176425.1. Lineage (NCBI taxonomy): Eukaryota > Metazoa > Chordata > Actinopteri > Elopiformes > Megalopidae > Megalops > Megalops atlanticus. The sequence goes on along the minus strand of CM032878.1, from coordinate 17,783,294 downwards.
AGCTCAATTGTGCTTGGCATGTCTATGGAACAACAGCGTGTTTAATAGGTTTTTTTTCTTTTGCTAAATCTTTTGAGTAATTGATATAATTGACGTTAACCCTTTGTGCCACACTTCTCATTCCAGTCATCTGTCTCACAGTTGGGCAGCTTTCCTTTGGTCTGGTTATTCATTGTCATGGAAATTAAACTTCACTTCAGGAAATCAGCATAATGATTTGCCTCTGATTTTGACACTAGGGTCCCACCAGGCTGCCGCTTCACCTGTATGGAAGAAAAGTTGATTCTTTTTGGCACATTTTACAAAACAAAAAACACAGCTATGTACTTTCATACAGCTTTTCAACAGCTTGTCATGAATTACTGTCATCCATTGCCTTGATTTAAACTTGTGAATGATACGTCTTTCAACAGGTCAATCCATTACATCAGCCCACCATGTTAATTGACTAATGAAAGAGTTTGAGAGTAGGAAATGAAAATGTTGGCTTATTTTAAAGTTTACTTGCTGTTTGTTGGAATTCAGTAAACAAGTGAGGTGTTAAATGTGATACTCATAACAGCCTGCTCAGCCTTGAGAGACTGTCGGTGAAGCTCAGCCTCTGTAGTCATTTCCTAAGGCAGTTCTCGGCAAACAGGATCCTTACCTTACCTCTCTTATCATTTTCCCCGCTGCATCAGGTGAGAGTTGTTACTGTAATGCAAGATCGACATAAAGGACACAAGGACATTTAATCCCAGGGAAAGTAGCTGGATACAGCAAGTACATTCCCTGTCAGTGGATCTTGAAGTGGTTTTTAATAAATTCTGGGGATTTCCAACCACTGTGTTTCTTTTTAGAACTGCACCCTTTAGTATGTCATCACTTGTGAAGTGACGTTTAATTTGTGTTAGTGTGACTGATCTGTGACCTTGTTTACCTCTCATTGGAGTCAGAGTCTGTACAGTCCCCTTATACATAAATCGGCTTTACCCTCAGCCTCTCTCTCACAGTGCTAAAGGCTGACTGCTGGGCCATTTTCTTCCAGCTGGACCCTGCTGTCACTATGTTGTACCAAGTGAAGCCCCGACAGCAGAAAACTACTTTAATGGACTGTTTATTGATCAGAAGTGTGGAGGAGCTTGTCTCTGCCTATAGGGAACTGTAAACCTGGAGGGGTGCTCTGTGTCAACAATCACACCATAGTAGGAAATCTAGTGCCTCCTTTTTTCTCTTTGAGAGTGCTTTAGGAAACTGTGATTTGTGTTGCATTGAACTGCTTTGACTTATGTCTGTTGTGGTTTATTAATGAAGTATATTAATTCATTCTTTGTCTTATTTTATGATACATGACCTGTTTTTATGAGACATGAACGTTAGGAAGCTTATCAGATGCCTCTGTACAGGCTGACTGCTGTAGCTCACATTTGAGGTATTAGGGCACAATGGCAGTAACCCACCTTTAGGTTACACATCCAGTTCCTTCTGCACTCAGCAGGGTGTAGAGAATTGCAGTATACAATATTGTAAATCCTAGAACAGTCACATAATCTGGATCTTATCCACCAGTCTCTATTAAATTGTATTTTCCCTGTGTAGATTTATTTAAAGAAAATGATTTTTTATCTGGTCAGATTCTGTCAAACCTTATCAAACTCACATAGACTGTGTCTTTCTGTGCTGTCCAGGGATTGTGGATGTGTGGAGCACAGAGACTGGCCAGGAGCCCATTCATCACTACCAACACCAGCAGAAGGTGTATGCTCTCGCCCTGGGGTCAGATGGTACTGCTGTGGCAACAGCGTCCGGGACAGAAGTGCGAGTGGACTGCCCTGTGGATAAAGGCTACTGGAGAACACTTTGTCAAAGCCAACTGCAGAAACCTGTGAGTTCATCCATCAGTGAAGAGGCATCTGATCTGAATGCATTTATTTTGTATAGCAACATTCTGACACAAGGACACTAAAGATAAATTAGAGCAGCAATACAATAAAATGGCACACATACAACGTACCGATGCCATTGTTCACCAAACTGAGCTCGTCTGTTCAGTTTAAATATGCTTCACTGTAAAATACACCTTGGATTAAACCACTTCCTAACCATAACCAAAACTATGTTATTGTAAATTACTGAGTTCACAAAGTGGTTTCATTTTCAAGCAGATTCAATAGCTCTCTGCCTGATAGCTATGCCTAATAAAAGATTGAAATTCGTTTGAAGCTTAATTTGAAGCTTTCTAGAAAAATGCATTTGAAAATATCATGTTCTGTGCATGATGTATCATCATCATGTTCAGCAATGAGTGATTAGATGCCTGTATCAAGCACACAGTGAGTCAATTACACTTTTAAGGAATTACACGCTTCTTCAAGGATTTACTAATGCTTGGCATGTCTAACCAGTCACGTTTCCTAAAACCATGCAAGGTGAATTTCAAGCAACCATTAATGTTGTGCCCTTTGAACATAATTCTGTGCTCTCCATACAGTATGTTGCTCAATGTATGTCTCCAAAGTAAATCCAGTAAGCTGTTGTAAGTTCTTACGTTATCACCTAACACTATCATTAAGTCCCAGGTGTTTTACCCCTCATGGAAAACAGCAGGTCTGGTAGACCCATGACGGAGCCGTGTGTTTCTCACTCGGGACAGGCGGAGAACCTGCATCTGGTTCCCGAGAAGCAGGGAGCCCTGCTGGCGGTGGCGTCTGCCGGCGAGAGCGTGTACCTGCTGAGGCCGGAGCAGGACCCCGATGTCCTCCACTCCGTCTACGGTCACCCCGTCACCTGCCTGGATGTGAGCCCCTCGCATGCAGCTCTGGGGGTCAAGAGCTGCGGCTGGGCCATGCACGACGGCGGTAACAAGGTGAGCCCTCGAGGGGGATGCTGCGCCCCTGACCCGGGGGAGCACTGGCCACCTGGGTATTGGGTGGGGTGTTAGAAATAACCGGCCCCTCGGGACCCTGCGGCTTATTAGTGCAGACGCCGCGCATGGTGTCATTCCCCAAAAGGACGTTGTTTGTTGCTAATATTGTCACAGGTATCAGAGGGCTCTGCTTTTACTTGCAACTGAAAGATTTATTTAGGCATCAAGAGAATTGAGTGGTCCAAAAGATGACTTTTTCACATATACAAAATCATTCAACATAAAATCTTCACAAAATCAGGCTTTGCAGATGTTTGAAAAAAATCTTCAGGGACGTGATGCAGCATTTTATCAAAATGTAGTATTGTGTCGTCTGGCCTCTAAAGGCATATTTTCAGGCATTTAAGCACCATGCTTTGGTCTCTGTGTTCTTTTAAGTTCGACAGAAGCATTGATGCTTCAGTAATTGGATGAGTGGTACAAGGAGGGCTCCAGATGGCTGCTTTCAGCATTAGACAATACCTTGGCACCGCTCTCTCACTGACATCAGATCAATTAGGCCTTTTCTCATTACCGCTGCTCGTGCTGCAGTATCATTGCACCACATGCTAATGAGAAAGTTTTAGGAAATAAAGTACTTCTTGTGTGGGTAGTCAGCCAGTAGTTCCTTAAGAGGAAAAGTCAGGTGCTTCCAATGCATTTTTAATCAAACTGCCAGAGATTGTATTTGTTTTGACAGATTTAACATTAAGCCACCTGATCTGTACTACTGTTCTACTCATTTTTATGAAAAAGCTTTAGCTGATAAATCAGATTAGTGTTTACATGAAATGTACGATTCTGTTTTTTTTTTGCTATAGTATATTCAACCCCTTGTAATGGCATATTGAATTTTACGCCAACATTTTTTGTAGTACACTCAGTTTTATTGTACAGCATGCAACTGATCCCATTTGAATCCCAGTTACTTAACTTATATGCATAGTCTGATTAGATGCATTAACATCACAAGAGTCAGTATCACATGCACTCATTTGAGATGACTGAAATTACATGCACAGATTATGTAATGTCATCAATTGTAATATGTAATGTGAGTTATCCTCATCAGTATGACAGGTCAACGAAGTCTGTTTTTGAGAACAGAGCTGGCGATTAAAGCACCTGAGAGAACTTTACATTGAGTATTTGCCTGGCAATGACGCAGGCATAGTCACTCCACTGTCTTGCTGCTAGGGGACATGTTACATTTAAATAAGAACAGGATATTTCCTTTTGAAATATATGCAGCCTATGTTTTGCTTGGAAGCTGAGGTTTAGGATATGTAGAGGTTCTTCAAGCCATTTAACAAGTCAGTTCTTATCATATTAGATCACTATTGCTAAGTTCGCTGAGATCTATTTCATTCCAGTATTTAGCAGGAGGTGCTCTTGCTCCCTTTTCTTTCTGCTTCATCCCTGAGCAGGTGGTGTCACACCCTCCCATAGCATTTTGTGATCAACAGCTAAGGGAACATGACCATGTAACAGAATGTTTCTTCACATTTGCAGGTAACTTCTTGAATGTTAGACTGCTACTTGATTTGTGTCCCTCCAACAGACTTAATTGTGCCTCCCAACATATTGCCAATTCATTATTCACACTTTTTTCTGTGTCTAATTAATGCAAGGGGGAGACGAACTTGAATCAGCTTAACTGTGTTTTCGTGTCTGTCAGTTTCGTAGCATTTTTTGACAGCATTTTCATACCGTAAGGGGGGGAAGCGAGAATTGCCAGCAGACACACCGGCGAGACAGGCACACGGCAGAATGTGTTTTTGCAGTATTTAATGAGAAGACATATGCCTAATTAAAACGTGTTAAAGAAATAAAAGCGATATCCAGGAAGTTTGTCTTTGTCTGGTGGAGGACGGAGTCATCTTTATTTATTACTGTTATATATATACTGTTTTTTACACAGGTAGAACTTTATCTGGAGTAAATTACAATGCTCAAGAGTGGCCAAGTCTCAACCTGGAATACAAACTCATGTGGGTGGCTGTCAGTTCTGCAGCTGTAACTGCAACACACTGGGGCACGTGTTTGTACATTTATTTCGACTTACAGTTAAACCGGGTGGTGGTGAGTATTGGGGACAGGAGAGTAGGTTGCATCGGGGTGGGGGGGGTGGCACGGTCCCCTGGTCTTAATTACTGCGCCTGTCCCATGAGTGAACTGCAGGCCCTCAGGCAAACGGGCTGTGGGAAGCAGCGTGGCTCAAAGCTCCAACTGTGGGACTTGCCGTCCTGCGTGGGGCCCACCTTTTAAGTTCAGTGGAGGATCAGAGCTCAGAGCTCAGAGCCTCGTGGCTAAAAGGCCAAATGGATTACAGCATCAGCGCTGTTAAACAGTGAGACTCAAAGTTTGCTGACTGTTTCCGGTATACAGAAGTATACTTTACTTCCATTGATTCAGAACACTGTTTATTACCAAGGTGGTACTTACTCGCTCAGCTTTCAGCCCAGCACCTTTTAGTTTAAAAAGAACAAGAAGCATCTTGGAGGGCAACACAAAAGCATGTACTAGTAAAGCCTGTGGTATAACTGTAGGACAGTTGTTGGAAGGGACACTGGGAAAAATTTTAAGTAAAATTACTTTGTGTCTAATTTCCCATCAGACATCTTGCAGACATATCAAGCAAATTGAATATTTTCTGCCAAAAGCATGATTTCAGAGATTAACGGATGTTAATATGGCTCCTGAAAATGGCACTGCATCAACGTTAAGTGCTCTTTTGTGCAATGCCACTGATGCAGCACGTTAAATGTGACTTGTAGAGGTGGATTTCGATCTATCTTGTCCTGAACTGTGATGATTCATCGAAAGAGCAGAAGGCTTTTTTTCCCCTTACCAAAGCCCATCATGCAGTCATTTTGAAGACCTGCCGGAGAGTTGGCTTGCTTCAGGGCAGCACACAATTATGTCTGTCTGGCCCTGGATGCGAGACACAAAACAGCTGGCACATCCTCAAAACTTACATCATGCAAAATGTTAGCTGCTCTTCTTTCTCTATTGTTACATTTGTTTATCAGTTGCTTTAATCACCCGTTGTTTTGCATCACCATCACCGAGTTCAGATGTTGAATTGCCTTGCAATTTAAACTATTAATTTCTTGACAATTTTCCCACTAGAAAACTTGAAAAATTGTTAACTATGAGTCCAGAATCTTTAAAGTATCAGATAAAAGCTACATGTAAGCTGTCCTTGAAACTAATAGTATTTATCATGGCACAAAACATTCATTGTACCTGATATCATATCATTATTTAACAAGCCTTTTTTAAGATCATAGAGGCATCATCAAGGCTTACATCAGATAGATTTGTTCCAGCAGTATTTACATAGTAATGTGACCCAGTACTCAGTGAACGGCGCAGATTTGTGCTGGCAAAGCACCACCTGTGATATCTTGTATGATTTACAAAGCAGGCTCTTCTAATCAACAGTAAAGAGATTAATTTGGTGGACAGCAGAAGGGGGAGCACACAAAGTGTTTGCAAGAGTCTACAAGCTCAGATGGATAATGCGTTAGCAATTCTCAACAGGCTTTTAACTCTGTGCTCCTCTGAAGGGGCGTCTTAGGGGATTTGTAATGGCATACATTATTCAGCAGCTTAGAGACCTCTGGAACCCGAGCCTCGTTGCTTGTCTGGTGCAGACCTGGACTTCGGCACAGGGAGCTGTCCCAGATACAAATTTCAGCATGTCCTTTTTTTTTTTTACCTCCTGTCGGTTGTTCAGGTCATTTGTGTCGACTGACAAGCGATGCAGAATATGGGGCGACTCGAGCCGAAAGCCACCCGCGTTGTTTTTATGGCAGATTTCACCGTGATATCTCTCTCTGTCCCTCTTGCCCTTTCTGCAGATTCAGGTGTACAGCCTAGAGACGGGCCAATCGGAAGTGTCCGTGGGGGACTCGGCAGGAGACTTCACCTGCGTCAACCTGCGAGACGGCCCCGCCCACCTGCTGGTGTGTGGGAACAAAGACAGGAGGTACGTGGGGGGGTGGCAGACCGTGCCTGTGCAGCAGTTCCGCAGATCAAGCCAACATGGCGAGGGAGATTACAGCATTTCATTCTGAAGGCACCCAGAAAGCAGCTTCGCTCCACTGAAGACGGAGCCACGGACACCAATGGCCACCAGATGGAAGTGAACCCATGTCCCAGCAATGTCTTCCAGCACTCAGTCAAACCCCCCCAACCCCGTCAAAGGCACTGGATGAGCAGTGCCCACATTAACAGCACTCCTGCAGAGAGCAGGTGTATAGCACACACTCTGAGCCCTTGAAAAGAAAAGCCTTGATTAAGCCCTCTGCTCCTCGCACCTTTTCCAGCGTACCTTGAAAGAAAGCACAAAAGAGAAAGGGCCTTAAAAACACACATGCACAAAAGAGACCCCCGGCGCATTCACGTTCTGAGTGCTCCTTTCAGGGACAGTCAACGGTGCTGTCGTCTGATGGAGTGCTCGTTTATTTATTTATTTTTTTGCCCATTACCTGCGGGGCATCTGCGAGGAGACAAAGAAGCGCTGGAACCCAGAATCTTCTGTAGCACTGCCCAGCCGTCTCGGCACCGGGCTGCAAACGCCCCGCACATCTGCAGCCCAGGGCCTGGGAAGAAGAAAAAGGAACTCATCTGCACTAGTGGTTAACGGCGGGACATTATTTGGCAGGAAGGCGCTTGGCAGGCCCGGGAAAGTAAAGCCCTGCTGTGATTTCCTGAATTTATCAGGCCTGAAGTAGACAGCCAAAGCAGGGGACCCTGTGTCTGCAGGCAGCAGTGGCTGCTTTTAATGGACCCCCACCTTGTCCTGCTGCCGCAGACAAAGTAGGAGAGTCTTACCTTTGTCCATTTCGCTGATTAGGTAGCTTGTGCACACAGAGTCGGGGGCCAACTTGGCCGGCCCGTTTGGCCAAGTGAAACCGCTCTCTGGCCAGCGAAAAAAGGAAGACAGGGCGATTGGGAGAGAGTGGCTCTGGCCTCAGATTAGGGTGGCCAAAGGCCAGGGCCTAATGCATCTCTTCCTCTTCTCCCAATTAGTGGGCTGACTTCGCCGATAAGGGCGAGCCACCGGGGATCTGGCTGGATCGGCCGAGGCAACATCTGAACAAACAGGAAGACGCACTGGGTGTGAACGAGCGCAGCAATGATTGCAGTGCCTGGTGGCTCTCTGCATCCGCAGACAAAAGAACCGCAGCAGTTATGTGTTGATCAGTGGGGTGTGTGGCTTGTGCTGCAGTTCAAAAGGCATTTGGTGAGGTTTTACAAAAAATATTTTAAAAAACCATAAATAAAATCCTTAGAGTGCACTTAGAACTCACCCTTATAAGGGCAGTTGATGGCTGTGTGCTTGGTTGGGGTCCAGCTCAGCCCTTTCCCTTTTCTAGAACACTTTTACAGTATTGAGTCCAGCATCCAATGAGAGAGAGAGAGAGAGAGAGAGCGAGAAAGAGATAAGATACGTACATGTATACATACATACATACATACATACATACAGTTTTTTATGAGACCATCTCAAGGGTAAAGTGTGTGTAGTATATTTTCTCAATCAGTGTGCAGTTCCATAGTGATATTTTGATATTGATCCTGTCTAAGTGTTTAAAATGTAGTTTTTAATATGAAGCTTCCAGCTAGAATGTTGAGATATGAATACAGTCAGCTTTTGAGCTCACAGGTCAGTCACATTTTTGACACAATGATGTCTCGTATGCCTGGGACAGTGTTTTCTGTAGAAGAGTCATCACTTTGATTAAACGAAAGCAGGCTGTTTACTGGTGTCGGATTTTGCTCCAGCAGGGGATTTATGGCAGCTACACTCTGCCAATAACTTTTTAATTCCAAATTGCAGAGCATGTCATCCTGTGTAATACTGTCACTGTGTAGATAGTTTCATCCTGCCTCATGGTTACAATGACCATTTAGCTGTGCAATTTTGCAGTTGCTCAGTTTCTGCTGCAGATGAAATTTGTTTTCGGTTTTGGTAATGAACTTTGGAAAGCTTTTGCTCAGAGTCATCCCCTGGCCACAATAGATTCCTAATATAAATTTATGAGAGCAGATGGAAGGAAATCCCACTGAGCACTTGTGGCTTGTTTAACCAGTATCCTGAATCCAGCTCTCCAATGAATAGAAGTTATAGGACCTGGGTTCATCAGAGCTTCAGACATACATAGCTCTAGTTTTGTATAAAGGTGACATTGACCACAATAATAATCAGAATGTGTTTTTAAAAGGAGCCAAGCAGATGTGGCACCTCGGTCTTCCACCCCATCGCCAAGCTCCTGATGATCTTCTGTGCTCGCTTTTCTCTTTCAGGGTGCGGGTCTTCGACCTGCGCACTGGCTCCTCTGTGGCCTCGCTGTACGCCCACCACCTGGGGGTGACCGCGGTCCAGGCGGACGATTGGAAGATAGTGAGTGGGGGTGGAGAGGGGTTGGTCTGCGTCTGGGAGTTGAGGATGAAAGCCAAACTATGGGAGATGCACAACAGGTGAGGATGCTTTGTCCGTTTTCTGCAAAATACTCAGAATTCACACATCCGTTAAGTGAAGAGGAAGCTCCCATCACATTAAGTGGTCATTCATCAGGTGACACCCCACCAGATGGTCACAGTCCCCATAAAGCCGGGTTAAGTAAAGCGTTGGCTGGAGAATTATTAGAATGATGTCTTTGGCAGAACTTTTATGAACCCTGTATACTTAATGCTTGCCCTTGTATGAAACTTTAACTAGGAAGGAGATTCATTTCAAAATGGACTCTGCTCTGAGAGTGTAAATTATGGCATGCCTTTCAGTGCATTGTTCCTCTTGGAGGTCTTCCAGGCGGTGCAGCATCGCTCATTCCTGAGCCCTTGTCCTGCCGCTGTTTCTGACCCGCATCCCCATTTGCAGGCACCCTGTCCGGCACATACGCTTCTGCACCAAGCACCCTGTTGACGGCCAACATCCCAGACGAGAAGTCCCCGCGAGGGGCCTGTATCACTGACGATGACCTCACCGCTCACCGCAGGTGAGTGCTACTCATTTCCCCTCCCTCCCTGTCTCATAACTTCAGTCCGCTCACCTCTGGAACGCCAATGCCACGGCCTTCTGACTCTTAACACCTGTTTAACACTGACATTAATACCCCTGAGCTGTGCTCCTACCACTTCGACAACACTGACATCAATACCTCCTTACTCACATTTCTACAACCTGTCCAGCAGCAACACTGATTGACTAATTACTTACTCAGACATATACTACGTGTACCAGCAGGTCTGCCTCCTTGCACACACTGATGTTAATACTGTCTGTTTCACACTTCTACCTTGTGTACAATACAGATGAATTGATTTTCTATTTCTGTCTATATCTGTTCTCATACCTAGTATCTCTGCCATAGCTGATCATCTCCCTCTACTGTCACATTGGTTGCAGTTCACACAGTGATCTTGTAATCCATGATAGGGAGGAACTGCATATGTGGAACATGTCTTTTGTATCGCTCATCAGCACTATAGAACTTGTGTCAATCCTTTTTTATCTTTACTTAATCACTTCATTCCCCCTGTATGCATCAGAGAGTAATGATTAGGCCTCTTGCTTGATTTTATGATCCTGGACTTAAACTGCAAGCTTCTGTAAGACATTAAGATGTTTTTAAGGCTCACTGGAGTGAAGTGTTCTTTGAATTCACCATGCTGCACCTTGTTCTCGGCTACAGGCACAGGGGAGTCATCTCCCTTTACGACTTCAGCGTGGACATGTCCTCTGTGGGTCACGTTCTGCCCATCTGCCGGTCCAGCTATGAGGAATCCACCGGCTACAACTACAACATCGGTCTGGCCATGCCCTACGACACTATTGCTGCTTCCCCGGCTGGCTTGTGACACTATGACTATTATTGGCAGGGCATTATCAATTTGAGGGTGGGAAAATGGAAATTATATTTTTTCCCCTCATAACTTTTTTCCCCATGTTTTAAAATTATCAAGTTATTTTTAAAATGTTTCCTTTTTAAAATAAGATTCCAGGTGTCCGTATTTAAATGGCAATTGGACTTTCCTTTTGGATGAAACCTCTTTGTATTATAGAGAATTACACAGCTTTTTATTATAGCTTAATTAAAATATTCATAACAACTCCATAATTCATCATAAATGTATGATGTTTTGTAACATTTGACCTATGTGTTTGTATATATACATAATGAGGCCCAAATGCATTCATTTCAAGTGCTATGTGCTCAGTCTTTAACCTATAATAAACAAAATCAATTAGCTTTTTGCTCCTTTAACAACATTATGACTGATCACTGTAATTAATGAAGAAATGTACAAGTAAACAAAAAATAATGCCATCTCAATTTTAAATTAAGGAAACAGCACACTGGAATTAGACTGCATCTGGGCCTTAGGTGTCTTGTACATATTTATTGGTTATTAATTTTGTCTGGTGTGTGATGGCTGACATACATATCTGACCCCTCCTTTACAACCTGTAGCCACATGCATCACGAAACAATCATAACATGAGAAAAAAATATACTACATAATGTCAAACTTGTTGTTTCATTTTTTATTTTACAAATATATTATGTCTTCACTCATTGCAAAGGCTTGAACAAGCCTGTATAGAAGGCACCATGTTGATAAATTATCTGCTGTAAAAGTAATTGCACACAATAATGGGTCTTTTAGACCCACAGAAATAAAAATAAATCATAAAGATCAACAAGATACAAGTTTCTTATTTAGAGATCTGTTGTTTCTGTCTGTGTGAATGGGTGGGCAGATGTGGGAAGAAGAGTGTTGAAAAAAATTAAAGTAGATGTACCAAGGCAGGTGCAGGAGAACACTTCAGCCACTAGAGGTCAGCAGAGCAACATCTGAATTTAAAAAAATAAAGTGAAAATGAATAAAACAAAGCTACGCTGTTGAGGAGGGGTGTGTGAGGCAGAGGCGCAGCTTTGTCACTGAGCTTGGCGAGGTGTTACGCGCTGCCAGCATGAGTGATAATATTCACCTTCCCGCTAATGGCAAAAAACACCCCTGTCTGCTGCCTCATTACCGTGCAAATTCACGCTACGAAATCAGAGAGCTGAATCACACGGGTGTCGCTGCCTCCAAAATAAGCAGTTTATCAGGAGGGATTACACAGCCGAGACCACAGGACGTGTCCTTACATTCTGTATCTTTTTAAGATATGGCTAAATCGGCGAATGTGTCCTGAATCGAGGCAAGGCCTGTGTGTGCTCAGATACCACTACCATGATGGCCATGCAATTATGTAAACCTGAAGGACAGCACAGGAATGGAGACATTTCTCATAGTGCTCATCTTGTGTGATAAAACATGCATTATACCCACTTGCCAGGGCTTTATTCATCTGTAGTAAACGTCAATAATATTAGTCTGGATGGTGTCTACATTGGGGCAGCACTGGAACTTGTGCTATATGCTTTATACTTCCAGCTGATCTTGAGAGGTTCCAGCTGGCACCAGAAAAGCAGATGGCAAACGTACTCTACCCACCCCCTACTGTGTCGTGCTGTACTTACATCCCTCTGCCACCATGGTCGAAGAGTGTGGGAATAAGGCAGGGGACTGCATGCCCCACCCCCCAGCAGAAGATTCCCTAAACGTTCCAGTCAAGACAGTTTTTTTCATGTCTCCTGTCTCACAGTCAGTATCTGGTCCAAAACAAGTGGTCGCTAAGTGCCCATGCCAATGCTTAGTTTTGCGTGCAGGTCATGTGAATTCCTCCAGGCCACCCGGAGCAGGCCCCTGTGCAGCACTGCAAATTTCAAACAGTTTGTCTTGTACTCTGAGATTCCCAGAGGGAGGCTAAATTTAGAGGCCATTCCATCAGAGCGACTCCTTTGCTTGGTCACAGAGACTCCGTTTGTTTTTCTGCTCTTTTTGGGTCTTTTTTGGCTACATATTTTTCCTCACCCAAGCAGCACTATGTGGTAGCTCCTGCTAGTGGTGGTGTTACTTCTCACCTTGAGTACGGTAATGCCTCTGCAGTTAAGAGGACAGTCATTGAGACTGTGGTCTCATCCAAGACCATGTGCTGAATCCCCCACCACTTTGAGATCTGAGACCAAGATGTTAATGTTGTCATGAGGGATCTTGGGACCAAGACTCAGTCTCTAGTCAGTGCACAGTTGGTGGGTCCTTACATCAGTGATGTCATATCGGCACACAGGTGCCCTGTAAGTCTGTTTTTTCTCTGTTTTTAAGAAGACAGGTTTGAAGATTATTGTGGACAGTCTTAATATGTTACAAATGGTATGGCTGACTAGACTCCTGACGCACATGAGCTCATAACAGATGTCGGTAAATGTATTCTCTTTTTGCATAACTGCATATTTAATTAGCTGCTCCTTTATTCTTGCATAATTGTCAAGGGAATGGTGTGTTTCCATCACAGCATGCTTAAATGTTCACAGTTGTTCAGGTGATCCTGCATTCTTGCATGAGGATAAGTTAGTGACAGCAGCCTATTAATTTGTCACTGAATGTATTTGGTCAACACTATCTTTGTATTGCATATAGGTCAAACTATACATATGGTGTGCCATATGTAATAGTATTAGGCCACCATGTTTTAGAATCATTAAGGAAAGATTAGAAAGAACTAGTGCATTTGAACAGTCTGAAATACCACCACCTATAGTACTCTGTCGCCTCCTCATCCGTATACATTACGTAAATGGAGAAGAGCTCAGATGAGTCCAGTGTTGTACTAAATGCACCTTTGGTGCCAGATGTTTTTTGAAGGGGAGTAGCTTTCATTTATGACAGCTCATTGTCGTGGTGTCCACATTCAGAAAGCGAATGTGCATCTTTGACTCAATCTCGACGCCTTTCAGAATCTACAAAGGAAAGGAAGGTCAATCAGGCCATGTGTCTGACTCAAACCTTGAGTATATACAATAAGGCTAAAATGCCACAAACAAGGGCACAGCAGGGGAAAGCATGTTAAATTTTCTGCATGTTGTGAGATAGACAGTCAGACAATGACAAACCTTTAGAAAGTGGTCAAAGGTGATTCCCTCATAGAATTCATCTGGTTCCTAAAGAAAAGGAAAACACCTGTTGTCAAATGAATCAGTACTCTCCACAATGAGAACATTTATGTCCACATGGCTTTAAAATATATTGGTCCACTTGGTACTTGTAAAATCATTACAGAAGTTAGTAAACAACTTAATACATTATTAACATTATTATTAGTCTGATCCTGTGAGGCTGTAAAAGTCCATACCTCTGTATTCATGGTTAGTTCATGGTTGATATATAAGCATACATAAGTAATGTAATTAAATTTGATTGTTTTATTAATATGTATTTTTTAAGTTTTACAATATACAATATTTACCTGAATGCAGTGTATATTGTTCAAAAATGGTTGTTTATTTATTTTTGTGCCTTTTTGTTGAATGAAAGCAATTCAAGAGAATTAAGAAAGGGGTTATAATGGGAGCCCAACTGGATCAACCAGGTGCTTGCTCAGAGGCTGAACTCCGTGGCCCAGACTTGAAACCAGCTGTGTCATCTACTGGCAATGACCCAGACCCCATAGCAGTGGAACTAATTGGCTTCTTTCTGCCAAGGTGCTCTTACTGCACGGTGTGGCATGTGTGTATCGGATGATTGCACCTGCTAATTCCAATTGGCCATTCCAAAGTGAGTGAAAAAGGGGAAAAAACGAAATACAAAAAATAAAGGGGCTGTAATGAGGACGACACATTACCATGTGACCCATGGTGATGCTAGCAACCTCCAACATGGCGGCGTCTGCAATGGCCTTGGCCGTTTCCTTTCCAATCGTGCCGCTCCGAGACAGAAGCTCCTCAACGACCTTTAGGGCACAACATATAAAACGGTAGGCCAGCAAACAAAAATGGTTTCTGATGGCTATAGACTGTCTTGCAACATGAAAAGGGATGAGAGCCTTATTAGCTGTGCCTTACATGCCTGTACTCCTCCAAGGTGATTGTGCCATCATTGTCAGTGTCGTGCATGTTGAAAAGGACTGGGGAAGAAAGATAGTAAAAGTTTGTTGTCCGTTTTTAAGAATACCCATCTGTCATGACCCTTATATGCCATTCTGGGCTGGATATTGTTTTATTTTCAAAGGAATATATTTAAATCAATTTCATTTTCATTAAGAAATGTACAAATCAAAAAATAATACATCTACAGAAATTTCAGAAGTATTAAATTGTGGTGTATGAGGGATGGACCTATTCTGCAGGAAAAGAAAAGTTGCAGGAATCTTGATTAACCTTCCGGTTTCGATTCTGTAGTGGGAGGGGAAAGAATGGTCATTAACTTAATGGTTTTTCTGGGGAAGCTGGTTTGATGTGGCATACCATAGCCTCTTTCATTGAAGGTCTGATCTGGCATGAGATAACTAAACTGAAAGCTTGTGATACTTTCCGCGAACCTTGTACAGCCCAACACTGCTGCTTCTATGCTCAAACTGGGTAATTGTATGATGGATACTGCACTTAACATCAAACAAGTAATAATTGACTTAAAAGCAACATTAATTTTGTGACATGTATAATCAACTAGCTAGTGTCACTGCCTTATCTGTATGGCCCATAATTTTTGTTCTAATTCATAACTATATGTAATTCAGTGCTTGAACAAAATGCCTGTAAAGTATTTAACTATATAAACTGAAGTTGTGATCACTAAATAAATTAAAATGCCAAATACTTCAGCTGTGATAATGCAGTATGCTGATGTCTTTAAATTTGTGTGTGTACAGCAGGATAGAATGGAGCTAATTGTATGTTTAATTTGAATACACATCTTGGAACTGGAAGCAGTTTCCAAAAATACTGTCCATATGGATCAGCCAGTGACACCAGTACAGAATAGCTGTGACGGATGCCGCCAATTGTGCTCACAGCGCAGTTTCTCCCTCCTCACAGCTTCCCGCCGCTCCTCCGTCATGTTCAGCTCTGGTGGCCTGAAGTGAGACATGACCGTGAGGAACTCCTCAAACCCGATCTCCTGGACGGACCCCTCGGCATCCTGGTGGAAGTTCCTGTCCGGCAAAAGCAGAGAGCTCATGCCCCCAGTCACCACTTCTTTCTTTGTCAATCTTGGTGACCCTAGTGTCACCTTTCACACAGCAAGTCAAGGATTCGGTCTTCACAAGGTCCTGCTCAAGATACACCGTGAAGTGCTGCTGCAGCCAATTGAATAATAATATGATTGTGACTATATGTAGAGCATGTAGGTAGCTGGGAGAGTGGTGAACGACCCCTCAAACATCATTGCATAATCCTCACATCACATCTTTTTCAAGCCTGGTTTATCATGATGGGGACTTCCTGTGGGACTGAGTGAAAATGCTTCTGCAGCAGCAAGGGTGTTACAAATAGCTTCTGAAACAGGTTGCATCTGGTTAGTTCAGGAAACAGAGCATACATCTGTTTCTAATGTGCATTTTGGTGATTTAAATGAATTCTTGAACGAATTAATTATTCTGCATATAATCCTTTGTTTACAGACAAAGTGTAAAACCATTTTAATCCTTTAATTTTTTTGCAATACCCACCTTTTGTCAAAGAATGCTTCAATAATTTGGGCCCGAATTGGGTTGCAGGACAGGTCTGGGATGGTATTGAAGTCCTCTCTTCTGCAAGTGAAACCAAAGACGTTAATGTGTTACTGAAATTCACATCTCACACTGAAGGCTTCACACTTTGTCAGTCATCTCTCAGTGTGAATATGCTGTTACCCGATAGGATCCAGTAAAGGCCAGGACAATTGTTTCCTCAACACTGGGTGATTTGAGTGCAGAAGGGGAAAACATCAAAACAAGAAATACCTGTCACGTGGTTTCTGTGGAATCCTCACTGGGTTTTTTTTAAAGGGATGGAACATTGTCCAGAAGTATGTGTGGCCACATGCCAGAGCTGCACTAGTGAGAAGGGCATAGCCATTTGTTTTGGTCTAATAATACCTCTTACATGATAACCTGAGGTCCTCTGTGATGTTTGGAAGAAGACAAGGGGTGCTCAAAGCCCAGCCTCCAGAGAGCGCCATTCCAAAGTTACAGCTTTGGAATTTGCAGGCTTTGACAGCTACACCCCTTTGTGGTTATCTTAGGCTTTTGAGTTTTACAAGGAGAGCTATCAAGAGGGGAGGGAGCACTAAGCATTTTAGGTCTGGAGTCATGCTGGATCAGTTCATAAAGACCGCAGAGATGAGGAAAGCCGGTTTTACCGTAGTGTGTCCTCATTGTGACTCAGCTGCTTGAACCGTTTGTGAAGATTCCTGATCTGTTCCAGTGAAACTGTGGAGGAGAAAGGCGGGCCAAACTATGAGTCCAAAGAACAGCATTCCTCAGCCTATAGGTTAATCTAAGGGTTTTGTTCAAAATTGCTGCACCTTGTCAGTGGCAGAGGATGTTTATAATACAAGACGACATTTGAAGAAAACAGGCAGTAAAATCGTCAAAACAAGGGCAAATTCGTGCTATACTTTACAAGTGTTGAGCAATATTTTACCAGCATATCCAGCATAATGATTGTGACTGTACTTATCAAGATCTTTAACTAAGCAGTTGCATTGCCCAATGAGATTATCTGTAAGTGCTTTTGCAGCTTTGCCTTACATGAGTAATTACCTTCACCTCCATTCAAACTGACATTATCTGACAAGTAAGACGGTCATGGAGCAGAAGATTGCATTAAAAGCCTTCTGACCTTGGGAGTGCTCATTCAGGATTAAGAAAGGAGATACTGTATATAACAAAACATTCTCCTGTTTCATTTAAGTTTAAAAAGGTTTACTTTTCAGTTCCTCCTAACAAACAAAATGGAGAATAACTCCTTTGTTTCATTTAACTTTCATATGGTTCACTCCATAATGTGTCACATGGTTCATTTCTCCCCCTTAGAGAAATGCAACGTGAAAAAGATGTTTTGTTTATTATGTCTGAATCATTTGATGCTTTAAAATAGCTGCAAACTGAGGACTGCAATCATTGACAAAACATTAATTGCTGACCTGTTGACAGTGGCTGCGTGATTTAGTCATTTTTGTAAAGCACAGTCATAAACAGCAAGTCTCACTGAGAAAATGCTATATTTTTCATTGCATGGGAAGTGGCTGACAGATTAGAATTTATACTTTTTCCACAAACATCTCAAAAGATAAACATTTGAATTAGTAATGTGTCGCACTACAAAGGTTCGAATAATTTCTTTATCTCTTTCACAGCATACATCTCTACGCTTTATCATTGCTTTCTAATGGAAATACAAATATTTGCCCTCAGCAAAGTGGATTTGAATATTCCAGTGCTATGAAAATAAGCTGCTGCTCTCGCAGCCTTTGTCTGCATGCAACGCCATATTCCAAGTGACACAAGCCATGCTGGCACTTTCGGTGCAGGATCAAAAGGGACCTGATAGCACTGGGCACAGGGTTGATCTGCCCACAAATATTATCTTGATATTGACAAGCCAAACATATTTTGGTGGGGCTTTTGCAAACAATTCATTTTACTTGGTACATGCATCTCCGCTTCAGCCTACATCTCTAACTGTGCTTTACTGCAGATGTGTCTTACTCAAGGACAGACTCCTCAATTATTCACCACTATTTTCAGAAAACATCTGTGGTTTTTAAATTCCCTTTAATGTAAATTGCTAACAATTACTCAATGAATCAGCATTAATATTTAAAGAGGTGACTTTATCTTGAAATTAGCCCCAGGAAGGCAGTTCAGCCCTAAATGTTGTACTTTTTAGCCCAACAAAAGGAGTATACTTTGCCTTTAGAAGCGTTTGTTTTGAATACTTCTCACATGACGGGTTTGATTTGCTTACAGTAGTACTTCAGGGTGAATACCTGCTTTCGATATCCCACTATGATGAGGACATCAACAACAACATTTGGCTCAATTGTTTTGGCTGCCATTTCCAAACATGAGGGGTTTGTTTTGCATTGAGATCCATTTCAGGGCACATATTCACACATGCACCCATGCAGAGGGGAAGGCACTCAGTGGAAGTACTGTCTCACATTACAACAAATAAAAAGGTAAGTCCTTGACATATCCATTATCTATAATTAGCCTTGATGCACCTGGCCAAGGAGAAAGTATAGAGGCAAGCTGCTGATCTCCTGGGAGCATCAGTGTAAGATGGCCTGCCCATCCATTAGAAAATTGTACTGACTTTAAAGTGACTGGAGGCCAACGCAATACACAGTTCAGCTTTGAAAATTCAAAGCATTCATAAACAGTGTTGTCCCTGCAGCACTCACTGGCAAGAGAATTAAGGGGTTAAAAGAGGTCCTAACCCAATAGTGCCCTGTTACTATATGACACTGCACAACCTGGTTAAATCCTTGAGTGTGTCTAAAAACTCAGCCCAAGGCCCTGAATGCTCCAAGAGACGAATCCGCTGATGTCTATGACTTCAAGGTGTCATCATATTCAGCAGCAAGTCCTTGCTAAACAATGTTTGGTAAATAAAAGCTGTACAAAATCAAATCCTCTTTTTGAGGATATAGGTGTTTTCAATGACAATTGAGAAATACTGAAACCAGTTTTTCATTTAGTTGTATGTAATAGATCAGTTTACAAGTTTCCTAAAAACATAAATTCCATTCCAGTGACAGACTTTGATGAGTGGTTAGGATTGTAACTATTTGGGAAAAAGGGATCTTCTGATATATCATGTGTGATACAGTATATTTTAATATTACTGTCCCTCAGATAGAAGAAATGAAACCAGACTGGGACATATGAAAATGACTGGTGCTGGAATTGCAAGAGGGACAAATGCCAGCATTTTCATATAATATATCAACTGTCCAAAACTGGTGTTATATTAGTTGATACAACAGTAATTAATCGTTATACTGTATAAAATTCCACAGTTCTTTTGGATCCTGAGGTTTGCCTCTGGAACTATGCAGATGTGAAAGCACTGACCAAATCTTGGGAGATACTATTTATGACATCACTGTCAATGCCTTTGCAGACCTGCAATGATGAAACATGGCAGATGACCCTACAGTTTGGACACATCACATTACTGTTCCCTCTCAGGACATATTTGTGAGTTCCTGTGACTGTATGCAACACTCTACATTCTTTATTCTATTTTCTGTAAGAAAGTACATGCTGTGGTCTGTCAAAGCTGTAAATGCCTGGCATTCTGAAACTCACTCATTGAGGAAAGGTAGTTAAATTGTAACTAACGCTGAAGAAAGGGTTAATGTCCAAATACTGTATAAAGGATAAGAGTTCCTCTACGACGTTTGTGGAGGAAGCAAACAGTCCAGTAGAACTACCTCTCCTCAAAAGCAATGACGTCGTTATAGCAATAACAGTACTGTGACCATAATAATTCGCATTAACTACTGTGACTCTGAAGGGCCTTCCTCATTTTGCCTTCACTTTTATCTTTACTGATTATTTTCAGCAATTACCCGTGGTAGTAAATGTCGGTTAAATCAAGCAGGCACAATTGCCAATCCCCGCAATACAACGGGATTCTTGATTGTACATTTGAACCCCCAAGGTCAAGCGTCACTCATTTTTAGTGTTATTATTTTTATCGGGTGCAACAGTAATATAGTAAACTAAGTGTGACGCTCAGATTGGCATATTTCCTTCTCTGGCTCTAAAATCCATTTAAGTGTTCTGAGTGTGGTGACATTACACGGGCAAACCTACAAGTGTCCAGATAGAAAGGTGAGAAGGTGATAGTGCAATGCAAACTTGTAGCACTTTGATGGCATCTTCTTTTTACATTTGGTATAACCAAAGAGTTGGAAAGCGCAGTTCTGCTGGTCTAAATCAATGCCACTAATACGACCTCCACCATTTACCCTTCCAGGATCTACAAAATAGGATTCTGTTATCAAACAGACTTTGACATGTCTTAATGCTTTCTAGACACCAATATGCTGTTTTATTGTTTTTATTATTATTAGAATTCCGTTAAATTAATTGCTGAGACAACAGCACATTTCAGTTGTAAAGCATGTAAATAAAACAGTGTTTTATTCAGTACTATTTGAGAGAGAAAAAATAGCCATACAAAGTTAGCATTGTTGGTGAAAAGGATCATATATTTAATTTATTAAACGCTAATCTGAAGTTCTTCGACCTATATTGCACTCGGTCAGTGTCGTTCCCGAATAATGCAATGTCCTCTCACCTTTTATACGGATAGCTACATATACAGAGGTCTTTACATGCATTCATGTGGAAGCACATGACGAAAACAAAATTACATGAATATACTTACACCCTGTCTTGTCAGCCAGCTCCTGAAAGTCTTGTTCATTCGGCACAGACTGAAAGGCTCCCATTGTGTTTTGACTATTCGTTACTTCTATGTAAAAGCGAAAGAGACACTTAAAATGACGGCTTTCACAGCGACGTTCTGTGACATGCGGGAGGACAACTGCAGGTAATCTATTCTACTGAATTATGCCGGAGCTGATTCCCACTCCCTCGCCCCCAGCTCTAGTTACAGTTGTTACATGAAGTCTCACCGTACGCAGCTTGTATTCGCCGAGCGATGTTGATGGTGTCCCCGAGGTCCTAATGCATTGAACTTCGTTTAATATCAATTGGCATAAATGCGTAGGGCTACATTTTATTTCATTGTTTCACGAGCATGTAGTAGGCTTTATAAACGCAGAACGCATATGAACTAACAGCATAAAGTTTATTTACTTTCTTAGAATGGGTTGCCAACTTGTAGCAACGTCGAGTCAAAGTTCAACGAAAGCTCCTAGGTGTACTTGATATGTGTGGATAACCTTCTTCCAGTCAAGATTTTCATAACAGGAAAAAAATCATACGCGGACCTAGTTTAAAATGCGGTGAAGATTACTAAACTATTTGTTATTATGCCCTAAGCTGGCGAACTACATGAACGCACTTAAGTCTTGGCAGTGCGAAAGATGGGAGAAATGTCACTTCCTCATTTCACATGGGTAACTCCGGGTGTATGTGGATGACACAAAATCTGTGAAAATCTGAAAAGACAAACTGAGTCTAAAACCTTACAAACGGAGTATGTCAGTGTACATCATGTACCCTTTGCGGTTCAGCCACATTGAAGACTTGTTTGTAAGGATTGCTGTTCTGCTATTGAGTTTCTGAAACCTTGCCAATGTCACAATGTGCCAGGCACTGCCACAGTGACTCTGTGACAAATCACAGAACTTCTCTCAGTATATATACACCTCTATGTAGGTCACAATACCTACAATACAATGGGAGAATAGAAGTGCCATTAATAGCTCCTGCTAAAAATGAGCAAGTGAAACCAGAAAACATTTCATGTTCAAATATACAATGTAGTTGAAAGAATACTAATAATACTAATCTAAAATAAGGAAGTCCCAAATCATAATGGCAGAGCCTCCAGTAAGAAACTTTATATTTTGAAGGTTTACAATGGCAATGTAACCAAAAAATCCAATCTATTATGGATGGATATTAAAAATTCAACAAAAATGTGTTATTTACAAAAAACATAGGTCATGGTCTTTGCATGGATTAATGACTTGAATCCAGTCTGATTTTAATCTGGTCCTGAGCCAACAGCTCTGCCAACCAGAGTAGCAGTTCATAGGTCTACTAGTATTGACATAAAAGTATGATTTCCATAACTCTGCTTCCTCAAGGATTACCTGTAAAAGACTTGTAACTCTGAGTTGGCATTAATTTGTCAGTACCTTTGATAAGCATATTAATGCAAGCAATCATCTTTACTCTACATATCTGAGTGACCCTACTGCATCATCAGGACGTTTCCACTCCACAGCTGTGTAGATCATTGCTTTGGAGTCATTAGTTGGTCATTAGTTCAGATCCTAATTAGGACACTGCTGTTGTACATGTGGGCAAAATGGTAGTTTTCCATTGGAGTTGAAAAACAGGTTTGAAGGTTTTGAAGGTGTGTCAAGTGTTGACACACAAGCCTTTTTATACAGTATATTGCACTTGAAATGCAATGTATAAAAAAACTATAAATTTATTATTAGCTTATTGAAAATACAGTGGGCACCACTGCTGTCAGAAGAAATTTTCATTACATTGGCAAGATAAAAATGATAGTGAATGCACATATAGGTCAAAACTGTTCCAGTGTAACAATATAAATGTTGCAGCACACACTGCTGTGACTGCTCCTAACATCTGAGGCTTAACATATCAATCTTTATGTTGTTTGCTTTGTAAAGCAAAGCATGTTATTGCAGGTAGGTATTTTTGCAAAACATCACTTATTACTGAATATAAATGAACACCTTAAGCAGTTGCTCCTTTCTTGACATAACACTTTGTAAACAACATGGGTGTCACCCCAGTGTCCTGGCTAATCTCCTTTCTGGTTACCTAATCAGTCTTTTGTTTATTTAGCAATATGGCATACCTTAACTCAATTTCTATAGGGATGGGTCTGTCATATGTCAGTTGTGTTTTTCCTCAAAACACTGCTCTTCATAATTTAATTAAGCCACTTTCTACTCCTTTTTCCACTGTTGTGAATGCTGCACGAAAGTATTTTTCTGGTGCCCTGTGCTAAAATATTTTGTTGCAACATATTTTGAATGATTATGAATGATTAACACCACCAGTCAATGAGCTCATGGTGTAAAATATCCGTGAACAAAAGTACCTTAATTTAAAATCTGATTCCAATGATCTACTTATGGTATAAAGTTCCAGGCTAACATAGTGAGATTTTGTCCAATGAGGATATTTAACTTGCACATGTAAAGATAATTATTCCATTTTCCTTGTTAATGTAAATTTCACTAATATGGAACCAATACATAT
This sequence comes from Megalops atlanticus, assembly GCA_019176425.1. NCBI lineage: Eukaryota > Metazoa > Chordata > Actinopteri > Elopiformes > Megalopidae > Megalops > Megalops atlanticus. The sequence goes on along the minus strand of CM032878.1, from coordinate 17,759,577 downwards.
TGAGGTGCTGTATGTTTTTTGTATTTTTCAACCCCTATTTTACTGCTGGAACTCAAAGCCTGACCCTACCATTTCCTTCAATCTCTAACCTCTTCTTCTTCAGTATTTCACACAGAATGGCTGTATATTCATTTACTTTTCACACCACACTGACAAACAACACAAGCCCTTTGGTCATATACTACATCTTTTACTGTAAATATACAGAAAAAAATCAATTGCCTTTGTTTTACAGGCTAAGAGTCATTTTATAAGTGCATGTATACTACAATAAGTGGCAGATGTAGCTTATGTAATTTCATTCCATGTGAAGGGGAATGGATTGGGTGGGTTGTGTGGTTGAGAGGGTGAAGGTCTTGGCTCTGACTGGCATTGGCAGGAGGTGGTCAGCCCAAATGGAAAGCGGTCCCGGTGCGGGGAGGCGCCAGCTACATGTGGACATTGTGGGCCTGCGGCTCTGGAGGCCCCTCGCGCCCTGAGTTGGTGCCCGGACTGTGGTAGAGTTCCTGGACGGTGTGGAGGGTCTCGGCCATGTCCTCAGGGTAGCGCGTCTGCAGCTCCTCATTGGCCAAGTAATGGGTATCGGAGAACTCAGAAAAGTAGCGTCCCACTTCTGGGTGCCCGATCTCCAGAGGGGCAGAATGTGGCTCCAGGTTTTCTGAAGAATGGGGTGTCCCAGATCAGAAATTCAGGAAGTTACAATTGTAGGCTTCTGACATTTTCTGACACAAATGCTTTATTAGCATAAGACTTCTGTTTTTCTGTTCTTTTTCTATCCAATAGGCTAAATACATTTAAAGTTAATTAAGTTACTTTAAAAAGAAAAACAAGTGTTAAAGCTTAAATAGACACAACAATACTACAGTGTAGGACCTGAAAATAGTTGGCATCTAAAAATCATTATCCGCAGACAGAATTTAATTCTAAGCTCTTGACTGGCTTTTGTTCCGGACCACCTAGCCAAACTGAAATTCGGCAGACCTGATACAGACTTGCCAATTCAACCTATAAAATCAAATTATTAAAATTCACAGGAGTCTGAGTTTTATGTTCTCTTGTACAGACATCATGGTGTAAGCAGAAAACAGTTCAATATCTGTAGATTTTACTGCTTGAGGAGGACTGCAGGAATAATTTGCTCATCAAACTTACTCATGCATAGCAGTAAACAACCTGAAGCCCCTTCTGACAGAGAATGAAGCCCATGCAGTGACAGCAGAATTGACCCTGACCTTCCCCACTGGTTTTATAAAAAGACAGGAGGAACAAGGCTGCGAAGGGGTTGGGACTGAGGGGATTGGGAGCTTACCCTGAGCCGCATAGCGGCATGTGCCGTCCTGGACCAGGACATTGTAAAAGGGCTGGTTAGCCCCGTTGGACAACTGGTGGACCCTCATGGTGGTGATCCACTCTTGGCTCATGGTACACTTAGGGTCCCATCCATAGATCACACAGTTATAGCCTGACCTGGGGAGGGAACACAGCATTTTGTTCAAGAAAGAAGCACGAAAGATAAGACACAGCTCAGGGGTTGCATCCCTGTTCAGATCTACCAGATCTAACATAGATTCAGATTCTATCTCAGCCATTCAAATAATTAGGTCTCCTTGTTAGCTGTACTGGATTAGCCTAGTTGCTTCTTAAAATAAATAAGAATAAGCCATATCCGCACTCTATTGCCTGCAAATTGATGAAGGTTGAAAGAAGGCTAAAAACCAATCAGTTGGTATCTTGACATGGTGTCTAGAATTTGGGCTAGAGAGGCCTGTAGTTTCAGGTCTATACCGTAAACACTCATGTAAGGACCGAACCTCCCGCCTGGCTTGAACTGCAGCCTACCACATTTTTAAAGTATGTCAGTTATGCAATGAGCCCGCTTGCCCCCCTGTCCTGGGCTAAGGTGAGGGTGTGGCCGCGTCGCCCCACCAACACACCTCTTGTGTTTCATGATGAGCCCCACAGAGTACTGCACCTCCCGGTGCTCAGCGGCGCTGCGCCTCTTCACCTCCGGCTCCACGGGATGCTTCTTGTGCTGGATGTGCTCCAGCGTGTGCTGCACCAGGTAGCCCACGGCACCATGCTGAGAGGGGTCCAGAGCCTGGATGTGCTGGAGGATATCCAGCACCTGAGGGCACGTGTGAAAGAGAGTGAGAGTGTCCTCTCAGCCACCTGCAAGGTAACCTTTCCATCATTTTAACTGTTTGACTACCTCATGGCCTTAGTGCTTAATGCAGCTTGATTCATGTCTAGGCTTAATAATGGCAAATATATACAAATATGTATGTGTGTGTGTGCATATGTGTGTGCATGTGTAATACAGTTATTATAAACCAAAGTTAAAATTATGATGTGAGATCAAGGCTTGTGAAATGTAAAAAGTACAACCACCTTAAATTTGTTTAAGACAACTCAAGATAAGCTTGTGGGTGTTTCATAACTGTTAACAGCTGCAGCTCCAAGTCTAATAAAAAGCATGCAACGGTACACAGATAGAAGATCCATTTGAATTACTACTGTCATAAGTATAAGTGTCAGCTTATCATTGGCTTATTCTTAATGATAAATTAGTGTGCACAAAAATGACAGACAGACGTTCCATATACATGATGCAGATAAAACATCCAGCAAACCCATCCTGTGTACAGATTTTGTAATAGTGTCACAGACAAGAGTGAAGGAGATGACTGGAACTATATTTTTAAACATGTATACCACAGGAACGTATTGCTAATTGCATTATTATTACCCAAAGTTATAAGGGTTCACCAAACAAAAATGTTTGAGCAGATTCCCCTAAGAAATTTGATTTCCAATTACAGAGCACCCTGTAACCTACAAACCATATTTTCAACTGAGCTGCAAAAAAATATTCATTTTGACTTTCAATTTGAATCGTAAAATAGATGTAACATCCCTGCCTGCCTTAAACCACTGAGAAGCAGGTGGTATTTCTGCAGCTGTCTTGTCTTTTATGAACCACCTTAATTACATGCAAACAGTAAAAGGGGGTGGCATTTAAGATTATAATGCCTGTGGTCACGGCAATGCTAAAAATTCTCCATGTTTAGGTACTGGAAAGCGGTGTTAACCTCTATCACTTTATGAATCACCCAAATTGCTGCTGTTTGTTTGACTTGAGGCAGATTTCTCTAGCACTCTTCATATATTACACTGAAACGTTTATACATTGTCCTATTGCTGGTAACTGTTTTGTGGTTAGTAGTAGTTACACTGCTTAATAATTACCGGTTAATACCTGTATGACATCCAGGACCCAGAACTCAGAACCATTAAAAATATTGCATTTTTCATTTGAAGAACGTATAAATGTTAAAAAGGGCTGTGTATAATAGCATCTGGTAAATAACAGCAATAACAACAGTAACAAAAACAGAATTGTAGTGATGCAATTGGCTAGTGTCTCTCCATCATATGCTGCTTTACACCACAAAACCTTGATCATAATGTGCCCTCAATATGGATCCTAGCAACCATGTTATTAGTTACAAAAAAAACCCAAATTGTGATTTCATGTGAAAAGTTTTTTTCTCTCGTCAGGGGATACTTCACTGACCTTCTCGGGCCAAATGCCCAGATGGAAATAAAGTCTGGCTTGCAACAACAAGTACTGGACATTATCAGGGTTGATGGTGAGGTAGAGATCAAGGGAGTCTCTTAGAAGTTGGTAGGATTTCTCATTGCCCTCTCTGCAACACAAGAAATCCTGAGGTCATTCCACGAGCTGAACAGCAAATCTGCTCTGGGAGAGATGGATCAAAATCTCACCCTCGCTTGCCAATATTGAGCAGATTTCCCACCATCCTCAGCAGCACTTCGGTGGTGGTGATGGCACTGTAGTAGTCTGCCGTCACCTGGTGGCCAATTAGGTACTCGCACTCCTTTGCGGTCAGCTGCTTGCCTTTCCCAAAGGCATCGATATAGATGTAATCATAGATATCCTCACTCCTGCGAGGACACAAGCCATTATCGGTTCATCATTCAAACATCCAGCAAACAAATTATGTATTCAGTGCAGTGAAAAACAACTGCAATGGAAAACCAGAACTTCTGTTCAGAGTGTGTGCCTGAGGTTTGCAGAACACTTGAGCACATGTAGAGGAAGAAAGGGGTGTGCATGAGTGTGTGTATGTGTGTATGAAACAGTGTGTGTGTGTATATGTGTGTGCTGCTTGGTGTTACTGAATGAAAACCATTAATGCTCATTCATTACTTATTAATACCATTCCTTACCCTCTTCGTTGCTGGCACCAGCGCAACAGGAAGTGATTGGGGAAGTTTACCGGCTCTAGCTGGACACCCAGCCTCCTGGCTAGTGTCATGTAGAGAACAGAGAGGCTGATGGGAATGCCTGTCCGGCGGAGCAGCACCTGACAAGAGCAGCCGTGTGTTATGTGAGTCAAAAACAACCTGTCATGTTCTGTATTTACAGAGCCAAACAAAGCAAGTGTCAGCCAGGCACTACAGTTACTTGATATTAAATAGTAGCACGCTACCTGGTGGATGTAGGAGTTGAGTGGGTTGTAGTAATCACACTCATTGCCCTTATACTGAAGCTGGTCGTACAGGACAGAGTTGAGGGCACACACCACCTGCCTCTGGAGCTCAAAATCCTCCACCACAAAGCAATCACCTGAAAAAAGCCAGGAGGGGGGAGTCTCAGACTGTAGCTTGCTTACATTGACAAATAGTTGGTTAACAGAACTTTGACAGTGTTTTTACAATAGGGATACAACCAAAGGAAATGATGACTGATAAAAGTTCAAACCTTGGCTGACCCGAAGGCTAGGATGGGAGGAGTTTTTCATCCGCAGCGTCTTCCTGACCTTTTCTGTGATCTCCTCAAGCTGGGTCGATATGCTCTGCAGCGAGACGTCTGCCAGGGGGTTACAGTACTGATCCACAAGCACAGCACCTACAGTAACACATCACAGTGTTACACATCACAGAGCGGAAAAGTGCAGGGCACTAATTAGAATGTTTACAGAATTCAGACAATACAAGACATTCTTCAATAGCACTTACCTAGAGCTAGTCAGCACCTTAGACTTGGAGGGTTCTATCTACCAGTAACATGACACACACTGAGATACCAAGTTTTCACATGCTATACCGTGATAATGTTTTGTATTTCAATTTTCAGTTACTGTTGTGCAAATTCATAACATAAAATGAGTTATAGACATAGATTTTAAAAGCACCTATTAAAACCTTAAACACAAGTTTTTAGGGGGGCAGAACTGCAGAGGGAACCATTTAACTTTAAAATGACAGTATGGCAAGAAGGTGCTACCCGATCTCTGACATCTGTAAATATTTTTAATTCAGGAAAATTACAATTTTTCAGTAATTGTTTGGATTTCTTAAGGGAAAGGTGTCCAAACCAAAAGGAGGGTCCTGTCCAACAAAAGCTTAGTGTGAAGCTTTAAAATTTCATATACCACATCTTGGTACTTTATGTACTCTATGTACTATTTTATCATATAATTTTGAGCCATTGCCATTTATTTCATTTAACATATTTTATAGGTAAATTACAATTGATATCCCTCTGTCAATTTATACTTAACAAAACTGAAATTAGAACCCTTTAATTCTAAGGTCTTGCAGAACTGCGCCATGAAACATCAAAGTGTATATTTTCAAAATGTGTGCAAAATACCTCAATAAGTGAATGCCATTTGGTTGCATGTGATGCAGCAGATCCAGCTGTGCCACACCAACCATAGTATTAGTGTTACTCATTTTAGGTGCACAGGGTGACGTGGGTGTTACTGCCAATTTATAATTCTCACTCGTCCACCAATCACTCCTCTACAGACCTCTGGCCAAGACTCACCCTCAAGCGCTGACTGTTCTTCTGGAGGTTGGTCCAGGAAGTTCTTCAGGTTCCTCAAGATGTTCTGCTGGCGGAGAAAGTAAAGGATTTTCTTTGCATAGTACTTCAAAGTCAGGCTCTTCCTGGGGGCCAGAGGAAAACGAGGGGAGAGAGAAGGCAAGAGTCTTAGGAAAAACAAGCACAGGACAGAATTCAACAAGACACCACATCAGACTGCGTGAAATGTTGCTGTGTCCAGAGGGCCAAATGGCTGTGAATGTTTGTGAAAACACAATTGAGTAGACAAGTAGCCATTTTGGCTATATGAATAAAATTACTCTTGATCCTCACTGATGTTGGTACATGTCTGTTCCATTTCAGTACAATTAAGATATATGCACAGTGAGTTACAGAACCTAAATACATGTCTCATCAGTGACTTATGGATGGAGGTTTAATGAAGGAAAGGGCAGTCCACAGGACAGGCAGAAGAGGGATACCACAACCAGCCTTGCTGCTGGACAGAAGACTTACCTCCTGTCTGAATTCAATATGGAAAGCAGCTCATCTTCGCAGAAGTGTTCTGGGGCTCCCAGGGCTTCTATTTCAGCAAAGCTGTCCCCCAGAACCTGACCAACGCAAGGCTGTGTTACAGATCTCTGTGTTAGTGCCAACAGGCAAGCCACACACCCATCATTCTACTTAAGCAACACATTCAAGATATAGCTAACTTGTATCTGTCACACAATATAACGGATCAGTATTGCCCTGGTGTCTGATTTACCTTCAGGCTGTCTTGATTGCAAGAACATTTTCATTATAGTTGAAACGGGCATGCTCAGTATTGCAATACTTTTATCTCAAACCTGTTTAAAATCACTCATCACTCACTCTTATGATATAAAAAAATAAATCATTGCACAGGGACTTCAATACTTTAAACTCACATAGCCTCCATACATTATTTGAAATAACTAACAAGCTGGGTCTATATGATTAGTATTAGTTTTTCTTAATTACTTTGATACAATTTTCAAAAGACTGTAAGAAAGTGCAAAACTCTTAACACAACAACCCAATCTCTCTCACATGTATAAAATCCTAGTTTTGAGTCAGATTTAGTAAGCACTTCTTGCAAAAGCAAACACTCTACTGAAACACAAAATCATTACTAATTGCTAGCTTAATAATTCAGGATAAACAGAAATGCGACTCTGATAAACACTCATGAAACAACAAACAAATGCAAAATGATCTCAGGTTAACAAAATTGTTATCCATGTAAAATGGCTGAAGGGCTTTTGAAGTGAATTTGAGCAAAACAAATATTAACAAATTCATGTAACTATACAAACTGAGACTAATGTAATACTTTGCCAGTGCAAACATCATTCCTGTCTACTGACAGTTAACCATTACTGCTATAATTAGTTGAACATATTGCTATCACAATGACTTTACCCTGTTATTAAAAACCCAGAATTAAAAACTAATTTTATGGTAATTTTGAACCTTTTCAATTGAACTGTTGTGCTTACTGAATCGATTTCTTGGAACATGCTACCATCAGCAATAATGCTTCAGTGAATCTTTCCGTGGGGAATGTTGTTTTTGGCTCAGACCAGACTTACTAATGTCATCTCACAGCATTATACTTAAAGCCACAACCACCATTGCACATTTTTCTCTCCATCCTGAACATAGAATAGAGAAATATGTATACAAATGATGCTACTGCAGTACAATACATAGTTCCCTTCATATAAGGATATGCAGTGTTGTCTAGTACCGTATACACTTTAATTATGGCTTCACAATATAGTAACCTCAGACGACTGACCCCTTTACAGTAAACTGGTTACACAATCTGTCTAGCTGCTGACAAAAACAATGCTTGGTTTATGAAATGGTCAATTATTGTGTATTATTTTATCTAAGATCCTTGTACACAACTTCTGCAGCCCACTACATATAGTTATAAACAGCTGGAGTTTCCACAGAGCCTTGAGTTCTTTTTTCTCTGCATTTCTATAGAGATGGCCATTTGTGAGTGAGTGCTAAGTGTTACTACACAATGCAATAATTATTTTTGTAAGAATATCAATGAACGGTTGAATGTGGTGCTTACATAAGATAAACATATAGAAACATTTGAGCTAATGAAGAATTTTGCATGTTTAGCAAGAACAAGTGAGAATTCGTCAAATGATAATTTCTCACTTTTTGGCTTTTGCCAAAAGTGTTTGCACTTTGTCACAGTCCTTTGAAAAATGTACAAACACTACTGAAATTAAAATGTTACAAGCAAACAGTTCTTACCATTCAAATATACTTGAATAGCCACATTAAACCACATACTGTTCATTATTATTATATTGCAGTGAAACAATATTGACCACATTGTTACAGGTTATACTATAATAAAGTATTCCAACATTATCTTTGAAAAAAAATCTCTGCCTTTCAAAATGTAAGACTATCACCGTTTGTCACCCAAGAACTTACAACTTCGGTAAAAAATCTCTTGGAAATGGACTCCACGGTTCTTCGGATTTGGAGCCCGACCACGTGCCGTGTTCTGTATTCCTTCAACCAATCACAAGGTTCATTCTGACGGTAATTCTTCAGCAGCCTAGGCCACCTAAGAATACACATGCAGACACACCTCTGAGTCAGGACATTCTTAGTATTCATGTTTAAAGCATATCCAAGCAAATCCTAGCTACTCTGTTAAGCATAACACACAATAATATAATAAAGAAACCTCGCCAATTAAATTAATTTCCTTTATCTAGACAGACATCGAACCAGTTAACGTGTTTCTTTGGATATAGCTTAGCTGGCTAACGGTACAAGATTAGTCATTACAAAAATTTGACCCTTCGTCAAGAAAATATTTGTGTGCTTTACAAATAACCAAGCTAATTTCACTTATAATTACATACAGCCTAATATAACATATACGAATGCTTACTGATTTTGTATGTAAGCAACCTACAGAAACGTTCCGCCACTGGAAACCGGTCCGGTACTAATCTCCTTAAATCGCTCACTAAGAACTTACCGGAATTTGTGTCATTTTAAGGGGAAGTTATGGCTGGGAAAACACAGATAAGGGGTTCACATAAAAATAAATAATGAATTAACGTTACATTTAATGTCTGAGTTTAACGCAGTATTTTTCGAATATGAGTCAAGGTCACGCGACCTAACCGTTGACATCCAACGGTAGAAAGTGTGAAACTCCCGTTAACTGTTAACACCGAGTTCGTTATTTGTGTTGCATAAATAAGCTGTAACGTTGCCTACATTTCTGAATTTGGTGCATCAGCTAAACACCAACACTGGGTTGCTGCTAACTACACCCAACAAGAACAGACGATCACATAACATGAACAGAAATATATAACTACCTAGCTATAAAAGTAATGTAGCTAGACAATAATTTGGGTGGGTAACTGCATTCATATATAGCTTGTATCAGAGGCGAGGTTTCGCCGAGCTGTTTCACCTGAGTTTGTACTGATGTCCCCAAACCTTTCCTCTGCCATGGCACACATCATGTAGTCGCTTACAGGTGCAGGACACGCTGGAAATGTCGAGGTGATTAAGGATAGGAAAGCACAAAATATATTCAAGCAACTCGGCTGGTAGATCAGTCAATTTTTTGTTCCCAGTCTCAGACAGAACCCCGTTTAATTTTGAGCACCCCTCTCCTGCACCCGACGTAGCCATCTTTACTGTTTACTCCGATTACCTCATAGTACAAAGACCGCCCCATTCTGGCGCAGGGGGCTGAACTTTTGAGATCATTCGAAGTCGAAGAGAGCATGTGCAAGTACAGCATATACTGACATTTAAAGTGAGTTCAACACTTAGAGATACCTTGAGGAAACGCGAAATTTCTTCCTTATGCTATTTAACATGTTACATGTTATGTTGTTGTTATTTCTTCAACAGCCATATTTGCTTGTCTTGTGTTATACAAAAAATCTTAAAATACGATTTCACCCAGGCAAGGACAATTAGAAAACATTTGTATCAGGGATATGTATTGTAGGTTGAACGAATATAAACATAGCTCTCGAGCAATCAGTTAGCTGTATGCTCCCTGCAATAGTTTATGCATCTACAACTCAACTTGATGTGTAAAAGGGGAGGGGCAGAGGCATATATCCGGACGTATTGTCACGCTCCTCAATTGTGCTTGATTATGTGGCACATTTGTAGTAATATGTGGTTTTAACGAAAACGTAGTAGGACCAGACACTTGCTGCTTGAGAGATACTTTGCATCTGGGACAAGTCCCTGTCAGATTGTCGTCACATGAAGCGTTCTGTTTGAACTGCATTACATCGTGTTTGTGGACTCGTGATAACACATATGAAATCATGTGGAATGCCAAACATATGAACACTTGACAAGCAAACTGTCAAAAAGATAAGTGTATACCGAAGTCCTCATGAATAATCATACACGTGAAGCATTCACTGCATTACTGGTACCGATCCCAGAACAGCCTACAATCTAACTTGCCAATACACCAACACAAAATGAACCAATCCCGTGCCGGCGATTGGTTGTTAGGCCGCCTCCTCTATGCACTGTGTTAGTTTGCTGCTGATGTTGCAGCTTTGTCTTCTTTCGCAACTTTGTAATAGTTTGTTTGGCATAACAATTATTTAGTGTTAAATGAAAAGTTAAACACTATGGTATTTTGACTTTTTGTAAGGAAATCGATGCTTCGTCAACCACCAAAGCATCGAGGATAATAAAACGGGAAAGTATCTGGCTGTCGGTAACTATCTAACCAGCCAAAGTGGATGTATTTACAAAGGAAAACGATCATCTCGAGAGCTGCGTACAGGAAATGGGGGAAATAATCCAGGTGGACCAATGTATGCGTATGCTCGGAGTGGACAGACACGCGGCCTGGTGTGGAAATATACAAGATAAAGAAAACAAATGGTTGTGAAAGTTTGTCGAAAAACAGAACGGATCCTTCGCTCGTACTCACATGGTTTGTAGACAAAGTCTCAAGAAGGAAAATATTAGACATCTAAATGAATTCATTCTACGTACTACTGATGTAAAGCAAGTACGGACATTAAAAAAGACATTAAAAAGCATCTTGACAGCATACCTTTGCGTAATGTGGCTCGGAAAGACAGACATAGTGCTATTTAGAAAAGCTTAATAGCTAACGTTACAAGGTAGTTTTTAAAATGAAAACCTTAACACCTGAATAGAAAGGATTAGAATGTTTGTTTGATTTTCGTAAAATGAAGAATGGGAACAATCTGAATATTGCCCCGAGACGTAGGTATATGAACACTAATCGGGTAGGGGGTTTTGCATCGTTTTTAAAGTTTAGATGCAAGAATTCAGGCTTATTTTCTTGTGGAAATCTCCATCACAGAGAATGTTTAATTTCTGATTTGAATGATACTGAATGATGTTGTTTTGCAATTATTATTCTCTGTAATGTAATGAATAACGACTGCTGGAGAATCAGCAAGTAACAATTACAGAAGGTCATCAAGGTCTACTGGTTTTGCATCTACGTGCACTGATTACTATTTGGATTAAAGAAACGAGGAGCCTACATCGAAATTACGTCATGGCAAGTGCCCTAGCATCAAAGATCGGTCTAAACTCCTTGTTAAGAAAACAAGCAAAGACCTTCAGCGTCAGGATCGTTACAATGGACGCAGAAATGGAATTTAGTTGTGAGGTGAGTATTCGGTGTCTTCTGATCAGTCTATTCTGTGCATTTTTTGGTAATTGAGGCAGGCAACACCCCCAGCCCCCAGTTTCTATTACGTCTTGGCCAGTTCTGTGTAGTTGATATGTTGCTCCTCCATGTGGCTCCTCCCTTTGTTACAAATGTTTTCCCCTTTAAGGTCCTTTCACTTACTTGAGCCAAATACACGTTTGTACAAAAATCTTTAATAATACACTTTGAAACTTTATCCCCAATATTATTCCTTTATGTAAGATGTAGTAGCAGTGACGTTGCTTGTATGGTGGATGTTACGGAGGTGTTATGGGTTTTGGATATATCCCTGATGTCTGAAAGGCCTCCACATTTGACAGTGATCTATAGAATACGTTACATTGCTTTTATTAAGAGGACCAAAAGCGATCAGCCGAGATACATTCTTGAGTTTCCAGAATTGTATATCATTTTTTAATTTTTTGGACTTGGGTTGGTGGTCATCTAAGGGATCATAACAAAACAAGAGTAACATTTCTTAATTTGTCTATACATTTAATTTTATTGCAACACAGAAACAAAATTTAGGCTGTCAGCAAATCTTAGCATTTGTTAGCATTATACATGCTTTTTATTTTTTAACTGTACTTGACTGAATACACTTAGTGCCCTTGTGTACCCATTACTCAACACTACAAAATGAAATTGACACACTAGGGCCTGTGCATAATGTAGAGGATTATGCCTCTGGATTTTTCACACAACTGAAATTAAGAATAGTGTCACATCTATCAGTCATCCACTCTCCAGTGTAACCTAATATCTCAGCTCTTTACTGTAATGAAGGGTACTTGCATGACATATAAAAGTTTGCAGCTTCATATCCTTAGTGGGTTGCTGGTGTTGTTCCATTGAGCAAGGAATCAATTAAGTATTCAGTTGCTAAAAAAAAATAATAATAATCAGGCCATGTAACTTGGCCTGGATGAGTCCACTGGCTACACAAGAGGTAAGTGTAATGCACAGGAAGTTGTCACATGGGGAAAAAATCTTTCTATAAAGGGAAGATGTGCAAGCTGACAAAAACACAATTACAGTACATTATAGCACACTAATTTAGTTTTAAAAATGGAGCCAAAAATGGAGATGACCAGCTCAGCTTCTCCCTGTCAGTTTCATTTTGGCTTGCTTTGTTGACATATCTTGAAGTCTTGCTTGCACCAAAGCATTTAGAAGAGTAAATCAGTACTTCAGAGCCTTTGAATAATTCATCGATTCCACACACGTTATGGCTAAAAGTAGGTGTGATGCCCTCAATATATAGACCATACAAATCAATCTGAGTGTGGTTTTACTTATGCCCCCATGCAATGATGAGGGTGCTGTACTGTAGAAGGTACTGTCTTTTGGATGAGATGTTAAACTAAGGTCCTGACTGTGGTCTTAAAGACCCATTGCACTTGTCACAAAGAGTAGTGGGTTCCCCTGTGACCTGACTAATACCGGTCAGGCTCTTTCAAACTGGCTATCTAATAATCACCAAATTTCACTGACTCCCTCTGCCTCTGCTGATGTGTGTTGAATGTTGTGGTATAAAATGACTGCTGTGTATAACATATGTGGGTGGCTACACATTAGTTGTGGTAGAAGTGACCCCACCCCCTTCACTGTAAAGGGCTTTGAGAACCTTCAAGGGTGATGTATAAATGTAATCCATAATTATTGTTACAGTTCCCCTATGGAAGTGAAGTATATTGTATATTGTAATGTACTGAGAAATATGTTAGTCAGCCCAAGAATATATTGTTAATATAATTACAATATTTTAATACAGATCAGAAATTATATATACTGTATAAACACCCACCCACACAATCTGATGGCACATTAATCCTGGGGATGTTGCTACCTAGCTTTCCTAGATTACCAGTAAATTAACAGTAGTTCTTAGAATCCATTTTTTGATTAAGTAGGGGGGTGAGTCAGGGTGTGTTGCAATACAGGAAACAGCCTGACCCTAATTCTATTTAGCAGATTATTGAAGGGAGCTTTCCAATGAAGGGCCTAGTACATTACAAGATGTGATTCAGTCATTGGGTGCTAACATTTGTAGTTACTTATTGTTGGGGGCAGGTTTCCATTTTGTTTTTGTGCAAGCCCAGGAAATTAGCTGTAGTTCCAAAGATCATTGGCGGGTTCGTCACCCAAGGTGTGTTGGATTTAGGGTTAGGGGTAGAGTTTGAAGATAGGATGCTACTAATTGGATGTTGTTTTTTGGCCTTTTGTGAATTGTGCAAAGATCTTTTATTTATTTTTACATCTGTTGGAAAAATATTCTTTATACATTTTAAATAATAATAATTTGACCTCCATTCCTTGACCTGCTCAGTTACCCCAATAAATGAAGTGCGATCCAAATTTAGGCATTCCCATAAAATATTGTAGTGAAAAATATATTTTACCAGAAGAAATGGAAGTAGTGTTATTTTTGGGCTCAGAAAAATTGTTGAAGAGTAATGCTACCAAAACTGCAGAGAACAATAGCATGTGTTTTCCACGTAATTACATGGTTTTATTAAAAACACCTTTATCAAATTTATTCACACCTTCACATTTTTTCACTGTCTTCAGTTTACAGAAGCTTTTAGAACATCAGAGAAGCCTAAAAATCGGTGTTGGCATCAGGTATAAAAGGATGTCATGCACATGAGTAAATGATCAATTAGTCATGCATGCTTCCAAAGTCAGAGAGCTATCTGCGAATTTCAGGCATATGGGAATTGACCTTCCCAACTTGGTGATAGCTTTAAAAAAACAACATTTCACAAAAGCTGACCCTACCTGTTTTCCCAAAAGCATAGAGTTATTTTATTTAAATTACTGAGATGATCACTGCCTTGGTGGGATGAGGATGCAAGAAAGACTCACCAAAACTGCTGTGAGCAAAGTGCTTTAGAAGACACGCTCAATGCCATAGGCACCAAAAATACATCCAGGATATGTGATTGTTGGGATGCAACATCACAAAAACTGCCATTCTGCTTTTCCAGCATGAAGTTTGCATTCATTGTGGGTTTGTAAGAGAAAAGTCATAATGTAAGCAGAAGCAGTACAGATACGTCAGACTGAACCCTACTATTCTTTAGATGTGTTTTTATGATTGAATGAAGCAAAAATTGGACTTTGCAGACATGCCCACCAGTGATATGTTTGGTGCAGAATAGGAAAAGCTCATGAACATCATCCCCTCTGAAATATAGAAGAAGATCTGGTTTTATATTTGGGTTGATTTACAACTTCTGGTCATGGTGCTCTTGTTAGTGCTAGTCAAATGTAAAGCAGGACATTTGTTAATTTAAAAACCTGATTGCTTCCTGCTGAGCTTGGTTGAAAAGAAGACGTTCCAGTAAGCTGATGATCCAAAGAACACATCAAAGTATTAACAAATTGTTGGGGTAAGACAAAATCAATGGTCTGAACTGGCTATTCCAATCTCCAGACCACAGTCTGAGAGAACATGTGTGATTTAACCTTAAGAAAGCAATCTAGAAGCGAGAACCAAGAAATTTGGAGGAGCTGGAGATATCCCTCCTGGAGGAGTGGTTAAAAACTCCTGAAAATTGTCTGAACCTTAAATGTGTTGGAAGGTTCAGAAACATACACACACCTGGTACAGGAATGTAAATAAATTTGGCCATTCTGTTTTTCCTTAAATGTAATTGTTTGTATTACAGATGCTGTTTCTCTCTGCAGTTTGGTAGCATTAAAATTATAAGTGTTTTCATTTATTTGTGGGAAAACAACTACAGATTTGCATTTCTTCTGTTAAATTCTCTTTTTTACAATGAATACAAGGGTATGAATTAATTTGGAGGTCACTGTACATGAATATTCCCATATACCCTTAAGTTTATTTTCCCCACAATGGACATTTGCTGTTGACCTGCATATGTGGTTTTCATTCCAGAAAAGATCACTCTTCTGTTGTGCTAGTGTATTCATTATACACTATTCAACACTAGCAAGGCTATTGCCAAGGAACGCTGACAGTAACATGACACGCTCATTCCCCTGAAATAGGATGATAAGACGTCTTGTTCTAAGATCCAATGGGAAGTTAATTGAGTGCATGTTAAAAGAAAGATAATACCCATTTTTAATAGACACTTCATATAATTCTGTGCCACATTATGGCTTTCACTCCACCAAGGCCTGACTGTGCAGTTTGCTTCATCATCAGGCCTCTGCTGTATCGCTAAACCGCCGCTTTGTGAAATCTCTATATTTAGAAGTTTTCCAATTAAATCCAGCAGCGAAGAAGCCCTCCAGCCACAGGAGTTTTTAGAAAAGCTGTTTTCGTTTCTCCGCTCGGGGGATAACAGGAAATGAGCGGCTCATGACCGAGGAATGTTTTTGAATTAACAGAAAACAGATGGCGTGAAACGCGCCATGGCTTTCTTTGAATGGACTCTGAGGCCAAGCGTTTCCGCGACGTATTACCTTATCTGCTCCCTCCACTTCATGAGGTGGACACTTCTCCTCTAAGCACTTTCCTTTGGTGCATTGTGTTTAGTTGGGAAAAGTGAACAAAACGCAGTATAATTTTAGGCCTTGCAGATATACATGTCAAAATGACTTACCAGAAGTACTTGAGAAGCCTACGTGTAAATTTGCATGAAAAAAAAACCTGCAAACATTATTTATTTCCAGATGGATCTGATCAAAACTCCTGGTTTTAGTTGAAATCAAAGATCTGTGGTTGTCTTTAGAGTGAACAAAATTTGAGAGTATCTAGAAATGAGAGTTTGTGAGCTGTAATGAATGTTTTTACCTGTGGAAAAGGAGACATACAAATGGTGGAGATTGTGTTGTTGGGTTTGGAATAAGTATGGCATTGACTAACACAGCTTCACACACACAGTTTTGCATACAATGATCAATAGATTCATTCTCCTGTTTCCAGTTGCTCTGTTATAATTGGGTAACATGCTCTTGTGTCATTTTCTTTGGGAGGGGTCATGTGGTTATCATATCACATGCCTAAGACTGTTCAGATGGCTTTTTATAATGGTTGCTAATGGTAGGGAACACAAAGGTCTTTTAGGTCTAAAATACAGCCCTCAACAAATATGTTGTATGATGTAAAAACACTTTGATATGTGTGCAGTGAAAAAACAAAAAGAAAAAACCCAGACATGTAAATTAAAGTGTTTACATAATGGTTACTTTATCCATTTTAGGTTTTAAGGCTTCTTGTTATACCTTAAGGGCATTGTGTGTATGCATGTTCAGGGGCATGGTGAGATAGGTGAATATATATTTACCATGAGACCTTCAATTGCTGACACTTTTGAAGTCTGTTTAGTACTTCAGTGTGTTTACTCATGTTTAATACTCAGAAGCCACCACAAGGTGGCAGCAAGTGTCAAGAATTGTGCATTTTTACAGCCTGTGTCCTTTTGTTTGTGTCTCGAGGTCTGTTTGCACATTTTAACCACACCAGAGTGAGCTGATTCAATGGTAATAATCTCAATATAGGGCGTATACAATATAAACTCCCAGCATATTTTCTAACTGAAGTAATTTGACCTAAAACACACTGAAGATCTTCAAAGAGCATGCTTAACCTCCGGTGTGGGAAGCACCTAGTTGCTTTAAAATATTGAAGGAGAGTAGTTAATTTATAAATTTTCATGCATTATTCTTTCATTGGTGGAACACTGAGTATGGACTGAGGTTTTAGCTGATCAGGGATCAGGTGTTCTCAGTGCAGAACTGTTTGACCTTTGTTTTGATCCCTTATCACTTTGAACTGTTTGACAGAGGGATCAGTCTATCACTGAAAACTCCTGAAGCATTGCTCTCCTCTCCCATCGTTATACAGCAAGAGATCTGGAGAGGGATGCAGACGGCTCAAGACTCTTCACTGTCAAATCAGACGTTAGGTTTCAGTGACTGAATTCTGCATTTCGCAGCCAGCAGCAGCTTGACAGATGTGTTCAAATGACTGCAACTAAATTACCAGTGAAATGTCATTGGCACTTTGGGGAATGGGATATTGCTGCGCAAAGTGATGTAGTTCTCTCTTGCAGTACATTTCCTGATATTTCACATCCTAACCCTCCAAGGAAGGTGCCATGCTACATTTTATTTAAAATATAATCATAATTGCAGTTTGTGTTTTGGATATTCAGGTTTTTCCCCATAAATTAATCTGACCTCACTTGCACCCCAGGCCTGATTTCTTTTCCTCAGAAAGCTGATGCTATCTATGCCATTGCAGTCTGTGCTCAATGTTCCAGTTCAGCATTTCTTTTCCTTCCTTGACTTGGATTTTAAATTCTTAATTTTCACTCTTTAAATCCACCGTACCCTTTCATTTCAATCAGATGGGGATCAAACTGTTATTAATTGAAGATGTGCACCTGATAGGCTTCAAGTCAGTCACTCTTAGAAGACATAAATGCATTTCTCACCTCCTGCCTTGAATTGGCTGATAAGAGATTCACTGATATGTGCAGAATTACCAATGGCAGTTCTCACTCTTCTGCCTTTATGAATATTCTGCATTACTGTTACAAACTTGGATGATCCAAACACTCGGCACCGAGGGTTATTCTGGGATTCAGCTCATATCCCTTTGGCTGTGTTTAAACCTCAGCTCAAAGGATTCACATAACGATCGTATCACTAGCACTGTTAGTCACTGAGGCATTTATGAGGGACCGGTAGTGGCAGTTTCAGTGCACACATTTGCACATTGCTGCTAAAGCTGTTAAATAATTTGCATATTGTGCCAGTTGTGTCATAACGATGGCTGAAGGCCATACTTTAATATTGAGCAAATAGTAGCTGCTTAACAGGAAGCAGGTTGGTGACATAATGGGAATGGCTTTGTTACACAGAAGGAAAGGATATAAAAGCTCTTATCTTGCAGTAAAATTCTCTGCCAAACAGTCTGTAGAGTATTCCAGAACTGGCTGTGCTGCCATGTGAACTGCCATGCATTTTTACAGTGAAAAAAAAAAAAAACAATTAAAGAGCTAATGTGGAAGGACATGGAAACCTTGATGTTCACTGATGTCACATTGGTAGTAATTGCAGATGTAATGTTCAATGTTTTCCCTTATGACAATTCGGAACTTTATGTGCAGAAAGAAATCACTTTGTGTGCAGACTCTCTAGAGCGGTGGCATATCTGTAGCATGAACAGGAGGCTGACCTGTCTGTGGCCCCTTTTCAGGTCAAATGGAAAGGGAAAGACCTCTTTGATTTGGTGTGCCGGACCCTTGGACTCAGAGAGACGTGGTTCTTCGGCCTCCAGTACAATGTGAAGGACACAGTGGCCTGGCTCAAGATGGACAAAAAGGTAGGCCTCTTGCAAGGGGTTGGGCACCCAGAAAGCTCCTGACCAAGAGGGCACTGGTCTATAGGGTCACCAGCAGCTCCTCAAATGCCCACTTCCTTTTTCCCAACTCCTCCTACCATGAACAGAAAAAGAATTGTTTAAAAACAATTTAACTATTTAGCCACATCTTTCAGCCTTGTCACTTGAAAACAGACTCTCTTTCATGTACGACTTATTCAGTTATGCCTGCCCTTCTGCCAGGAAATGTGTTTTTAAGTGAGCTTGTGTTCCCAACAGAGCAGGAGCGCACGTGTGCGTGAGCCATCCAGGGACGTGGCTTGACTGAGCACAGGGGACAGTCGGGTCCATAGCAGTCCTACCATGCACAGAATGGCATGAATTTTAACTTTCTAATAACCTACTTTGACAACTCCCTGACAGATCGACGTGTTCCCTATTACACTTCAATGCAGAATTCCCTGCACGGTAAATTATATGGGTTTCGTTCGAAACAACCCCCTCTCCCACTCGGCAGCAGTGATCTCAAATCAGGGCTCAGTTAGATGTTGCATCAGCCTCTGCTCCCCTCTCCCTCTCCCCACTGACTGGAAATCAGTGACATGAAAAAGTGTGTTGTTTTATCCGCAGGTCTTGGATCATGACATCCCGAAAGAAGAGCCAATCACCTTGAACTTCCTGGCCAAGTTTTACCCTGAGAATGCAGAGGAGGAGCTGGTCCAGGATATCACTCAGCATCTCTTCTTCCTACAGGTGAGAAGGACCGCAGTGCAGGTCAGACCTCGGGGCATGCTAGTGGCTGTACGTGCTCTGTTTATGACAGGCATGTTGGTTGTATTCCACATTGACTTTGGTTACTCAGTGGTGCAAAATCTTTTCAAAGACAATGAAGGTTGTCTATGCAGCTTAGTATGAAAAGAAGAATGTATTCCTTTGGAAAGAAAAGATTAGAAGTTACTAGGTAAGGTAAAGACTGGTCTTGTTAGATATAAAAAAAAAAAAAAAAAGCCTTGTTAGTTCTCCTGGTTCAGTTCCTCACTTCCCTTACACCACAGGACTCTGTAGGAGAGATGTTACTCAAAGCTGAGGTAGGCTGACAGTTCAAGTCTTCCCTGTACTTTCAATCCAGGAAGCTCAAAGGCCCTCGGGCGAAGAGGGGTCCTGCCTTTGACAACTCCAGCAGGATTACTTCCCAGGCATCAGCTATGCGTTGTCCCTATTCCCCAGAAACCTGCCCTGATTGCAGCTTTTGATTATTTCAAAATATCTTAAAAAAATGATGTACGTTTTCAGGCCAACCTGTCAAAAAGTTTGTGTACTGGTTTTTGAGGAAAGTGTGCTTTAACTCTTTGAGCTGCAGTGGTTTTCAAAGTTAATCTAGGGCTGAACATGTGTCATTTAGCATTATAGCGCTTTGGTGATGGCCCCTTGATTATGAAAAGTACTGCATTTGTCAGCTATTTAAGACCAGCACACATGCCCAAGCTCACATGCATTGGATGTATCTAGGCTCACAGTTTCACCAATAGTCTAGAGTTCACCCAGCTGTGTCAAGCCTGGTCTTGAACACAGGGTCTGTTTGAGAGACCTATGTGCTATAGTCACATTTGCACCACTCCATGATGGGTCCATTGTTTTCAGTTCCATAGTCCACCATCAGCCATTTTGAAAGTCTTCCCCTTTTAGATTACCTTTTGCGGACTGGCTGTTCTGTGGCTGACTGTTCTCAGGAGCATAGCTGAGTGAAACACTTTCCTTTGTTGGCCCTGTGATTGTGTTCAGCCAAGTGGGTCAGATGGAACAAATTAGGGGTATTGCACAAACAGCAAGGGAATTTCTTGGTCAGCCCAGTGCTGTATTTCCCAGGAGGAGCTGGGCTTTGTTACAGAGCTGAGCTGTTCCATGTCTATTAAACTGTTAATTAAGTTACAAGGGCTGTGCGCCTCTGCTTAGTAATAGTTCACACTGTGATATCCATCTATCATTTTGTTTTCTGCTTGTGAGATATTGAATTAGTTATCCCACATTAGTATCCATGCCAGGGGAAAACCTACAGGCCATGGTGGATTTTGTTTTCAAAGCTTTGTGTTCTCTGTGCTTATTTGTGTTTTATTTATTTATTTTTGGAAATAGGTTTGTTTTTCATTACCACGTTTAGGGAAGAGGATCCTTTTACCCGAGCACCTCTATAAAATGCAAGTTAAAATATGAGCATATTAAAGAAGTTGAATCCTCTCAGTTTAGTGTTCATTAAAATGTTGCACAATCCCAAGTGTATATGATGTGCTATTTATAAAAATTCATGTATTCAAATTTGCTTTACTGAATGCTTGAGGGGAGTTTAATCGAACATTCTAAATATAAGCTAATAATATTGGCTTTTACTCTACTGGTTTAACAAGGAGCCTAAAGGTGCCTAATGGCTGAAACATAATTAAATACAATCTAATAATCAGATATCAGTCTGGTTCTGTCTCCAGGTGTTTATGGTGGGAGCAACAACAATTGTGTTTGTACAGTTTTAGCAATTGTTTGACATGATGTGGACATGAGGACATCTTCAGTAAGGATGCTGTTCTGTGGGTCTGAAAACAAAGTCTTTAGCTTTGTTTGTCAGTAATGCAAACCTTTTTGGTATTAATGAGCATTGTGTTGGCATGGCCTAAGTATTGAAGTGTCCTGTGGCCCAAGCAGACATGCAGTTATGTGGCATTCCCACCCTGCCATGCTGAATGCACTTGAAAAGAAAGGGCAACAACAAAGAATTGTTTTACCAGGAGTTTTAAACCACATCTGAATTTGAATCTGAGTTCAAAATGAAAATGACAGTGAATCAAAACTGCAAATGATTCACTGCAACAAAACCAGACAGACACATATAGCCATTTGTGTCTACCTCAGATATTTAATTAATTTCAAAATGGAGATTTTTAGTTAATGTGTTTGTTTTGACTGCACAGGATTTTGAGGGCAAGTTGGTATTTGCAGCTGCAGTGTGATGCTATCCTATTACATTTTTATATCAGGCTAATTATTGTGTTTCTGCTACTGGTTATGTGTTTTTGTAGTCTGTTTTGTGGTATGTTTTTGTCTGTTTTGTATGTATTAATATCATATGCTGTTAAGAGGGTCATCAGCCAAATAACTGAATAATCATGATGACACTCAACTGCACAGGAAAAGATCCAACATATTGCCTAATTTCCAGAGCACTGTCATAACAAATGGCTTCTCAAAAGCCATAGGTGGTCAAATGTGTGTCTGTTCAGACTGTGTAATGAGCTTGTTAGAGAATATCAAGCTCTTGTGAAACAGATAACCTCTGCATCGGACCACTCTCAGTAGCTTGGTCATATTTATAAACTGGATGGATAACCCGCCTCACTCAGCCATTTGGGTTTCTGTTTTCTTTCCCGTGGGTTAGTTTTTTGCTCACACTTTGGGTTGTGTCTAAGGATGAGTCAGTGTGGTTCATTGGATCATAATTTATATTTATATAACATAGAATAAAATATATAACATAGAATAATACTAATAAAACTGATTTCAAAGTTATTTGTATAATAAGAATTGAAACATTACCAAAGTTGTAAATGTTGTGCCAGGAGCAATGCTTGCAGTTGATCCGTTTAAAAAAATAAGGGTGTCACTGATTGTCATTATTGCAATATGTCATTATCCTCCTGTTAATTTCCATATTTCATCACTGTTGAGCTCATATGCTCTCTTTCACCCACATGCATGTGTCAAGCTCTTACCTACTCATTCCACACAACACCTTTTCATGCTGGCATTTCCACAAGTGCAACACTCCTGGTTTTGTACTACATAATTTGAGCTGGAAACATTTTTAATTAGTTAAAATTCAATTTTTGAATGAGGATTCTTTTTCAAATGAAAAAAGCAAACAAGTGTCGCTCCTCTTTACTGTATTTGACATCAAACTTGTCTTAGTCAGGTCGGTCTTTGTAGGACGAGCTGAGAAATTGCTCTCCGTTGTTTAAAATGCTGCCAAGGCTGAGGCAAAAATAGTGTGAGGACGATTGGTTCTGTTGGCTCCCTGCTGTCCTTCATCTTGGGTGTTCAGGGCCCTGTTGTGAGCCCTTGTTTACTAACAGCCTGGTCGTCTGGGCCATGGCTACAGTTGTAGTGGAGATAAAAACAGATGTGCCCTGTGTGCGTCGTCAGTTGTTGGCATGATGCTGAAGTGGCCCTCTGGTGGCCCCACTCCCTGCTTTTGATTTATTTTACAAAGTACAAGTATCTTTGGAACTGAATGAAAGCGACACCCGCCACATGTTATGTGGTGGACTGGAAGTAGGGCTGTCTCATTATTATCATCTGTCTAATACCTACCGCCACGCTGCAGGGCTACAGATGTGTCCCCAGTGGTATTTTTAGATCAGTCTGATTTGGTACAGCAATGAAATACTCTGAATGGTCATAACAGAGGCTTTCTGAATGGTACCTGTGGCCTCCCTTGTCTGCATTCAGAAAGAAATGGGTACGGCGGATTGCCTTGCAGTGGACTGGTGTTGTCTCCAGGGGGCTCACATGCATGTCAAACTACACCTTGACACAGAAGGCAGGATAAGCTAAAGCCTTGCAGTCTCATTCTCACCTTCCATTAACAATGCAGTGATGACCAGTGATGAATTGGATGAGAAGTCCAGTTGTGCCTGAGGGCAGAGGTTTTTTGGACATCCCTGCAATTACCTGTGTTACACATTTTCTGTGCACGTATATTCAAGACCTGGTCAGTTCATCATTGTAACTGTGTAACTATTCAAAGGGTACCTTGACATTCAGAATGTTCAGGTATCATTCTGAAAGGCTTCATCAAATCATTCCCTTCTGTGGAAAAGAGCCAAAAAGCTATATGGGATACAGTCTGATAAATCTAAAACTTCATTAATCTTTTGCAGAAGAACAGTGAGGAACTTGTGTTTTTGTAGCAATTCATTTTCTGATTTTTAAAACTGTATATCTCTTCACTTAGTCTATCTGTTTGTTAGTGTATTGTCTTTCAACTCATGTCTTGATTACCTGTTTTTGAAAGAATATTCTTAAAGTTTTTTCTGGAGAACCACTTAAGGGAGACTTTAATAAGATGTATAGCCTGGCACAAAATTGATATGTTCTGTGCTGAGCCATGGTGCTTGTTCAAGACTGAATATATGAAATGATACACTGAAATGTATACTGAGTAGATTGGGTTTCTGTGTGTCCCTCTTTACACCCTGAGATATACTGTTGAATAAACAGTCTTTTGACCCCACCTCCACCTATTCCAATTTCTTTCAGGTGAAAAAGAAAATTCTGGAAGAAGAAATCTACTGCCCCCCCGAAGCATCTGTCCTTCTGGCCTCATATGCTGTACAGGCTAAGGTTAGTATCTCGCCATCGGCAGAGCTCTTTCGGTATCGCCTGCCCGTTTCAGGTGAAGGGCGCGTTTTATTTACCACAGGAAGAATCAAGCTGAAAGTCTGTGGCGCTCTCCTCAGCTCACAGAGCTGTGACTTGACATGAATCCAGAAGATATTTCTCAAAGCGGATGCCAGGTTGATTGACAGCCAGACCCGGAAAACAGCCGATTATCTCCGAGCCCCGGCTGACCGTGGAGATCGTGCCACATGCCAATTTTGAGGCCTCGTGGTGCAATAGGTTGCCCACATGTAAGCCGCTAATCACTTTGCGCTCCCCTCGGATCGATTAAGCCTGAATAGATATTACAGATCAGAGCCTGGACGCGGATGGTCCAAGGGGCTGTTTATTTGAATCGATTGTCCTTTTCTCATAGATGGCAAACTGTAACATTCAGCTGTTGAGTGCTGCTTGTCAGTCCTCTCCAGATTGGTCTGTGTGTTCGGTCAGGGACTTCAGATAAACGCTTATATCGGGCGCCACTCTTTGTTTTTGGTAATGAAGTGAGTATGTGCAATCTGAGACAGAGATCAAGAGACATGTAGTTAGGACAGAGGGGACAGAAGTATTGAGGGGTGAGAACACAGTGAGCACAGAATGTGAAACGAGAGGGGAGAGGCCAGGAAAGAAAGAGGACCAAAGTGGACAAGAGGGAAGAAGAGAGGAGTGAGTGTGTGTAGAGAGAGTAGGAAGAGGTGGATAGAGAGACATGCAAGGGGGAGAGTTAGGAAAGCACGTGGAAGCTTGCGCAGGGATGGTGTGTCTGCTTTGCATGCAGAGCGCCATTTCTTTAAGAAGGATCTGACAGGGAGCCTCAGACAACAGCTGCTCTGAAAGACCAGGCGTCCTGTGAGTGCAGAGAGCATCGAGATGGAGACGGCGACTCACCCGCGGAAGAGGAGGGGGGCGGGAGGGTGTTTGGGCGTGAGCAGAATTGCAATTTGGTTTCATATGAACGCACAGCCTTGGTGTGAAGAATTTCAACCCGTTGGCAATTGTCGACAATTCCAGGAATGGCTCGTTTTGGCGTTTTATTTTCATTTCATGTTTGTGTTTTTACAAACAATCGTTGGTGAAAGAAATCTTGACACCAGCCACTGGTCAAGCAGTAACGCATATTAAACAGGAATGTACAGCCTGAAATTGCTTTGAGGGTCAGTCTATCTAAAGCATGGGAACTGAGGAAACAGTCCAGCACCCCTTTGTCAAAGTGAACAATTCTGAAACTTTCCTGCCATTTAAAGTGATTTCAAAACGTACAAACTGACGAACAGTGTCGAATGACACCCTGTCGTGCCCTGCAGACATTCTCCTGGTTACAGTGTGCCGGCTTTGATGTCCTCTAACAGTGACTTTGTCTGCTCTCTTTGCTGCTGCTTCATAAAATGAATTTGGGAGGTCCTCGGTCTGTTTGTCGAGTTGTTAAGCCTCAAAAATTGCAAGCGCCGGCCATTTCAAAGCGTTGGTCCTCAGCCAGCTCAGGCTTTTGGTATTGAGACAGGACTGTGCTAAGCTGCCCGGCTCAGCTGTACCCAGGGACAGGGCAAGCTCAGTCAGGAAGATCCAAGAACAATTTCCAGCATCCCTCTCAACTCAGAAACCCTCTGCTGGTTCACAATAAACAGAAGAATTATACTGTATATTTTTTCCCGTCTTCCTGTAATGACAATAGCAGCAGCAGCAGCTGTATATTTATAGAAGCTTAGTGTCAACCGTAACAGCAGAAAATAAATTTGAATCTGTTTAAATACAATAAAAACATGTTCAAAAATGGTATGTGTTATACCAAACACATCACATGCTGACTGATTAATTATACCCATTCATTTTTATGTATTCATATTTCAAGGATCCCTGTTCAGTTTAGGTGAAAATTAAAACATTTTATAATGCCTTGGAAGATTGTGTTCTTAAAACTACTGAGCGTGATGAGTGAACCTGACCACTATCATACCCTCCATTGTTTATTCCTCCATTGTAACATCAACATGTTGTAAATATATAGTTTATTGCAGTATGCAGCTGATTCACATTAATATATTTTAAATGTATTTGTAATATATTCTTGGACTGAGTGACATAATTCTTTGTATATTACCATATATCATTTCCATAGGGATTAGGAGAGATGCCACTGCTGTTTTATTAGCAGGTACAATAGCCCTATCTCGGATCCGAGCCTAGTCAGCAACTACAAAATGAGGTGTCAGTATACAAGTCAGAGGAAGACAAGCAGCGGAATACAGTGCAGCGCAAAGGATTGAGTTCAGTCTTCCAGCCTTTGGTTTTGACATTCACTTCACAGACAAATTTAGGGAACGCTTGCTGTTTACAATAAACACTTTTGCAGATTCAAGTCTTGAAAATAAAATAAGAAAAAAATATGTCAAAAATAAACTGTATTTCCAACGTTAAAGAGGAACTCAGCTGGAAAATCATAACTGTATGTATTGCACCTGACCTTCAAAACACTTGGATACTTTTTGACTCAAACTGAACCTAATACCCAAAGTATGTTTCCCATCTGTCTGTGTCACCTGGAAAAACAATCTGAAAAAGATCTGTGCCAATGCATGAACAATAGATAGTCCTTATGTGATCTGGATGGGCTAAGAAAAGTTACAGAGTATGGAATGAGCCATCCAAATAATTTAAAGATCAGTTTTGTGCCCAGGAGACGGATAAATTGAGGACACGGTTTGTTCTTTGATATTTGGTTTGATTCAAGGCATTAAAGTTATGAATAAGAATATAAGCTTTTAAAGGTTAGAGACAGATATTTAAATATGCTTTTCAGCAGTTTCCTTTTGAGACCAAAATAAAGTGGCAGGATTGAAGTCTGTCCTTAAGATAGCTTCATTTTTTTTTCTTATGTCACTCAGGGTTTTTCGATAAAAAAATAACTGCATGAGTAGTGTTTGGTTTCCCTGGGGTTAAAGTTATAAAAAAATATCTTTTCGAGAACATTTCTAATTAATTTCAAGGTTCAATTAAACAGACAAGTTTAATGATGATTTGAAGGGGAACCCCTGAAGATTTTGTTGAACCGCCCTCAATGCCAGGAAAGTGATGTAGTGCACAAGAAACTTTCAGTGTTCTGAGGTCCCTTTTCCCCTTGATCTTGCAGTACGGAGACTATGACCCCAATGTTCATAAACCAGGCTTTCTGGCTCAGGAAGAACTGTTACCAAAGAGGGTGAGTGGCCTTTATGTCTTATCCTCTCTGCTCCACTTGCTGGAATGAATAGTTTGCACTGTTCAGGAAGGACTTTAGAAGCTCCAGCCAAGAAAAAAAAAAGTAGCGATGGAATTAAATTGGCTTGTTCGATATTCATTTGAGTCAAATGGTTTAGATATGGTTTAGATCAAATAGATTCATTTTCAACCCTGAGATAGCTCCCCGAGATTTAAGTTATCCACTGAAAGAAGATTTCTTACCAGGCCAATGAATAAAGATCTCAGTACTATAAAGCTGACATAGAACTGTGCTAAAGGCATTGATAAAAGGCTCATGGAGACTTTTTGCTTCTGTTTCTAGGTGATACACCTATACCAGATGACAGCAGAGATGTGGGAGGAGAGAATCACCGCTTGCTATGCAGAGCACAGGGGACGAACAAGGTAGAGACACACCGCCATTATGGCGAGAGTTTACGGTTCAACAGGCCTGCAAGTTTGACTTTGCTCCTCTCTTGCCCCTTTTCCGCCAACGTGAACTAGGTGCTAGTTCTGGGCTGGTGCTAGTGCCAGTTCGGAGTTGGTTCAACTTGCAAACCTTCTAAGGTTTGCTTCTCAGGTTTGCTTTTCCACGGGCTAGAGTGCCACCACAGAGCCATGACATTACGTCACTGTGAACGTCTGTAGTGTATACGTCTCCTCTTTCCTGCTAGCGCCTAGCTAGCAGTGGCGGCTGGTGAGCTGGAAACAGGGGAAGCCCAAACACTATCTATCAAAAATCTATCATTACTTTCAACCTGTTCCCCTTTATCCTCCTTGATTAACAATAAAACAAATAATTCACAGAATAATTGACACCAATCGCGTAAATGATTATGCTCCCGAAACAGCGCAGATTGTCTGTAGTTTGTGTGTTTGCGAAAGCTACAACATGAGATTGTTTAACAAGGATGGCATTTATCACTTTAAATTATGTTAAATACTCATGACACATCACAGCTTTTGTGAGGTCTGTGTTCTAAATGTTCTTGTTCATTGCACTCATATAACCTAAAAGTTTATTCCCAGTAATTTAAATCAATTTAACTAAATTTAGTTCCGTTTTGTAATTTGAATTGAACACAAGAAAGCTGTAATGTGAAACATTTAAGAGAAAGCTTTGGAATTACTTTCCACTTAATTATTCAAATTGTTTAATTAACAAGGATGACAATCTCATGCTGTAGCCTTTGCAACAGCACACAAATTTCAGACAATCGCGGTGTTTCGTGAGCTTCCTGTTTCCAGCTCACCAGCCACCACAGCTAGCGGGAACAAACAAAAACATTGATGTGAGAAATCAGTAGCTCGCTAAACAGCTAAGAAATACATAGCTAGCTGGCAACAAGGCAAAACATTTGAAAAATAAAACTCTGGTTTTTCTTCTTCTTTTTAGGCAGACTAGATGCTACACTAGCTCTGGTTTTTAAAAAAATGGCGGTCACAAAGTTTCAGTTTGTCTTGTTGGTCACGATAATCCCGCCCCCAGCCCCTGACGTAACGGTTCTTGGTTCTAGACCAGCAAAGTGTTGGTGCCACTCTTGAACCAGTTTTCCTGGACAATAGCCAGTTCTTTGGCTGTTGAAATGCGAAGAACTGGTTTGAGATTAGGCACCAGCTCCAAACCGGCCCTCGAACTGCCTTGGTGGAAAAGGGGCATCTGAGGAGTGTGAGCAAAGGCTCACAGGTGATTTTGCAGCATAGTCCTCATTTGTTTTCACACCTTTTTGTGCTATTAATCTCAGAGGAATTTTTCAGAGTGGCATTCACACAAAGGCAAGCCTGCACACACTTTATCGATCTGGTTATTAGAAACCGAGCAAGGAAAAGGATGTTAAATCATGCTGACAAAGAATAGGACAACAGCTCATGCCCCCTACACTTGGAATATGATGTACGGTATATTGGAGGTCAAATGATGTTGATGGTGTTAATGATGAAAATGGATGATCCAGCAGTGTTTATGGGAGTGTGCGCACTTCAAACCTTAAGCAAGGCATCCAGCACAAATTGCTTCAGCAAATATTTTTAAACGTATGGTGTGTGAAAATCTGAGCTTTCATAAGTCATATTTCTCAAATAGTGATTTGTGCAGTTGGTTCACAGATGCCATTTCCTAAAATTTCTTATAATGCAGAGCTATAAAGATGAGCCTCCTCCCCAGTGCAGTGCTCTAAAGCACTTATACTCATGTTGCTAAATAGGTCACTTGGTTTTTGTATCGAATACAGTTTATGGTTGGCATCCAGTGTTGTACCACCAATATTTCAATGTAAACAATTTGATTTGATCCTAATTTGACAATCAGGTGAGACATGGAAAGCAGTGAACAAATTGCACAAAATTTATCCTCTGGTTTTCTAAGGCGTAGTTCTGCTGCCTAACATCTGAGGTATGATGATCTGAAACACATGGTGGCTTCCATGTTGACACAAATTTTTTCCAGATATTGTAGCTTAGGACAAACTGACCAGGTGCTCACCTCAGTAAGACTACAGATATCAGATTTGAAATAAGAGTCAATTATTTAGGCCTTCTTACAGAGGTTGTTGGCACTGTCTTGGTTTTATTAACAGCAGTCTACAGCCGGGGAACATAGCTGAACTATGACTTTTTTGGTACCTTTTGTACCTTTTGGTACCTTTTATATCTACACTGAGATACCAAAAAAGTCATCTTTTAGCAGCAATTTAGTAAACCATTTTGTTGATCCTGTAGCAGCAGCCACCATTTGATCTGCAGGGCTCGTCGCATCAAAGGAATAATGAAAAAGAGAGAAGAAATAGGCAGAGCTTTTGTTGAATACACACCTCTTAACTTTCATGACCTCCATACTTAACACAAGAGGAAAGTTACCAGGGGAAAAGGGAGCGTGTGTGATTATGGGGGAGAGGCTTTTGGGCTGGAGAATTTAACAGCCCGAATCTGTTTCATAATGTCGGTAAATGCACAAACTCCGTAAAAAGCGTGCAGAGGGAATTGAATGCGCGGGGTGGGGGAAAGAGTGCCTCATCCTGCTTTGTGACCTCAGTACTTCAGAAAACTCGGGCGTGTGCAAATGAAGCATTAAAGCGAGGGTGAAGCCTCATTCATGGCTCCGTGCCTCACTTTTCTTTTTATCAGGGATGAAGCGGAGACGGAGTACTTAAAGATAGCTCAGGACCTGGAGATGTATGGCGTTAACTACTTTTTCATTAGGGTAAGAAATGCTTTTAGCACCTCTGACAAGCCAAGGCGAGGGAAGGGGGGAGAATTTCTCATCATAATGTCCCGATAGAGTAATGGGAAAAGGGAGAAAGGGAACGTTTTCTCTAGAAACACCAACCATCGGGGAAATGTCATGTTAATATGTTCTGCTGCACTATTATTCTCCCTCGGAGTGTTTTGCTGCTTCCTAAAAGACTCACCATCCTTTTACTCTCCAGGCAACAGAGCCTTGTGCTGTCTCATACTGTAGCGGAATTAACCAAACTTTTCAATTGATGCCGTTTTGTCTATTATAGTGAACATGGCATATGCATAAAACCCTATCAAATTAATTTATTTTTACTGTGTGTTAGAACACACAGTCCCATGAGTTACTTTAGGGATTTATATGTTTTATGTGGAGCATGACAGACACAAAATGACTTGTGCTACCGAGTATAATGAAGGCTAAGATGCCAGGCCTCGGCTAAGTGCGCTCAATGAATTCCTTTGGCAAGCATTGCAAACACCAGACTTGGAGAGGAAGCAGTAGCAATTCATTAGCCACTCCAATGTCATAGATTGATTGTGCAGGAAAATGTTATGGGCACTGCACTGCCAGTCTATTTTTCTCCCGATTGTTCATACTCAGAACAAAAAGGGAACAGACCTGCTGCTGGGGGTGGACGCCTTGGGTCTACACATATACGATCCGGAGAACAAGCTCACCCCCAAAATCTCCTTCCCCTGGAACGAGATCCGTAACATCTCCTACAGTGACAAAGAGGTATGTTTACACCACGCCCCACCCCATCACATCCCCTACCAGAGCCTTTGTTGCAGCTCGCTGTCCTTACTTGAGTCCATAGTACACAGCTCTGTTTGTTCTTGTTGCCCTCTTTTCAGTTTGCCATCAAACCCCTGGATAAAAAGGCAGACGTTTTCAAGTTTAACTCATCGAAATTAAGGGTCAACAAGTTGGTGAGTGTGGCGTCGTGGCATTTCAAACCTTCCTTTGTTTTATTTTGAACTTGCTTTAGGGCTTGCATTATGGTAAGCCCTTATGACAAGGCAGAATAGGAACAGAAATGGCTGAAATGCAGTAAGCTGCTTTAAGGTGTCGATGAAAGAGACAATTAAGACAGTGTCGGCCGAGAACAGTCATAAGGCGGAATGAAGGCACCAAACAAAAGGCTAAACCATCAAACCGTCAAAATTAGACTGGAGGGAGGAGATGTTCCTTGCAGTGGGTTTGGCTGAATGGACTCATTGAGAAATCTGTGGAGCTAATAATAGAAGGGGAGACCAAATCCCCTTTCTCTGGTTTGCCTGCCTGAATTGAGTCTGAGACCCATGAAAGCTGCGGCTCGTCATGAGCAGCCACAGATGACTTGCTGCTGGGACAGGGAGGAATGCTGGGTAATGAAATCCAGTTATCCGGGTAGGCAGGCACAGCGGCGTGGAAGTAAAGTTAAGTTAAGTGTGTGGTGTGTGGTGTGTGTGTGTTAAGTGTGTGTGTGTGTGTGTGTGTGTGAGTGCATGCGTGCATGTGTATGTTCATGTTTCCCCTGCCCACTCCTCACCCCCTGGCCTTCTCTGCCCTGGCAGATTCTCCAGCTATGCATCGGGAACCATGATCTGTTCATGAGGAGGCGCAGGGTGGATTCTTTGGAGGTCCAACAGATGAAGTCCCAAGCGCGAGAGGAGAAGGCTCGCAAACAGGCGAGGAGGAGGGGCTAGTATTAGAGGGACTTTTGGAAGGGGTGTGGCTTGTGCCAGGCTGTTGCCTAACAGCTTTGGGATATACCTGATACATATTTATAATGTATGAGCTATCCATCTCATAGAGTGACTCTCTGAGTAATTTCAAGCTTCCTTAGCATTTAACCTTTATTCAACATTACCTTAATGCGTAATAATGGTGCACTTACTGTAAGTGCTGCTTGGAAAAGATCATTGAATCAGACTTGCCATGGAAAAACAAGGTCATGCATTTTTTACTTTTGTCATTTACACTGTTCTGAAATTATTGGAGGCATGACAATCAACCTCCAGAAGACAAAAAACATACACTCTTCACAGAATTCACCATCTTTCAAAAACTGTCTTTGGAAAGTCATGTGGGTCATCAAGTTATAGTCTTTATAAGACATTCCTGAAAGTAACTTTTTTGTATATACTAGAAATCAATGAGAGCTCACTGTTTTCTCCTCTATAATGCACTGTATGCATATATCACAAGCTGAAGGTGAACTTGTGTAAAGCTTTTTGTAGTTTGAAGGCATGGAAGAGGAGAATACTGAGTTCCGCTTCTC
This sequence comes from Megalops atlanticus, assembly GCA_019176425.1. Taxonomy (NCBI): domain Eukaryota; kingdom Metazoa; phylum Chordata; class Actinopteri; order Elopiformes; family Megalopidae; genus Megalops; species Megalops atlanticus. The sequence continues at coordinate 17,726,518 of CM032878.1, read as the reverse complement.
CAAACTACGAGCAGATCTGCACTGAAATCACTTATTTCCTCCCTCTTCCTCACTGCCAGTTTCTGGTTGCCACCTTTATGATGTCTCATCGTGCCCTCCACTCTTCTCTCCGTCCTCCAGATGGAGCGGCAGCGACTGGCCCGGGAGAAGCACCTCCGCGAGGAGGCGGAGAGAGCACGGGACGAGCTGGAGAGGAGGCTGCTGCAGCTGCAGGACGAAGCACAGATGGCCAATGATGCCCTGGTGAGCCCAGCCCCCTGTCAGAGTCACTCTGCCCTAGTCCCTGGATCACCCCACCCCAGCATGACACGCCAGCACATGCCTTATTTGTCAATACCTTGAAAAATGGATCTAAATGTGCAGCTGACAGCCCCTGTTTCACCCTGCTCCTTTGTTTGTACCAGTTGGGAATGCACCACATACAGCTTGGCTTGATAATTGGGAGGCTGCTGCTTGGGTGAGGAGTGGGCCTGGGACATGACATTTTATGTGGGTTCATGGCTTGTTTTTGCATATTGTGTGGTTCCCTTCAATGTATTCCAGTGTGATGAAAATAAACTTTTTTGGGTAATCATTACAGGGGAGCTGAGCCCCTAGAGTGCAATGATTGGATTGAAAGTGTTCTAACAAGCCTGCTCTTGAGGGACTGCTCTTTTAACTGAACTTTGGGAAGTCGGGTCATGGGTGTCGATTCACCCTGGTGCTGAACAGCGATGACCCACACCTGCCTTTGCACCCCCCCCCCAACCACCAGCTGCGCTCAGAGGAGACAGCCGACCTGCTGGCGGAGAAGGCCCAGATCGCGGAGGAAGAGGCCAAGCTGCTGGCCCAGAAGGCGGCGGAGGCAGAGCAGGAGATGCAGCGCATCAAGGTGACGGCCATCCGCAGCGAGGAGGAGAAGAGGCTGATGGAGCAGAAGATGCTGGAGGCTGAGATGCTAGCTCTGAAAATGGCCGAGGAGTCAGAGCGGAGGTATGCACATGGAGGCCTACAGCCTTCTCTGGTCACTGTGTCATGTCAATTCAAAATGGGGACATACTCTGTAAGAATCCATTTTCAGGTTTGAATTGTCGGGGTGGGGTGGTACTGTCAGTATACCTACAAGCAATATATTTAACCTGAATGGTTTCAGTTAATATCCAACTGTACAAATAGATAATGTGTTAAAACTAAGGTGCCAAGTTACAAGACATGAGGACATATGCTAAGCAAATCATGTGAGGTATTGTTCTGAATCCAGCATTGTTGAAGCACTGTTAATATTATGTGTTCTTACACAACAAGGAAAGTCTAATACTGCAGTAAGCCTTGCTGGAACCAATTAATTCTTTCTCATCCTTGTCATTGAATACAAAATTAAACCTAATCCTTCCCTGTAAATGCAGTATTTATTTATTTGTTTTTAATAATATTTCACTGTTGGAATCACATTCGCAACAAACAGATTTTATAGTCCTCCTTGGTCTCTGAATTTAGTAACTGTTCTTGAATTTAGTGCTGAAGCCTCACACCCTCAGTATAATCTCAATTGGATTGGCCTATCAGCCTCTTTATTATCCCTCTAGTCCATCAAAAAGCAATATACATTACTTGTGCCTCACTATATACTGGGGTATATCAGAAAAGCTTGAACTGTAGCTGATATGTCTAGATAAAGGCTGAAGAGAAATGAGAAAAATGAAAATCATTTCCGTACAGATCATTAAGTCTCAAATCAAGAAGACAACATACATCTAGTTTGTTAGCACACAATTTGCATATATTGTGAGGTGAAAAACAGATATAGGATGATATATTTGTTTTATTGTTTTTTTCTTTGATTCAACAAAATTGGAGGATTTACAAAAATGCAAATTACAAATCATTTCAGTAATAATAAGCCATAGCACCCACATCATTTCTAATGTTGTCATCAACATGGCCAGCACCAGCATCATTTACATATTATTATTATAATACCGATTCTTAAAATATCTAGGCAGACTATCATGTGTGTGTGTGCGTCTGTGTGTGTCTGTGTGTCTGTGTCTCCTTCACTGACAGCTTTCCATCTTCCAAATTTTTCACCAAGTTTCTTAGTGCAAAATAACCCTCTAAAATAAACTGATGTTTAAGGAAATGTTTAAATAGCTGATCCTACTTGTTTTAAAAATAAGTATTTTCCCTAACAAAATAAAAAAATATTCAATGTTTTGTTACCATCCATAAGGTCTCCTGATATTACTGTGAATAAATCTAAATTTAAGTATCTATTAATATTAGACAACAACCTCTGAATCTATTCATTTGCTTCATTTTCCAAACAGCTTTTTACCTGTTTAAAAGCTCATTACAGTAAATGCCCCATATCAGTATGTTCCACACCTAAAGGTGTTTTTAAAACTTGTTTACACTCTTGTAATTGCTGTAATTTAGTATCAAAACCATTAAAGAAAAAAAGGGATATCCATAAGATGTAAGCTGAGTAAAGCTTCTCGATTCATTGTTTACAAGCCTGGAAATGTATCTGGCTCCTATCTGGCAATGGAGGGCTGAAGGAATGGAACTCGGAAAGTGCCAGGCTTTGTTTATTTCTTCCCCTCCTTGGCTTTCGTGTGTTATCCGAAGCGTTTCCTCTGGCAGATTAGTCAGCCCTAGAGGGCATGTTGACCGAGTCAACTCCTCTGTTTTGTCCAGGGCGAAGGAGGCGGAGCAGCTGAAGCAGGACCTGCAGGAGGCGCGAGAGTCGGAGCGCAGAGCCAAGCACAAGCTGCTGGAGATCACCAGCAAGCCCGCGTATGTGGTAAGCATCCGCCCACCCCCCCATTGATGCCGACCTCCCCACGGTAAGATCCCTCAACTGATGGGCCAAGACCTGAGGACACACCCTGCTCAGAGAATGAAAGTGGTCATATAGATATTTATATGAAGTCACTATCAGCAGCTCGGTGGCCTGCTTTACTCTGAATGTACGTGTTGCTTCATAGCTGTATAGCTGTATGTTTATTTGTTCTTGATAATTCCAGGAGGCAACAATCTGAGTTAACTTTGACCAGTATTTCAAAGAATGAAACAAGGTTTCAAGAAAATGGCTCTTGTACGAAACATAAGCAGGCTCAAGCATCTTGTTGAAAGATCAAACAATGATAATGTGAATTTGGCAATGTACTATTTATGTATTTGTGAAATACTGAAAACACATTTCAGTACTGTTGTATTTATGCAGTTTTTGGTATTACATTGCTTTAGAATTGAGCATAGCTAAGTGAGCTGTAGTCATTATAATTTTCCATTTACATGAAGCCTCTGGGTGCAAAAGCTGAAGTGGACCTGGTCCTGTAGCATAGCTCTTAGTTGTTTCCGCAGCCAAATGACCTAAATCCAATGTGGTGCAATTTAGTTGATTTAAAGGCTGAGCCTCCACAAGCACAGAGCCTGGCAACATTTGGAGAGCATCTGTTTTTGTCTTCTGGCAGACGATCATTCTGAACTGTTCATCCTCTTGTTTCAGCCCACAAATCTGTCGGCCAACTCCATGCCCCCAGACATCCCCAGCTTCAACTTCAGCACTGAGAACCTCACCTTTGACTTTAAGGACACTGACATGAAACGGCTCTCCATGGAAATTGAGAAGGAGAAGTAAGTGCCAGTTTTAGGGACAAGCAATTTAAAGAAACATATTGTTCCCTGTAGTAGAAAACCAGCAGGCCATTGGTTGAATCCTTCCACACTTTTTTTTTTTTTTTTTTTTTAACTTTTATTCACTTTGAGTGTTCTCCAGTCTGCCACACTGTTGTCATTATATTAGGTGAACATATAAGAATACGTTACTCACATAAATCCAGGAACAGTCCAAGAACTGACAATACAATGTGATAGTGATTTGATTGAAGGGAAGTTTTTTTTCCATAGACAAGTTACTGGATGGAGACAGTTCTGTTTTGTTTAAGTAAACCCAGCCTCTCTACTGTGCTGTCATGAATCACTGTACCTGTATGCATTACAGCAATAGCTCCCCAAAAGAGATAGAATCTACAACCCCAACAACTCCTGTCACAGATAACAAATTGCATTTGAATTAGAGCACATATACTGATCCCAAAGATACTGTATAAAAGATGGCATACTGTGCACTAAAAATTCTGCTCCTTCATTTCAACTTATGAAGTTCAAGGTGGATAGCCATTTTTTGTGAACAGCCATTATGGACCCCCCCCTATTTGAAATGGGGACAGTTAATCTCAGTTCAATCAATATTTTGGAGGGCTCACATTTCATTGTCAGACTTTCTTGAAATTGTGAGCAAATATTTCTCATTCCTGCTGTATTCCAAGAATTATTGACATACAGGTGTTAAATTGAGTTTAAAATTTAAAATCTCAGGAAATAATTCATAGAAACCCTGAACTTTTGTGTATGTGGGTGATTGTGGGATATTTGCTAACAGACATATTTGCTGACAGTGGGATATTTGCTTGTAAATCTTAGACAAAAGTGCATGACACACTCGTTGGTTCGGGATGGACTGACTATATGGCCGTTCTGCTCTTGCTTACTTTAGACTTTTGCCTTTAACAAGTAGAACCAATGTGGTAATTGCATGTCTGTGGCTCTGACTGGCTTGCGGTCAACTGTCACCCATACAGAGTGGAGTACATGGAGAAGAGCAAACACCTGCAGGAGCAGCTGAATGAGCTGAAGACAGAGATTGAGTCACTGAAGCTGAGGGAGCGGGAGACGCCCCTGGACATCCTGCACAACGAAAACGCAGAGAAGGGCACCAGCAAGCAGAGCAACTTCAAAAAGGTAAGCTGCTAATTTCCTGGAAAGTAATAAGATGAAAAATGTGGAACTAAAAATGACCTTAAAGTGTTTCTGTGTCTGTGTGTGTGTGTGTGTGTGTGTGTGTGTGTGTGTGTGTGCACGTGCACGTGTCCGTGTGCGTCGTGTGTCTGTCTGTGTGTCTGTGTGTGTGTGTGTGTGTGTGTGTGTGTGTGTGCGTGTGCGCATGCGTGCGTGCGTGCACGTGTGTCCGTGTGCGTCTGCACGTGTGTGTGTGTGTGTGTGTGTGTGTGTGTGTGTGTGTGTGTACGTATGTCTGCATGCATAATATTCACTGTTAAAACATTACTGAGACAGAGATTGGTTGTGTATCTGTATAAGGTCAGTGCTGATTGACAAACAGCATTAATCAGTAATTCTAAAAAAAGTATGTAATGATTTACCCACCACCTTCATGGATCCTCAAATGGACCTAGATTTATTTTCCTGGAATATGCACATATATACAAACACACATACACACATGCATATTTCATATATTATTATGTATTTATTGGGGTAAACAAGACTTTCAGAACTGCACAGTACTTTTACGAGACATTACACACAGAGTTACTAGAACTTTTTGTCCCAATGCTGCACATGTACAGATAAGAGAACCACTTTTTCCTGATCCCTGTATCTTAGCCCTGTGAAATCCTTAATGATCACACTTTGCCTCCGTGAAGTCCTCCAGCTGCCTTTCTAATGGTTCTCTTTGGCTAAAGAGCTTTTTGATGGGAGCTGTAGTGGGTTGTTGCATAGCCACAGGCTCAGAAAGCTTTATGAAGTTAAATTGCTGCTTTTAAGAGCTTGTCAGCAAGCTCTTTGGCCAGGCCCTGGGCACCTTGGGGGTCTTCCCTCCAGGGACCGCAGACATGGCAGGAAACGCAGTGGGACGTCTAACTCACAAAATGTCACTGGCTACAACTATCTGGGAGGACCTCATGGTTGGTTGCGTCTCTCTTTATGTTCTGAAGTCACTCTAACCTGGACACGCTGTAGCCATGTATGTGTGCTTTTAAAGTGCTTGTGGTTACAAACAGAATGGGTGCATTAAGTTAACAAATCCATACAGTGCATTGACTTCAAGCCGTTTTAAGGAGTTTTGAAAGTCACATTTTTCCGGCTGTATGTCTGTAAAGCCTTAGTGGAAGCACTCTAATGCTGTTCAAACATTAGCGCTCAAGCCAGACATTTATGCTGATGCAGTTATTGATAGCGCAAGAGGAAGGACATGGACCATTGAACAGCTATGCATCAAGGTTGCATAATCAATGTAGCTCTCAATAATTGATCATTCTCAGCATGCAACAATTTTCTTGCACAAAATCATTGTATATATTGAGTTGTGCTCAGAAAGGTCAGTAAAAAGTAAAAAAAAAAAAAGTTAGAAATTCTGAGTTATCAAAACATCTCATATCTGAACTTAAGTCTTGTCTTTTATTAAATATGTGTTGACTACTTTATTTGAATTAGGAAAAAGCGCAAAGGCCCCACAAGTCTTTTTAATTCACTTTTCACAATTGATTGGTCACAGAAAAGGGAGCTTAGAATGTGTGTTCATTTTATTTTCTCCAGGCAAATAAGCAAGCCCCCAACCCCAATTTCAGTAACGTCATAAACCATGAGCATCATATATTATAAGCATCGACACAGTCGCATAAATCACTCCTCTAGTCACACAATGCATGAAATGCCCTTGTTGGAATCACGCTAATTGATTTTGTCTCGAGATTAGTCATTGGAATTGATAGGGGTGCTTAGGCATTCTCGGAGAGGCCGAGTAAACTCGTCTGTTTAATTGGACTGAGGAGAAGAGGGAATTAATTGCACAGCAGAGGCAACCACGGCTCGGCCGTGGTTTCCTGACAGGTGGACCGCGAGCCCTGTATTCCTGCTGGCGGACGAGGTTTTTTGGGGGCTGTCGCCTGGCCAGACGGGGTAGAGCGGGGTGCCAGGAGGCCGGAAAGCGAACGATGAGGACCGGTGGCTTTTCAGGTCGAGTCTCAGGAAGATTAATGATTCGGGTGGGAGCCCGCTGATGCTTGAATGCGGTACCCTTGATCTTAAACATGACTTTCACAGTGCTGCAGGGATGCAAAATGAGCAGTGTCTAAGATCTGCAAGCGTTACTATTCACGTGTGTATTTTGATAGGGTTTTGTGTGGTGGTATGTCTGGAGGGCGGGGTTTCTCTGCCCGTGGACCCAGGAAATGATGTCAGTGGCCAGGATTGGTCTTTTAAAGAAAAGAGTGTACAGATTGCTGTTTTGCTGGATTTTTTAAAATACTCATAGACTCCCTACGTCATCCAAAAGGATTGATCTTCAATTTGTGCATGATGCAGTGTCATTCAAGCTGATTTGCTTGCTGTTGATAATACCTTTGACATGTTTTTACAATCAAAACAATGTGGTGAAAAAACAGCACTGCCTGTAAAGGCTATGATTCCCATCAATTCCCTTTAAGATCACTGTTCTTCCCTGCTGCTGACATCAGTAGGATCAATGTTGGCGTCATGTGGTACCCATGATTACCAACAAATTACATTTTCCCCAGGCCATGATAGGAAATTGATCAGCCAGGTGGAGCAAAAAAGGAAAAAAAAAACACCTGCAATTTTTTCCTGCATAAGGGAGGCTCTTGCAGATTGATCCCCATTAGCTCCCATGTATAGGGTATCCAACCACCTGGGCACCCATGGGGGAAATTTGGGGGCATCACCATGGGATAACACCCCAGATTCTGCCTCCTACCCCCACCGCACCCCCCACATCCTGGATCTGGCATCCTTCCGAGCATAAAATTGAAAAAGATTGGTAAACAGAAGCTTCACAGATCCCCATCTCTGGCTCACATCATGTATTTTGATTAGCCCGGGGCTCTGCCCGCAAAGGCTGCAATTGATTTAGCGCAAATAATTTTGTTTTCCATTTTTCTTTGTTGCTTCTCTCTTTTATTCACGCCAGTGCCGCTCCGTTTCGTTTTCCATGAGGCTGTCCGGAAAGTTATCGGGTTTGTGGAGACAGAGAGAAATAAGCATGCGCTCTGTGAAGGGGGAGGGGGCTCCTGATAGAGCAAATGGAGATAAACCATTGACTTTATCACTCGGTTAAAATTTCCAACCATTTCCCTTTGTCAGCCCGATCTCTTAAAAGAATTTTGAAACGGTAATGGTCTCCATGGTTAAGTCCTTCTGCTAGTATGTTCTAACGCATCAGAAGGCAACCAACAGGAACTACACTCATGTGAATGAACAACAAACAATGGATTGGGCAGGCACAGTCTTTGTCTTAATTGAAGTCTTGCAGGGTTGCTACAAGGTTGGTGCAACTTCAAAAAAATAATACCAGACCTCCCTACTTCTTTATTCCAAATGCGTTTTCTGGTTGTGTGTGTTTGTGTGTGTTTGTGTGTGTGTACGTGTGGGTATGTGTATGGTTTTGGAGGGGGGGGTTTGGAGGTGGGGGTGGGTGGCTCGAGGGATCACTGCGATGGAGTGTTGTGCGGAGATTGAGAGGCTGTGTCACTAATCCAAGATGCCCTCCCTCTCTCCCAGCCACTTTTGGGTTGGCAGGTTGAGGGAGCTGCTTCTTTTCATTTGTACGGAAAGATTGCAAATTCCGTTCTGCTCACTGCAAACAGCACCAAGTGTCCATTCACATTCAACAGACTCACTGAAGGAAAGGGAGGGTGGCTTCAATATTTTAACAGTCTACAGCAAATTATTTTGTTAGACAAGGGTGAAGCTCCGCGGGAGGTGAAAAATCAGGATTTGGGGTTGAACTCGGAGAGTCACGTGACTCACGAGGGATCCGTTAACGGATACATTCATGTTTTTTGCGAATGTTTTAATGAAATGGGCTGCTGTGTTGTGCACAAGGTCAAGGGGGCCTGTGTTGACTGTTCTGGATGCTCGGCAGTCCTGACAGACCAGTCCTGTGGTGGTATTTATGTCAGCTCCGCTGTTTGTGTATTTGTTTTCACAGCTGACTCTACAGAGCACCAAATCCAGAGTGGCCTTCTTCGAGGAGCTGTAGAGGTGGAAAGGGACGTGTGTGTGTGTGTGTGTGTGTGTGTGTGTGTGTGTGTGTGTGTGTGTGTGTGTGTGTGTGTGTGTGTGTGTGTGTGTGTGTGTGTGTGTGTGTGTGTGTGTGTTCTAAATCTTTGCCTTGTTGAAGAACACCTATGACTATACCAGTCGGCAAGGGGGCTGGACTGAAGTATTCTGGCCGTCCTGCAAGAAGAGACACTGACCGCAGTCAGTGTGAATGCTTTCATGTGTAAAGTTTACATTCAGAACGAGAAAGCCTGTTACAATCCCTCAAGATATCTGATGTGCTACTCTTGAAAGGTGTTAAACTCTATTATATCAGGCCAAGTGTAACGTTCTGCTGGAGGCACTGCATTAAGCCCTTGAAGACTGTGGATCTTCGGACTGGAACTGACATGAAGGAACAGTATCCCCTTTCCTGCTTTACATTTTTTGTCTGCTCTGGGAAAAAAAACTGTAAAGATTTGTACTATATAAAATGCAGTTTGCCATGGATTTATATTTCTGGTGATGTGAAGGTTTACTGAACTTGTGTATTTTTTTATTCCATACTATGAATGTGGTTAATGTGGAAAAAAAAGTTGGGAAAACAAATAACACTAAAGTTTGCATTAAATACATACAGTGAAAATGTGATGCTTATTTTCTGTTGTGTATAATGTTTGTTTTACATGTATGTTATAGGAAAATGTCAAAATCCATAAGTATATTATTGCAGTAAGCAGAGGTATTTATGGAAACCAAGAGAGGGCGCCATTTTACCTGCATAATTAAATGCTGATAGATCGTATCACTCTTAGTCAGGATTGGGTTAATTACTGAAGGAAATTACTATACTTTTGATTTAAAAAAGATACAGGAAGAAATTGGAGAAAGTTTTTGCAGAATATAAGAAATGGGAGTGGAAAGGAAAGTTATTGTTAATTAAGTCATGCTCATATTGTGCAACTTAATTTTCTGTTCAACTTTCAGGACTTCCAAGTCCATTTAGAATAATAGGGTAGAATATATTACAACAGAATAGGATGCACATCTGTTTGCTGTACACCCCCCTTTCCAATTAAACTGCCTGTGTGTAATGAATTCTGTAGGGAAACCATTTCTGCAACCCCAGGAACAAGGTAAACAAAGTCAGTGCACATTGACATTGCAGGTCCACAGCACTCAGCTGGTCTCCTGTGTAGCTCAGACTCCAATCTTCCCTCTGGTTCTCTGAGGAAGGGAAGCTGCTCCTTTGTCTGTTTCCAGAAGCTGTAAGCCCAAGCGAATCAAGCTGTGTGGGGGCAGTGGCTTCATTAATCTATCGGTTTTGAGCACGGTACCCCCTTGTAGAGGCTTCTCTCGCTGCCGGGTAATGAGAAACTTGGTCTGCCAAACGTGTTCAGCCACTACATCTTTCACTGAATAGAATTCTTCACTTCCTTTGGCAAGCGAAGGCTTTTATTCTGTCTTGAGGCAATAGGCATTTCTTTCACTGGTCTCAAAAGCAACAAAAAAAAACCCTGTTGAATGGCTAGACCCTTTTAAATTCAAGCTCTTGTTGGTCAGGTTTTTCAAAGGGTATCATGGAACTGTATGTATGAAATTAATAGTTAGAAACTGTTTAGTTCCATTAAGATCAAGCACTCCTAGCTCTTGTGGTCATATCACATTTCCCACTGTATGTTTCTGCCTTTGACATTGCTTACGTTTGTCACGTAAAGAACTGCGTGTAAGGGCTTGATGGCGGAGTACTATTTCATTCCTCCTTGGTATGATGGGAGGCTGACAGGTTGCTGTGAAGGTGTGCCAGATTGACAGTTTGTCACCCTGGGGTGAATCAGAGCACATGACAGTGTCACAGCCTCAAGTGTCACTGAGAGGCATGTCCCCCCTAGGGACCAGAACCAAGATTTTCAAAGATAGAAAAGAGTTTCCTCGAGCCTCTACGCTAGCTTTGGGTGGGCAGTAATGCAGATATGAGAGTTGAACCATAATTCCCATCATAGCCATGATTTAAGGGCCATGTATACTGTCCTGTAAGGCTTATTAATAATATTGTAATATGATCATGATTTCTGTAACAATACACAATCTCCTGTAAAACAGTTTGAATTGGGTGATAAGTATCAATTACAGGTCACTTCCTCAATCACAATTTATTCATGAGTAGAACATCAGGGAATAGGGAAAAGGCAAACAAGCTTAGCCTGGCCCTGCTAAAGGGCAAGAGAAGGCTGATGATCTACGTGCAACTGAACTCTAATCACATTTTGATTTGAGATGGCAGAGAGTATGTTGCCAGGGTATACCACAGGCAGAATGCAGGAACATATATTTGTGCATGTAGCACTTCAGCCAATCCTGTAGCAGTGGAATGACATTACAGATTTTAAGGTACTCTTGAGAGGTTGACAGATTTGCTTGCTAGCAAATTTAGAGATGATTTCAGGAGAGGAAGATGCTGTTGATCTGTGCCAGAGGGATGAGAAACTAGAAATTGTCAGGAAAACAGACTTGCTAAATTTCCTTGAACTTTGGCAGTAAAGGAAGGGTTGGTCTACATTTTCATACAGGAAAAAAATAGTGAGTCATTGATGAACCTGTCAGGGTCGTGAAAAAAACCCTCTAATTATGTCTGAGATTTCGTAAAGAAGGCTATAAAGGGTATAACTGTGAGGAAAGGTATGAAGAACATGGGTTAGTGGGAGTAAGAGGTCATAGCAATAGTGCCAAAGGGTCTATTAGTACTACTCCAGCAGCAACAGGTCTGCCAGTGCACTTCCTGATTTCTTTGGATTGATTCCAACAGAATGGTTGTTGTTATATGCATCAGTACTAATGCCATTTCTGTTGCATGTAAAAATGGGAACTGATTGGTTTCACAAGATGCAGTATCTGTCATTGTGACATCACTGCAACCAGAGCCACAGGTTTGTCTTTTCACGGGAGTGACAGTTGAGTACATGGTTGCATGTTTCTCAGGCAGGACCCACACTCACTGTCTTCCATCCTGACCAAACACAATAACAATACCTGAGTACAGTGACAGGAACACTTATTTGCATGGTTCCATTCACATGAGTTTATGAGACTTAAGAGTTCAACTTAATTTGCCTTGCTGCTTTGAAACGGGCATTATACACATTAAAAATTAGTCATTTGACCTTTTGGTAAGTTAACAGTTCTGGGAAATGTGAAATAACTCCCCTAGCTGTGAATTAAGGGTAATGGAGACAGCTAAAAATTGAAGAAATTTACACACGTTGGCATCATTCCAGTGTACAGCCACAGGTTTGCCTTTTGCTGGCCAGTCAGCACACAGAAGTGGCAGACATGGGAGTGACCCACACTTACTCTGTTTTTTAGCTGTGGCCCTCCAAAAATTGCACATCATGAAAGATGGAGATGACATGGTTATCATGCTGCCTTGGCAGTAGACACCTCTAATAGAGTTTGGGGTAATTTGGGATAAGTGACACTCCCTGTTGAGTGGTACACCCTGGAACCAGTACCTCTGTCTGCTTGAATGCCAAAGCTCTAATGCCCTTTTTATTTTAATTGCAGTATTGAAAGAGGCAATTGGTCACCCCTATAAGGCCCCCAGCATGGAGCAATCTGAATGAACAGTGGCATTTTCTACTTTTATCTTTCTGGTCTTTGTACAGATAACTAGCAAAATAACATGGACAAAGATTTGCTTACCACAGTAATCCATACAAAAGCCAGAGAAGCCACAGGCATAGCCATCAATTACAGCAGCAAAATGGCCAATCATTCATAGCTGATAAACTTTTTATAAGCAATATTTCATCTACAGAATGTCACAGAGATCTAATCAGTGAGGCTGTATCTGTTTGTCACCGGTGTTGCAGTGTTTGCATTTATCTAGGTTTCTCAGCTGTAGCACATGCGAGACAAACGCCTCCAATGTAATGGTTTGCCAGTGCTAAAAATTGTCTGTGGGTCAGTAATAGAAAGCGGTGGCCCAAATTGTCCTCATGGGATCCACCTCAAAGCTTATCGAAATCCCCACGAGCCAATTATTCCTTTCACCTGTCAATGGAACGCCTTTCATTAGCGCGACATGTACCTGCAGGCTCTGTAATATCTTGCTGTCGCATGCCACCTCACTCCGTCCACAATTTAAGCATGCGGTGTGCAGCAAAACTAATCCAGGTTACACTCTGCAGATAAATGAGCGCTGGAGTCTGCACATGTCGAGGAGCTAAGGGAAATGCCTGAAAAAATTCCAGAAAGATCACGTTCATTATGATGCCCAAGCCTGAACTGAGCTACAAATGCTGAGATATTTTTGTTTCACAATATTTCAATGCATCTGGCAGATTAAGGATAATGGATATTGTGTAAACAAGAAATGTACACCCCCCCAAAACAGACGCACACACACATGCACACACACACGCTCGCTCCCTGTTTTCTCTCCATATGAACATCAACAGTCATTTCTTCCCCTCCTCCTCTCTCCCTGCCAGGCAATGCCAGCCTTGTTGTTTTTCTTATTCAGGGTTTTCTAATTACGGTCTCGCCTCATTCTGCCACTGCGCCTTCAAACGGCAAGTTCCAGGACCAGAGCATGAGCGCGAGGACCGGGTGAGTCTTTCCATTGAAAGTGGAGGCAGTCCAGCCTATGAATACCAATGCTGGGACAGCCCCCGGCTCCTGCCTCCCTCCCTTCCTCTGACTGCCACGGACGGATTGCACCAGCGCTGCCATACGCAGCCCCGGCACACACATTTTATAATTGACGGCAGTCGTCCCTTTCCCCTTCGGGCCACGAAAGGATTGTGAATCCTTAAGACATCCACACCACTTCCGTGGCTTTAAAAATTACCCTGTTCTCAACCTCCCCTGTTTACCTGTATACCTATGTGCTGCATGCGGCCGTGTTAATTATGCTGTGACACTGTTTGAAGCAATGAGAGGGGGATGATGTATCGCTCGACAACAACTGGTTGTATTTGATGAATTGAGGGTATTAGAAATGCTTCTCATGAAAATTCCGGTCTTTTCTCGGATTTGCCATATTAATCTCCTGCTCTCTTTTTCCATACCACCGCCTGTTGTAAATAATTTCTGTCCCCAGCCCCCTCCTGCCTCCCCCCACATATTTGCGTCTAGCTCATAGAGGGAGATTAGTTTCTCGGGGCATCTCTCTTACAGTAATCTTCCCGGCACGGAGGTGATAAATTGGCTCTGTTTTTTACGGCGTCTGCCTACCAGACTAACGACTCCACGGGTGGCAGCTGGAAATTTTTTCCCGTGTTTTAACCCAGTAATTGAAATTTCGAATCTCTCAAACCTGGTACTGGGGAATTCATTAGATCTCAAAAAAGAGAATCTTTTCCTTCTTTTTTTTTTTTTTACCTGACCTAATTTTTTCTGTCTCGCTTGCTGCAGAAGTGGGACGGTGGGGTAGTGGTGGTGGTGTGGGGGTCTCATTCACATTTGATTCCAAGCCCTCACTCAGTTCCCAAGGTCGTGCTGAATATGCCAAATGGTCAACTGACTTTAGGGCCAGCAGCCAGCTGGAAATAAACAAAGGGGTTCGATCGATGGGTAAATGAAAGCAGGATGGCGGGATTCAGAGATGTAATTGGGAGCTGGGTTCAGTCCTGGGACTGAGCGGCGAGCAGCTCTTCCCCTGCTATCGATTGCTTGCTCCCGCAGACGGGTGGTTGCTGTGGAAAGGTGCTGGGAGGTCAGCGGTGTGGAACATGATGCCTGGGTCAGTAGCTCATCTTGGCCCTTCATTCTGGTCTCTGATGGCGAGGCTGTGATTGGTACTACCGTGTGGCTCCTGACAGAACGTTGCCCTCATCTCCCTGCACTTTCTGACCTTTCCCGTATGTGTGAGCACAGCAGTGCAGGTGAGACTACTGGTGGAGATGGGTTGTTCTTCCTCTTGTTTCCAGTAACCACCTCAGCTGAAGTCACCTAGCATTAATTTACCTCCTGAACTGGCCTCCCCTCCCATCTATCTCCCATCTCCCCTCCCTGAGTGCACCATCCAGGGCTGCATGGTGTCTGGGTGCCAGGCTGGTGGGTTGTGTTGAGGGGGACCGTCAAATCTTTTAAGTGATATAGAGTGCACTGCCCACCAACTCAGGCTTTCTCGCAATGCAGCCAACCTTGTTTATAAGCTTCCATGATAAGATACTCTAACCGTAATATGCCAACCATGAAATAGTGTCCCTCCAGGGATTATGGCCCAATCCCTCAGCCTCTGGCTCCATACACACACACGCACACACACACTTCTATGCAGGGTGCCATTTTACTCTTGGAATGTGCTTTCCCCCACAGAGGAAGAGGTGCGATTTAAGCCGTCCGCTTTCATTTGCATCCCCAGGACTATTTTTAGGAGGCAGAGAGCTAAAAAGCTGTCAGATGCTCCATGCGTGCTTTCATCCTCTGAAAAGCCTTGTGTCTCTCCCCTCTCCTCCACACCGCCACCGTCCCACTGTGGTCTCTGAGGCCTGTTTCCTAGAAGGCAGAGGGGGCTGAGACTGTATCTCATCTGCCCCCCACTGCTGTTCCCTTCTGTGCGCTTTTTGTTTTGCTTGCGCCAGTGAGAGGGAGGCGCTGTACTGCACGTTTTCTGTCAGGCTGTCAGCCCATTGATTTGAGAGGTAGTTCATTAACTTGTCTCTCTATTTACCGTCGTTAGACTGACAGTCACTGTCATTCAGCTCTGCTTGATTCGCCCTCTCTCTCTCGCATTTGCCTGCACATTGATTCAGAAAAGCCTCGAGGGTAGCAAACCCTTCTTTCTCTTTTTTTTTTTTTCTTGGTGGCCATGTCCCTATTGAATGTTGAAATGGGTTGGAGTGTGCAGAATGCTAAGTGCAATTTCAGACAGCTCTTACTGTGGCTACTTTGGAACTGAGCTCCTGGTTTGTTACTTAGAGGTCTGCTCATTAAAAAACATTTTGCTGTTTAAAATTTAATAAGCACATTAAAGTAAATGAGATTGCGTAATCTGCAAAGATTTATTGTTGCATCATACCAATAACAGATGTTGGGCTTGTTTCAATTTTTGTTTCCCCAAAGGGAGATGCTATGTTAAAGGAAGACAGGTGTTAAAGGACTAAAGTTGATTGACGGAACCAAAAAACCAACAGTTAAACTATGTCATTTAATGTGCACGTCTGACTTGGTCTTGAAATACATTTTTTGGAGAAAGTCAGTGTTTGCATGTGTCAGACAAACACCAACAGGTAGAAAGATCCAGAGCTGTACCACCCTGCTGCGCGCTTGCCAAATTGCTGAAACCAAGACTCACTGACCCTGGATAATCTCTTCAGAAACACAAGCTACTCATGGATGTGCTGTGTGGGCCAGGATGAAGCAGTCATAATAACACAATAAAAATAACCTAGCGCAGTGATAGAGAGACTTGCTTGTGTGTTTCCATTCACAGGAATTTACAAGACTTTAGAATTTAACTTTATTTGAATTGCTGATTTGAGACAGGCATTATATGCATTGAAAATTAAAGTCAGTTGACCTTTTAGTAAACTGACAGTTCTGGGAAATGTGAAATAACTGCCCTAGCTGTACATTTAGGCTGATGGAGATGGCTGAAATTACACCAAAGTTATACATGTTGGCATTTGAAAAATTCATGTAAATGAAGATTCTCATGTAAATGATCAATTTAAGCCATGGGAACCCTCTCTCAAATCACGTTTCCTCTTTTTCCCTGACACAAGAATTGTCAATGATTCAAATTTTAGCACCAATCTTTTTGTTTTTCACCAAATTATTCCAAATTTAACACTCATCTTTGTGAGTGCCGCACACAACTAGAAGCGATTGCTTGCAGCACTCAAAGTTAAATTTTCTTTTGCATTCTAATGGCAACATTTGTGTTGCTGGTGATGCAGTAAAACTTTGTGTGTTCCCTAGTGCCCTGGCCACATTCTGGCTGTCTTAATCGGGCAATCTAATCATCCTGCTGTTTAAATTGGTTAAATAAATCCTTTTCTCCTTTTCCACCTCAGGCGGGCCTTCTGACACACACCAGCTGCTCTGAGTCACCCTGTGGGGTACTGTGCATTGGTAGTGGCTGAGGTGAACTGCTCTCCTTCAACACAAAGCACTCTGAGATCCTGGCGAAAGTATGAGAAAGGTGCTACGTGAATCCAGCCAATAATCATTGTTATTATTAATGAGATGAAGTTGGATTCATTCGAGAAGGCAGATGGGGCTTCCTCATAAGCGGCGTGATGAGCGGTGTTAATTGTGAGGGTGCGGCAGCAGCGCTGATTGAGTAGAACCGTCTGTGTCCCTCTCGGAGAGTGCATCTTAGGCAATGCCGAAAGCGCATCGTTTTCCCAAGTTTCCCAACAATCTCATACTTTCTATATGAAATTGTCCATAGGCTATTAGGCATTCCACTCTGAGCCCTGACTATGTGCATCTGCCTATGTCTCTAATTACCGCTTCATTTGTTTGTGAATTTCAGTACATCCCTGTCATAACATAACAACCCCCAAAAGCCCTCAGGCAAACTTGTATTCCAATATACCTGCATATACAGCTTTGATGTTGAATATGAAGGCGAGGAGTTTGATCAGTATTAATATTCTGGGTGAAGGGAACACTGCTTTGATTCTCTGTTTGCCAATAACTGTCCTCCATGTCAAACTGATGAGTTCCTCAAGAGAGTAACTTGTCTCACCAGTGGGCCAGAGTTTACTGGCCATGTTTTTCCTTCCGGTAAAATGATCCTCTGGTAACAATCCACTTTTAATAAGCACAGGCCTGACCCTCTATGAATGCTATTTTAAGGAACAAATTGTTTTGCTGCATGCCATCTGGTGAACACCATAGACCAGAGTACAGCATGGGTGATGAATAAGCTTAAAGCCAAAATGATAAATGGATTAGGCACTGCCCAGTAAGGTCATGGAAACTGAATTCCAGAGGGGGGGGGGGCACAGCATCCTCATTCCAATTTCAGGTCTGCTGTTTTGAATGGGCCTGCATTTGGTAAGCAAAGCTTGCTGGTGATGCTGTGTTTTAAAATGGTGGCTGTGCTCCAGCATGGAAATGGCTTAACCAGTTGCTGTACATAGTCCTAAATGTGTGCACATTGATCAAAATTGTGAATTTGCAGAAATTACCAAGGAGACTTTTCAAGTTCCCCATATGATTTAGTATATTAAAATTATATTGTGCTTTAAATGACACAAAACAGGTTTTCTACTGGTGTAACAGACTTTACTGTAATGCATTTACAAATAAAAACAAAAACATATCTGTACAAATGCAAGTGCAAATATCTGACCCTTTGTCCAAACATTTGTCTAAATTTTGCATCTCTGTTCCATATGAGTTTTGTGGCACTTGTGTTTGCCACCATATGTGAGAAGTAAAATCAGGGCTAGTATCCATAGGAAATTGTGGCATCTATCGCTGACCAGTGAAAGCACATAAGAGCCAAAAACCTGGCTCTGCCCTTGTTTCAGTGAAATTATTTTCTTTTCACCACCCCGCTCCCCTGCTCCACCAATGACCTGGACCTGAGCCAGGGAAGATACTCAAGTTCCTGTCATTGTTTTGATGGGCAAGATCCCCAAGAGGATGGGATAAACTCCATGCAACCTCTATCAACTCAGAGACGAGATCAAAAGAGCAAGCCCACTAAAAATCACAGGAAAATTTCTTCACTGCAAATGTTTCCTGTCTGATCTCAGAGTGATCTTGAAATCCCCAAAAGATTAGGCTCAGAAAGAAAGTTGTAAACTTTGCGTGTGCCTTTCTCAGGTCTCCGAGATGAACCTGACAGCGGAGAGGTGGGCACAGGGGAAGGCTGAGTGGGCAGGAACAGGCATGTCGTAGATTGTGATGGTACCACCCTGAGGGAAGGTCTGGAATATAAACACTAAGTGTCCCCCGCCCCTCACCCAGATTGTCAGGTGATCCACCCAGTGGGGAGGGACCCAACTTCGTCATCCATGGCCACAGGTTGCTCCTTCATGACTGCTGAATGTTTTATCAGACACCACTCTGTTCAGAAATAGTGTCTGTCCATTACTCTAGAGAAGAGGAAATCACAGAATCACAGTTTACTACCTATGTGCCTGGTCTCCAAGGATGATCCTTAAAAGAAATCTGACTTGGAAGTATAGCTCTATATTCATGTTGCTTCAGTAATTTTTAGTCACCGAACAGCAGTAATTTCTTTGTTGAGGGGTCCTTGTCATCATGATTAACCCATGGTCTTATTTGTCTGTTATTCATGAACAGAAAATGCCAACCACAATGACAGCATTCCCCTTTTGAAAAAAGAACAAAACATGTTTTGCCATTGTCTATCACAGTGAGTTGTTTCAATTAGACTGAAAACCAAACCTTTAAAGAAAGAAAACCCTTTCACTTAGATTAAAATTGCATTTCTTAGTTAAAATAATCCAAAAGGACAAGAACAATAATTCACAGTTCATCCATTTCTTCTCGCTGCATAATTCTGATCATTTTAGGGAGATTTTACAGTTCATTAACCTGAATAACATTGGACTGTGATAGTGATTTATCTTTGAGTAAAAGAAAACAACATTGAAACTGAGTGCAAACAGGAAATCATTGGCACCATAGTGACAAACTACACTTGGATCATGACTAACAAAATCATTATAAACTTTCGATCTCTCCATCAGACCCTTGACATCAGAATCAAATCAATAAATCTTTTATTATTTATATTCCTTTTAGATAGATAGATAGATAGATAGATAGATAGATAGATAGATAATACTAAATTCATTCAAAAAGAAAATTGCTTTGCCAACAGTCAAACGTGTGGAGCAGAGGTACACAACATAAAGGAGAATAAATAATGCAACTGCACCATTAAAATAACAAGTTGCAGAATTTCAGTAATTCCGTAAGTGAGCATGTAGGAGGTTTCATACTTAATTGCACATAAGTTATTGCACTGTGAAGGATTATATAGTGATCTCCCCACAACAGAATGGGGAGGAGTGAAACAGTTTTCAGATGTTGTCTTGTCGCTGATTCATGTGTTTTAAATCTGAAGTAAATATGCACACATGAGCAATTGCCCCTGGGAACATGAGCATTAGCCTTATGCAGGAAAAAGAGTGTGAACTCTCACCATTTTCACTTCACTATAAATAACAAGCAATATAAGCATACAGTCAAAATAATTGCACCTCAAAAAAAGCTTTTAAAGCCATTCTTTATCTTAGCGGATACGACTTGTTATTGTTTTCAGGTAGCTACAATTGTGGATCGACATAACCATTTTCATTGTGATTAAGGACCTGTCTTTTGAGTGTAACTACAAAAAAGTGGAGACACACAAAGTGAAGCGTTCAAAAACACCTACGAACCGCATACAAAGCAAACACCTTCATATTCTCAGCACAGCCTTCCACTATCTCTGCAGAAAGCACTCTTTCCAACAATAGGCAGTAAGTACTGTGCTTCAGCCGACGCATACGCGGAATTTTTTTGCTCAATGATTGACACAGCTCAGGGCTCACTGTTGTGTTCTACAGAGCACAGAGGCAGCTTAGCAGCATGCTTATTGTGTATCTTGGGAAGAAGTAAATTTGTTAACAGCATGCATACGCTCAGACTACTACATTTCTATTAAAAGGGCATGCTGCTTTTTTCTGTAGCGTCAACTCTTTACTGGGTGTTATCCAACACTATCTGAAAATGGGTAGTGACAGCAAAATGTTGTGTGTCAGTTCTTTTCCAGGCAGTTCTATCGTGATTCCATAACCCTTCTATAAGAGAGACCTGGGCAAGAGGGTAGCACAAATAGATATTTTTCAGACAAAACGAATTTTAAATGACACATAGGATTCACAGTGACAATAACACAGCACATAAGGGAAGGGAGAAGAGACACCATGAGAACAATACAGCAGCTGAGTCAGACGATATGACGTGAACGTTCCTTAGAAGTAATGCTTCAGATTATGGGCTTACATTCCTCCAGAAATATGGAGGTGTTAGAAATGTTACACAGCTGTAGGAACCCACGGATCGCAAGGAGGCATTATTTAGGTGACACAGTTTTTCACAAACTGTTTCGCCAACAGTCGCTCGCAGCCTCGGGGAGAGTGGGTGGGGAAAAAAAGTCAATTACGCCTTGCCAGTTTGGTAAAACCTCGCTCACAATATTGGAGTAATTGCCATTTGTTTCCCCTGGTATTGGCACTGAATGGAAGACATCAGCAGACATTTATTTTTAACACCTGAGTGGGTTTAATAAGGCAGCCGTTTCGTTCTGACCTATCAATACCGGGCCCAGTCAGCCACAGAACAGTGCTGCCACGCTCTGCGGCATAATCTAATCTGCATTGTCTGCAACGGGGTCTGCTGCCTGTTTCAATTACCCTCAAGTCCCACCAAAAAAAAAAACAAAAGAAACAAACAGTCTTTAAGGAAACAAAGCATTAGAAAGTTTTTTCTCTTAACTCATTAGTGATTCCTTCTCCATTGACAACCTTTTAGATCACGAAGATGGAAAGCTTGATTTGTTTTTTCTTAACCGTGGGTAAGGAGACGAAAGGACCCCAAACAAAGCTTTCCCCCCTGGCCATGCCGTGGTGTGAAATGCATGCTGAAAATATGCCATGCCTGGTGCTTTGTCCTTCAGATGAGTGATTTGACCTTCAAAATCCTGTTTTTTTAGATGCTTACCAGCACCTGCACCACCTGCCCAAACACAGTGCCGTTGCAAGGATACATGAAAACACAATTTACCATACATTCATCTTACCCATTCACACACACACACATTCAGAACAGGCACATGAAATGTGTGCCACAACCTTATGACTCTTACAATGATAGTGCCTGACAGGGTGGACCAGTACTTTTATTCAAAGATTGCAGAACAGAATGGATGTTTGCTCTGTGCCATCACAAGACCTTCCACCGAGAGGTGGATCTTTCAGTATTGCTTGCTCCGTTGACCACAGAGTGACCAGACATACATACCAGTAAAGGGTAAATCTTTGTATCACTCTCCAAAGAAAAGAGTCAAAATTTTTACCTAGTGACCTACAAATCGAGGAGCTGTGGAGGTGAGATTTCATTGCAGGTGAACAGCCCTAATCAGAGACACAGGTGCAGTGTTTCACCCAGGACATGAACCCTTGACCCTCTAGTCCTCTGGAGACAATCCCCCCTTGCTGTAGGATACAGTGAATGCAGATCGTGACTGTAGAATTTCTCCGACCTCTCATTAATGAAGCCCTAGTGTCTGGCCAGTTCAGCAGTCACAACTGGCAGTGGCATCGATCGGCGACCCCTGCTCTGACACTGTCTGAACCTGGGGATCTTCCAGCTCACCAAATGCCACTGAGATGGACAGCGGTTCCAATCACAAGCACACACACTTCCAGGGCTATCCCTTTCACTTTGTTCTCTCCCCAAATAATGGACCCCTGCTGTTGGTCAGAGCTGGGGGAAGCCACTCAATTTTGGCCTAGGTAAGACATTGTTTTTGTCAGCAGTTTACAATGAAACACCCTGTCCACAGTTTGCTATTTTTAGAAAATCATGAATATGCATAGAATGATTACTGTGAGCATGAGTTATAAAACATATGTAAATGATTCTGGTTTTACACTGTATAAATAATCATATTTAAACACCAATGACAACAGCAGCAATGATGACCAGAAAATAGCAATTTTAGAGAGCGGCAGTACACACAAAGACCTGGAATGCACTTCTTTAAACAAATGGTATATTGTTTATTAATTGACACTTCATGAACAGCTCTCAGCACAGGGGTGCATCAAAGGGACCTGCTGGCCACGTGATCAATGCCTCTCTGTGGCTGAAGAGAATGCCTTTCAGAACTCAACAGCTTCATTATCTGAGTGGCGTCCGAGCCACAGGAGTGTGAAATGGGTCTTAGCAATGGTATTGATCCAGCCCACATTGAGAGGGCTCTCGATTCTAACCCAGATGGCCATTGACTCTGTTTCTCGCTTTTAGGCAGGCTTTGTGGTTTTCCTGCTCCCCTCTGTCAACCCTGCCTGTGACACTGTCAGCCATCACTCTCTTGGACTAACAAGATCCCACATTTCCATCTGATATAATGACGTATACTATTATGTACATATCAGGCATGTATGATCATATCAGCTTTTCTATACATGTAGAGGACTGTAGTGATGAATCTATTAACCACAAAAATGAAGGATTTAAAGCTTTAGTCAGCCAGTGATTTATTTTTTAGGGTTTTATTGATAGGGTTTAACGAACAAGCTTAATATTGTAACATTGTATGCATGCATGAGACTGGCATACTTGTGAATGCCCTTGTTAAGTACATTAATCTGTTACATCAATCAATGGCCACCAGCACTGGACTGGACCATACAGTTACCCACAAACTTGGAATTGCTTTTCTGTCACCAGAGTTCATTTTGGTTATACCTTCCTGTTACCTCTGTGAAATGGGCATCTAGGAAGGAAAAATTAAAGATGAAGCAGAGGTAATAATTGGTCAAGTCTAAGGATGTTCTTACTGATGACTCTTACTCCATTGCAGACTACTTCTGTCTTTTTCTCTTGGGGTTTGCATATTGCTAAACTCATACATGGCAAACATTTTACAAAATATTTAAATTCATTTTACAGGGACTTTAATGTTTCTTGGTCATTTATTTTATTCAAACCAATTACATTATTACACCCCTTTCTAGTGTATAACATGTCCTAATTAGTAATCAATTATTATGCAAGTCTTTTATCTACAGTGTATTGAATCTGTACAGGTCAGTACATCTGTACAATGCCTGCTGTGAACTGATTTCCATGAGTAAAAGATACATCTTCAGTTGAAACTGATGGATCACAAAATTTGTCACATGCCTCAGATTGTTTCATGGGACACATAGCCAAGGAAGGGAAAATTATACTAAAGGAGTCCTTAGACTGTACCTGCTTGGTTTTCCTTGTTAGATTGCTAGGCTTTGGCATGTTTTCCTTCACTAGTTAGGAAGGAGGAACTATGGTGCTGGCTAGCAGTTTGTTTCCCTGCCTCATAAAATAGAGTTTGCTGCAGTATGACAATAATATTGTATATCATAATTACCAGTGTAATTACTTCCAGCTGTTAGGATGTGTTAAAGTTTGTGTTATGTGTGAAACTTGAACATTCAATCACTCAAGAAAAAGGGAGACCAGCTGGCTTGATAGCTCACTCCTGAATTTACTGCTATAGAAGATATTGTTAGGAAAGAAAATGTGTCCATACTTCTTCATTCAAATATTAAATCACTGGCCTCTGTTGTGACTCCATGTAGCTAGCAACCACACTGACAGCACTGACATATACCACATGATTCATGACCGCTCTCCCCAAAAGTTTAAATCCAGACTGTTGATGGACATATCTAAGATGATCAATAAGCCGTTCACCATGGGGAAAAGTGTGCATATCAAACCCATTTCATTTCATTGAACTTCCTGAAACTGTTGTATGAACGGCTGCCATCTGGCTTAGGAACAATCATGTTGCAGAACCATTTGCTTCTAAATTTTGTATTTTCACCACCTTAGCCAGCTCTTTAGGAATGTATTACCAGGATTACCATCACCATTACCATCGGGCTGATTGAATAAGACATCTTGTGCTGGTCCACCATCTCCAGTAGATCCTGTCTCTGATGTGAGGCCAAGCTCCAGTCATTAAACAGTATTCTCTATACAGCACAAAGTCACAATGCTCACTTATTTATCTCAGTACTTCACATGTATGCTGCGCCTCTAAGAATTGAACTGTCTTTGACACACATGTGCAGGAATGCAGTGTTATGGATCATGTGAGTCAAATGGATGCATAAATCTGACATAATTTTTTATGGATTTGATCAATGGAAAAGTTATTGCCTTGTGAATGATTCCTTATATCATACTTCACAGGTAATCGAAATGTCTTTGAATGTCACAGTTACTATTCAGATTTTATTTCCTTGCCTGTCAGTCTTTCACAATGAGCTTCAAGGTAATGTGGGATGGTGGGGGGGGTTTGGTGTGTGTGTGTGTGTGTGAGTGTGAGAGAGAGAGAGAGAGAGAAGGATAGAGAGAGGAGGTTGTTTGTGCTGCTGAGCAATCAATAAACACAATTACCTCAAACAGCATATTGTTCACCTTTGGGTCTTTGTGTTGAACAAATGTGTTTCCTTATTGTACATATTTTGGAATGTTTTTGGATAGCAATCTGGAAAAAAACGCATGCACCAACATGCACACAGCTGGGTGTAGGTAGGAATGTTTTTGACAGGTAGGTGGAAAATATTATTCATACACACAGAAAAGGCTACTCCCCCCCAACCCCCCTGCACTCCAGCCCCTCACCCCCTACCTCGATTCCTGCCTCAATGTACACTCACACTGTCAGCCAACCAGTGCAATTTCTTGAACCTCGCCATCTGGACTACTTATATAATCAGTTTTTCAACAGTCTCTTTGGAACAACGATACAACCCAAGATCTCAGATTCAAAGTCTTTTCACAGGCATGTAAGATGAAAAAGGGCCCTCCTGTGAATATTTTGTGGCAAGCCTTGCAAACTGTCAAAGCAGAGCCAGCCAAACACAATTTGAATTTTTATTTCCTCTGTAAAGAGGTCTATTTTAAGACTCCACGGGGCTGTGCTAATTCCTTTTTTACGCGAGGCGAACGCACATACATTCAGAAAAAGGGTACGTGTGTCTTAGCAGAGGAAGTACAAGTGTTCTAAATAGCTTTATGAACAATGAAGTTCATCATTTCACACTTGGGTGGTCAACCATTACAGGAAAATGCTCACAACAATTAATTAATTGCATTATAAATACAATTTTTCTGTTCTGTTTTTTTAACAGATGTCATTCAACATGCATTCATGTAGAGATCAGACACCTTTGCTTATCTATTCCGGAGCTGGTTTGCAGTCTTTGTACACTGGTGTTTTATGTCATACCTCAGTGCATTCTAAATTGGGATCTAGAATTCCAAACAAACTAATCTTGTTATAGAAATTGCAAAGTGGTGACTGTATTTGAATATGATCGCATAACTTTCACAGCCATTCTAAATTTTAATAAACATAGAGTTTGTTAATGTCTCATTGTTTTTCTCAGCCTAACTTCATATTATATTTCCTTCATTATCCTTTGCTCCAAGATTATTAAGCGCAGAATCGATGCTGAGAGTATCTGCTATCTTAAAATGGTAAACTGCGGTATGAATTAACTCATATTTATGCTGTAATTAAAATATTGGGATATGCAAATTGCGTTGCTTACTGAGTAATTTCACCACTGTTACATGCAAGTACACTTGTCATGGTAATAACAATAACAATTATGAATATTATGACAGTATTAATGATGATGCTTGCTTTAGAGGTTCCATTTATTGGACTTCAGTGGAACATGTGAAATGCTAATAAACTTGCTCAACATCAAGAGGAATGCTCCTGTTGTGTGTACCGACAGTCTTAATAATTACCTAAGTACTGTATTACCTCTTAACTGAATGTTTGATTTAGGTGACTCGAGGGGGTTTACCACCCTAATTAAAATCAAAGATAAATATGCCCATTTTCTATTTGACAATATCAGCCTAATAAAAGAGACAAAGACCACTGGAGGGGGGTTCACCTTTTAATTACAGTGGTGCTGAATTGCTAAATAATATCCATTGGCTTTGTGGCATGCCGTCAGAACAACCCGGCGAAATGTACTGTACTGTAGATGCGTTGCTGGGAAGCACATCTGTCTCAGATGTATCGCAGATGGAATGTTTCCATCACTGTTGTTGAGAGGCAGATGAATATAAATAAACATCAGAAGAGCCTATTCTGAAACAATGAAGTCCCCTAAAGGTCACCTTGAGGAAAACAACAATGAGCCGCCCGGCGGGCGCAGACGTGCACGCCTTCCCCCCGAGCAGTGTAATGGGATCGGAAATGAGCGCTACCCGCTGTCAGTAAAACAGTTACGCATGGAAAAAAATGACTGATTGCTCAAGGCGTGTGACCCCCTACATAATGCATTACTGCTGGATAATTGACTCTGGAGGCATTTTTGATCTTCAAGAGCAGGTGCTATATCCGCAGATTCAAGGTTCCAGGACTTGCCATTCATATAAACATCTGTGAACATACTGTGCAATACTGTGGTTGATGAAATAAATGTAGCAATGGCTTATTTTGCTCAATTTCCTGCATTGTTAACAATTTGTGGTATATTTTTCAGAAGATAATGGCTACGAAGTTTCAGTAAGAATAAGGCTATCCATAAGAATTCCCGCATATGCTGAAGTGATTCCAATGAACTTGTATTGATAAATATAAATTGATTTTCAATGTTCTTCTGCTTATTGTGTCTGCACAGTTTGCCTGTGTATTTTCCTAATATATAACACATTATAAAACAGTAATTGACTTCTCAAAGCACTTTCATTTCATTACATTATGTAATACATGATTTGATAAATGGTGCTAGTCTGTTGTGAGCAGGTGACGGTGTAGCCACCTTACTTCACAGTGACACTGCCCTTGAATATTGTCACTTCAGAGGAGAGATGTATGATATTAATTTTTCTCCTAGCTCTCCATTAATTGTCATGGGAGGGAAGAAGACATTTTCTCACTGTTCCTCACATCTCCATTTTCCCCCAAGACCTGCAGGTGTTAAAGGTCTGAAGAACACATTTTTGAGAATAAGAGAGTGAGAATGTATGTGACGAGCTTGAAAGTAATTGGATAACTGGTTATTTGTTTAATTCATTTTTTTAATTGATTGTCCACACCTCCTACCAGGTGATGTGTATATGAGGAAGATTGAGGGAGCAGGAGAAATATACAAGGGCCAAAGCAAAGAGGATTGTGAATTTTTTTAATGGATTGGTTTTAGACATTTTTGCCCTTGTTTTAGCCCTTTTATCTCGTCTATGCCTGTTTTAACTGTCTTGTTTATGTATAATACATCATGCATCTCCACGAACATCTCAATTTTTGTGTTTTTACACAAAGATCTTTTTAGTGAGATGTATTGGCCATCTTCACAACTGAGGTGGGGATGGAAGGAGAAAAATGTTTTATGGGGACTAAAAGCCCCCCCCTCCTCTCCCAGGCCATTTTACAGTCTATTAATATTACCTTCATGTGCAATTTGATTTAATTGGCATGCCAAGTTTGCATTGTTTAGCTTGAGTCTCATGGTACTGTAAGTAAATGCCAACTTTCAAGCGTTAGTTTCGAGACATTTTAAACATGAAATGATTATTTTAACCTTAATTATGTAAGATGGAATAAAAATGGTTTTGCTGTTTAAAGTAATTAAATCCCTATCAGCATGTGTGCATTAATAAATCAGTTATACACTACATGTCATTGATTTTGTCCCATTTCTGGGACTGCTGTAAACACAAATACATTATTCTAGTGAACATTATTCTAGGCCTAACAGTTTTGCATTGATTTAATGTTTTGAAATACATGAGAGGGAAAGTGACAATGGAAACATGCAAAGTGCCATCACTAATGTTCAGAATGGTGACTTTCTTCTGAATACTTTCTTCATAAACATTGTCCTCTGAATGAGAGATCATTTAATCAAGTCCTGTAATTCCTATTATACTTGGACAACCAGCCATGACCAGTTTAATCTTTACGTTCAAGTGATTCGGTGAAATATTTAAAATCCATACATTTTGAATAGCTGCACATTTATTGGTGGTAGTCAATTTTACTGGTTCATAGTTAAGAGAACAGTGGCAGAGCTCTTACTCTGTCAAAATCTGTGTAAAGGTAATACATTCTGATTCATAAGGATAGCACATGAGAGATGTCAGCAATGTTTCAGCCTGTCATTTCTGTATTCTTCATGGTAAATTATTGTGTGGGGAACAACCAATTATAAACTGAATGTAGTTTGGATTGTATTTAATTCTGCATATTTGATGCACACACTAGAACTGATACCACTAGAACAACAGATTCTAACAATCAAATCAGGAACCACCGTGTCTACGTAATATTTGTGACTTTTTGTGCACCCCCGTGGATTGCAATTTCACCCTTCTGTATTTTCTCCTCGCGCAGAGCCTGAGGTGGTATGAAACTCATTATTATCATTATATATGACAAAAGTAATGAAGAGACAAATAATATGTGGCAGAAATGAAGGCATGTAGGCTTGCCAAGTTATGTCACTCTCTTCTTAAAAGATGCAAAATATTATAAATGTCATATTGTGAACATTATTTTAACTACAATCTTATTAAGAATGTTTTATGTAATGTGTATATTCTGGGGGTGTTGAACTGGCATCATTTTCTTAAAAAAACTTAAACATCTTAAAAACTAGAGCAGCATAAATGACGTATGATTAAGTGTTTGTGCCTTTAATGGGGGCACCAGCTTCAGTGCTCCTCCTCTGATATGTGAGTCTCGATATTGATGACTGACTCACTCCCAAGCCTCCTCCCACAGATGGCAGAAATGAACCACTTGCACACAAATGCAAAGAGACTACTGATTAAGACAAGGCAAAGACTGTGGGGTTATGTTGACAAGGACACTTCGATTCTTTCGTTCTAAATGAGAACTGGATCTTCTTCCAACAGATCACCCTCCTTCCGATACACTTGAAAGGCTGTAGTAGCAATGCCAGCCATCCTAAGAGTACCATACAAAACTGATGGTGAACTCTATTTTTAAGCAGTTGAAACAGATATCCTATGGCATTGTTACTGCAAATTGCAATTTGAGTGTGTGGGGCTATAATGGCTTACCAGAAAAAAAAAAATCTCTGAGAAGGTGTTCCTAAGCAATATGATTCACAATGTTGCAGAGTTTTTTTGGCTTGTTCCCATGGAAGAACACTTTCTGATTCTAGGTAGAACCCTATGTAAAGATTCTGCCTAGAACATTTTTGGTTAAACCTAGAACCTGTTCATGATGTATTCTATGAAGAACCATTATCTTTTTTAAGGGTTTTTTTAAGGGAGCCTTTCCAGAGGAGAGCAAAGAACCCTTTTCTTTATTAAGGGTTTTGCCTAGAACTGTTCTGAAGAGTTCCATCAAGTACTTTTTCCTTTTTTAAGTGGTCTGCCTAGAACCCTTCCTGAGGGTTTTGCCAAGAACCCTCTCATTTTTAAGGGCTATGCTGAGAACCCTTTTATATTTTTAAGGATCCTGCCTAGAGCTCTTCTAGAGGGTTCTACCTAGAACCCTTTTATGTCCTGATGTCCTATCTAGAACTCTCTTATCTTCCAAGGGTTATATTAAGAAACATCTTATATTATCATACTTAGATATAGAACCTTTCTGAATCCCATATGTTGTGTATGATCATTATTTGGTCTTTCATCATCATTTAATGTATTTTATGTTACAATTAATTTATTTCAGATGACACAGTTTTATTAAGAAAACAGTTTTATTTGAAAATACGGGAGGAATGGTGGGGAGATCCTATGAAGAGGAGCAATCAGGACAGGAGAAGCAATGTAGATCCAGCAGAAACACCTCACAGGGGGAATAGGCCACAAGTGAGCATAGGAGCAGCAGAATCCGCAACATGGCTGAGAAAGCATAAGTCAGGCATGTCAGGCTGTCCTCAGTAGGTGACTATGTGTAACCTCTTGTAATGGAGATGTGGGAAAAGAGAGGAAAAAATGGTTAGTGGCAGCATGACAAAGTCCACTCAGTACATCAGATGAAATGGTCTGATCCCCACCATCTATTAACACCATAAAGCAATGGAGGGCCCTATGGGAGCAGTCAGCAGGTGGGCATATTATAATGGTGACAGTGGAATCAATAGCACCAAAACACACAGAAATCATTTGGTTGATGTGTTTTAAATCATTCTACTCCAGCCATCAAAATAAGCCTAACATGTTGTGGTGTTGTGCTTTCAGCTTAAGTGTTTTTAAGAGAGGAGATTGTGCCATATTTCCTGGGTCATCCATTATGGTCACAGTTTACAACAAAACTGGCTTCAGTTTGATTAAATAACTCAAGGTGCTGGAGGTTTTTCTTGAACCTGTTGTTTTTAATATAACAGCAGGGGACATTGATAGTGTTTTAAACCCTCTCACCAGAAAAATCCACTCTGTGTTCACCTAATCCTTCTCTCTCCAGCCACTGGCACACCTCTTTGCTTGACCAACTTGTGAAAGAACTCATTCTGTAAAAAAAAGCATGAAACAAATAGTATTGATAACTCTAAATAAATAGTTTGCCACAAAATGCCTTAGCTAGACTCAAGATAGGCCTAGTACATATAAAAGAAACATTAGCAATTCTGCCCTTACCACATTGTAAAAATAGTGGCTTGCTGAGGTACATTGTTGTGATGTTTGATTTCGCTTACCTTGTTTCTCAATTCAATTTCTAAGTATAGGTGATCACACTCTGTGTTCCAGTTCTCCATGTTCCAACCTGCACCCTCCCCTCTCCCATTCTCCACCCCTCATTGATTTAAAAGCATTGGCGTGTTGTATGGAATATGGTGAAAACTCTCCTCCATCAGGCTTGAATGGATCCAGTGCCACTGAATGCATGAGGGAGAGCAAGCAAGTTTTTAATCAAGGGTATATAATTGGAATGCAGTGACACAGAAGTAATCAGTGTTGATATGCCA
Source organism: Megalops atlanticus (assembly GCA_019176425.1). Lineage (NCBI taxonomy): Eukaryota > Metazoa > Chordata > Actinopteri > Elopiformes > Megalopidae > Megalops > Megalops atlanticus. The sequence continues at coordinate 17,695,013 of CM032878.1, read as the reverse complement.
CAAGTGAATGGATGAGACACTGTGCTGACCCGAATGTTGCTCTTAGAAGTGCTATCTGTTGAGGTGTATTGTTAGTGTTGTGGTTAAATACATGCCTAGAGACTGTGGTTGGAATCATGGCTTTGAGTCCCCTATGAGCTATATATTTCTGATGTCTGTGGTGCGGCATGGAACATCCCACATGAAAGAAAAGTGTCTCTTCTCTGTAAATATCTTACATAGAGCAGAATGATTTTTGAAAACACAGACCTGCTAAATATTGTAAATCTATGATACAGACATAGATTGAATGCCTGACAGTCTGAGGAGCAAACATTCCATTCTATCATAACTGTAAAAGTTTTCAAAGCAGTAGTGATCCCATGCAATGTACCACTGCAGGGTATTTTGTTCATATTTGGCTTAGATATTTCAAGGTCCAGCCAAGCAGAAAAGCTAGCTCAATGTGTACTGCTGCAGAATGTGGTGCACTTTGGCATAACATGAGGAAAAAATCCCAGGTGATGGGGTGAAATCATTACCAGAAGATTTTTTTCCTGATTATATCTGAAACATCAGTTTATATTGTACTTTCAAATTGTTGGTTTTGTTTAGCATATGAGCTCATGTCTCACATTTTTTAAACCATACAATTGCTTTTGTTTACCATGTTGTTGTGTAAAACATCATGGTAAATGATGTAATAAACTTTTCATCTCTTTAAGGAGGAGACCTTCAAGACTTGATAATTGGCAATTTGTGTCTGGGAGAAAAGTGGGTGGGGTCCCTCCATAGTCATCCTGCACCCCCCCAACTGTCACCTCAAATGAAAATTTCTGTGCGAAATATATAATTGAAAAGTACTTCTGTTTATGTACATTCAATTAAAAATTCAATTATGTCATGAGTCTGAATCTGTGGATGATAATTGTCCAATTAGTCTTAATTTGTGCAGTTAGCTCAAATTTGCAGCAGTTTGATGCAGCTCTAATTCGTTTTGTGACATGTCTTGGATTCCCCTTGAGAAAAATACAGGTAACAGTGGCAAGGAAAAACTAGGTTGAATGCCTTCCCTTTGTAATCTACCTTGAGGGAGGTAGAGGTGGATGGGAGTGGGATCGAGAAGTGGGAGAACTAGAACCTCCAAACAGTAAAATCCATAGATACGGATGTGACAGATTTGAAAATTGTTATGTCATACTTATAAAGGTGCTGTGAAGGCTTGATGGCATGTGGTTCAGGTTTTATGAGTTCTTGCTGCATTTTTATTTATGCAATGTAAAAACAGAAAGACTGTGTTAGCCTCAGCACCCTTGTTCAGGTTTTTGGAGGATAAGCTCTGTGAACAAAGCCAAATTATTTTGGGCTTTTGTAGGTTGAAATAATGTTGCATTCTGCAAACAATAGTATTAAAATGGATACTGCTATCATAAAGGCAATCTGTTTCATGTGCTGGAATTGAAATGACACTGCAATATCTTTGAAGTCAGAACAATGCATTACCTCAAAGTAGATAATGCAATATGATTGATTGTTTGAGTGCAGGGCATCTTTTCATAACTCCTATTTGAATACAACACAAAGATTTCTGTTTGCACAAACTTCTGCATATTTTTCTTGACCTACTCAAATCATACCGTATTTACATTTGCACTGTATGGACTATTTGTACTTCATGCAGAAAGCAGTTCTGTTAACATGCTCTGCTAATCTGAAATAGGTCAGCCTCCAAAGTGTTCCAAGCTAGTTCCCTTCGTGTTACAGGTGATTGAAAAAATCATCAAGCAACTGTTGTTATTTAGGGCAGAAGCACAGAAAACTGCAACTATCACTGTGTCTGGGGAAAAAGATACAGCAGGAAAAAGCAACAATAAAACACAGAAAATGTGGAGGTAAACATTGCCCCAGCTCTTTGGGGAGGTCCTGTAATTGAACATAGGTTTGTTTGGGTCTGCTAATGGGGAGATTTAGCGTTGGGGCCCATTGAGTTTCTGTCGTCCCATCACGCCGGTACCGTGAGTGATGGTTGTGAAGCTGAGCCCGGAGAGACATTAAAGGGTCCCTTCTCTCTTGTCTGAGCTCCTTGCCGCTAATTAAGGGGTGTAACATTGAGCATGCATTATGCAGCCCCTCCTGTGCCCTTTGTAAACCCCTGCCCCGCTCCCCAGGAGATGAGTTCATGTCTGCCTCATGGGACGTATAGATTAGGACAGAGGTGGTTGCAGCACTTATTAAGTCAACAAGGGGCGGCTAAACTAACATCCCAACATGTTAAGTACATTGTGCCGGGATGCTCAGAGTCAGCTAAGTTCAAGTGATGCAGGACCAGCTCTCATTGCCATCACAGCAGTAATTATCAGCCTGGGAAAAACTCCAATGGAATTATATGAGGAGAGGAGATAACACAGCGAGGTTTGTCTTTGTTTGAACTCGCAGATCCTTGAATAGCCCACATATGTTAAACAGGCAAAGTTTTATTCAGAGGATGTATGTGGAGCACAGCGAATAAATTAGAAGTTCATCAGTTCACAGGGTCCCTTACTTAAATGAAGCTGAGAAGGTATGGTGTTACTACTGTGGGAAAATTTGCACTCCCTGAGATAATATGAGGGAAACAAACTGCAGGGTTGTGAGTCATTTCCTTTCACAGCAGCTCTTGTTGCATTGCCCCATGAGGTTTGGGAGACTGCAGTAAGGGCGAACAATCCTCTGATAAACCCTTCAGGCCTGCTCAAAGGTCCAACAACTCCGTCTCCAGGGATTTGAAATGGCAAGCCTCTGGATGAAGGCAAGTCACAGTGTCTTTCCTTGTTTCCGGTTGATTCTTACCCGCAGCACTTCCCCCACATGTGTTTGACATGTTCTTTTTCAAGCGTTTAAAAAAGCGATGCTTTAATGCCTTAGTCATTCCTGGTAAACTCAAAATATATGTCCTGAGGCTGTATAATTCATGATCTTTAAAGAGTTACTAAAATTCACAAAGCCAAATAATATACTGTCATATAAAAGTAACTGAAAGCAGTGTTTGAGATGGGTCTGAACATGTTTCCAACCAGGAAATTCACATGTTTAACATAACACTTTTGCCTTCATCCTCACTTTATCCTGTTGTAATGATGTGGAGCATTGGAATGCTATTGATTATATCACATAGATATCTTGTTTGTATTGCAGGATTTGGAAAAGGGGCAACACTTTAAGAAGACACATATTGGGAGGAAAAAAAATAATAGGCATATACAGGGCTTCAATATATCAGTTAAACATCTGAGTGTGTTATGCCAAATGATGTGATAAGATGCCTGGATGAAGTTGGGTGATGTAGGGATGGGGGGTGCTGGGTTGGTGTTTCACATGTTAGGGTCAAATTTGCAATCTTGTGGGGGCATCTGTGAGAGGCTGTCTGGTTATATAATACCCCAAGGGGGCGTGCTGCCATATCACTGCTCTCCAAAGCAGCACTTGAGGAAAAAAAAGAAAACCCTCCCTCCAGCCAGGTCTACGCCGCCGAGAGAATCTCCCCTCAGATTTGAGAGAAATCTCAGGGAGCAGCAGGAGCAGAATTTTAATGGATCTGGCCCTCAGAAGCGGGGATTTTCCACTGTGCTCTCCTGGGAGACACAGGCAATGCAGGCTCACTCAGACATGACTACACAGGAGGTGTACACAAATTCAGCGGCAGGTAGGGAGAGAGACAGTCAGACATATGCACACACACACACACGCATACACACACATACACACGCACTACAAACTGAGGGATGGAACACATACAAGCATTAAATGACCATTCCTTCTTCTGGTAAACCATAACACTGCATTACACTTGTTATAAGAATAGAAACATGCATTGAAAACACTTGTCATAATTATATTTTGTTCATCTTGAGTTCTAATTACAACAGCAATTACCTACACAGGTTAGCCTGCTGTAAGCCTTTTTGAATGACATGCTATGCAAAATGAAATCAACAAATGCACACATGCGTGCTGTAGGTGCTCTGGAAACACTAAATTTTAATGCACAACTCAAACATTTGCAGACAGGGAAATGAACAGGGAATTAACAGAACTGTTGGCTCTTCCACAAAATCAGCAACTGTAGAGGACAGGTAGACAAAACAAACACTGTTACTGAGCCACAAAACCCATCATTCAGAGTTTGTGTCAGTTTGTGCACCTGGAGTTTTATCTCTGACAAGGTATCCTTTTCTCACCCTATTATTTTTGACTTATATATTGGAAGGTGCTCATCGCTATTTGTAAAGCTTGTTGGGACAACGTAATAAATGTATTAGAAAATAAATTTTACAATGCTGGTGCTATAAATTCTTGTGTTGCCTTCCTTCCTATGCTGGGTGTCTCAGCTTTCTGGACAGAAAGGGCTCACTTCTGCTCTGCTCTGCTGAGGGGGGTCATCAGTGTGCTGTGAGGTGGCAGCCATAGTTATGGGTCCTGTCACATACACATAAATGAAGACAGGCGTGAGGTTTGGTGCACCCCGATAATCATGTTTATTGCCTGATAGATACACACCAACCATTACAAGCTGACCACCATTTTCTTCTCCCATGAATGAAACCTGCACAACCGGCACAATGTATAATCATGAAAGATATGTCATTACACTCGTTACAACTGGTATGTCCCACCAATCACTTTACCGGAATTTATTATTTTTACCTTTATTTATTTTTCCCAGAGAAAAAACCCTGGATGCCCTCTAAGCTAAATATTTAGGGCAATGACTATGTCTGAGAACCAGATTCTGTACCTTGAGCTTGATTCAGAAAATACAGAATTCCATCAATAAGGAGTCAATATATGATTGTTGTAATTTTAAACATTACAGTCCTTGGTCAGGAAAATGCCTTAGCACTTCATTGATCTGTAAAGTAACCTGGATCCCAAAGCAAGGACAGTATTTTCCGACCAGCTCGCACTTCTTGAAAGGTGCTATCACAGTTCCCCTTTTGCAATCTATCATAAATGGAGGAGTTAGTCTGTGGGTGATGGAGTATTCCACATAATTCTGCGGGATGACTAGCACATTATAACACAGTCATCTAAAAAAATGGATTCATCCAACAACAAATGATGACTCATTTACTTCATAGCAAATTGATTAACAAACTGCTTTATTCGACAACAGTTATAACTGATGTTTTATAATAACTGAGCTGATTCATTTGATTATAAACAACTTCATTTGATAACAAATGATAACAGATTTATTCTGTAAGAAGTTGTAACAGAATCAAACAAATTATAATTTATTCATTTGATAATAAATGAAAATTGCTTCATTTGATAAATTGTAGCTCTTTGATTTGACATGATGACAGAATTCATTTGATGACAGACAAGAATTAATGACAACTTAATGATAGTGAGAGGGGATTGACATGGCTTTGACAAATGTTTGTTCAACTATTAGTACCTGTGCAATGCTAATTTTGTCACTGTCTCATAAAGCAATGTTGATATAAATACTGTGTTGCTGCAACATACTAAAATTGAAATGTGGTAAGTTATAAGGATATTTGCCTGTCATACTGAAGTTAAGAGAAACACTGAAAACCATTTTAGAGATGGGGATGGAAGATCATTTTAATTCTGGGCAAACTCTCCAAATTCCCCTTGGAATGGCTATTGTTCAAGGTTCAGTTATTGAACAGGAAAGGTCTCCTTAGTACAGTTTTCCAGGTGTCAAGTTGAGTTCAGCTCTGACTTCCATAACTACTCCGTTCCTCAGTGGAAAAGCAGGAACAGTCAGTGGCGACCCTCGTGACAGCATAGTCTGTGTCACCTTGTCTATATTTCGCCATAGTGATCAGCAGTGGTCTGGTCATGCTCTGAGGGCAGTCGTGACAGAGGACCTGATCACACGCCCTAAACAGCCACCGAATCCCATAAACAGGTCGGCAGTGATCTGCATGTGACAGGCTGAGTGGATGGTGACAATGACAGTGGCAGATCTGTAATCCCATTTATCCTGCTGTTATCCATCCTTTTGACAGGTGAAACTTTCACAGAAGCGGCTGACGGAACGAGAGGTGCCCTAATGAATACACTGCTGCACTGCTTTTTTCCAGAATCTTCAAACCTCAAACCACAATACTGAAATCACAGATCCAGGAAGAATAAGCTGATTTTTAGGATTCAGATATAATTGAAACTTTCCCTCGTATGCACCTCTCAAAAGGGGGATATTTTGCCTAATAACAATTTTGTGAAGATCTCACCAGACAATAGTCTCAATAGCCACTCAGCTCCATTGAAATTAAAAATCCTCAATGGGATGTTATTACTAAAACAATCAGTTTCTCTTTTTATTTTGCTCTGTACATATATTTAGCTGTTGATAGTTAAATTTTAATATATCAGTGTAACAAAGATAGACAGATGTATTCAATATGTTTGTACAGATATATTGTATCTCATTTTCTTGTCTCTAATGGAAGCTGAAAGTGAAATAGATTATAGTTCCATTAGTCAAGTACATTTGCGATGAATATTTAATTACATAGATGTTAAAAACTCTGTCTGCCTCTTAATGGTACACTAATGGCATCTGTTTCAGTTGCAATTTTTTTAAGAGCCCAACACAGCCCCAAAAGTGCAGGGTCATGTTTGTCTGCCTTTTCCAAACACAGCAGGTAGCTGACGCTTGGGCTAACTGCTCTTTCACAGTGGTCCTAACAATTATATGATTACATCAGCCGTGACACCAGCAGCAATGGTGTGGCCTTAATTATAAGGAAAGTCATCCAGTTCTGAAAGCTAGCAATTAGGTTAGCATAGTGACTGAGGGAGACGAGAGACCAAATCAAACAAATAACAATAGCCTGTGGACATAACGGGCAGGGACATATGTGGTTATGGGCTGCAAGTTATTGTCGCCTGAACCCTCCTCTCACAGGGTGAGGCACTTCCAGGGTCATGCATCTTCTGACCCAATTCATTACTGTGGGTCAGAGGTACTGCCTGCAACAGGCCACCGCATAGAGTCACCTGGTCCTTGCTATGCTTGACCATCTGTCTCTCTGACGGCTGCCGTCCGCAGTCGACTGGCAAAATGCGCGACACGGTGGGAAGACTACCAGCTGGTATTGTGGCAGGGACACCTGGAGCATGGCACAGGCGGTGTGCCACTTTCATCTTGCTGCTGGGATTGGTGGGGAGCCAGGGAGGGGTGTGTAGGGTCAGAGTAAATGGGCTACTGCCATACAGAAATAGTTGTCTTGTCTTATAGTTTGCGTAACGTTGTCCTGAGAGTGATGCATGCAGATAGTACAATGCCTTGGGCACCTGGGGATAAGTCAAGACGGGTAATGGCACAGAGGAGTAGAGGGAGGTTTATGGGAATGCACCCAGTGCATACAGATTAATTCCTGCAGCCAGTAACTGATTGAGTCTGGGATGATGCAGAGAGGAGAGGATAGGAAATGATAAGTCTGGCGCTAGACACCGGCTTCTGTGAGTCATGGCAGTGACGCGTCACCCCGGTGAAAGACAATACGCAGTCTGACTCTGCTCCCTGGCTCCTGCTCCTGCTTGGACACCCACGAGCGCACATCGCTGCCGCACCGTCTTCCCCCCTCAACTGCAACCATCATGCTGAGGACCCGCTGGCTCAGGGAACGCTCGCCACACATCGTCGAGAACTCTTTCCCAGAGTCCTCTCTTTTTTTCTGAGGGAGAAACGGAGCAGGTGTGCATTCTTATTCATTGGCTTCTGCGGAGAATCAGACTCAATCTCCCAAAATAGACTTACTCCTTCCCCAGGAGTCGGCAAGGAGGCTATTAACTCACGATTAGTTGTTTAAGTGGAGACATTTTAATGACCGCTGAATAGGAGCTGATGGGGAGATCTAGCAAATACATAAAAGAGTATTAAATAGGCAAGAAATGAAAGATTAAAGAATGGGAAGCATGAAAGATTGTGATTTAATGGCCACACTCTGCAATCTGGTCTCTGATCTCTCTCTCTGTCTCTCTGGCTGAGGTTGGTGGTTGTACCCCTCAGCTTCATGTCCATGTCTTCAAATCTCTCCTCTAAGGCGAGTGGCCACCCTGACAGCCACATGGTATTGGCCTAGCTTTACTCGAAAAGCTCCGCTCTTTCTCAGCACAATGGCTGGTGATTTCATACAGACACCATTTCAGGATTGTGGAAAAAGCGCTGAAAAATAAATAGAAGATATCAGCATACTTATTCATGGTTTCCAGTGTTACTCTTGATAAAGTGCTTACTGTAAAAAGTTTGTACATTATCCTTTTTTAGAAAGAATTTTACAGCTCTTTCCCTGGTTTGGAAACAAGTTGAGGCTCACACAAAAATAAGAGGGATGCCACTGTTTGAAAAAGTTGTGGTAAAATCCCATAGGTTGCTCAAACTGTCTTGTGTAGGTTTGAGAGTGCACTCTTACACATATCATGGTATGGTATGTGCCACCATTCCAGTTCTTAATAAATACTGGATATTTACATTGCTTTTTTCAGTTTTTGTTATGATTACCACAAAGGGCCTATAACCTTATGCTTTCAAAGAAGCCTTGTGCTGGGGCTCCTTTCATTCCTCCATATCTGACAAAAAATCCACTACATTTCCAGATGACCATTAAAAAGTCCATTAGATCATGTTACATAAGGACACAGGAGATGGGTTAAATGCTTCAAGTTGTAGTCGACTGGTAACACTCTGAATTTTTTCAGGGAGAAAAGGGCTGAGCTCAGTGACACTGGAGCAGTGTTTGTGTGGTGTTTATGTGGATTTGTGGTCCAGACTGGAAGCACAGCTTTGGAGTTGGTGTGACAAGGGGTGACAGAGTAAACTAGTGCTGAATTACCTTTCATGGAGTGTATGGGACTGAAGCTGGATCCATTGACCTGAGGGGAGAAATTGGAGTGTATGTGTGTGTGGGTGTGTGTATGTGTGACAAGCTATAGTGTTATGTATTGTAGATGTTGAGCCACTTCACTGTTGGTACGTCCATTGGTGTCAGAGTGAGGTAGGTGATCAGATCTGGCAGGTCTGGCAAAACTAGGGGAAAAAAGAACAAGAGTTGTTGAGCTGTTGTGATCCCATTGAGCTGACCTCCCAGATAGCTAGTAGGACAGGGATCCCCGCCATGGTGAATGGTGGGACCTGTAGGGTGTGCTAACAGGGAAAAGCAAGTGTAACAAAACCTATTTGACTTGTTGTGTATTGTGTGACCAATAAAAGTATAAGATGAGTGCTGTCATAGCCATAGCCTGGAGGTGGTGCACTAAGTTACTGCAGTAGATGTAAAGTGTGGGACATGGCACCCTTACCAAAGGGGGCACTCATGTACGAGGCACATTTCAGGATGGTGAGGACTAGCAGGGAGGGAAGACGGAAACAGAGAAGGCATTGCCTCAGTTAACAAGACTCTTCATGTGCTGCTAAATAACGAGACTGTTGTTTTTTAACCATATATGCTTGCATGTGACCTCCCTGCTGGTAGTGCTAAGTTTCCTAAAAGGGTGGGCATGGGTAGTTGTGGGATGTCCCGCAGCTTCTGACAGTGCCACTACCATTCATTCATGTGCAGCCATTACAACTCAAAGCCAAAAGACAAATTGCAACAGTAACTGACACTGTTTCTCTGTAACCTATGATTCAGTCTTCCTTCTGTGTAGTGCAGGAAGATAGCGGGGCGGGCAACTCCAGGTCCATCAAAAATGTGAGTGGGTGATATGGGACCAGAACATATCATCTGTTCCACACAGAGAAGACGTGTATGAGGGAGAGGCGGATCCCATAATTCCATGCAGGCAGAGCACATTGAGCTGCTGTTTGCATGTAGGTTTGCTCTGTGTGAGAAAGCCTGCCCTTTCAGTACAAATTCATCCTACTCTACCGCTGTCAAAAATTCCCTCTCACATCATTTTGAAGGGGAGATACAGAAAAAGATTGCAGTTTTGACAAAGTCAACATTCCACAATGCTTGTAGGTCAGAACCTGCCCTATTACACTCACTGATAACACAAACAAATGGAGCTAACACACTTCACATTGCACTGGAAACCAGGCCTAACAGACAAAAAGCTGTAATCACAGAGGGGGCTGGGGTCTCAGTGTCTCATAGTCGGTAGGATCGTCTGTTTGGCTGCCGGTCACAACAGTAATCATACCTGCTTTGGTTTGTACCACGGGGATGACGAAACGTGGGAATGCATATTCATGTTGAGTTGAATGCAGGCTGATTGAGGGGAAGGTGCCACACACCTGAGAAGCAAGATGACAATTATGTCACGGAGGCTTGCTTTCAAAGCATAATCTCGTCTGCTGCGCAGCACCCCCACAGCTAAAAGGAACCTATAGATGGGAGTTATTTATGCAAAGAGAGAGGGAGCCTGGGAGATGGAAATCGGAAAGAAAAGCCTTTCTCTCCATTTGTAAAAGCCATTAAAAAATCCCTATGCATGAGTTTCACACACTATCATTTTGAAAACCTAAGCCGGCAGGTAGGATCCTCCCCTGTCACATGCAAATCCATTTACGCCTTTTGGGGGATTCAGTGTTGACAATGGATTTAGGATTAGGATGATGCGTAAGACAATTATTATGAGTTTGATCATTGAGGACGACTTGTCAGCAACTCCATTCGATGGTCTGCCAACTCCTCTTTACCCCTACAGGGACTTCCTGTACTGCTGAATCGGCGTCCAGTTTCCCCAGTCCTTGCCAAGACCTAAGTGAATATGACTAAAACCTTTTTCTCAAAAACATGAAGAGTTGTGGGCTGGTGGGGTGGGGGGTGGTTCATTGTAATAAATACACTTTTCTCCACAGAAGAGGCAGCATGATATTTCCTGCCGAAGAGGAAATGCATTAGCCACTGACTGTCCATTTCAGATTTGACAGCCCGACACAGTCAGATGCAGACGGAACTCCACAGGGAAAAATAAAATCCAATACATGACATAAACACAAAACTGACTTTTCTTTCACACAATAGTGTTCCACTGCAATAAATCAGACAGTATTAGCAAACTTTCTGTTTTTTTTGTTTTGTTGTTGGTACAGCTTCTAACAGTGACAAAGAACAGTCAAAAGGGGGAAATGTCACTATGAGGCTGCTTATTGAAAAGTGGGTCTCGTTAAATGCTTCATGCTTTGCAAAAGTTCTTAATGAACACTTTCTGCATATGTGTTATACAAAGCTTAATCTTTGCTTATGTTTTGACTTACTGTTAAAAGTGTAGATGAGATAGCATACAGAAAATCTTGCAGCTCACTTCATACAAGCAATTTCTTGCCATACATACTGACCTTGTGCTGGTCCAACTGCACTGTACAGCCCAACTACTCTTCTGTTGCATTGATTAAAAGGGTAGTTATTAAAGACAATATTTTTGTCAGTGTAGTTCCTCATGCTGCTTGTCACTGTGCATAGAATAGCAAAATACCTAACCTTGTTTGTGTCACTTTTTCCTACTAAAGTCTCTTGATGTCAGACTTCTGGCAGACCTCAACTTTAATCATCACAAAATACAAACAAAACAAAATTATAAAAGGTCTGCTTGGAGCACAAGGAGTAGGAAATGAACTGCTGCTTTTAGCAAAGAAATACCAATTGCCCTCAGTGGTCAAAATGGGACATTAGCCATTACTGGTGAATTTAAATGAGTGTACTTTGAATCATTTCCATCATGATCTGCATTTCTAGAAAGCTGCTAAATAACCTTACATGAACTTGACTTGGTTACAATAATATATCACAACATGTTGTGAAATGTTGACATTAGCTGCAGTAATATCTGTGCGATAATTTTAAACCATGCTCCTGATTTCCTTCCTTACATAAAACAATATTCAGGTAGCCTGTTTGGAGAAATGAATAGCTTCCCTTGTATGAAACAGGAAAAACACTGTCTATAGCAATTGCAGTCAGGCATGGTACCTCTACATTACAATGGTAAATGATAATTTATTTTTGATATATTTATGTTCACAAAATTCTGAGTATAGATTATTTGTAACTATCAAAAAATGCAAAAAAACTTCCATTTGAGTGCTTATGATGTCAGTTCACATTGATTGAGATCAATTCAACAGTTCATGAGCCAGATGTGTTTCCTGTCTATCTGTCATACATACATGACCAACAGCTATTGTATATTTCACATGGATTTTCTTTTCCATTTTACAGAATTACATTCTGCCATCACACCTGTCAGGAGTCTATTATTAAGGAGAATTCATATTATGGCAAAAAAGATCTGTCGAATCAGTCACAGTAATAGGTAGCTCTTTCAATATTGCAGTATTCATAATTTTTTAATTCAGCAAGACACCTTTTGATTACCATCTTCACAAGCATGCACACCATTGCTTTTTAAGATAAACAGCTGAATTTTTAGGAAATAGTTATGTATGAAACTGAAAAGCAGAGGCCAGGAAATTAATAAAAATAAATTTAATTTGCTTCCCTTTCCTTGAGGCAAAAAATGATGAAAACAAAACAAGACAATGAGACACCATGTTAAAGCTCTGTATAAGGTGATATGCAAATGAGATAAGGAGTTATTATGAATGGGGAGAAAGAAAATTACAAAAAGGTCCTTCTCCAGTGGAAACCCAGGGACATGAATATTCATGAAGGTCCTCTGCGGTTCCTGTTCACTGGGTCAAACAACCGACCTGACAATGTGCCACTGGGCTGCAAGTGATACAGGCTAAGATAGGACTTCAAAACAGGCTCAGCATGCTATCTGCATCAGTCTAAGGCATCGGCCTTTGAGCACCTTCTCCCTGAAATGGATATGTGATTTTTTTTTGTGTGTGTGTTGGGAAAGCTGTAGGGGAAACAGAAGCCGGAGGAAAATAATACGTGCAGGTTGTCAAGTTCCTTGGAGCTCCTCCAGATGCTAGCCTGGCAAAGACTGGCAGCACAGTGTGCTGTCCACTTCTCTGACATGATGTGGCAAACCGCTGACCATGTCTCACCTGGCCTCTTTCACACTCCACACAGTCGCAGGTTATTCATGGGATGCTACAGCAGAGGGATGTTTAGATGAGTCAGGGCTCACCCAGGGCTCAATGCTTACTTCAAAATGTGACTGCTTGACTGGGAAACCAGTCATAGATTTTTGGATGCCTGAATATACAGCACGGTAGGGTTGCCGTGATTTAACACTACATAAAGTAACAACAGTAAATTGCCGACAAGAGCATGCTCACCTGAATTTGTTTCAGCTATATGGTCAAGTTCAGCTGTCATTTTTTATTGCAATATAAATGCGTCCAAACTTTGAGTCTTCTCTTTGGGCTAGTAACACTTTAGAAGCTATAAAATAATAAAAGCCAATAGTCTTGAGACTGTGGAGTTGAAGATGCAACAATTCAACCTCAAACTACCAAAGCAAAGCTACCTATCTTCTTCTAATGAAACAGATAACAGATTTACTAAAATCTATTTTATTAGAAGGAGGAAATACTAATATTTTATTTTAAGGTCTTCTGCATTTGCTAGGCCACGAGAGAGGACACAGTTTTATTTAAAGAGGTTTTTTTGGCTTGCCAGAATGGGCAACCAGGTGATACAAAGTGGTTGTCAAAACGTCTCAGTTGGTCAGTAATGGAGGGACTGTGTGCCGTGGTGAAGTGAGAGAATGTGTTGCACTGTGGTAATACGTCACTATGTGCCTCTGATGCAGAAATTAGAATACCTTCTTTCTCTCCATCTAATTGATCACTGCATGGTCACACTACTAGATCTTTATGCAGGAAAACTTGCATTGGCTCCCACCATTCCTGTGTTATAATATAGTACCTACTGTCCCACATACATAAATCATATGTGCTGATATTTGTACCATATTTGATACAGTGACTGTGGGATTCACCTGGAGGAAATTGATTGTTATAGAGCACCTTTTTTGTGGTTGCACCTCAGCTTTTAACCCCTATTACACACGCATACTTAACTTCAAACACAGTTAACCACACATCCACACATATTACATAACAGTGGTTATTTACTCAGTCATAATGGGTGTATGGTCTTAGATAATATAGTAAGTATACTAAATAGAGGTAAATGAAAAGAGAAATCCCTTCACAAATATATTTTGTTGATTTTTATACATTAACATGGTATTAAAACCCTTGTAACAATAAGTTATAAATCATAAAGAGCAATTTGCAAATAATTATTATGAGTATTACTAATTAATTAATTAATTAATCTTTCTAGGACATGATCCCCCCTGCACATATAACAATATACATAAGTCCAAAAGACTGAATAGTGTTGTATATTCTCCTAAAATAACTGAATTGGCAAGTTATCAAATTCATAACACATTACAATACCACATTAAACACAGTGTGGAATGGAAACTCATTATGCTAAATAATGACCCTGTGCCTCATTGTCTAGTCGCAGCACTGTTGAAATTAAAAGCCATCTAAATGTGAATTTCTCCCAATGGAAAAGTGCGGAAGCAGCAGTTTTCTGAACAACGTGTCCTCAAGACCATGTCTGGTCTAAACTCAGAGGCTTTCAGCAAATCCCCGCCCCAAAAACAAAACCTGCCAATTCACCACGTTATCTTTAGACCTGACTTTGCACTAAGGGGAAATGATACATGAAAAGGATGGTGCAAGAAGCCACATTAGTACGTGGGAGACTCGGACAGGTCCACAGTTCACAGCTGACATTTTTTCACATGACAGGTTTACAATTTTCATTGCTGGGGGTAAACACTTTTTCATATCACGCAGGATTATGGAATATCTAGGAATATAAGGTGATACATAATACATGCGCTGTCACCTTACAGCAACTGATAGAGGAAAGACCAGGAAATCCATTTGATAAGAGTTGATAACATTGATCAAGGTCACTGTGGGAGCAGCCACGCTTAACGGATAAAAATCAGTGTTAGTGTGTCTTCACTCTGTGCCTGCTGGTGCTTCTCAACCGTCAGTGGTTTGTTCTCTTGCAGAATTTGTGGTCTCATTTGTTGAATTATTGAATTCCCAAGCCGTCTCCACACAATATTCTGATACATTATTCAACACGTAACCCCGTAAATATAAATTATGGAAAACATTCAGGATGATTGCCAAGCTTTAAAGGAAACAAAACGTATGAATTTTAAATGCACGCTGCTACACTGCTAATGGTGCTGCGGATAGTGCAAGCACTACTTAGTGTACTTTTACAGTACATGCAAATGCCTGTTGGGACTGGACACAAGGAGGTCTAGTCCAAAGTATCCCATTTAGTCTCCTTTAATCAAATTAGGTCCCAAAGAGTTCTCTGAAATGTCTGTGTCTGAATGACCTTGGCTCTCCCTTTTCTGTACCAGTGGTGTTATCTTCTTCTTCCATGAGAACTGCCGCTCTGCCAAGTTAGATAAGACTTTGTGATCAGAGAGTGATTTATTCCTGGACAACTCAGTGTCTATAAGGGCTTTGTACAACCGGATGTTTTTTTTTCTGTTTGACTGTTAAAAATGTTGTTGACAAAAAAGGTATTTTACCACCCACACTGAAAATTTAATTTAAAACACTTGCAGGTACCTCAAACGAGATAATTAAAGTGATCAAAACTGCTTGATAAAGAAAATTACTGAGTGAAATACATTCATGTATTATAATTTGTGTAGTCTGAGTAGTTAACATTTTCTGTACAATGTTACATCATATTACAACAAAGTGATTTTTACAACTTGAATGTAGGATACTTAGACAATCTAAAGTGTGACTTATCTTAGAATATTTCAGTTAATGCAATGCATTATATTTTGACTATAATGTTTGAAATATGACTGCAAATTGGCTTCTTGAATTTTTAATGAAAAACGTATTGCATACATTTATTACAGAGCATTTCATATTTCTCTTAAAGATTTAATTTCCCTTTACAGTATAACATACAGTTTTGACATGCCTGGATTCACTAGAATAGAGATTATTAATTCATTATTGATTAATTATTTATATATTATTTTTAAATGGGCTCCAGCAGTTAGCTTGACTGCACAACACTAGATACTGCAAACTAGGCACAGCATTCTTGAACCTGTGTTACTCTAATTGTCATTTAATTATATATGAGAAATTGAATTCCATGGTCCATGAAATCTTTTACAATAATTAATAATGAAAGCACCTTGAAGTTCTGGTGTTCTTCACTCCTCTTTTGGGACAGGGGGGGCATACCTGCATGGAGTATCTGTCTTGACCAGGCTGATGCATATGATTGATGTACCATTTGTCAAATAGTCAGTGGAAGTCATCTGACAAATTGTAATGCTTTCTATTTTTAAGAGAGGACTGTCATACACATATTTAAAAATTGGCCAGTGAATCAAGGGCTGTGCCTCTTAGTGGGTCAGAAGAACCTGATTCATGCCCCAATGACAGGGGGCCTAAGTGGTGCCTCAGGGGCCCCCTACACAGCAAGAATCATTACAGCTGCTGGTGTGACCATTGTTTGGCCCCCAATAACCTGTGACCCCTGTTTGCCTTATTCATCAAATGGCAACCTCTGTAAAATATGAGCAATTCAACTTTCATCTCTCCCTGTAAATTATTCTCTGAGTGGAAGATTTCTTCTGGTCAAGAGACATAGTTACCCATGATTTTTGACAAATTACTAAAGAGAGGTCTCCAAATGACTGGCAGGCAAGACAAGGTTATACTAAATTATTTTCAAATTGCAGCACAGAACAGGTGTTAGAAACATTGGAAAAAGGTGTTTTAAGGAGCAGCTGGCAAGTTGTAGGTATGTATACCCAGAGGAGTGATCTCACCAATAAGGAGCTCCAAAAACCAGAAGAAAAAAAAACCTTTTTGCATTACATTGACCAGGAGGTTTTTCCGTGCACCCTACTACAAATACTCCACAACGGCGTACAGTAAGTACAACAGAATAAGCAGAGAATAAGCGTGCAAAGAAAAATCTTTAATAACACACTCACACATACATAAATTGAGGGCAAAGTCCAACGAGCTGGTCTCAGAGTTAAAAAAGGCAGCAGTCTTCTTGGGGCTGAGCTTTATCCGTGATTCCTGAGTTTTCAGCAGGCAGCAGAGGCAGGTGGGATGACGGAGTGCCCAGGAGGAGGGCAAGGATCATGTGTCTGTCTGGCATCCATGCTGACACTGACTTCATGTTACCCACTGTCGGACTCCTCCATCTCACCAAGGGCACCCGGGCAGAATTTGCAGATGCCAACAGACCTCTGCACGCCTATTGATGTCACCATTGTATACAAAAAAACTGGAACAGGGCCCTTGGGAGACAACAGACACCCAATCCAAGGCATCCTGGGAAAGTGACCTCCTTTGGGTGCTGTGTTTTCATGTCTCCCAAGCCATTCGGTGGCTGTATATGAACTACTTGTTGATAAAGTGACAAAAGTAATAACTGTTTAAGAGCCTATATTAGATATTTATGGAACATTATCAATTTGTTTAGTGAATACCCTGATCTGATTTACGTAGCTTACCTTGTACACACAGTCCATTCGTACAGTACATTACCTGTAACAATTCAGGTTAAATACCTTTCAAAGATGTTCTGATGTTCAAAGACCATGTTCGTAACCACAACTTCATACAGCTGCCCCTTCACCAAATCAGTCAATTAATCAATATGTTCATCAATCAATGGACATACAGAGCATGCACATATAGATGCGGTGGCTATGGTGGCATTATGTCAGTAAATTCCATGATGTCCTGGAGATCCCCCCTGCAGTACACAGTATGGTGTATGATATTCGTGCCAAAATTTTACCATCTGCACCTGTGCCCCATTAGCACAGCCTCTGTTGGGTATTCAACTTGCCATTCACCAGCACTTGCAGCAGCAAGGCAAATGAGCATGTGTTTAATGAACTGCATGCACCCACCCTGTGTGGAATCCACGGTCTATAGGCTAATTGTTTTTCAGAGAAATAGAGGGAAGCCAGTGGTTAATAATGTGAATAGACAACTTGGTCACAGATATTCCATCAAAATTCAATAAAAGCTGACTCTGCAGTACTTAATTTTCTACTGCAGCAAAGAACACTATGGTCATGCTTCCCTGTAATCTCTCTTTGAAACTAATCTTAAACTAAAAAAAAACATGACTTCCCTTATCCTGCTCCAACCAAAATGGAAGCTTCAATAAAAAAACATCTCCAATTATAGTTTAACACTATTTTCTGGGCTTGGAAACTTGTCATCTGCTGCAAAGTAACAAAGTGTTGCTAACTGTGACTGATTACCAGTGGCTGAATGCTTAATGACCCTGTTCTTGATTTATAGATCAGACAAACTCTTCTGGTGAAATGTTATGGTCACATTTTTAAAACAAACAAACAAACAAAAAAATTAAATACCATGTTTTCAGACATTACATGTTATTTCATTGTTTGTATTTTGCTCCTCTTGGCTCTTTCAGGCACCCAATGATGAGTGAAATGATTTCGAGGAATACGTGACACCTCTTGTTAACAGAGATTTATTGTGGGGTGATGTGTTCAAAGGCTACAACAATATTCATCAAACAGACTTCCTGGCACCAATGCCAGCCATCCTTCACAGTTGATCAGGACAGATTTGTAATTGCAGGGACCACTCTTCAAGCCTGGCTGCTCAAAAGGGAGGGCGAAGTGTTGCTTTGAACACTGTTTCTAGTGTTGAGTGATCTTCAGAGAAGTCACAGTAATGGGGTAGACACTGTAAAGGCCCAGCCTAAGGACAGTGGAGCACCTGAGACAAGAGTGTGCTAATGGAATGCTTCCATGACACTCCACAGAGACTGCTTTTTGCCTGTCTGCAGTAATGTGGATGCACAGGATGATTGAAACACACAGAATTTCAGAATATGAGGCAAAGTGATTGAGTGAATTACACTCTAGATTAAAAGTTATAAAATGTATTAAGCATAAAAACCCCTTCTAGGTCTATTTCTGCTTGCGTGCTTTTAAAAATGCATATGAAAAAGTTATGAATTATGAATGGACACCAACAAAATTGAATCAATATTCAGAATCTGTATACTTTACTTTTCTTAAATCATACATGCATAAAGAGTGATGTGTTTCTTTGGTGGCTCAGTTTCAAAAGTCACTTCTTCCACTTCGCCTTTCTGAACATGTTCTTTATGGAGCTATAACTTAAGCAATAGGTTTGACTAAGTCCTCATTACATTTATTTACATTTTTACAGAGCATAAATATATTATGCATAGATTTTCAGGCTTCTTGAATCAACAAATACAGCAGAGTGCGGCATCAGTATGCAATATGTGTAATGAAACAGACTAAGATCCAAGTACGGTTAAGGTTTTAATCACAAAAGCCAAAAACGTAGTCAGGGACAAAGCAGGTCAGCAACGGGAAGCAGCAGTACAAAAAACCAGATCCAGAAAAAACACAAGCAAAGTCCAAAGAACAGGTAAGGGGTGAAAAACACGAGATTCCAAACGACTGAATGGCAGAGAGCAGGCTCAGTAGAGTGGTGAAACAATACCTCACAATGAGGCAACAGAAGCAGAGTCCTTATGTAGCCAGGGTTTGATTGAGGAATGAGTCACAGGTGTGCTTGATGAGTGGGTGTGGTTGAGCTGGGTTGAACCGGGCGTGGCTGAGCTGGCTGACTGGGAGTGGGTGTGACAATATGCAATAGGACTTTGGTTCTCAAATTTTTTATCCCCCTGTACCTTGCAGTGAATGCTTGTGCCACCCCATTCACTCAATGGCAAATATAGGACAAATTCTCATTTTCGTTCATCAAGGACATGAATCCAAATTGAATGTACTCGGGTTGATATTCAAATTGTTTGTTGATAAGTTGATATTTTTGTAAATGTATTGTGAAATGTACTTATTTTGTATGTCTCTCACTAATACTTAAGCTGGCATTTTTCCTCAGTATCTAATTTGAGGCTGAAGCAGTATACTCACATGGCTTTTGTATACTAGACATGGCCAGTCTGTCTGGTTTTTTGAGAACTAGACAACAATCCATCGCTTTGATAAAAGGGCAATATTAGGCTAGTATGCTGCATTTATTTAGTTAAGCTATCTTTTGTGGTGCTGATAATGCTTTTCAAAACATCCACAGCCACTGGCTCCATTATTAACCCAATCACAATCCAACATGTTCATTTTTTAATGTAGAAGTTGTATGAATGTGTGGCACTTCTGATTACTTTCAGCCCTAGGGTGTAAAGGACGGTGTCCTCCAGAAAGTGTCACTTTGTGGTCTTACACTGAAGCATTATGGCACTCAAACCTGAATAAGCCAGTATATCATGAATATTGGCATGGCAAAAGGGTGCTGTTAGGTACAATGCAAAGCAGACTGCTGGAAACCCCCTTTCTGTGTTAATATTCAAAACATACCACAGGTTTGAATGCCATAATACTTTTTATAAAACATATCCATAGTTGACTACACTTAAGGGTAGCTATTTAAACATCAGTGAAAATAGCTACCAAATAACTGTCAATGAAGGTAGTTACCTACCTTGTTACAATGCTGTTGCTATTGTAACATTCACAACTTTATCAAATGGTGCTGCTGGATTCATTATAACCAGCCAGCTAACTACTGAATGAGCAAGCTAACAAGCAGACTTTTGAAACATTGAAGCATTACAGAGTAGAGTTCAGATGCTGGCTTACCACAAGAACTTCTTAATGTTCTTTGTTGTAATGATTAATCTCAACACATCCATTCACTGTAGCCTATAATTAAAGTTACAGAGATATTTGTCCAGGAAGTTGGTCTCAGTTGTTGCAACAGACAATACACATATTTAGTTTGGGACAGAGAAGATGTTACTCCACTTCTCCCACATTTCACCCATCCCTATCTCCCTCCACTGGCTACCAGTAATGGCTTGCATCCATCAAAATGCTGGTGCTAGCCTACCAGACAGAGTAAATTTTGGTTCCCCTTATCTTCAATCCATCAATAGACCTTATATACCACCCTCTTCGGGATTCTTGGCTGTCCTCCCATCTTGCAATTGCTTGTCCCAGTGGTGTCCCTTGTCTATCTTGGCTCCAAACATTTGAATTGCTAGTCACGTTCTTTTACAGACTGAAAAGCCACCTCTTCACACTGTACTTCATTTCCCCTACCCTAGTGTAATCTCTTGTTCCCTTTTTCATGTAATTGTTTATGTTGTAGTTTTGCTAGTTTTGTTTTCCCTCTGTTTTGGAATGTTGTAGTCATTGTGTAAACCATGAAGTTATTCACATAATCATAATAATGGACATACTGGGTTTCACTCATGTGTTGAAACATGTACACACTCATAATGTCAGCATTGTGTTTGGCACTATTTAAACATGCCTTGTTGTGTCTGCGTGTTGTACAACATTTCATGCTGTTTTGTTAAGTGCACTTTGTGCTCATGCTTTGGAAGTCACCCTGGATAAGCACATCTGCTAAAAGACAAAATGTAAATGTATATTAAAAAATGTACAAAAATTCCATTTACCCAGGGTATATCAAGGAATATTGTCATGACTGGAATGCATATTCACCAATAGGAACAATGGATTGGAACTAGTCGTTTTATAATATGCTGTTATTGCTACAAATTTGGCAGGTTGCATTACATAGCAACTACCCCAGTGTGTAGCAAGCAAGCTATCTAGACACAGAGGAAGGCTCCAGCTTGTGATCTAGCTTGCTAACAATCTACTGGTGGTTGGCACTAGCTTGTAGTAACTATTATATAGCTGGTTTATAGCTTAGTTCACCAGCTACTTAGCCATGCAAATCAGGATACAGGTAAAGACAGTGATACTGTACTTGGAAGCTTAGTGCTATTGTCCATGCCCACAATAGACTGAGAAGTCACAAAGTTACCAGTGTGTGTAACTCTCTTGAAGCCCAATAAATGAAGCAAACTTTATCTGTAACAAACAGTTCAAAAGAATGTTCAATGATCTTTTGAAATGCTTGCAACAAGCATAGCTAAAAAAAAAGTTTTCATTTGTTTACAAGTGTTAGCAAGGACTCGTCAATTTTAACATACTCATACAACATCTCATGGACATTCCCCCTCCCCCCAGTGGCCATCTGCACCCCCCATGTTTGAGATCCACTGCAATAATATAGCAGCATTATGCATCTAATGAACTGAGTTTTTGTATCAATAAAAAAACCTTGTACAAACGTCTTTTACTGTGAATATGTACAGAGGTGATTTTAAAATGACCTGGCTTACTTCTTGTTGCTAAGTTTCAAATTTGGCTCCTGTTAATTTCCTGTTAATTTAAGTCTGCCACAAATGAGTATTTCTGGAACTTGCCCTTCTTTGCTGCCAGTGCTGGCATAAAGCAACTTGTCACATGTTTGATTGTTTTACCCTCTGCAGTAAATACAGTAATTACACAAGTTTGGCCTGGCTGCAATGCTAATGATTGATGCTGACAGTCTGGCAAAGTTTTACAGTGTTTATGGACCCCTACTCTTGTCTCATTAATGTTTCATCTTGGCATTATGCTTAGACAGCCATTGGGGAGGGACAAAAACAGTGAAAGTCTTCATGGACAACACATATGCTGTAAGTTCAGCTATAATTACCAGCATGCCTCTGTTTTTGTTTTGATGATGTAACGATTGCCGCTGATTAAATAATCAAAACTCTGTGACATTTTAAGTGGAGTAAAACTTTTATTTGAAATAAAATGAATTGGAATTTAGAGGTAATTTCATTTTAAAACATGAACTGACAGAGGCACTTGTTATTGATGCCCATCTCACATCCAGTACAATCATTTGAGCAGAAATGAAACGTACAACAAACTGCCATTTTGTTTGGTTCACAAAAACATAGCAAATCAACCATCTATGGATAAGGCTCTATTCTCAAATGGATGTCCACTGTAAGCACCAACGACACCACTGATGAGACTGGATTAATTACCTTGCTCAAAAGAACTGAATCAGCAAGATTTGGGACTCCTTACCACTCCATATCATTTTTTTTCCTCAACAAAACAAATAATAAAGGGTATGCACATATAAGATCTTAATGTCTTATACCTCATTCAGAGTAAATTTTTTTTCCAGATTGTTGCTATAAATGAATACTAGGAGAATTAGGTAGGTGCATATGCAGTTACAACAAAAAGGAACATAAATTCTGAAAAAGAAGAAAAATTTTTGGATTTTGGTAAATAGTTGCCTTGATGGTGTTTTGGAGATTTTTTCTATTATATAATTTAGATTGTCTGAGGAACTTAGTGTACATCAGAACCCACCAATGTACAACATTCTAAAATGTAAATGGGGCAACTGCGTGCATCTTAAATCCTCTCCATATACAGTACTGTTGATCCATATGAATCAGTCTGTAAATAGCAGTACCTATCCCCAGATACCTGCATACACATGTGGGTCACATCTCTTTGAATTATTCCCGTTAATTAAATGCATGACTCTGAGGCAGCGTGTTTAAGTAACAATGGGGCATTTTGAACAGACAATTAAACAAGAGGAAATGCAAATCCTCCCTGCTGTGAATGTCACTGCTTTAAATGTGTAATAAGATGTCAAGACAAATGACTCCAAACATTTACGTCAGTGGCAGTCTTTACTAAAGGGATTTGCATGTATGATGATTTATAACCCTATATTCTGCATCCCTGGTAAGTGTGTTATAATGTACCATAAGTGTATTGAGATTACAAGTATTTTGAAAGTCAAGGTGCCCTCCATAACAACAATCAGGTTATGCACTGTAAAGACATTGAACAAAGCATAAAATGCATACGTATGTGTATATATATAGTATAAGTAAAGAAATGGTAGAAATGGGTTTTTGGGATAAGGAATTTCTTTGTAAAAATGATCAGTTAGTTCACTTATTCTTATGACTGTACATTTGTATGGAACTGGATCTTGAAATTAATGTAAGGTGTCCTAGAATAAGCAAGAAAGAATTTGAAAGTAAAGCCCAGAGAAAAGCATCTTAAGGCTTGGTGTGCCCAATGGAAAACTTTACCCTGGTCTTGTTTAACTCCCATGCACAACATTTAAACAAGAGAATTTCTATATAGAAAAGCCGGAGTCATTTATTCATGTTTGCTTGTTCTTTCTATGACCTGAAAGAAAGCATTCAGCCATGACTCTGCACCTATGGTGTGTCCCAGCACCACCTTAACCCTCATATTATGTTTGGGGTCCTGGAGACCCCAGGGCGTGTTTATTTATAGAAAAAACGTACTTAACATATTTTGTTCAGCTTGATATTCAATGACTTTTCCTAATTTACTAAGAAATAATCATGAAGATGATTTGGACTTGACGACATGTTTCAGAAGGCTCCTACAAAGAAACTCACACTAATTATGTTTGGGGTCTCAGAGACCCCAATAATAAAACATGATTTGTCTCAATACTATCATTGACACAGAATTTCTAATATACATAAAATCAGCTTTTGAGCTGTACATCTCACCTTCTATAGAAAAATAATTCTTGAGATGACCAATTTAGAAGGGAGGCGGGTATATGGTGAACAGTGGAAAGATGTGGATAGTATCCTCCTGCAGGCTTACATTGGTGTACTAATTCTACATTTACATTTTACATTTATTCATTTGGCAGACGCTTTTATCCAAAGCGACGTACAAAAGTGCAAATAGTAAGTAAACAACAGGCACAAGAGCAAGATGTGTACAGGTCATACAATGCAAATAGTGCTGAAGCTGAGCGCAAGGTCAGTGATGCGAGCCAACTAATCTGAACTAGGATTGCATCTCAAATACAATTACAGAAAAAATAGAGTACCGCTATACTACCTAGGTAAGTGAGCAACAAGTACAAGACAGGAGTCAGATTCTCAACGTCGAGACTCAAATTCTCAATTCTGGCAGGAGTGTACAGGTCTAAGGGCGAGGCAGCATCAAGCCTTTGGAATGCTGAAACAGGCAGGTCAATATTCCCAGCCACAATGTCACTTGAGACATTCCATGTGCTCTTTCGTGTCATACGGATTGATAACAGGGAGACCAGATCACTCAGGAGAGAGCATGACAAGCTAGCAGCCATTAGAGACATCTGGGATAAGTGGGTTCAGCGATTGCCACTACTGTACAACCCTTGCCCATATGTTACTGTGAATGCCCATTTCGACAATACATGCCCAGTAAGCCTGCCAAATATGGCATAAAAATATAGGCAGCTTGTGATGCTATGACCAGCTATGCCTGGAACATGCAAATTTACACAGGAAAAACTCCAGGGGCGGCACCTGAAAAGAACCAGGGTATGAGAGTAGTACTGGATATGACTAATGGTCTATCTGGACATAATGTGACTTGTGATAACTTTTTTACTTCCTACACTTTAGTGGAAGAGCTGCTGAAAAGAAAGATCACAATGTTGGGGACAATAATAAAAAAACAAACCAGAGCTTCCAAAAGAGCTTGTTGAAACAAAGAACAGAAAGGTGGCATCCTCTATGTTTGTGATGTCCTATTGCTGAGCACAATGCATAAAGATGCATCTGTGAGTGACAGAGAGGATAGGAAGCCTGAAATGGCTTTGGATTATAATAAAACCAAAGGAGGGGTAGATAATCTGGACAAAGTAATTGCCACCTATAGCTGTCGGCGAAAGATTGCCCGCTGGCCTCAGGTCATTTTTTACACCATCATTGATGTCAGTGCATACAATGCTTTTGTACTTTGGAGTGAAATCTACAATAGCTGGTACAGTACCAAAGGAAACTGGAGAAGAATATTCTTGGAACAGCTGGGTCGTGACTTGATAAAACCTCATATAGAGAGGCAAGAGCATCTACCCAGATCAGATCCAGCTGCATCCACAGTCTGGCAGATTCAAAATCGGCCTGAAGCCACCAGTGCTCCTGTAGCAACTGGTAAACGTGGAAAGTGCCAGGTCTGCACAAAAAGAAATGACTCCAAGACTCGTGTGCAGTGTATGAAATGTCATTAATACCTATGTTCAGCACACACTCAGACTGTCTGTCCAACTTGCATGAAGTGAGGAAAAAGGGGTCTGTATCTTATAGTCCTGTTGTGGGGGTATTTGTGTATTGTATATAGTTTGTCTTAGCATTTTTACTAGGAAGGTTTTGGTGGTGTTATAGTCTAATTTCTGGTTTTTGGGGTAAAGCATGTTCTATGTTTGTTCTACGCCTATCATTTTATGGTAGTTTAAAAATTCAATCTGTATACACACACCTACTTTTAGGACAAAAGCAAGTAAATTTTGGCTTTTGTGGGTTTAAATAAGTAAAGGAGATGTTGTGGGAAAGGGGAAACATATTGTTAAGTTAGTTATAAAAGTAATTTTAAAATTATTATATATAACAACGATGGGGTCTGTGAGACCCCAAACAATAGGAACGTTAAGTCAATTTGAACAGAATATGAGGGTTAATTTAACCATCGTATGTCGTGTCAAAACAGCGAAGGGCATTAACAGTTTGAGCCAGGGATTGAGACCCTGAAAGAGAATAGATGCTTCTACTTGCTCTTGATCATTACTGTACTGCCAAGCAGCCACATGCAGGTAGCAGCTGCTCAGGAGGAAAGTACAAATTAATTGTTTTACATTTCTCTCTACAGTCCATTAGGCTTCTTTCAATTGAACACACAAGGGAGAGCATATTTAAGAGTGTTAGCAACCAATGAGAGTCTCACATTTGAGGGTGCTCATGTGAAACAGAATCCAAGTCCAGTTGTTGCCCATTGTCAAGCTCATTTTTACATGCTAATATACCATTAGCATTCAGATGGAGGAAACCCCCAAGTGCAAATCAGTCACTTTACAGGACACCATTCCCCCTTCTCTTGTTTCCATGGTTCAGCGCAGCTTTTCATTTCACCACCAGAACAGCAGCCATGGTAATTCCAGTATGTGGTGCTGTTGCATTTCATTGACTAAGGTACATGCTAACAAGGTCAAACTGTAAACACAAGTAGCCATACCCCAGTTCAGACCACAGCACAAATTCAGCACATTGGGTAATTAGTTTCTATCGGTTTCCCTTCAGTTTACTGATGCAGTCCCACACATCACAAGCTTTTCTGGTGACATATTGGAAGTTTATAAAGCACTCTGAAACCCTCTGGGCTCCCATTAATTCACTGTGAGATGAGCTCTCTCACAGCTCCGTGAGAACCGCGTCAATTACGAATGCAACCAAAACGTTTGAGATGAATGATGCTGAGGACAGAAGGGATTTGCCTGCCGCTCTGAAGCAATCGCAAAGTGCTAAGCGGACTTCAAGGGCTGTAATGTAATGTGTCTCTTCAGCGTGTTTCACATCAAGCCACTTTTGTATTACATTCAGACGGATGTACTTTGCAGAAATCTGTATAGCTTGTTTGGCACAGATTACCAGCTCAGCTAATTTAGTACTTAACATGACAAGATAAAGTAGCTTAGGAAGAGACATCTCTAAGCCAATGGCCCACCACCAAAAAAAAAAAAAAAAAAAAAAACCAGAAGATGAAAACAAATTATGTACATCCTGCTTCATGCTCTGTGTCCACTTTTCTGCAATGTCATGAGTAAAAGTACTAATATTTCATAATACCTGCACTCAGAGAAAGTATTCCCCTGAACTGAACATTCATTAATCTTTGACTGGAGCAGAAATTGGTCATGACACAGCCTTAATAGCATTAGGCCACATCTATAATGCACTCTACACAAAAGAGACTGTCCCAGTCAGATTCTTTGATGATATCTCTGTTCTGTATTCAGAACACAGTTGGTTCCAATTGTCCTGGGTATTTAATTCCAAAGATAAGCTCTGCGAGGATGCCCAGCCCTCAGTTCAAGAGGGATGGAGAAGCTTAGAGTCAAACTCTCTCAGAGGACACAGAGACGTGGTGTGTCTGTCTTATCGTCCTCTGACAGCCCCGTTGGAACCATGCGGAAGTGTTTTATTGAATTTGCAGAACGAGCTGTGGCCTATACAGTGCTGTCCCCAGTGCCAGAGGATTAAGGCGGCCATGAATCGAGCACCGGAGAGGAGGCACACACGGCTAAACCATGCAAATCCAAGTAACTCTGCCCCAAAAGATGCTGAAATAGATTATACCGTACATGTTTACAAGTGGCATTGTGGGTTAAATGACAGACACTGTGGTGTTTCGGGAGGCTTCTGAGATGCATGAAGAAATCTCTGTGTTCTCTCTGGACGGAGAACACAAGGCGTTTTTAACTTCTGTGAAGTACTGCATGTGCAGGCGAATGTCCAGAGGAATGCCAGCAAATCCTTTCGGTCTTTGCCAAGAATTGAGCGGAAGAGAGGAAGAGTGGGGGGGGTCACATTGTACATCCAGATGGACACACATGCGGGCAGATGCCCTTGTGTGTCCGCCCTGCTGTTGCACATACCATTGCCACAAATTCCAAGGATTTATCGCCAGCGGGTCAGACTACCGCTCCCTTTTCGTTTCCTCCCAAAGTTCTTCCGATCCCCCCTATCGGAGCCTCCAGGCCGCTCAAACCTCATCTGACTGAGAAGGGTGGTCATAGGAGAGACAGGGCTCGGGCACTGCAGGCACACTGATAAAACAGTCCAGCATGTTATGCTAAAGGGCTGAGCCAGAATGCTCCATCAACCAAAACAGTTGCTCATGAAAGAATTCCGGGTAAAGGAAGAGCTGATTTCCCTGGAGCTCACTGAGAATAATTGGCTTTTTGGAAAGTGAGTTTTTTGCAATTCAGTGCATGGATAGGACCCTTGAAAGTTTTGCAGAAAGACCAGATGGCAAGTGAGCAATTCTACCACCTAGACTAAGGAATGACACTCTAAGCTTTGCAAGGAAGGAACTTTAAAACCGGGTACAGTAGGTCAGTAATCTTAAAATAATGATAGTGGCAGTAGTTTCAATTTTGCCTCTTAGTTAATGTTGTTCAATATTTCTCTCTTTTCACTGATCTTACCTGTCCTTTAATCAGGTACCATACACTACAGCTGCCGTGGTCATTTAAATAAAGAATCCCCCAGAGTCACAGTTTCTACTGTAATACTCAGCATAA
Organism: Megalops atlanticus; assembly: GCA_019176425.1. Lineage (NCBI taxonomy): Eukaryota > Metazoa > Chordata > Actinopteri > Elopiformes > Megalopidae > Megalops > Megalops atlanticus. The sequence continues at coordinate 17,666,002 of CM032878.1, read as the reverse complement.
AAAAGTAATTGGAAAAAGAGAAATTACCACAGACCTGAACCAAGCCAAGCCTTAGTGGCAAAGCATACCATACTGGATCTACAATAACAGTTTTGCAGGGATCCAAAGCTCCTTCAAATGCTCTAAAACTATGACCCATAAATGGGATTGAGATGAAACAGAAGCGATATGATCCATTTCCCTGTCACTTCTCCTATTTCCTTTATTGAGAGAACTGTCCTTGTATAAAGGAGGAAAAAAATCCCTCCTTTCTTGTAAACAAACCTCCTGCCTTCTTAAACTGGCTCGTATTTTGAGATTGCTGCATGGGTCAAAGATCCGGTGTTATCACAGGCCAAGAGCTGAGCGCTGTTAAAGGTTATCGCTGCCTCTCAGGGGAAGCGATGGATGTGTTCTTAAAGATAGAGAACCCGGGTGCTTGGTGTTCCATGAAAATGCAATAAAGTGTTGGGAAATCAGGGCAAAGTGTACCAAATGTGCTCAGACTCTCCATACTATGCATCCACAAAACCCTTTGCGTGGTTCAAGTAAGAGATCGGTATGCTTAACATTCATTATTGCTGTTTTTAATGGGAGGAGTGGGAAGGAAATGAGCTGACCTGAGTGATTCAACTGAATGGGCAGGAGTGAGATTGACGTCAGAGATACTGCATAACCCAAGATGGCTGACTCTCCATACTCAACATTAGTGGTTCTGTCCTTGCATAGTTGAACCAGAAAATTCCATAACCAGAACTCATTAGATCAGAAATTTAAAAAGCAACTGAAACTCTTGACATGAAACTCGTCCGAAAGCAGGGGTTTCATAATAATGAAGAGGTCTGGTAAAGTTGCTTTAAAATGGCCATTGCTGCTGTGAGAAATAGGGCTCACATCTGGCATAACAGATAATTCAGTACAGATGGCTGAAAAAAGCTACAGTGAGTGCATTAGGTTACAGGTTCAGTCTGATCTCTTTGGTTTACCAGGGGACAGATTAACCTACCCGCCACAGAGGCACTGGCTTTTCTTATGACTTGATCAAGGGCTCCTATGGATTGTTTCATATTGTTCAGCTGCAAAGTGGAAGTACATAAATAAATCAACTGAACCAAATCCAAATTCAATTAGCTGCAGCAAACCAAATTTGATTTTTAATATAACTCCGCTCGCCTTTGTGTAAATCATACATGCAAAATGTAAAGTTTGGGCCCCGCACAACATCTCCATCTCTAATTAGGTTGGTTTTAATTGGCTGAGCATGCTGTCGCTCCTGGCTGATGGAGGAAGTGGAGGTGACTCCTGATCCCGTCTGCCACTGCCTCCTGGAACAGGGAAATTCTAAAATACAATTAAAATGCTCATTTCAGAAACACAGTGGGCAAAGAGGTGCGGATTGTCATATACTTCTCCTGTTTGGGAGTAACGAGCTCCAGTGGTGACGTTTGGTGACATCTCATATCGTTTGCGAAACAGGCAATTATAATGATTCATAGGGATAGAGGGAAGGAGGGAGGGAAGGAGGAAGAGAAAGGAGGAGAGGAAATTCAAAGCATATTTATTAAGAAAACATAAGAGAACATCCACTTCATGTTGTGTCATTATTTCTCAAAGTCTAACCAAGGAGAATTAGAAGGTAAGAAAATTCATGAGATTGCTTGGGGGAAAGGGTTTTAGTTAAGTGATTTAAGAGTTAGATTAAGGCATTCAATTTGACTTAATGTTGCCCCAGACCACTTTAGGGAAACATAATATAGCAGTTTCATGAATACAAATATTTTATTTGATTATTTAGGATGGATCTTTGAAATACATATTCTGGATGATATTCATGGGTGGGAACTGAGAGTTCAACATTAACATGTATTTCTGTGAGTCCCTGAGGATGTTGTAAATTGGAACAAATGAAAAAGGTAGATTCTGCTCTTGACCACCGTTACAACTGAACCTATTCATTTGGCATTTACTGTATTTCTTTGTATGAATGGGGTTTATTTCATGCTGGAACCAAGATTAAATTACAAGTGAATATTATTTACAAACAGTAACCCAGTGAATATTCACAGAGAAAATTCACAAAGGTAATATTTGTAATAGCAGCCAAAACACTCTTGGATGCCACAAACACAAATAAGTTGGCAATAGCTGTCTGTGCCTGTTGACAACATGATTAAATCTAATTCCATCATATGTTTTTGAGATTTAATTTATTTATATGTGTCAACAAACATATTAGTAGTCAAATAGTCTCAAAAGTGTTTCACAATATGCAGCTGATCTTCAATGGGACAACTATCTCTGTTAAATGCAGGACCCACCCATTCTACAGGTAAGTTTACTTGTGTACACACTTCATATGCATTACAGGTTTCTTTAGGTGAACAGCGGCTGCTCTGTATCTCTCTACGCCCCTTCAAGCTACAGTCTGCATAAATAACCACAATTCACCATGTCCCTCCCTGCTACCTAATTCACTGCATGTGCTCTGCATTACAGTCAGTAGTTTCCCCCAGGCCCTCCCACCTGTGCTTCCTGCCCACTCTGCGACCCTCAGTTACTGACATATTCTAATGTATTTTTGCAAGTTAGTTCAGTCCAAAATTGTGCCTATACAGACACAGCTGCTGGTCTGCATTCTTCCAGCTGGTACAAAAAAGTTCCTTAAACTCAGACATCATATTGTGTCCATATAATTTTGTGTATACAGAATGCTACTATTGTTTTTTTAATAGTTTAATGAATATTTGCCTTTATAAAGCATTTGCTCCCTGGAAAAGAAAGAGTATGCAAAAGTATGGTAATACATAACTCGTATGACAATAACTTCATCCAACATTTAAAGACCAGTCAGCATTCTGTGTCATCTGAACGTTCCATAACTAAGACCAGCAATAGAAACAATACTCTACTTTGTGCTTATGTTTTCTCATATACATGCTTCTGTTTTAGATGAACCAATGGAATCTGGGCATCAAAGATGCAACAACAAATACATGCTGATAAGTTCTCACATCATGTCCACCATCAGAAGCTCTGTTTATACTTAAGACAAAGATGCACTTGCTTTGGCACCTATGTGCAGTTTACCATCAGGCAATCGACCATACATGTATGTAAATGGTCAGTCACTTCCACAGACAAAATTCTCAGGGGGGACTAAAAAAATCTACTCATTCAAAAATCTACTCTTACTTTCACCTGAGACCTGATTCAATCCAGATTCAATCTGCTGAACCTCTTTGCTTTTCTAGTCCACAGCTTTTTAATCCTGACCTCAGGTCAGCCCACCATCACAGATATGTGTGGCTTGCAGTCTGCAGTTTGATCCCTACTGAGATAATAAAGCATGAGACCATTTTCAATTGAGTAATCCTTTTCACATAGGTTGTATAGTGAAATTCAGATGCTACCTTTTGGGCATGAGGATTTGTTAGCATTTACAAATCTTGAGCAGACTTTGAAATATATGCACACTGAGTAAGATGACTTAATGCTGTAATCTCCCCAGCAGTGACTTATTCAAATTAAATAATGCTCATAATAATCAAAATCAATGATATGTAAATCATCAGCTGTATGTTGTTTCTTAAGTTCAGACTTTGTGAAAACAAGCTATGTTCTTTTTTATAGGGAGACAATTCCAAATATGTTGTCCACTGCAATTACCAAGCTGTGGGCTCTGCAGTGATACATACTTAACTGCACATATTAAATGTGCACATATTCGCAAGAATGCACAAGTCATTTCTACATTGCTTTGCTTTGCAAAAGGCCTTGACATTATATGCTGAAACTGGCAATTTGCTAACATTTACAGCATGAACTCTCTCAACACCCCCCTCGTTGACAGCTTTGATGTATTAACTACTGATAGCATAAGATTAGGTTCCCGAAAAGAGTTGGGTTTTAGTCATTTTAGTGACCCAGTTTAATTTTCAGTGGCTGTGAACTGTGGAGATTTTGGCTGAGATCAGTCATTTCACAACACTATATCTGAGATTTTGTTTGAAATTACAATGGCAGTTCTAGAGGTTCACCCTAGATCTGCAGAACAGTTTTATGCAGACAAAGATGGGATAACATGTTTTATTAAAAAACAAATGAGAAATAATGCATCATACAAGATCCCAATGCTGTATCCATTCCTGACCCCAGTTACCTCTGCTGTGTTGTTGCCACCTTGTTGTAACAGGTACATTGTCTTCACTTCATTCAAATTGAATCATCTGGCAGTGATACCTTCTTGCAGCTCTCTCCTGTCTAATGGCTGAAGCTAAGAAGAGTTGAGCTTGGTTAGTACTTGGATGGATCCCCTGGTAAAACCAGGTTACTGCTGGAAGTGTTGTTGATTAGCCAGCAGGGGACTGTCTTCCCCTTGTACCCTGCAGGAAATCAATGCCCCAGTGCAGCAACTTGGGACTCTGTACCTGTACATTGAACTGAGACTTAAATGAGAGTTAAACTGATTCTGCTTGGTCAATAATGATCCTGTGGTGCTTATTGCCAAGATTAGGGGCATCCCTGGCTAAATTCTCAATCAGGTGCTTTCAGTCTGACCATTTAATAATCCCACAGGTTAATTGACAAAGTAATCCCCTCCCCAAGGTCATCATTGTAGAAGAGAACTAGTTCAAATACTATTTCTACAAAGGTTAACTAATAACAATTAAAAAATCATTTAAATAGGAGATTTCATAACCACATTCCCAACTGTTCCTTGCCTTAAAGGAAAGGTTTAGACCTATTTTTAAAAAGGAAATTTGTTTTATAGAACTGAATTGAATTTGTTGAATGTGTCAACTAAGGAGCAGGCATTTTTAAAAGTCCTGCCGTTGTATCTTCAGTATTAGACTGGAGAGCTTCATGGTCCTGTAGCATTACTTCAAAGCCATGTCTATTTGCAAAGGTTAAACAGTTTCTCTAGAAACAGCAGAAAACCAACTAAAATAGGATGGAATTTTGACAGTTCAATCTGAACCAGAGTATTCTGCAAACCAGAAAGGAACTGATGTTGAGATGTCTGAAGAGGAAGATGCTGAAAGCTGTGCCAGTTACTTCCTTTTTGATACATTCTCCTGGTGTGTGTGCCTGATGCAGTGTGATATCTACACAATACGAGAGTGTCTGCTGCAATGACTTGGCATTTTATTATCTGGCATTGCAGGCATTATTCTACCATTAGAATTTCTTTCTGAGACTCTTCTTTGTTATCTTGGGGTTACTGTTAGCTTTTATTAGTAACTAGCAAGTGAGGAGTTTGTCCAAATTGCTATGGAAGATTGTTAGATAATAAGCTAGTTTGCTAGATGAAAACCTGGTAAAAGCTTCAATACTTAGACAGTGAGCATAAGTGTGACCAAAGCTGCTGTTACAGGAGATCATGTTTACCATATTTTTAATGAAATTTGCTCATTTTTCTCTCTTTAGAAACTCAGAATCACATTTCAATATTTATGCATTGTAACTCTCTAGACATGAGCTTTACAGCAGCCTCTACATTGATTGGGAGTTGGCCTGAAATTACAGGCACCCAGGACAAAGGTAGGTGCTTTTTCAGGGCAAGTGGAACCTTCATTTCCAATGATCTGTTATCCTGTCAACAGCTTTACATTCACATGTTTTTAACCTGTTCATAAAATACATTATATACTGCCAAAAATATACAGCAAACAATACAGTTAATTGAGGAAGGTTATGTTGTGCATGGTTTATCCGGAATTGTCCTCAGTTATCTTTTGCCTTCAGTATTTTTAGTGTATAATATGTAGATAATTATTTCAATGTAATAATGATGAGGAAGGCAACAACTAGGTCAAAATCAGTTAAATGGAATACATGATATTTCCTATGCAAATGAAATCGAGATGAATCAAACAACACAATGTTCGTGTATTGTATTGTATTGTCTTTATTCAGTAGTAGTTGAAGGATTTAAGAATTGAGTCCGTGACAAGCACAACCACATGGGTTTATATTGTGTCAACAAATGCATGTGGGTAGCAAATGGTTTGCTTTAAGTACTGGTTTGCTTGTTCTTTTTATCACACATACAGGGTTACCATGGTGGCACAAGGCAGCACAGAGAACCAAATATATTTTAGCATGTAGTATTAGTAATAGGAACCACGGAGAGAAGGGAGTCTTAACAAAAGCCTGAGAGAAACAGCAATATCATAACAATTGGTACCAAATGGCAGAGATGGGGGGAGATTGTGACCTGAGAAAACAAAAGCTATGTGAAGGCATCAGCTTGCATTGCCTTCCTCATAAAAGCTTGCTCTCTGTCTCTGCATGGCAGTTCTGCCGCAAGCTCTGTGCTGCTGTGTCGGAGCTGGGTTACTGCGAGAATCATCGCCTGCGGACGCAGACATTTGATGTGCCAAAGCGGCTCGCCTGAAAATATCTGTAAACAGACTGCAGCTTGCGGAAGGGGAAACATGACACAGCCATGCTGCCCTCATTTCCTAGGCTTTGATGTGTTGGAGCACCCCCACCCTACCCCAACCCTCTGCCCCAACAATATTCATCTCGATTAAAATTCAGGATGAAGCACAAGCTCTTCATAATCTGATGCTGCAAGTGCTGCTCCAACAAAACAAATTATCGTTCGGTTTCTGGGAATTGCAGTCTTGGCAGCTCGGCTTGTTAAAAGACGGCTGCAAGGTTGGCTTGTTAAAAGAAGGTTGATTCCCGTCTGAACCCCTGCCACTGAACCTTTGAGTAAGGTAGTATACCTGAATTGCTTTAGTAAATATCCTGCCATATGCCATAGAGAGATGACATGTAAAATGCAAATTTATCCTTGATGTGGATATCTTGGAAGCATACATGTAATATCTCTCAATAATGCCCTTTAGACACACTCTCTCACAGCACAGGAACACATTTAAGTGGCAACTTTCCATGGGAATAGTGTACTTGTGAAGTTACACATAGACTCCCATATATAAATGAAATACATACAATATACATGTCATATATTAAGAAATATTTTGTTCAGTCTAAAAATATATTACAAATGCAATCACAATATTAACAAAAATCAGAAATATATTAAAATATACCAAATGTTACTTAGGTGCAGGTCCATATTTAGTTTTACATTTGGTTATTACTACGTATGTGGTTATCACTAATGAGAATGCCTGTCATTGAAAACTGTGCTCCAGCTCTCATCTAATTTATTTTTGAATGATTTCACCAGCTGTGACCCCAGCTGTTGGACACATATGCAATGGTCAGTCTAATATCTCTGATGCCCAGGGAAATCTCAGGGCTGATGAAACAGGTTTTTAAATGCTTGTGCATTACCAGCAGTTCCGTCTCGTTAAGCATGGAGCTAATCTCATGCCTGGAAATATACACACTAATAGGTACATGAAACGTTAAACAGTTGTGTGACAGACATCAATATCAGACATAGCACACAGATAAATGCTAAAAAATGATCAATGCAGTTTACAGAGAGTTCTCCTCCCTTTATGCTTCAAAATTTAGGATGTGTCTGCTAATATTGCCTTCATATCAATGGAGTCCATGTGGGTAACTCTAGCCCTTGGATTACTGTTGGGGCATTCAGATGGCCTGAGCTGCCCATTATTCCAGACAGAACCAATCATTAGAGGTGCTAAGTATTATCATTACCTTGGCACAAAAACATCCTCCCTCTCTGTCTCATCAGCCTAAGCTCCATTTGCATGTGTAATAAGAAAAACCAAAGAAAATCACAACAAATTGTAATCCCCAAGAACAAAACAAAGGCAATCTTTTAAGCTCCAGTACTTTTTTTTCGATTTATGGAGAAATTCGAGGGTTTGAGTGGAGCCTCATTTGCATCTGCAATCAGTGCAATCCACCGGTGTGTAATCCGTGCGTGAAAAATGATTAGACTCTCCCAAAGTTACAGAAGGTCAGAAAAGTTGTCTTTTTCCCACTATTTACATTATATGCAAACTTGCATTCCTCTGGCTGCTGGATGGGGAAACCCATGCATTCATTTGTGAGCATTCATCAATGTTGAGTGCATTCTTTGGATTCTCTCCAAGGAAAATTAACAAAGATAACGGTTTTAGACATGAGACCACTAACAAGACACAGTTTCTCAGATACCCTGGATAATATGAAAAAAGGTGTGTAACACAGCAAGTTAAAACTTCTGCAGGGCAAGAGCCAGGATATAATAACAACAACAATCATAATTATTACAATGAATAATACTATTAAAAAACTACCAGTGGGAAGGTTTTACCTCCAAGAAGAATTTACTGAAAGAAAAGGTCACCAGCCCTGCCAGATATATTAAGTTTAATTTATAAATGGTTGCTGATCTGAAAACTGTTCTGGCTGGAAACCAGTGAGCCTATTCCGAGACATCAGATGCAGAAAACCAAAGTGAAAATATCACAACCGTGATGGCCTTCATATCATCCAGGTACCTTTCGTTTAGATCCTTAAGGGGATAATTGGCTTGAAAGATGCCATTCACTTGGATGTGTGCAATCATTGTAATGTAGTTCAGATTATTCCTCTTAATATGCACAGTGAGGCAGCCTGTAGAATTCAGCCTTTCAAGTCCTCAATTGATCTTCAATATTTCAATTATTCTATATCGTTTTGCTCTTGGCAGAGATTTTTTCCCCATATTACAGCGCCATTTCCAATAATAATTCATCCCACAAAGATGTCAGCTAGTTTTGGCTTTTTTCCTGTTTGAAGTGATTTCAAAGGTCAAGTCTGAATTTCACTCTTGCCAAAAAACAACAACAACAACAAAAACTCATATCATCATTTAGATGTTATCCATTTTGTTACACTACTACCACTGCTGCAACGTATAATACTAAAATATTGAAGCCGCAGTGCTGAGTCTGAGGGGTTCAGACTGACTTTGTGAATAGTGCATTCTGTGTCAAATTTCATTCTTTTATCACTGTATTATTGTGCCCTAAAGCTTTTCAGATGTAGAGCCACTGTATATTTGACCTGTGACATCATGGGTCAATGACCTTGTTTTTTCAGATAAGAGTGTACTGTAGAGTTCACACAAAAATGGGCATAATGCCCAGCAACTTGGCAGTGAATCTCATGACATACTTTTGACAAACCTACAATTCTCAGATGGTGCTGTTGTGCATATTCACACTTCCTAAAACCCCATGACCTTTTTATTATGATAAACTGCAAATAATCATCCCTTTTTCAAAGTATCAACCTTTGACCCCCTCTGGGTCATCAAATACTAAGTCCATTATGGGCTCAGAGCCATATTTTAGGTGGACTGAGCTACCATTCTGACAAAGATCAACCTTGCATGCAGGAGATCACATTACCTTTGCTGATCACACACATTCTGGCTCAAGTCAAAGATATGGAATTAAGGCAGGAGGAGGGATTGTGTCTTTCTCCAAAGCCTTACTGAGCTCTCACTTTGACCTCCCTAGCACCTTCACTATAACCTTGAATGAGGCAACACTGCACTGCCTTCTTGTATATTGTTCAGGTACTCATGGATGCCATGTCAAAGTGCATGATTGAGATGCCAATGCCCGCTCAGCGACCATAGTATGTGTGACAATGAAATGGTCACCTGCGATCAGGCCGTGTTCTCAGTCTACCTGAGACATCTGCCAATTCAGGGAGAGAGACCCTCTTAGGGCTTTGTGCCACATCTCCTATCCTCTTTCATGTTCTCTGTCTTACCTTCAGGCCAGGCTACATTGTGTGTGCGGTGGTATCACTGGCGTTTAGCTACATTTTGTTGTCTATGCAGTGCCATTTCATTTTAGGTTACCTTTGAGAAATGCAGATGTGCAATTGTTAAGGCACATTTTTTATGCATGGTGATTGCCATAGCCTGCATTTTATATATTATCTGCTTATGCAGCTGGATACTCATGGAAGTAATAGAGGTTAAGGTTAATCCAGGATTTTAACAAGCATTAATAGAGCATTAATATTAACTCCCAAGTAAGCGGAGATAGCAAACATGGGGTGAATGGGGTCGTTTGGGATGCAGCCTTTATTCATAGAGACAAAGAAAAGAGTCTTGCACCCTGCCACTTCATTTTGACACCAATTTTTTAATTGTAGACCCATTTTTGCAAGTGTTTCTACTGACTTATATGTAACAAGTGCTTGTGAGTTACTTTGCATTCATGCACACTGAAAGCATTTTTTTGTGGAGATTATTACCATACCATGTGAGAGGTTGGCATCCGAACAAAATCCACACTCACATTACATATAGTGACTTGTATGATTTGTATTTTAGTTTCATCTTTCACTTTTTTCAAGAAAACAAGCAGGTAACACAGTGCCCAGTGCAACAGACATATGCAATAACATTTCCTAATTTTACCCTGAATATCTTCAAAGGCTCGCTGTTTTGCATTATTTCGATTCATGAGATGTAGTACTCGCCACTCGGGAGCCAGTGCAGGGTTGCATTTGTTTGTTAGTGATGCACCAAAATCTTTTTTTCAAAGATGCACAGTTCTTCCACATCCAAATCTTCCCTTGCTCCCCCTCAGAACTGAAGAGCCCCGTCGTAGAGTCCCTGAATAACCGAGCACCACTTCAAAAAGGTACGTCTGTCCTCCGACAACCTCTCTGCGTTCCGCCTCAGCCGCGCCTGGGGACCGCAAGAATGGTTCACATTTAAAGCGAGGAGGAACCCGGGTCAAAAAAAAATGTAGGCCACGGATTCTGCTGCATTCAGAAATATTTCATAGAGGCAAAACTACGCTTCAGTTCGTCATGGGCGGCCCGCAGCAGACCTGGCTGCATTATGAATGTCTCGGTTGGTGGCTGAGAACCGGTCTCCTTAGCCCCTGTGGCTTTGCTGATGCTGATGGTGTTTGGCATGAGGGAAATAGTAAAGGAACTAAGTAAGTTTTTGAGTGCAGTTTGTAAGTATCTATATACTCAAAATCTGACACAACAAAAATAAACTGCAAACACAAACCAACAGAGAAAGTGAGCCTGATCAAAACTGACCCACATGAGGTCCAGGTAGTAGTTCAGATAAAACTTTTCCATTTAGGCTCATATCATATCAAAATGAAATCATATCATTACACATGAGACAATATACAGGAAAATATGCACTGAGATTGTTTTCTCAAAAAATAACAATACATACAACAATGTAATGTCAATATAAAGTAGCTGTACCATTGCACGAAAGGAGCCTGCTCTTCTGTGAAATATTAGTTTGTATTTTTTCCTCCATCTTTTAGCTTGCAGCTGTCTCTATAGTTCCACTGTGTAATCCACACCCTGCTAAACAAGTTACAGTGTTTACCGTTATTTATTCAACTCGAATCCTCCAGCCGGTACACGGCTAGGGAAATTGTTTGAAAAGCTTCAGTGGAGATGACAAATTTGGAGGAGTGAGTTTATCGCCAGCAGCCGCCTGGGCAGCACTGTACGTGGCCTGCAGAGGTGAAATGCAAATAAGAATCACAAGAGCCATCGGGGCAGCTCCTGGGGAGTTCCTCCTTTCTCACTTTTTCATTGACCTTCAAAATACTAATTACAGCCAAATATCTAAAAAGAGATATGTGCTAAAAGACAATAGCTGAAACATATGGGGAGGTAAAATGGAGCTCTTTTATCACATATTTTTTCTTTTCACCACCATTTTTTCTTTTCTTTTCATTTGAAATGGTTCTTCAGCTGGGTCTCCTTGTCAATAGGTTACATGATAAGTGTTGTGGAGGCCAAAACTCTTCAAGATGCCACTCTGCTTAGATTTGTTTTTATTATGATGTCAAGTGGTTTTGCTGAAGGCAGATTACAACATCGTGTCCAAATAGATTTCCATATAACATGCAGACTTGAAATATTGTTACCACTATGTCACTCTTTCTTCAGCTCATTTTAACAGTCTTTATCAGCTAAGTGTAGATCCGTTCCCACAATTTGAACAGGCACATGTCCGCTGCAATGCAGAGATGTGTCTCTGTAAAACCCTGCCTCTTGTCTATCTCAACTTTGCAAACTTGTCAGCCAGACACTTTCCTGCCGAAGGCAGCAGTAGAAGCCACAGATGGGCAGACACCACTGGGCCTGCTGTCTCCAAGGAGAGGGATTCGCTGCCCAGAGAATTGAGCTTCAAACCTGTCTAATCCAGCTGTCACCAGATCACTGATGGGCAACAGTGAAGAGAAGACTTCCCTGGCCCCAACCCCCACCCCTCATCAACTCACACACACATACCTCCCTCTCCACCTCACCCCCACTCAGAGCACAGTCTGCAGTCCCGATCCACATCATAACCCCGGTGGCAGCGAGCAGTGAACCCAGCATGACAGACAGGAACAGCGCCATCTAGTGATAGCCACAAGGCAGACAGAAGCAAACTCGTACAACACCAACACAGGCCTTTGGCCCGAAAAAGGGGATGTTGGCATCGATAGGCGCCCCAGAGTCCGACTGCATGAGTCCCAATCGATAAAGGTTTTCAGGGACAAAAGGAGAGAGCCCCTGTATGAATGCAGTCTGGACATCAGGGTTGCTGGCTATACAAAGCCACCTGACCTTCCCCTGCCTCCCATAGATTCAGGAATAGCGATTGAATAGATGAGAGAGGGGGTGACTTTGGTCTCTGCTCTGGCTCAGAGGGGGGTCCAAGCTGAGCTCTTTGTTTTATTCCATCCCCATCGGGCACTGCTGGCACAAAAATCAATGTGCGTTTGAAAGGAAAGGACACATGCCAAACAAGCATTGATGTTATTTTAAAAAAGTTATGTACAGGCATGAGTCAGCCGTCAGCACATCTGTAAGGGAGCCAATGCGGACTAACGATCTGAGCACCCTCCTACTGACCCCAGGGTTGTGTATTTAAAAAGTTGTGATGTTTCCATGGGAAAATAAAACCTGGGGTAAGGGTTTGGATGGACTTACCACACATTCACAATCACCATCATAAGGAACACTGATGGTGTGTCCTCGGTTCATTGCACTAAGCACTATCCCTGGGGTTCAATTTCAAAAATTAATGACTTCTTTGAGAAAAGTTTAAATGAAATTCAAGCTCCAATTAGATATGCATGTGAAATTATAAGTGTAAGCCTGAATCCTGTGAATTATTTGCAGAGCAGCCAGGGTTTATCTTTAAATGTTGGATGGATTATTGCTGCTGTACCTATGAGGATCTCAACCTGAGACTCCTTGCTAAAATGCACCTACCCATACTGATGATGAGTTAAAGAAAGACAAGCAACACAAGTCATTGCAGTCAAGGTCTTTGACAAAGTAAGGTATTAAAAGAGGCTGTAAGGACATGTGCACCAGACTGCCCATCCATGCACATGTAGCAACATGTAGCGCAGCCTGAAAGTGAGGCTCAGAGGAGTCACAGACTAGACTTAAAAGGACATGCATTATTTAATAGGCAATAATTCCTTTTCAATTAGCAGGCTTAAACATGCCAAAGAAAAGGAGCCAGGGAAGATTGAAATGTGTGCAGGAATCATTCTCCCCTGGCGTTGTTAAGCACGATTGTCCAATTGTTTTGGCATCCAGTATGAATTATGAGATGACGGTCTGGCTCGTCTGAATATACGAGAGTGTGAAACAATTTGGACTGTGAGCCACACTTCCCCTGCGGAGAGGTGTTGCCGCACGAATGCTATTAAATCCAGGGCCTTTCCTGAGACAGAAAGGGGGGTTCCCGGGAGACTGGCTCAGGTGCAGCGCACAGAATCCACCCTTGCCAGGGAATGAGGAGCAGGCCTCCCACCACATCAGCCTGACACAGACAAGTGACAGCACAAACAAACCGCCCATCTCATGCTAGGCACAACAACGATCACAGCCCAAACCAATTTCAGCTGCACATATTCTTTCCAATTACAACGCACTTCAGTGCCCTTCACTTTGCGCAACATGATATGAGCAAATGTTATTTCTTACAAAATGATCACACGTATAGCAAATGCTTAAATGTTGTGTGACAAACAAAAAAGTGTTACTCGATGTTAAGGACAAGGTAAATTGCAGTTCAACTGGACCTTGTCATCACAGATGCATTGAAAAAGGTGAAAAAGTGTTGCAAAGTGAATGGGTAAAAGCCATTTAGCTGCACCCAAGAGACAATTGGTAGTTCAACAAGTGGAAAATATTTCTCAAGCATAAAAAAACCTTCCAAGGCAGGACTCATGAGCCTGACAGACAAGTTTCATAGAATTTGTTGGCCATAGTTTGTCTCTTCTCTTTTTCAAGCTGACGCTGTGAATATACTGATATATTGTTGACCAAAGTGAATGTTTGCACTGCAGTGCTGAGACTAAAGGTAAAACCAGTCATGGTGGTTTCAGTGAGTAACAATTCATTTAAATCTATCAATGTTATATAATGCATCACCATGCCAAGAACATGTGAGCTGACCACTACCATCCTTACATGAACTAGTGTGGAACACATTCATCACTTCATTATTGAAAAATGCATTTCTTTACATAATAACAGAATTAATAGAGTGCCTAACAAAATAACCCTGTATTGCTGCCATGCGGTATGTTCAAAGCAAACAAAATCATTATGATATTGCATGCAGCTTAATTTATTCATTACTGAAGTAACTGCAGATAATGGCTATTTTCACACATAAAGCAATAAAATGATACTAATGATGCCAAATACATGAATGGGTCCCATGGGTATCTGTAAGAGGTGTTTGTCGTTCAGATATGCTCTTTTTTCTTTCAGATATTGTAGTAAGAAATATGCAATTCCTAAATGTATACATTTGCTTTTCAGAACTAATGAAATGACTTTCGTGCGGTTTGGAAATATGTCTTATATTTTAATTTAAAATTTTAAGTTTTGTGTATGGTTGTTTTTAATCTTCCTCAATTAAAAGATTAATAATGTCAATGTCAAAACTAGAATGCCGTCACTGAAATGGCACGAGTTACGTGCTACTGGAATCATGGCTTAAAATGAAGTCAGCTCAACACAAATGTAGGCTAAACATTGGTTTCCCGGCATATGGTTCTATTACATACGTTCGAAGCATGTCAGAATGAGAACCATGTAGTCTAACTTTGGTGCTCACAGCCATCCGGCAACCTTGTCTTCTGTCTGCATTTTTCATTAGTTGTAGCCAACCATCATAAATGACTGATTATATTAACACTGACGGCATAATAGGTGTACCAAAAATTTAGCAATAAGAAGATAAAAATTTAGCAATAAGAAGATGATGCAGTTTGGGGTTTATTGTGCCCCAAACTGGTTGCACTGCCTTTTAAAAGTGTCATTAAAAACAGAAACCACTCTTTGCACGCTAACAATTGAGCTCTGCAGTGAACTCCAATAGTTTATCACAAAGTTAACAGCAATAATAGGGTAAAGAGTTAATTTCAAGTGTATAATCCATAATGCGCGTTTGCTTAAAATCATAGCTCCAACTTCCCGATCGTCGAAGATTTCAGAACCGCGGACAGCAACAATTTTCTGAGGTACTGTAGCCATAGGATAGATGTTAGCGTCTTCAAGTGCTGTTACAGTAAATTTAATAACAAAGCTGTTCAGTAGCTCTGTCATGTAATTAGAGGAAATGGCCGTTATAAAAGCATTAAGTTGCCCACAACATTATTTTAAATGTGACCTTAACTTTATTAATGTGCAACTGTTACGTGACTGTCGGCGTGATGGCCATTCAGTTTGTCATGTCAAGAAACCGATAGAAAAGATGTTAATTTAAATGAAAGAAACACCAAAGGGGATTCATCCGTATGTGTAGCCTACCGTGGGATCATTAATCACATTTCGTATTGTTTATATGGTACCAAGGGGACCACGTGTGTTGCTGCAGGCGGTAAGACAGGAGCTTAGCGGGGACTGAGCGGAATTGGAATGAGAACATGCTGAGAAAAGACTATACAAGGAGCAACAGACACGCAGGGCGTTTCTTCACCTGAAGGAAACCGAGAGGGATCAGGACATAAAAGTCCAAAAAATACACCCCATATAACCGCAGGTCTGGCTTGTGTTTGCAACATATTCTGATCAGTTGGGAAATGGTTTTAAAGATTCAGCCAAGCCAAACGGAGAAGATTTTTTCAGTGGTTTTATCTGAAAGAAGATAAAGTTCGATTAATGCTTTGGACTGCGTTGTGCATCTTTGTTTTATTTCTTTTTCAGCCAGGTGGATTTTTTTGGGCGCATATATGACCAAAACTGAGACGGTGATCACAGCGGATACAATAAATAGCCAGCAGAGTCACAGCTTACTGTAGATCCTCCATGATACGCGTGCATTTGTTTTTAGCCCCCATATAAGACGGTTCTTGGTTGTTTTCTGCTGTAATAGTCTAGAAAATTAGTTTAATGCCTTTGTGCAATTAAGGTGACCACGAAACAAAAGTTCGAGCAATAACACAAATAAGTCGCCTTTGAATATTTAAAAAAGAAACTTGATGCAGCCTCGGTACACGAAATGTGTTCGTTATAATGCCAAGTTTGAAAATGTGACTGCGCCGAGGAGGTAGCACCGTAACAAGCATTGACGAAGAAAAGGCAGATACGGTACACCTGCTACGGTATTCACGATCCTGTGTCCCTGGATGAAGCTATTGTTCCTGTTCCCTCCGCACAAAAAAGGCTGGAGCCAGGCTGGATTTCGCTTCATGAACTTGAGCTTCCATAACCTTTACAACAAGTGGAGGAAAGTTGCGGTCAGATCACAAAAGCATACTATATGAAGATCGCGACAGAGGTGTTGGCTTTTGCTCGCAGAAATGCCTATGCATCCCGTGACCTCAACTTTAATGTACAGGGGAATTTGCACTATCCCAGATATCCTTTCTTACCGGACCCCTATAAACCTTCCAGAGGACGAAGTGGAGGGTAAGTGTAATAAAATGTATTCGTTTCATGCACTACAGCCAATTTTTGTATGACCGGGGTAATATGAAAGTCAAGATAATACGCAACTCCATAGACAACAGTAACCTACAGCTATGGTGAAGATCGACGCACGTGATATTGATTTCATTGTTGAAATTAAGATGCGTATATGGGAGACTACTTCATAATATGAATCTTATTTCCAAACAAGGTCAATTATGTTATATTTAAGCAAAAGTTCTTAAACGGCCCCTTTTAAAGACAGGTTAGACAAACAACACCTGTTAGTGGTAGTGTACTGAGCATTGCTTTCGTCGTTTGTGGTGGTGTCATTTGAATTCTTGATTCTTCCCTTTGACGAAGTCAAACGTTCGTCAATGTAGATTTTTGTACAACATGTGGCAATTGCAATGCTTATATGTCGTGTACAAGGAGGTTGATTTCAGCACCATGGGGAGTGACACATGGTGGGATAATGTTGCAAGTATTTCAATATTTAAGCGTGTTTTGAAAGTCTTAACCAGCTACACCGTACGGATATGTTGCAATGGTTGTATTAAAGTCTGTACGTGATTTTTGACATTTCATGTTTCTTCTGGTAAAAACTGAGAGCATGGATGAACATTTGGTTTGCGTTCTGTATCTCTTTACCAATTGACAGTGGCAGTTAGGAGGTAGGCGCATTGATATGAATAATTTGGGTCTGAAAGACAGTGGAGTTGTGACTTCCCTTATTTCAAAAATAATTGGAATTATGACATGTTTAAGTAGCTGCAAAATGGTGCAGTTTCCATTTGCAACCCTAAATTCAACGAAAACTTGTTTGTGGATATTGGTGAGGTAAATACTCCAGTATAAACAATCCTCAGCTGGAGTGATGTATTGTATCAGAGGCAGTGAGCACCTGAGTGTGTGTGTGTGTGTGTGTGTGTGTGTGTGTGTGTGTGTGTGTGTGTGTGTGTGTGTTTATGTGTGTGCGGCGTGTGTGTGTGTGTGTGTGTGTGTGTGTGTGTGTGTGTGTGTGTGTCTGCATGTGTGTCTGTGTGAAGGTCTCTGTGCACAGCTTTATAGGATTATGTAGATCATACTAAATTTGGAACAAATCAGCACAGGAAATTGCAGGTAGATATAAGAAGCTCTATATTTCACAATACCTGAATTAGATGCACCTCCAGCACAACGAAGCTGGGAATTTCTGTGGCCAATTTGTCGAATTGTCAGTAGAGAAAAAAACAATGTTGTCTGATCTACACTACAACTGCATCTAGCAAAGTCTTTTTCCAGTATGTTTATTGTGCAGTGACTGCATTTTATCTTTTCATTATCCAAAAAACCCTTCCACAGCTATTTTTCAGCACTATATGAAGTGTAATTAGTTCATCCAAACATAGTGACATTGTTGAGTTTTTCCACATTTTTCTATATTCTGTTATCAGGCATTGCACGAAATGAGTCAGTGTGTAACCTAGTTTCACCCTAGAATAGAACTGTGCTTTGAAAAGATGACAGGAACCAACAAATTTGATTTTACATGCGTGCAGTATTCTGATCTCTTCATTTCCAAAATTTAGCAAACAGTAATTAATCAGATTTAACATGCAAATATTCATATCTGCAGTGGTGGAGTATAAAGTCATTTTGCCTGAACGAGCTGGCACATGTCTCAGGACCTAGCAGCATTCCTTTCTTTGAGCATAAGACAAAAACTACCCACGAGCCCCTGGGTGATTCCCTGATATGGTGAAGTTCCTCAACCAGGCTTTTTGATATTCTAGATGCTCTAATTAAAGACTATGCATGATAAGATGACTAGCATAATATCCAGACTGTCACAGACAAGAATTTGAAAGGAAGCGGGGCTATCTGGCCTTCAGACAGCTGAGGAAAACATTTTTTAATAGTGATATCAAGTCAAAAATCTTACCTCAAGAGACTAAAACTTGAATGTAGACATGATAGCTGCGGAGCAAATATCATTTGAATCCCAAACCTAAACCCACGTGTACCACAAATATGCCACCTGTATCTAGTTTATTCTCAGAGTCAGTGGAAAATTGTAGTCTCTTCGCTCTACATTCATTCTTATGCTTGCTGTAGACTGCAGCTTGATGTTAACTGCCCATATTGGAGGTACAATTTTCTTATGTAGCAATTTTTTTTCAAAACACAGACCATCTTTGATTCACATCTTTGCAGTCAGTTACCTGAATTTGCTCCTTAAGAAAAATATGACCGTATTCAAATATACTGAATGAGGTCTGTGGGGAAGAAAACCAACTAACTTTTTTGGGGGGGCAAGAGGAGAAGTGATAAACCTTATCATGGACAGACATTGCTTCCCATGAGGATTCATAAAAATGAGCCAGCTTTCTAGGATGGAGGTTCATTGAAATTCCATCAGTGGTTCCCCAAGAATCCAATCTGTTATGGTTAAGGGAATAGAAAGTTGTAGAGGCAGACTTTCTCCTGGATGTTAAGCATGTTTTAACATTATTTTCCTGTTCATCCTCTCCCTTTTCTCAGAGGAGGGAGAAGGCTGGCAAGGGGGCCGGGGGTTGAAGTATTGATTACAGAAGGTATGCAGAAGTATCGTAGAATTCCCCAGACCACCACTGCTTCCAGCATCCACGTTTTTAAAGTGGAGATTGGGAAAAAACAGTTGTGTTCACTATCTTCAAAAGACAGTGGAGTTAGCTGGGTATTGGCACTGTTCTACTGTTCTACGGTTTTACATAAATTAGAACTGGGCTTCCCAGGGTGCATTCTGCTGGATTTGTAAAGCAAATTTGGGCACATTTCCCACACTCCACATTGAAGGCAATGTATACTTAAACATTAAGGAAAAGGGATTCTTCCACATTACTGTACTCGGACAGAGATTTGTTTCAACAGCGTTTTGGGTTGGATGACATGATAGGCAAAGATGAATCAGAAAGTGATGCTTCAGCATCAGTGATCACTAATGTTCTATGGTTCCACTGGAATGCAAACCTAGAGGGCATACTGCCTGTATTGTACATACATCGAATCATCACTATTTGAACACGGCCCTGAGAGACAAGCTAAGTAACCACAACATATAACAATGCTGTTGAATAGTTGTGATTTGGTCATGGCTCACACATTATGCTGTAGTCATGTGCAGAATTTCTTTGTGGTGAACATGTGGTCTGGCATTGTTCTGGTCATGTTGAAATTCCTTGAAATTCTCAGAAAAGAAATTGAGAGGTTTATAGCTATTGTTAGCTGGGACAATAAACTTTTGAAAAAAACCTTTGAAAGCTGAAATGCAGTGTAATTTAGTTGCGGCTAAATTATTTTAATAAACATAAATTTATGTTGTGGCTGTTGGAAAGATGTAATATGCAGAGTTTTCATATCACTGTCAGAGCCTGGT
This sequence comes from Megalops atlanticus, assembly GCA_019176425.1. NCBI lineage: Eukaryota > Metazoa > Chordata > Actinopteri > Elopiformes > Megalopidae > Megalops > Megalops atlanticus. Next base: position 17,645,769 of record CM032878.1, on the reverse strand, counting down.
AAAGTGACATGATGAAATTATTTATTTAGTTTCTAAAAAAATCATCTTGGTAAGAGAAAGCTATTCACATTTACTTGTTTATTAACTTCATAAGACCAAGGAGAATTTCAAATTTTCTTTTTAAATTAGGCTTGTAGAACTAAAAAATTATTCAGTTCAAAGTAAAGTTTGATACTGTGAACACAGGCATGATTACATTGCATTTTTCCAGTATTATATATTATATAAATAACTAACCTTTCATTATGCATTACAGTTTTAAACTGTAATGCTGTAACTGTAATGCCACAAGAAGAAATGCTAAACTGTATTTGACCAGTATACTGTGGCTTAAATCAGATTTGCTTCTCACAACCAGATCTCTGTTTAAAACATTCTTGATGATTCACGTTTTCTTAACAGAATACTCTCTACAAAAAAGCTTTCATCATATCTGCCCATGGGTCAGTTTGATAATTTTGAAATGTCAAGAGGCAAATTAAATGTAAGAGCTGATGTGATCACCTTGTGGAAGGAAAAAAGTGTATGTTTTCCCAGCACAGAAGATTTCTGAACACGGACATATCTGACAAAGGTTTAAAACTGAGTTCAGTTATGGTTAAACAGAGGTCTCTATTTAATCGATCTTTGACCTCATCCTTAACTTTGGGTCAGAAATGTAAGCAAGTGGTGCCATTTTTGTTGCTTAAATAAATTTATACAAATGCTTGTGCAGATTAAAGTCCATTGCAGGTAGATTTAACAGTTGTCGAGGAAAAATTGGTCATTCATTAGTTTCAAAATGATGGCATGCTTGGTTGTAGACTGTTGTCTAAAGTCTTACATGAACAGAGCTATCATCTGAGTCACACCTGAATTCCCACACAACAGAGAATAATTGTCAATGGGGTAAAATTGAGACACATTGGTTATTCTAAATGTGATTAAATTACCTGGTGAACATTAGCTTAACTGATTCAATTGGATTTAGAGGAGATTCTGCTTCAAACACAAGAACCACTGATGCAGTATGAATGCTTTAGGTGCCACGTGTCAAGAAGAGAGAAGAGAGGCCAACATTGTTCCCTTGGACAGCTTGCCCAAAATAAAATCCCAAAACTGGCATAATGTGTTTTTTCACCTCCTTCATTGAAAAAAAGACAAAGAATCATGAAGCTAGACAACAGGACTTGCATTTCAAATCAAAACCTGGCAGCTGGGGAGCAGGAAAAAGCAGTGTTTGCAGAGGCAAACACTGATGTAATAAACCATTTGTCTGTGCCAGCATTACTCTTAGTAGAGCGAAAATAGATGCTGTTGAAGAGTTTCCCATCCAGCCTTATTGTTTCCCAAATCCAGACAAGAGGTGGATTTTATTTGACATTACATTTTTTAAGAATCCAATCCATTTCCCTCTTGGAAAAAAGAGACATGACATGTTTATACACTGCAGAACATTCACTTGGAGAAACAACTTCTCAGTCACAATTTCATTTCATTTTAGAAATTCTCTTTTTTGACAGAAGATTATTTAGATGATTGGAGTGGAATTTAAATGGATCCTAATTTCCTCAACGTGTTATCAAAATGCCCCGGGCTTCAAGTCTTAGTCAGGGTGAAATGAAAGTTTAAGGTGGTTGTCACAGCTGACTGTGGAACGTGACAAGTAAAAATGGAAGATGTCGGCCCACTGTGGCGAATGTGTTCAGTGTACCAAAAGAGGCACTCATAAGCTTTTTTGACTGCTTACAGAAGAAAGTCCTATGTGTTTGCGTTCCTTGCTTTTTGTTTGTGACAGGTCATATGGTTTATATAAAAAAATGAGGAGGGCATATATAAAGGTATGTGCAAGCATGTTTTTCATTCTGTGTTCAAGAACAAGTAACATCAAACTGTGAGGATTAGGGAGACGCCAGTCTGCACAGTCAAAGCAAGGACTCTTGGTTCAGTTGTTAAAATATTATGTTTCTACCCAAGGTTGCAGTTTGCCAATTATGCAGTAATAATTACAATTTGACAGTAATTGCTGTACTTTTATAACCGTATACGGATATTGTTATGATTATGGCTGTGGTTACTGTCATTATGACTGCTAGTCTCATACCTCTTCTTCCTTTTTCCCACCCTCTTGTTCTTTCTCTTCCTCACCTTCTTATGCAATGAACGCCTTGACAGCTAGCTGTAGGGTAATGATGACCTCTGGTACAATCGGGGAGAGAAGAGTTATATTTTAACGATATTTTTGAAAGCAGCACAGCTAATAATATCTGGGAACATTATGCAGTCTATAAGACTGTGTGGGTTTATCATGATTACACATTTCTTTAAAGGCAGAGATGTCCTGTGATCTGTGCCTTCTGCAGAGCTCCAGCTGCACGGCAGCAACTTCTTGCAAATTGCTCATCCCAGGTTTCCCTTTTTCCCTGGGTTGCTTGGTGCATGACTTGCAGCATTTATGCATATGGTAATATTTATAGAACATTGCTCGTATCACTCTGGCACTGCAATGTTATAGTGAACACATTATTTGCCTATCTATATGTAGATTTTATAACGCGGTATATTTAGAGAAGTAGTCATTACAGGGCAGCAGTTGGAAAGTCATAAGGCTCCAGGGCTGTTGTACTCTCAGTGTTCAAAAAATGATTTCAATAACTATCTAGCTGTCTAAATGCATAACATGGCAAATGTAAGCTAAATAAATCATCTCAGAGGGTATAATTCTGTAATATTAATTTTCTGAGCTCGACATTAATACAGCAATCATACAAGTGTTGTTTTTAATATTACTATTTCTTTAGCAGATACCCATACATGAGCCATGTAAAGTCACCCTTACAGATTTTACATTGTGGATGTTTGATGATAAGCATTTACAGGGGGATATATGCTGAAACAACTGAGGTAAAGTACCTGGTACAAGTGGGATATATGCTAAAACAACTGAGGTAAAGTACCTGGTACAAGAGGAGCATCCCACTGTGGATTTATCCCTGCTACTGTCTTGTTCCTGTTAAAGAATGCAACACATGAGGAAGTAAAACAATACCACATTGCCCCTATCAGGAGTACCAAAGACTAGAGGCAGTGTTTTGCTCCACACTGTAAATTACTCTAGACTACGGCATGCGTTTTCAGTTTCCTTCGGAAAATACAAATATTGTCATTTGCAGAATGCTTGTGTCAAGGGACAGGAAAATTACACTGGTATCTCTCTTAAAAATGCCATTGGTCAGAGAGTCGTGAGGAATAATTGTGACATTAGTCATACTTGGGGGCTTTTCATAATGAATGTTTAGAATTGTTGCTTGAAATTTAAGGCTGCATGTAATGTTACATTATGAACTTGCTTAGGTTATGCCCTTCTATAGGGGGACGCACTTTGCTTTAAATGGTATGCATTCGTCCAAGTGGACACTTACTGAAGCAAATTAGGTGAAGCATCCTGCTCAAGGGAACAACAGCAATGCCACCACACCAAATCTGTAACCTGGATGCAAAACTTTAACCTTTCTTCCAAATTATTACAAATCGCCTGACAATTACATCACATCACAGATTTTATAGTCCTTTCCCCAGCTGCAACAAGAGCTCTGGCTCTGCTATTGCCATAAACATGAGCTGGGAGGCAGCTCTGTGTGACAAAAGTCATGTGTCACCATTTTTCTGATATGCATCCGGTGTGGATGTCTCCACTAGTGCAGGGCTGTTTTTAATTGTGTTTTTTTTTTCCTTTTCTGGATCAGCCTTGTAGCAAGGGAAGTGGCACTTGGTACGACAGGTCAAATTGCACTTTGGAGGAAGGGGGAGGTGGTGGGGGTGGGGGGTGGCGTGTTGGTGAAACATGCGGGCGAGACTGTGATTTTCAATTACAGCGTCAACTCTATTGGGAGTGAAGCAGCAGCATGCTGAGCCTCGTTTAGAGCCGACGGACCGGCTGATCGAGGGGAGGAGGCAGAGGTAGAGTGGAAAAAAAAACAGAAAAAAGATGAAATGCAGAGCCAGGCTCGCGGATATCCGCACAGGTGTTTGAGCATACTAGTGTTGACCTTCCATATTTGCTCAAAGACATAAGACAAAGGGCATTTAACAGAAAGCACTTGACTTCAACACAGTCAATCAAACTGTGTTTATTTATTCAGTGACCATGTTTCTAGTTCCCTGTGGGTCCTATCAGCCAAGTATCAACACCCAAATGAATATAAATCAACATAACAAACTAACTTTCTGTCTTGCTGGACAGAATATGGAATGTTTCCCCACTCTGCGGAGAGGAGCAGATTTGATCAAAGCAGAGGAGATGCCAGCTGTCTTTAAAAAAACACTTAGAAAATGGCAAGGAAAAGGGACTAGAAAACAGATATCAGATAATCATTTGCAGTCCTCTGGGCCACAGTGGGTGGTCAGTCCTTACAAGTTCCTTCAGTATTCTTTGCAGTGACTGTCACCCAGAATGCATAATAGATTTTTTGTGTATATCTATATAATTGGGCAGGTGGTCCTAGCACGAGCAAGAAAACAACTCAAATTTCACAACACATGCCTCTGAAATTTTTGAAAAATTGAAAGCTAGGCACACAGTGATGTGAATGCAAAGAGACAGCTATGAATAGAGGGCAAGGCTTTTATCATTGATGGACAGGTACAGAAAGGCTTGCTTTTTTCCCCCTAATGCTATCTAGTTACAGAACTAGCTGGATTCAAACGGAATTATTGAAAAAGCAGTTTTTCTGCAGATTTGTTAGAGTACTTGTTTCACACTGTTCACAAAGGCATACAGCTCTGAGTGATGCAGACATCTGATTGCTCAGACAGATGGATTGATGGCCTGGCAGGAAAAATATGCAGGGGAAATTCAGCAATATCTTTTCCTGCTTGTAATGTTGGATGCCGAGAGAACATTGAGATTCTTAATCATATAGCTTCAAGGCGGAGGGTTACTTTCTGTCTCTTAAAATGCCTTTGTGAATACAAATGCAGTTATAAAAAGACTACAGCGTGTATTCAGCATGGACTAAACAGTCAGACAAGACCTATATAATGTCAGCCCCTGCAGAATCAGTGGGAGGCGTGGAGGAATATTTTGCAAGGGTTGAGCTGGCTACCACTCACTGAAACATACTATCATGGAAACGAGATAATAAAAAGACACAGCAATGACAAATAATGAGAAGAAAGCCTCAGTATATTTTTTAGGGTCCTTAGGGCGGAGGGAACAAAAAGTAACTTTCTGTCTCGCTGATGAGTAGAAATTAAGGCCTTGGGCATTGTTGTCTTCTCACCTTCCTGTGCCTAATCTGTCAAGTCTGCTTAACACTTTGAACTGTCGTCTTTCATGAATGTCAGTTGCTGGATCAGCCTTCTTTTGTGTTCTGCCACAAAGACGGCAGACACGAGCAGCCGTCTGCAGTCAACACTCCGCGGTCATGTAATTACTGTGAAATAAATTGACAGTCAGTCGTGCGGCGGAGGAGCCTCGCACTGTTCTCCGAGCTCCTGAATGCGTATTTTAACTTTAAAGCTCACTGCTTGAGTCTTGCACAATCGGGCATGGCAGTCAGGTGTGAAATTCAAACTGGACACGTCAGCAAAGTTCTTATGCATTACACTTACAAATATGTAATACACTATTGGACTAAAAGTCATGGGACACCCCATGTAATTGCAGGAAATTGCATATGGCCTATGATGTGACTACATGTGGTTTGAAGAGAATGACAACTGACCATTGCAGTGGCCAGCATGAAGCTTGACCTCAACCCCACAGAAAATCTTTGATTGAGTTGGAATGCCAGCGTCAGGGCAAGGTCAATATGGCTTTCTTCATTTGCAGAGCTTACTAATGCTTTAAAGGAGGAGTGGAGCACAATGCTACCATCGTTCTGCCAGAAATTAGTAGACAGTCTTCCATGAGGCATTGAAACAGTCATTAAGGCCATAGGCGGGCTAACTAACGTGCTATTAATTTCTTGGAGCAAAGATGCATTTATTCATCACTACCTGTGTCCCATGAAATTTGGTATGTCAGTTCCTGCCACTGACTGTTGCCACTTGTGTAATATCTGTTGTTGCATATATTGAAAAATACCTCATGGCCTAAATCAGGTAAAATAGCTTGATTCCTAAAATCACACATATGACATGGGGGGAAAATAAATATATTTTGCAGTATCTGCATAATATGATGCATATTACCATGTTTATTTTTATTTCGTTTTTAACATGCATTACAAAAAACCCATGTAACTTATGTTTAATTACATAACTAGATAGAGGATGAGATACCAGAGGATGAGAGCCAGAGAGTGTGATTTATTGTATGAACTATCCACCTTTCTATCTAATCTCCAAAATCATAATCATTCTCATAAACACTGTGTGAAATATCCAGTCCATACCTGTTAACAATTAGGTTTCAAAATAGGGGAGGTTTTTTCGGCGGCGGGGGGTGGGGGGGGTGGGGGTGGATAGTAAATAAATAAGTAAATAAATAATTGTATGTAGTGTGTGGATTGTGTGTGTAGATTGTGTTTCATAGACGATCTGGCAACTTGGGTAACGTCATACAAACATACAAAACGTATGGATTCATGTATGCCGATTAATCATAATAAAGTTTGCTGTGCAAATTACGGGAGTTGCCCAGGAGAAACAACAAAACGGGAGGGCGCTGGGAGATGGCCTTGAAATACGGGAGAAACCCGGGAAAAACGGGAGTGTTGGCACGTAAGCCCCTACCTAGTGCTCCATACAAAGTGGGATGTAATGTCAGTCCTATGTTGGAGACAATGCAGAAATTTGCTGTGATTGCAAAACCGACAATTACTCGACAACGCTTTGTCGCAAAGAGAAACAACTAATATCATCGGGAAGGGTTAATTCTGCTGCTTATATCGATATGCTGTACGTTGTGCGATAGGGATTTCGTGACTTATTCAACCGAGAAGCAGGAGTGTGAAAATGGGTGAAGAAATTAGTAAAGATATTGCTTTGCAGAAGTTTGATCTGTCTTCATAACGTGATTACTTCGGTATGTACAAATACGTGACTAGCATCATTACAAAGCTCCGGTTCCGCTCTTTCTTGTGGTATGTGTTCCATATCTATGCAATGACAAGTTCATGAGTAATTCAAACAAGAGTAATGGGTGTGGAGATGGACGCAGAGCTGTATGCAGATTGTAATGATTAAATTTGATGTAAATTCAAAATAATTTTTTTTAATGCTGTAATATTTATAATTTCAGCCATTATTTTCTGAACACATGCCTTTGTACGATTTATTAAGAGAAATATACACACATTTCATCTCTCTCATACGTGCAGATGAAGGAAGCATGGAATTTTTGAAGGGTTACCAAGGCATGGTCTGGATCACATCTGGAGTGTGTTCTCTCTGCATACATACAGGACTGTAGATCTGTTATGTAAATATAAATATAGATGACTCATTGTCATTCATCATCAGATTGAAGACTACTTAATATTTATTGTCCATTTTCTTCATTCATTTGTGTCCATTTCACAAATTACAGTACTTGTATACCATTCAGTGGTTTTGGAAGACCAATGAGTGTCTTAATTTTTAAATAGAAATGTAGAGTGAAACAGCTGTGATATGTTTATCCATGATCTAGTCACACGTATCTAGTATATTGCTGCACACCACAGGACTTCACAGATCTGAGTTTCCCCACAAAACTGTCCACAGTCTGCTTTGCTGAAGAGGAGTGCCTCCCTCCTCCCCCTATGACACTATGATTGCACATAACATTTCATATCACTGCTGATAGTCTGTTTTGGTTAACAGCGATTTCATTTGAATGAAGTGTCCTTAGCTAGCAAGAGATCTGTACTTGCTAAGCTCTGCAGAGAAGTGTGTGAATACATCTCTCCTCTGTGCACACTTGGTAAGTGTGGATCACCAAATCTATGAAACTGTCCATAAAGAAGGAGGAAAATAATATGGCAGCATGGAATGAAAAAAATATTCACATTCTTTCTATTCTCTCCTCTTCTCATCATGTTACAGTGCCTTGGTGATTTTCAGTGCTGAATGAAAGTATAGATCAATAAACATTAGGGGTTGGGAGGAGCTGCTATGTGTAATATTGAAAGTCATATACCTAAACACAGATTGGGACATTAGAAGAAGGTGGGCGAAGGGAGACTGTGTTTTGAAATGCAATGCAACAAGTTTATAAAGGGATTTATACTATATTTTAATAAAACATTGACAAGAATTTCAGCTCAGGAATATGGAAACCATAGGCAAACAGGATGAAATACATATGTAGTACCAAAAGCAGTTTGATCAAATTAAAATGAATTAAAGATAAGCACAAAACCACTGTAGTTTCTAATTACACTAACATTTTAAAATAACACATTTCTTCCAATGTTTTTCTTAATCTGGCAGATGAAGTAGACATTTTTTCCTCATCAATAATAGTGGAACAGGGTCCTCAAAACATTATGTCAATAGGGATGTTAATGTTGATAAAACTTTTTGAATCAGAAACCACTGAATCTATTCTAAAAAATCACCACACTTCACTGGACAGTGTTATAAATAAAGATTAGTGGATTTTAGAGCAAGTATTGTTGCAAACTTTATTTATTTCAAAGATAAATGATATTGATGAAAAACATCTTGGGTCTTATTTAGCTAGCTAAATAAGATTTACTCCTAGTGTTTTATGACATCATATATTAACGATTACTTTAGATTCTGTATTATAAACTGTGCTGCCTTGTGGTTTGGATAGCATCATGGGAAATGCATACCGATCCATTTTGAATGAGATGAATATTTCCACATGGACTATGACTGTGAATCCTCTATTGACCAAGAGTCAGTTTGACATATTATGCAAGTCTGATTCATTACATGGAAAAAAGACCCATTGAACATCCATACGTTAATGCAGGTATGATCGTTAGGTCATTAGGTTATACACTGTTATGAAGTACCTGCCTTTGCAATGAAGTTTTGATCCCAACTATTTAATTAATTGAAAGAACATAACATGGTTGTGAAAGTTATTTAAAATAGGTTTATAATCAATACTGTGCTCACATCCTGAGCCTCTGAGCAGATTCTGGGCACAGACTATGATTAAGTCTTGTTGCTGTGTATACACATATGGCCTTAGTCTACAACTAGATTATCCATAATGAACTGAAGTGATCATTTTCACACTGGGTAAAAGAGACATCCAGGACAAAGGCATTACTCTCCACCTTGCATGTACTATACTGTATTGACAACACAAGAGCATTATATGAAGTTTAGTTCTGTTCTGACAAAGCATGCCCTTGCCAAACTCCTTGCCTTAATCATTTCCAGAACTTTATTAGGTCATCAATGTTGTGAATTTAATTTGCTTGAAAAAAAAAAACAAAGAGAAAAAGGAAATTAAACATTATACATTGGGGGGACAATATTTCTGCTCAGGGATGGTTAGGGTCATTTATCGCATGACAAGTAATGCTTGCTCGTTGATGACTTGCTTGACAGCCACAATGGTCAGCAGGATACACATTTGTCAGCCTAATAGCATCATCAATCAATAGCTGTAAAAATACAGCTTGGCACAGGTTGTCACAAAGCCAAGTCTTATGCAATACACTAGGAAAAGTGTATTGAACTCTCATGAACTAAAAAAAATCACCATTTGTCTATACTGTTAAATTTATCTGTGAGCTGTGATTCTGTAATGTACTGTATGACATTCTAGTTGGGACAATATTTGCTGATGGTGTTGCAGGGCTATTAAATACATCTGATGGTACAGATCTACCTCCATTTCAAAATCTGACAGTTCAGAAGATGTTGTGGTTTACTAACTGTCTGCAAGACTAGGGGAAAACCTACTCCAAGTGTAACTATTGCTCTCTTTTCTCTTTTAGAGGTATAATTGGCCTTGTTTAATCAGATTTTCCAGATTGCCTGATTTAAGCTCTTGATTCTGTTTCAGCTGATGAGCAGTGACAAGCAGGAGGTTAGTGTCTTTTTTGGAGAATGTTCTGTGTGAGTAAAACTGCTTTCTTACCCATTTGTCGGGTGGGTTTTGCGAGTCATATCTCCAGAGCACATTAAAAAAAAGTGAGTCAAATGCAGCTCATGACAGTGGTTCATATCCTGTCCTTCAGCACAAACTGACTTTCTCTGAACATTGAATTCATTTCCCAGATGTAGGGCTCCTCCAAATCCAAGTGTTGAGAAATAATCTGCGGTCTGTAAAAAAAAGAGAATCTCTCACCATAAGCTGAGCCATGACTAAGCCTGCGTGTGATCAAAAATGTAAGCCACATTTTCCAACTTTGGCCTTGGTTCAATCTTCCTGCAATTCCTTTTTGACCTTCAGGCATATATCTCATCCCAACTGCAATACAGTTTTTAATGTGTACTGATTTAAGCAGTGATTTAAGTGTTATGTTGTTCAATTCTCACACAAAGGTCTTGATGGAAGTAGATAGCAACATTATCATATAATTTAATGAAAGCACGCTTTAAGTGTGGCAAGGTGGGTGATGATGTGGCACATACTAGCTGATGATTGGCATTTTTAGCCATTGTCCATTTAATATTATTTTTAAATTTCAAGAGGAGAAATTATCTTAAATTAGTTGGTTTCTGCAAATGACCGACTTGTCATATGATACTGGCACTAGTCTGCTAACCTTTTATCTGGAGTTTGCGTACAGGTCAGGATTATCACAGCAGTGTTGAAGTCATGCAATACTGCATCCTACAATCATGTTTCACAAATATGGGATCCCTATGGAACCAGAGGATACGAGGAGAGATGACCCATTGCCAGAGGAGCCATGTATATGAGGCCACCTATATGAAATATTGTGCAAACAATTTACAATTTCATTTTACTGAATAATTTATATATACACACAAATCCATTTCAATTCCTTAAGGAGAACAAAGAAATGCAGAATGCAAACTCAGCCCTTTTATTTTTCATTTAAGCATGTTAAACAATTTACAACAGCCTTAACAGAGATATTCATGACTGCTAATCCCTCTGAATTCACTTGACATGTCCAATACACATGCTACATCCAGAGCACAGCAAATTTACTGATAAGGAGCATTTTACATAGGTTTGACCTTTTAATGCCAAATTGAACACTTGAGATGTAACCTATAACATGATAAATGCTAAGCCACCTGGGGTACTGAACAGGCAGTGACTAGTGGTATCCTAGACACTATCCCCCGCGCCATCCTTTATGACATTGTTTAAGTATGTTATTTGTGTATGTCATTCTTTTACAATACGCAGCAACAGAAGGCTGATGGTCTCTGGGTCATGTATCTTGTGCAGAAATAGTAAAAATATAGTTACACTTCATTTTGCACTGCTTTAATTAGCAGGTATTTACAGCACAAAATAGATACCATTCAAGCATAAAATTTCACCATGTACTTACTGTGCAAATACCTGGTAATTAATGCATTAGTTACATTTTAAGTAACACATAACACAAATTTAGTACACAAATGTACTTACTATATAAATACCTGGTGGTTAATGCATGAATTATATAACACAATAAATCATATAACACAAAGTAAATACCCTTATCTGGTTATTAATGCACTGTAAAATAAAGTTTTACCAAAAACAGCTTTCTTACTTAGTGCTCTGAACTTCTAAGCTCCCCATAAATAGCATATGCCCAATGATATTTCAGTTAAGAACTTCACAGGAGCAGGGGCCCTGAATAGCGCAGTCCACTAAGGCAGTCATTCTGGGCACAGGCTGAGTCCTCCAGCTCAGGTTGGAGTCTGTGCAGTGTCATTCACTGACTGTGACTGGGGAGTGCATACACCGAGGTGGGTCAGCTAGGGTCACCTTCTTGAACTAGTCTGAACACACTGTGACTTGCAGGAGCTTGTGAGTCCCTCAGATGATGTCAGGGAGGTGCACCTATCCTCCATTCACTCTTCTGGTGCACTCTCTGGGACTTATGGTGTGAAAAAATAGCTGTTGCCGTGCTGATGTATCAGAGGATTGCATTTTTCATGCCTCTGTGCAAATCTGAGGAGTCTCACAGAGAGTAAAGCTAAATGTACAATTGGTGATTCCAAATTATGAGTGAAAATGAGAAAATAAACAGGGCCCCAATTCAACACACTATTTAGATGGGCAGAGTTGCCTATGCAGTCATCCTGGCATCTTGCTCAGTGCATTGCACACTGTGCTACTTCGGTCTCTGTAGACCATCCACAAGAACATAACTGCAATTTCCACAAAACACAAGCTCCTTTCAGCTAATACCCATTTGAATACTCCAGAGCCTTGTTAAAAGTTGGTTACTGGGATATTAAAATCTTCTGGGTGCCAGATGAGGCCCGTTTGTGGTGGAAGATGGATTGAGGCTGCCACAGAGGTTTAAATATAGTTTGCTGTATTAGACTTGGAAAAGGTGTTTAAGAGGCATCGATTTTTGAGGCTACTACATAAAGCATCCGTTTGCTGCCACAGAGAAGGAAAACCTGCCAGATCTGAACATGGCGCAGAGGGAGTTTTAATCCTGAGCTGTTGTCCTGGAAATCATGGAAATGGTTGTTCCCTCACGTGTCAAGCTCACGCTGTACTGTACAACTCCTTCAACAAAAAAGCCTAAATGGTACCTTTAAAATGCATGGAAGTTGAAAAATATCCATGCAAAAATAGTAATTGCTACTTACTTACACCCTTAGAAACAGTGTTATCTAAAATAACATCATTTAGATTTACATTAGAAATCACATTTAAAATTGACTCTGTGATCTTTTATACTTTGAATTTTAGTGCACTGGTGTGATTCATCTCTACAGAGAATATTTTTCTCAGATCTCAACATTTTTTTAGCATTTGAGCAGACCACTTGGATACTATGAAGCATGATTTAAACATGAAGTTTCCTTTAATAAAGTGACATCTCACAGTTATATTCTGTTAAATTCTTTGTTGTATTCACATGTCAATACTTTACAAGTGCTCATGGGTAGCATCTTTTCATGCTCGCGTTCAGTCAAAGGGCACTGTTTGTACTTTATTGATTTAGTACAGCTCTCCAAACTGTGCAGTTGCTGGGTTAAAAAAAAAAAGACTTTAAAATCTCCAGATCTAAACTTGAGCGTTTCATCCTCTATCAAACCTCTAGGGGACTGAAAAGCATCACATCTTTGAAGTCCAACTGTACCTTTTTCACTTCAAAGAGAATACCATAGCGTAGGGGAAAAGCCTTGCTCCATGATAGTGTAAACTTGAGGGGGAAGAGAGCTGTTCAAACGGCTCTCAAATGCATGGAAAGAAGAAAATAAAGCCAACACAAGTCTGCAAGTTTAGTAAAGGAACACCAATAAACAAGAGCAAAGGCCACAGACTATGGATAAAGGCTGATTTAACCTTTGAAATTAGTGACATGGAGCCAAACACAAAAAAGAACTTGAAAGTCTTCATCTGAGAGCATTGTATTTTGCAATAATAATAATAATAATAATAATAATAACTATTGAATTACTTTGTAGGCTTGAAACTATGAGTCACATGGCAAAAAAAACAGGGGAAATGAAATCCATTGGATAGGATTAATCATGCCTTTTTGCAGCAGAGTTCAAGTGTATTTCATATGCAAAGTCCCATCTCTTTATCTTCTAAAGCTTTTGCGATACACATGCTTAAAAAGAAATTGTCACAAAGTCTCATACAATACCCGTGCACAAGGGACTGAACCTTGCGGATGTGTTTTGTGATGTGATGAACTGTGAGGGGACGCATGTCTAACATTGACACGGTTCAGTGTTGAGGCTAAGAATAAACATATAAATGCAAAAAGGAAGACTGTATGGATGGCTGGGGGAGCAATGACCCAGACAGTCACAGTGGCAGAAGAGTTCACATCCATTGCCCTGTACCGTCCCATCGTGGCTGATATTTAACAACACTTGATGCCTGGTGCAAGCTGAGGCAGAGAAGGCTCTCTAAAAAAGCTGCATGTAAAACAGCAGCAAAAACCCATTTCCTATTGCTTTATGCAAGGCCAATTAAATTAAATCTGGACATCGATACAAGCGTTTCATTTTTGTATCTTAGGCTTGGATTTCACAAGTGGACTGTGTGAATGTGTGCATTCTGTAATCGCAGAGAAATCCATTTATATCATGCTGTTAGACCAAAATTCTGCTGATATCACAAATCTCTTTACAGAAAGCAATAAGCCAGAGGTTTCACTCTGCTTGTGTAAAACTCAATACCCATGGTAAAGAAAACAAATCAGCATGTGGACTGGCTGCCGCTGAATTTCAATTTCCAGCTAAATTAAAGCAACTCTTCCAATAGTCCCATAATCCTCTATTCAGCACTTCAAAAAGGGTGCAGGATTGTGTGTTTGAATGTCCCTCCAAAAACACCATTGGTTGTGATAGAGGCAGTCCTACTAAATTCTGTATAGCAGTATGCTGGGTCCATGCAGCAAAGTCATCCATCAAAATTTATTACCTATTGACTTTTTATTCAAAAATACTAATTGTTTCCCCGAGAAAGATGATGAAATTCCTACAGCATAACCTATGTTTACACCTTGATACTTGATGCAGTGGTCATCCTTTTTCAGCATGCTTATCCTGACAGCTTTGGAAATGTCTGTAAAGAGATGCCCAGTTGTACAACTCCAGTAACTGAGGAAGCATTAGAAAGAAAGAACAAGTTTGTGATACCTGCCTACCTGCTTGCAATGTCACCTTTTATGAATATTATACAGTATGTAATGCAATTAATAGTATAGCAATGGTATAAAAAATCTGACATTTTGAAAATGGAAGCAATGTAATGGTTAAAAATGAAAATGCTCTGGCATTCTGCCACCTTCAATGAATCTGTATTCAGTTACTTTATATTGCAGACCCTAATACATCACTACAACCGAACAAGTTAATGAGATAGGAATCTCTAGCCAGAAGTGACTCTGTTGTCAATATCCTGTGGGCTGTTTTTTTTTAACCAATGGCTGTAAATCCAAAACACAGATCAATATTATTTTCAGCATAAACAGATTGTTGCGGTTGTTTTAAATCTAAAAGTTAAAAATAGAGGTGTGCTCCAGCATTGGCTTCTCTGCCAGACGTGGGAGACAGGGTACACCAGATATTCCTTAATGTTTAGAGGGAAAAATTTAAGTTTGTGTTCTTTTTTAGTTCTCTAGATCTACTTGCTCGTACTCATTACACACTTGTGCTGTGAATCAGCTCTGCTGCTGAACAGATAAGATTGTGAGACATTATTATTGCATCAGTTTTATGAGGATTACAGATAACCTGACCCAGTCAATCATTCATGTAGAAGCCTCTAGAGAAATTTCCCTGTAATGCAATAGGTGCTTTAATGCATTTTAACAAATTCGCAGTCTGTGTATACTATGCACAAACAATACTCTATTTTGAAGTAAAGGTGCTTGACTATCAGATTGTTTAGTGTTGTATTCAACAGATTTGATGTTTATCTTTTGCCATAGCGGGCTGCTGGCATGCTGTTGGTCAAGATGAAGGAACAACTGTAGTCTGTAGAAGAGGCAACTACTACAAATAACCCAAATGGAAGTAACTAAATATTGTATGTTTCAGGTTATTCTTGAGAACCTTGTTGCAGTGATGTTCCATGTTTGTTCATAACAATGGCTCAACTACCCAAATTGTCATTATGTAGTTGCCCTATCATTACAGTCCTGCAGAGTAATGTTGTACAATTATTATATGAATCAATGCATATTGGTTGACTGGTTGCTTGGTTGATTGGCTAATGTATGCTAAATTCTCTTTTCAGTACTTATGTAACTGTTTGCTCTGACGTACAAAACAGCTCTAAACACGAGCAGTTTGGACAGCAGGTGGACAGTGAAGCAATATTGTTGCACAGAGAGGATCCCAGCTGGCGGAAATAGAAATGTATCAGGAGGCTTTCAATAACTCAGGCTTTACCACCAATGAGACATCAAGTCCCGACTGTCAGGATGCATCATCTACTGGAGAAAGTGTGGCTGCTGAATTGTTACCCTGTCGGACCTTATAAATGGGGTGTCACATTCTAACCCACCGTTATATGTTACATTTGGCCCCTACAGCTGCTGCTCCAACTCTATTTGTGCTCCTCGTCCATTCTGTCCCATCCTTCCCCTGTTTCTGTCAAAAACAAATTCCCAAGGGTAAAACTACTGTCTCCAACCAACAGCCAAGGCTGTAATTGTATAATGGCATTGGTATTCACTGAAGGAAGACACCATCATGTCTAGTACTCGCAAAGCATCTGTCTGTCACCCTCCTCTGACAATAATGAGCTTTATATGTATACAACTGTAGATCAGAATAAATCAGTATCAAATTGTTTTAGGCCTGAATTGCCAGTGCAATCCCGTTTTTAATTGTTGTTACAGCATGCCTTATTTGGCGCAAAACATTGACAATAGAATTTGAAAATAAATGAAGTATTAAAAATGGCTGAGCAATTGTAATAATGAACTGAGCGGTGGATAAAATAATGAAGGCAATTATGTCAAACCCACTGGGATTGCTATACTAATCTCTCCGTATTATGCAGAATACTTAGCAGCATGACTCTTTCTCATTTCAGAGGGACTAACAAATTCCTTTCTTTTTATCAGACAGGATTTTTTTTTCGGATTGAGTAGATGTGTAAAAATGAACTCTAAAACTAACTCTATGATGAGCAGTGTCCTGATTCTCGTTTGAAGCATGAAAAAATACGAATTCCATGGACAGCAAAATGCTGTAAAATTCTCAGATTTTTGCTTTAGCAACTATAATCTATAGCACAATTCAGTTCGTCAAGTCTGGTTCCCAAGAGCAAATAGAAACACATTCTGAGTGGAAGAGAACATTAGCAGAACTCAGATAGACTTGCAACTCACACTTCTGCCCTGAAGGCAATCATTCAAGGGTGTGTAATGGATATCCCCTTATAATGGGCTCATAGCTGGTGTCATTCAACATGGGCAGCATCCAAATAGTGAAAGCCATTTTATATTTACATTGAAAGTCAGGATAGTCAAAGACTATTTACAAATAAACCATGTAATGACTACTGTGTGTGAGTGCATGTATATGTGCTGACGCCAACATATACATATAATGTCGCAAGGGCTTTTTGGATGCACTGAAGGTTTTCAACCTGACACATGAGTGCAGAGACATGAAAGTTGTATCAAAGTTGTGTGCTTACATTCTGAAACGGTGGTACCTTATTGCAGATGCCTAGCTTTCATATATACAATGTATACAATACTGCAAACTTGTCTTGCTGCACCAATGTGAAAAACCTCTCTTGTAATATAACAATAAACTTTGTTCATGATATTGATCATGTTTATTAATTTGAAGGCCACACTGGAATTCTGATTTTCATAGTCGCTAACACAGAGTGGGTAACATTGGATGTGGGATATCTAATCATTTTAACATCACTTTTTTGTGCATGTATTGCTGGCGAACTAGAAGCTCCCCCTATTCCGACTGCATGCAGTGGACATTAATAAGGCAGGCCAACACAGTGAGGACGTGTGTGCTGCATGGGTCTGTGTTTCTAGCTATCCATTTAAAACAAGTACCTGGCACGCTACTACAGTAGTACTTTAGATCTGTTGGAGCCAATTAGCAAGCTAGAATGATACACCAAGCTAGTTTAGTAGGTAACATGGCTGTTTTACAATGAATTAGCTTTCCTTTTTTTGCTGGGAATAATTTTGTAGAATTGCACTTTTTATAACTAGCAATAGAGGTCACATCTGTAATGGCTATCTGTGAAATAATGGCTAATGTTAGCCAGCAAGCCAGATATCAAGCTACTGTCAGCTGACTGTATTTGACAGTGGTTAATATTAGCATGGCCCTGTACTAATAATACTAGATAGTAATACTAGATAGTAATTGCTAAACAGGTGTCCTTGATCTGTTCGTGTCATCTTAGCTTGCCCCCATGGCTATGCACTTTATTGCCTAGTTATTTTTTGGGATGAAATCATTAAATTGAAAGACTTGGCAATGTTTTGGTTGTTAAAATGATAATGGATAAACAAAAGACTGAGCAAATTTGAACTAATTTATGTAACTAGATACTCTATTTCACAGAAGAATGGTTATGGAAAAGTTATCTGTGTTTTGAGAATAACAAGCATCCCTGCAGGATAAAAATCTTAAAGTAAAAAAACTCTCAGTATAGGCAATTAAGTTGCCCCAATTAATAACATCTAAGAAATTCCTTAGATAATCTAATGATTTATGCAAAGCCAAGCCTTGGTTGGATTAACACTTCAAATTACATTGATAAATACTCTTATCAAAACCACTTTATTTACTTGCAAGCAAAACTCATGTTTAATTTTAAGTGTTAAAATTATATGACAGACAAAAATTAGCAGTTATGTCCATGGCTGTGGAACAGAGTGTACTGCTGGTGTCTCTTTTGTTAATATTTCAATTAGCAATTGAGGAATTTCAAGTGCTTCTATAGCGAACAAACCTATTACTTTGTAAAGTGTACAGTAAACGTGCATCAGAGGGCACTTACATAACAGCAAATGCTGGCTCATTAATGTGCTCATGATGTATAAGTGGCTTTAAAATGCATTATTGGTCTTTTAACAGTAGAAATAATGGTCGATTCATTTTTGATATTTGGATACACTGTTCTGTGTAATTGCTCTTGTCGAAAATGAAGGAGTTTCACAAAAGCTGGCTCTCTGAAAGCTTTTGTCCCTTTTAGTGCAGTGTTTGATATGCTTTGACCCTGTCCTGTAGTAGTGTCAACTTGAATGATTTGTGACCTAAAAGTACAGCTGTCCTAATATTTTACTCCAAGATCCATTACACTTATATTCCATTTATGTGATACTTGTGTTTGCCTATTTGTGGTATTACTTAGTAGATGCCCTTTTTGGGATTTGATGACATCACATATGACATTTATGAAGAAATAGTATCCCACCTGGGTTATGAACCTGCAACCTCCTGTGCATATAAGTTCACTTCTGTAACCACTATCATCGCATTGTTCCATGACAATATCTACTATTAATGCACTAGTGCTGCTTTACAGATAAATGTGACATTTGTCAGCTTTTTAAATCTCTGAGAGTCAGTTGATGTTGACTCTTATTTCATGTTAAGCCTACTAATGCTCTTTCCACAGAGAGTATTTGATTATTTACATGCTCTTTAACAACACCATAGATCATCAAAGGGGAAAGATTTGAAGCAGATTTATGAGTCTTAAGGAACAGTGCAGTTCAGATCCAGCCTTCGATAATTAAACAAGAAGTTGACAAATAACCTTGAGTGAATACAAAGTACCATTTTTCTGAAGATCCATTTGTAACGGATTTAATTTTCCCTATAAACAAATAGGTTGTTGATGGTGCAGGACTGTTTAAATCTATACATATCATGAAAGAGAGGCATATGTTAAGACATTTAGCATCAGATATTATCTCTGGTATTCTACATATTTCATGATTAGTCAGTTGACATTATGACTTGACAAGTGGAAAATTGCAGATGACTGAATAATGATCTACAATGCATACAAATGAGATGATGCAGTCAGCCATGAGGAAAATGACTAAACCATTTAAAAACAGGTGCCTCAAATCAGACTGGACTACTTTAAACAGAAAGATAGCCATTGTGGCAAGGTTTAACTGAAAATCTGTTCATCTATACCACCATTATTGAAAATGAACCTAGGGCTGTAGGCTGATAAATGATCAGCATACCTTTTCATCTCAGTGGTCAGTTAGTATGTATAATTGGAGCTTGCAATTAATTTACATTCACAGGTAAAAGTCAATAAGCACCATATTTGAGAATGAACCCCAGGTAAAGTGGATGTACTCAGAACACACAAAGTACGTTTATCTTACAATGATGATTTATAAAGGCTTGCTGCTTCCAACTAAAGATTTGCCCTGTTTTCCCATGAGACCACTTTGGATACCCTTTTAAAAACTCTAGACGATACATCCAAACAATCATGCTTCGCTAGTCTTTTTTTTTTGTCTAGACAAAGCTTCGCTGTGTAACACTGCATGTTTAGGATTCAGAGGTGTGCATGGTTTACCATCCTGTATCTTTAAATGTAGTTCTTTTCCACAGAGATCCGCGAGGCCTTCAAGGTGTTCGACCGCGATGGGAACGGCTTCATCTCCAAGCAGGAACTGGGCATGGCCATGCGCTCCCTGGGCTACATGCCCAACGAGGTCGAACTGGAAGTCATCATACAGAGGCTGGACATGGATGGTGAGATATGCCAGAAGACCTTCTCAGACTGACCCATGCTCCTCCGACAACTTGACAGACAGACATTATTGGTGCACCTTTTAAAAGACATCTGTGCTGGTCCTACAATAACATGAAAGCCAGGAAAATTTTTGGTTGGACGCACCAAGGACTTACTAATCTGCCTTGTGATTGTCATTGACTTACCTTGAGCTTGGGGTTCATTGTAAATTACCTATTGACTTATGAATTACCTATTACATATTGACTGCAGGGATCCTTTTGAAATATACTAGCATGTAAATATTTAATATATAAAATCAATAATACTTACAATTACCATGTTGTTTTATTACATATAAAGAATGGGTGGTTTCCTAATTATGTTCCTACTATTAATTGTATTAATTTGCTGTAATATATTATGCTACATACGGGGCCTTCTTTAAGCAGGTGCTGGTGGTAGTGAGACTATGTCTGAATCAGCATTGGTGGTTTAATAGTGCTGGAGTAAACAGTGCCAGTAGACAATAGACTGGGAATCAATAAGTCGAATGTGTGATAGTGACAGGATAGTCAGGACTCTTACCTATACATGTACTGGCAGGCACTGAAGTAGAATACAGTTACACCTTGTTTTTTGTGTTATATGGTACAGCTGATGTTGTCCTGGTACACTAGGACGCTGTATAATATCCAGTTAGCTAGTGGTCCAAACCCTGGTGGTCTGGGTGACAAAATGTTGAAACCCCTCCCGACAGCAAATAAGTCTTGAGATTTGCCATGAAGATGCAACATGGGACATCTTGTTTCCACATTCAGCCTCGGTCAAGTTTTGACATAATAGACGTCACTAGTCTTTCTTCCGCCACCTCCTTTGCTGATGGTTGTATGGCCAGACTTGAAGTCTTTCTATAGTTACACCTACCATGGACATTTGCATACATTAGAAATCTTTCCACATTGTTCCTGCATCATACTAATACACTGATATTGTACAATTTGTTTTGATTACTGTGTCCTTCTTTTCCACCTTGTAAAAGAGGCCCATACTGTAAATATTACAGACATATATAGATATTATTTGTTTAGCAGATAGTCAAATTCTATTCCATTACATTATGCCGCTATATACATATACTATATATATATTTTTTGCTTGGGGGTCATGTTTAGCTATGTAGTTTTTCATTCATCCATATCCCTCTCTTTTCAGGGGATGGTCAAGTTGATTTTGAAGAATTTGTCACACTTCTTGGACCAAAACTGTCAGCAGCTGGAATGCCTGACAAGTTCCATGGAACAGACTTTGACTCAGTTTTCTGGAAGGTAATCACTGTTTCTTTCCTAATACTGTTCTTTGCTATACTAGAGACTGGTAGGTAATGACCCATGTAACGTTGTGCTGCCATAAGCTGTCAATCATTTAAAAACATTAGTCTATCAAAACTATTCAGTGGGTGAGAATTTGGAGAATTTGGTGAGGTAACAATAGGACACTGTAGATCAACCTTTTAATTCATTTATGCAGCTTTACTTGCACATCATGACTCATTAATAACTCTCTCCCTTTCTTTTATCTATGTTAATTATAGCTTTCATTAGGTATTGCCAATTTTTTCCACTCAAAAAAAAAACCCTGGGGCATTATTGTGTTATTTTGTGATAACATACCAGACATACTGATTAAAATTTCCATATGATAAACGTAAGCATGAAGTCCTCAAAGTCTGAGGAATTCCTTGTCACATCTATTATTTCTTAATTAGTTCCTGAGGAGGTCCCTTAAGATACATGCATAAAATGATTTGCCGTCTGCAGTGAGATTTTGTCTTTAAAAAGTGACTAGTTTCCTGTGTATGTATAGATGTGACTGCTATTAAAGTGATAACCTCCCCAACATGCTTTGTGTATCACCAGTGCGATATGCAGAAGCTGACAGTGGAGGAGCTGAAGAGGCTTCTCTATGACACCTTCTGCGATCACCTGTCCATGAAAGACATTGAGAACATCATCATGACCGAGGAGAATCACATTGAGAACCCAGAGGAGTGTCAGGTGGATATCGACAGTAAGGGACCACAGTTTAAGCTGGGTTTTAACCTTTTTGCAAATTTTCTTTTCTACAATTGCTAAAACACAGCAAAAAATCAGAACAATTTGTGCAGATCAAAAATTTAAGAGAAAAACCTAGATACGAAAAACCTAGAGTGCCCACAACACCAATCTTTTCCAAACATGAAATGGATTTTCCATGTTTACCAAATCAACAAATCTGTCTTTATACTTTATAGTTTTTACATTTGAAAACGGCATCTAAGAGATGCCGTTTTCAAATGTTCCTTTTTAAGCAAAAATCTTAAGCAAAATTTTCCCATAAAATATTTGTTTTACAATCACTGAGCACTATAATAGAATAATTTTCCTCTAAGAGCAAATAGTTATCAAGTTATCACTGTTTGTGTATCAAAATTATGTATTAGGGTACAATACAATTAGAGAAGGTTTTACTATGAAAAATCTGTAGTTACAGTAAGATTAAGAGTATGTAACCAGTACTATGCCTTTGAATAGCAATGCAAACATAAAATATAGTGAACTATGTAATAAATACTGTATAATTATCAGTATACATACACACATACATACATTATATATAATCATATATATGTATACATACATACATACATACATACATACATACATATACTAGCTAGCTGGATATATACATGTATGTTTCTAAGACCAAGACGATTCATTTGTCTTTTTTGAGAAATTGCGCATAGGACCTCAGGCTAAATTATATAGTGTTGATACACATTGAGAAATTGTTGGAATTACATCCAATGAATGCTGAAAAAGAGTTTAAACATTAAGCCGAATTGTGTTTTAGCAATTGTAAACAGCCATAAAAGGAGTTACGTATTCAGCAGTGCATGCAAACACATTTTTCACCCTGTAGCACTGCACAGTACACTCTTCATCAACACCACTGATGATGGTGCTCTGATCTGCAACATTACTGTAATCTCACTGTCATTAACCTATTGAGAAGGACAAAGGACCCGACCTGTTGCATTTCACTCTTTCACCCCTACCATCTCTCTCCTCTCCCTGTCTCTCTTTCTCTCTAGCTAGCCCTACGCAGCAGGTAAAGCAGACATGCGTACGGAAGAGCCTGATCTGCGCCTTTGCAATTGCGTTCATCATCAGTGTTATGCTTATCGCAGCCAATCAGGTCCTGCGCAGCGGCATGAAGTAGGAGTGGGCCCGCCATGGCCTTCCTCCACCCTGACAGACTCATGTGGGCCACTCCCTCCTACTTCTCCTCAACCAATGACTGAAAGAAGTGGTGAAACAGCAACAACAACAAAACAATAAGAGCAGGGACTCTCGGGCAGCCCAGCAGCACTGCCATCCTCACCTGACTCTTTCACCCAATAGGGTGAGGGGAGGACGCATGGAATCCTGGCAGAGGCCTTTTCAACTTTGGTGCATGATCTGCATGGATTTACAGTCATCTCCACCCAACCGACACTTTCCATTTGTAGAAATTATTATCCGTGTACATATTATATGACTATATAGCAGAGGATTATTACTTATTTATGAACAACTGTGATCAATGGTGTTTGGAATGGGACTGGGGGGAACGGATAGAGAGGGGAGGAAGGAGCTGGAGCATCTCTGGAAGAGTGTGTAAAAAAGAGTGAATAAAAAAGAACAGTAAATGAAAACTGCATCAAGTAAGGGCTGTTTAGGACATTACCACCGTATTTGAACCGTAATCCTAGGAGCAATTCACCAAGGAGCAAGTCACCAAGGTACAATGGGTTACTCATCGCACCCTGTAACAATAATCTGTCGCACTGCCAACAAGGGCATTTATAACTCATTAATGATGCATTAGAAATAGCTGCAAAACAGTAATTGAGCACACAGCAATCATTTTCATATTTCACGGACCACTGCTTTGGAGGCATCGGCTATTAAAAAAAAACCACCAGCAATAAAATATAAATAATAATTTACAAAGAAACAAATCTGTGTTTCCAGAACGCAGTGTGCCTGTCGAGGGCACATGAAAGATCATAGAAGTTAATCCTAATGCATTGCTGATGAGAAATAAATCACATTTCTATAATGCATACAACATTAACCTGGCAGATTTCATCTGAATCACTGCCACCAAAAAGCTTTATGAAGGGGCGATGGGGAGGGGAAGTAACAAGCAATTTCCCAAAGGCCTCTTATGCCCCCTCTGGTGATGGAAAGCCATGGCCTCTTGACAGTGGTAGAATGGCTAATATAAATCCACAACAAGAAGTAACACTTAAAGTAGGCAATTTATTGATACAATTACATTGTGATTACTATGTAACTAATCTGTAACTATTTTGTCCTGAATCATTCTTATACAGTAATTAGTAATGAAGACATTTTTTGGTCCATGTCATTACATAGGCTATATGAATGAACCTTCATTCATTTGCAAACATTACCTTTAAAATGTCTATCCAACTTTTAACCCACACCTGTAACCTAACCTCACAATCACCCAAACCTTCAATGTGATTATAGCCTGCACATTATGTAACAATATGTAGTTGCATTGCAGTTCGATTGTATTTACATTAAACCACAGTGTAATTACATTGATAAACTGCTCACTTTATACAAAGTGTTACCCAGCAAGGCATTACCAGTATTAAAATTACAGAAAGTGCAGAGTACTGAAATAATATAGCGATAAGGCTTTGTGATACAAGAGTGTTTAATACGGAGAGGTATATAAACATGCATTTGGTGGCTGTTTCTATGACATCTGTGCCAAAATGGACAGTGGGGGATCATAGGTCAGGGGCTTTATTGAATGAAGCTTTTGGTATAAAACAGCAAGCATATGAGGGAGCTGCTCATATGCTAGGGTTGGAAAGCATGAAACTCTGCCATCCAAAGAGGGTGAATCTTTATTAAACAAACCCACATCTGTATCACTGGGAGCCTATGCAGATATGCATTATTGATACGCCAATGAGCTATTGCAATAGACCTCATGCACCACTTTGCCTGTGTGCAGTAGACCCCTCATTCTTGTAGGCCACCTTTGTCAGTCTTCATATCAAAATGGAAGGTCAAAGAAACCTCTATGAACAGACTGTCCCATTGAATGGCATCATGGAATATTGAATTGATGGATATAGGCAAATGTTCCCTTTTCAACGTATTTTGGTGTCAACCATGTCTGCACGAGCAAATGATGAAATCGTTCATATCCTTTGGGGAGGGAGGAATGGAGGCATCCATGAAATGAATCTCACCTCTAGTGCTGTATATAAATCCTGATGGAAAAGGGTTGCAGTCTGAACTGACAAGCGGAAAAACGGATTTATTTAAAAGTTTCTGATTCAGTGCAGACCATCAGATGGTCCTACAGGAAATCCCCATTCACATATGTTCTTCACACACACGCTTGCAGACTGAAAATTTCCAGAGCTTTACAAATATACAATATCTCTTTTAACCTTTGGTATATGATTCTGTTTTCTAAATTGGGGATGAGATGGATTTATGAGTGCAATATTGAAAATGTTAAATGGATCAGGGGCCTCCTTTGCAATTTGGTGAAAAATATTAGGGTTGAAGGTTCAGGAAATCATTTCTCATTCGAGTCATTGGCTATGTTTTTATTATCTCACAATACAATTATAATGTGGTGCACAGTACAGATGTTCCTCTTGCAAGGGTCTTTTTCACATCATTGTTAAAATGTCTCCTTTTACAGATTTATTTATTGTATCAAAATAGTATTTGAATATGATTTCAATAGAAATTATATATTTTGAAAAGTTGAGTTTTTTATTCACAAATGTTATTTAACAAAATGGTATAAAATAGTACTTTAAATGTTACTTTAAAGTTATAAAAGAATTGTTATCCTCTGAGAAAAGGATTGGAAATGAGATGACTTGAGATGAATGTATCTGAAATTTGGAGGTAGAAGTCATTTGAATGTTGTTTTATGACAGGTTATGTCGCCTTATATAATTCACTTTATGACACTTTTAACATGTAGTATTTTCCCATGGAATGTCATTTGTGATGAAAGCAAAATGCCCACATTGCGTGACAACATTGACCAAACAAATATATTATTTTACTGAAAAGTAGGGGGAAAAAAGTATTTTGGAATGTTGACAAACTTGTTGACAAAACGTGCAGGGTCAAGAGTTTTACTACTGTGTCCTGCTATGTGTCTGGACAATTATGTTATATAATCAAACATGTTTTAACCACCCTGTGAAAAAAATGTTGACTGAACACATGAAATGTACCTCTATAAGTTCAAAATGTCTGTGGGATGATACTTCACATAAATAAAAGTAACATGCAACCAGCGCATTTTTTTGTTCTATTCAGAAAATACATGTTGCATTTATCACATTACTGTCACATTATTTCTCTAAGGAAGCTTATACAATCTGACTTATTTTTGGCAGGCTTTGTCCTTGGTAGCCCCGCATTATAATGCATGACAAGTTTATTTTTCCTCTTACTACCTGCTCTAGGCCTCAACAGGTACACAGGTTAAGCACTAAGGTGGCTCATTAAGCTGTATTCTGTATTTAATTATACATGATTGACAGGTAACTGTCACTACCTCTCGGCTTCAAACATTCTAAGGTAACACATGATCCCCTAAAGGCTTGCTGTCTACTACACTATACTATAAGTGCAGTGCAGCTGTGCTCTGTCTGAGAACAATGTTGGAGCTCTAATCCATAAAACTGAACAATGTCCCCTCCCCTTATTATTGTCATCCAGCTGTACTGCAGAAGCCCTGAGCATGCTTCACTCCTGTTGACTTAGTCTTACAGAGGAACCTATGATCACTTTGCACAGTGAGCAGACATCATTAACACACACTGAATACTCAGCTAATAGACCTGATTGTAGGATGCTCTGGAACACAGGCGTCCTAATGATGGTGATTTATCAGCCTCAGCTTCTTCTTCACCAGGCTGCCAAGGCAAGATGGACAAACAGGAGGTACTGTCAGGTAAACCATCCCCTCTATTAAAATCACTATCTCACACAATAACTCTGTCTCTCCTGAAGACATCCCCATGCTCTGCTGTTTGCTGATATCTTCAGCTGCGGTGCTTGATAATATTTTCACTGTGCAATATGTCACTGTCCAGGCTAATAAAATAGTAAAATTCAAATTTAGGAAGTACTATAAGATCATTGTGTAGGATGCAATTCTAGCTATCTAGTGAAATCCAATAGCCAATAAGATTCTAAGTTTCATGGAAAGTGGTGAGAGGTCAGGAATGGCCTTGGAAAAGAAAGCACTGCCTACTGTCAAATTCATTAGAAAGGGGGCTTTACCGTGATTCCCTACACAAGAGAAACAAAAAAGTGGCTAGAGGTAGTTGTTGTCATAGGTGGCTTGGCCGAGATTCGAAAGCCACACAACGAGAGAATCAACAAACATTTGATTAATGTGAAAATGGCTGACTTGGATCCTCCAGGGGAACACATTTACAGACCAGGCAGTAAGGCAGTGTGACCATGGTTGAGCATCATCTACTTGGGCAAAACGGCAATTTGGACAACACTCCAGAAACAATAGTGAGGTCATTGAAGAAGGTGAGCATCACAGACCAGTTTCATGACACACAGGGTGATGCTTAGATGAGGCAGAAGCATTGACGTCACTGGGAAGGATGATCTCATTGCAGTGCGTGCGTTGTTTGATGAAAACAGCGGAAGTGAAATACTGAGGACAGAGAGTGGGCAAATCAGTACTCTGGTCAGGACAAGATTTTAGTCGAATGCAAGTTGACTTGGATGACTTTTTCTGTATGAGCGAAACAGCAGGGCACCATTTAATATTTACAAAATTACAAAATGCTGTTTAGTACTATGTGAATTACAGAAATGGAGTAAGACTGGCATGCACTGGAAAATAAATGTACTTCTCTCAAACTGAGATGTAGCTAATTTGCACTAAAATATGTTTTCTGGCAAGCTGCAGACCCTCTATTCCCTCTGTTCAGGGCTCAGTTTAATCTATGCTTCTCTTTTCTGTCAGGCCTGCGCACACCTGACACACAGCAATGGATCTGTTGAAGCTACAATGGTTTATTTAACATATGCTCAAGTAAGGTACTGACTTTCACTTGGAGTTGTTGTGGATGGGGAGCAGCTGTTTATGTGTAGTAGCATGATACTGTCAAAATATATTCCATTTGCATTTAGGCAGCATGCAATAATGATGTGAGAAGATTCACATACTGATGCAGTTCTTATAATTCTGCTGGGATCAGTGTTAGTTGGCATTGTTTTCATAAACCAATATGAAAAGGTCAGTAAATTAATGTATTTTGAAACACATGGATTGTGTTCATAATTTAGTAAAAATGCATACAAAATATAAATTCTTTTTTTCTCCTCTAAGGAGTATGATACTATACAGCAAGTTTTACATATTTCTACCATCTGTCATGTATAAAAATCCAGCAAATGGCATAAGGAGATGTAAATCATCCCTTATCTTTAAGCTGACGGGAACACATACATGCACCCTCAACTGTAAAAAGTAATACAAGATAAACACGACTGTCAGGAATCTACAGATGCCATTCACTACGCTCTTTCTGCAAAGTTTTCTGCACCAAACAGAATTAATAATAGCTGAAAATACCTAGCTTTTGGCAATATAATAAAGAGACATTTCTCCTTTTTGATGGATAGCTGGTGGAAAGGGGTGAAAGAGTAATGAAGGACTGTCTGCAAAAAATAGAGAAGTAATCATTTCTTCCCAAAAGTGTCTCTCATAGAAAATGTTTCTTCCCCTTTGTAGACATGTCTAATTAACAGATGCACACAAGCATTGAGGAGTGTTTCTTTACTTAGCTCATAGTAACAAGTGTGACTAATTCAATGCTGCACTTCAGAATTACTAGAACACAAGAATGGAAGTCAGTACAAAATCTGAAGGTGTTATGTATGCTTTATAAAGACCTTATATCCTCTCTTTCCAGAGGGACTACAGCTCTATATCTCTTGAGATCTATACAGCAGTCAGTTCCTCAGATTGAGACAATGGAATGGCCTGTTGGTTTAAAATGTGAATACATGCATTAATATAACCACAACTAAAATGTAATGCTCATTAGATATGAGTGTAATGACCTCGCCTCCTCCCACTCCGGCTTCAACCATTCAGCGCTCAGTGTTACCAATCTACTAATCATCGGTCTGATCAACAATCATCTCCCTCACCTGTCTCCACCTCGTTAAGCATTGATTTGTTCCCCTATTTATACCCCTGTGTTTAGTTCTCCCCTGCAAAGTCTACTCTTGCGAAAGTGTATGCTATCCTGTTTCGTCAGATTCCTGTTACGAATCCAACCTGTTCTTCAATTTCTGTTTTGTATCCTGTTCAATTCCTGCCTGTCTCCCGTCTGATCATCTATTCATGCCCTGTTTGTATCCTGCCCCATTCCAAAATAAAGTCTTGTGTTTCCGCACTTGCGTCCAGCTCTCGTTGCAGTGCATGACAATGAGTTAACACTTGTTCTATAACTGGAATGCATAGATATTATAGTAAGAAAGAGCAACCTTAATCTTTGCAAATACAGCTCATTTATTATAAATTCAAACTGGTGTACAGCTTTCCTCCTCTTCTTCAACAGTGCTCTCTGTAAATTCATTTTATTGCACTCAAGCATGTCCTCAACAGGCTTTGTCAGTGTGAAATATGCAGGCCAGGCATAATTCAATTA
Source organism: Megalops atlanticus (assembly GCA_019176425.1). Taxonomy (NCBI): domain Eukaryota; kingdom Metazoa; phylum Chordata; class Actinopteri; order Elopiformes; family Megalopidae; genus Megalops; species Megalops atlanticus. The sequence goes on along the minus strand of CM032878.1, from coordinate 17,615,704 downwards.
TGTCTGAGGCATCACACTTATGCAATGTCATGACATCACAGACTCTAACAAACACAGTGAAAAAAGTCTACCTAATGTACAACAAACTCAAGACTAGAATATAGATCCATATTCCAAAATGGCTACAAGATACATGGGTGATATGACCATGACAGTGGAGAAATATCATGTGAACAATTAAATTCTGTTTTGTGCATTCATAGCTCAGTGCATTCACTGTTCTTTCACTAAGCTGTTTGGCATTTGTGCAGAATCTGTAGAGTAATAAATCTGTTGCAAAGGCTAAAGATTTCTTACTTTCTGGAGTTCCAGGACTGCTTCTTGAGCATTCTTTGCCACTCCACTTATGGATATTGATCAAAAGATAATAAACGCTTAACTACCATATATCTACATATCAATCTGTAACATGTTGGTGTGACTTAGTATTATATAATTGTTGGAAAGGTTTGGAGAAGTTATGCATGTTGAATTATTAACCCATCTAGCCACACAGTATGGTCTGAAACTGTTGCACCCATACATTTAAGCCATATATCTGACAGTAACATAACTCCCTCTCCTCAGAAGTCACGAGGGCACTGTTCCACTCCCACTCTGTTTGGTGATCCAGGTGATGACATCCCGTTGACTGATGGATTCTCTCAGGTTCAGTAAACCCATGGTGCGTCATTCAATCTACAGCCTGCCTTTTCTCAGGCAACCCATTCAATCCGCTCAATTTGTCACAAGGGGCTTTAGGACTTTCGGACTCTGACGTGCATCACTGAGTGCATATACGTTCTGTTTGCAATGCAATATATCACCTGACGTGGGTTAACTCCCACTATCTTCAGCCATCATTCCTCGTAAACATTTGTGCCTTGATCTACACTTTTGAATTGCCCACCCCCATCCCCAAAGATACGGTTCTGCATTCATCTTTCTTTCTGAAGGTTCTGATGTGTAACCCTGAGCAAACTCAGGCTATATTGGATAGCTGTGCAAAATAAACAGAAAAACAAATTGAAAGGCATGCTGTCAGACCATGTCCTTGCTCAAACAGAAATGGTACGACACACAGCAGCCGTGAACATAACTTTGAATGTGAGTGAAATCACCCTGAGGGAGTGACCACAAGATCAATGTTGAAACATACACCTAGTGATCAGCTCTCCCTTTCCCCCTCAGGACACTGAGGCAGTAATTACAGGGAAGCTAGAATGGGGGTGTTTTTTTTATTTACATGGAGGGGGAAGCTAAAAAATGGTAGCACAGCCATGAATCAGCAAGAATTTCTGTTTCCTACCCTCAGGGTGAAAAAAAGAGTACATCTCATTTTTTGTGACAACATTTTCATCAATTGTTGTCTGAATACTTCCATGAAGTAATAAAAAGCAGTGTGAGGCACACAAATTCATCCTTCTTAACACTTCAAAAACCAGGAAATGGCAAATACAGCCAAATCCGTTCCTTCTTTTGCCCAGCTCCAGTGTAGTCTGTTTCACAAAGCAACACATTCCACGGATACTACATCCTCAAAATATTAGGAGACGAAGCATAGCACCCTGTAATGGGATGCAAATTATGTGTACAATAACAGTCAAGGTTGCACAATAAACAGACTTTTGAAGGGTAGCCTCATCTGATGTGATTAGCACTATGGTACTCCACAGTCCGTGCCTATGCTCTCAGTATAACATTATCCTATCTAATCCTTTCCAGCCCCCTATGAATGATGTGCAGGCATAATGCAAAAGCTGTGTAGCACATGAAGGATTCTGCTGTTTGACAAATTTCATTTGGATGCGACGCATGGGCAATGTCAATGAAGAAGATGTAACCCAGGGCAAATTGATTTTGTTTTTCCAAAAGGGAGGCGGGGATCTCATTGGAGGATCTCATTGTTATTTGGAACGCCGCTCTCGGATACCTCAGACGCACCTGGTACCATTTCTTCAGGCACTGATAGACATTTAAGGTGATGCTGATGGCTTCTTTTCTACACAGACATTTGTCTGAAGAGCTCCTGCAACTATTTCTTAAACTAACTTTATCTGGGTGTCACACAATGACTGACTTTTAAGTATATAGAATCCAGATAGATTTACCGTTGATATCCCCTTTTGATGACACTGGATGACTAGGAATGACAGAGGTTACATTCCTTAGATGTCTGGAAAGCCAAATTGTGCTGATAAGGCCTTCTGGAGCCTGTTTATATCCATCTAGCTGACATGTTGAGATGTATTATTTTCTTATTTTCCCTGTCCCATCCATACAGACAAGGGGAGAATTAAAAAGTCTTTGCCCTTTTTATGTGAATTGCATGCCGTGCTATCCATTCAGTGTCTTCATGCTGGTTTTGCATTTCATTTGCCATTGTTGTGTCTTTTAACTTTGAAAAGAGGAGCAACAAAGGCGGACTGTGATAGAGACACATTTTGATTTGGGACCTCAGGTTTTTATGGACAGTCAATTCCGTTGTCTTAAAGTTCAGGATTTGGGTCATTTGAGTGGTCTCTCATGGCCATGCAGACTGACTAGATAATGGAACTGATTCTGTTGCAAGTCGGTCACAGTCCTGAGGAGTCCCCACTCTGTGAAAGATCTATGATTCAATGGGGTGAGGCAAAGGGCTGTATTTTATGCCCTGTGATTATCAATCATGCACTACATCACACAGAAGGGTTGACTGAGTGCTGTGTTACTGCAGTACCCATTGGGGAACTTGGGAGCCACTGATTACGACAGTGTGCAAGTCAAAAAGCTTTTAAAGGCTGCATTTGATCTCAGGGAACCCAAAGTGTAATGACAGGGGAAATGTGAATCTTATTGTGGTGGAAATGGTAAAATCCAGACACAAAGAGAGTCTCTGCCAAACTCTACGCTTGATATGCAGGGATTTTCTTTTGGGGATTCGGGTTGCTGGGGAAATGAGACATTTTCAAAATACCACACCACTCCAGAGAGCTAAGAGGCTTGAATTAAAAAATGATGCTTTATGTAATCTCAAAGTATAAACAGAATGGTAAAAGTATAGTCTGTTTATTAAAAATGAAAGGATTGAGAGTCACAGAGGAAAACAAATTCTCTTGTAAGAAATTCGCTGATGTGCTGTTGTAATTTCTGTGTTATCACTGATGTGTTGCCAATGCTAATAAAAATGTAAATATTTCAATCCATCTCTCTAGTTTTGATGTAACAGAAATGTGATATACATTACATTGAATGAATATATAAACTTCCACTGAGAAAAGAAACAAATAAGCTGGGCGAGTGATGTCCCAACACGGAGTACAGTTAAGTATATCTCCTCTGTTTAAGTCTTCCGTTGTAAAACAGGTCCAAAACTTCTCAAACAGCTCCCAGACTTATCAAGTCAGATGTTCATATTCCTGTTAGTTGCCAGTATGCACGGCTCATAAGCTGGAGGTGCTAAATGAAACCACTTATAGCTGAGCCATGCATTATCTATGGACTGGCAAAAAGACAGATTTAGTATCATTAGTAGGGATGTGCAGAGAGCCCAGTATTTGTATCTGAATTTGTTGAGGCAGCAAAATTATTTGTATTTGTATTTATATTTGAGTAAAAGTGGAAATAGGCGTAAGAATCCTGTTTTTGTTTTTGTTTTTATTACACTTCTAATTTTAGGATATTAAAGTGTTAATATAAGTGTTCTTCAATAAACTATTATAATAATTATGAACACTTAAATGTAATATTGGTTTATGGTTTTCATAAACCCAGCAATAAACATGTATAACCATAAACACCATTGAAATGGAGGTAACTTAACTAGTAGACAACAGACCTAACAATGGAGCTAACTATAGATCTTGCTGTCTGCAAAAAGGAGAGTAGCCTAACAGGCTATAAAAATATCTCAATCCTTGTCAAGTGTAGATGCAATTCGAAACAATCACACAAAAGGTAGACCTACTTCTACATTGCCAACAATATAGGCTAATTTACAGGGCTAACAGGCGAACGCTAGCCTAATCTCCTCCCGGTCAAACAAGCTCCGCTGCGTCTGTGTCTTCTAAATTGAAATAATAACACAGGAACTTTGCTAGAATGGCTATAAATAGCGCTCTATTTCTCCAGTGTGATATCTGCAACCGTGTGACACACAGGCTGACTGAGCAGTGAGCACAGCATGTAGGTGAACTAGCTAGTAACTACACTGCCAGAGCTAACGTAGGCTAATCTCGTCCTCCCGGTAAAACAAACTCCGCTTAACATATTGCAGGTCCAACAGGAAAACGAAAGACAAGTAACATTATAATAAACTACCTCAGCAAACCAGTTAAGGTAAAAAAATACAAAAAAAAACCTAATCAAAACAAAGTAGTGGCATAGCAATGTACTACGTTTTGCCTATATTTTAATCAGGCTGCGCTGCTCCTTTTCAGTCTGTGCTCTCTCTCCCCTCCACTCTCCTATTGTCTTCATGTCATGCCAGCACAAGCAGGCGGAGTACAAATACCCACCAGCTATTTGACATGTTTTTTTTTTTCTTCCCGAAAACAAATAATTTTAAAAATATTTGTACGAAATAAATATTTGTAAAAAGTAACCCACTATTTGTGCTTTGACAAATACCGTATTCGGATTCGGCTCCACCCCTAGTCACTAGTATATCATTTTGTATTCTTTTTAATATTCATATAGCTTAGTGGTTGCATCATTAGTGATACAGTAAGTAATGAAGGAATAAGTGTTTACATAAGTGCAGTGTTTTGTGTGGGGCACCTGAGATGAGATGATATCAGGTGTATGCAAAAAAAAAAAAAAACACTATCAGGTGAGCTGTTCATGGAGGAAACGTCTGATAAATGTTGATACTGACAGTATCATACAGATTAATGCTGACACTCAGTTTTCCTACACCATATTTATGGTATTCAGTGTGTTGTTTTCTATGTTTAGGGATAGAAAATCAACTGTATTATTTTTACAACCTTCTGAAGTTTTACGCTGAAATGCATCCTTTTTATGGCTGGAATTCATGATGATAATCTGTGACAGAAGAGACAATTCCAATAATTGGATAGTGTGGTACCAATACTGTATACTGAGTACTAAATAAGTGTACTTTTTTTTGCTTCTCCTAATCTCCAATTGGTTGTCCTGATCCCCTTGAATTTTGGTGTCCCAAATTTTTTGTCACAAGCACCCCCCTGCCCAACTTTACAGTTGGTTTAGAGAAAGAGCATGGTCAAAGTTTATGGATATTGTCATCATCATCTCTCAAGTGAAGAGTGCAAGCTTGAGTGTCAAATGAAGCACTGCTTAACCTTAACTGATTCAGTAATCGTCCAACCATACATATACATCTACCCACACACACACACATACTATATAATGTAAGCTACCTTTAATAATAACCTATATACAACAAATAAATATTGTTATTATTATTGTTCTGAATAATAATTAATACAATTAATATAATGATAAAATATACTGCCATTATTATTATACCTTGCATTGAATAATTTATATATAAAATAATATATGCTTATACATAATAATTATGTTAATTACAATTTGAAAATCGTAAAATAACACTGTCTGCAGCTAGGACATTACAAAGAGTCTTTTGGCATAAACTTGGGTCAGCACTTCCCACAAGGTAGTGCAAAACCTCATCTGGCTCTTAATTAAATGTTAATGCTGTAAGCGTGTGCTGGAGTAAAAGGAGGATGTTCCTAGCATAATTAATGGTAAACCCATGCACCTTGGACCTCATGCGAATGATCACTCTCCCATGCAGCCCGCATATATTAGCAATTAAAAATGCATCAATGAGAATGTTCCAGTTCGGTAAGCATTGCACCTTTGAATTGTTCGGGTCTAGAAGGAAACGATTAACAGGGCTGGCCAGTCCTGATAACCTGGACAGGTCCTCAGTGATTAGAAAGCAGATCCTTTCTCAATTTCGAGATAAATGGACATGTCTAACTTTTGCATTACCAATGAGCTTTTTTCAACTGCCTTGAAATCAGTGCCAGGATTTTATTAATCATTCATATGGGTTTTTTTCCAATCTAAAGTATGATCCAATTAGTTTTAAAGTGTCATCCCTCACCCACACCATATGTTTTGTCAGTTGTCTGCAGATAAGCCAAGTTTTTAGTTTCCTCGTGTAACTACAATTTACAAAAATTACAAGGCACAAGAGTGCTTCTTTGACAGTAAATAAATATTCACATAAAATAAAATAATGGGAAAGTGTTTGCCTGGGTGCACCATTTACAAATCTAGCAAATTAGATTTCCACATAGTGGAGCTCAAAATCATCAGTGGGATTACGTACTGAGTAAACAGTGCTGCTGTAGGAGAAAATACACAACCCTCATTTTTTACATTATTTCAATACTTACTCAGGTGTTCCATCTTAAAAAAATAGTATCTGATTTGTGCTAATATATAAACATACAACAGTACTTATTGAGTGAACTTACCCAAGGGTTAAATCTTCAGAGTCATATCCTACATGTAGCTGCACTTAGTCTTTGGAGGGATATTGTGGAATCTGTTGCTCTGGGAAGGGTCAGGATTTTGCTCATTGTATGAAATGCATGTGAGTTTTGACACTGAGAATCTGACATGTGCGTGACATAGTGTGCCTGTATAAGCTGACATACAACACAATATAGTGGTTCATCCCCGAGCACAGGTATATTCGCACCAAACCATGCATTACATACTGTATGTGGTTTATGCACATGACAAATATATTAACACTATGTGTTTTTGGCATGAAAATCAAAAATGACTATTTCAGGAGAGATTCAGAATTTTCAGTCAAGTTCAGATTCAGTATGCCAAGCAGATATCGGTATCATTATGCCTCTCACCAGTCAATTTTGTAATTTCAAACAGTAAGGCAGACACAAATGAATTGTAGATCACAAGACACACAGACAAGCAGACAGAGTATGATTGTGTTAGGAGCAAAGGATGAGAGGAATTGGGAGGAATGTATTTTCTATGGGTTTTTAGTGTGGCATCCTGCCAGCAGCACTCCATTTGTGCCCAGGACACAGGAGACACCTTCCTATCTGGATAAGGTGACAGCGACTCCTTACTGTGAGTCTAGAAAGAAGGAACGGCTGGCTTGCGCAGATACGCAGGCACTGAATGTGCGATGGATACCTCCAAGCCCAGCCTGGGGAGTCTGGTAAATGTTCCACCGATTAAGCCAATCAAAGGCAACTCCATCTGCATATTAATAAACCTGGTGCCGCTTGCAGTGGGCTTTGCCACTCTTCGCTGAGGGCTGGCTAAACCCTCCCGAGTGTCTCCAAAGCACGCAGTCCCTCGGGACCAGGATCTCCAGCATTAAATCCCTGACCCCCTCATGCTCTCCCCCCAACAACCCTCCATTTCATGGTTCAATGAACATGTGGCAATCAACAGCCTGCAAGGGAATCCGCCAGCCATTGTCACTAACGGGGGGGAAATGTCATTCAATTTGACCCGAAAGTCGAGATTGGATTGCCTGAACTGGGATAATATAAAAGTTTTACTATATCACTCTTTGGAAAAGAACCCTGATGTGTGAAGAGGAAAACACTGTCAATTGGTTCTATGCCATCTCTTGGTTCTTCCTCTGGACTGGAGGTTATTAGATTATTTCTCTGGATTTCAGTAATTAGTGGACTGGAAACATATGACCATTGCAATACAAAGAAACCATATTGGTGTAGTTAACATCAGATGGCAGAAGTAGTTTTCAGACACTACACTCATTCACTGCTACTTCAACATAATATAATACCTGAGTCATTTCATTTGGATTGAACCAAAAACTTATTCAGAACAATCACTTACAGTAATATATATTAACCACACCAAACTGGCCTTAATCGCACTTTGATTTTACCTTTGAACTGGTCTGTCTTCACACAGGAAAATCCAAGCAAACCCTGAAGATCTACTAGGATATCACAGCGTTTCTTAGTTATTTGTTTTGGCCATAGATATGCTCTTTTATTTACAGTGTGCACCCTTGCTGCAGTCATTAAAACTATAAACAGCTGGGCTTCAGGCCAAGATGAATTATTGACATGTATTTTGTCTCATTAGTCCTAAATTATTTGCAGTGCTATGAATTTTTCAAAAGGCGCTCGGATCGAGTTGCGTGTTCGAGAAGTGTCATTGTAGTGCACAATCTATTTTCAAGCCGTGCTGAGAATACAACAACCGGAACAAGACTAGAGGGAAAATCCATCAAAAAACACATCTAGCCACCGCTTCTTCTTTTAATAGAGAGGAAACCTCTCTGGTTTTAGGAGAGAGGGGTGAATTTTTTCCATTTGTGACCATGCACTAGCACAGCTGTGATAGAGGGAAATCAATCACAACTCTTCAAGACCTCTTTATGACTGATCGTGATAACTTCTATTGTCAATCTGAAGTCCATAATTACAGCAATAATGTAAAATATATGAATTATTATTGCCCATATGAGTTATTGTTCCCCAATTCAATACAGGATTCAAAATAATAACAATGGTGGTTCCTCATCCATTATTATTATTATTATTATTATTATATTTTTTATAATATCATTCCATTGTAGTAACATGCATGACAAAGAGAGTAATTAGAAAATCAGTGGTTCATTGCCCATGTCATTACATAATGAATACAAAAAACACATACTGCATCCAGTATACTACCCCAACCAGAAACCCTGGATAAACGGGGAAGTCCGATCCATGCTACGTGCCCGCTCCGCCGCATTTGTCTCAGGCAACTCTGAGGAGTACAAAAGGGCCAGATACGACCTGCGTAAGTCTATCAGAGAAGCCAATGGACAATACAGACGGAAGCTGGAGGGATATTACACCACCGCTGACTCCCGGCGCATGTGGCAAGGCCTGCAGTGGATCACGGACTACCAGCAGAGGAGTAGGGGGGTCACAAACAGCCACGCCACGCTGCCAGATGAGCTGAATGAGTTCTACGCTCGCTTTGAGGCCCTCAACACCGACCACCAACAGAGAGAGGCCATGGCCATGGAGAGCACACAGAACACATCACTCACTGTGTCAGCGGCAGACGTGCGTAAGGCTCTGAGGAGGATAAACCCTCGGAAGGCAGCTGGACCAGACAACATCCCAGGGCGTGCACTCAAGGTCTGCTCAGCAGAGCTGGCTGATGTGCTTGCAGACATATTCAGTCTGTCCCTTGAGCAAGCACGTGTGCCCTCCTGCTTCAAGTCCACCACCATTGTGCCCCTCCCAAAGAAAAGCACCGTGACCTGCCTGAATGACTATCGCCCTGTGGCACTCACTCCCATTGTGATGAAGTGTTTCGAAAGGATAGTCATGGCTCACATTCAGGAAACCATCCCGGACACCTCAGACCCTCTGCAGTTTGCTTACCGACGGAACCGGTCCACTGACGACGCAATCAACACTGCAATTCACTCAGCCCTCACACATCTAGAGGGCAAGGACACGTATGTTAGAATGCTGTTTATCGACTACAGCTCAGCATTCAATACGGTCGTCCCTCATAAACTCTCTCAAAAGCTCCTCACCCTCGGACTGGCACCCACCCTCTGTAACTGGGTGCTGAACTTTCTAACAGACAGACCCCAGTCAGTCAGAGTTGGCAGCCGCACATCCAGCACAAGAACTGTGAGCACAGGGACCCCCCAGGGCTGTGTGCTGAGCCCCCTGCTGTACACGCTCTTCACGCACGACTGTGTGGCCTCCCAGAATTATACCAGCATCATCAAGTTCGCTGACGACACAACAGTCATTGGACTGATCACTGGTGGGGATGAGACGGCGTACAGGAAGGAGGTGGCAGATCTGGTGGCCTGGTGTCAGGACAACAACCTCTACCTTAACGCGGACAAGACCAAGGAAATGATTGTTGATCCAAGGAAGAGGGGGGAGCTGCACACACCACTGCAAATTGGGGAGACCGAGGTGGAGAGGGTGAAAACCTTCAAATTCCTCGGTGTTCACATCAGTGAGGATCTCACCTGGTCTCACAACACCCAGCACACCATCAGGAAGTCCCAGCAACGACTGTACTTTCTAAGAGGGCTGAGGAAATTTGGGATGTCAACCAAAATTCTCAGCAATTTCTACAGGAGTAAGATCGAGACTGTCCTTACCAGTTCCATCACTGTTTGGTATGGAAACTGTACTGCTCAGGACAGGAAGGCTCTCCAACGTGTGATTAAAACAGCAGAGTCCATTTCAGGAGCAGCCTTCCCCCCATTGCAGGACACATACCACACCAGGGTCATCAGGAGGGCCCACAACATCATCAGGGACAGTTCACACCCCCAGCACAGCCTCTTCGCACTTCTACCCTCAGGCAAGCGCTATAGAAGTATGAAGTCCAGGACATCCAGACTAACAAACAGTTTCTATCCACAGGCAATCAGGCTCGTGAATAGCCATCTGACACCTGGTCCCTCTCAACCTCTTTGAACCAGGAGTTACTGACTGATACACACATACCTCAAGGAACACCACTCAACTCCTCACACACTACACAACTGTTATTGCTGCTACCCCCCACCAATGACCATTGACACCCTACAACAATGCACAAGTGCACTTTATGACTGCTGCTCTCTGCCCTTTGCACACACTGCACATGGACCGCAACATTGCACACTACAGTTCTACCTCATTCTACAGTTCTACCTCATTCTTCTTCTTCTCATGTTTCTCCAGTGTTTTATTAGATTTCTTCTTTTTGTTCAGATTTACTTATTTTGTTCAGACTTATTTATTTTGGTTAGATTTGCTCTTTACTAGATTCATCTATAAGTATACTTACATTTTTTTTTTTTTTTTTTTTCTGGTAACGAAGGATTAGCAGAGTAAGAATTTCATTGTACGGTGTAACTGAGTGTTCTGCTGTGCACATGACAATAAAACTCTTGAATTGAATCTTGAATCCAGGTATGCTGACTTAATGTATTGCATGTATTGCTTTGGAATATTGCACATATTGTGTTAAAGTATTGCACATATTGCATCAGACGTTTGCATATTTACTTTGGTGAAACAAAAAAAATGTTGGTTTCAGCCCTTTCACACAAGAACCAATATGAGTGATCCCAATAACTCAATATGGCTGCTAGATAAAATGTCACAAATATTGTGCTACAGTGTAACTTCTATTGCCTCAAAATATTAAAATATTACATTAATGTCTCAGTAAAAATATTAGACATACTATATTGGAATAAAAGCATACAACAAAAACCTAGTGTCTCACAATTCTCTTTTAGAGCAGCATATTGTCCATCATACTACATGAACACAGAACCTAACAATTAGTGATAAAAGCAACAATGTCACAATTAATGTGCTTACGTAAGGTCAAACGGTGATCCATCTGACCAAGGTTAACCTGCATTATACTCATAAGGAAAATTATAACACAAGCATACTCATACTGAATAACAATGATCTGAAAGAGCTAAATTATACTATATAAGAATTTCATTAAGTCTCAATAGATCAAAGTATCAGTGTAAGGAGTAAGATGGGACCAAGTTCTCAGAAGCAAGGACAATAACATAATTGAACACTTAATCATTGCGAATGTCACAATGGCATGTTTTCACAAATTTGACAATCAGTTGTTCAAGTGTTACCCTTCAATAAACAATGGTTTCACCAGTAAAAAAACCATTATCCTTGGGTGCAAAGTATGACATTTTAATATTGATTGTAGGGGAGGGAATTTCAGTTGAAGATAGGCTTCATCTTCAGTGGCTCAGACACCCAGAATGGAACAGCAAGTTGGGATTTCGCTTATCTCAGCTCCTGGCTTATTTGTCAAAGTGAATATCATGCTAAAGGTACAGCATCTGAAGGAATGGACTCATCTCTGATTTCAGAGTTAATATGCAGTTTTCCACAGTTTTATTTCCCTACCATTTTCTTATCAAATCTGAAGGGCCCATCTGTTTTTACGCACAATTAAAAGTTTTGCTCTCTTGAACAGTCAGGATCATGACTCTGAACAGCAAGAACAGGGAGTCTGGCATTAGGAAACCCTTGATTATACAGGACATTTCCATTGAGATTTATTCATTTGGCAGATGCTTTTATCCAAAGGGACGTACAAGTGAGGCAGAGTACAACACGAGCAAAAAGCTACATAAGGAGTCATAAGAAGCACAGTGTGACCAAGTTTCAACAGTTGGCCAGACAAGGTACAAGCTAGCTGGCAGAGATAGAAATGCATTAAACCACAGATAGATTTTTAATGGATATAAGAAACTGCTTTAGGTGGTAGTGTTTCAGGTATTCAGGTGAGTGCGGAAGAGCGGTGTCTTCAGATTTTTCTGAAGGAAAGCCAATGTGTGGAGTTTATGGGACTGTATTATGATAGAACTTATTTGGAAATAATTACGTGCCAGCGCACAGATGGGTGAATGGATGAAAAGAAGGACAGATGTACATATGGAGGGATTTTCAAAAGCAGTTACACATTGAAGCACCACTTAATAATAATAATAATAATAATAATAATAATCTCAGTGTCGTTGTGCACTGATTCATGTCTTGGGTCAATTCATGATTCATGATTCACGTAATGCATTGCCCCTGGTTGAAAGTTATGAAGTCTAATGGAAAAGACATCAAATGGGTGTTTACATGCAATATAAAATTTAAAAGTAAAAAAAAAAAATCCCTGGTTGCTTTACTTGACTGAAACTGAAGCAAAAAAAAGTAAAAAAAAAAAAAAAAAAAAAGGAAATTGGACATTCACCCAACCAACCAGACTGTCCGTCAGTTTTTTCACTGACTGAAACGGCTGATATTGGTCTCCTGTGACACAGCTCCTATGCTGTTTAAAGACAGCTGGCATCTTAAATGCTTTGAAATTGACTGAACTACTAACAACTCTGAAAGCAACTTCTTTGCATTTTCTTTCATTTTCTTATCAAGCATAGCTCGGTACATTGGTGTGCTTATTTTTAGGCTGTGACCTATTTTCATTGTTCTTATTTTTTCAGTTTGCTAATGTGAAAAAGGCATGTTTTGAACTGGTGTGGAATACCAATCCGTTTGATAACATCTCTCAGAGAAAAGATACCACGAATATCAAATTATCAGATCCTGGTTGTTGAAATGGGGTGTCTTACACATTGCAGTGACAACTGGGCATGACATGTGTTTGATAGTTTGATAGCCTGTCATGTTTCTTGCCACCCAATTTGAGATCTCATCACTGTGGTCTAGTATCTAGTTCTACTTTATTCAAGATAACGCAAATGTGAATCAACATCAATGATTACAAGTACAGTAAGTAAGAATAACACTGAAAGCAAGCTATGTAATTTTCAGATTTCTTTCAACAGCATATGCATGGATTATTCAGTACTTTATTTCAATTTATCTGACAAAATCCTCCACACTATTCTTGTATAATCAGGGGAAATTAATGTGTTGGCCTGACTGTGTAAGTAAGTTGAAAACCTTAAGTCATCCACACCAATAACCTCTGCCTGCTTCCCCTAGTTTGCAAGAACATTGTAACAAGGCCCTGTGTCCAGCCACAGGCAGACACTAAGGCTTTGAGACAAGTCATTTACTGCGGTTCTACTCTAATATACACGGCGTACCCTTTTGTCACCAAGCCCAGCTGATTTAATACAACCCGCTCTACCATAATATTCATCAGCGCAACGAGGGACGTTTCCACCACCGAGGGGAGTGAATTATTTTGGCGTCTCCCTAACGGAGGCAATCAGAAACAAATTGAAAATCCTCGCCTAGCTGATTTTCAGCTAAATTTCAATCTGAGCCGCTCAGACGGGTGGTGGTGACAACTGATGGGTCGCAATTCCGTTGAGCTTTGTGCCAGCCTGGTACACAGCCGGCTCGGCAGGGACACACACAAAACCTTCCATCGACCATGGCAGTGCCAACAGTCAGAAGCCCCAGGCTACATTAACATGGCTATTGCTGCAATACACTTGTCTCTGTCTTGTGTTTTTTATGTGTTTATTTCATTTTTGTTTTCGCAATCACCTCCTCACCCAGTTTTCGATGGATTGCCTTTGTTTAGACACATGGAATTTGTTTCTCCGTGTCCATTTAACACCACGCTTACACAAAGCAATCAGGCTCCGTTTATTGTAATCCACAGACATGACTGAACTTCCAGAGAGCAGCCGGTAAATTTTAAACATGCTTTGAAAGCTAATTCCCTTCACAAATTGAAGCAAAATATCACAATTAACATCCAGGCAATCATTCTCTGGGGCCCACTAGAAAGGGCATAAATGTATACGTTTGTAAAAATGAAGGAGGAGAACAATATTAAAACAGTACTGTGGCAGTACCCTCAGGACTGCTTAGGACTATATACACTTGTGCTAATCAAAACAATCCTGGGACAATATTGAAAAATTGGGTTACTCAGACATCTTATGCTAGAAATATGATGACCCACTACTGTTGATTTACCAAACCTCATGTTCCTAATATCCAAGCTGGTGTTTACTCAAAAAGTAAGTCTAGTAAAGTTACTGAAGGGATTCAAATGCCATATGTTATTTGTTAGCAAAAACCACATTCGCACAGGTGGCAAAATTTGCTCCACCAATAGTAACACATAATGAAGCCATTCCCTAAGTACTGCCATCAATCACATTCCCATTGCGCTGCAAAGGCCTTATTTCACACGTGTCATGTTGAAGATGCGAGGAAGAAAGATTGCTGCGCCTCCCAAAAGATAATAAAATTATTCTGAAGCTGAGTCATTTCCACACATTGTTCCTTCACTTCTCTCTGTACTTCCCCTGTAGTTTCAATCAAGGACATAATTCCCCATAGAACAGTTTTCAAATGTTTGTGAAAGATTTACTCTTTAGTCAGCTCATCAGGAGCACACTGAAATTACTGTTGCTGAAAATGAGTCGCAGATTCTAAGGTGAACACAAAAGACCTCTTTACATGTGGTTTTGCTTATACAGGAGACCCTCGCAATTTGTGGCTGTCAGTGTTTATATCAGGCATTACTTCTGATTTCCACTCCATTATTACAAACATCTTAATCCCCAAATTGACATTAATTACCACATTATTACATTGGCTGTGTCTAGAACAGACAAATTTGATGCATACTTTTGCATAATAAAAATTATGTCAGTGGTAACAGGTTTTTACCAGTATGTGATTTCGTTATATTGTGCTGTCCTGGGGACTTTGTGAGTTGAAATCGTATCTGAAACATATTTATCTACCAGGTACTATAGCAGTTATAGCAGTAGTTACAACAGAGAACAAAAACTTATGGATGTTTTTGAATGCTCACATTTGCCATTCTCTGATTACTGAGTAGTGTAACTAAGGGTACTTCAACCCAAACTGGGATGCCTGGACCTGGAATAAGTTTTTCAAAGGCAATAAAAGCAATATGATACTTCAGTTTATTGCTGAGGGTTTCTGCCCACCATTTTCTGCTTTCACAGGAAAACATATTTTTGTACCATTATTATTATTATTATTTATTTATTTATTTATTTATTTATTATTTTTTGTTGTCGTTGTTAATATTGGAACAATTTAATGTTCATCTATCTTACAAAAATAGGCATATTAGCCAAAATAGGCACAGCATAGCATAGTTAGTTGAAATCTGTGTCTCTGTGTACCTTCTAGTATTATATAAGTTAAAAGGTGGGTAAAAATAGTTTCTATAGAATTATAATACACCATCTGTACACATTTACAGTTTAAATAACATACCTTCAGAACCTGGATTTACAGGCCACTTTCCCCCTGAAAATACGTTGCTCAGGTGGTTAATAACATTACCATGACATTACTTAATTTGCTGGTGCCATTGTGTCATTGCTCCCATTTTTCAAATCTGTTTCATATAGTTTCTGTTATCACTCTTTGTGTCTCTCCCCTAATGCTCTCTGAAAACCTCTTAGAGAAATCATTTGTCAAAAGTGCAATATTAAGTCAAATCTGATTAATAAAGAAAAAAACAGTTTGAAAGATTGAAGTACTGTAAACTAAAATGGGCTACATATGAGATGTCTAAGAGTTCGCATTTCTCCTGAACTAGAAGGGCTGTAGGCTACACAATGCAGTAACAGAATGAAGAGCTGGGTTGTATATGCAGACATAAAGGACGAAAATATGAAACCATGCCTGCTTCAGGAGGAATGGGTGACAACAGAGAGGTCTAAAGATGTAGCCTGAAAGCATGCATGGGGGGGGAGGCAATGACAAGCCTTTAACAAATGAAAATGATTCCTTAAAATGGTGCTAGTGTCTTCTGTTGACAAACCTAACACACATTACAAGAAGGTTACTGTTAAACTGGAGGGTTGGGGGGGGGGGACCATACAGCCACTGGTGCTCCACTGTAAGGTCAATCTACCATAATTTCAGGACACACAAAGTCACAAACCGTTTTTGTCAAGCAACCCGTCAATTTCCTTCCATTCTGTTTGCAAATGGATTAATCATGCTCTCCGCACAGCTTAGTAATTTCTTCATTTTCTCCTTATATTTTGGCTTCATACTGACATCTTTTGCATTTAATCTTATTCCAAGGGTCTCTCTATGCTTTTTGCTGTGAGTTGACAGAAAGCAGATGTTTCAGTTGGCATGTTATATTATTGAATGGTTATTTTTCATTGGCTTTTGGCAGACTCTCATTGTTCATGAAATCCAGTACTGATCAGTTGTCTGCAAAAATATCAAGGTTGTAGTTTGACATCACAGGGGTTCAATTTCAATGTACACGTGCAGTGTTTCACCGAGAATCATGGTAAATTCCCAGAAAACTCAGAAGGGCACTTAAAAAAATTAAATTGCTAAAAGTGTAATGTGCAAAGTATATGGCATTAGTGCACCATACATCATCATACAGTACCTTTGGAAAAGCACAGCGTAGACTTCATGGCACCAAACATTTGTAGGAATGATCCCTAGCTCTGGTCTGGAGGGTTGAGTCTAGCCATGGAATGTTGTGTATAAGCATTGGCTCAGCTGCTACTGCATTGTTCCATGACTTACTTTTGTTCCATGAATTACTCTTGTACATTTCCAGGCTCACAGAGGGAAGTTTAGTGCATAGTAATGATCATAAATATGCATGAGATTTTTTAAAGTAATTAAAAAGATCATTTTACATTTGAAGAATCTTCAGTGATGCAAACGGAGACTTCAAGGTATCATGTGCTGTCATCAATTATTGATGTGTTGCTGAAATATATGTACAATGTCATAGATGCTATAGAATAGTAACACTATAGAAACAGATCTGTTTATTGTTTCTCACTATTAGTGTAAAACCAGCTTTTTTTTTTCCAAAGAATACATAACATACTTCAAAGCTGGATGCAGTTTTAATTAAGAAGAAGCTAGACTGTACCAAAGAGCAGCTTCCATGAAGAGGGAAGGGAAAAAAAGCATTCAGTGCAGAATGCTCTGGACTCTGTGCCCATTTCAAAGGAAGGCAAAATCACGAGGGAAACAATATGTTTTGTGAGATAGGGGCATTATGTCCCTTTGCTCATTGAAAACTATTATTCACAGCAATTCACCAATGAAAGGCAATTTGCTGCGGTGAAATCTAAGCAGCAACTCGAGATGTGTTTGAATCTCCAGAGGCGGATTTTTTTTCATGTCGCTCACTTCTTTAGCAATGACGTTCAAACTTATTAAAAGTAATCTGAGAGAGGCCAAGGAGGGTGAGGTCTCTCGGTGGTGTCTTTTTTCCAGAAAGGTGAAAAATGAAAAAGGCATCTATGCAGGAAGGTCTAGATTAAATTTATGATTAATCAGAAGAGAAATATGTTTATTTTTCAAAATAAAATGTAGTTATAGTGTTACTATATACCTTTTAATAACTACATCAAAAAATGACCCTTTGGATTTTTGCACAAAAAAAGTGCAGTACAGAAAATGGATGAAAACCTTGAAGGAACTGACTTGACCCACAGGCTGGTGAGCAGAGGATCATTGATTTGTTTTGAGCTTTTTTGTTGTTTTTTAGTGATCTTGATTAAAATAATCATGACCTGCATAACAAATTAAGAGGCATTAAGAGTTCAGGCTTCCCCAGCTTTCAAGCTGACATTTTCAAAAGGCAACATTAATTTCCACTAGCACTTGTTTCTCTGCCTTCATCACGCTCAGCAGTTCAAATAAATCCCTAAATGGGTCTCAAGGCACGTCGATAAGAAAACAATGGCCATATCAGTACAGAACAACCCCGCTGGTCTATTCACCACGTATTCACTTCAATATCTTTATCCATTTGTGGAGAAACAGATTGTTTACCCAAGTCCATTAATCTACTGCTGCTCCTCAGAACTGAGAGACATGGACATTTGCCATTCACTGGCTGTTTTTCATCTGTTCACACTTCACAGCTTAAAGTATTTAGCCCTCACATGCCCTGCTAGTGACCCTTAATTTGGTGAGAATCGCGTGATAAAAATCTTCAGTTCTCACTCTCCAATTAATGGTTGTTAATCAAGTGATTCAGTCAGGGATTCGTTAAGAGTGAAGTTGAAGGGAAACCAAAGAAATTCCAGCCCACAGTGGCTGCGCTTGCTTCTCCCTTTGTGCTGGTGTGTGGTACTATACTGCTATGGTGCCATATTTTAGGGCTACAGTAGAATTAACTTTACTAACAACATTTGATAATTTGCTCATTGGTAAGTATATGCAGTCTCACATGTTTGACAGGGCTAAATGGACAGGAGCATTCAATGTGAAGCACACATCAAAAGCTCCACTAAGCTCTTAAAGTGGGATGTAGTGACAATCTAAAATGGCAAACATACAGAAAGGTTGAAGGACACCAGCTGAGTCCCATGAAGGATTTTTACTTAGATTGTTAGGGTGGAAGATATTAGAAACATTCCATCCAAATTCACATGTATCTGCAGATTGTCTTTTGAAAAGCATATATCCCACTATATTTGTAAACAAGAGAATAAGCAGGAATCTGGGCATGGCTCAAGCCAAAGCTCTCCTAAGAAGCTACACCAATGGGAACTGATATCTCCGAGTTTCCGAGTTTCTAAGTGTAATGGTTTCTTCATTAGATTGCAATTAGGTAAATCCCAGCTTTCAGTTAGGTCTCCATGGGAGCTTAGTCAGCACCACATGTCATAGAATTAATTCAGTTACTTGATTAAGGTGGAATGAAACTAGACACCCTCTGGCCTTACAGGACTGGAAGTAACCCCATGCTATTGCTGCCATTTCACCTCAGTGTGATCAATCAAGTCTACAAGGAAACACTATTGTCAAACAGCTACTGATTTTCTCTTTGTTTCATCTCTTTGTTCTTTTCTTAGGGTTATTATATGGATATGAGTATGTTTGATGTTTCATTTTCCTTTTGTCAACCTCTGAGTAGCAATTTCCACTGATGTGACAGTAGCAAGTACACAGCTGACACCATGACAGTCCATTGATTCAGTCAGCCCCCTTCTGCAGACATAAGAGGAGGTGATGGATTGTTGTGTTGATTTAGGTGATACTGTGACTGTTTAGTTGAATTAAAATTTCCATATTTACAGAGAATTCCTGATTATCATAAAAAAAACATTCCTTTAATAATGGCAACAGACATAACATGGTTATATGAAAGTTCAGATCTTGTTGCAGAACTATTGCAAACACTATTGCCTTGTAATCAAACAGTTGATGTGAAAGCACATCTTGCTCAATTCAGTTCAAAAGTAATCTTAGAAGTCAGGAATAAATAATCCAATGGGACACGTGTGACACAGAAAAAGATACATGAAATATATGGGCGTTTAAAGTATAGGATATAATATAACTAGTGTAACAAATGTGAAAGAGTTTGGCACTTCTGTAAGTGAGGTCTGCACCCCAATTCTCACAAAACTAACTTCAAATGGCCAGTATTGTTACTAGTTGAGCTAAAGGCAACTTACCCCTAGCTTCATTGGCAACAACACTAACTAACCACGTCTCAGGGAGTGACATCACTGCTGAAACCGCTCTGCTACCTGCTGCCCTACTGGCTTTACACAGGACTCGGACAAACTACTAATTTCAGCTCTGCCACACTCACCTCCCTTTGACCTCCTCTTTCTCCACAGTAACCTCTGGCAGCCAAGCTGAGCTTTAACCATTGATCTGGGCCACGGCACCAATGCAACATAGGTGAAAGGGGCTGGCACCTCCACGAGTGAGATTTGGACCCCTGTTCCCATCACACAGCTAAATTCCAATGGCTAACGTTATCACCAGTTGAGCTAAAGACAATGTGCCCCTAGCTCCATTGGCAACAACGTTAAGTAACCCAGTCTCAGAAACGATGTCACCGCTGCAGCCCCTCTGCTTCCTGCTACCCTACTGGCTTTACTCAGGACTCACAAAAGAAACTAATTTCAGCCCTGCAACACTAGCAACCTAATAACAAATATTGTTTTTATCCCCAACCATAAAATGATAATTCCCTCAGGCAACAGCTTTAAGCAATCTCCAGCAATAAAGATAAATACTGTACAGATATATGCTTAGTATACTGTCCTTAAAAAACAATGGATTTCTATGAAACAGGGAAACAATAAAATGTCTAATTGACTGAAATAGATATTATTTGAAAACCAATTCCAGACATGTAGATGACTGCTGACCTTTGCTGTTCGGGGTAGTTGTCCCCTCCTCTGTCCAATGTTCCTTTCAGGGGCTTGTGGCCCTCTTCAGGATCTTTCTGTCACTTTCTCATGTTGTAGAAATTGAGTGCTTTTACTGCTTGGCGTAGCAAAAAAAAAAATCAGTGTAGTCACAACATTCATCCTCTGTACAAAACAAGGTACACTAGAGCTGAAGAGTTTCCCATGACCATCAGCTTGACAAAATTTACAACAGAGGTAGACTGAGCCACAACTGTGCCGTTCTGAGCCTTGATCCACAGGGAAGCTCAAAGTAATTAGTCTTGATTTCAAGGGTATTACTGCACTATCTGACCAGCATCTCCCTACAGCCTTCGATCTCCTTAGACCCTTGAAATACTGGTTGTGGGGAGCCTTATGTGCCGAAGAGGCTATAATTTGCTCATTTGCATTTTGAATACTCCCAAATGATTTTCTGGGAGAGACATGCAAAACTGAGCCAGAGCAATTCTCAAACAGGGCATGTTTGCATACGAGGATGATGCCCTAACTTGACAACACTCTCCAGTTAGTTGAAATCCTTCTAATGGGATTCATCAGCTGCCTCTGCTCAGACTAAACATTTTAAGAAACTATTTCTATTTGTAATCTCTCCAATGGCTTATGAGTCTAGTCTGAATTAAAGCAGCGCAGCAGCTGTTCATTAGTTCTATATTTACCACAGTTTCCATGAAAGAATCATTGCTCTTTTCTTATCTTCCCTGGCAACTGAAAAGGGAATCTTCAGCATGCTATTGCAAGTGCTTAGAAAACAGCAATAACTCTCAACAGAAGGCAATGAAAAAGACAAATCAGTTCTCACCGCCATGGATGACAAATTCATGCATGTGAAATCACTCCTGATTACTTCCCACAGTCAGGAGCTGCACCATTTGCTGGTGGCCGCAATAAGATCCACCATGGTCTTTTAGCACCGCCCAGTGGACACCCTGTTTATTAATCTTCCACATGTAGATTCAGGCTGTCCATCATGAGGGAGAAATCTACAGACTGAGCCAAATATCTGCTCTGGATGGCAGCGCCTGAGTAGTGCTGGACTGAAACACTTGAATGCTTCATTATCATGGGCAAGGGGAAATAGAAGAAAAATGAACTTTTTGGGAGATGGGGGCCTTAAGAGGAGAAAGTTTTAATGTGATAGTCTATTTAAACTTCCCCATCTAGTCATGAAATGTATTATGCTTGCTGTGCTTTCAATTACTTCCAACACCATGATCTCCACCTGCTTTTTGGCCTAAGCTCACAAGAGGGTTGGCAACAACTGAGCCCTTAGTTCACTGCCAGTCAGGCATATTAGGTATCAGCACCTCCCCTGCATTATTGTAGGCACCCTGAAGGATGGGGTCAAATGACGTAACTTAAGGATACATTCTTATTTCTAGATTCATTTAAATGCATAATAAAGCTGCATTTTCCAAGATCTAATGTGATTAGTTGTATCCCATCATGCTCAAACTTGAAGCCAGAGGTGTATTGAAATTTGAAAATATTCAAGAAAGATCAGACACTAGGTACAGTGTTTCTGCTGTTAAAACTCTACAGAACTTGACAAATTACCAAAACTAGGGGCTGTCAGATGTGAACAAACTCATTTTGCCAATGATGAGTTCATGACTACAAACTCAAAAGAACTAACATATAAACGAAGGTGTAAACATGTGACCAAAAGCATTTAACAAACTAAACCTTGCTTCTTAAATTGTCAGATTAGGCCTTTTTTATCTTTGACTTTGGACTCATTCAGATACTTACTTCCATTGTGCATGTTGACTTGAAAGGCTATGCCTTGTACCAGTTAATTTGTTACTCTATATTTGCAGGATAATCATGTGCTAATGCTAAGCCTTCTCAATAGACAATCCATAAACAACATGCGTATTGTAAACAGACATGTAAACCACTCCCTTCGAAAAGAGTTCTAGAGAATTGAGCAGCCTTGTCAGTTGTGGATTTAAGACAGAAATAAATAAACTTCCAGTTCATTAAAGTCAATGTTCCTGAACTAGCAGTTGATGTAATCAGCACACTATATTACTTGTATAGCCTCTAGCTAAGTAAGAAAGAAAGTTACTGACTTGTCTTGTTAACAGAAAGAATTCAATGTATGAATTCACAAAGCATTGCTAACAGAGTCATTGTTCTTAGCCCTAAGCTTTAATCCTGGATCATGCTCATGTTGTTGCATCCAAGGGAGAATAGTGCGCACTGGAGACAAGTATTTCTTTAGCCAGACACTTACATTTAAATTACATACATTCATTTATCATCTTAAGCAACTTATAAGGCCATTATAATAAGCCAAAAATCACAATTGAGGCTAACACTGAGGATATACTCAGTTTACATACAAACAAGTGATAGTAGCTATAGACAAACTGCTTGTTATTTAACATTCAGGACTGGAGAAGTACAGTTTTGGAATGCTCAGATAGGACTAATGGTCCATGAACAGTCTGAAGAGGTGGGTTTTTGCCCTATTCTTAAAGATTGCCAGAGACTCCACAGTCCTGACTCTTGTAGGAAACTCACTGTGGAGCCAGAGTGGAAAAGAGGTGGGACTGGGTAGTGTGACTTTGAATGGATGTATGGTAGCTGAGCAGAGCGATTTTTCTGGGTTGTGGAGTTGAACAAGGAGTTGCAGGTATAGGAGAGCCATTCTTTTGGCTACATGATATGTCAGCACCAGTGCTTTAAACCAGATGCAAGCAGTCAGTAGCCATGAACAGCCATGAGACATGAACACCTTGGTTTGGTTGAGGAATAGCTGTGCTGTAGCATTCTGGACCAGCAGCATTCAGTACAGTTAAAAAAAGCTCACAGATTAACTACTGTAAGTACTGGACAGTGTTTGATGAATCTGTGTGTGAGGCTGGTCAATATTTGATTCAGGGGTCTGTGATGCTGATGAATTCTTGATACTGGTCTCTGTGCGTCTCATATATATTTCATTCAGATGTCTGTGACCTTGTCAGTATTCTATTCAGCTGCCTAGAAGGTGATCAATATCACTGCCTGTGTGGCAGGTTAATATTTTATTTTACTTAAACTGCAGCAAGCACTTTAATAGCTTGCAAGCTGTATTTTTGGCAGTGATCAGGAACAAAGCTTAACTTCATTCTGACACAACACAAAGTAATGTATTCCCTGTTGTGCATTTTATCTCTTTATTCACTGCATGCTGGAGAATATCTTATAAGAATCATAGTTATCATTACTTTTTGCTTTCAAATCAAGTAATTACTGGACTGAACACTGAATTCTTTGCTCAGGCAGCTGTACTAACTATTGACAAGCTACATGGGCTGTTATTGCAGATTGAGAGGGCATATAGCCCACAATGGATAGATTTTTTTTGTAACTATGGATGGGGTTTGTTCATCTACCAATATCTGTCAAGCATGCATATTTCCAAAAAATGAACAAACAAAACAAAACAAAACAAAACAGTTGTCTGTTATCACATGTAAGGGTTAGGGTTAGGGTAAGGGAAGGGTTAAGTGAGATGTACTGGAAAGAATATCATCAACAGAAGACAGATGGATCATACTATTACATTAATAGTATATTACAGTAATAATTACTACACTACTAATTACCAGTATTTAATGAAAATATAAAATCCTTGGCCAAAGATATATTTGTTCCAAACAATTCAGGGCCCAGTAATAATGTTTTTTTTTTAAGTTTAATGTTAGAATTTTTGCTATCAAATGAACTCAGAGAGTTCCTGAAATAATGGACAGGTATGATACTGATATACTCTGTCAATGGGAAGAGTCTGATTTTACAGCCAAAGTAAGAACAATTGTACATGGAGCTAGTGCAAGGGGCTTTCATTAGATCATGGGCTAAACAGATCAAACAGTGTTAAAACCCTCAAGAATATTAAAACTGTTTCTCTTACTTCTGAAACTTAATGTATTAAAATGTGAAATCTCACGCTTATATGAAATTGATGCAATTCAGATCCCAGCAAAGGATACCTTATCAATTTGTATTAAAAGGTATTATTTGCTATAATCATAATGATATCAGGCCCATTGAAATCACGGTGACTGTTTATTCTTGCAGAATTTTTTATTCATAAGCAAAATTTTGATTTGCCTAAACTCAATGTATGTTTGAAAGGTTTTGATTATCCCCTAAGATCTTTCAGTGTGATGAACCACAAAACGAGCACTGCTTTTTTTTTTTTTTTTTAAAAAAACATTTTCATGGGCCCTTTTTAGAGAAAAAAATATAATTTATAATTTTATAAGTTTAATTTTAATCTTGGAGTTCAGTTGTATTTTTCTGTTTGTGTTTTTATCCTTTTTCCTGTTTAAATTTTCCAACTTATTTACCGGACAAGTCGCAGTCCCGTTTGAAATCTGGGAGTGTCTGAGGCGAATGTACACATCAGCCAATCGTGAGGACCTGCTGGTACTCATTTGGATGTGACATCATACACACCGGTAACCTCTGCAGTTTTTATAGTCACATGTTTCGGTCAAAAAAGTCCGTCTAGTTTATTTGCCAGAGGCACTTATTTGCGCTGAACCCGGAAGTCTTCAGCGGTGAGATCCGGTAGCTCACGTGGTGTCGTCACAGGCGTCCTCTTAGAACTTCGCTCTTCCAGCAAAACGAAATGGCGATAGCCGCTTCAGTGTACAATTTGCTCTTCAGGAGAACATCAACTTTCACCATAAGCATTATGGTGGGAGCAGTCTTCTTCGAACGAGTGTTCGATCAAGGAGGAGACGCAATATTCGAAGAACTGAATCGTGGGGTGAGACTTATGACACTTCAGACTTAAGTGACATGACCTTCGCTTGCATAAGGTTTCTTGCATAGCAAGGTAGTATAGCTAGCGTGCTAGCTAAATCAAGTACATTTACAATTATTTATTTGGCAGACGCTTTTATCCAAAGCGACGTAGAAGTGAGGTAGGGTGCAAGTAGAACAGAACATGCAGTTATGGGGAGATCGGTAACACGGGAGGGTCTGTATATTCTACATTAGCGAAAACACCCCAAAGTTAATGTTGAATCAGGTTCAAGCAGTACGACAGGGAGCATAGCATGGCGGTAAGGAGAAGGGTGTGTAACCGAAAGGTTGCTGGTTCGACTCCCCAGTGTAGCGCTGCACCTGTACCCTTGGGCAAGGTACGTAACCCAGAATTGCCTCGGTAAATATCCAGCTGTATAAATGGATAGCATGTAAAAACTGTAACCTATGTAAGTCGCTCTGAATGAGAGCGTCTGCTAAATAAGAATAATGTAATGTTAAATGAACATGAAAATAGCAACAAAACAGGCTACACTGATTGGTAGTGATAATATATGTGTTCCCGTTTTTTACATGTAAAATAAAGAAATTGTTTATTCTACACATTCGCCATGTTGTCTTACGCCTTAGATAAGCAAGTTGCAGGAAACGATGGAAAATTAGGAGAGAAAATATTTATTGGTCCTTGTTTTACATATAAAAGGTTGTATGTGTTGACCTAATCGTCTTGCCATGAATGATGACAGCAAATGTAGTCTGCAGTAAAGTAATTTAGCCAGCCAGACTAACATGGAAAAATTAGCACTAAGCTCTTTGACATCGGTAGTTTAGTTAGCTTACCAGGCAATATTCTAGATCTGTGGTCTTGTTCCTTTAGCCAGCGTTAGCTAGCCGATACGCTGAAGTCATAGCTATTGTTAACTAGTTTGCTAGTTCTTTGGCATGCTGTCAAGCTGACCATCAAGGTAGCCTAATGTTCTAAGGATGACGTAAAATAAGTCCAAGAAACAAACCATGTTACAGTGCAGTGGCAATCCATTTGATCTGGTTCGTGTCTTTTCTCGTTTCTCAGAAACTCTGGAAACACATCAAGCATACTTACGAGAACAAGGAAGAGGAGTAATGCTGAGCTGCTGCCAGTTCCGTTCCTGAACGGATGTTCTGTCATCATCAGTGAAGAAACAGCATTGTTCAGCTGTATCAAGTCCTGATCCATCAGGAGAGACACTGAACTGAATATCTTGAATCTTTCATTTTTTGCAGTTGCTCACAGCACCAGCGATAATAAGAGCAAGCTGTGTTCATTATTATACATTCTACAATTATATTTCATGTCTTCAAGGGTGTGTACTGCAAAGTGTTAAGTCAAAAGTCCTCCCTTTGTTATTGTAAATTGTCTCAGAACACTTCTCAGCTATCAAGATGGCCTTCATTGAAGTCATTTATGTGAAATCAACTGTTAAAACGAGGGAACAGTTTTTTCCTAATGGGTTTTTACTACCTCATAGTACTAAGAGTTTTACAGCTGATTGCAAGACAGGCAGGAGTATTACAGGCAACAGAATCAAAATGAATTAAGCTGAAAGTGAATTTAATTGTTCTGCAGCCAGAATTTATTTTATAATACAAATTACAAATGTTCAACCAAATAAATATAATAATGACATCCATTCTTCGAGTTGTCAAATTAATGTGCTATAGAGACTGGGGAGTGAGGCTTCATGGACTCTGTAATGGATGCAGCTAACACATAGTGTCAATCATTAACTTGAATCCATCTAAAGACTTTGCTCTCCACAAGGAAATGCTAGAGCTGGTTGGAATCAGCGAGTCCTTGATACCACAATACCTCCATAGATTCAGGGGTTTATGAAACCTTTCTATCCAGCCACAAGGATTCAGTTATTATGCTGCTTTTTCTTGTAGTGGCTTGAGGAGCACCTCCACATATGAAATTATAATTATCCTCTTGCATTTTGATTTATCACGTATGTGTAATACAAGAAATACAGTTTGATCTGCTGTATATATGCTTCCACAGAGACCTATGACATAGTTTCTGGTTTAAACTACAGCTCCAAAAATGCAAATATGCTTCTCAGGACAATGTAAGTCAGTCTTGTCTTGGTGCTGTATAGGTATGGGGTATGTCCCACTAACCTTGTAACTTGTGAAAGTCATTTTTATATGTCTTGCACAATGTGTCTGGGCCAGAGCAAGACTATATGAAGGTAAATATGTTGCAAAATGTGAGAGCTTGTAGACTTGATTTTGAGAACAAAATTCAGATTTTGACAAAAATCTGAACTCGTATGTTTAAAATTTCACTTGTAGAAAACATGTGAACTTGTATGTTGAAATTCACAGATGTGTAGATTGATATTTACCTAAATACATTTTCCAGTACAACCACCAAGTTCACATTTTTTCTACAAGTGATAATTTAAACATACAAGTTCATATTTTTGTTCTACAAGTTCTCACATCGTATTCTACAAGTTCTCAAACTCAAGTCTACAATCTCTCGCATTTTGCAACATATTTACCTTCATAACTAGGTCACTTTACAATGCATTGCAGATAATGCTAAATTTCAGGAACTGTAGGCTTGTACAATAGCGACCAGGTGCAAATGCCCTTTTTCTTTTCATTAGCTGTTGAACACAGCAAAATTATCAACAGTATATTAACAACAGTTCCAGCAGTTACCTGTTTTTTCCTCACGATTCATGACAGTAACACATTATCATTGGGGAAATTAATGGTGACAGTGGGAGGCGTTGGACTCATTCCAGCCCAGTGTGTATGTCCTGTAGACATTTTCAAAGTTTTCACATCCACCTCTCTGGGAAAGTTTGAGCAACCAAATGCCTGATTCTTAAGAGTTGTCACATCATGTTAAGAATTCACATTAAGAGAGTAAGACGATGGGCATTTGGATGCCGTGGGTTGTGCGTGACATGCCTCTAGAAGGTTTACCTTGTGTAACATCAGACCTGAATGTCTTTAGTGGAGGGCATTGGCAGCACGCTTCTTCCATAAGGAAGGCTGAAGAAGGGGGTCATGCCTGTGGGCTGCAGGCTCACCACCTCTCTGAACTGGCGGAGGTGGAACTGGAGCGTGAGCTTGCGGCTCATGGTCCTGAGGGCGAGGAAAGCTGCCAGCACTTCAGAGACGATGAAGAGGAGGTAGATCGAGTGCACAGCCCTCTCCAGGGGTAAGATGATGGTGCCCTCATCCGTCAGAAAAAACAGCAGGATGGGCAGCTGAAACAGGAAGGTGAGCAGCCAGAAGCCAGCCAGCTCTGGCACCTGATGAAACAGCGGGAACAAATGTGGGGTTCAGCAGGGGATATTAACATGGTCTGAAAGTCCCAGAGCACAAAGCTATTTCTGTAAACTAGTCGATTTTAGGGCCAACGGGAGATCACATTCTACCCATCCTCTGATTATTTTTTTAACAAGGAAATGAGATGTGACTTGAAAGGAGTGTTTGCCTTTTGAAGCTAAGATTGTTTCCGTTCTGCATGGAAGAGGCTGCTTTGAACTGAAGGCAGTTAATCTTACAGTACTGGATTGTACTGTTCAAGTTTATGTTGTACCTTTTCCTTCAGGTTGCCCACGTAGCCAAGGTAAAGCCTTAGGCCCTCAAATACTGTGAGCAGAGCTATCCCCGTCACTAGAAGACCTTGATAGTATCTTGGCAGCAGGTCAAACTGTGGGAGAAAAAAGCTTTAGGCTTGGTATCAGCAGTAGTATGCTTGAAATCTAAATTACATTCACTTATGATGAGCAATTCTAAGAACTAACCTTCACATCCAGCGTAAATACTTCAGAAAGCCACCAGAAAGGGAAGTAGAAAGCATTGAAATACAGCAGCATTTGAAGGGGCAGGTGTGACGCTACTTCATTTGCTGGGAGAACGCATATGAGAAGCACAGTAAAGTAATAAAAAACATCACAATTTCGCAAAAGAACACTTAACTGGGCTTAAGCAAAATTCTGCCCAGAATGAAAATCGTAGTCTGATTAAAACATCAAGAAACTTCGAGACAAGTCTTAATAACGATCAATGGACATTATATTAGAATGCAACTGAGTGGCCTTGTTTGTCTGTTGTTTGTCACACTGTAATAGGAGTGTGACAAAAAACAGACTGTCTCATGGCTGTGGAACTGAAATACCTGTATTGTAGTTGTGTTCCTGGCTGTCACCCGTCCTGTTGTTCCCAAAGACAGAGCCGCTGGCGTAAGCCAGGCCCAGCCGCAGGTTCTGGGGGATAGGTGTGTAAAACACTGGCATAGCGGCCTGTCAGAACCATACCCTGTCCTGTTCCTCTGAGACATCTGGCCCTCTGTCACGGGACTGCATGGATTAGTAAACTGACAGTGCTGCTAATCAGATTAAATCAGAGGAGGCTGTCTGACAAGGGATTAGAAACAAGCACAAGGGCTGCATATTAATGTTACAACACTTTGTTTGGCTTTTAATTAATCTGAATGGATATTCATAATGGATTTTACAGGCAGAATTAAGCATGCATTTGAGCATAATTCAAGCAGGCTCCCAAATGGCGTATGGAAAAAAAGGTTTGTCGCAGGCCTGTAATGAGCATGGACAGGATGTGGATTTTGAAACAGTTGCCCTTCTGTTGTTTCTGAAAGTGTGACATGGGCTGCAGCAAGGTGAATATGTGAAAAGAGATGAAATTAAGCCACAGGTGTCATTTTTCCCATTTAGATTTTATTGAGATGACTCATTATTCAAATGCACAGTGTGGTCATCTTTTGCACAACTGCACTGAGTCCTCAGCTTCAGTCTGGAACCGGGCACAGTTTGGTCTTGAGGTTCCCGACGTCATTTTGACCAAATGCAGTGACAAGAGTGACCACGGTGTGTGTGTCCTCACAGTTCATCCCGCGGAGCCCGCAGCGGATAGTGCTGGTATTCCTCTGGGACCTCCTCTCCCTTTTGAGACCTCCGGTAGAAGCCCAGGGAGTCCAGCAGGCTGCTGATGTCGTCCGCTTTCATCTTCTTCACTCGGACGGTCTAAAAGGATGTCAAGCAGAAGTGTTTCTGGCAGAGAACTTTGGGGGTATTGAAAGATCAAATGTGCACATTCATGTATTGCATAAGAGTCATGCAAGTGGTGTTTGAACAACATAAATAAGAAAATAGAAGACTCTCACACCATTGTGTTCTCTCAGCAGAGCTCTACATGTATGAGATTTTTTTTCTGGATTTAATGACTGCCCAGGGGAATCAACTACCCTATTAAGAAATATTATTTGTAATGAATTAAAAAAGCTGCTACATCACCAATTAATCTTTTTGAATTTGCTTACACCTTCCCTTATTTACTCTGAAGAATACATGTACAGTAGTTGAAAGTTGAAAGAGACTGACTCTTATTGTGATTGTCATGGGCAAATCAATAGATTGATTTTAATTCTTAGGTGACCTTGTGTAAATTAGTATGCATCTCAGGTTGTGGAAGAAACCATTGAATGGTTGTGATATGGGATTTAAGAAACTTGTTCCTTAAGTAGGGGGTAAACTTGGATTGTGCAAGAAACTGGGACCATCAATATAAGGGTCAATATAAGATAGTTAGGGGAATATCTAAGGGATAGAAATCCACACCTTCAATATGGCAAAATGTGCTCTTCCAATGTCAAACTGTAGAAATCATATATTGATTCTGTTAAATGTCATTTATGTCAAACCTTACAACAAAGAAATGGCAGTACCATGTTGCACATAATGAGCCTCTGTGGAAGATATTACTTACCTTCACAACTTCATCTTTCTCATTGTAGAAAATAAGCCGTGGGTTCTTCTCCTCCCCAGAGTCATATTCAAGGTTATGACTTCAGCAGAAAATTCAAGGCAAACAACGTGACACTGGCACATGAGAAAACAGTAAATAACCGATATCACATATTCTCT
This sequence comes from Megalops atlanticus, assembly GCA_019176425.1. Taxonomy (NCBI): domain Eukaryota; kingdom Metazoa; phylum Chordata; class Actinopteri; order Elopiformes; family Megalopidae; genus Megalops; species Megalops atlanticus. The sequence goes on along the minus strand of CM032878.1, from coordinate 17,584,309 downwards.
TCAGAATGGATCCCTCAGTTTTTAAGCCGCCTTAAAAGAAAGTACAAACCACAATGAGGTAAAGCACCTCATTTCACAGGCTGATGCCACGAACATATAGTGGAGAGGACTGGAGTGTGTCATGTAAAAGGATACTACAGTGCCCAGCGCTCCATAAGAAATTCCCGGAGCTCTGGCATCTTCTTGATGGATCATCCCACCACACTGGGGGCCTGGGAACAAATTTGTGAGAGCAGCAATGGTCAATAAGCAACCTTTAACAGCCAACCACAAAATTAATCTTTATGACCTTTACAGGGATTGCCCAGAGAGATGCTCTAAAAATTATAATAAAAATGTCAAACTTTCTGTGCTGCAAAGTGAGGCTGTTCCATTACTTGTCACAGATTCCCGAGTCTCCCAAAGAATATAATGGGTTGAACTGTTTTCAGTACATTTGGAAAAGTGTGGTTATCTCACACAATTAGCCACTCACCAACAGCTTTCCTCTGGCTATTACTGGTTTTTCTTCTACAGCTGATTTGGAGGCATTTTCAGAAGGGCTTCCAACACTAGAAAAGGCTAAAAGGCACAAGAGAGCAGTCCACATCTTTGGTCAGAAATACACTGCTTGAGCAGAATTCATATATTTACAATGGCAATCATATCAGTGCTAATGCTCATGGTGTGGTGGACTATACCATGTGTCAACAGGGAGAGGGGGTGAAGGATGTAGTTGTGTTATTCTTTCATTTGTTTATTTTTTAGGCTCACACACAAATATTACAAACAAATAGAGAAGTCTAGAATAGATCAGAATATATTTTTTGTCGGATCCTGTCAGATTTTCTTGAGAAAATGTTACATGCCTCCCTTGACATGCCAATTACAGTTTACACCCCTAATTAATATTATAAATTCCTGGCAGGAAAAAGTGCACAGTCCTTGAAAGCATCTGTGTTGTTATCAATTTTTCCCACATAGCAATGATTCTTAAAAAAACAGTTGTGACACAAACCTCTTAGAACGTTTACTTTGGTACTTTGAGTGCATTAGGTTTCTTTTGTTTAAATGGAACACTTTGGATTCCAGAACAGCAAATTATCTTTAGCAATTATAGGGCATTGATATCAAACTAACTATATCAATTGCAGGGCATGAAAAAAAAGAAAAATAATACTGTTGTCTAAAATAAGAGAACGTTGTGGTTAGGTTGACAGAACAAATTGGTTAACATTTAATGCGTTGTTAATGTGTAATCCAGACATGAAACTGTTGATGGACTTTCCTGCACTGACACAATGATCAGTGAAGAGTCAATCACATATGTTTAACCTTAAATAAAGTGATTGGATAGCCTGCCCCTCAATGAATATATAGAATAACATATTTTTCAACACAAACCTAAAGACACAAAGGTGCTCTGAATAGGGTCTACCTCAGGTCATGGGGTACCTCCCTCTATTTAAATGGTAGCATATTAGTATGAATGCAAGCTAGAAATGCTGCCTTCCATGTTGATGCAGGGACTGTCCTGGAGTGTAATTATAACATATCACCCCTAGAGAGCGACAAAGTTCAAATCTGTGTTTCCTGGCAACGGAAAAGGAGAAATGTACTTCCAAACACTAGCCACAGACAATTATGTTTCCAACTAAAATAAACCATTCCAGATAGGAATGCTGTAGCAAAACCATCTCTTTCTATCTTTTCCAGTCAACCCTGAACCTCAGTCTTCACACTCCAGGCAATGTGTGCTAGCGATGATGTGTCAAACGGCAAAGCAGTCACCATTAAAAAGGTATGAATTTCCTTGTGCTGGCAACAGCTCGGCATGTAAATGGACCAAACTGAAAAAAGGGTCCTTGACCTCCATTTTGGAACTTCCCTTTACCTCTATATCACGAAAGCATGCCTTGATCTACAGCAGAAGAAGTTTGATATTGTGAAAACAGTCATGCCGTTTCACGTGGTGTCTCAGTGCCTGAGTGTATTCAGCCCTTTCCTCTCTGCTTATGTCATAAAAGAAAGGCCTCATTGAAAATCTATTTGCATCTTTGTTTCACAGGATTAGAGTGAGAGAGAGAGAAAGAGAGGGAGAGAGAGCAAAAGTCAGAGACAGAGACAGGGAGAGAGAGAATGACTGACTGAGGCCATACAGTTTTGCCATACAGGTTTGTTAGCGTGGTTTAGGTCAGATGGCAAAGTAAGCAATGGCAGCCACAATTCCCAGCTGGTCAAAATGTGGAAACTTGGAGTTCTGGCTGAAGGCAGGTCATTTGGTCACAGTATCGCTTCCCAGTGGAATTAATGTGTAGTAGAACTTGCTGTTCACTGTCTGAAAACCAGTAGGAGTACAAAGTTATAAAAGCCTAAACACACTTCCACGTGCAAATGCACACATTCACATGCTCTCTCTCTCTCTCTCTCTCTCTCTCTCTGTCTCTCTCTCCCTCTCTTTCAGGGTTTAAGATCATTTGTATTGTTTCTATTAAAAATTGCACTTTTCTGTGCAGACTGGTTTAATAAATTATTCTTCACTGTGTTTCTTGTGTGTTCTATCTTTTTATACTTGCTGTGTACCATACTAATACTTTTAAATTACTTTCAGGTATACTGCCATGCAGTCTCTCTGGTCTGGCCCACTGAAAGCTCTGCCTAGCACCAGGACTGTAACAATGTATTTCTTGTTTGTTTGTTTGCTCGCAGTTTGCTTGGACTTCTCACTGAGCTCTCAGCTACTAACACAATGCTCCTTCCTCACCTACTAATGCCAGGTTATTCAGCCAAACGACTCATCCGCTCCTGGGGAGACCACTGAGGCGTAATGAGAGCTCCTCTCCCTCCTTGGCTGAGGTGTGCTGGTTCTGGGGTCCCCCACCCCACCCCCTTGCCCCCCACCCTGAGGCCTGCATGCAAAATGAAAGAGGGAAGTGATTTTCCACCGGATCTCCTGGCCCCATCTTCTTTCTTCACACTCAGCAGTCCAAGCTTGTTATAGACCACAGCACTTCCCTTCCTCTGATGCCCTGGCTCCACAAATGAGGCCGATTCGTTTGATCCCTGCTGTCTGGGAATGCTCCTCGGGGGGTTACGGAGATCGCTTTGTTTTCGGTGTTGCCGTTCATTAAAATGTCCTGTCGCAGCAAACTGAAAAACACCTATTTATAGTGGAAAGAGGTACCCCACGGTAAAATGTGTGTTATGACAGAGAAAAGGATGGTACCTGTTTAAATCTGTCCATTTTGGCCATCACGGAATACCTCATTTGATGACTTCAAAGTATTTCTTTTGTCTTTATCTTTGGTTGTGCTTTGAAGTGGTCCATTCATTTCCTGAAGAAAAAGAAACAATATTTTATGTACCACTCAGAATGTTTTCTGAAACAAAGTATATGTCTAAATTTCTTGAAGGAATAAAGGTAGTAGTGACCATTAGTGCAGTGGCATACCTTTGACCAGAACTGAGGTTCAGCAAGAGGCTTCTGGAAGGGTAGGTCCTCATTATGCCTTACTATCTTACTACAGCCCGTGTCATCTCCCTCCCTACTATCAACCTGTATCAGAAGTGTGAGTTCAAGCCAAAAATTATTCAAGCCTAAAACCATCTGCAGCACATTCCCACAAGTGAAAAGACAATGATTATTCAAACAGTCCATAGGAACAAATGTGGATTAGGAAGACAGAAATACATGGAAAAAATGAACCATGATAAATGAACAGACAAACACTATATCCTAATAAAATGAGACATGTGAAGTGTGATTAAAGGGTCCAGCCAATCAGTGTAAAAAAGAAAAATTAAGACAAAAACTTTGAGTGCTGGGAAAAATGTTATTATTATTATTAATGTAATATTATCATTATTATTCTCATCTTCACCAGGCAGCTATGCATATACAGTATGTTCACTCTCTCACTGCAGTGGTCAGTCAGGTAACTATAATGCCATCCTCTGAGTAGTACACCGCACCGTATTCTTCATGTTGGCAGCTGAGTTGTAGAAGCATTACAATGCCACACGTTAGTTTTCTAAGGACAGCAATGGGTCACGTGATAATGACATATATCCCAAAACAGACTAATTGACAAATCAAGTATCTGAAATGTCCTCTCAAATCATGTTGAATAAAATTAAATGCATACTCTTAATTAAGGCAATAGACATTATCTATTCCCAATTTTCCAAAGGGCCAGAGTATAATAGTATACTGTAGATCAGAGTCATTTTGAAAGCTGGATATGTGGAGACCTCCATTAATGTATTAAATGGAGATTAAACAATGCGGGAGAGAGAGCCATAATGAAACCAGCTAACGGTAACCATTAACTATCAAAGAGAAAAATAAGCCTCCACTTTTCTGAAAGGAACTTTTTGTTAAACAGTTACATGGACACTGTTTTGTGTTTGTTGGGAGGGGGGGTCTTAAACTGTGATGTGTCAAGAGAACTGGGTACTTATAAATGACAGATTTTGTGTAGGGGCTTGTATTTTTGTTCATGAGTTACTTTGATGTGTAATTCTGACTATCATATCATGCACCATGTACAGTGTCTTTCACTAATATATAAAGTATGTGCATGCCTGTGTAATGTAGGCAGACGTATGGTGTGTGGTTATGAATTCATGCAGCACTTGGCATTAAATGGTTACCACATAGCATTTAAATTAGATTTTGGACCTTTGACTGGCTGGATTTTTTTAACCTGGAGAGACAGCAAATTGGCATTTGTCTATTACCCCCAGAAAAGTTTTCATTTTGTAAAGACAAAATACTTAATGCAATACCCTTTAAAATGTCATTACAGACCCTGAATGAAAGTATTGAACATATAAAGAATAAATGGTTATGATATAATACACTTCATAGGCCTTGATAAGGTTTATTCACATAACCAGTTCATTGCTATTCCCTATGTGAAAGCATGAATCCTATTGCTGTAACCTTATCACCAAATATTAAGATGCTTTATCAAGCAAACTCATGACAAAAGGCCTAAGCTTCCATCCAGCAAATGGCTGTAGCATGGAGAAGGACCAAGAGAAATGTCCAGAGGCTTCAGAGCAGCCTGAAAATCTGGAACATAATGTGCTGATCCTGAAGTAGAAGTGCTGTTTGTGGCCAAGCAACTGAACTTTGGATACATCTGACACATTTCCACTGACAATGCATTTCACTTCATCTGTGACTCCTTCCCACTCCTGTGATCCAAGGGGGCTGGCTCTCTCACAGAACCATCAGACAGGGTTAATGTGGCCTTGTTTAGGAGTAACTTCTGATCATTTATGAGAATACCACATCATTTCCTTCTGGTTCCTTCGGGAAACATCGTCTCTGCTCAGTTGCCTTTGAAGTTGAGGTGCCTTTTGTATGTCAGCATAACTGTGGACCCTGTTGTAATTCTGCATATTTATCATAAAAAAAATATCCTGGGCGGATTACCACCAGCATTTGCTTCCCATTATTCCATTATGTATGCATTTTTTGGATGCCTGCATTGGCTTTGTTACTGTCAAAATTTGAACCACACATTCAGTATTTTACCGATCAACAACAGTCGCTGTTCAAAAGCACTGTCTGGACAGGAACATTGGTACTTTGTGTAAAAACTGATTGAATATCCTTACATCTGATCATTCCAGCAAAGTGATAGGGCAAGTTGTGCTCTGCTATAATGAGAGTAGACTTTTGCTGGCATTACTCTATTATTTACACAACAGCATCCAATCAGTCTGGTGGCAACATGACATTGATGAACGCTGCAAATTGTGGTGATTTGGTAAAAATAGGCAGCTCATTTCACCACTGAGGAACCAGCGATTAAAATGACTTGGCCTTTGTTGAGGGTATTGAGACAGGCTGGGGTGGAGGGGTGGTGGAGTGTACAGGGAAGCAAGGAGATTGGGAGTCGTGGGGGGGGGTTAAACTGTATCAAGGATAGTTATGTCAGGACAAGCGGGGGGGGGCATGGGAAGGGGTAAGCGGAAGGAGGCATGGAACTGCAATAAATAGCAATGCATAGCATATTATTTACACCACAGTGAGCTATTTAGATTCAGCCTTTCAATATGCTTACATACAGTACAAACAAACTAAAAGCCTTTCATTTCAGAAAGGAACACAATAATGAATTGATTACATTTAACAGCAGGCTGGGAGGGGAGAACTGTCCAACAGCAGCTTTCTGGAATGGTTGGAGGTGTCAGATGACATTAGCAGGGAGGCTCACCGGGGGAGGAGCTGCAGAACTCTAAAGCAGCACCAGGGCCTGAACCAGCAGCTGGGCAATGTGGGTTGTATAATGTATGCAAATTTCTGAATTCGTGTCAGGATAAGCCAACAGATGTGGGTCAGCAGTGCAGTGCTGCAGGAGAAAATGAGTGTCAAAGTTTACTGGGTTGTTCCTGTCTCAGACGGGATCATTCCTGGGAGATAGTAAGGTGCAAGGACTTTTCCAGAAGGTAAAACAGGGTGGATCTGCACTGCTGCCTCATAATCCAGCTGGAGGGGTGAGCAATTTGTGAAAATACCTGCATCTCAAAGGGAGATAAAAGATAGATTTTGACTTGACTACAGTATAAAAAACCCATGGGAAGCTATGGGCCAAAGTGATAATACAATCCACCATGGCCATGAACTGTACCTTGTGGTACATCCACATAGGGAGGGTGGTGGGTATAGAACAAACTCAGTCATGCAGAATCATGTCAAATTTAGCATTGTAGGCAACGTTATGGAAAGGTATTAGCACACAGTGCCTGTTAGAATGACTGCAGAGATTTAACAAAATCAAACCAAGATAGGGTCACTATACAAAATCCAAGGTACTGTTGCCATGGATGCCCAGGGACAATTGTATGTTGCACAGATTTACAAAATATGTTTAAATAAGATGACACTGCATATCAATGCATTTCGAATGAATCAGTATAACATATCCCTTTCAAACCCATAAGATGACCAGCAAGCAGCAAGTTAACTGTGGAGACAGATTTGTTTTCATGGCCTCCTGCAATGCGCACATAATTACTGTTGGGTTGGGTTGTCCGCTTGCAGGGAACTGCACTCTGATGCTAACGGCTGTGGTTCTCATGAGGGGCGTTAAGGCGCTTCCAGGCCGATGTTTATAAATTTCGATTGAGAGAATATGTGGCTGCAGTGACATCACGCCGGATGTGGAGATTTCAGTTCTCAGTGTCCAGGGGTTGACCACATAAGAGGTCTTTGGGGCAAACAGACTGCCATTGCAGCTCCTCTCTCTAATCTGCCACAGCTAATTTAAAACACATGTCTCCCTGTAATGGCTTCAGTATGGGTTTCTCGCATTATGCACAGAAAGGAATTGCTGTCATTCAAACAGCCAACGTTCACTCCCTAATTGTCATACATTCAGAGGAAACTAGGGAAACTTTACTATTCTTCAAATGCACCGAGGTCATCCCAACAGACATCAATTTATGATTTTAGACATTTCTCTGCTTGTTTACAGGCCTTTACAGTGCCAAAGCTGGCTTGTCATGAATGCAAAACGGGTCAGCTTGGCCAGATTCTGAACATATCATTTGGGTGATCGAACAAAGGAAAAACGTGTCAAGCCAAGGTATTATGGTGTTTCTAGGTACAAGTTAAGCCACAGCATACAGCCACACTGAATCAAATACACTTAGTTGCCTCAGCAACTCTCACAATTCCTCTAACAGCTGTGGACTTTGTTAAACATTAAATGTAAAAATAATACACTGTTGAGTGAACTCCTACAGCTGGCGGTAAGCATATAGTGACTGCACACTGCTCCTCTAGGGATCAGGGCTTTTTAGTCATGTGATGGAGGGCCATCAGGTTTTATGCCTTGCCTGCTACCTGGGATACAAAAATGCATTGCAATGTATCTAATCAAATATTGTACATACTGTCAACTTATTATAAAACTGAAAATGTCATGTATTAATTGTGGAGCCAGTTTGCCACACAGTAGTCATTTCTCATACGTAGTCTAGTCAAGCACTGTGTTCATTCCTTGCTCATAAAAATTAACTGGCTCTGAACTTCTAATGGCTGTCCTTGCTAGTTTAGGGAAGCTGAGATGGATCTTACAATTGTTTTCCATCCAAAACCTCATCATAAGCTGAACAGAGATGGAGGACTGAGCTTTCTTGAGGGGCGCAATGCCCAGATTTTGAAAAGTAAAAAAAAAAGTCCACAGTCTGCTTTTTGAGTATGTGAAAACTGAAACCTTGAACCACACAGCTTCCTCTGCACAGAGTAAAAGAGGGAGGGAAAGGGGGGGGGAGTGAGACAGAGAGGGAGGGAGAGGAAAAATGAGGGAGGTAGAGAGGGAGAGCGAGACAGGGTGACAGACAAGGAGAAGGAGGGGGCACATGAGGGGTACAATGGGACAGTGAGACAACAGGGAGGGAGGGGGATGGAGTAGAGAGAGCGAGCAAGAGAGAGTACAAGTCGGACTGTTTTCCATTAAATCCAGATCCTCCTTAATAAACTCTCCCAGCATTATGCTGACGAAGAGGAAAAAAGCAATGCAATTTACTGTCATAGACAACTGTTTGCACTCTCCTTTATTAGAACTAAAATGTTCTAATGAAGATGGATGTGGCATTCATTACTGCTAATATAGTCTCATATTTTATGCTTTCTGTTCAGTGATGTTTAATATTTATTTTCCATTCCAGTCTTTTTCTGATTCAAAGTCACTAGAAAACGATCTAAATTACTTTAAAATTCATTTTTCTACGGAAAATAATTAGTTTTATGAGAAATGCTTACAATGATAAATGGCAGGCAAACCATTTCATTGTTAGGATTTAACAGAGGGTAAAGTACCACATTTGCAGCCTGCTAGTAGTAGCATTGTGCTGTTGTGATAAGTTGAGGACATGATATCTCAGTGAATACCCAGGAGTTTGGGTGGGGTTTGCTTGAACAGAAAGAGAGCCATTAAATTTTATGCAGTCAGGAAATGACCTCTGAGAAAATCAGTTCTGGGGAAAGCTGAAGAGGTGACAAGCCTGGATAACCAATTACAGATCTCATTGTGACAGAATGTGGCCCTCTGCTATCACAGAACTCTCAATATTTTCATGCATAGAACATTTAGATGGAAAATATTCAGATGAAGAACTGATAATCGATCTGTATAGCTTTTTAGCAAAATAATTTGGACTAAGTACAATATACTGTACATTCATTACAAAATATATCTTCATGTTCTAAAATAATGGTTGTGACTTAATAGTCATGAGATATAAAGACACAAAAAGTCAAGGGTACCCTTCCAGCCTTTGAGCTGAAGTGAGCACAATAATTCAGTTGCAGAAAACACCTTGTTTTGATTTAAGAATAGATTACTCTAATTATTAAATCTATTTACATGGTTTTGTGATTGCATTTACAAAAATGCATTTGAAACAAACATTGCTTTCTTTCATACAATGAGCTTCTTATGATTCCATTGTTTTACCATTTGCATGCTTCAACGGAAAATAAAAGTCAAACAAATATCCACTGAAAGTCACACATGAAATGCTTGCTATACCCCTGTGTAGCAAGAATATCAGTAAATAGCTGTCTTCTATTGGTAACAAAATGAGAAAGAATACAAGGAGATTCCATTTGATAACCTATAAATTTGACTACCACTGTTCCCTATTGCCGAATCTGCCCTGGGCTTCAGCTCTTGTCCGTGCAGGGGAAATTCCATCCCCACAATGACCCTTGTATTTGTTTAGTTATCCAAACCATCTGTTTCAGGGAAGAAATCAAAATCAGAAGAGGAAGCTGTGGTATTACAAAGAACCTAATGAAATATGTCTGACAAATAGCTGACATGAATTCAGGACAGGTCTGCTTCATGCCCGTTAGAAGCTGTGGAGCTGAGGGTCACTGAGAAGAATTCATGCTTCTGTTTTAAACCAGAAACTCCTTGTTTGTATTTACATACCCACTGTTGAGTGACAGGAGAATAGCACATTACTGAGACACAGGTGTGAACATTCAAAAAGATCCTGTTTAGCTTTTGCTTCATGAGGCAAGGTTCAATGAAGCTCACACAAATAAATTAAAGAGTTACGAACAGACCGTCATTACTCCAAGATACAATACAACACAAGATACCATCTACTACAGTCACCTATCAAAACAGAGAGTGACTAGCACCTTGAGGGACAAGATATGTCACCTTACAAGTAAAAACCTCAAGCACACGGACACTATTATTTTTAAATGTAGGGCAGGACATTAGCACTTGGAGGTTAACACTTGGACTGCAAAATGCATTTACGGTTAATGTAATTTCATTATTATTGTATTTATGTGCCAGTTACCCCATACACAATACACACAGCAGGGACACTAAGGAAAAATTTGACCAGAAGATCAAAGATAAACTCAAACTGTCCCACTATAGCAGTATATCCAACTATCTCTTTTATGTCTCCAAGTATTATATAGTGTTTAAGATTAATAGCGAATTTATATTATTATTATTATTATTATTATTAGTAGTAGTAGTAGTAGTAGTAGTAGTAGTAGTAATAGCACAAGTAGTAGCAGTGGTAGGGTTAGAAGCAGTAGTCATCATCATAACAAAAAGGAACAAATCACAGTTTACTGTTTAAACAGGGTTTACTGTGATACCCTGCTAGGTCCTGGATGAATGAGTCATTACCGTCTGAATTTCCCCCCCAAGTTTGGGGCCCCCTGTGCTTCCTTTTCACTTCTGCACTAAAACACTGTGCAAGACGTCAGCTTACAAGTGCATATGGTGAGTGGTGAACCTTAATTCAACACCCACATTTACTGGAAAATATAGTTTTTCCACACAATACAGGCCTCCGAAAATTAATATTTCCAGCTCCTTTAAAATGTAACATTACTCCAGCTTTCTTTCTGCTTTGCGTTGCAGAAAATACTTTGCCTTTTTTCTCCACTCATAAATTTCTTCTCTCCTCTTTTTTTCAGGGCTGAAATAGCTACCAGATGTGGATGCAATCTCTGACTGTTGCCATGGAAACTGAGGGATCTCATTAGGCTTCTGGGCCTTGACTGCTGGCAGAGTTACAGGGCCTAGTCTTAAGGCCTGGTTGTTCCTAAAGACCTGGCACTTGATTATAGGCCAAGATCCAAGATATGTTTAGACTGGCAGTCAACAAGTCACTTCAGTTCCCTTTTCCCTCCTCCAATCCACAAACATTTGATGGCCATATCTGGAAGTTATCATGTATGGTTGCCTTCATCACTCAAGGTAAATTTCTTTACAGTTACAATACACCAGCAAAAAATCATTTGAATTTGCCTTTTTTTGAAGGAAATCTAATTAGAGTTCTACAACCAGGTTAGGCACAGACTTAGTTAAATGACACTGTCAGCTAGCCTGGCATTTCAATAAGTTGTTACAAGAGAAAAGAGAGGTGTACTGTTTGACAAAAATAGCACAGAAATACAGAAAAGTACTGCAATGTCCTTAGGACACTCTGAAAAAATGTTCCATGCATAGGGTCACTCTCATAGTCACTTATTGGAATTTCATACATTTTTTTTCTTAATGTGTGCAGAACAGATACCCTGCAGCTATGGCTCTCTAATTAATATTTTCTGTGTAAACAGGACATGTATAAACTACATTTTGGCAAGCAGTGCTGAGACTCTCCATATTCAGCACATAAGAAAGCATTCAATCTTAAATGTTTTCGACAGCAGTGCATTGCTGAGACAGTAAACACAAAAGAAAATGTTATTTGAAACAACAAACAAAAAGGAGACCACCTGTCACTAGTGGAAAATGAGAGCCATCTTCTTGAATGGTCTGTGAAAGCATTTTTCCTCACCTTTACAGTGGAATGGACCGAGGCCTGTGAGGTTGACCCCTGTGTCATGTCTGGGCTGTGCTTGCAATGGCAGCCCCAGAAAGCATTGTGGGGTTTGTTTAGTCTATGCAAAAAAATGGGTAATTGGAGCGGCGTGTCAGTAGAGCGAGCGCTGAAGTCTGGATTTAATTATAAACCACATGATCCATGTCCTCTATTGCTTTTTTTTGCCGCCGTGCCCCCTTTTTCCCCCCAAAGAGTACAAATATCCAGCGCATGATGCATTAACTCCAGGGTCCCTCTGCACAGAGTTCCGACTGTTCCACTGTGAAAGGGCCTCTTGTCCTGAAGAGCAGCCCAGCAGTGGGTCCCTGGCTCCGGTTTCTTTGATGGTATGATTTGACTATAGCAAACCTGACAGATCCCCTCGTCTCCAGAAAAGCCAGCAAGGAGTAGGCTGTAAAATGGCAATTATTGCAGGGCTTCTTAATTGTTTCGGGACATCAGAGGGTTTTCATTGAGACTTCAACTGATTTGCCATTCCAAAATGCAATTTCCATCCTGTAGAAACTTTCCACCTTTACAAAGAGGACGATGGATTTATCGATTACAAAAATGCTCACACAAGTTGCACTTCCAAAATGAAAACACTGCTGGGGGATCACATGATGGAGGTCAAAAATTCAAGGGGTACAGATACCTTTTATTGTGTCATTTAAACAAAGAAAACCAACAACATCACATTAACAACAAAACCCAAAAACAATGGACAGACCAAGAATAACAACAACCACAATTTTGAGGCCCTACTTGAGGCAAACACAGCCTATTGAAGGCTTGGGCCAGTCAGATATGAGGGGTTCTGAATAAGCATTTGAATTTATTGTCAATTTTCACTATACCGTATGATATTTTTAGTTGCATTTAATGAAAATAAAAACATAAAATAGCCTTCTTAGTGGCAATGGTAAGGCACATTCAAAGAGTGTCATTCTTTGGCCAAATGAATTCCCACCAAATAAGTGGCAAAAGCATGTGTATGCTTTACTTTGTGCTGAAGTGGCTGCCATTAATTAAGAATATGATTCTGTTATTAGCAAGTTGAAAGAAAAAAATCTTCAAAGCAAAGCAAGACGTTCCCAGTAAAATTTTGTTGTAGTAAACAATAAAAAGCAAGTCTTCATTCATGTTTGCCTTTGAGCCTGAAGTTTACATGTAAAAAAAGAAATCAAATAAAATATGAAAGCCAGTTCATTGACATTGAATAACAAAACAGCAAATCGATTCATATAAGCACAGCTTATGCACATTTACAATAATACTGTTACAAAACAATTCTTTACAAGTAGAACAATAACAAAGCATGTAGAAACCAGTTGTACCTTGGAAACAAATAAAAAAAAAACAAAACTGGTACACAGAAAAACAAAACCACTCACTAGCATTCACCAAGAAAGTGTCAAATCACCCCTAATACAGAGCAACTGCCACCTAATGTCTGTATGCTGTCACTCAAGACTGACACCAAACTAGTCTTCCGAACACAATTAACATGTATTGTATTCAATCATTTGACTATAGTCCAGTTAATTTCAAGAGCACTGTTTATTTATGGGAATATTTTCACTCTTAGTATAACCTTCAATCATTATGCTGAATGAGAGTGTTTTGATTTTTAACTTTCACTCCACCTTGAAATCAACCATGACCCTACTTTGTCAGGTTTTGTTTATCTGCAAATTATACTCATTGTGATTTTTCTACTGTTGTCATGCAAATTAAGTTAAAATAAAGTGTCTGATATGAGTATATACCAAAATAAGTTTTCTGTTTGCCTTCAGTGAACAGTTGAGGAAATGTGGAACTAGTAAATGTTGAAGTGCAAAACATCAATAAAAGGTCATTTCCACAAGACACATTCTGGTCAAATTTCTGCAGAACTTCAGATGAACCCGAGTTTCAGTTCACCTGAGCTACATTACCAAAAAATGTCAACAGCAGGGTGAGGTATCATCAGTTTTGAATCCTATCCATGTAAGTCATTCTATGGCTTGCATGACCAGGCAGTATAACCACAATATTGAATGGCAACATTTCATAGGAGATACGAATTTCCAGGTATAACTATCTGCAACGAACAATACCCATTGGTACAGCAGTACCAGAAAATACTAGTGGTGTTATCACAGTTCCGTCTTGAAACACCTTTAGGTTTTACATGAAAATGGAAGAAATGTGTTTTTTAGCAATAATGGCTCATTTCCACTAACCTGTGACCAAGATGCATTTGAAAGTGGCCACAGCTCCACACCAATAGCTAGACTGTTTGGCCAACTATTGGTGTGGAGGGGTTGAAAAAAGTTGCCGCAGGTACAGTTAACTACCTAGCATTCGCTAGGGCCAGGGAGTGGTTACACTATGTTTGGCCAAAGTAAGCCATGTTTATGGAAACTTTTCTTATAACAAAAGAGGAAGCAGACTTTTGCAAAGACATGTAAATAATGTGATCTTTCACAAATAGAACTTATTTTTGATACTGAAATCTGAAAAGAAAGTAAAAGTAAACACTGTACATGTACAACCAGAGAGAGACATTGATAGCTCTGTGAGAGATGGTCAGCATGCTTGCGAATATATGGGCACAGTTTCCAGACCTAACTGCACCTCAAGATAAAGAAATGGAAACAGAGTTAATTAATTACACTTACATTTATTTGCTTAGCAGACTCTCTTATCATATATGTTGGAGTGACTTATTCTGGGTTAAGTACCTTGCCTTAGGGTGCAACAGCAGTGCCCAAGTGAGGAATCAAGCCAGCATCTTTTGGGTTACAAGCCCTACCCCTTATCATTACACCACACAGCTGCACCATCACACTGGGCTGTCAAGTTGTAGTTTAAAATAGTAATGGAAATGAGCCACAAGAAAGTTTTGCATGGTATCTTTTGTAGCTGTTCACTTGTGCATGGCAACATGGGGTGTCAAAATGTTCAATGAAAACAAGCGGAAAACACATTCCAATGCTGCCAGTAAGGAACTCCCAGTGTTGTCTGAAAACGTAGCATTATTTATTGTCTGATAAGCATGGAAATTCCTGAAGGAAGGGCAAAAAAGAAATGGATGATGATGTGGTCTTTGACAACCCTAATTGCAAACCCATTTCTGGTCCCTTTTTGCCAGGCCTGTTCATTTTTATATCCACGAACAGGGGGGTGACAACAGATTTGTTTACCTAGGCAGCATATGTCATGGTCCATCAATCTTCAAGCAGAGAAGGGTCTGTTAAACACAAGAAATACTTTGGTGGCCAAAAAGCCGCAGTTGTCCATGCTGTTTCTGCTCATAAAGTGGACAGGGACCCATTCAAGCACACCCTCGCAACCCTCTGGAAACAATGGTAAGATGATAACGCCTGGAGTCTCTAGAGTGGACAAGAGCATGCTTTACAGGCGTGTAAAGATGCAGCTGCGAAAACAAATCCTATTGCTGCAACGTACCCACGTCACCTCAGAGCTAGCACAGGATAAGAGAAGCCACTGTGCTGTTACTCTGTTATCACCTTTAAGCCACTCCTTACCTCACATTGTTCGTACTGGAAATGGCAAGCACCTGCTTTTACTTCACAGAAAAAACAGGTGGTGTTTTAAATTCTGCTAATACTGTGCATCGTTTATACATACCACTAGGTATGCTTTTGTGTTACAAGGTAAGCTCCGTTACTTCTGGTGGATGTCTTCGACCAAAGCATTTCAGTAGACAAGAAACAGCTCAGCAAAAACTATGACAATGACAGATTACATCACAGGAGAGAATCCTGACTGTAGGAAATATGTGAAAACCACCCGATCTTCAAGACTAAACACTCTGGTTTTACTATGAAATACTGACCACGGTAAAATACTTTTTAGAGAAATACCATATGCACTTCATATAGAGTTGGCATACAACGCCTCTAACATAAGTTTTAGCATTCAAAGAATTCTGTCTATCAACCTATGTACTATGAGGACTTGTCCTGATGGTGTATAGAACCTAAAGACAACCAGATTCTTGCATATAAATAACACATACAGCTTGCTATTTAGTTTTGATCCACTTTGATGTCCAAAAAATTAATGTTGTCTTACATGTTCAGTACCTTTCTGAGTAAAACCTTTACTTTAAATTTTGGTCACTTCCTTTGCATAGATTATTATTGTTGCATCAAATACAACATTTATATATACACTATGTATAATATATTATATAATAATAAAATGTATGCCTGGGATATATCAAATACAAAATAAGTCGAAAAATATATAGTGGTGGGCATATATAAGAGAAATGCAGTCCAGTACTGATTTAGGATTTTTGCCACTGTCAGAACTGTTTGATATCTCGTAGTTATATCCTGTGTTGCACATAATAATAGAAAATACTAAATTGCAAGTATACAAAACAAAAAATGAAAACACTGCATTAAATCCAAGTAATACTGAATGGTTTAGAGTTCTTCATAACAGCTCCACTCTAATTCAGAGATAGCTGTCAACAACGTCTGACTTCTACAGGATGTTTTCCATGCATCCTTTTGGTCCAGAACATTTCTAAAACAAATAAATTCAAATCCACAGTCATTTGGATGGAAAACCCTTAGATTTGTTCGCCTTGTTGCATGGAAAACTAGGTCAAAGTTGTCCTGTGTGTCTCAAACCAAAACCATATGACGGCTCTGGCAATTCAAAACAGTCTATTTCACTATCTGCGGTGGCATAATGGCTGTCTTCGGATGGCTCTTAGTTTCCAAGGTTTCCTTAGTGTCTGAGGTACCTTCCTTGCCTTTCTTCCTTGGAGGTTTTTTAATTGGTATCTTCTTGGGTGTGGGGTCTCCCGTGTCTCCAGATTTAGAGCCACTAGAGTCCTGTTTTTCTGGGCTTTTAGCCTCTGGAGACAGAGTTTCTGTGACAGGGGCGACCATCTTCTGCAAGTTGCTAGAGGTGGGCAGCAAGGGCTTAGTCGAACTCTGGTGTGCTCCAGGTGTGGAGCGTTTTGCCTTTTGAGGCGGAGTGGGCTTCTCTCTGTGGGCCTGGGGGGTGGACAGACCATTTGGCTTGTTGCTGCCCTCATTCCGATTGATGCTCTGAGTCTTCTCTTTCAGCTGGGCAGCTAAGAGGGTGGCAGCCTCTGAATTCATGTGGGGATGGATGACCTCAGAGCGTGTCTTGCTGGGACTCTTGGGGGGCTCCTTGGCATCGCTTCCCTTCTTGTCGGCATGGAAGTTGCCAATTTTCCTCAGAGCATTCTGCACTGCCCCGTTGATATGCTCCATCTGCTCCTGGCCTGGCCTGCTCTTGTGGGCCTTATGTTTGCTAGGGGAACTGCTCCCCTCTGAGTTCTTGGTGTCCTGATGTTTGTGCTCTCTGTGCTTGCTGCTTCTCTCCTTGACTTTCTGCTTCTCTTCATTCTTCCCAGAGGCCTCGCTGGAGCTTCTCTTCTTCTCCTTGGGAACTGCCGGACCCTGGCTCTTCTCTGCCTGGTTGGCCCCAGCTGTACCGTGGATCCATGAGACTTTAGGCTTCGTGGATGGGTCTGGCGGACGTGGTTTTGTCCTCTCTGGAGATGGGGGCTTTCCATTTCCCTTGATATCGCTGCCCCCATTGTCCTCCTCATCTTTGGATTGCTTGGATAGTCGAGCAATGCGAGCATAAAGAGCCCCAATGGCAGACTCAGAGCCACTGGTGGACCCCTCACTGTCAGAAGACTTCAGCAGTGGCGTCTCACTGGTGTCCCCTGCAGACTGCTTGGTAGAACCTGTGTCTTTGAGTGAGGTGTACTCCCCAGCATCTTCCTCACTAGGTGCTGCTGTCTTCTC
Organism: Megalops atlanticus; assembly: GCA_019176425.1. NCBI lineage: Eukaryota > Metazoa > Chordata > Actinopteri > Elopiformes > Megalopidae > Megalops > Megalops atlanticus. The sequence continues at coordinate 17,566,655 of CM032878.1, read as the reverse complement.
TGCTGCCACATTTGGGCTACTCTTGTCTTTGTTTTCTGCCACAGAATCTAAAGAGCAAAGACAAGACATTTACACACAAATGTGGGCAATGTAGCATTTCCTTTATTCTTAATCTAATTCTAAGTCTAGGATTTTAGAAATTGATTGCCTGAAAACTTCTTAACAGTTCTCCACCCCATACCACACTCATTTGGTCTACCAAGACTTTTTCCCACTATTTCCTGTTCTACAATTTACCAAGAAATGACTAATGCCCTGGACACATGCCACATGCTGAATTTGCCATTCGTAAGATTTCCTGTTAGTGTTTGCTTAGTGACTGGATGAGATGGCATCTGATAAGTCGAACATATCTCCATAATTATATTCTTCCAAGTAGGCCTGCGTATACTTGATTTGTCCACTACATCTTCTATGTCTTTAAAGACTTTCAGAAGGAAACTACTCTCAATCAATGAAGTCCTTTAGCTGGGATGACATTCCCAGTGCATTGTGGGCCAGATTCACTCACCTTCATGAGGCACACAGTAAACTGGGCCGTCGTCACTGGTCTCAAAGGAAGAGAAGGACCCCTGGGAGGACCAGGAAGGGGAGGGCTGCTCCACCACAGAGGGGGGCTCAATGAAGCTGCAGTCAAAGGTGTTCTCAGGGTCATGGTGGGCCACTGGCCATTCAAAAGAAAACATACAGAATTACCAGGTAAGCTGGAACCAGCAAAAGGTGCCTACCCACCTTTCCAAGGAGCAGTAGTTCACATTTATCACATTACATGTGTTTATATAATATATTGTGGTCTTAGTGGGGGAAAGAAGGTCTGTCTGGAGTGTGGACAGTGTGAATAGTAACTTGGCACAAACTCAAAGACCATTGCTAAAATGAAATTCAAAGTGGCTAATAAACTCAGCTTTGTCATAGATAAAGTGAAAATCCCGTCAGTTTGTACTTAAGAATAGTTACATTGACCACTTATTGTGCTGTGAAGCTTTGGTTCACTGTCCATCTTGGCTTTTTTTCTCTCATCTTACTCTTTGATGATGATTTTTGCTGACCTAAGAGGACAGCTGGAGGATGGCTGCGGTTTGTTCCCCATCTGGCCATAGAGTTTGAGTTAACTGGACTCTGACCACATCAGACATGCCTGTTTATCATGGTTGTGACACATGATGCCATCCATTTGTTCTTTCAGAATACTTCCCAGGGAACTCCCCACATCTTTTTGCTTGCCTGTCTGACCCAGTTCCATCTCTGGCTAAACCTATGTTAGTGTCTCCCAAGGGTAAACATATATAGAACAAAGCAAAATACATGAGAAAGAGGAAGGAAACAAGGACACAATCATTTAACGATGTAAAACTTTGCTTTGGGGACTTTCCACAGCACATGATTATTTTTTGGAGAATCCAAATCCCCTGCCAAGAAATTACACTCAGTAGATGAAAGATCTAAACCACTTCAGTGTTTTCAGACTTACTCCACCCACATTAATTTTGAAAACAAAGTGATGATAATCAGTTCTATGGAACAATTAGTCAAGAATCCAATTAGCATATCAGCATTTAACATATAGATACTGGCATATTAAAAATGCAGATGTCAATATCCTGCCATCACAAAGCCAACATAAATCCATAAACGAAAAATCAGATTTTGCAAGATATATTCAGACTTTCTCCACTCCCATAACACTAATATTCTAGTTAACAGTATGTGATGTGCAAGGGACCCTCAAGGGCCTCTGATTCCATAGAAACATTACCACAGTATGAGGTTACCACAGCATCATGTCATGTCAAAAACAAAAAATTCCTCTCAGATCCCCACTGAACCATCATCAGAGAGGAGGCAAATGGACAGAAGGTGTCTTGATTCCTTTTAATTGGGATGGCAAATGGCCTGCGTCGCCTAAACACCCAGACAACGTTTGGCGGGATTAATTGAGAACGCGCCCCACTGGAGCCAGCTCTAGACGGCCCAATGAGACAAAAGCGCATTCTTGACAAGCCCCAGCTGCAGAGCCGCTCACAGCTGCTGCAGACCCAGCCCAACGCAGCAGGTGCCCAAGATCGCCAGCACTTTTTTGGATGCGTTCTGCAGCACGGAAGGGGATGAGGTGGGGGTGCTGGGAAGCGTGTATGTGTGGGAGGCAGGAGCGAAAAGAGATGTGCCTTTGTGATGGGACGATCCCAGGGAAAAAGGAGGTTTTTTTGGAGAGGAGCTTGGCAACTCAGCTGGACTTTTTCAGGACAGGATGAAGACATGCGATGGTCTGTGAAAAAAGAAAGGAGCTCCCAGGGGCATGTGCACTCCAACTCGCCCCCCCTCCACCGCCCACCCCTCTTTGTCTCTGACATCTGCTGCCACCAACCCCTGTGTGGATAAATCACAGGTCTGACACAGGCTGGGATAAATTTGGCCTCTTCCTGTTGAAGGCCCACAGGGCCCCCCGTGGAATGTGCAGGATTTTGGCGCCCTGTTAGGGTAGAGTTTCAAACAGCGGCCGATCTCACTCCTACAGGCGGGCAATGAGGAAAGCAGAGCTGCAGGCTTTGAGAGGAAAGCAGAAAAAGAAAAAAATGGTTGAGCTCTTTCTATTGAGAGGGGGGCTGAGGAGGGGGTTGGGTCTAAATTTCAGACTGTATCTGCTAACTGGCTCCGTCTTTCAGTCTTTCCATGCCTTTCTGTATTCGTTGTTTTTTTGGGAGGAAGCATGAAGTGACTTAAAAAATATTGGGCCCAGCTTCACCTCTGACATTGACTGCAAATTAGTTTTGATATCCTGTTTAGAAAGACTCAGCCACGCCCCTGCCTAGAGTCCCTGGTTGACATGACCAACATGAAAGGATGTGTTTGTTTGAGAGAATGCTCGGTTGTCCCACTTTTTAAAAAATCTTCTGTTTTTTACAACCTTTTCGTCTAACAGACAAGTTGTTTGTTTTTTCAATTCTTTTCAACTTAAAAAGGGTTCATTGATGTATCCTTTTGAGTATAGAGGATGACACCAGCTTACAAAAACAATGCTGTTTTTGTGGCTGTTTCTTTTGTGAGATGAAGGCAACTGCTTGCCTACATCTTTGGTTGAATTTGTGGAGAAGCACATGATTCTTTGTCGTCTGGAGAAAAGCAAGTCACTGTTTTAAACAGTGTTTTCTAAGCATTTCTCTCAGATATTTAGTGGAGCATTTCTGTGAAGTCCTTTGTGACAGGTGATAGAACAAGACACGGGTCATTTGGGGGAAGGCTGCTGCAGACAGTGAATATAGGGAAAGGCTTCCTTTAAGTCAAAAGGCCAAACATAATGTAAACAGTTAGTGACCTGTTCATGGCAGCCTGGCATGATGTACTGTACTGAGATTTTCATCACTCTGATCTTTCTAATGGCATTTTAAATGACATCACAGTAACATTTTACACATAAAAATTATCAGAAGAGGCTGCATTTTCAATTACATGTATGTGCAGCTCCAACTGCCAAAACACTGAAAACTAGCTATAAAAATCCACATTATTTTAAAAGACAAGAATTCTGTTACCTCAACAATGACCCCTCAGCTATACAAAGAGTTTTAAAGAGGAGCAGAAAAAAATTTCTGACACCTGTTACATCATTCACATCACCTGTGTGATCTGGCTCTTGCTGACATAATGTCCTTGACAAGTCAAGTATTTACAAATGCCATACTTTCAAATAACACATAATCATGTAGAAAAACAAAATCCATACCAAAAGTTAGAAGAATATATCCAATATGCCCTGTTCCTTTTCAGCTGGGTCATGTGTATGTGCCTTTGTGAGTACATGCATTCGTGTGTATACATAATTGTATGTGTGCGACTGTGTGCATGTTTTCTTTACTGCTAACTGGGAGAACTCTGGTCTACACCACTACCATAACCACAAGACTTCCAAACAGGAGCTCAGAACTGACAAAACAGTACAGCCTTTGATAAAAGATCACTCACCACTCACCCCCACTACCTCCAGCTTTTTAATAATATGGCCCTCAGTTGAAGACCGATTTTTTTAAGGGAGAGGAAAAAGAGTAAAGAAAAGAGAAAAGGGCCTGTTTAGGGTTGTAATAATATGAACACATGGCATTTAAGACTGCCAAGAATAATAAGTCTTGCGACCAGTACATTCCATTCAAATGAAATAGCATACCCATTTGGCAGATACAACTGACTTTTTCGGTCCTATTTACAGTGCAAAACTCCACACAGAAAGAACCTTTGTATCACTAAATCAAGGCTTTTCTTCTTTAAACCAAGGTGGCATCTGCACACTTCATCCCCATTTACTTTTGGATAGGAGTTATCAGAGCGTGTAAACAAGGTGGGTGTGAAGATCATATCTGCATTGCCTCCATATGTAGACAAAATATCTTCCCCAGGCCATGCCTGGATGTGCAAACATTATGAACTTACTGCAACAAGGTTAGGACTCAACGGTGAGGCACATAAGGACAGTTTCAAATGAAACGACCCTCTCACCAGCCAATCACTATTTACAACCCTTCTGTTTTCTATAGGCTTCAGCGTGAAACTGGAGAGGAATTATCCCCTCAAAGTTATAAAGCAGGGAGAGTGATGCTTTGGGGCGTACCGACAACTTTGGGCAACTTCTGCCGCCTCAGCGGAATCCGGGGAAGCTTTGTGCTGATTCTACTGAAACGTCCACAGAGGAGTCGTTTGGCCTTTTTGCTGCTGGTGGAGTTTTCACGGTCTGGGCTGGAGAGAGAGAAAATAAAAAGGAAGCAGCTTTAGACAACACCTAAAGCATGAGTGTTGTCATGCGTGTGTCAGCTTCATCAATGACACACACTGGCACAAACCAGTTATGATAGCACTTTACCGTGTTTGTAATTGTCTGGTATACTCATTGATACAAAAAGTCCACAATGTTCAAGAAAAATGTAGTAACAGAGCATTTGGGCAGAATAAGTCAAAAACTTTAAAAACATGTGCCTCGTTAAAATACACAAGACAGATGTTTGGCACTGTCTGTGCATGAGTCCGTGTGTGTGTGTGTGTGTGTGTGTGTGTGTGTGTGTGTGTGTGTGTGTGCGCGTGTGTGTGTGCCCGCGCGCGTGTGTGTGTGTGTGTTCGTATTTCGAACAGACCCTGTCTGTCAGCAATATTCTGTCATCTGTCATTTGTCCCTGTCAAATACACAGTGCTCAGAGGTGACCTCACGCACTTGCTCTCATCCTTTTGCTTGCAGAGGCAGCAACAGAACAAGAGGGAAAGGAGGACGATGAGGAGGAAGAAGACCAGCGTCCCAGCCGCGATCACACCCATCCGCCGGTTGGGTTCTGGAAAGCAGGGACAGGGTGTGTCACCATCTCTGCCAACCCACATCCCTCACAGTGATTGCCTCCACACTGGCCATTCTATTGGCTGGGGTCTAATGAGGTGGATGCAACCTCATTCTCAGTCTTTCATCTTAACCCTTCTCTCTTCTGCTTCCTCCCTCTCAAAAAGCACATTTAGCTTCACAGCACCCTCAATAAAGAAATTTCCATACTGAGACAGAGTACAGGAAAGAAATATACATTTTTTACAAATGAACAAAATCAAGTGGAGCTGAAAAATGGAATCATACATGAAAAACGATTGATAACAGAGAGTGTCAGTAGAATACACAAATAGGTAAATATTTACAACAACATGTCTTTTTAATTTTCAAATCATACATATTAAGTTTTGACAATACAATGAACTTGGTGACAGTGAATTAATCTTAGTATATTCTGAGTATAGTCTGAAGTCCTCCTTTCAAACATCTCTAGAATACATACAAGTGTTACGTTTGCATCTAAGTGCATAAAGAACTAACAGACAAAGAACATTTAAAGATGTTCATAACAACAATATGCCAATATGTCCTATATTGTGTGCCATGTAAACCAAATACAGAGCGAACTAGTTCACGGGATGTATATTCGTTCTCTGTGTTCACAGCTGAATAAAGGAAGGGCTTGTTAAGCCTTGACACTGTGACATCATCTCTGCTTCCCAACATGTCTGCCTGCATGACCTCTGGTAACCCCGTTTCCCCATAAATCCCTCTTCCCTTTCGCCGGCCCTGAGCTCTCTTGGGCTGGGAAAGGAACACCGCCAAAAAACATAACATTAAAACCGGAGACCTGCGTACTCTGGAAACGCCATCAAGGCCACCGTGTCAACCGTCTGCCACCATGTCCTGAACAGACGTGTGTTCATGCTCACCGTTTGGTATGCAATGTCGGCGCTCACACAGAGAGCCCCTCACACGTGCATCATTAATCATGACTGTGTGCTGTGGGTGCATTTGGACAAGGGGCCAGATTCACTATTCACAGCTCTGTGCATTTAGTGTGCATAAGATCAATATTTTGTAATTTAGCATTTGTTCTTAGAATTTGTTTTTTACGTACAAGCAAATTCACAATCGCTCCATACCACACATATCATGTATGCAAGTGTGTGCGCAAGACAACATGTTTTTTTGCCATTCCGATGAATTTGTACAACCGTCAAATGTATATGTGAATAAAATGACCTTCTGCAATTAAAAAACATAAAACACAATTCATGTGACAATAAACATTTTACAAATATAGGACTCATGTTTTTAGCATGCATTTGGCATTGTCAGAGGATGTGGCAAATGGCAGTATGCATAGAGAACGTGTCTTTACAGATCGCACTGACTTCTCTTTGGAGACAGATGAATGGCTCATAAGCCATTATCAGTTGCCACGACTGGAGCTTATGGGCCTCTGTAATGCCCTGAAGCCTTGTTTGAGAAGAGCTACAAACTGAATACCCCATGTTCAGGTACTCTACCATGGGCTGCTTGGCCACTGGGACATTCCAGTGGGAGAAAAGCAACAGAGCTGGGATATCCCAGCCATCAATCAGGCGCACACTCCCTAAAGTGTTGGCATTATACAGCTGCTACCAGAATATATCCAATTTCCTTAAAACATCACAGAACAGGCAGCTATACAGATAGATTTCCATGGCATTGCTGGACTGCACAACACAATTAGAGTGACAGACTGCACTCACAACCACATCAGAGCACCATCTCAGAATGCTTTTGCAATCTTGAATCACGACAACTATCACTCCCTTGATGCAATGTGCAGCTCCTCTTTGTTGCCCTGTATGGCATTCTAAATGTCATCACTCACTGGCCAGGTGGTAGATGTGGCAAGCTGGTAAGAAACTTAATTGTTGGAGTGAATTAGAATTGATTTGGAAATGGACTGCTGTATAATGATCACACCCTCTATCTATAGGTGACAGGGGATGTTCACACAACTTACTGTAACATGTTCCTTACTGTCTAGTGCAGTGGAGACATTGTATTTTGGTGATCATGTCCACAAGTTTGTTCTCCTGTCCTTTTTGGCTGTTAAGTGTAATTTTAGGATTAGAGCTACATACATGTACACATTTTTTTTTGTTTTCCATTTGACATTTGCTGCAACTTAATCACACAGCGAGAGGCAACCTCCCTTCCATGTACGTATAAAAAGGTGAACCACTGACTGGAAAAGGAGGGAGAAGTATGTATGGTTTGAACAGAACAGAGTTCAAACTTGTTCCTGATGCAGTGTGGATGGGGAGACCTGTACATATAATTTTTTCTGGGAGCTTACATGATTTGGGAAATGGTGTTTGTTTTTTTGCCAGGATGCTGGTAGACAGTTTTCATTTGGGACGCTAGGTCATTTGAATAAGCTGTTTGTTCCACCAGGACTTGCAAGACAGCATTTTCAGAGTCAGCTGTAGCTGTTGTTCCCTGGAGTTGGGCATTGGACTACTGCCACGGTACCACTGTTTTTAAGACAACTAAACTAAACTGAACAACCTACTGATGTGGCTCCAGTGACTGTGGAGCCCAGATGACAGCTCGCCTGTGAGGGGATACCCAGAGTTGGTGAGTTTCCTTTGGGTACCTTGGATTGGGAGGTCTGCCTCATGCCATCTTTACAGTGTGATTGTTGGTTTTTCACACATTTACACAGCACACAATTAGGATACACAAGCTATTTACAATTTACTGCTATAAAGGTTTATTTTTGAGCCAGGGATGGGCTAGTTCACAACATAGTAGTAAACAGCACTGTATCAATGCTGAATAAAACATTAACATGGTTAGTATGCTACAGATATAAGTAAAGAAAAGGTATGTACATTTTATATTATTTGATAGTTTCTGTTTAAATGTTACAGAGAGAGAACCAGCATAATGTGAGTTTCTCCTGTATTTGCTGAACTCTGTCAAACAGATGCAATGACACCCTCACATATTACCACTCTATCCTCTACAAATGGGGGTGTACGTACGGAAACCATAAGGCAAATACACAATATAAATATTCTTGATTGTTTCTGCAAGTGATGTAAATGCATTATTATAAGCTCATTATTATTATAATAATATAATATTCAAGCAGGTTATTGTAGCCTTAGTCATGGCATTTCTTATTTTCTCCAGTCATTCTTTGTGTTTTGTCTCATTTAGCACTGTAAATATCCTGCAATGGAAATTTAGAATGACACAGGTTTATTACATCTGCTTTCTATACTACTCTTTACCATCAACCACCTCTCTATCAATCTGTAGCATGAGCAATTTCAAATTTGTGCTTATTTCAACCTGTGATTTATTGATATCATGTAAAGTTCCTGATATTTCCAAAAGTACTTGATGGTTTTTGTGCTTGGTTGCCAGAGCTGTAGCTGTGACAACCCTTGAACTTGGGTTTTGGGTCACTCTTGGATAGGCCTCTTCTGTTGATGCCCAGGGAGCAGTTGTACTGGGGCCTTCACCTAATAAAATAATTTTATAAGTTCATTTAGCTCTGTAGTGTGTTTTTGTGTTTTTGTGTGTTTTAACATGGAGTCAGCAACATGCTATTGATAGCTTATACATTACATTTTTGTCTTTAGCAGACTCTCTTATCCAGAGCAACTTACATAGGATACAGTTTTACATATCATTCATTTTTACAGCTAGATATGTACTGAGGAAATTCTGCCCAAGAGTACTAGAGCAGTGCCCCAGCAGGGAATTGAACTGGCAAACGTTCAGTTACAAGCCCTACTCCTTACCACTACACCACACTGCTGCCCCTATAAGATACAATTACAAATTTAACTAAAAAAAAGGTACTGGTTGTGACACTGCTTTGCCTTGTGGGTGCTGGTCCTCTTTTTGGCTTGAAGGTTTAAATTGAACCACTTCTTTTTTTGCCTCTGCAAAAGCGCAGTGCAAAAGTACATTTACCACATTAGTTAATTTTTGTCAGGCCTTTTGTTTACCAGTCCCAGAGACTTCACTACTTATAGAAATATTTTTTTCATGCACAAATCTTTGAAAGAATTGTTTCCATTTATGATTCAGAGAATTCTTTCCATAGCATTATGGCTATAGGTGTGACTCAGAAGTCAGAATGCCCTTTTATAGGATTTATGGGGTTTTTGATAATGCTAACTGCAGATAACATGCACAATCATCTAATTAAGGAACAACTAGGACTCATCATCATACAAAAGAGGGTAAGAACGAATTGGGTGTGCTCCACAAATCAGACATGACTTTTCCATACAGAATTTTCCAAATAAAAATAAGCTCATCTCTATTAATGATTTTGATGAATCATGCCAAACAAGAGTGCTCACGTCTCTCATTTCTCAGGATGAAAGGAAGTTGCAGTATTCAAAGCAAACTCTTGCGTCTCACTTTCTGAGTGTTAGTGAAATGAACGTAATATCAAAGCTTGCTATTCATCATTCAGCAACAAACAAATCACTGCAGTTCAAAGGGCATAACAGAAAAAATACCCTTATTACCCCTATGACTGAAATCTTTGACTGAAACCTTTGCACAGACTGAAATCTGCTCTTCCTGCAATATGTCTCAAGGCCGACCCAAGCAGTCTCCACATCAATGAGCAACACAATAATAACCAAATATTGTTGGTCTTCCAAGTGCAGTGCATTAAAATATGCAAATAATTCATCCAATAATAACATTTTTATTATATCTAACAATGTCACAGAATTCTACTTACGCAGGTTGCAGGCTCCAGAGACTGGATTGCATGTCATGTCATGACAGGAACATGTTTGCGCACAGTTCACACCATATTGACCAGACTGACAAGTCTGATTACAACTAAAAAGAGAAGAGGGGAAAATCATTATTATCTGTACTACTATTACCTGAGTAGTGCAATACATAAAAAATGTACAATTACTAATTATAATTACTTCAATAGTTATTTAATTTAAGTAAACATAGTCTTTTTAAAAAATCATAACTTATTTTAGAAAGTCAACATAGCAAATGTAAATGCTCAAATAGAACCACAATTAACATCCAGTTGAAATTAAAAAGAAGCCGGGAATAATAATTGATTGTCAGAGAATCAGGATTTATACTATGAAATATATTAATGCTTTATCAGGAAAAACACCATAGCCAAGTAAACTGAAGCTTGTAAGATGAAGCACTGCTGAAAAATGCAGGAGCAATGCTGGTGAACAGTCTAGTCTGCCACTGGGCAGCCTGAGAAGTGAAAGACTTACAATACTTAAAATTTATAAATCAGGGAAGGAAGAGATTCAGAATACAGTGTATCCAGATATCAGCATAGAGACAACAGTAAGGACAAATGGCTGTAATTACAATAATAGCTAGCAGGTTACAGGTACAAATTCCGGATGTGCAGTTTTGGCAGCTTTGTTGCAATGGTCAAAACCTGACTAAATTACTTCCAGAATTTGTGTCGGGTGAATAAGTGGAAAATTTTCAAGTTCTGCAAGAGGAATTAATCTCTTCTGATAAAAGAATGCCTTCCTCACATACTGGGCAACAACGTGTGACGACAGAGCAATTGTGTTGTTTGCTTGTTTGTGCATGATTATGTTCACTTGGCCTCGGGACAGCGGACAGCCCAGCTCTGGGGAGAGGGCATGTTTCCCTAATCAGCCTCTGGCTCATCACCCTGAAAGAAGCTCACCCACCCTAGAGATGTTATCCGGCCTTGGACAACCACATAAGGAATGAACAAAAGATATGGAAAGGACCTATCACAACAAGATGCTAAACAAAAACAGATGTCCACGCAGACTTAAATTATCCTATTAGAGATACATGTATTACTGATACAGGGGAGAAGGCTGATTTTAATCAAATCCTCCATGTTCTTGACTAAGAGAGGTAAAGTATACAAAAATAGGAGTAATAAAACATTTTTCTCTGCAAAGAATGAGGGTGGCTAGATCTGCAAAGAATGAAGGGATTAAGCATTAAGCATTACCCTTTTAGTGTCCAATGAACACCTGATCTGAGTCTTGAAATTGATAATTCATAACCAAAATATTCCAGGAAAGAATGACCCATAATAGGGGTATAGTTATTTTGGCATAATGTAAAGGAGAAGGAGGAGTTGTCGCTTTTGTGTCGTGAGGAGGACTGTACTTTTTAAAAGGGTTAACCATACTTACTATGTTCCATAAAAGCCAGGATCACAGAGACATTCACCGGTGACAAAGTGGCAGTCCCCATTGAAGCAATGGCTACAGTCGTTTTCACAATTCTCACCATATGTTCCATTTGGGCACTTCATCTCACAACTATGAGTTAAAAACAACAGAGGAAAGCAAGATTTCATTCCCTTTAAATGACATAATCTGAAATACTTGGTAGAAGTAAGTGCAGTTTACAGCATTGACAATTTTAACACCATTAAACAGCTACTTACCGATCTCCCATCCAGCCGGGATTACAGTGTGAGCACTTGCCATCGATGCGGTTGCAGAAATGACCATCTTTGCAAGGGGGGCACACATCCTTGCAATTCTCACCGAAGAAGCCCGGGACACATGCCTGGTCACATTTGGTACCGTTCCAGCCCCGTTCACATGTCACACAGCGTCCCTCAGTTACCTTGCAAGGCTGTTGGCCTTTACAATGGCCACACCTGAAAGACAGCCATCATCAGTACTCAGCCAGCAGTGGATTACGAGATCAACTTTGAGGTCTCCAGTTTTAGCAGGAGGTTCAGAGGGTTTTATCAGGGATTGTTAGTACCTGTAATATATCTTAAGCCTTATGCCACACACTTCCTCAAGGTGTTGAAGAAGACTATAAGCTTGACTGATGGTACCACAATGCAAATGAGAAATGGACAACAAGGCAGATGTTTGCCTACTTCATCCCCCGATCTTGTAAAACAGAGAGTTTATAGGTCTGTGCCTCTGCTTGTCTTAGCCGGAGATGAGCTCACCTGTTTCTGCAGTTCTGGCCATAAAATCCGGCAGGGCAGGGCTCCCGGCAGAACTTGCCCCGGTACCCTGGCGTGCAGGTGCAGGACCCATCGGCCTGGTTGCACTTGCCGTGGACGCACTGGCAGAAGCGCTCACAGCGAGTGCCCCACAGGCGTTCCCGGCACTGGCAGCGCCCGGTGTACTGCTCGCACGGGGAATTATTGCAGTTGCACTGGGCACCGCAGTTTCGGCCGTACCAGCCCGGGTTGCAGATGCAGCGGCCTGTGGTCTGCTCGCACACAGAGTTGGAGCTGCAGTAGCAGTTGTTAGCGCACTGCGGTCCCCAGAAGCCAGTGTGGCAGGTGCACTTGCCAGTCTCCTGGTCGCACTTGCCCTTTTGGCAGAGGCAGGCCTTCTCGCAGTTGGGCCCCCAGCGGTTGGGGTTGCAGGTGCACTTGCCGGTCACGTCGTCGCACTGGCCGTTGGGAAAGCACGTGCACTTTCCCTTGCAGTCCGGGCCCCAGAACTGGGTCGGACACTCTGTGGTGAACAAAAAACAGCAGCTCTCAGAGAACTACAATTCACTTAAGCCTTCCAAATATACCCTGCTTCTGTTTTTCTGTCAGTTTATTTGGATTCTAAACTGTTGAGCTGAATTTCCACTAAAGAACATTGATGATGGATGTTTTATATGCTTTTGAGATTTGTCTTTGTCCATTTCCCTACTCCACAACTGTAATTATAATTAACAATGAACACAGAGCCTATTCCTCACTACATTTATATCCAAAACCCATTATCCTCTAGACTGTTGCCTTAACATGAGTTTGAGATGATTGACAAGCTGAATACTGTCAGAGTTTTCTTACTTGTATCACAGCTGGCTCCGAAGTATCCATGGCGACAGCGGCATTCATTGGGCCTGACACACACCTCATTCTCCTTACACGTGAAATTACCCTCGCAAAGTGCTATGGAGACAACATGACACAATTGTTGCCACTTCTAGGTCAAATGCACTGACTGCTCTATTAAAAAGTGCAATGGATAACGAAGGAAGCACTCGTGATTATAGCTAAGCTCAAGATACGTACGGGTTATGCATTCGTCGCCTTGCTGCCTCCACCCGCTGCAGCACACAAACCCTGGGGACCTGGAGGAGAAGGGCGTGACAAGGATTGGTTTGGAAATCGCCTAGCAGCAGACATATGTTGGCCCGAACGGACAGCAAGCTTCAATCCCCCAGTGGCCCCTGTTTCATCTTCCTATACCTCTAACCCATGTGGCCGGTGTTGAATATTTCAGATTTCTGCGTACCATCTGTGGCTTTTAAGGCTCAAATTTCAGATGCTTTGTGCTTTCAGCTCAGCGCAAAAGATTAGCAAGAGCGACCCGCTTCCCTTCCCTCGGCACAACATTTAAACCAGGATCCCATCTTGAAGTGTCGGCCTGCAGAAACAGTGAGAAGCCAAGCTGTGTGGATAGAGTCATCAAGGATTGATGGATGGGCAGAGAGAGGGCATAGTGCAAGCAGTACAGACTCGTGGTTTCAGTGGAAGGCAGAGTGATTTGCTTCAAAAGACGTTGTTTTAGAAGGGCAAATGCCTCTCCTCCTCCTCCCACACACGTGACCTTCTGGAGGCCCCTGCCACACGTTTATTTCCTCACAAGTGCTGGGAGGCTTCTGCGTTCAGTCAGAGAGATTTTTTGTTCCACCAGGCATGCTAAACCTGAACCCTGGCCTCTCTGCTCTATCTCACTGGTGCAAGTCATTCCAAAGAAATAAACAAAACAAAAGTTCAAGCAAAGGCACAAAAGCAGAGAAAAGTAAACAGACACAAGACTTAATATTTTCTACTGGAGTCATGCAACATCTCTGAGTGCATAGGTGGTTCTATATATGGCCTTCAAATGGCATTACATTGTTTGTGAATTCCTCAACCAACAAGGTTGATTTGCAGGGCTCTCTTTATATAGTTGTTTGAGTGCATAAAATATAATATCTGCCTGAGTAGAAAATGTTCCTGTGTAAACAGTTCCCTGTTAAAATTATCATAAGAAGCTACTTGTACTGGATTTGTTCTTCCAGTATAAATAATGATACACTGAGTATCAGACTATTAGTATTATCACTACACTAGCATACTGGTAAGTGAAAGTTTTCATCAACACTCACAACATGGGCCACTCATCTGTAAGTAAATATCCATATCTAAAGTAGGGTGACCTCACTCTCAAAGCCAGGGATCCATGAGGTTCATGGTTCCACTTTTACGCCTTTAAATTGCCCGGGAGGGGGATGTGGCAACACTGTGCAAATGATACGGTTCTTTGTTCACAGCTGCATTAAGGCATTATGCTCTCTAACAAACAAAAGAACACCCACAATTTCAGCAGTTTTCAGTTTTTGGTTTACCGCATTTTGACATTCTAGGACACATGCAGTGCAATTATGAAGTAGTTTTCATTCCATTTAAGACCTGTAAAAAAGACAAATCTGATTACATTTTTGAACTTTTCTAGGATTAAAAGTGTCTCTAATAAAGTGAATCTTGACTTTCCAAACATCAGCTTTGTGTGGGCTAGTGAGGTTTGGTTGGGTTACCAGGATGCCTACTGAATGGATCATAAATACATATTCACCTCAAAATCTGCCACAGAGTGGTTGTGGTTGCTATGTTTCTCATGGACAAAATAGTCTGACGTTTCCTGTTGCAGGAAATAATGCAATATAGATTTCAAAACCTCCAGATGGAGATAATCTATAAATAAGATGGGACTGGAGTCACATTGTGAGTCATTTCCCTTAGCCAAACACCAAAAGAGTTTTTTTTCTGCCTTTACTAAAGTTTTATTCTCACTGCAGGCCTCTAGCCTAAAAAAACTATAATCATTGGACATGAGCACACCGGTAACTTAATTAATATTTTGTTTTGCTGTAAGAGCTACCCTAGGTAAAGTTCATTCATGAAACAAGGCTGATGAATGAAGTGTCTTAAATACTTCATTTGCATCAAAACAAAAGCAAAAATAGAATTCGGCCACCAACAATTTGTATTTTAGGTTCTAATTTGGCTACAGCAGGAAATGCTGGACAAAAATGGTAGCCACAACTCTCTTTCTTCCTCTTTACACTGTATGTAGTATTTTTCTAAATTCTGAGATTAATGAGGCCAGGTAATGTTAAAAATAAACAAAAAATAAACAAATAAAATAAAAATAGAATATTATTTACTCTGAACAAGCAGCCATTTGTCAACCCATTGACGAAGACTAGTTTATGGAAAGCCTACGAATAAAGCATTATAGCACTTTTTTCAGAGACTCTTCGCAAAAACTGACAAAAGCAGCAAACAGTGACCACAAACATTTGCCTGCTGATAACCGAATGTAAATCGTAACATTCTCCTGTTTGTTTGATTTGGCTTTCTCGAGACCGAAATGATTTTCACTTTCAAAGCTAAAGACATTTTTAAGCCATAAAACGATTCATGGAATAGTCTAAGAGTAGAAAAGAAACGTATCTATTTACCCAAATTCATAACTGAATTAACTTCAGCCACCTGCTACAACACCCTGTCCAATATAGGTTTAGATATGCACCACAGAAGTTTTCTCCCCAAATAAATAAACAAATGAAAATAAACTGTAATATTAGACTCAAAGTCTGTTGGCATTTTTCTTCATCCAAGCAGGCACTTACACAGCCCATCAACCAAGGTATGTGTTTAGAAAACAGGAAACTATAGCGATCAATAAACACTGTACATAGAAGTCTGCCAAAGATTTGTACCTGAGCACAAATCTTAGGGTGCGCTGTATGACTAGAACCTATGATGCAGGGAAGGGCTTGGCTGAGATCATGCATTTCTGCTTCCACTGAAGAGGTAGAGGCTGTAAGAAATGTTGGCTGATCCCTCAGCGCAGGGGTAACTACGGGTCACTTCAACTAGCTCTGCCTTCAGCCAGAGTCAGTTAAAAACAGCATACATATTTAATTGACCTGTACTCTATTTTTTCAGCAAGTACTTATTTTACCATTGATTATGACCAGAGCATTAGCAGTGCAGTAGTATCTGACACCCATAAATTCCATTCAGTCATCTGTGTCCAATTCTTACATGAAATACAGGACTAACAATAGCTATAGTGAGACTGTATGGTAACAACATTCTTGAACTACTGGGTCTGATAATACTGGAATAGACACTTAGTTCACCCTTCTCTGTTAGCATACCGGAGTTATATTCATAGAACTATCAAGAAAACAGGACTGGGCTGATTGAAACAAAGACACCCCCCCACCCCACAACTCATACCCCAACAGCCCCCACTCACATATTGATTGGTCGAGCACTGAATGGAAGGAATTCAAGTGTAATTTTATGAGTAGCTAGTCACACAAGTGCCATATGAGATCTTCCAGATTGTGAGGTCTAGACCAAACCTCTGCCAAAGCAAGCAGCCAATCCACTTGAGGGGTGATTTTATTCTTATTTTCTTTAAACTGGCCACTTCTCTTTCATTGCTATCTGGTTGAGTACGCAGCCTTTGCCTCCATCTTAAGGACACTATGCCTAGGGCCTCATTACACTATGCCAATATAAACAAAAATGGAGACTCCATCTTTGATTTGCTCCAGTCAAATTCTACGCAGATTCATAACTTTTGTTTATAATTCCCCAACTCAGAGTGCAAAGTAAATGGCATTGTTTTAATTCCAAAGCAATTTCCAATAGATTAATCCAAAACTACACTGGTGTGAACATGTTCTGTTCGCTCTGCCCAAGTTGTGCTGTTGTGGAGGTCACCTGAAACAGACATCTGGGTCATGTGCAGACCATGTAAAGTACAGAACTGCATATGTGTATTGTGGTATTATGCTGGACTGAGGAAAATCTGACTTCTAACGTTATGCCACAGACATGCTAGATGAGACGGACCCATTAGACAAGCACGAATATAAGACAAAATTTGGCAACTATTCTACTGTTGGTCTACTGTTAGACAATGCGGCACAACGGTGTCGTCGTCACAACTTGTGCCACACGTCATTCAAAGGGGCGCCCTCTTGCGGACGTTTGAACCCAGTTGTGCACATCTGGATTGGTGATCCCGATCTTAATGTATCTGAACCAGTTACGTATATTAAAGTTACAATTCAAGCTTCGAAAAAATGCATGTATCACGCACACACATATATAAAAAGCATAAAATACGCATTTGAAATAAGGTGTACATTTTCACAGCATCAATCCCTAAAACTGAAACCTTCTGTGCGACAATCGTAGCCTACAATAAACTAGGCCTATATTTGTCAAACAGTTTTACGATCGATTGATCAATTTTCATAATTTGGGGGGATTTCGATTTTGACCATGGCGTTTAAAAGTCATGAAAATATTTTACTGCATGGAGAAGCACAAATGTTCCCGGATTCTTGCAGTTCCGTTATTCCATTACTCATGCACTGTCTCAAAGTTAAGGCTACTTACCCTGGTACTTTACACACATTTCTGCCTTTTGGATTAAGTTCTTGGCTACAACTCCGACAAAACAATAAGCCCAGCACCACAATAACTGCAAAAGTGGTCTTCATTTCCATTTTACTAGAAACAGCATCCTTCCAAGCGCTTCTTATCCCGAGCATTCCTCCCTTTAAGAAATTGGGCGTTTCGATTGATCTTTTGTGGTTTGTACTTTTCCTCAAGTTCGAATCTTTACTTGATCAAGTTGAGTTTAACGGCATCGAATGGTTTAGAGGTAATTTTATCCAAAGACGAGCGGGTAAATCCAAAATCCCAAAGAAGGGAAACAGAGGGAACCACCATCAACGTACCTAAGAGTTAGAAAGAAAATAGCGACACCAATCCACTCGGAGAAAGGAATGAAAAAAAGTTACAAAACCCAAACTTGTACACGCTGTCACAGCCTTCCTTCTTGTTAGGGACGATTTTCTTCCCCTTTTCTGAAACAAAGCCGTCTGGCAAAACAGTACGCATATACTCCAATTATTTGTAGACTTTTGTGAGCAAAGAAAAAGTAGTACATCATAAAAGTATTAAAAGGCAAGGTTTCAACAATAAATGAAAACGCTTTTTATTTGCACTGTTGCACTGTTTAGAGGGGACTAAATCCGCAGAGTGTGGTTTCAAACAAAAATTAAATTAAATACGCATCAAAAAGTGTTGCAGCTACCCAGATCGCCTTCACAGGGCGGAAATGGGAGCTTAAAAGTAGATTGCTTTCTCGTTTCTTTTCTTTTTCTTTTCGCTTGCACTTGCAGGAGTGGCAGAAGGAAATTCCTGATTTGTTACCCTATCCTTGGCCCAGGCAATAGGGAATTAAGAGAGGCTGACTTTCGTAATATACGTGTGCAACAGTTGATTTCTTGTTCAGCAGAGCCACTACAGACTGCTATGAAGTGGGTGTGCCTTTGCCACACGGGACAGTCCGAAACCTTGATGGACGTTCCGGACCACCTTTTTTACAGTACCCCATTTCGGTTTCCTAGTTGGCAATGCAGTGCGCTCTGTCGTAAAAGAACACATAATAATAATAATAATAATAATAATAATAATAATAATAATAATAATAATACAAATAAGCCTAGCAGTGGTAGGTAGCAGTGGTTACTAGTTGTATAGTATTATGGTAGTAGTATATCGTGTTACAAAACGCTGTTACAATCTCATGTAAGCCTTTACCACCTTGCTAATAAGAAGTTAAATTGTTCCACTGAATTTTGTTACTGGCTAATTCGAACTGAGATGTTTGCTTCAACAGCATTTAAGACATGAGGCCTACATGCCCTGAAAGGGAGAGGTAAATATTGAAATGCAGCAACGGCTCCCCCCTCTGTTTTCTTGCTGAACTACTCAAATACTGTAGCTTTGTCCAGTACTTGTTACTAGTATCCTATGCAAATCTATTTGCGAGGTGGAGTTGTGAAAAGGTTGGAAGTGCTTCAGTGATGTAATTTCCAAATACATATTTTATTTCATATCCAAATACCGTATGAAGAATTGGATCTTGGATGTCTTCCAACTTTGGAATAACTGAATACAAAATAGTCCAGTAATGTCACCAAAAATATAGAATTCACCTGTTCTTCTAGGAAACATATATTTGTAAGACTTGAAACTGGTTACCACACTATCACAACAACAACCACTGCTACTTTTTCTGCTGCTGAGCTGATGAACAGGCACCAAAATATTCTGACCAAACTTTTTGTGACTATTTGGAAGTCAAAAGAGGGTATGATATATTGTTGACATATATGAACACACATATAAAGCTAAAATATTTTGTGTTAGATTACTCAGTGGCTGTCAAATTATGTGACATATGGCATTTTTTATTGGAAGTCAAGATGAAGCCCTTCATGTTTGCAGGAGAAATTATTCTCTTTTTATCTATTCACCACAAGCACATCATAACTTTTCAAACATGAAAAAACACACTTCATGAGAACAATGTATACAGCAAATTTGGGTATAACTTTTATCTGCCTATCCAGAGCAACACTTTTCCACCAGAACTACTGGAGTACTGAAGTACTACTGGAAATATACCTGGAGTTTCAAGCTTGTGTGTCTTGTGTTTCTACAACAGGAGCTACCAAATTCAATGCATTCACCAAGTGTCACTTTAATTTTGAGGATGCTACCCCTTTGTGTAACTTAAATGAAAAAGATATAACTAACTGTAATCACACATAACTTAAACTGGACAGCAACTCCCATGAGATCTGTATCTTATACAGTATAATTTCCTTTTCAGAAATAGCCTATCAGAGTGGTTACACATTTTAATGCTCTGACATTTTCTAAGCCATAAAATTAAAACATGAAACAAATTAAAGTCGTAGAGCTCAGGGGAGCTGGTATTTGGTTTCTCTCAGTACAATTCATTGCCTAGATTAAGTGCTCAAAGGAAAGATAACATGAGGCAATTTAGTGCTTATATATTTTGAAATGTGCAATTAAAAGACAAAAACATTCTTATTGTTGAAAATGAACAAATGTGTGGATAGTGAGCTCTGTGGTATACTACTATTACTACTACTGCTGCTAATAATAATATTTTCTCCAAATAAAGACGGATAGCCATTGTTCTTTGGACCATTCTCATTTGATCAAGGGCATTATTAAATTATGTTGTAGGCTATGTTTAACTTGGTAAAATTATATACAATGTACAATAATACATTAGTACAATTTTGCTTAAATCTCAAGAGGCAAACACAAAGCAATGTTGATTTTACTGAGGCATCTAGGCAATTAAATGAGGACATAAACAACACCTGGAGAGATAAGGCGGAAATCCAGTTATATTCGTAATCTTTATGGCTGTGTTTCCATTCTGTGCAGGGCAAACGTCTACTAAATGCGTTTTCATTAAGCAGCGTATTGCTAGTCTAGTCGATCCTACTAAGAAAGTAACGGTCATGTCTCGTAAGCACGTCATAAACAAGCAGCCTGCAGTTGGGATGGGCGTCACAACGTTTACACCAACCAGTGCCTCAGTTTCGTGTTATATTTAAATATAGGCGTGTCTGGGTGTCAGCGTGTATAGTGTGACTAGCATGGAGTGCGGGCGCACAGGCGGGCATCCCTAAATTGACGGATGCAGTTTATCCTCCAGCAACAAACTGGATAGCCCTGCATAATTTATAGAGTATCTTTAAGCGATTAGACCCAAAGACTTAAAACAAATGTCGTACACTAAAATTGCGCCAACCTTTATAAAGGCAGGGTCGGATATCAACGTTAGGAGGCTTACTGCGTTCTCCGGCCGAAGACTGCGGTCAACTGCCGCTTCAACGCAGCGGAAGGATGAACAGAACGATTCCACCTGTACGGTGGTGGAAAAGAAGACAGCGCAATTGGACCTCATCAGCCAAGCTAAAAATGCAGCTGCTCCCCATACCAGCAAGATTAATATTGACTTTGAAAATACCAAGGAAGCCTACAAGAGCAAAAGCAGCCTGGAGCTGCTCAGAAGTTTGTTGGTTTTTAAACTTTGCACCTATGACTTCCTGGTGGAAAAGAACAAGGAGGTATTTAAGGAGCTAACTAGACAACGATAACTAAATGGATATGCTTTGTATCGCATGATGTGCTTAGACAGCTAGCCAAGCAGCTTGCTACCTACCTATAATGTTAAGAATTAGGATAACTACAGTTGAATTAATCGCATGCAGAATGGTCTTCCTAGCTACTTGGCCAACGTTTCCAAGTTACCAAAATTAAAATCAAAATGCCGAATATTTTGTTAAGTTAGTAAGGTTGCCAAAAGTTATCTGCCTGGATAAGAAAAGGTAACCTGTATTTATTACAACGTTATACATTAACTATAATTGTAGCTATAGGTATAGTTGTATTATTATGCAATTACTAAAACTGAGGACACATATAGCCAAAAAACGTTGGTTGCTTAACTGTGGCAATGTGATTGGCTGTGCAATTTCTACCATTTTGCACAGTAGTTGCACTGACAGATAATCTGACATTCTAATCTGAGTTATTAAATTAGAGATACAATGCTCACAGAGAGTCAATGGTTAAAACTAGGCTTTGTGATTTGTTTCATTAACTAGCTTATTATAGTTAATATATACATTTTCTTTTGTAAGTTTTATTCTCTGATCTTGCCTTACGGCAGGAAATATTGTATCTCCAAATTTGTAAGTGTAGACAGTTTTGGGCCTGTTTGTGTAACTTTGTTTTTACACATTTTTTCCCTCCTATCTCTGGAGTGCTCAGGAAGATCACAAATTCATTTTTTTTTTTTTTTTTTTTCTAGTTGATGGACCTTAGCAAGAAGCTGCTTGGCCAGAAGGCCTTTGACCAGATGATGAAGATGACATTCTATGGGCAGTTTGTAGCAGGGGAGGACCACCAGTCCATCAAGCCACTGATCCAGAGGAACCGATCCTTTGGGGTGGGAGCTGTGCTAGACTACAGCGTGGAGGAGGACCTAACTCAAGAGGAGGCTGAGAAAAAAGAGATGGAGTGAGTCCTTGTTCACATGAGGTGACCCCAGGCCACCACATTACAGGAGGTTTTGGTTGTTTGCCAATAGTGCATATTCTTAGACTCTCCAGTACCCATTCAGTTCAGTAAAAATAAAGTAACAGATTTCTTCCTTTGAACACATTAATGTCCCTTAATGAAGCAATTTAGAAGCCTAGTGTTCACATATTTTCGGTAGATCCCTTTCTTTCCTCAAATGTTACAGTGGCAGAGTTACTTGCCTGTTACTCTGCAAGTATATGATTTTAAATGCTGCATACCTGAGGTTTTGGTTTTGAAATAATTTTTAACATGTGGCCCTTAAAGTGGTCTTGGATACTGCTGGTGTTTTGTGATACTGTAAGGTAAACAGATGCTGAATAGTCTTGAATTTTATTTGTTCAAACCTCAGTAAAAGAAAATTCTGTGTACAGTAAAGGGTTTGTTAGTTTCATCATGTTGCTCGAAACTCCTCCAAGAATTCTGAGATGTGGGCATTAATTATGTAAATGTGTGCCCATCCAACGTTAATAGCTGATTTTAAATTGGGTTCAGCTCCACAAATGGAAAAAAAAACAAACAAAAAAACTAACACTGCAGTTTGCATTTAACTAAGGAAAATTGTTCTCTAATTTTTCATTGGCAAAAGCAGTCAGAAGCCAGGTGTAATTCAATAAATGTCTCTGAAAGTAAATAGAGTGCCAAGGGCCTATTGGTCAGTTTGGTCAAGGCCCTCTTTGTCTGATTGGCTGGTGTTAAGATACTGGTCTAGTACATTCACTCACCCTGTGAGAATGCTGTCACATGAGAACCACAAGGGAAGCTCAAACCCTGAAATGCCTCATTGGAGGAGGCCAGGAAAATGTTATGCAATGTGTTTTGGAAAAGTTCCTTGTCGCGTAGTGAGGGATTACAGCCAGTGCGTCTAGTCTTACTAAACAGTGAATTGGAGTTAATGATTCCCCTGCTGGACTTTCTCAGGTTTTTTTTCAATGGTAAATATTATTATATGTCCACTCTGAAAATTCCTGCTATTTTGGTATATACTAAAATAAGTCAGTGAAGTGGTTGTCTTTCCCATGCATGCAGTCTTGTACTAGTATAGATTTGGTAACTGCAAAAAAAGAAGATTTAATCAGATTTATAATCAGGTGACTAGTTTTAGTCATCTGATTACAAATCATGTTACCAAGAAAGGGTTTCATTTTTCTGTTTTCCTTTGTGGGAAATTTCTTGGCATACCATATCTGTCAAGCTTGTTTCTTTATAAGTTATTATCTAAAAATAATGCTAGTAACATGAATTTACAAATAGCTGACACTGATCAAATGCGTGGATGAAAGTTGAATTCAGAACTGTATATGTAACAGTTAAAAAGAGTTATATCCTGCAATGTGATAAATTCTTCAGGGAATCGTTCACTTTTAGCTCTGTTTTCTAGGCTTCAAAAACAAAGTTAATTATGAGTTATCCCTATTAACCATCAATGTAATAAAAAATATACAGTAAATAGTTTGTTTGTTAGAGCAACATTCCCAAACTTTTTTGCAGGTGTTCAGTTACAAGCACTCCAATTCACATAATTTTACATTATGCACATTATGTATAAATAAGATGGAAGAAGTGGTGATTCATTGCCTTCATGGAGAAACACAATGGACCAGTGTGCTAACTGGTCCTGTTGCTTTTTACAAGCGATAAGTGTCAGAAGCAGCTGTTCCTTCAGCTGAATATTGACAGAACAATCACAGATGTGATTGTATAAGAGCAGTAGATACAGTGAGTAACACAACAGTGCATGCTTATTTTTTTTTTTTTTTTTCAGTGTGAGTGCTGCTTGTTCATGTTGCAAAATGAAGAGGAGAGAGTGTGACTTTAAATTGGCTATTCAGTGGGAAATGCAGTTATTTGCTGAAGAGAGAGCTGATGTTGCATTGTCAAAGGAAAGGCTGACTTTAATTTGCTCCTTGTTTTGTGCCCATACAGTCAGTATTACAATAAAACATTTAAGTTTTACCTTACCATTGAACATCTTTTGAAACAACTCCCTTAAATGTTTTCATTCACTGGGTGTTGGTGTCATATTCATTGGTGTGCCTGGGGCTGCATAGACACCAAAGGGTGTTTTTTTTTTTTAAACGGTACCTCTCCAGTTGGCATCTCTCAGCAAGTCACGAAGAGTCTCTATCTGGGTGGCACCAGTTTACACCAGTCACTACTCTCACGAATGAAGCCACAGAGCAGCAAGCGCTGAAATATGCCGTTCAGCCATCTGTCAAGGTCACAGCACCTGTCAGCAGAGCAAGGTCCCCGGGGGGATTCTTGGCCTTGGATCAAGCAGAACTGACATACTGACGTGGTGTTGTGTAAACTTAGATATCGACATGCACTGCACTGACCTCTGTCAGCACCTCGCTCCCCATGCACAACCAATGGCAGAGCTGACATGTGAGGTCTTAAAAGCAGCGGCAGGTGATTCACAAGGGAGCGTGACTCGGGGTCCGGTAACCGGGGGCAGAGACGAGCTGGCGGGCTGGGGTGCTGCTGCCCTTTTTTTGCAAACGTCAAAATGTTGTATGTCAGCGGAAGAGGTGTGTAAAGTGCTGAGGCCAGTGTTTGCAGGCAAGGGAAAAGTAATGATCAGACAGTTATTTAATGCCCAAAAGGTCACCAAGGTATTAAATGTGATTGACCCCGGGCCCCCTGCTACCGCATCCAAAGGTATGCGTTCTGCACAGCACAACCCGTTTTATTTCATTGTGTTTCTTTTTTGTTGCTTTTTTCAGGTCGTGTGTATCCGAGGCAGAAAAAGAAAGCCCTGGTATGTGTAGGCCTACGTGTTATTTGACTCAAACACCTGTGTATGACAGTCATTCACTCATCTATGTTGCAGATACTGATGGAGAGTTTCACATAATCAAGGAACATTAATACAGTTAAAAATTTTCTCACTAAAGTGTAGGTTTAGTAATTTTTGCAATCGGGTTATCTATGAAGTTGAGCATTGAGTGGGTTAAAGAATACCTACCTATCTTTTTCCGCATTATTCATGGCATTGGATGAGTAGCACTTTTCATTACTCTGAGGATGAGGGCTGAGAAGGCATTGGAAACATTTGATGGAACCATTTGGAATGATTGGAAACATTTGGAAACATGATTGGAAACATTTAAGTGCGTCAGTGATTTACAGTGGGAAATATATATATATATTAGGGATGCACGATGATATCGGCACGACATAGGTATCGGCCGATAAAAACTTCAAAAGTTTATTATCGGCATCGGCAGATATGAAAATTTCTGCCGATGTGCCTGTCCGACAAGGTGACGCGTTAACTATGCGCACGCGATGACGCTAAATGTTTATTATGAGCGTCAGCAACAAGCTTCAACATGTCAGCTGTATGGAAGTATTTCGAAGTATCTGAAACAGATAACAAAATTGCTATTGGCAATGCTTGTAAAGTACCAGTGATGCCAGGAGGGGTAGAATATATAGCTAAGTTTCTCACTTCACATTCTCTAACGTTTTCTGTAACTTTATTGTGTCTCTGCTCATTCAAAATAAATATCGCGGCTCCATAAGGAGAGAATGCGATGGGAAATAAGACAACGATCGTAATAAGACAGATAAGCTTCTCTCTGCTTCCGGAGGGGAGTGAGACCATTTTTAAATTACGCGGCATCTATATATATCTACACTATATCGGTATCGGCATCGGCAATCGGCCAAAATGAGTTTGAAAATATCGGCACATCGGATATCGGCAAAAATCTAATATCATGCATCCCTAACATATATATATATATATATATATATATATATATATATATATATATATATATATATATGTATGTATGTACACGCATATATTCATATATAAACTTAGAGACATAGTAGATATTTGGGGTTTGATAGACATTTGGAGTTCCGTATGGATGCTGTTGTCTTTCTACAAGCTACTGCCATCTGACACTACCTCTCTGATCTCAGGCACAGACCACCGTGAGGAGAAGTATAAGGCACACAGACGGTTCGGAGATCGGCGTGGGGGTGTGATTAGTGCTCGCACTTATTTCTATGCTGATGAAGCCAAATGTGATCACCACATGCAGACTTTTCTCGACTGCATCAAAGCTTCGGGTGAGGCACCTCCTCGGGTATGCTACTCAAGGGCCGTTTTCTATGATGCAAATCAAACCAGAGACAAAATAAAAGCCTGGCATAAGTCAACAGAAGTGGCGTGATGTGGGTCAGTTTCAGCGCAGTCTCTTGGCTAAATCCCATTAAATATTATCACTTGCAGAATAGGGTTCAATTGAATTAAGAAATGGCAGCAATCCAAACCTGCTGTGTTAGGCATGGCACATTGCAGAGAGGGTAAGTATGAAAGATAGAAGCACTTCACCCTTTTTTGCATTCTTGGGATTGTGAGAACAAATATGGAAAGGCCTAAAAAGCATATCATATCTATTTCTACTACATTCTGCTTAGCTCTGCATTTGGTGCCAATATTATGACTTGTACTCTAAGGTCTTTTATTCATCCAGGGGGAAGTTCCAAAGATGGTTTCTCTGCCATTAAGATGACGGCTTTGGGACGTCCTCAGTTCTTGGTGAGTGGGGTGGGGAAGGGGTCAGTCAATAAAGTTCGCCAGAGTGCTTTAAAGCACTCTGATATGATCTCTCTTTTTTTCTGGTCTCCCTTCCCCCACCCAGCTCCAGTTCTCAGAGGTGCTGGTAAAGTGGAGGCGTTTCTTCAACTTCCTGGCCGCACAGCAGGGAAAAGCTGGCATGGAGGCACTGGAGCAGAAGCTGGAGCTACAGCAGCTGCAGGTACAGTGTGACCCCTAGCATCAGGATTGCCTGCTGTTTGCCTACGCTAATGGAGTGGCAGCACTGTATGCACTGCTTAGAGGAAAGGTGAAACAAGGTAACTGCACAGGCCTGGAAGAAAAGGATGGAGGGTGTGCAGGCTTGTTATCTAATAGACATATTCTTTGCAATGGGCAATGAAAAATGTTTCCATCTTTTTACCATGCCTTCCTTGTCACATACTGTGGAAATATTGGAGAATTCTGATATTATTTAACTGACAGTTAACTACAGTTGGGTGTAGTTATATAGTTACAGTTTTTATACAACATACCATGCATAGGGTTTATGCAAATTTTAAAACATGGGCAGGCCATAATGCACATTTTATAAATTTACACTCAGTTACTTTTCTTTTCTACAGGAAACAGAAAATTAAGTAGTATACAACAATGAACCCTTTCATTACATAGGTTTATCTTGCAAAGTCATTATCACAGTGGCTTGCAAGATAAGGAGCAGACATGTAACTGGGCAATTAGCAACAGCAGTCTCTACTAAAAGAAGGCATCCAGGAAAATCCTGGGATGTCGAAGTCCTGAGTACTACTGGAGATTTTGGCTACAGTCCATACCTGAATATAGACACATAGGTGGTGGTTTATCAGAGGAGCATTGGAGACAGTGTATGTGTCAATCAAACATATAAAATTCTTTTCATTTCTTTCATTGAAATCAGAGTACCAGTCAAAATTTTGGACACTCCTGATTAAGATAATGGGAAACATGCACTCAAAGACATTTTGATCTAAAGACTTATGCTTAAATGCTTGAAATTTGTTCATTAGTCAAATATAAATAGTAAATTTGATGCCTATGAATGAATTCCTGTTTGGCACATTCTGTTTTATTTTAAAAAAGTATTATTCGGCTACTTTGAGGAATCTAAAATATAAGGTAATTTTGATTTGTTTTGTTTGACACTTTCATGGTCACTGCATAATTCCATTTGTGTGATTTCATAGTTTTGATGTCTTTACTATTAATCTAAAATGTGGAAAATGGTTAAAATGGAGAAAAAAGTGTGTCCATACTTTTGACTGATACTGGAAGACAAACTTGGTGTTGAAGATTTCCTTAAAGGTTAAAAGGAGAAAAACACCTCCCCAAAAACTTTCAATGACTTTTACTGGAATTGCACATACAGGGTGTTCTCTGTTAATACTTTCAATGAGGCTTATTCAGAGAAAATATATGTGCACTGTCAGGTTGAGACTGTGTTGAAGATTTTGCAATACATTTTGTAGTTTTGTGCAGTTACCATTTTGAACAGGATACTAAAGGTTATTAATCGAGTGTTATTTCAAGCCTGTTCTGTATTCAGAAATTATGCATTCAGTAGTGCACTGAAGGAATGTTGATTATGCTGTTTGTGTGAAGGCTTTATATTGCTTTTCACAGTTTTACTATGACATGCCACTTTTGAGTAAAATATGCAGGAGGTAATATTCTGCAGAGATCTAACAGGGAGAAAACACTGTCATGATCCCCATATTTTGTCTCATCTGACTTTGTTTGAAAATATCTAAACAGGGCCATTTACATTTGAACAAGCCAAGGTTATGGTACAGCAGTCATTTTAGACACTGGGGATTCCTTGCATCTGTTTAGGGCATTGTTCCTCACAGTTGCCTGGAACAAAGGGGCCCCAAAGGAAGATGCTCATTTGTTAAGCAAGTGTTTGTGAAGGTGCTTATTTACATGCATTTTTGCTTGTATTTAGGCCTAAATTATGCTCATTCACGTATAACAGGTCAGCCATTTTCTGTGTACCGACTAGCCCCAAGTATAGCAGTAATAATGATCACAATAGTGCAAGACAAATAACCTTTATCCCTTCTCTTTTAGGAGTGTTTGACTAGACTGGGTGCTAAAGAGGACATTCAGAGTTGGTTTACAGGAGAAAATCTGGGATCCTCAGGGTAACAAGCCTAATACTGCCTAATTAAACTGGAGCACAGAGATAAATGATGCATGGTCTCTAATCGCTAATACGCTATTTCAGATAAGATTTATCACCTGCACATATTGTGGTGCTGTAATGACACTAAACAAAATGCAAGTTTATTAACACTCTTTACAAACACGTAAACATAACAGTGTAAACTATTAGTCAGAAAGTTCTTGTTCTGCCTTGGCCTGAAACCTGTACACCTTCTGATATTTCAGAACCATTGACCTGTTGGACTGGAACAGCCTGATAGATGAACGGACAAAGATATCAAACCTGCTTGTTGTTCCAAACCTTGAGGTAGGCATTGATCTTTGTAATGTGCGTGGCTTCACAAACACCCTGCTAAATCAGGTTAGATTGGCATTATTATGTAACAGGAATGCAATACGAGGATCCTGCAGCTCGACTCTCCAAATTTAGCTCATCATACATCTTACTGACGAGTTTTCACCTCAGAGATTGAGTGTGTTTCTAGTAAAAGGTACATGACCCTTTTTCAGTTAGTGATCTCTCTTTGTCCACAGACTGGACAGCTGGAACCACTGCTGAGCAGGTTCTCAGAGGAAGAGGAAAAGCAGATGAAGAGAATGCTGCAAAGAGTGGATATCCTAGCCAAGGTATTACAACAAAGAGGTCAGATAAAATGAGGTCAAAGGACGTTGTGACAGAAGTGTGGACAAATTTTGGCCTAGCACTTTCCCCTTTGCTTTTTTGCGTTTGAAAGTGAGAGTTATTTTCTACTCCCCCACTCACTTCCAAGTGCCAGTCTGCTTGTTTATTGACAAATGGCCACAAAGTTGAATTGTCAGTGTTCATAAAGAAGCAAACAGCATAAAAGACAGACTGCTGCACAGCCTTTTCTGTAGCTTGTCCATACCTGAGGTATAGAAAGATAATGAAACATGTCAGTATCAAATACATTGTCCTTCATAGGCACTGCACATGACCATTTGGGTAAATCCGCTGCAAATTTTTTGGCAAGGCTGACACTTTGCAGGTAGTGCCATCACAAATAAATGTTTGTGTAATCCAAAGTCAGTGTTTACTTTGAGAAATGTCAGCAAATGGAAGGGCACCACTGGGCCATATGCACGCACCATTGGTGCAGGGCAGCCTGAGAATGTCAATAAAACCTTGGCTCTGTTGCAGCATGCCGTGGAGAATGGTGTAAGGCTGATGGTGGATGCAGAGCAGACCTACTTCCAGCCAGCTATCAGCAGACTAACTCTAGAGATGCAGAGGATCTTCAACAGGGAGAAGCCCATCATCTTCAACACGTACCAGTGCTACCTCAAGGTGAGATCCTCCACCTGGCTTGCATGGACAAGCTGAAATCCATCAGTATTGTATACATATATTTGAAAAAAATTCTTCATTGACAAGGCATCATATCCTGCATTCATGGACTAATTTTGGATTTTAGAATTGTTATCATAGCCTGTGTGCAGTCAAGGTCTTCTTGATGTCTTTGTCTTCCCCCTTGAACTACGTGGTGCCCCTTTTGTGTGTGCAGGAGGCCTATGACAACATGTCCTTGGATGTGGAGCTGTCCCGGCGTGAGGGCTGGTACTTCGGAGCTAAACTGGTGCGCGGAGCCTACATGTACCAGGAGAGGGCTAGGGCTGAGGAGATTGGCTATGAAGACCCCATCAACCCAGACTACGAGGCCACCAATAGGATGTACCACAAGTGAGGGACAAACCAGCACACGCAGCACTTGCCCACTCAGTAGCTTTCCTTTGTTATTTTTACCGCTGAAGGACAGATAAAGCCAGAACATTTCTTATCAGTTTGGTTCATTTGGGCTTTTAGCTGCTCTCCTGTTGACATATCAAATATAATTTGGTCATAAATCACCTGCCGTTGTAATCATCTGCAGTCATCTCATCCAAAGCTTTTCAAGCGTACCTGAAGGACATCCTGAAAACAATCAGATAAGAAGTAATAATGTAGTAAAATCAAATGATGCAGTACAGCCAGCCTTTCAAAGAAACGTGAAGTGGTTTATATAACTTTCCCAATGATCATTTTCACCGTGGTAAAACTGTGTCACATGTATTTAGTGTGTAGGAGGGGTCCTTTCCAATGCCTTTGTATGTGGGAATTTGCAAATATCAGTTGAAAATGCTTTGATTTAGTTTTGAACTCGGCTGTTCTCTCATTTGCAGAGACACACAAAAGGAGACAGAGTCATAAATCATTTTGCAATGTTATTCACCTAATCCACAGGCCCATATAAAGCTGAACCATAGGAAGCAAAGAATATCAGTTTAGTTAACTCTTGTTTGCCTTGATTGAATGCGGTGTGTTCCATTCCCTGAAGGTGTTTGGACTATGTGTTAGAGGAGATCAGGAACAATAGAAAGGCCAACGTCATGGTGGCATCACACAATGAAGACACTGTGAAGTTCACTCTACAGAGGTAAGGCCTGTTCTGCATATGCATGAAAGAGTGGATTAAAACCGCAGCCCTTTCAAAAACACATTCTGTTTTTTGATTACTAGGCAAGCAGTATTAGTTAGTTAGGGATAGATTGCCCAAATGTGTAAACTGTTCCAAGCAAGTTGTTTTGGTTTGATGTTGAAAGGCAGTTTTGTTTATGTGGACAGAATGAATGAGATGGGCCTCTCGCCCACGGAGAAGAAGGTCTACTTCGGCCAGCTCCTGGGGATGTGTGACCAGATCAGCTTCCCACTTGGTGAGGCACTCGGACGAAAGTGGAAGCAGGCGTATCCCACTCATTCCTCCTGCATTTGTTTTCTCATTCTCCTTATCCGGAACCCACTCCTTCCTCTGTCTGTGGGTGTGACCAACAACTGTGAGGTCAAACAGCGTAGGAGTATGGCGTATGAAAGGTTCTTATTACTAGCTCTGTTTGGCAACTTCAGAAAATACGGAAGGTGATTCAATGGAGATGGCCATTGTAGCTGAATCTATATATAGCCTAATGCTAACTGCGCTCATGTACTGTGCCCACATTGTAACATTGTATCACCCTCAAATTAATCACTGATCTGTTAACGGCTGAAGTAACTACAGAAGGTGTGGGTGGTGTGAAAATAACCATTTACGGAGGTAACAGTAGTCCTTGTCTTCCCTTTTTTGTGTATTGTCTAAACAGGCCAGGCAGGCTTCCCTGTGTACAAGTATGTACCTTATGGACCTGTGAATGAGGTGATCCCTTACCTATCCCGCCGTGCCCAGGAGAACCGGGGCTTCATGAAGGGTTCCCAGAGAGAAAGGCGCCTGCTGTGGGAGGAGCTGAAGCGCAGAGCGGTCAGTGGAGAGCTTCTCTATAGGCCAGCCTTCTAAGATGCCTGCCCCAGGGGCGGAGTGGCATCTCTAATCATTCCTGACTGTGTCAAGGCTTCAGTTGCACATGCAGCCACTGTCTCTTTATAGAAGGGGTTACTTTCTATCGCTGAAAGAGCTCCTGAAAATGTCAGGCAGCAGAGTTGTACTGTTCTCTTTTACTGTACTATTTATCTTCAAACTAGAGCCACGCTAATAAAAGCTGACATGATTTAAATAGCTGTAAAGGCCAGCATCAATATCGCTCTCTGCTCAAAATGCCGTGGGTATTAGGATAGAATGGGCAGTTTTTATCTTGTTTTATTTCAAATATGACATTTATT
This sequence comes from Megalops atlanticus, assembly GCA_019176425.1. NCBI lineage: Eukaryota > Metazoa > Chordata > Actinopteri > Elopiformes > Megalopidae > Megalops > Megalops atlanticus. Next base: position 17,533,903 of record CM032878.1, on the reverse strand, counting down.
CTGAGAAGTTTGTCTTCACAGTGACTTAAAGTTCATGAAAAGATTGACAGTATATGGCAGGAAAAGGGTAACAGTATATATCTTTTGAAAAGATTTGTGTGTTTAAATGAACTATCTTCATACATGCATTGTGCCTTGTCCGTAAATACACACATCTATAAAAATTTTAATAATGTAATAAGAAGTTGATTAATTCATGCCTACAGTCATTGAACTGAATCTCAAAAGAATGTTATTCTTGAGTCTTTACCTCCTCAATGTTTACAGTGTATTCCCAGCCTCAGTCAAACTGATAAGAGCTTTTCATTGCCATTAAAATACTTTATTTAAATAGGGTCATAATTAGACTAAAAATGGCATTGAGTTGTGAAAAATATGGTTACTGCATTGTTAATATTTTATAGGTCTTGTGTTCTAGTTACATACTTGGAACTACATGTGTTACTTTCTGTCTGTACCTGTACTCAGTGACATGTGTTGGAGCTAATCAGTGCACTCTCTTTAAGTAAATCTATTTGGTTGTAATGTGACTGTTGTTAGTACATCTTTTCAGTGAGTGGAGTGTTTTAATGAGTTAGTATTGTTTTGCTCCAAACAACTGCTCAGCAATCAGCTGTCAATTTCGCATGGAGCATTGTTTTGCAGAGAACCTCAGTGGCATTGGATCTGTGCTGTTTCTGCAACATGTTAAGCATTTTGATTTGTAAACAGAAAAAACCTTGGGTCTTTTTGTTCATTTACTTTTTGCTGGTATTTCACATTAAGTAATTGACATGTGGGCCATTTCATCTGCAAAAGAGTTCTTTTTTTTAAGAACTGGTATTTTTAAGAAGGCTCCCAGGATAGAAAATGGCAAGCTTAGAAATTCAGTACATAAAAATAACTCATTTTATCTGTGTTAAAAAATTATTGGTTATTTGGTGTAATGGCATGCAGTAGCCATTTGCTTTCTGAAATGAGAAGTGCTTAAGCATTACGATAATAACACTGCAGTCATTAATACTTAAACACTGTGTTTATAACACCCCTGATACAAATGTTTAATTACATCTGATATTTCACTGTGTAGCTGTGAGGAAACGGTACTTAATCTAAATCCTTTTCCCGAGTTATCTCAAAGAGGAATGTAGTTGAGTATGAGCATAGGACATGATGAATCATTAAAATGCTTATTCTTTCTTATTTTGGGGAAGAGGGCCAGTGTGAAATGGGTACAAGGGACATTGTAATCAGTTGAATTAAAAAGGATGTATTACTTTAAAGTGTGTTGAAGTGTTTGTCTTGAAATTAGTTTGATGTTTGATTCCAATGCAATAAAATTCCCTGCAAATTCGCTTGCAAATTTCCCTGGAAGTTATTGTGCAAGCTTGGGTCATGCGCCGGTGTCTTGGGAAACACTTGAGAATGTCAATTATTAGTTCTTCAGCTTTCTTGGAAATAATATGAACTGCTCTGCAAAGCATGGCTGGTAGGGGTACAACGGATCACAAAACTCACGGTTCGGATCATTCCGCTGTTTTTGAGTCACGGATCGGATCATTTTTCAGATCAGCAAAAAGAAAAAAAAAAGGAGACAAATATAACTTTGCTTTCCATTTATTACTTAAAGAGCTTAAAGAACACTTAAAGCAAGGTACTTTTGCTTTTGCGGTAACCGTGATTTCCACTGCGGTGTAGGAACCACCGGACTCACGAGTCCGTAACATTGCGACACCTTCAACCGCGACGTAAATTCCAAGCGCTTGTTCTGCTGTTCTTCAGCTGTGTCCAAAATCACTCCCTATTCACTATATAGTGCATATATATACATTTTACACTTGATCGTTGGACTTAACTGCCAGCTAGCTAGCTAACATTAGTTTCAACTAATTTGAACAGATAAAGCTGGGTGCTAGTTCTTTCATTAAGTTAGCTAGTGATAGCTAGATAGGTAGCGGTATTATGTAGCTAGCAGGTTAATGTCAGTTGCAACTAGCTAGTCACTTAACTAGCTAGCTGGCACAGTTAGACTCAAAGACGTTCATACAAATGTTTGAATAAACTTGCAAACATGTAAGTATATCCAGAAAATTATTAATTTATTGTATGGATGTGAATAGTGAGTGAGTGAACGAGTGAGTGATTTCGGACGCAGCCTTCGTTTTCGCAACACTTCTGCTAAGTAAGGTTGCTGGTTTTTAAAATGGTGCTTGTATCTTTTCACTGCAACTCTGCATTGAGATTTAGGGAATTATTACTTTAAAAAGTAACAGCGGCAGTAAAACCGTATTTCACGCTATTATGGTTTAACTTTGCAATTAATCCGTGGTTCACATGCGTGCCGAACCGTGGGGGGTGATCCGTATGGATCAAAGATCAACTACGATCCGTTGCACCACTAATGGCCGGTGGCGTGCCATTTGGAAAAGATGGCATGCCACTGGAACTGGAACATTTTCATATTTGGTATTTGACAAATCATGGCTAGTGAGACTGTTGGACAAATATGCATGTAATGAAACAGACTGGGATCCAGATGCGGTTACAGGTATATTTAATGACAGAATCCAAGAGGCGTGGTCAGGGACAAAACAGGTCGTCAACAGGAATCAGAATCAATCCAAACCAGAATCCAAAATATGAAAGCAAGGTCCAAAAAACAGGCAAGAGGTCAAAAAAACACGGGAGCAACACAGTAGAAATGGCTAAGAGCAGGCTCAGTAAGGACTCGGAGAATCAATACCTCACAATGAGGTAACAAAACTGAGTCCTTATAAAGGCAGGGCTTGATTGAGGGAATGAATCCCAGGTGTGGTTGAGCCAGGCGGAGCGGGGCGTGGCTGAGCTGGCTGAGCGGGGCGTGGCTGAGCTGGCTGACTGGGAGCGGGTGTGACAATGCATATGTAAATCAGTGTGTACATAGACTTTTTTCTTGTGCATATGATTTTACCTCCTTGGAGCCAAATGATCCAATAGGAGTTAAAATTGAGAACGGATTGTGTGTGTGTACATGCGTGTGTGGGTTTGCAGTAGTGCTCCCAAATGAACAGCGCTGAACCTGAAACAGTGTCCCTTATGATTGAATGAAAGCTGAATTTTACAATATATGTATTCTGTAAAGGTTGAACAAAAATAAGATTTGCTGTTGAGTCCTGGGAATCCCAGACCACTAATTCTATTTGTCTGTTCTGTTATTGCTGTTTTAGGAGATTGCAGACTCCATATCTATTCAGTTATTCCATTATTTGCCATTTTACTCATATTGAAGAACATGCAAGGTTGCAGTGATCAAATAAATAAACCAAAGAAATGTGTTCATTAAATTCAGAAACTAAATGAAAATGATAAAGGAGATATGCATACAAAAACAGCCTATTCTGATCAAAATCAGAAAATCACCCACTCTGAGTATAGGCTTTGAATGAGGAGGGTTCTTCTTAGGTTGTTACATAAACTGGCTGATACACAATTTTATGTAACAACCCAACAAGGGCCTCTGAATGAATGCCTTTTGGTATGACGTTCTCAGAATGTTTGCTTTGCTTGCTTAATGTTTGCGGTTATGATCTAATGGAAGCCAGACACAATTAAGGTCTCGGCCTTTTTCGCTCCAGTGCAGCCTTGCTTTTAAAAGGGGAAGAAGTGCTGACACTGACGATAACTTGTCAGTCCTGCAAGGATTAGGATGCTTGTGTATGAGATTTTGGAAGGGTTTACGGGGGAAGCCAAGGCTGCATTAGATAACCAATGCAAGTGGTGTAAACAGTGACAGCTTGAGCCTTTTTGAGCACCAAGATGAGGAAAAAAATCTAAGCGTCTGTCGAACCCAACCATCCAATAGCCATTTGAAACATTTTCTTCTGAATAAAGGCTTTCCATTAGTTTTATGTAGGACACACCAAGGGGTCTGGGATGCATAACTAATTGTGGAACATTTTTGTATTACTATTGTTTGACTGCAATCTGATTTTTCCTTACTTTATGTTGGAACTTTTTTCAGAATCACTGAGAATCTAAGTGTGGTTTTATGACTGACTTCACACAGATTAACTAAAAACCATAAATTATATTAATAGACTAAAAGCCATATATGTATATTAATATCATTCCAAATTTAATGATCATGTAATCAAATAACACTTTATTTCCAAGTGTGAAACAATGGAAACCAAAATCTGCTACTGTGTTACTCAGGGAAGCAGATAAGGATTTCTCTGAATCAGGTAATGGGAATTCTTTGTGTGGAGGATAAAGCAAGCATCCACTGACTATTAAGAACTTTTATGTAATACATTATGTGCATATATTAGGCTACCTTTGTTGGAAAAAAAGAAAAATATAATCATTTCTTGGCGTTCATAAATTATTTTGGTGAGAAGCATTTCTCATCGAATTGTACCTTTACGTTTGTCACTCCTGCCTGGCAACAGTAACTCCCAGCCTGATCGTCCTGCTGTGAGCAAACAGGCACTTTTCAAGTAAACAAATGAAATGTAAAGGAAACAGATGGTGAAGGCAGTGAATAAACTCATTGCTCTGCGCGATGCGATATTACAAATCACACAAGTGTAGAATTGCTCTGGCTGCAGAAGTAAATGCCGTGCACCATCCCGAAAACTTATTTTATGGCATTGGCTCTTCACTGCTGCACTTGTCATTGCGGCATCATCTGCAGATATGCAAGGCATTCTGCAGATGAGCCTTTCCCCGTTGTGGACAGTGGTGGGTGACAACAGTCATTAGCTTGGTGGAGGGTGACGGACCGACCGGAAACAAGAGACCAAACCACAGGCATCAGAAAGTCTTCTCAGGATTTAATTTCCTTTTCATGTTCTCAACTGCAACCCACAGTACCCTGTCTTTCAAATTTCATTTTATTTTATGAGGTGGTGGGTGGGGTGCGCTGGTGATGAATATTCAAACAATGCTTCCCAAAACAAGGACTGCCCCACGGCAGGATCATGTTTAAGAGGATGAGTCTTGGCATCTCCCAGTCTTCCCATCTCCTCTTTTTCATCAAATGTCACACATCTATTATACATCATTAAGTGGCTTTCATCTGCTTACTTTGAAATGTGCCCTCCACTCAGTTTGAAGGCACTAGGCCCGTTCCGATAGAACAGGCTGCCTTCAGATGAAAGACGGCGGGTGGGTGGGTTTGTGCTGGAGAAAAGGCAAACTCCCTGCTTTGTGACAGACCATCAGGAAACCTGCAGACAGGTGGTCCTTGGGTGTTAAGAAGAGGGCTCCTTTTCAGGAGTTATTTTAAGTTCCTGTACACCCTGTCCTCTCCAGGCCTTGGTGAGATATGAATGGGCCCATTTGATCATTACTCTGAACTCCAGCAGTTCAGGAAGCCTGGCAAAGAACAATGGCCCTGTCATGTTAAGGCCACCTGTTTTACCAGGGAGAAACCCCAAAGCTGTCATTTAAGCAGGAAACAGCATATTTTACAGAACACCATACCTTACATGGGCAAATGGAAGGATAATTATGCTGAAGTAACAGCATAGCAGTAAAGTAATGGCAACATGTTGTACAGGGAAGGTTTTAATCTACCAACTGTGCTTGATATTAAAATAAAAAGAAAATTACTCATTTAAGGGGTACAGTGGAATTGACTTTTTATCATCTGAAAGCACGTAGAAGGGCCTGCCAATAATGTGTCAAAGCTGATCAAACACTTGCATGAGTTCATCATCAAATATGATCAGCAAATATGTTCAGACTCCTCAAGGTTTCAGAGGTATTAAAATCTTTATAGGGATGCATACAGTGTAGTTTGTTTAGCTGATCATATTGTACATTATTAAATACACAGTACATACTAATTGGACTAGGTTTTCCTCAAAGATCAGGTGAATCGGCACCGAAGGCTATAGGTCCCTTCTCAGTTATAGCTTGAAGTTTAATGGGTGCGCCAGAAAAGACAGTGAATCAAGGTCGATCCTAACCGATTCACATCTCCATTGATTTCTCACTTTCCTTTGTTGGATCAGGAAGTATGTGTTGTCAGAGCACAAGGCTGCCCGCTTATTCTTGCAGTTTTCTGCCCTCCCACGCCTGAGCTGAACACAGTGATTCATACGGGGAGGCCCACGCTCTTTGCCTGGGCAAATATAGAGGTGAGAACTTCTCTGGAATCCCATCTGCCATTATGCCTGTGTCCCCTTGTCTCACCACCAGAGGGCAATATTGCTTTTCCCTGGTCAAGGGTGCACTAGAGCCAGCTACAAGACACTAACACACCTCCACCCTTCATATTCATCCCAGGAGTCCTTCAAGGGGAAATGCTTCAGTAATATGACATATCACAGCGATGCGAGGTGCCATTTGTGAGAGTGGGTGTCACATGTTTGAGTGTTCTACATTTTATCAGCTATTTCTCTGCCTCCCTTATGTGATGCATGACAATGATTTTGGAACAGCTCAATTAAACCAGCAGTTGCAGCCATACGTTATTTTCACACGCAGAACCATTGCATCTATTACTGTGTATGCACTTGACCATCTGGTAACCTTACTGACTGCCAATGGCTCTATTTACCTTGGTGATAGAAATGAAGCCAGACCTCAGCTGGACATAGGTTGTCTGTACATTGTCATCTCCTAAATTTTCATGAGCCAACAGGAAATGTTTCCATGCGTTCACATTCTTGTATTCACGTTGCCTCATATTCAACTTCTTATCGCAGTGTGTGAAAAGAAGACGCCATAAAGATTAAACATTAAAGGAGTTTAAATGAAAAACTTCATCCAGTCTTACTGTCACTAGATATTACAAAATAGTAAACAAATATTCTTATGACGTTTCTCGGTGGAAGACATTGTTCCTGAACCAGTGAGAGTTTTCATGGACCATCAGGCCACTGGGGGCGAAAGTGCTTGTGAGTGACTCGTCGGTGTGCATGTATGTGTTCGTCTTCCCTCCATGAAGGAATTATTTCTGGGCTGCAGATGTTTTTCAGATGGGCGAGAGGGCAAATCAGGGACATGAGAGGCAGAGCTGGGAAGGATCTGCATCCTCCCTGTACTCCACTCTCTTTAAGGTGATGGATTTACCACTCATGCAAAATGACAGTCTTATGACACATGGGGATGTACTCTTCCTTTGTCTCCAGAAAAAGAAAATAAGATGGGGCTGCAGCACACACACACGTGCATGCGTGGCACGGTCACACACAACCTAACGACAGCTCTTTCGTGAGATCTCCCAGAAAAGTTTCGAAATATACTGTCTCCATCAGCCAACAAGAAAAGACTCGCTCGACATCATAAATTGTTTATGGCAGATTTTCTGTTTGCTATCAATCAGATTTCCCTCTTGATAAGCTGGTACGGGGTAGATAATCATCAGAATTTAGGATTCGTGGAAGAGAGGGGCTCAAGGGGAGACGGGTTCAATTTCCTGTGGGATGAGCCAGGGAAGAGCATTCTCCACAATTGAGGTGCTTCTTGTTATCACCCAGCAGTGATCAAAAAAAAGCCATCTCGGGCCACCCCTCATCCAACGTCAACATCCCTTAGCAACAGCCCTCACTGATGCCTTTGATCTCCCAGCAGAATGGGAATTCTAATAGTAGACTTTGCAACTAGTATAATAAGATAACATGGAACACTGTAAACAAAGAGATGGAAATAAACCACGTTTTCCCCATTGGAGAGAACTCTGGATCATGCCCCAGCTTTTACTTTAGCAGTTGACCTTGACCGGATTGCACAGAAGCTCTCTGGCTGGCCCTGCACCAATATTTACCACTATTATCACTGTGATGGTGCCTCTGAAAAGGGCAAGTCATTGCAGACTCAGCAGGGGTCCTGTTTTGTAACCCCTACTCTCCGGCATCCATGTTCACCCATGTAGCAGAAGATCGCCATGAGGCACAGATGGATTAACCCTAACCTCAGCTCTGAAAGAGGGGAGGGGCCTCGCTAATGTATCATATCTCGTTGTGATCTCACTTTTACTTCAGGGGCAAACAGAGAGCGCAGCAGATGGTACAGATGCTGGTGTGTGAGGCTGCCCTCCCCCCATTGCCTTCCCTACCTCTTCTGTGATAGGGTGTGACTGACAGGTCATGGCGCACTGCTTGCATAAGCTCGAATCGCAGCAGCTGGGACAGTCATTCCAGGGATCCGGGTGTCCTTGGAAAAGGAGCACCGGTGTCCCAATGAGCAGGCCTTTCGGTGAGATACCTCCCTGCCTGGTGATGACCGTGGCCCTGGCAGTACAGTAGCCCTCCAAAGTGACATTGCGGTGAGCACAGCAGACGGAAGTGTGAAACGTGTTTATCTCTTGCCATGTTTATGCCCGGACTGACAAGTTGTGGCAAGGACTACAATAATAATATAGTCAAGTCTAAGCAGTGTTTCTGAAAATGACCTGAGGTGTCTTTGAAACTGGTAAGCAGGTTACTGTCAGATATGAGGTCTTTTCATTGGTAGTGAGAGGGGGAGTGCAATACTATCATTATTGTAAACCCTATTAAACAGAGCTGAGTTGAACTGAGGAAAGCTGAGGAAAACAAAACCTTCTGCAGTTGATTTATCCCCATAAAGATGACTCCACGAAAATAGTGAGGGCAATGTGGGGAAGAGCAGAGACCTCCTCAGGTCACCTGAGATCCCCCCAGGCCATCCCCACAAAGAGCCTGCCCCCCCTAGGAAGAACACAAGCAGTCCATACACTTGTTTCTCTGTGATCGTCTCTCTGGACTTCATCTGTGTGAGCTGCCTGCTAGATAAAAACACCTCAGGCATCTGTTTTTCTAGTGAAAGGGGCCAGAGTTAGATAACAAGGCTTTCTGGCAAACAGAAAAAGAAACTAGAGCCCAGTGAATGGTGTAGCAGTGGCCTGTTGACCACAATTTGACTTTATGTCATGAGCGCCCTTCTTTTTTATGGAGGGAAAAGATTTAATGCATGTAAAGGATTGATTAAGGAGACACTTTAAAATGACTTTTGAATACCTGGAGTTCAGCCAGTTGTTTTGTTAAAGAAACAGTATTCTAGAGTGCAGACTCATACTCAAATCTGAACAAAAAAGGCTACGAGGCGAGAATGCACAAATGGCTTAATCCATGCTTTACGGCACTAATTTATTAGTTTGACTGAATTACCATTGAATTTCTTTTAGTTGTGCATTAGCTCTTATCCTCAGAATTTAACATTGCACAATGCAATTTGCAGCAGCGCTTTGTGGTGTTTATATCACCATCTAATAGGGGAAAAACAGGGTGTTTAGAATCTGAATCTGCACATATATATATTGCCTCAGATATAGCTATTGCCTGAAAGAGCATTACCCTGACAGTTCATTAGAGAGAAATGTCTCTGAAGATATTTGTTTGCAAGATCAATGCTTAATTTGTCTTTGCATTATCACATTGTATGAACATTAGCCGATCATTGAACCCAATTTTAAGCAAGAATAAGGTTTCCTTCTTATCATTTGCACTTCTGTTGACTTGGAGAACTATGGTTCCACACCTCGGATAATCCAATGCATCTTTGTTGAAGAAAATATAAAACACAGCAATTTTTCAGTATGTGGGCATGAGTAGCATTTAATGTTTGAAGCAAAAATTCCCACAGAAAATACCTTGCCAGGTTGACAATGAGGTTGATGATGTCACAAAGCCAGCTAATACATATATATGAGTCATTGGACATTCTTTCCACAACTACACTACAGTGTTTTTTTTTTTTCTCACAATTGTCATTGTACATACATGAAATAAGTATTTTTATTTATTTTGAGCTTTATCATGAAACAATTAAGCATGACCCACATTACCAAATGAACAACTGTGTGAAATTTCTGTGCAGATCCACATGCAAAATGAATACTCCTACACAGCAACAAAAGCTAGGGCAACACCAGTCCTGTTAAGTCTGCTACTTGTTATGTAGCAGCAATCTCCGTGGTTGTAGTGTGTGGAAACGCACTAGATGACCCCCTGCTGCGGCAGCTCTTCCCTGTTTAGAAACAGGAGGGAGGAGGCAATTACAGCTCAAAGGGGAGAGTAAACTTCAGTGTCGTGGAGTGCTTAATCTACGCTGTCAGAGCATCACAGCCGAAAATCCTTTTTCACAGCGCATAGGAGTGGGTGAGGATGTGACAAACAGTGGGGGTATATATAGCACCCGTGGAACAGACGGGATTGCAAGCGCAGGAGACCAATCCGCAGGGATCGTTGTGACTGTGGGGATGCAGTAAGAGCCGCAACAACTTAATGTAGCAAACTTGATTATGCAGAGCGTAATCTTGTGCATATTGAAAACGTCAGCTGTGAAAGGTTGTGTGGTGTGTGTGTGTGTGTGTGTGTGTGTGTGTGTGTGTGTGTGTGTGTGTGTGTGTGTGAAATGTAAAATGCGCAACGACACGTCATCACCATTCGGATAATCATTGCTCATTTACACAAAGAAGGCAAATGCGTGTGCACTCACACACACACATACACACCTGGACTTTGGTTAACATTATAAATGGCATGCAAAATGGTTGCTCATTATTGTCACATGCTAACAACAGCGAACAGGAAAACACTGCAGGAACTTACAACAGTTTCGGACGAGGCCAAATAATGCTCTCATCATTCATTTTTAATAGTTAAGCACAATAAAATAGCTTCATGTAATCTTTAATATTCATTTGGAAGCACAGTACTATTGCACCACTGAGAATTTACAATAATATTTGTTTTTAATAACTTATACTAGCACTATATATGCCATTTATACTTTAACACTGGTTAAATCATTGCTAACATAATGAAACTATAAATTATGAAAGTTTATTAGTATTAGTTTTTGGTGAATTAACTATAGTCTAACTATGTGCATGTCACCACAGTAATGAAGGAACACTTAATTGTGAAATATTAACAAAGGTTTGCTTCCCCTTATCTCTTATAGCAATATTCCTCTGCTATAACAATGCTTCTTGCCTCTTGGAGATTACATTGAGTAATGACATGACAGTTGAAGGAGGTCATTTACATAAACATTCCCACTGGTTCACTGAAACTCGCCCATAATTTTCCCATCCCAAGAACCTTGCTGTTGACAGCTGACCGTCATGCAATTATATGTGACAGTATATTATTAATATCTTCCGGAACAGAATTTTAATGATACATTCAACAGTTAGAGGCTATTTGCATTAATACCCCCTGGCATATCTTAATAATATTATGTGGTTGCCAAGGTTTTAAATGGTTCTATTTTGCCGTGTGCTTCTGTGCACCAAAAGTCTTATTTCAGCTTTTTGTCCTCTGTGGGAACACAGCCTAATCGTTAAGCATTCACATTTGTGCGCATATTTGTCCCAAACAAGACCATCTAAAAATAAACCAATTAATAAATGAAATCATGAGATTTTGATGTGTGGTGATGTCAGGGATTGAATCTGAATGCCTGTCCGATTCCAGTTCGAGAGCTGCCATCTCCCGGTTGAACAAATGGACAAATCAGCACCAGCACAACCCTTTGAGTGGCTTTCCTCTACCTGTCGCTGGAGCCAGCATGGCTGTGCAGGTTTTATTTCTGGAGGCTGAGAGCTAAAGCTGTAAACAGTACCAGAGGTGTTTGTGGAGGTCAGCCCATGTGCTCAGTGCCCAGTGTTGGACGGCTTAGAGGAGGCAGCGTTCCAAGGCTGGGAGAGACATGTGGTGGACTCATGATTAATGGCATTTAGATTATTGCACGCTGCCAGACCGTTGCATGCACTTCCTAAAGAGACAGGGGTTAGCACAATTTAACCTCTACTCAGCCACTAGCCCTGGATGTTACGAAGGCAAAGCAAGACTGATTAGGACTGAGACTTGCATAAATCATACTCTGGCCATTTATGAACCAACCCGCTCATGACACGTGAATCGTATTGGGGGGCCTATCTTGAGAGTGAAATGGATTTGCCAGGTGCAACTGATGAATGAGCACCTATTTTGGTTTTGCTGTGTTATGCACAGTGGCAGTTAGCCCCCTCCCGACATATCACATATCATAAGATAACATGCGTATAGGCAGTGTGTTTCTTCAGAACCTACAAATGAATGTGTCAGAGGGTAGAGTCCTTCGGGAGGTGTTGCTTTTGTGGCAGCAAGTTTGTCACCCCATTTCTAATAAGCACTCCCCTTACAATGAAGCCCCATCATTATTTCCACGTGTGTCCTTAATTCATAACCCACAGAAATAACAGCCTAGTGGGACCCAAAAGGAAAGTGAAAGTGAATCCCATAAATGCAATTTTCCCACATGTCTGCATCAGCAGGGGCTAATTAAGCTACATTGAGTTATGTGGTATGTGGAGGGCCAACTGGTTTGTGGTGTGTGTCTCCAGCCCTGGCGCCTACAGAAATGGTGCTCTCCAGAGATGGTGGCCATATGTGGACAGGGACACATGCCCCGGAATGCAGCTGCCTCTGCTGGAGGGTGTGGGTGTATACGAAGTTAGGGTATGTGATACAGTATATGTATATGTGTGCATACACAGCATGAACTCTGCGGATTAAGAGAGGCACGGTGACAAGGTGCGTGACACTTTCTCCTTTTACAGTGGTATCTGCAAAAAAAAAAAAAAGTATAGTGGAAGAGTGCTGACACGCACGCATGCACACACAGGCGCACTTCATCACTCTGATGCATCCAAGCATGAAAAAACAAGTCTTACAGAAGCTTGTCAGTTATGCCATGCATGATTCCTTTATAGGCAAGATTTCTGCTTACAATATGTAGAATAATTAGATGGGCTTTATATCAGACTTGAATTTGGCAAACAAAGCCCAACTCCTACCATTCTCAGCATGAACATGAATGGGAAGAGTCCATTCCTTTCTAGTCATGTCTGAGAAGCTGGCTGATATATTAATCTAATATGCATGCAGATAAGATCAAAGGAGCTGCTTCACTAACAAAGAGCATATGACACAAGCACGTGCATGCTGTTGCAATATCAGCACTTTCTAACAATCCTTATGAATACCTCCAGGCACACCTGATTTATGCATATACAACCTTCAGGGCTTTTGTAATCTCTCCAGTAAGAGACTGAAAATCAGCAGCAGTTCCACTAAGTCAGAAACCTTCACCTTCATTTGCTTGTTGAACAGCCTGTGTTCTTTATAGTCATGAGTACATGTTTCAGTGAAACTGAGAAAACAGTTCACACTTGGGAGCATATGGGTTTGTCTGTTTGTTTGTTTGTAGCGTTGAGAGCGTTCTGAAGGATGCGGCACAGGATATTGGACACTAGAGTTACGGACCTCTTTCCTGGGCACAGCATCAAAAAGAACTGACTGGATGGAAGCAACAGCCTGCTGCAATCTGTCACATTAGAAAACACAGACAGGATTTCGTCTTGAGCTGTGGGCGCTAGCCAAAGCCCGAAAGCTTCCAAGCTGAGTCATCAGTCAACCCACCAATCAGAGCTCATTCTTCTACAAAACCAGTTACATTCATTCCCTGTTTTTTTTTTTCTTATTTCAGAGTGCCTAACTAAAAAGGTTAATAGCGCTTCATTTTTGATTAACTTACTAATGATCAGTATGCAGCGGGATTAAACCCTTATTTGAATTTGTCAATAACGAGGTATTTATATGTATGCTTTTTCTAAAAAATGGTAATCATTCTTGTATGTAATACTCAGAAAGACAACTAATTTACATTGCCTTTTTATGACATATACTTGAGTGATTAATTTTGTCTGAAAGGTCCATGTTAGGAATGCGTCACAGACACTGCACACACTCACATACTTTTGTTTTTTATTGACTGGCACATGTCATCACACAGCTAGAGGCAGGACTGCTGTCTTTGTGCAATGATATTTTAAGTAAAACAAACAAAACTAAACATTTAACAGCCCACATGCATTGTTTATTGTTGGATCCTGGACAGAGCTGGCACAAGAGGAGTGAGTTCACCTTGGTTATTTTTGCTTAGGAGGTCTGCCTCATGCCATTTTTGGGTTTCTTTGTTACTCTTTCAGCACACTTACACAACAGAAAATTAGGTTACATTAGCTATTTTTATTTAATAGACATAATCAATTGTTTTCAAGGCAGCGGTGTACTATGTCATAACATCAGGCAATGTAAATTTCTGTTACATTAGGTTACATTATACTTATATACTTATACACGTTAGAAAATGAGATTACTTACTGGTGGATTACTTGTGACCAATTAAATAGCATTTAAATCACAAACACAGTGTTAGACTGAGAGATCAGTGTGAATTTGATTCAAATTGAGACATACCCACACTGGAGTTACCAGAACTAGGCTACGCTGCAATTTACAGCACTGTAAGGACTAGCAGTGAAAGCATTTGCAGAATGTGATCGATATTACCCGCTCTCTTGCGTGACCTGAGTGGGAGACAATCTTATATATCATGCAGAATGCTGTGGCAGTTGGAATTCTATACATTTCATACATAACTGTTCCTGGGAGGAGTTAACAGAAGAAATGACAGCTACCATTAATGAATAAACAGGCACCCATACAAATGGAAACTGCTTGCTTACATTACATGTTTTCCCCTGTATCATCATGTGTCATATTCATTAGTTTGCACAATGAGGCTTGGTGACCATATTGCTACTGAAATATTCATGCTGTCAGCAACAGGTGTTCCACACAATGAAAAACCACATAAAGTTCAGGCTAATAAGAGCTACCAGAATTCAGAGGGCTACATTTTTCTGAAATGGCTGATTTAAGGACAGTTCATTTCTGGAATAGAGACTGTCTTCCCAGCAATGTCATCTTTACCATTTATTTCACATTTCCAGAAGAAGCAGATAACATAATACCATGGGGGCATTCCATCTAACCAATGTGGTCCCGGTCCCCAAAATTTAATGATGACTTTAAATGAGGATGATTTTCTTATTCTTGTGCAATATGTTTCATTGACTTCAGTGAACAAAACCTTGCTTATTGTTAAAATGGTGGCAGAGGGAACTGAATCAAATGAAGTTATTCATGAGGTTTAGCTAACCAGTTATATGTTCATATTTATGAGCTGCTGTATTCCCTCAGGTATACTGGCCATTGGCTGCAGTTGTTATGAGCTTATGTCACAATAACGCATGCAGCATTGGAAACAAATTATTTGGAATGTGATACAGAATATTTTGGGAGAGTCACAAAAGCATCAGGATGTTGCAAATGCCAGTATGAAATGTTGTGAACCATCTCACACCAAATGGTGTGTTACCTGCTGAGTGTGATGTTGGCCTGATTTCAACCAATGGGTGCAACAGGACATTTTGCACAGTTAAAATCATTAACTGTATTCATAGCTGGCAGTACAGTGCATGCATTGTACTGGAAAACAGCCACTATTTGAAAGCAACTATTACCTACATCAGCCAAGTAAATCTGCATCCTGCTTCCAGGTTCCAGGTAAGATGAGATCAGTGTGATTTTGCGCTCCCAAAGCAAAGCCAACCTTGCACATTGGACTGCAGCATTGATATTTTGTTTTCTCAGAACCTTCCAAGGAAAGAAAAACAATCCACAACAGGCAAAAATAGCGTTCTGTTTCAATCCAATCTATAGTGCACTCGAGAGAGCAAGAGTTATTACATATTGCCAGCTACCAAATAATAGAAAACACAAAGGCCTATAAATATTTATGAAGATGCGCATGAGAAATATTTAGAAGGTTTATATGTCGCTGTCTCAAAGCTGTCGATGTACATGTTTGATGTGACCGTGCGCTGCAGAGCGTCCTCGCTGCGCTGTCGAGATCCTTCAGGGCCAGACGCGGCAGGACATTAGTCAGGTGGCGTGACACTTTATCGGCTTTTCGCTCATGTGCAGGCACCTCCGCTGTATGTTGCCCTTTAAGAGATGCGCCTGACAACAACCTCGAGAGACTGGCACAGTAATCCCTAAAACAAATAGACACTGGGACCACCAAAAGCCTTTGTGGTGGAGCAGAGGCGAACACACATCTGTCTGTTGTCTGTGACAAATCCCCTCAATGACTGAGAAGATGAATGGGGGGATCAGGGGAGTGAAATCGGTATGCCTGGGTGCTCATCTCGTGCTCTAAATTGAGCTCTTTATTTCACAAACAGCATGCAGTTTGGGGGTCAGTGTGCTCATTGGTGGTAGATTTCAGCCCTTCCGTGCTGGTCACATTTTTGTCTACAATAATAAGAAAAAGTAAGAGAGTGGTTGATATATTCATGTTCACCCATCCAACTGTGTATTCAATAGCATTCATTTACAATCTACAGCTAGCGTACCCACCTGATTTCTACTTCATCACCCTTTCTCATTCCATTCATATGTGTTGGCTGTTAATCTGCTATGGCACCTCTCTGATTGGCTACCTGCTTGCTGGTGTTTTTTGTGCCTCTGTGAATGACATGTTTGCTCCACCTCACCCTGAGAAGGCAGTGAATTCCTCTGTGAATGAGGGTGGTGCTCTCTGCCTTTTTCCCCCAGATCTGTGACAAGAAGAGCTGGCTTTATCAAGGCCTGAACAGATGGGAGACTGTCTCACATTGCACCCGGCAGAATGCATACCTCAAAACAGTTTTAATTAACGAGGATCCCTGGATGTTGGTTTCTAATCGGTGGCCGTGATTGCGGTGGCGTTACACAAGTTCTGCCAGTGTCCCTGTGCCCCTGAGCACGCCCCCGTGCACAGACCAGTTGTTGAGACAAACATGAAAGAGCTGACTGACTAGTTCAGGGCACAAACATTTGGATTTTTCTTTTTGCCACTGTTGTGTTTTGTTCATCTGGAACAACCAATGAGATCAACAGACTTTCGTCACGCTGAATTTGATATGTGGATAATGTTCTTGCCCCCCTCCACATCGGCCTATAGCATGCCCACAGGTGTACTGTACCCTGTAGAGTGCAGGGGGTGGATTTCTACAGGTTTTATAAGTTACATTTTCATCAGCAGATGTGTTAAACCTGGAGCAACAGGGGACCTTCTCTCCAAGCAGTGACTTCACACAGACAGTCAAAAGTTGAAGGAAACTAGCAGACTCGCTGGTCATGCAAATTATTCCCATAAATGGGAATGGAGAGATTGGATGTTTCTCCCTAGAATGAGGCAGCATACCTGAAAACATATAAAGGCAGAGAGCCTTAAGCATGGCTTAAAACATGAAGCGGAGCTAAAGGATTACATGAATCTGCTTATGTTGAAAATGTATGTACTAAAGTATAGATTAAACATGATAAAAGACATGTAGATTGACAGCTAAGCAAGGAAAAGCACAGATTGTATTAAGTTCATGTGAATGACATGGACCTGATATGTCAAGGATAAAAATGCATAGTCAACTTGCTCATGGTCAAAGAGGAAAATGCTATCTGTTGTGCACATTGCTATATGTTAAAGTCACAATTAAGCTGGTGAGGAGACAGATGAAAGTTACTTTGTCAAAAATTTTACCAAACAAAATGCAAGATCGACAGCTCTGTTTTGCATAAATATTCATCATAAATGTGGTGGTTGGCTGCTTGGCAGTTCAAGTGATGTTACAGAAATTCTCAGTGCGAACAGCATGTGAGACACCTTTGAGCTTTGCTCTGATGATGGAAAGATGGGTGTCAATTTTCTGTACTTGTGAAATGCAAATATAAAAACAAATCTAGGAGAGTATCATAATTTAAACAAGCAGTAGAAATTCATCCATAATTCATTATTATTATCATTACTTTCATAATTGTATTACCATATTCGGATGAGTTTGCAAATAGAGTTCACTTTGAACCCTTTACTGGGTGATCAGCAATCAATAGGTGATCAGTTGATTTAATAACAGAAAACACATAAATCAAATTCAGTTATTTTTTATAATTTGAAGAAGCTTGGTTTTCGTATAAAGCTTGTAAGTAACTTGCCTTTTGACTGAGCCACCTTTGTGGAACGGCCCCGTGCGTGGACAAAAAGTTTATGTTTAAAAAAATAACATCCAAAAAGAGAAAGAAATACATTAACACTTTAGAAAAGCAAAGCAGAAATGCATGCCAAATAAAAATGAAAAGCGCCCTCTCAATGGAAAGACATTCCTCAGGCTGTGAGGGATACCGTTGTTATAAGCAGTTGTTCGGTTCATTCGTAATAATTTTTGCTTGCCCATGACAGTGAAAATGCTTTTTCGAATATTTCGTGCACCTCTTACTGTTCATCCAATTTTGTCATTTCATTCGGCCCTCCGAATTAAGTCACGTTGCCAAGACATTCGTTCATTTGTCACTTTGGCTGAGTGCACTGAGGTTGTATTGGCACTGGCAAAGGTGTTCTTCTTGTTCTGCGGCGGTCTCTGGCCATTTAAAAAGTTGGCTCCTCACCAAGTCTAACAGTTACCATCAGAGGCGAACATGTACGTTTTCCCCTTTAAATGAATTGAAACAATTTACTTTCAAGGAAAGTTTTACCATAATACAGCTTGCTCCATTAATCTTTTTTGAAAGCCCCCGTATCGCAAATGTATCCTACATGTTTTGTCGCCTCAGTGCAGCAGCCAGTTTCTCCCACCACAGTGGTAAGGCTGCGGCCGAACACACGGGTTAAAATATCGCATAACCCAAGCATTGAACCCTCAGCTATTAAAGGCCCTCATTCATGTTAAGTAGCCTTGTGCCATTTTAACCAACATGGGTCTAACACTGCCAGAGCTGCGGAATGAATCAATGCTGCCCGATGTCATATGCCCATGTGGCCATTTCACTCATTCCAATCAGTCCTCAGAGGCTTGCAAAATTAATTTAAAGCAGTTTAATTCCTCATTTTACACAAACACACACAAAACAACTTTCAGAAGTATTAATCTGCATAGCATGCATATCTGATGGGAAAACAGAGCCTTCCGGTGCTCACAGTATAATTCCCTCCTTTTAAGGAGCCTAAGCCCACCCCGTTCCTTCATTAGGACTCCGCAGGATGGAACAGCAAAGTCTTTTAATCTGGGGTCTGAGCTTTAATCTCTAGCGCATATGGTCCCTGGATAAGGGAAAGCTCCACTGTACAGGGGATTGCAGCTATCAACAAGCCTTTCTCCAGCAATAATAAGACATCCATAAAAATTAAAAAAAAAAAAAGTTCAACACCAATCAACCATTCTCTGGCTCCCTGCATTCACTCCTCTGTTATTACTACTCAGACCCTAACATGCTGAGATGATGAAAATAAATCACTTCAATGTGTCTGTGTCTGTTACTCTGAGAGATGGGTGGCAGTGTGTTGCATGTGCTCCGTCACCACATTCTCATATATTTGATTAGCTGACACCCAGTGGCACTTTTTTTAATATTGCACACATTGTGTTAAAATTATGGAGTTGGATTTTCCTTGGGACAAATGGGACAGATATTACCCACAGCAGTGGGTTTCGAACCCATGACTTAGATCTATAAGCAACACTCCACACTGCTTTTAGCTGTCACTGTCCCAGTATTATTTAAATACTTTTGCTGTTGAGTTCCTCAGCCAATGGTGACAGGCTCACACTAATAACTTCTTGGTACCTTTATAAAGCTGTGAACGATCTTGTCATTACTCCTGCTTTTCAGCCTCTAATTCACACAGTTCTGTAGGCACTGATAAATGCCACTTCTGTATTGCTGTGATAAGAGTTCCAGAATGGAAGACCAACCGCAGAAAATGCCAAGCGAGGCATTTTTCACATACATTTGAATAAGAATAATGTTGATGTTGCCAGATAGCGAATTTCACATCCAGGACTGTATGGAGTGCATACACCACACACCGTCCCCCTGCACTGATGACTTTGAAAGTTTAAGTGCACAACAGATACAAGCTATTTCTAATCTGTGGCATATTCTTTAACATTAATTATGTAAATCAAGTCAGATGAAGTAAAAGGATCCAGCATGTATTGCATGTGACAGTGGGTTTCTTGCTATGGGCAAGGACACAATATTTGCTATCCCTAATGATTTAAACCTTGACTAATGTGATTTAAGCCTTGGTGTTGCTTAGAAAAAAAGAGTGTACCTTTTCTGAACTGGTTGTGCTCTACGTAACCACTGTTTTAAGACAGACACAGTATACATATGATTACACATGTACACACAAACATGTTAATATATTTTATTATTTGCACTATTACCTTGGTTTTCACAGATAGATAGGCCTTCTTCATATTTGTTCAGGGTTTCTGATTTTTTAAAACCTGCTCTTCGTATTTTTCAAAAACCTCAGTTATGAGTCATACAACAGCTTAGATAGCTCAGTACATTTAGCAATATCTTAATTTGCAAAATCCTCCCCCTATTTTTCGCTTCAGAATGCCCAGAATTAAATGTACATCCATGGCTACCGGCGATGAAACAAAGCCCTTGATAATTTGATTTTAATGCATACAAATACTATTACGTGTGCTTGGTAAATATCCTTAGACAGCCTGCAGTGCTCAGTGCCGGGCTTGGCAGTTAAACAGCCGGAAAACATTTGATAAATCTGCCCCTGTATCAAGAGTAACCCACTGGCATAAAGGGTTGCTGAAGTAATGAATGTAGCAGAGGAAAATAGATCATTAAATGTACTATTAAACGTGCTGTTTATTTCTCTGAATGATATTGTGCAATTTATCTGTCTGAGTGATATTGCTCAGTTTGGTTTAAAAATATTTAGATATGAAACTAAAAAGTCAATTACCCTCCACCCAAGGTCTCTGTGTTTACCTCCATCTGAGAAGAAAGCAATAATCACTCCATGCATATACTTTTCCTCTGCTCAGAGGAGACAGTTCCAACTTACATCCGGCCCTTTTTTCCGTCACCAAATGAAATCAGCAAGGGGCAGAGTGGAGTCGCTGTGTCATTGCTACACTTGCTATAAATTTCATTTTCATTTGGAAAGGGAGAGATACAATCGCCACCTTCCCAGAATCCCACGAGAGGACAAATAACACTTTCTAGAGCAGGGCAAATCGAAGAAAGCCTCTCAGAAGGCTATGATCCTGTTGGATGCACCACGAGCATGCATCTATGAACCCTTGCGTGTATTAAAAATGGTATCTGGGAGTATTACTTTTTCAGAGTCAATTACTGACCAGATTACTTCCTGGCATGCAGGGCCATTGATTCTGACGCATGCTACACTGAGAGCAAGTGGATGACGCAGACATTATCGATATAAAGACTGCCCCACTTCCCCAAAAAGAGATTGATTGCTTCTGTCTGAGACACCATTATTTGGCAGATGCATGTGGCTAGTTTCTTCATTTCCAAAAAAAAAAAGTTTCTTCACTTCCTGACATTATTCATATTATTGTTACATTTGTTATCATTTTGTCATTTATGCAGTTGTGTACAGCATCATCTGCAATGTTCTGTGACAACTATAATTGCCATCATCTGATAATATTTGGTATGTTTCCCTCCAGGATAGGTTTTGTTTAACTCAAGTTCAGCTATATGTGCCAATATCATAACAAGGGTTTTTATTTTATTTTTAGCACATATTGGCATTCTTTCCAAAGTCACTTCTTTCAGATTGTTATGAGATCAGTATTTGATAAAACACTAAAACATGCTAAAACTGAATGGGATCTCATGCCATTTGGATGAAAGGGAAAACTGGTCCCAGTAAGGCAGAATGGATATCCTGTTTTTTGGCACTTGCAAAATATAAAAACCGCTAGTAGGTAAGAATGGGTGCCAAGAGAACACAAAAAAGCAGGGATTAACCCCCATTCATCGTAATTAGATGTACTCTGTTGAACACAATACACTTTTGTTTCGTGGTGTTCTGTTTTGGTTTTATTTATTTGTTCATCTAGCAAGAGCTAAAGAATATTTTTTGTATGCCTCACAACGAGTACTGGGACTAAGGATGGATTTCACATTAACATTCTTTATAATTTTAAATACTGTTCTGAGGAAGACTGGGTATTGAATTGCATTGTTGAGCTCTGCTCATCTAGTTCAAGGACAAAAACACTGCAGTTATCCATGTAAACAATTTCCACAAGGGGGCATGCTTCCAGTGGCATCGTATTGACAAAATAGCTCCACCATGGGGTCTCTTCGAAGGTCTTCTTGAGTCATTGGCATAACATGCCACTTTACCACACAACTTCAAGGAAGGTGACACAGTCCCTCAACTGTTTTGTGCCTGTGCAGAATGGAATTGTGAAGGAGCAGTCCTTCACCTCACCCCCAACAGACTAAATATTCAATGTTTGTTTAATTGTTAAATTGGGGATCCTCATTGTCTACATTCCATGTTGTAAAATAAGCGCTTTAAATCAATCAACTACAACTACAACAGGTTTCATGTTTGTCTTAACTGATTGTTTAATTGTTTTCTTGTCTTGTCTGTCTGTGAACTAGTTAATTGGTCACACCTGCCCTAATTAGGGATGTTATATACACAGGTGTGAGGCCACACAGAGGGGGGTTCAGATTGCTGGAAGCCATTTTGTGTGCTGGAGGTAGTAGACTGGTTCTCTTTTGTTTGTGAGTGTTTTGTAAAGTTTTACTCCTTCTGCTCATTTATGCGCAGAGCATCAGCCAGCTCTGTCACAGGAATCATTTTCAGTACTTTGGACTTGAAGGACTTGTGTGGGAACATGGGGATAGAGCTTTTGGCAAAATATTTCTGAAGTATTTCTTTTTTATCCCAAGACGATTATGATTCTTCTTGTCGAAAACACCAATACAACATACAACACCAATTTTACCATGTGTCTTAACTAGGCCCTGATAAAATCCATAAACATATCAGAGGTATCAGGATAACACCTTGAATAGGACAATGGCCTCAATGAAGTCCCATTCCTCCAATCATGTGTAACAAAAAACAGAGGCATAGAATCAATCACCTGACCAGTACTTCCAAGATGCAGATATACCCCAGAAGGACCCACTTGCCCTACACACCCACACACAAAGTACATAAAAGTAGTTGGAAAAAATATAGGACAAATAATAAGAAGATAATAAAAAGAACAACACAAGATGGTGATCAGGATTAAGATTACAATTTAGTGGAAAAAAGGTAAATACATTAAATTGGAAAGATAGGTAAGCAAAAAAATCTTTACTGGTGTAACAAGATACAAACAACCCAATAATCCTCTTTTAACAACATGACTGATCACAGCCTTGGTCCGAGTGTCGAAGCCACACAATCAATGTTGGTAATTTAGCCCCTTGTGTGCGGGGACCCTATGCAGTCAGCTCACTCATTTATCAGCTGGATGAGATACATGAGACACAGCCCTTGCCAGAGGCAGGCAGGAGGAAAGAGTTAGGGGGAGGGTTGATTTCCCCACAGCGCACCTCTGTGTCCCTCCTTCAGCTTCTGTTAAATGCCACCTTTGCTATTACAGAAGTGGCTCTGCTTCTATTATTTACGGTTCAGCCGTCTCCTTTTATAATCACTTTACCCCATCCCCCCTTTCTTTACATAATTGCTAATTATGTCAGAGGATAATAGATCTTTATGAGAACCTCTCTGTCTTAAATGGGAATGGATGCTGTAGAAGGTTTGGAGACGCAAAAGGGGAAAGAAAAGTGGGATGCATGAGTCAGTAGGAAGGTTACGAGTGGGAAAAAAATGTTGTTTTAGGATAATTTTGTAGTATTTGGATATGCATATTGTCCTGATGTTAGAAGCCAGGTTTGCATGTATGGACAAACTGTGCTCAGGAGAGCTGCCTTTCCAATAATTTCGAATACTCTGAAAATGTACTGACCACATTAGTCTTTTGTGGGTGATAATTTGGTTTGTTTACTGTGGCTTATTGTTGTTTATTGCTTGCCTTTTCAATGGTCATTTCCAAATATCACAAAACAAATCAACAACAGAACAGTGTGGGTAATATTTTTAAGCATGGGTATATACCTACATTTATGTTACCTATTAACATAACAGAAATGCAATAAAACTGTAATACAGTTAAGGCAAATAAAATATTCTCCATTAAATGTTGTCATTCAGCTGATTTCAATTTACTTCAGTTTAAAACCAAAGTAGTCAGGGTGTGTAGTGTCAGTATGGATGAAAATGTTTGTGTCTTACAAACGTTAAAATATATGACTGAGTATTAACACTGTACAAGCATGTGCTGCTTTAGTCAAATACTCAGTGTGTCCTTAATCATGGTCTAAGAGGAGTTACTGACATACGTGTTATAGAGCATTTCAGGTTAAAGTGTAAATAGCCCTCTTGCCTCAGCATGGTGATGTAAAACTTATTTAATCTAGAGCATGTTCCTAATCTGCTCACTCAGATAATCATGATTGAATGATAACCAATGATTCAATAATGATTCACTCTCCATTAGGGTGGGCTGGGTGTCCTCATTGAAAATGTCAAACTCAGAAACTCCATGCCAATAACTCCCCAAAGAGTCTGGGCCAATAGCAAATCAACAAGAGAAGTGTCCCATAAGGATAACTGCACACCAGGATTAGTCATTGCTTGATTGATGTTTAAATGCAGATCTTTTGATGGTAATTGATTGCCATTGGAGTACACATACTTTCCACATGAGATGGAGCACATGAAATAAGCATGAATTCATAAACTGGTGAAGATTCAAACTTTACCTCAGACAGTGAGATAATAAAGGAAATAACCATGCAAGTATTTGCTTACTATGTGTACTTAGACATTAGCTGCTACATAACATTTATCAATTATGTGACCCTGACCACCATTCCTGTCCCTGGGCGTCTACCAACGACCCACCAAAGCTAACAGGCACAGAGGTAAGTAAAACTAGAACAGTCTTTATTAACATAATTCACAAGCTAGAAAATGAACAGATTGTTAAAGAGCTCACACAGGATGTTTTTTGCATTGCAGCCACACCAATACATTATATTACTGACATTTAGCAGACACATTTATCCAGAGCAACTTACATTGTTTTGAGTTTTTTTTTTTTACAATGTTATCCATTTATACAGCTGGATATTTTACTGAGGCAATTGTAGGGTAGGTACTTTGCCCAAGCGTACAGCAGCAGTGCCCCAGCAGGGATCAAACTGGCAACCTTTAGGTTTTGAGTCCTGCTTCATTAACCACTATGCTACACTGCCACCTATCTCTCCATACCCAACACCCCTCCGAATGACCCCCATACGCTACAGGTAAGCATAGCTATAACACCTATAACACATTCCGTGTGCGTATCAGATTATAAAAAGATCTTAGTGAACACAACTGGCACCATGCTGTCAAAATTGCCCTGCTTTTTGTTAATGCCTCAGTATCCATTTCAGATATCACAGCCACACCCACACATGTAGGTCAGTGCAAAGCTGCTGACATCCCTGCCACAGGTTTATCTGCACTGGTCTTCCTGCCTCTGAAAAACACATGGAACATTGGCACGGAAGCTAGCTCAGTAGCTCAGGAAGAGAAGAGACTTCCCGATGGTAACTACACACCTACACTCCAGGCTTCAACATGAGCCTGTGGTACCACAGGAAACTCTCAGCTAAATGAGGCTTTATTACATTACTGCCAAAGTGTGAGGATCTAGTTGCTGACCTCACTAGAAGCATTAGATGCCTGTCTGAACCCGTTGGGTGTCGCCAGTAATGTAATCTGCCCCCTGGGAATGACCGCATAATCTGTTTCACTTTTGTGTTCTACAACATCAGCCTCATTAAAAGGAGAATGACTGGCAACAAGAACACCTCTTGGATTGGAAAAAAAAACAGTGTGACAGAAAAGAAAAAAATGAGAAAAAATGAGCATGATCATTTAGGTCAGCCTTGTCCTGAGCGATCATGTACCCTTTTTCCATCTGATCCCTTCATTTTGTAATTGGAAGAATTATTAGGCCAAACCAGGTGACTATGAGCTGGAGACATTCAGTATTTTACTCAGTGGAGATCAGCAGAAATCTTTGGGATCTGCAGGAACACAGTGGCTTTCAGTACCACTGACTGTCTGCCTGTGTATACAATGTGTTGATACAGTCCACATCTACAGTGTATATCTATATTATGAAATTACTTACAGATGTTTTTTTTTTGGTTTATTGATAACCTTAAATGAAGGAGACTTTTGAAAGATGGACTGCTGGATTAATAGTATTAGAGAGATAACAGTGTCAGTGTCAGTAGTGTCAGTAATGATTGTAATTGTTTAATTCTCATTGTCTTTGAGGTAAGCCATGGGTTAACAGGCTTCACTTCCGTGAAGATGGCTTTGTATGTCATTCATCTGCACTACATTTGTTCCAGTTTGTGCTGTAAAAAATGTAATTTGTGCCAGTGTGGTTAGATTATAAACATTATAATTTATGAACAATTAAGTCATCCAGCACCCCATCCTTGTCCAAATTGCTTCAAAGTGAGCTCATTCGTTTGTGCTATGTTTTTACTGGTTTGTGCCACAATAAATTTGGTTTGTGCCGGTGTAGTTTTTCTGAAAATGATCATTTTCAGTAATGATGTCACCCAGCACCCCAACCATTTGCAAATTGCTCCAAAATGGGCTCAATCATTTGTGCAGTATTTGTGCCAGTTTGTGCCTTAAACAATGTAATTTGTACCAGTGTGGTTATATAATATGACACATTGTAATTTTATATTAATCATTAACATATATTAATTTTTGACGTGTTAATTTTTGCCATGGTTGGGGTGCCAACTTCAGAGAGGTACTGTACAAGCTTCACTGTGCCAGTTAATTTAAACTTTAATCAGTTGAATCAAATACTATTTACCAAACCCTTTCTCAGTTTTTGTGTTCTTCCCACTCATATATATAGTTCAAATTCACTTTCATTTTTTTACAGCTTATAATGTGTAAGTGTAACATTTTGGTGAAAAATATAAAATTAATAATATATTTATATAAGACATATACCACAACACATGCTAATCCACTTACTTAGAGGAAAGCAGTTATAGAACACTTTTCTTTAGATTCAGTCAATAGTGACTCACAATTTGATGTCTTTATTGCAAACAGTTTGGCAAATTCAGCCATTACTGAAATTTGCAGAAAAAAAAGTAAAAATATGACAAAAACTAACACTTTTATATAAGTTAAGAGCAAATGTTGACTGAATCTGTGGTTAGGTGTTTTATGATATCTGTGCTTAGAAACACTAGACCCCCCATGGAATAAAATAACCTGGAGATACATACACCAGTAGCAAATAGTGAATATCACTATCTGCAAGCTTCTCATGCACCAACTGGGAATTTCCACATTTGGAAAAGGCTGGCTCAGCAACTAAAATCCCTGGAGATGGTCTGCAGGCATCAGGGCACAATCTGAAAACCAGACAGAACAGGTACCATTTTGCCTCCGGCAGCCAGCCACAGCAAAGGTAATTCAATCAATGAATGGGATGAAATTATGAAATGATTGCACAGAATTAACAGCTAAATAACAGTGTTCCTCTGTTACCCTTTCTCCATTAGTGTGCTGTGGCATACAAGGATAATTTTTTAGCACTACATGTGTTTAGATCATTTGGTATAGGAGAAAGGCCCTGGGAGGAGATAGTACTTAATGAAATGACTACACGGAAATGCCAGTGTACTGCATCATCAGAAACTGACATCATATCATATAGAAGGATATCAACATAGGCAGCTCGAATGCCTTTCTCTGCATTAACCCTTCTACAGAATAAGCTTGGGGAATCTGTTTGCACTCAATTTTGTCTTGTGAGAAATAAATGCCAGCTTTTGTGTGGAGAAAAAAAGAACAGAGAAGCATTTTTGGAGGTGTGTACAAGAGTGTGGGTGCAGGTTCTGCTTCCTTTTATGTAGCTACAGTGTATGCTTTTAATGGCAGTAGAAATTTTCAATTACTACATCGTGCATCTGCTGATTGTGTGCGATGTCATTATGTCATAGTAGCCATGGGATATGTGCCTCCCAGATCTCAGTCCCAGTGAAATAGCATGTGATACCTTATGGGAACAGACAGAAGGATCACTCAAAAGTTGAGATGCATGTGAACTGAGAGATCTTCTCAAATTTATTGTATGGCACTCTGATGGAAAAAGGATATCAGCAAGAACCTTGTTAAAAGCTTTGTACTTGTGTGTTGTCTCAACCAAGAGAAATGAGGATAACCAGCTCATTTATACCTTGAGTGATTAATGATGTAATGCCAACAAATCTTCACTCTCTGGGAAAAAGAAACCATCTGTATGTGGAGGATGCAAGAATGAACTTTGGTGCCTTTAGGGGTCTCTGCAACATGTCACAATTTCCTAGGGAAATTCAGCAGAAACAACTTTAAGTGAAGAAATTGATCCCACTGAGAAAGGGGTTTAGGTCCACAAGTGAACTTACAAAATATCTAATCCAACTGACTCCTGTAACAAGCCCATCTTCAATATTAACTAATTGGCTTTTAGGGTGCAGACAATCATGTTGCCCTGAGGCCAATCAACGGACACTCTCGAAGACTCAAGCTTCAGTTGTTAGGCAGGATTAATGCAGAATTCTGAGAGCAGGGTCAGATGGGCAGGCAACTCAACAAGACATCTCAACAAGAATGAGCTCAGACACAAGTATCCTTCTCATAAAAATTTTTTTTTTTTTTTTTTAATTAACACAGACCAGACAGTCGAGGGACCAAGACAGTTCTGTAGGCGTGATTCATAATCTCTCCACAGTCACTTTTATACTTTTCAGATGGTTCTTAAGCAGTTTGCTGTGGCGTACGTGAATAAAACACACAGGCACAGGGAGAAAGGTATGCAAACCATCTGTCAGGTTTTTATGTGCTTTTTACATACCAGAATCGAACAATCCGGTTTATATACGTGTGGTGAAATCAAATCCACCAACTGAGTGCAATTCAAAAGCATTCCCATCCAAAAAGGAAGTTGACTCAGTGTCGATTCTCTCCAGAACTCAGTGTTCCCTCAGCGTTAGGTATTTGAAGGAAAGGACAGTAGTCAGCATTGTGTCTCTATGCGCTGTGGGCACTGTGCAGACATTTCTATTTGTAGCGACATATCCGCCTACTCTCTAGTGTAGGGAATTGGCCATGGAGGAATAGGTCTGTGGCTGCACAGTTCTTTTTCATGCTTTCTTTGACAGTCAGCAAAAAGGAATGTGTCTCTCTGCAAGGCTAAAAACGAAATGAACTGTGAAAATGGTCCTTGGGTTGTTTTGTGTTGACTGCGTGATAACCTCTTTTTTTCTCCTCCGCTGGTCTCCAAGGACACCTATGCACACTCGCAGCATTAATCTTGCTTTTAAACAACTTCATGTTTCGAAGTATATGTGAAAGGGTTCATTAAGTTAAGTACAAAGGTTTTAACCAAAGCTTAAATCATCCACCCATCAGCAAAGAGATGACAAATTGTTAGCGGACAGTGGGTCCAGCTAAGCATAAATAGCGAATGGCACATGTTCAAAAAAGCAAAATTTTCCACAGTGGCGATTTTCCCCCGCAGGACATTACAAAGTTTGTCAGCTTTTAGTGCTAATTGATTTCAAAGGCATATACAAGAGAAATTGAGACAGTTGTGTTTTTTAACAGCCCCAGCACATGCAACAAACAGCAAACAAAACCTATGTGCTCTATAGAAAATCAATATTTTCTGTCATGTGATATCAAATAACTTGGCGCTCCATAGAAGACTTTTCATAAACTTTGATACCACAGTAAGATGTATTATTAATGTGAATACTGTGAGGAAAAGACAACATTGATAAAACTCAGAGGGGCTCTGTAGAAGTTACCGTATCATATGACATTTTATCCGATTTTAATGTTCTCTGACCACATATCATGAATTTTTAAATTTGTTTCCCTCACCTACAATGAAGAGTGCTGCTGAGAGCACTGCCTCCTCTTTTACAGGCTGAGGAAGTGTTGACAAGGCGTAGGACCCTGTAATAACATTTTTAATAGCAAACAGTCATTACAGAAGACAAGCTTTGGAGGAAATGGTTTGATTCCAGTCAAGTCATGTAAAGCATGGAAAATGCATTCCTTTTAAGAATCTGGCTGCTCTGGGAGTCTACATCATCCCCAATCCCAGCACCATGACAGCTGTGGAGGAACTTAGGCATTGCATCCTTATGAGAAGAGAATTTCCTCACATTTTTTCACAGAAATAGGAAAATAAGATTTAGCTGATTATTGTGTCAATAGTCACCTCAAATGTGAGACAAGCTGGAGAAAATGTGGAAAGAAGACAGGCCTACTTCAAAGCATCCCAAGGGATTCTGGGTAATCAAATAAAAAAGTGTTGTTGCTCTTCTGTAGTTCTCCAGGCATCAGTGTTTTTAGATACAGCTAGCTAAGTCACTAAATGTTCCTTGTCTCTGACCCAACTTGCTGTTTAGCAAGCCAGCTGCAGGCAAGTTTGAAAAAAACAGCTAGTTATTTAGCTAGCTGGCTACATTATATGTCCAGTTAGCTAACTAGCTTTTAATCTGATGAACCATATTCTTGGTTTCATTTGGTCAATGTAGTATCTTTTATTAATGATCATACTTAGTATTAGCATGTGTACATGACGGCAATCAGGAAACTTGTCTCTATTGTTTTATTTTTCAATTATTTTTAACAGTGTTACTGTTACAGGAATCAACCATGTACAGTATAGGGACCAAAAACACTGTGACAGAATCATTCCAATATGAACAAATTTTAAACCTCTGCTCTTAAGAATTAAGCAATTAAGCAGTTTTTATTCACTGACAACATACAGCCCTCTGTGGGGTGCATGATTAATGAATTATTTTTTTAATTCATTAATGGAAAAAGCCATTTGAAAACTAATACAATGCATCTTGTCTTACGCAGATAGCCAAGCGTGGAGCACATAAAACATTTTGAGAAAAAACATTGTGTAGGGTAGCTAAGTGCCTGGATGCCTCTCATCATTGCAGTAAGATGCGTCAGTATAAAAATGATGCCTTCATGAGTCTTTTGATGTCTTAAAACATGTAAGAAAGGTTGCTGAAAATCATTGCACCCAATGATTCACATTGTGACATTCAAAGAACTGACATGAGTCATTCTATTTTTTATTCTATGAAAGATTGTATGATGATATAGGATACTTTAGTTCTATGTTAAAATTTCTAGTTCATTCTATGTTACCAGAATTTAATTAGGGACATTTCTAAATTAATTAAGAAAAAATGTCAATTTTACTCCTTTATCTGGATCTCTGCCTTAAAGAATCAATCTCTTATAAGTACCAAATTCCCCCTGATGGATGTCATCCTTATAAACAGAGTGCACTGCAGGTCATTGTGGCTCTCACAGTGCCTACAGTGTCACCTGTTAATTGTCAGACAGTCAGTTGTTATGTCCCTCCAGACCATCATCCACTGAGTGTAAAACATGCCAATAGTAGCAGCATGTCTATCTACTTCACAATAAGTAGGACTCGTGTTACAAAATCCATTTGTAAATCGTGTAATCAATTTTGATAAGAAGAATAAACTCTACCTAACAACCTTGTTGAGTTAATATTGTAAACCAGTTTTGATGAACATACATTGCATCGGGTTCTGCATATTTTATGCTTCTGGCGAGATAACAGGGATACCCTGAGCACTGCATGTTCAAAAGCTTCCCCATGTTTGTCACTGCTGTAATGGCATTTGATGTATTTCGCAGGAACATCATAGCATTAAGTTTGTAAGAGATGTTTTTATGTTCCATTGCATTCACTTCTGGAGCCACACAGAAGCTCCAAAGAACCACATGATGCCCTGCAGCTGTAGCTTGGCCATCCTTTACATGTAAGTAAAACAATTAATGATAAAGACAAGGATAAATTACCACAAAATTAACTGGTTGTTACAGGGCACAGAGGATACATTATCTATGTCTGTAGTTATCTGTCTCTGTCATTGGACTATCTGTATTCATTTAGCTACTCCTTAAACCAGAAGTCATCCCAAAAATTAGAAGTGGCTGCATTATGAGCTGGGAGTTATACACATTTCAATGCAAGTCATGTAAGAACTTTGTGTGTATTTTTTACCCTGAACATGGTCACTTTAAACAGCCAGTCCATAGACTCCCTCTCCCATCAAGCCTGAAACAAAACAGATTTCGCATACAAAAATTGTTACCAAGGTCCTTTGACACTGATACCCCAAGTAATTTTAGTCTCCTACCCTAATAAGGTTGGTCATTGCTCTTGTATGTTGTGTATATACTGCTGATGTGTATTGATGCAGATCTATATAACAATAATAATAATAATAATAATAATAATAATAATAATAATATACTTTTACATACACCTGCAGTACCTGTGGAATATTTTTGTAACTGTAATGATTTTGCAAACATAATTCCCATGCTAGTTTGATGTGAAACATTTCTTCACACAGATGAAAAAAATGATGTGAAATAGGCAATCATTGGCATGGTACAGACTCAGCCACTGCAATACTCAGTCCTTTAGAAGGACCATGTTCACGGCACATTGAGACACAGTGTGGCGCCAATGTGGAGACTGCAAGTGAGCCAGGATGCTGGAGGAAAGAAATATCTCCTCCTGGAGCCAGCTGTGCATAACCCGAGCTCTGCAATGTACTCAGCCCAGCACAGGAAAGTGACAACAGATCAATAGCTGTGATTAATTAACTTCTAATGAGCTCATTTGAGCGTTCAGGGCCAGAAAGTTGGAGACATCCCATGTTCTCAGTTTTGACCTAGTCCCATGACAGCCTCCTCACCCCTACAAGAAATCAATCATTCCTCAAGGCCTGCCAATGGCACATATTTCCTATTACATTTCACATTTTTGTGCTGTCCTTCTCCCCAGCATTATTTTTCGCTAACAAAAAACATAGACATTTTAAACATTGACGCACACCCTATATCAAACTCAATATAACACATAATTTCAGCAGCACTCGGAGGCCATCTGGAAACAGCGGTAGACTTTATTGATTAAAAAACAACAGCACATTTTATCTGAACCGTCTTGATTTTAAACTACATTTCAGGCATATGAAAGCCTTAAAACTAGATGTTCCTTCTGTCCAATATAATGCAGGATCCCATGAAATCAAGCAAGCAAGAAAGAGATGAATGTTGTTCTGATTAATTCAACAATTCGACAGATGTAAAGCATCTTCTCAGATTTACAGACTACTTGCAGAGACAATCTTCATAGTGTGACCGCCCCTGGAGAAAGTCTCCTGATCACCAGGCCAACTCCTGGTATTCTTAATGGAAAGTTTGAAGAAATACCCAATCATGATAGGTGCAGAGTGCAATGGCTTTGCACATTACATTATTTGGTATTCTTTGCTGTGTTCAGTAGCAGGGCTTTCAATGAAAAGGAATTTTTAATCCAGGTGAAATGAGAATCTCTCCTAACCGAAATAAAATGTATACATTAAAACACATTTTATTAAGTAAACAATGTGTCCAATAAAAAAGTTCACCATGCTAGACGTTTCACACACTGACTGTTTCAAAGTTCATCCAAATGCACCTTTAAATTTCCTCCAGTTTGAAGTGGCATAGTATCCTGGGATTTCAAATAAGCTACTGATTGGATTTAGTCTCTGAATGTAATTCAAGCTGGTTTAAAAGATGCTCCCTCCAACAAACATGTCATGAAAGCATTGTGCTTTTTTTAAGCACACGTACAGCGAGGGCCCAAAGGTTAGAAAGAGAGGGAGATGGAGATGAATGAAGGAATGAATCAAGAACTCAACAGGGAGCGAGAGAAGCACAGAGCTTGGCTTCCATTGAGCTTCTCAACTCTTTGCTCTGGGTTAAAAGACTCAGCACAGAATAATTTGTCTTGAGGTGAAATTAGTAAACATTGTGCCATCCATCATGGGCTGACCTGCTATTGATCGTCCGGGCCTCCTTCTCCCTTAAACAGAATTATATACAAAAACAAATGTCTTCCCTCTCCACAAACTCAGAAAAAGTAAACTTGCTGTTCAGGAGTTGTCCTTACTTCTGCTTGTATCAGCAGAAGAACTAAGTCTCCTTTCTCATCCTTTTCCATCTAAATTCTGGGCAGCATGTTAAAAACAGAGGACTTTCTGAAAATTGTTGAAAGTGCTGTATTCCTATTTGGAAAATTTAGTGCTCATGTCAACCCATGTCAAAAAAATGTTGTGGGGGCCTTCAGAGTTTTATCTGAACACCTATTTATGTTGTGATTGTTTCATTGTGAGTATCATTGTACAGCTGCAATGTTAGCTGAATAAGTTCTCACAGCCTATTACACAGATCCCAAACCAAAGTTTGCCTTACAAAATGTATTTATTAAAGCCACTATTTATCTAGGAGAGGCACAATTGTTGCACTGTGTTTTCAGCCCAGAATTTCATAGTGTGTCTCTGGAGTGAATCCGAGGAGTGGTCCATGTGTACAGATTTGGGTTCTACAGATGTTAAAGTGAGCTGTGTCATCATGCAGCAGGAAAAATGATGTATGACAACAGTGAGGGCAGAATGGAAGATAGTACTACTTTCTGTTTTAGCAACAATATGTATGGAATATGTACATTGATTTTGAATGGACCTTTAGTCTCTTGTCTTGAAAAATAAAGCTACTGTTTGCTTCAGAGATGAAGTCGGGAAAATTGCTTCAATGAAAAAGAAGGCTACAATTCGATCATGTTAAACAACCCCTCTCCCACTCTCATCTGGGTAAAGGATTGAGAGCCTGAGGGCTCGTGACAAATCGAAGGAGAACGTGACATTTGTAATGCCTTTGTGTCGTTCCAAGCTGAAGGAATTATGTCAGCTTTGTTTCGCTCGTTTTTTTCCACTCTACAGTGCAGTAAAATAAAAAAGTCAACTTCAGCTCATCATCATCTTGAAGGCAAAAATTAAAAATCACACCCTGGTGCAACTGCTTGGTTCAAAGGCAATGTCAGTTTCAGCTACAGACTGGATGGTATGTGAACACACTCAACTCTGAGGATGTCCAAGTATGTGTACAGTTCACATGGACAAAATCAGAGTTCTGAATCTGAAGTAGATTTTGAATGCAGAAGCTATGCCTTAAACCCTACAAATTGAGTGATTGTGGCAGGATTATGAACTACAAGGATGCAGATGATGGCTGTAAATCAGCGATTTTGCCAAAGTACTGAGGCTACTGCAGGTTGACAGTTGGTAGCTCTCAAGACAAAATTCTGAATGCTCAACTTACATAAGAAGGAGAATGATCTGTTTAGTGTCACTTTCTATGGCTGTTTGAAATGTATTTAGAGCATCCCGATCTCATGGTTTTTCAGAAAAAGAACACTATATCCTTTGAACATCTTTACTGATGGCATGCATAGCCTTAAATGTCTGACTCATAATAATATGAATTTATAAACAGCAATGAAAATCCCCTTTGACATTGTATGTGTGGACAAACGCATGCTGTGCAATACTGTTTCATTGTCAAACAAAGTCAAGGACAAACACTCGTCACATGACTATTGATTCTATTCAGGACAGGAGAGAAACAACAGTGCTAAAAAAAAGGCAATTGGTGTCCTCTTTAACACCAAGCAGAAAAAAATGATAGACCCTTTGTGGGTTAAGGGGAAAAGAAGTAGGAAGCAATTACATTTGGATTAAGCAGATTAATGTGGATATGCCCCACTGCGACACACATCAATTTGCAAAAGCAGGAGAAGCTTTAGTACAGCAACATAAGGGATTGCACTGAATTTTGCATCTCTAACCAACTGGAATTGGAAGTGGGATTAAACAACTATCAATTACACAGCTGCTTATGGTCTGGAAGGAACATTCCTGTTTTATGAGCACGACGGCTGTTTCTGTAAAACTGCTACTTCTAAGAGATGGATGATTTTCAGTGTTCTGGACAGCAAAGAGCTGTACAATGTTTAATTCTACCCAGTAAATGACAGCAGACCTTTAATCGCACAGGTATGTGATCTCCAGAAATAAGATGGGTGAAGCTTTTTTAGAAGGGACCGCATAACCATGCTGACAGAATGACGGTTTGGTCCTCACTACATTAACAAGCAAAATCCCCTCATTGACACAGCAGATTAATGTGAAGACAAACGACAACCCCTTGCCCTCTACCAAACATGTGGAAGGGCATCTCTTTCCATTTACAAATCTGTAATCCCCCTCCAGAAGTGAAGTATGCTTTTATTCTAATTCACTGTATTTTTCTGGTTATTGGATTTCTGAGAAGGGTGGGCCATGTGCTGAAAAGTGTCAGACTACTTGTAAAAATCCCCCCATCAAAGTTCTGTATGTGCTATGTGCAGCCTATCAAGTCACCTTGCAAACCTTAATGCGCTGAGTGATATCTACACCATGTATGTTTCAATACCCAGGATACTAACCAGGGGACACTAGGGCTAGGAGTTCCATTTGGTTTCCACCAAAAGAGGTCCACCGCCATCAAAGAGCAGCCTCCTGAATCCAAAATTATGTTAGTTTGTGCCAAACTCACATGCATACTAATCATGGACGTGGACTGGAGGTTGGGACAGGGTGGTCCTCATGTTATGGGTGCCTCACCATCCTCCTTGCTTGAAAGCATCCATGGGCTTTGAGTGAGGGGAGGAATGGACTGAATGCAGAAATTCGTCCCTTCAATGGGTAACGTAATATTCCTGGTGCTTCCATATTCCTATATTATAGATAACTATACTATAAATCCCCTGATTTGGCCACATACTGTGGTGCAGCAGTAATGAGCAGGACTCCTGTGCTGGTTGTCACCAGTTTGATTCCTGGGCAGGCCTCTGCCATACAAATGCTCAATAAAGCTGGGCAGCAGTGTGACGTATTGGTAAGGCGCAGGGCTCATAACCACAAGGTTGCTGGTTTGACACCCTGCTGGGGGACTGCTGTTGTATCCTTAGGAAAGGTACTTAACCCACAATTGCCTCAGTAAATATCCAGCTGTATAAATGGATACATTTGTAACCTATGCATTGTAACCAATGACTCTGGATAAGATGCATTCACTTGCCATTCACTTTCTTTGTCAAAAAAAAGTGTTATGCCTCTCACATGTTCTACAATAATAAAATGAAGCAAATCAATCACCACGCAAATTCATGCCATAAATGCTACGTATGTGTGGGACTCTTGTATGACTGCTGATACATGAGTCATATTATATGATTCCCTTTTAAATTTAGGAAAGTAAAGGCGTTGATCTAGGTCTTGTTAGGTCTGCTTTCTCAGCTGTTTTATAGTATTATATTATAACAAATGAATTATTGCAAGTATGTCATTACAGAAATTCAGACACAGTATTGCTGATATAAAAGCTATGGCGTATTTAACAGTTGACTAATTCAAACCATTTGGGGAGGAAATGGTAAAAAGTTATATGCTTGCTATTCACTTAGCAAATATTTATTTAATGCAAAAGTATGTTCAACATTTTATTAAAGGAAAGAGAACATCTTTTGTAGGCGGATTTGGGAAGCTAATGCCAGAAAAATGCAAACTAATTAAGATCCATACCAGCAATAGCATTTCAGTCCTTCACCACAGGAAACAAAATAATTTCTATTTGGACCTTCAATAATATTTATTAGTAAATATGAATAATGTTTGATTCCTCAGTGACCTTAGTGTACTTGTTCAGTGTTGAATCCATGTCATTTTAAGCTAACAAGGCATTATTTAACAGCAAGCCTTTTCAGAACATAGGGCAAGTGAAATCCCATGGCATATTTTCTTGAATTTCCTTACATTAGTTAATTGTGTCTTCTTCTTTGAAACCTGTATCTTTAATGTTAAATGTAATTAATGAACAGTTATTAACCAATGGAGTAGTTATTTGAACATGCTCTTGCTCTTGCACAAAACAAGAACTGTGAAATGGCTTACAGTTTATTGTTTCTGAGTGGACCATGTAAAGAGACTATCCTTAAGTGTACAGGTCTGACCCATGGAAAGTACATCCATGCATGTGTAATAAGTCTCAGGGCATAAGGAACAGTACACCAAATGGCACAATTCAAATTTGCAGTTACAAGTAGTGTGAATTCAACAATTTGTTAATTATATGCCCCCCTGCTGGGGAATCCTGTAGGCACTTATGCCATTACTCTGGACTGTGTCCAGGGTATTGGATTAATATCATTTCTCCTCAAAAGGAAGGTTGCAGGATCTTTGTTAATGCCTCCAGTGTGGATGTAACTTTGTACCCAAGCTGAAGGACAAATTATAAACTGTAAAAAAAAAACCTCCATTAGCACCCGAGGTTGATTTATATACTCCTGCGTGGCTTCTGCGAGGTCTATTGTACCAACTGGACAGGCGAGGCTGTATTTAGCTGACGGTAATGAATCATCATAAAAGGATCGGCAGACTGCAGGAACAGAGAGATTAAAATGCAGAAGTAGAGTGCATGAATGTGAAAAAGAAAAGCAGCTATTACAGTATGCCTTGAATATTATTAGTCTGCTTTTTAAAGTCACATACTTTTACTAGCGTTGACTACAGAGGTCACTTCCTTCCTGCAGAAGTCTTAGGTTTTCCATTAGCTGGGCCCTACGAGGCAATTGTACAGGACTAACTGTGACCTGGGGTTAACTGTTCAGGATTACACTTCATTTCATTTCTTACACATGCTATGCCATCCTCTACTTTTCTTTAACCTCTACCTCACTCACTATAAGAAGATCTCTTGCTGAGTCAATGCCATTATTTGTATGGACTGGAACGTGAAATGACTTGAGCAGTTTAACACTCCAGCCCATTTTTTGTTAAATATCTCTAGAACTGCCTCTAGTGATCTTGTCTGAGAGAAAGGGTAAAATTTCAAATTTAGTAAGTCGTCCTGTACCGTACAGTGTGGACCATCCTCTTGTAATGCATGAGTGATGAATGAGTGCTCCATTTATAAACTCCCTGCAATGAATCACTTATTTCATCTTTGCTCCATATGAGCTTTGAAAGCCTGCTTGGGTCCCTGTCCCGAAACTTTTAAGGCATTCATTTTTTATTTAAGTGTAGATATTTCTTAAGATTTTAGTTGAAACCGAGTCTACACCATCTCACGTCACTTCTGTCTGCCTCCAGTTCCCTGGATGCATATGAGAGTGGTCTTAACTCTTTTAACTGTTAGCTCAATGCTAAAATAGATATAATTAAAATTCCACTCAGTAATGCACAAACCATCTTAGCATACATAGAGAAGACTATATCTACAGCTAAGCTGAGCCTTTGGAGTCTGCATTTATGCATATAAATGAGCAGGAATGGTTTTAAAAGAATGAGCAACAACAATGAGATTTGCGCATGCAATTTGCTACAATCCACAGAGATGGAGAGGTGGAGCAATGCATTCTGGGCTTTTTTTTAGGGTTAGATGCCTGAAATACATTAGGCATCCATGAAAGGACTTTAAAATAGGCTGTACTCCTATTTATTAAAATAAATGAAGAGTTCTATGGTATGCACACTTATGATAGTAAACATAAGAAACAGCACATCACATTTTATGTCTATGATGAAGTTGCCATTAGTAGGATGAAGTTCTTGGAACTGTATGGAGTCGCATCCATCAAGGGCTGTTGACATAAGGGCAAAAATTACTAATCAGAATTTCAGGTTCATTCTCTTTCAATGCATGATGCAACACTATTTTTTTAAAGCGAAGAGAACCAAATAATCCAAACCATTTACATCTGTCTTTCATAAAATGGGTAGAAAAAAATGTGAAAATAGATTAAGGGTGCACCAAATAAAGATTTAAGCGGCACCCCAGGCAAATGATACCCAAACTTATTGTTTCATGTATCGTGTTGTCTTCCTTCAGGCAGACTCTACTTGCTCAGTGAATACATTTTTGAGGAGAAAAGGCAATGATGTCAATTATTTTTGTTCTTTGTTGACTTCAGTACATTTAAGCCAAAGGTCATTTTAACCATTATCATTTTCAGGATGATTTGGCTATCAATTTTATGTCTGTCCTTCCACTGGCCCCCACCCCCTGCTGCCTCCCTCAAAAAAATACTGCTTGAAGACGAGGCCATGTACTGATAAACACTTTGGCTGGGAGCAGAAGAGAGCTATTTTCCTCATCTCTGCGAAAGTCTCTGAGCGTCTGGGAGGCCAAGGGCTTCATTAATAATGTCTGGAAGGGGCTAGGAGGAGACGGGCACCGACTGTGTGCAATGTGCCAGCCTCTTTACTGAGTCACGGACACACTGGCTGTGAAAAATCAGCCTCCGCCTCCAGCTGGTTCTCGCACCTTTCGAGGTAAGAAAAAAAAAAGGACACGCCTCCGCCCCGCCCTCATTCTGTTGTCCTGAACTTCCCTGCCCTGTCGTCTTTGATTGCAGTTTTAGAGGAAATGGTGGAACAGCCACAACAACAACAACAACAACGGCAGAAAAATCTTCTACACTCAATCTGTGCACCATGTCTGTCTATTCCTCCATTCATCACCGATTCCCATTTATGCTTCTCTCCTCATAACCGTGTTCTTTAAGTAAACCAATGAAATTACAAGGCGGGGAAAGAAAAGCCACAGTTGGGGCTACAAACCATTAATTTCCCACGAGCATGCTGGCACCACGCTTTGAGGAGTGGAGTGACCTTTTGCTTTTTTTTTTTTTCAAGGTAAGCAGAGACGAGCAGAACAGACAAATGAGATGGGGTGGCATGGGGGGGAGGGGGGAGGTGTGCAGAAAAAAATCCTCCTCTAAGAAACCTGGAAGGCTTAAATGAATATACCCGGAACATGCCAACGTTTCACAAGGTAACTCATCCCTCCTACACTTTAAACCTGTGGTGTAGAAACCTGAGAATTTAATTACTTATTAGCTGTTCAGCCGTGGATTGCTGCATAGATCCCTCTGGAAGACCCTGCAGCTTTATTATTTCTTCATTCTGTACGGCCCAATAAAACTATGATAAATAAGCCATACTAATAAATCTAACGCTTCTACAGTAATTTAGAATTACATGCAAAAGTCTTGCTCACATATTTTAATGTCAGTTTTGGGTGCTGAATAAATTCAAAGCACAAAGCAAGACTGCTACTCATTGTTACTCCAAGTATGCAGTAATGTTCACGTGGTGTAAGTTAGGGTAAACTGTAACATTTAAGGTATTGTGATGTCTTTTGCAAATGCACACAGTCTGTGTGAATTACTGTGAAGTACCTCTTTGTGGCAGTGAGTCTGTAGTTGGATAAATGTCACAGAAGTGAAATAATCTTTTTGCTCATTAATGTGTCGCATTTTATCTGATGAAACTTTAAAGGGAGATGACAGGTTATTTAGTGAGAGACATCAATCATGTAGGAAGAAAACAAGGACGAGAGGAAGTGTTGAGATAAATAATGGATCCCTTAGCTAAGTGTGCAAGTTGCAGCAGCGGCTGAGGTGTCTACCCCCACCCCCATTCCCATCCCTGCCCCTCCTTCTTCCCCCCACCCTCCTTCATGGGCCAGACTGTTTGTTAAGAGGTCACTCCAAGCACCATCTTGAGTTCTGTTTCTCTGAGGGCATATGCGCACAGAACACCTGGACACCATCATGCAGCCCAATTTATAGGCCCCCCTGATAAGTGTTGATGGGAGGTGGCCTGGTGCTCCCCGAGCAGTGGGTGAGGATGGCAGTGCATGGGAGGGAGGTTAACTGTATTAAAAGACTCCTGAAAGGCATGGTAATTAGGCCATCGACTACACAGAGAGCCTGCCTAATTGGGTCTGTGGATATCGAGCGGCCCCCGCCTGCCCGATCGATATACCAGCATACCGCCAAAGGCGTCCTCCCCAGCCCCCACGTGTAAACCCCTCAGGCTGTGTGTGAGGCCTCCTTTGATATGGGAACACTCAGCCCGCCGAGGGCAGAGTCTAGCTCTGCCAAGCAGCCCGGTCGCTCCTCACCTCCCACCCATTATTCGGCACATTAGCGTGTCTGCATCGTCACGCCTCTCTCCTCACGCTGTGGTTCACCGTTCAGTCAATACAGTGCTTGCAGCCAGTTGCCCTGTTGAATTGATAATAGCCCCACTGTGGAAATTAAAAGTATCTGAAACCTTTTTTTGTCCTGTTTATTTGTGAATAGCATGCATGGCCTACTCTCTGTATCCAGATGTGATCAGAATCCACGGGGTCTGAGATATTCACAGCCCCCACTGGTTGTGATCGCGTGGCTGTGTTTTTCGGTCAGGATGCAGACTAAAAGGTCAACAAAGCAAAAACAGACATGGTCACCTTGAAAAGATCCCAAGAGGACTGTACAAAGTGAGCCA
Organism: Megalops atlanticus; assembly: GCA_019176425.1. Taxonomy (NCBI): domain Eukaryota; kingdom Metazoa; phylum Chordata; class Actinopteri; order Elopiformes; family Megalopidae; genus Megalops; species Megalops atlanticus. The sequence continues at coordinate 17,491,751 of CM032878.1, read as the reverse complement.
CAGTTCTTTTCAGGTGTGCTGAGTCAATTGTCCCAGGGCCAAGATATTGCTGAACTTTGCATAAGAGCTTTACAACCTTTTTTTTAACTGCCAAGCTTTCAGTGAAAAAGTATGGAAATTAAAATGACAAAGATCATGATCATCAGTGACTGGGTACCAAATAATGTCTTATTGAAGGGAAATCAGTATGAGGCAGTACTGTTTTCTTTTAGATAGGATCTTAAAGACAGAAAGGCAGGAGGTGGGAGAGGTGGGGTTGATAACTTGGCTAATCTACTGATATGTTTACATTTCATTTCTTTTTAAAAATCAGATGAGATAGTGCACATCATTTGTGTTATCATCGAGTGAATCCAGCTAGTAATAAAAGCCTGTCAGATCCTCAGCAAAATTGATAAAATGTGCATTTTCAAAACATTCTCTGTAAATGCAATGCCACTTACTCTCATAACACCTTCAAAAAGGTGTTGTGCTTTTCTCAACAATCTGACACCCGCAAACCAAACCACCTGGATAGTCTTTCATGGCTGACCAGCGAAACTGACCTCCACCTCAGGACATACTTAAATTTCCTCAATTCTGTTAATTGGGATTCTGACTTGTCACAGGTATACTTTTAATTCATTAAAATTCCACATCAGAGACTTCACATTCAGATTACCTGGAATGGCATTACTTTGCATTATTTTCTTTTCAAAAACTTTCTTATGCCTAAAATTTCTCTATAATGGTAGTTTTTTTATTTATTTTTTTTGTGAAGGAGCTTGCTGTATTCTCTGTTTCCTGTGTGGTCTGTGTTGTCATTCAGGCTTGCAAATATGTCATTCTTGCATTGTATGTCAAATTGTGCTTTATTTGTCAAATTCTTTGCTAAATATATGTTTTTGTCGAAGACAAAATATCATACTTGTCATTTTTGAAAAGTCAGTTGTCAGATGTGCAAAATATCAGAAATAGTTCACAAGTTGAGTAGCAAAAACAGTCAGCATGGACATATATGGACATATTGGAATACAGCTGTTGTAAGACTGACAGAAATGTTTCCATGTGCAAAGGTATTGGATTTGTCATTCATAATAATGTTTTCTGCACTGTCAGACATTTAAGTAGAAGCAGGAACATGAAGGAAGTCAAGACATGCCAGACTTGGAATATGTGACAGGACATATATGTTAAACATAAACTCTGAGAAACATAAATTGGATCAATAACATTTGGAGTTCTCATATCCCATGTGACATCTTCTACAACAGTTTCACAACTAGCCTAAGTCTGTAGATACAGATCTTTTGGCATGTCCATTTTTATTGTTGAGTCGAACCAGACATGTCCCCATGTACTTGTTCCCAGGACTGTTTTCAACTTTGGCAGAGCGCATGGAAAAACTCAACTGAACTGGTCCCTCAGCAAATTTAAAGTGAATGGAAGTCTCTGCATTTACACCAGGGTGGCAGAAGAGGGGAAGGCCTTAAAATCCCTCTGTCAGTGACATTGCTGTCATTTCATTTAAAGTACCACTCTATCCTCACGCAACCCTCACACTTTTTTTTAATGGAACTAAACACAGGATAGAGATTACTGCATCATTATGCAGTGTGTGTTCAGCCTACCTCGTAAGTCCTCAGTGAATTACATTTTTCGAACAATACTAAGGCTGAAACTGGGGTCTGCGGCTCACTGCTGAGAAGATTAGGCAAGTACAGTAGTTACACAACTATAATGAATTCAGAGCCAACCCAAACCAAGTGTGAATGGCACAAGTAAAGGCATGCATTAAAACTCTTGTGCACAGTGTATGCAATGTTTGGATTATGAATGTTTTTTTTTTTCCAAAACCTATTAAGTGATGTTTTTTGTCATTTTTTTAGATCATGAGTCATGTTGTGCACAATGTGTGCACAAAGACCTGCATCAAATTTCCAACCATACCCTTCATTTTGTCCTTGTTGTAGCTGGATTTAAAAAAAAAAAAAAAAAACGCTAAATCAGTAGCTTTTTTAAACATTCATAGATTTATTTAAATGAATTGTCATTACGACTATGTGCACAGCACAGTGTAAAAGATGGCAAACCTTGCTTAAAGTGGAATGTTTTAACTGTAAATTACCAAAATCTTGAATGAGCTATCTTGTGTATGCTTGTGTGATTTTGATCTTTTCATAGAGTTTTGTACTCATTTATATTAACATACAATATAAGCGTATGTCAATGTCATACGTCATAATACACAAGTTTCACATTGGTAAATCATTTAAACCAATAACAGACTGAAAAAATTAAACCCTAAAGACTAGACATTTTATTCACTTTTTAAATTTCTTTGACTATTTGTGACAAGCTACATATAAAGCCTAATGCTATTAATACCCTAATTTTTGTACAGAGAAGTTGGAAATGTTAACCAAATTCTAATATTGATTTATTTATCATAGAAACTCTGTGAGAATCTACAGTGCACAGTAACTCTTAAGTAAAAACACAGATAGCTTCTACTTAATAGTACAGATGTGATTTCAGCATACATTCCCCACTTAAACTCACATAGAATTACAGTACATCAAAACAGATTCATTACAGGTACATGAACAAGGAACACTGCACCGGCAAAAAAAAGAAGGGAAGAGCATGCCTCCTTGTTAAATGCCTTTTGTTCCACATTTACAGAAATCTTTGTAATGTGGGAGCAAAGATTTAATGAAATAAATACAAAGTGTGAGAGTACGTCAGAGATTGTTTTCCTTATCCTTCAGCTGACCTGCTGTTTCCTCAGCATTCTTCCATTGGATTGCCACCGGAACAATCTGGTATAAGAGGAGAAGTCTGAGAGAGAAATAGTGCCATGTAGCTGCCACTAAGTGCCACTAAGAATCACCATAAATTAACTCCTCTTACTGCCTGGGTGTAGGTACATTTTCCCCTCAGCAAATCCTGGATTCTGGATCAAATTCAGTATGTCATACTGAATGGCTGTGTTTAGGACTAGGGGTGGGCCAGCTGACATTAGATTTGTTGTCAAGGGCAGACAGTACAGTACTGCTCTACTGCTTTTGATAAGGTTTCTGTAAAAACACAGTCTGAGTCTGTATTGATGTCAATACGTTAGTATCGGTCAATGAGACCATATATCAGCTCTTCAGGTAAGATTGTGTCTGACCATCTCAGCCAGGCAACGCTGGTCACAAGCCAGTGCAGTCATATGTAAAATGGAAATGTGAGTGTGCAGACACACTCTTATTTTCAATAACTTAATTACAGTGTATATGAAGGTCCTTAGCAATAAAATTTGGTACAATCACATGCTAAATTTTACTTTAAAATATGTGTTTAAAAAAGTAATACTGACATTTGAATAACTTTTCATCATGATTTATCTATATTTTATGTTATTTTAAAGGCCCAACTAGTGACAGGATTGGACTAACAATATTTAGAATTCATCTGATAATTGTATTGCACGACATAGCAATTTTAAATTGTATTCAAACAAACAATCTATCAAACAAACCAGTAATTAATTCATATATGTCAATTCACTAATATTACACCAAACTATATAGCTTGTACTGGGTGCTGATCCTATGAGCTTCTTGTGCTGGGCCAGATGTTCTGCCTGCAAAGTCTCTGATCATAAGTAAAAGTCATTCTTCCTGCCTAAAGAAACATAACACCACACACCATGCTTTCTACTTATTTCTTTTCAGATGTCTATGCTGAAATTCATAAACATGAATGTTTATTAGTTTATGAGAGCTTATGAGGGTGGTCATACATGTGTACATCTTGGTGCAGTACTCATAAAAAACACCCGAGGTAAACTGCGTCAGGAGTAATCTCACAAAATATGCAGGTACATATTCAGCGGAAAGTGGGCTGCAGACAGAGAAATTATTCATTGCACAATGTCCCTGTAGTAACATGTTGTTAGTGTTAGTGACCCACTTTCCTGCTAACTGCTGGCCTGTTTCCTTTCAGGTGGAAATTAAAAGGATGATAAAAGCACAATGCTATAGATTACACATCATTCACATTCTATGTTTATTTGGCCAGAGGAGGAATACACTGTCTGCAACATCATGTTTTCTGCTGGATTATTTAATAAACATTGTGTTGACTCACATTTAAAACTGGGCAAAGAGATCTGGATTTCTAAAGCATTGAGCAATTGAACGTGTGTGAGGTGACTTCATCAGACACCAAAGGAGTTTTGATTTGATCCTAGACTTACATAAGGTGTTAAGGCCTGTTCGTTTGTGAAAACCTCAAACAATGCACGTGCCTTGCCTTTGTAAGATTTTAAAAGTACCAATGGTCAGTTTCATTTGGTCCTGTGTGAGAGAGAATAAGCAGCCAAATGCAAGGCGATGCAAGAGTCGAAGTGGGGGTCCTTTCACATAAAGCGAAAGCTTGGAATTGAGCCTGTGAAAGAGGCCCGCTGAGTGTGGAGTAATTAAGTTCCACATTACATTTCCATTGATCCCCCATCTCTATCCGAATAAATAATGCAGGGATCCACACTCTAATTGCTGGTATTCATTAGTCTCTCGCGCTGAATCCAGTGGGCTCTCGCTGACCTTTCTGAAGGTTTTTCATGCCTGCGTCCCGCTGCAGTGGAGCCAAGCGGATGGTAATTAACGGGGGACTGGATTGGTGGAGAATCCCGGGTGAGTCATGGGGGCCAGGCCCAGCAGATATCCTTTTGCATGCTCTCAGTTAGACCCCCCTCCTGCCTGACAGCTAAACCGCTCCTGCATCACCTATGCCGTTGGTGGCTCTGGGGGTCCATTCACAGTTACTGTAATCCACCTTCCACTGAGCTCATGAATCTCATCCTGCAAAATGACAAATGACTCTTTCCAGCACCCAGCACAGTTCATGACATGGTCGGTTAAAGTGTGCAGCATGTGATGTGGACAATGCTATAACATGCTGTCAGACCCATGGATTGTGAATCATTCATTGCATTGTTACTGAAGACCAGAGGAGGTTAGGCTGCAAGAGGGGCTAGAAAATGGCTCCATTATTGGGTGCCTGGGAAAAGCCTATCACTCCTCATTGCTTGCCCTTTCATCTACACTGTTTTTGTGAAGAAGGAATAGACTTTAGGACCCTCACAGCAGACATATCTTTTACAATGCAGTAAGTAATGAAGCTCATTAAAACATTTATTTGGATGCCATTATCAACAGTCTTATGAAAATGAACTTCCTTAAGGGTTTTGACAAGATTGGTTACATCGTATAATTTTTGTTATTGTAGCCTCTGGATATTCTTTGAAAAAAATTGCCTTTGAGCAAAAGATTTGGAGTAAGGTTTAAATTTTACAATTCACAGTTCCCATCTTTTCATAAAGGTAAGGTACTGTAGGCAAGCCTTCAAGCTGACATCTCAGCTTTGCTGTGTGGCAGTTATCATAAAACATAATTGTTAAACATGCAATCACGAGGAATAAAGAACACAACTTTGCAATTCTTTCACGTGTTGCACACATTTTTTTTATGGCTTTGCAATCTTGCAGCAGCATGGCATAGCATGAAGAGCCCAGTATATTTAGAGCCAATCAGTTTGCAGTTCCTCATATAACTTGTCCTATATTCATATAAATGTAATTCAATTACAGAATACCATAACTTTTAACTGATAATGTAACACCATTTCCTATTCTAATTCATATTGTCCATATTGTTTTAATGTATGTCTGTGCAGCAGATACTCACAGTCATGCCTTCTTACCTGTGAAGCAACAAATAATTAATAATATTTACTTAATAACAAATGTGACTATTTGTTTATTTATTTTTATTGTTTTAAATAGGTGCTTAATAAGACAGGCAGAAAATGTCAGAGAAGCCATGACTGAACATTTTATGCTACAGCACACAATAAGGCAAGTTTTGAATTGGTACCAGACTGACACTTCTACCACCTGTGGCTAAAGCTGAGAAAGTGTCAAGTACTTTCTTTTCCTGGTTCATATTTTACTTTCCTCCTGGATACCAAATCAACAAAGCCCATAGTCTCTCCTTGTGACCTTGTGTCATCTTGAAGGGAGCAGATGCAGTCACCATAGCATGCTCATCCTTGGCAGATGGTGGACTTTCTCTAATGCCAAGCACAAAGTTGACTGGCTCCTCAGATACCCACAGCCTTACAATAGAACTATGGTTTCCTCTGACATATACAGAGAAGTGATTATTTATCCATACGTGTGTGTGTGTGTGTGTGTGTGTGTGTGTGTGCGCGCGTGCATGCAACATGCTGCTCAGCAGTACTAAGATGCAAATCAGCTTAAAATTCATAAATTCATATTCATATAGATTTGCATCCTTCTGCTAAGAAGCTTTGAGTTCTTTCGCCAAGCAGTCTCAAGAAAATAAATAGTTGCGCAATGAAACATGAAGGATTACATCCCCCAATCCTGAAATGGAAATCTGCACAAGTGTCCTCTGTGCAATCCTGTTTTTGGGATACCTTTTAGGTCTTGGGGATCTTGCCTGTGATCAACTTGGCAAATTTTTCATTTCAATCATTTCCACTTTGATGTGATATGACTGCACTGCATGCCTTTTTAAAGGAGAGTCTAACTATTCAAATCAAAGGGAATTCCTTATGTAGTGGTTGGTATTTCAAGTTTAATAGTGATGTATTTTGTAAAAATGCTTACGGGAACTTCATTGTGGTGACTCTCCTCAGTTCCTTGTCATCAGCATTTTCCAGTAGGCAGCGAGATTTTTAACACTGTCCTTCATCTGTAGCAGTAAATATTGATGGGACTCATGCATATTATAAGGTGGTTATGGACCTCACTTCTATCAGTCTGTGGGAAAGTGAATGTCAACTGTATCCATAGTCTGTTTTTCTTTTTTTTATCTTATTATAAGTCTGTCTCTTGCAAAGGCAGGGAAGTGTTATAAACTACACTGGAGAGAGAGTTTCATACCCCAGCCTGGATGTCATATTGGTTTTCAGATTATCCTGAGTTCCATGGTGTTAAGCATCTTGACTCACAGGCTCACCTCTTGGCAAGACCTTTAATCCACTGGTGCCAGATAGTTAAGCCAATAGTTACATTTTTCAGCCTTTGGCATGACTCACCTGTGGTATTGAACCCAAGTCAAGCGAGGGTTGATACTAAAATACTAAAACTGGTGGTAAATGCAATTAAATCTGGCATGGCACACTGATCTCAAATGTATCAGCAATTATTAATTACAGGAAGCAAAGAACATATCCATTAAACATAATACAATTATGTCTGCATAATCGACATTAACAGTGGTATGACTTCAAAAGGTATGAAAAAGTTATTCCTGGTGTATGGTGCCCTAGGACTTAAAAGCATTCAGTGCTTTGTATCACTCTTGACATTCTGCATCAGGCAATGTAAATGATTTGTGTGAGTGGGAGACAGGATGAGCTCTTGAGAGGGTGGTGAGAAAATTTAGTTGCAGTAGTACAAGCTTTTAAGATTCACATTAATATCTTCTACAAACATCTGTAGTGAATTTGCATTCTTAAATTCTTTGTACTTTAGAGTGCAATATTTAAAACCTGATCTTGAATTACTTTTAACAATGACTTCTGTATGTGATTAGTAATGAATATTTTCTAAAGTTTGCAGAAATAAAGACTCAAAATGAATTGGATGTAGGGAACAATCTGAGGTGAACCAAAGTGCTAAAGCAAGCCCAGCTTTCTATCTTGAGTAAATAATGCATGCAAGATATCCATAAAGCTTTTTGATTGTACTATTGTTATAATTACATTTCAAATCCAATAAAATCTTGTCAAGAAAAAGTACAGCAAAGTCTATGTGGTGTGAACTCTTTTTTTGCAGTGAAAAGAACATTAAATTTGAATCACATGACTAGCTTTTCCCTGGGTACATGAGTAATCAGCACTGACATGTATGCAGCTATTATATTTCAATACTGAGATATTGTATTTCAGTGCTCTTCATCAGATGTGTCATAAACTCAGTGTTTCTGTTATAAATGACTTGAGGTCAGCTCTTGATTACTAGTCTGAGAAATTGTTTCTATGAAAGCCAGGCTGGGGAATTTTAAGACTGTGTTTCTGGGGAAGGGGATATTACATGATTTTGAAACTTTGTTGGGGTTTGGGAGGGTAGGTAAAACATTAAATTACAATGACAGAAAAGTGGGATTAAGAGATTACAGTGACTAAAGAACAGCAAATTAACTCATTTCAGTTTGGACCCAGATTTAATCGGCTTTAACTCCTGTGGAGGGCGCATTAGAAAGCAAAATAATCTGAAATGAGAGGGATTTAAGGAAATTATGTGTTGGAAGATCTACTGGTGTTGATCTTCACAACCTGTCTTTCTCCCTGTCCTTCTCTGACCAACAGATGTAAGACTCTGTAACTTAAAACAGTCTCTTCAGAGACTTTACTCACTAACCTGAGAAAGCATCATATTTCTTGTGATATCTCAGCCATTCTTCACTACACTTGACCTTGGTCCTTCCTAGCAGTCTATACTATAGGATTGCAATTGTTTTAAAAACATTGCCAAAGAATATTTATTACATCAGTCAATGGCAAAACATGTTTACTAAAAGTGCAAGGTAAAAACAACAGGCAAAAGTATCAACCTGACTGCATTTTCTGACACCTGTCATGTTTAAAGAGGGAATGCATTTTTTGGTGTGTGTGTGTGTGGGAGAGAGTCTTTGTTTTAGTTTTGTCCGTTGTCTTTCATATTTGTTTTTGTAGTCTTCAACTGGTGAACCTGAAGGAGACTGTATTATTTATTTTATCTTTTGAATGCGTGCACTGTCTTGCTCACCCAAAATAAACATTTTTATGAAGATGGTGATTTTAGCCTTGCTGCTCTCCATATACTATTTTGCTGCAATGTGCAAATATTTATACAACAACAATGATATCTTGTAAATAACTGATTTAATCCCACATTTATTTAATTAATCCCTCTCACCCCCAGCTTCATCATACATTTACATTGAACACCTTGGTCAAATTAAAGGATATTAGATATATTCTCAATAGAAAGAATCAAACATTTCCCAATGGAGTCATTGTGGTTTGTAGTTAATCAAATTACACAAAACATCAATATGAGTAAATGGTTTATAGCTGCCATATAGTATATGGTTTGACAAATTGCATATGTCACAGAATACACTATAGAGGAAACAGGATTTTGTTTGTCAATTCATTATTTGAATCATTATTGTTCATATGTGTGCAGTAAACACAACAGGTAATATTCAGCAGGCTGTGAAAGCACTGGACCACCTCCAATTTGCCATACTGCCACTCCATTCTAGGACATGCTGGGAAAGAAGGTAATTTATGACTTCCTGTCTAAAATCTGTCTATTTCTTCCCATTTTGATTGCGGCTTTAAGACTGAGCATCCATGTTTGACAAAAATGTGGCCCAAACTTGACATTTCTTTGGTAATTTCTTGACATATTCACTGAGAAATATGCACATACATCAACTGCACTGTAACTCAAGCTAATAGCTACCAAGGGAATTGAGATGTTCAGGAGTTTATATGGGGAGTAATTTCTTTTGAGGAAATATTGGAGCTCACTTGGGTTTCTCAGTTATTTTCCTGTGATCCACACATTGGCATCATCTTATCTCAATTATGTAATCCTCAGTGAAAAATTGGTGGTTTTATGTATTAATTTTACTGTTTTGAATCTATATGACAATAACACACAATAAACCCACCAAGGTACATGAAAGTAAATGGAGTAAAATGGAGTAAATGTCCAGATCATTTTCACTGAATCCTGAAGGCACAGTTAAGGCAAAGTTTATCCAGCTAAAACTTTATCAGTGTGATAAAATAATATTGGTACAATACAAGCAGTCTCTGCTTTAAAGTTTATGACATTTACAAAAATGGGGCCATGGAATATTTTGCAACTCAAAATTATGATTTATGACAAGAGAGAGGATGAAAAAGAGTGAGAAAAGAACAAGAGAGAGTGGCAAAGTGGAGAAAAGTCAATAAAAGTATCAAAGATTTGCTTTTCCCATTGAGGGTCTTTCTAATCGTAGTTTGTTGTTTTCATTCAGTGAACCTGCGAAAGAGAGCAGAAGATGTATTTATCTGTAGACTGTGTGTCACTGTCTCACTCTGGTCTTAAGACTGTCTGCTTGTTCAAGAGTATAACCTAAGAGCAGTATTGCCTCTATATCATCAGGATGAGCTGATGGTGGACACTGATGATTAGCTGCGCTAAATTGATGCCAGGCAAACACCATGACTTATGTCCAACTGTTTCCCATGCTTGTAAAAATTCTAAATATGTATTTTCAACTTTATATATGCAGGTATAAAGGGATGTATAATTAATTAATTAATGTAATTGCATTTGTCTAAGTGTAAGTACATTTAAATATACATTTAAATTGTGATGGTGTTTTCAGAAATACATTATGTTGTAACAGTAGGGAACGCCTGTATATATAGAAAAGTAATTCTCACCTCTCACAATGGGCTGACAGAATTATTGCTTTTAATTAGTCATCTTGGATACCCGTCTTGCAGCTTTGACTGGCTGACATGAAAATGTGATCTTTTTCTTGAATCTGTACAGTACCAAAATCATGTGTGTAGTAATTTTACAATTTATGTCCTCTTCCTTTTGAATGTTTTGGCTTGTGCTGCTGCCCTCGACATTTACACAAGGTATATATGGCACAAATTTGAAAGTGTACTATTCATGCTCCACTGGTCATAAATTGTGGATAATCAAATCAGCAAAGGTATAAATTACCAGGGATTCTGAGATTTTGGAACACTCAGTTTCTCCAAGTAAATGGAAACCTTGATTCTACAGCTAGATTTGTACTTAGTACCGATGGTGCAAAACGTGCTTTTCATCTTTTTCTTCCTTACCACTCCTTCGATTCTTCATCTTCTTCCCATATTATGAGGTGCAAGCAATGTTTTATTGCACAAATTTGTCTCCATAATTTAATATCCAGGATAATATGTAGCCTTAATGAGGTTCCAAGTCATTAGCTGTTTGGGATTTATTAAAGGAGCATGCAAAAACACTTGGGAGGTTTGGGAAGAGCGAAACGCCTGCGGCTTCTATTACGACCAGTGAAAAGCAGACAAAATATGCATTTTGTGGCATATATGTCAAATATGATAAGTGAATGATTATTTCATTCCAATAACAAAACTGAAGAGGTCCAAACATATCTGTTCTCTTACAGAAACATCACTACAACAGAAACGCAAACCTAACGTCATCATTTTTTGCCTCAATTTGAAATCCAAGATTCAGTCCATTTCTATCTAACACCTGATAATGTTGATAACTGCAAGCCCCTTTTGGATTAGGGCTGTGCTGTGGCATGGCTGATTTGCCCATAATATACTTGTTTAGTTCTTTTCACTAGAATGTTACAAAGAACACATCTTAAAATGCATGTGCACTGTACACTTAGTGAATTAATGCAAGTGGAACAACAATTTAGCACTTGTGTTTCATTTAAATCTTTATGAGCTTTAATAATTGTGTTATTTAAAAATGTACTATAGGCAGCTGCTCATGTGACTCGACAGACTGACATCCTCCAGTCGAAATGTATTCATTCCATCTGTTATTCTGCATGGTTCTTTTCGATAATATACACTGTTCAGACTTTAAAATGTGACTATCACACACAGAAACTGTGTAAAAACAGAATATGTGAATCTAAATCTGAAGCTAGGAAAATAAAACATAAACAAAGGAAGGTAAATTCGATTGAGAGGATGAGAGAGAAAAGTCCTCACATGGCATATGGCATTGTATGTCTTTACCACACAGAGAACTATATCACAGAATCAGGTCAACAGTGGGATTATCTGGGGTGGTCAATGACATACTTAATATGCAGGGATTTGCAAAGAGTATCTTGAGGTGAATTATAAGGTTATATTGCAAATGATCGCATACTTGAACAACTGTTCTTGCAAATGATTAGAAACTGCTCATTTTTGGAGAATGAATGAAATAGAAAGAGCATACCTTTATTCCATAGCAACTGAAAAAAAAATCCGAAGAAAAATTGATAAAACTGCTCATATATACAAGGTATATGTGGTATATACAAAGTCCAATAATATGGACAGCTGTTGTGGATCCATGTAAATATTTCTGAAGATGGAAGCATGTTACACTATCAACTGCTATTGCTAAACACCAATTGATAATCAGAAAGGGCCTAGGAGACATGGGTTTCTGTAGGGGAGACTAAATATCACTCAGAATTTCCCCCCAAGGTCTCCATCCACAACTCCAGGTGACACCCTTATGCTTGATCTGGCCTGTGTGCAGTCGAGCAGTCTTGCATGAAAGGAGTCAAGGTTGAACAGCAGAGAATGAAAGGGAAGTAAAATATTCACATCCTCTTAAAGGGAGAGGAGCATCACCTGGAAAACAATATTCTGAGAGATGTTCAGAATGCTCATCTCTGTTATGTGCGTGTGCGTGTATGCACACACACACACACACACACACACACACACACACACACACGCACACATATATATCTATAACATATATAGTTATACATGATTATGTCTTGTTTCACATTCAAGGCATGCACAGCTCAAGGACATTCACCAGCATTTGTTTAATTTACTGTATTTATCCAAACCAGTCCCTGCAACGGCATCTGGGAATCTAATTAAAAGACCAAAAGAAAATGAAAGGGAAAAGACAGGAATCAGTGTATTTGCAGGGTAATGTGAACAAGTATACACTGTCTTGATTCCAATTTGTGGACCAGGTCTGGATGTACTTGAGGAAACAATTCCCTCACATCTATTGTCTTTTCAGGTGACAGAGGCAAATTAGCTGCCACTGGACCTTCATGCCAGTTGAGCGGTATGGATATTTGTCTCTGTTCAAAGCAAGACCAACACCACTTTTGCTGTCAAAGCAGATGAGCATTGTACCATTGATCATTGACACACATTTGTGCTGGTTACAAACAAATGTGTTACACTCTGGATCATGAGCCTCCTAGTAAGGTGGTAGATGTGTTTGCGCATGTCATTCAAAAAAAAAAAACACTCATCATTGTGAAATCGCTGGCACAAACAGTGAAACAAGCTGCCCTGTGAACTTGTTCTGTTATTGACTCTTCATGTCAAAAGAAGCAGTCCTGTCACCATATTCCAAGAATACCATTAAAAGGGGCAACATATTTGCAATTTCAGGCAGCTACCAAACAGTATTACTGTATATTCCCAGTGCAATCCTGTCCTTTGTTATCAGCATGTCCATCACCACCTTTGTCTGAATGTGAAAAATGGATTCTGTTCACTGACATGACTGTGTTAAATGCAAGGTCATGGCCAAAGTGAAGCAGTGAAGTACAAGAATATATTCAGACACATTTACTTCCTGCTTATTTTTCTGAAATGTAGAGCAACATGATAAAACACCATTAGGCCATAATCCCAAGATAACTTGAGGTCATTCATCACAATTGAGTCTATGCATTGCACAGTCCTTATTAGTAAAGCTAACAAGTTATAGACATAAAATAAATAGCTGAATTATGGAATTCCAATCAAAAACTAAGTTCAACAATCCAAGAACAGAACTATGACATACTGAGAGTGAGCCATTTTTATTTCATACAGTATCTTATAATTCAATAATGCAATGTGGTTCATGCAAAACATTTTCATTAAAAGCCCTTAAAATGAAATTGAGGAATAATGTCTTTTGCGTCTAACCTGCTGTAGATGCACTGTATGATTTGTATTTGTAAACATGGATCTTGTATTTACATCACTCAAATATGTGCTATATTTCATTTATTTGTTTATGCAAGACTGGTGAAGTTCCTCCTTGCTAAAAGAAATCATTTTTCTCTGGTGGACATCACTGTTCCCTCTAGCTGGCCATTGAAAGGATTATTATGCTCCTAGCCTTTGGTTTTGAAAGGCAACAGCTTGACTATTGGTGAATCCACTGTAGTTGACCAGGCACACATAAGGGATTTTCTCTGAAATGATACCACGGTGGAGATCATATATTCATAAAAAGCTTTAGTAGATTCAAAGCTAGTGATGGAAGAATGACACTACATTAACCCCATAATGAGCGGTGCTGCTGGGTGCTGTCAATCATTGGCTTGTATGAATAAAACAAAAGACTATGTTTTCCTTGGCGAAACACTACAATAGGTTGAAATCAGTGAGCCACTGACAGCACATAAAATGTTTACTTATTATTGGAATCATCAAACCAAATATCATGAAAAAGTCCATTTTTACTGATTACATTACATTATTTAGCACATGCTCTTACCCAGAGCGACTTACATAGTTTACAGTTCTTTACAATGTTAACCATTTATACAGCTGGATTTTTACTGAGGCAATGGTGGGTTAAGTACCTTGCCCAAGGGTACAGCAGCAGTGCCCCAGTGGGGAATCGAACTGGCAACAAGTCCTGCTCCTTAACCACTATGCTATGCTGCCACACATACTTGATTACAAACTTGATGTACAACAATGCAAAAGTAATGTAATGTATAATCTATTTTGGAGAACACATATCTGTTCCTATATATGATGGGTTGCTACCCTAAAGCTCAATGCTTCTCTTATTCAGGCTTGGGACTAGCAGGTGGAAGAATCCTGTTGAACTTGAACAAGGACACCAGTGATCAAAGGAAAATCATGGAGGACAAAGAAGACTTGAAGACAGAAAATACTGAGGAAGTGCTGAGAGAAACCAGAAACACCTGGAAATGACTGAGCTTGAATACCACAGAGAGGTTTGGGTGAAGCCACTCTATGGAACCACACTCTTTTCTACTGAAGGCAAGGTATGACAACCTTGGTAAGCTTTCTGTTGAGGAAGCTCATCTGATTAAAGGTCCCGGCTTTGCAATCAATTACATGCACATTGTATTATTTGAATGGTCAAGCTGGGATTCACATCATCCATGCACATTACATTTTTACTTTTTGTCACACACAATTGGCAGTTGCAGTAGTCACAGTAATTAATAGTTTGCCATGGAAATTGTGTCAATAACAGACATCTTTGGATGTTACTCTTTAAAGTAGCTTTGCCATGTGGCCAAGGGATAAGATTTGCCCTAGATATGAAATTTTGACTCTGCCCCCTCTAGGATTTGCATTGAACCTCATCTTCATTTCTTTAGATAACATGTAATAGCTGGTAATGTGAGTATCAGTAAATCTAAACAGATTAAAGGACACATCCCCTATGCCATGAATTTTATCAATAAAGTGTTGACTTTTTTCAAAAGATGCTGATACTTGAAGGTGCTGATACTTGAATTTCTTGGAAATTTCTTATGAGAGGCAGTGTAATATAAAACCACTTACATCCATAATTTTCCCCCTTTCCTGGACTGCTCAGTCTAAAATGTGCAATTCAAGGAAATACAAGAGCACAAATGAATGATTTTGCAGGACTACTGTGTCTTTTTTTTTTTTATTACTATACTTCACAGCAGCACAACTTTGTTTTTGGTACAAGTGTTCTCATTTACATGGCATGAGTTATGCCTGCTGTTACTCTTATAACTGTGGTCATTAAACACATGGATTACTGTACCCATCCATCAAACAAATGGTATGAATAATTAGACTATGCTAAGTGTGCATCTGCTGAACTTGAGATATATAGTTTCAGTTGTTTCATGACAGATGGACGTTGCTGGAGGAGGGTGTGTCTTTAGTGCAGATTTGATCAGGGGTGTAAACAAATATAAATCTATTTACAACTCCAAAAACAATGTTAATCGGGAGCTTGCATCGATTACAGTGATTGTTAATAATCTCGCTACTGTTGTTACTACTATTACTAACAGCAACGGCAGCAGTGGTTGTAGGGGCAAATATTAATAGTACTTACAGGTGCTATAGTGTTATATTATTGTTTGAATTAATTGATAAATTGTGTAAGAGCTAATATAGGTTACTGACAAATGTATCAGCAAATTATTGACCACCCAGTGAAATACTTCCTGGAATATATGGAACTTTATTCACAGTTGTTATTAGGGGGTAGGATTAGGGGACTGAGGTAGATTGGCACGTGTGCTGAGGGCATGTACTTGGTGGCCATCGAGCTCTTTTCAGTCATTTTCTGCTGCTTTGTCCATGGTGCATATTTGTGACATTATGTTAAAGTTCAGCAATCAAATCGACTGGTGCTTCTGGTCAGCGATCTGATAGACAGGGCAAAGGCGAACAGTGGGCAATGTTTCGTTATTTAGTACTTAATGTGACAGTGCAATTAATCCAGGTTTTACTCTGTTACTCATCGAGTTAAGTGGCTGTGAGAACAGGGAAAACATGTATTACATGGGAGCACGGTAATGTAAACTGATACATCAGTTTCACTCCCAGCGAAAGAATCATTAACATATTTCTAATGACGAAACCATGTCAAATCGAAACTCCATTGTGATGCATTATATTTGTTTATGCATGTAACGCAAATCTTTATATTCCTCTCTGTCGTATACGTATTCGCACCTTCTTGTTACATTACATATTTTAACACACGGAAGATAACACCTTGTAGAAAACATAATTTAGAGCATAACGTGCCCTTCGATGCGTGATCTAGATTTACACTTAGAGACGAAATACGGCATAACCTTCCCTCCTCAGTCATCATATTTGTCAACATCCGCTGGGTGGCGTGTCTCCCTTACGAATAACCTTACTGCTAATTCAATGCCCCCCGGGTTTTTAGAAATATACACACATATGAGAGTTGTGAGTCTAATTCGTCTTTGCAACTTGCATCAATGATGCACAGACAAGCTTTTATCATTTTCAACGTTATCGTTGATTTTTGCAAGTCGAAATGATCGGCTACCCGAATTCTAACTGCACTTCGTGTTTAAGTTGTTTTTATAGTATATAGTTTAAATATTGCTGAAGATACCAGACAGGTCGAAGCTGATAGCTTTTTGTTCATAAGTGGGACTGCAATAGAGTTGATCTGTCTCAGGATACAGATAGAACACATATGATGTGTTCTTTCATTATGATCAAACCTCTGTGCCACAAATGGCAACCAATTCAACATACAGTTCTTTAAGTATGCTCGATAAGTAAGTTCGGGTCTATCTGGACGCGTAAAGTACGCAGTGGCACCGCCTGACAATTCTGATTTCACCTGCGCTTTCAGACTGATTACTACAATTTTTTCTACATGTCTCCTCTTCCCCGACTTCATTCGTTATCTATTCGTCTTGGCAACCCCCTCAGTTTCTACATTTTCTCGTGATTACTGGGGGTTTTGTGCAAATCTGATCCAAACTGATTCCCCTCACGTAAAACCACACGATGCCATAAAACATTCATCAGCGCTCAGTCCCTGATCCAGCCCCATGAAACATTCATCTTCGCTTTTTCTCTCCCCTCTCACAAGCGCCTCTCACTTCCCCCTCCCTTTCTTCTTTTGCAATCCCATGCAAAAGCGAATAGCGCGTGGCGTTGCAGCCAATCTCCATCCTCTTACACGGGCTACACGCACTTTGGGATATTTGCCTTTAGAATTCATACCGGGGACAGCTGGATCTGTGCTTCAGCACCCGTGGATTGCTTCGACATTTTTCTCTACCGCGTGTTCTTCCAAGGCGGTGTTACACGCTGGATTGCTGTACTTGTGTATTTTCTGTTTGTGAGTCCCTTCTTTGGGGGCTATTCCCCTTGTCTAAGCGGGAGCTTCTGTCTGGATGTTAATTGCAGTTGTTGTACCCCTTGCACTCCCCAAATGACTGAGTGCAGCTTCCTAAGGAGACTTGGCTCTCCGGTCCGCTTCAACAAGAAAACCTTTGGCTAAAGTTTTCATGCAAAGGGCGGTCACTGATTAACGGTACCCTGGATTTGCGATTATTTCTCTTTTAAATTCCGTCTCGCAACAGTAACGGACAGCGAGCAGATTGTCGACGCGACGCGAGCAGGGTGCCTTTTGCTGGATTTATTCAAATAAAAATGAAGACCACTGTTGTCGAAGGTAGGTGCACCTTTCACAAGTTCTGAAATTTGTAATTAAGAAGCCGCATTGAGTGATTATTTTGAAATGAACGGGTATCATGGCAATACATAGGTGGGAAAAAATGGGGAGCTTTGGTGTATATGACATGAACATGACAAGGATAGAATAGTATTTTTATAACAATAAATAGCCATGATTGCAACTAAGATATAATATTTCATAGGCAGTGTGTCCATCACTTCATGGGTGCGTAGTATGATATTAGCTAAGAAATTGAAATATAATTAAACCACTTTAGATTCTTGAGTTGCTGTTTATTCTAACCGCTACGACAATTCGAGCCATTGTAATGCTTTCCTGTAAAATGCTATTTTCAGTGAGGCATAACTTCTCATAATTAATGCATCAAAGGCAGACATAGACTTTATATAAGCCCAATAACTGGTCTGGTTCTTTGTTGTTATAATGTAGCTTGGATACATACTGGCTCTGGGTGCGTAATATGTATATTCAAACTAGAAATAATTTAACATTGTTGATAAATTGGTGTGCATTGGGTGCATAACGGTTATACAATGTTCAGGTGAGAATATGCGGAGTGCGCGGTTTATAATTCCTGCGAGTCACTGGACGGACTCTTAGCGGCCGATTGTTAAACACTTTCCACGCGTGCCATTCTGTGCGCTGTGCTACACCGTTTCAAGTTTTGGTTTACGTGTTTGGCTGCAGTTTTCTAATTGTCTTACCACCACGTGTATTTTATTAATTATACCGAATAGGATCAGTTGCATCCTCGCTCGTTAAGCCGCAATGGTGATAGTAAGTTTGAACCGTTCAGTGCAGTTTGGCACAATGGATTGGCGATGTTACCTACCTGGTTTTGAGTGCACTAAGGTACAGGGGTAACGGGACAGAAATGTAAGGTGTAGTGGCTAGAGCACTTAAGACTTAGAAACAGGGCAGGGTCTTAATGGTCATGTTTTAGTCGAGTGAATGTGGCAAATTAAACCCGCTGCACAAAGTTAATGTATTTGACGTCCGATAGGTGAAATTCTGCCTAATCACAGTCGCAGTATCACAACCACCCAAATGGCTGCCACAGACACAAACACAAATAAGAATTCAATCAGAATCTGATTTCATGCCATTATAGAAAGCTTCCCCAATGCCTTAATTTTATTAGTTACGTATTAATTTAGTCTGAATAGTTGATTGCAGTCTTTTTGAAAGGGGAGATGTTGGGACTACGAAGGTTTTGTACGTGCCAGCTAAATTGTCAGGGAGGGTCCTCACACGTTATTCTACACACACGTGTTTATAAAGTGTAATCATTACAAACAATTGGTACAAATAATAAAATAAATACATAGATGAAGATTATGATTTCCACTATCCATGGCATGTGAAAATAGCTGGGAATATTTGTTGCTAATGCGGTCTGTAAATCAGCATTCACACAATATACAGATTACATACATGCATTTTAATTAAAAACTATTCACATTATAATCTCGAATGTTGACAACGCTCTTAACGGTGTTAAAGCTAATCTTATCTATGAAAGTCGAGACTGGAAATGTCGTTGTTGAAAAACACTCCCCTTCCCCATGCCACCCCCACCCACGGCAGTTTTATTTAAATGAGGCGCAGTATCCTTCTTCAGTCTTGATACACAGGTTATGCGTTCAGTGCTTCTGGTTCAATCCAACTGCGCAAAATCTCTCCTAAAAGACAGAGCTGGCACGGGGTAAGAACACAAAATAAGTAAATCATGAAGAACCTCTACATCACATTTTATTGCACAGTACTTTTGACACTTTTGAACTAATGTCTTCATATCATTTACTAATTAAACATTAAACTCTCTCTCTCACACACACACATACACACACACACAAACAAACACGTGCACACACACACACACACACACACACACACACACCAGATGCAAGTTGATCAGATGATCATATAAACGTACTATAACGGTACAAGCTAACAATACAGCATTACTGGCACAAAATGATATTAATATTAATGATTTGAGGAGTAAAACTGCAGTAATAACAATACTGATGTTACTACCCTAATAATAATAGCAGTTATAACAATAACAGTTTAATGATGATGATGAACGATACTGCAAGCAGACATTCTTAGCAGTTCAATATGCTCAAAGTTACAAAGAAATGTTTCTAAAAATAACATAAAATGAATAATAAAATGCCTAAGGTACTATGCTGCCCCAACTGTTCTTCAAAATGTGGTCTCCAAAAAATCTAGGCGTGTCCATTATGCACGTCTGTTTTTCACTGTGAGACAGTGGTGTGTTGCAGTGTTACATTCTCACAGGCCTTTATCCATAATAGCAGAAGAACAAATTGATTGGATCCTGTTGTGCACTTAAGCTGTCAGTGTTAGGGAGGCCTCATTTTAAGATTTGTCATTTAGTCAGTTTGTAATCAAATATCTCTCTGGATATTTACTTTTTTGAACATCTGTCTTTTGTTGTTTGTTTTGTCTTTGTTTTTTTGAATTTGGCAAGCTTTTGCCAAATTGGGGGAAAACACAAACACCATATACAACCCGTAGATTTAGTCTCCTTTCAGCAGACTCAGGATCAAACGAGCTGTATTTTGTGCTGGAAACAGTGTAACGGTCATTTGATGAGGTTGGGGTAACACTCCTGAAATGTACTAGATCACACAGAGAACTGGTGATATGTTAAGACTCAACACACTCCTCATCTTTTCATCCTCAGTATTCTGAACCTTGAATACATTTGCATACAAAAAAGTATGATCAAATAAAATGTAACACAAGGATGCAAATTAAGAATGACATTTTGTGTGAACGTGTTGTGTGTCTGTCTAATTTTAATTGGAGGGATTGGATGGTGTGTGTGTACATGTGTGAGAGCTTTGCGCATGCAAATGTGTGAGAATGAGAGAAAAGAGAGAGAGATGGACAGAGATGGTGGTGTAGTTTTTAAGGAGGAGGGGGTGAGGGCATTACCAGCCCAATTGTCTCAGTGAAATCTCACTGCTGCCGTTCTGCAGGCTTCTGCAGGCAGACAAAAGGGAGAGACATTAATCACGTATCTAAGACATTGTGTGAGCATAAAAGCATACATGGGCTCCCAGATTCTCTAGCCAGTGTACATTGTGATGCATGATCACTCAGTGAGTTTGAGAATGATGCACATCCAGTAGCCATGGGGGTATCATCATGTGGGCATCTACGGTCAGCTCTCATTTCCTGGTATATGCAGCTGTGGAAGGGGACTCCATGCTACATGGGTCACTGCAAGGTCTGCGTTATTGTGCTAAAAGCTAAATCTATCAGGACCTGAGCCTTGGCATCTAGGCACACAGAACCCCTTTCACTTACACCAGGTGGTTTCTACAGCCCTAAATAATTAACAGACTCAGGTCTACTGAGGGCTGCTGAAGATACATCAAAAGATTCATAGCTTAGAAGAAGGAGGGAGGGGGAGAGGGATAGCAGAGAGAGAGAGAGCGAGGGAGGGAGAGACAAGAAAAAGAGAGAGGAAGGGAGGGAGAAAGAGATATATATTGAGAGAGGGAGAGAGAGTGTCTTCCACACGTTCTCAACAGTCCCCGAAGGATCAATATTTTGCTGATGAAGGTGTTGCATGTATTCTTCAGAGATCGCCTCCAGTTGAACCTGCTCTGATAAGATGTCAGGTATATAAACAGGAGAAGCCCTGATTAGCGCCAGGCCAGTGTATCTGCTGCCATGCTGCTCCTCTGAGCACGTACTGTAGCACCATGTGCACACATCATATTTTTGTGCATTATTCACGGCCATCTACAGATGTTCGGTCTCTCTGATAATTCCCAGGGATCAGAGAGACCCTGGTTGGCCAGGGTTATATTACTCTATTATAACCAAAAGGAAGCCAGAGACAGTAAGTGGATGAACTAAGAGGGGAGGAAATGGTATTTTGTCTGTTAATATAAAAAAAACAGAAGATAAAATGGAAAATGGAACACATGCAGATTTGTGGTTTAATCCTCTCTGTGAAATATCATTTGAGTGTGGAATTTTCGGGAGGCCAATGTGTGGAGAGCACAATGCGTAAATTAATACCACAACAAAGTAGGCCATGAAGTAAAAAAAAAATCTTTTTTTCAGGGCAGGGTCAGTCCTCTAAAATCTTGTGTGGTGTGCAGCCAGGGAAAGTACATCCATATCTATAGAAGCACCCTGTCATCAACTGTATGAGGAGCCTCCATACAGAAAAAACATGACTTGTGCTTAGTGAAGAAGATCAAAACCTGTCCATATATTTGCAGAGCCTTTGCTGTACTTGGCAGATGCTGTTGAAACATCACAAGTATCAACTTCTAGCAGAGTTTGCCATGGCCCTGAACAGTAAAGCTGCCAGACAGAGTGGCCCATTATGATTTCTTACTAGCACTAAGGCTACTCTTGCACCATTTCCTCCTTTCAACCCACCACGCATAAATCTTGAAGCTAATTGTCGAGGTGGTGTATCTCTCACTCTGATATCCATTAGTTGCACTCACTGGATTGGATTAAAGCTAATTGTTGAAGGGTTAAATGCATCCCCTGGTCTTGCATGTGCACACGCTATAGCCCTTTTCAGCACCTATGTACATCCCCCATGAAATTTTAATCATTTAATCTTCTGCAGACGTGAGGGGGACATGGGGAATGGGTGCATTTGTTAAACTGATTATAGCACAGTGGAGGAGCTGACTGATGGGCTAGTGAATTGTTAATTAGACAGAGGAGAATCGGTCCTCTGATTAGACAGATGACTGAAGCCTTTGTCAGGCTTACAGTCCACTATCTTTACTTTCCAAGACTCTGGACTCCTGAAGTGTATTTCAAAGGGCAGCGAGGTAAAAGTCAGCTGGATCTTCCATTGATTTGGACTCTGCTGCTCCCCTGTGATTGTGAGTGTGATGAGTGATTCCTACGCTAGTGGGCAGATGTGAAACGTTTTGTCACATCCAACTTAACATTTAATTCAGTCATGATTAAAATGTTAGGCTGTGTTTTTGATGAATTTTAGAGGGGAAAGTCTTAAAATTATGGTCAATGTTCTCAATGCCAGTTCATTTATTTTGTTTTGCTTTCATGGAGATCTTTGCACTTAGATGGCTGTTGGGGTAGGGATGAGCTGAGATTGCTGTTTTTTTCTAGGAGAGTGCAAAAGTACATTTTTAACCCATAATCTTCAAATGAGCTCTCTGGCTGCTGGTGCACAATAAAAAGCTCATTTCCATGTTGTAGGGATGTTAATATCTTTAATGAGAAAGATGCTAATATGCCCAGGTGTGATATAACAGGTTGTGGCTTTGCATGAACTTGAATAAATACAACTTCTTCTTTAAACAGATGCAAAATATGTCCTGCAAAATAATTTATCTGTATTGGTGACTGAAAGTTTTTATTTCAACTGGGATGCATTTGATAAACAAAAAGCCACACATTTATTAAATAGGACCTGAAGGAAAAGTAAGTCTGCAATTCTCCTTTAAAGGCACTCCATAACCTCTAGTTCTGAATATCACTTTCCATGAGCACCATTGTCAAACGTGGTGCAGCACTTGCTTATCAAACCGACCTCTGAACCCACCTTATTGCAATTATTTTGAAAGAGATCAGACTTGTTGAAGAGATCAAAGCCTTTTGATAGAAAGGTCTCTTGTTCCTGAATCATATGCTGGCCTGGTTTTGTTATGTAAGGAGCCAATAACAGCCCATTCAATTGACTGGGTTGGCGATGGAAATTTCCGAAGGCAATGTGTTCTCCTGTAGTTCTGGTCAATGGTTTCACAAGAGAGAACAACGTCAGTTTACATCTGCTGCTTGAGAGTGAATAAGCTTATTAGTCTTATGCTGCTTTGTAGGCCTGGCTCGGCTAAAGTGTGCAGTAAAAAATGTATAGCTATGACTGCAAAGGAAATGGCATTTCAGCCTGCCACTCCAGTGCTTTGGGGAAATTGATGTGTTGCTGGAGTGAGACTCCACTCTGAAAGCTGTAAACATGAATATATGGATGACAGTATCTTTGCTATATAATTTCCTATACCCACTGACGCGCGATTACCCACCGCAATAACATTCCTAAGCAGTGCTGACTGCGTTCAATGAAATCATCTTTCAGGGGGATTTTGATAAATAGGCAGAGTAGGGAGTTTCCACAACTCACAATAGGCAATGCACAGCTTAATGCATGGCTATCTCCATGAATGGTGATGCAGTTTTGTGAAGTGCTTCCCCTATCAATCAATTTAAGGAACAAGTGAAAATCAAACTGCAAATAAAATCAATTTACACAAAAATGGCTTTGGAGATACAGCACATTTGGAGGCGCAGTCGATAATGCATATCGGCAATTTCTCAGTCAATTGGTGTGCCACAGTCTTCCGCCTCCTCAGACAAACAGACTGCATTCCTTTAGATTCATACCAGTGTAACGGAACAGGTGACTGGTAGAATCAAGTTTTTTGTAGGTTCAGAGAGGCATACAGCTAATTCACAATCAAATCTGTTCTTTGGAAATATCTGACATACTCAGTGGCTGAATGATTGAACTGCTTAATAAAAATAGTAACAATACTCTATAATAGACTTAAACACTGATAATATATACCGAAGATGCTGCCAGTTATTCCTACATCCAATGAATGTATCTACCTGATTCCATTCTGAACCACAGAAGAGCATCTTAGATTTGCTTGGTATGGATATTGTTTCTTAAATTCCTCCCTTGTGTTTATTTTTCTGAAAAAATGGATTACTCAGAAGAGCAACAGATTTGTTGGTTTATTAGTTTGTTCTGTATTCTACAACAATGTAAAGCCAGAAGAGAAAAAATAAGATGTGAGGGAGCAACCATCTGAACTATTGAACTTGGGAAAAAACCCATCTCTTGTTTGTTGTAAGTCACAAGATTGTCATTGTGAACAGAGTCATCAAAACAAATATCACCCCCTCCTGCTAGTTTCCAGAAGTTTACTGCCCCTTGGATGGAGTACTGCAGTTTAGGAGGGGTTGGCATCAGGTGTCATCTTATATGGTTCAGAACTAGAGAATCCCCCAAAGGGCAGGATCAAAACCACACTGTGATAACAAGACAAAGACAAACAAAAGACTGTGAAGTGGTAAAAATGTTCATTATTAACAGCTGCTGTGCTGAAAATGCTTGCAATAACTACATCCCAATCGTGGGTGCATCTGTCATTATATGTCCTTACCTGTACAGACAGCAGGCCTTGGTAAATCAGATTCACTTCACTCTGTGTTTTGCAAGCAAACCCCCCTCATATTAAACTGTAAATATATAAATAGTCCCTTCTTATAGTGTGACAGGTTATGAGTGAGTACTTTGGTTTGTGTCTCCATCTCCCTCAGGTTGGTGTTCTGAGTAATCTTCTTCTGTCATGTAAGTGTTGATTATCTTGTATGGATGTAAGAACCTGTGAAATTAAATGTGACCACTGCAGTCGTGCCAGAACTGCCATTATAATGATATCCATAATCTCAAAGGCCCTGTGGGAGGGGCAATGAGCATGAAAGATGGAGCAGGATTGAATATGGATCTCTTTCAGAAGACCTGGCATAGGGACAGCGATACAGATTTCCCGCAACAGATAAACATTTGTCCCTGTGATACCTTTAATCTCATCTATACGTTTTATTCCATCCTCTAATCCACACCCTGGCACAACCTCTGTGTCAGGCCACATTTAGGAGTATCAGGATTATTTTTTTATCTGTGCTGTTTGTCATATATGTCTGGATGATCATTTCTGTGGTGACCCCCCTGATTATGCCTTTGTGTAAGGAGAGAGATATCCATGTGTTTCTGCATACCAAAATCCTGTATGAGTCTGTTTCACTTGTCATTTCATTTAACCGGTCTTGTCACCTTCCTGTAGAACACTGGATTTTTGTGAATGATTTATTTATTTATTGTACAGAAACAATATTCAGCCAATGCCTTGTCTCTGTGCAGCCTTGGTTCTTTGCAGACATCTGCATTCTGACATAATTAAAACTCTTAAGAAAACTTTGTTTCTTCTCACTGCTTTCATTGTGAGCAGCAGTCTGGATTGGATTCCATTACATAACGATTTGTGGGGATGCATTCATGGAAGCAGTGCAGACATATGAAAACAAAACCAAATACAATTAGACAGCTTTTATCCAGCACTGATGCAACCTTGTGTCTCTCTACACAATATCAGCATGGAGCGGATGTGAGATTAAGAAGTCTGAGTTCAAGACAAATCAAGTTCTCTAACACAGACAAAAAGTTCAGATGAGAGCTCCTGCAGTAAGGCAAGTGTCAGACCTGTTTCTGATTCTCCCTTTCGTCTTGCGGAAAACCCCAGTTTGAAACCAAACTCTCAGCGGTTATGCCACGGTTAATTGACAGGTTATGTTCCCTTTTTTTTCTTTTGTTTCCATTGCTCACTCAGGGACATTAGCATATAGAGTTTCTCTTGCCTCTCTGTAAAGTGATTGCCAGTATGCCTTTAAAAGGAAGCGTGTGGATAAGTTGCACTCAACACTGGTGTGAAATCAGAGCCAAGGGAGCGTCTCCTCTTGGCTTTCCTCACAATGTGCCTTGCTAACTGCACCTCAGCACGCCAGCTTCCATACTGAAATATTCTCACGACCAAGCCACTCAATTCATTATGTTTCCTTCACAAGAGGCATGCGTCATTTCTGAAATCCTGAAAATAGCAGGCTAGAAAAGGTGCAAGGGAATTTTTTCTGTCTGTGTGATCATTGCATGCCTCGTCATGCCCAGTTGACAGTCTCACTAGCTTGTAGTCTTGTTTCAGGGCTATAACAGATAACAGAGTGTCAGAGTGTGCTAGTTGTCCGTTTTGGGTCAGTGCAAAGAAGTGCATTTGATTCTGTTTGTGTTTCTCACACGGAAGCTGTTGGTGTCATTCTGTGCAGTTCGCTTGGGGTGTGTGATGTATTACACATGTTCAGTGGAGTGAGACAGTACACTTACTATTGGTAATGAGCACGCTACCTCATTTACTAGCCATCCAAACATGACTCATGCTCAACATTGTTCTCAGTGGATGCAATTGACCTTCACACAGTGGTCAACAGAGCTGCATTATTGACTTTGTAATTATTTTAGTTCTGTCCAACTCGTTTATTTCAAATGTCTCCAAAATTCTATCCACATACACAGATATGTTATAATGCATGGTAAAATATTTTTGTCAACCAACATCCGATTGGGTATACCGCACAGTACACAGATTCTTCCACAACATTGCTGATAATAATGAAGCAATGTCACACTATTATGGAAGTATCATTTACTGTTTAATTAATCTGCCTAACCCATCTATGACAGAAAAATATTACATATTGTTTGAAATGAGGCAATTATAGGTTTTTCCAAACCCCTCAGCAAGATCCATTAGCATTAAAAGCAGTCTCCCCTGGAATGAGTAGAGGAATATCACTGGATATTACAGCTATGAAAATCCATTAGCAGCACTATCTGCCAAGAGAGGGGATCTTTCCAACTGACTGGGACAGTGATCACAGTTCAAATGGAGAGTGCATAAAACTTAAATATAAGTATGTCTTTTGGAAATAGACTACTTTATGGGTAGACTTTACAGCAGAGTAAGCGTTTACATAAATAACAATCCACACAACCACTTGTCATTTGCAGGGGATCAACCTCGTTTATGTCTAATTAAAGCAATTACAGAACCTTGTGCTAATATGCTTTACACAGATTACTCGTACACTGTGGTTCGTTTGACCTGGAGGTCAAGATGAGAGTAATTAATTTATCATTAAAGCCCCAGCACTGTGCTTTGAACAGCACTTCAGCAAGGCTACGCAGAATTAGTGTGGTAAATGTCCGTAGTGTAGTGAGATGTTTGTTTTTTTTCCACTCCATTCAGGTTGTAAGGTATTCAGGTATGTTTTATGGATGCAGTCATGAAGGCCATGAAATCCTTCTCCGTCAATTGACCACAGGGATGCAAAGCTGCAGGATGTGAGCACTGGTCTGGGAACAGCATACACTGACCAGAGAACAGTATTCTTAGGAGCAGATTTCATATTCAAATTGATGGATGAAACAGTTTTGGTATGGTGCCAGAGTATGTTGCCTGCTCCTCCACCTCATTTAAAAATCCCAGAACCTCGGAAGCTGGCCACAGTTCTAAGCATCCCTCGCCATTGCAATTACTCCTAACCCCAACAGCAAGCCAGTCACAACCTTTACCAATCAGGGGAGGAGATAATTCTCGAGCAACAGCTGAGGCAATCAGACGGGCAGTCTGATGCTCCGCAATTAAACGAAATGGATACTCAGACGTCAAAAACACATCACTGCAAAATACAGCCCCTCAAATTACACAGATTACTGACAGGATAAGCAGATTTATACATGGTAGGGTTGTTGGGATTTTCATGGCAGATCAATCCGGCCCCTACTTGATAAGAAGGGAGGGGGAGAGAGGGAAGTGATCGAAAGAGAAGTATGAAGGAGTGAGAGTGAAGGACAAATAGAGAGGCAGACCTCACAAGTACAATAAATATGTCTCAACAGCACAAAGGAAAGAGGCTTCAATCTGAATAATTGTTGTATAGATATCTCAGCTCTCCATCACTTCTTGGAATCCATAAATCAGATGCTCTATACCTCCAGCTTAAATGCCCAAGGCTGTGTCTCTATAACACTTAATGACAAGCTATCATTGCCTCAATCCTTGACTTAAAAGCATCTTATACTTTTAGCTTACTGTTTTGCAGCCAGACTTAATTTGAACAATTTACAGTTTGATGAATACTAGTAGGATGTCGCATTTTAAAAATGAAATGAACTGAAATACATTTATCACAGGGCCATTAAATAAATTGATCTTTTAATATGTAAGTAGTCATCTTTGTCACATTTGGTGCATTAGGCACAAACAGAAAAACTACCAAAAATAGTTCATTAACAAGCAAGAGAGTTACAGGGATGTGTCCTCTGTAGTGGAACTGTGGGTCGCCCAGCTTAGCTTGCAGCATCACGCCACATAATATTCAATACCAAGAGCCAGGCATTTAATGCCAATTTGACTTCATCTTCAAAGAGGTATTAACGGAGCACAGCAGGCCTTTTATCTTTCTGTAACTTTAAGGATGCCCGACTCTTATTAAAATTCAGCGAAATAAAACAGTCTAAAAATAACAGCATCACCAAAAGAGGAGGAAGAAAAAAACTGGGTGAGGACAGATTGTCGGGGGGGGGGGATGAGGGTTGTTGATCTGAGCACTCATTAACAGTATGAATTTAACTGCAGCTTCATGACCATTAGGAGTTAAGTGCAGGTGGGAAGAAAGGCTAGACAGGAGAGAGATCTGAGCATGCTCACATATGCTGTGGGCCATAGAAAATGGAGGAGGAATTGCAGAAATAGGCTGTAGACTCAGGTTGCTGAGGCATAGCCGTTGCTGTCGGGACATCGCTTGGGTGAGTCACTCGTCAGCAGACACTGGCAATTGAGGGACAGGCAAAAGAAAGTAGAAAACTTCACAAGCGGAGTATTTTTATATTAGAAAGATTCTGCAGCGCTCAATTATTGTACATGCACATTACGTGAACATCTCTTCCTTCACTGTCTCAATTTGCTGAGGGGGAAATCATCTCTTTTTAGCACTGTTTTGACACCTCCAATTGTCACAGAATTTGATCCCCTTGTCCTCATTTGCTTCATGGGTTAGCCATACACTACATATTTTATTGACATGGTGTTTATTTGGGAAATAAAAGTCCTGCTTGGTATTTCTTAGAATTTTTCACTGAGGCATTTTATGTGCATCTCCGAAACAGGCATGCCCAGGCAGCTATGGCAATAATATAAACAAATAAAGCTGGTGATCTTCCTCCCCAAAAAGAGGAAAAAAACTAATAGACTTAAAGCAGTGGGAGCAATAAAATAGGCTTCAGAATTTTTAAAAGGAGCAGGATGATAAGATGGCTGAAATACACAGGACCTGGTCAAAAAAACACCTACTGTGAGGAGGAAACTCTGAAGAAGAAAGGCACATGGAATATTGATGCTCTTCTCTGCATTCAGCTCCGGCTTTCATCTTGCCCCTTACGCGGATTTTACCGTACATTTTACCGTAAAGGTTTCCACTGTGGAATAAAACGCAGCGTCGCCTCAGTTACATGCCTCGTGTGAGGAGCTGCGGCCTGCTAATGTGTGATGAGGGCTATTTTTCGGCGAGCCAGTCGTGATTCGTCTGGTCCCACACGCTGCGATAGACAAGGGAGGTACGGATTTTATTCCTGATCTGCCGGTCGCTGTTTCTCGCATGTGCATTTTTCGATTGTCAGCTCCCATGCTGTGCTATCCCATTGGGTCAAAGGGATACTTTACAGCAGCAGATGGCTTTAACTGCTGCATACTGAGGCCAGACACACAAGGGAATAAAAGATGTTGAGAACAATCCATGGAACTGAAAAAAGAATATTAACAGATATTTTTGGCTCTCTGTGAGCTTTGTTTACCCACCAGCTCCCTCGCAGACTCAAATTTTTTTCAATGAAGTAAACATTGATGCAGACCAATAAAATAAAACAGTATAGAGTGCAGTGGATCAAAAATAGACAAACAGATAGACAGAGACAGAATAATTTAATGTGAAGTAAGCCAATACAGAGTAACCATAATAAATGCAATCATGTAAAAAGAGCCGAAAGGGTGATCTGCACTGCTGTTAATCTTGCAAAACAACAGGGTTTAGGAAAATGACCAAATAATGATAAGTTTCATGCCACCCCTATTTGTAGCCCACTGACCATCCCTTATTTTAAAAACTCCTGTGTTGAATCTGTTATGATTCTCTGCAAGTAATTATTCAGCAAACATTCATTAAGCCAGTTGATTTCATTTGTGCTTGTGAGGTTAATACTACAGCAGAGGGTATTCTTTGAGACGGTGATGATCGACTGAATGTTTTGTGAGGCCAGTTCTAGAACAAAGGATCATGGGATTTGTGCTATGCTGAGGTGCTTACATAAGCTCCTGGTAGAGAAGTCAAATACAGTACAGATGCCCCCCTTGTTATAATAAGCCAGGGTTCCTTTTTTTCCCCTCGATCGCCTCCTTGAACTCAATATTTTAAGGTTGTGCAATAATTGATCACCGTCTCCGCAATGCAGCCCAGCTCTGTGGCAGATGCTGCGAGATCAAAACAGCAAACAAACAACAGAAAATCCTCTCGATCTTCCTGCACACCACCAGGAGGAGCGTTTGAACGTTTGTTAAATACAGCCTGACAAATTGGGCTGGATGCATTCTGAAGCCGGGGTATATGAAGGCGTGCTGAAATTTTCGCTGGATGGGAAAGACGTCGGGGCTTTTTTTCAACCTCAAGCTTGACAGATAAACCTTCTAATCAGCTGAAATGTGGCATATGATGGGGAATTAATGCCCTCTGTAATACCATTCTGCACTGTAACATCGGCATCCGTGGCGTTCCAGCTGGATCGGATGCTTTAGAGCTTTGTCCCCCATTTTAACTGCTCTCAGATGAATTCCTGTGGAGAAATGAGCACTGAAACGTGCTGCAGATACAACCAAGACTGCAGAAGTGGTGTGCATCTCTCACGTCTTTGCATGGTCTGAGAAGTTAAAGGAGGATTTGGCAGCATTGCCTTGTTAATCTTTCACTTGCTAAATGTAGACTATAGGTGTGTTATATTGCGTTAACAAAGCCTTGCACATCTGTATACAGAAGTATCCAAAATGCTCCAATGGTTGATAAAAAAGAACCCAAAGACAACTCTTCTGTTGTATGAAAATTATGGCCTGCATGCATCCTCCATCTGCTCCTACAAGCAACCAATACTCTGCTCTGCTAATGCCACATGAAATGATCAGCAAGCAAATACCATGAGTCCATGAAGCATTTCTAGCTTGTGATTTAATATATTTAGGTAATACTACCTTTTACAACAGGTAAATGTTCTCATATTTAAAACTACATTTTCATAAAAAGGGTAACAAATTGATGGCATGGCTTCCTAACAAGTCTACATTTCAAAAATACAATCAAATCTGAGACATGTATACTCTTAGAGAAAATCATTCAATGGCATTTCTGTATCCTTACTTTCACATCTTTTCTTAGACTTACCACAGATATTTTGAGGCAAACATGATACTGCAGTGTTGTGTAGATGGGACCTTTTCAATCTTTAATCTGCTTGAAATTAATATTTTGATATCATTAAAAAGGAAATAAATCCAAAATACACTAGGCAGATATTGCAGAAAAATCTGAATGATTTAATAAATCCAGCCATAATATAAACCCAAAGAAGATTTCCAGAGAGACTTTTTATTCAAGTGAGTGAGAATTGCTTTCTCACCTAACAAAAACTTACCAGCCAAAGCAGCCCTAGGAGCATCAGGAAGAACTTACGACCCCTCCCAGACATGGAAAACCTTTCATGCTTTTCTCCTCTCCACCTTGATGGTGTTATCAAAGCACTGCCAATCTCTGGTCTCCACAAACCTCGATATGCAGTGCTATCGGAGCCTCTGACAGCACAGTATAGTCTCAGAGTGTATAATCACCTTATCACTCCAGGCTGTCCCATCTGAAGAATATCTTATCCATGCAGCTTTGGGCTTGCCTCTTTTTTCTCCCTCCAGGGGTGAAGAGAGGCCAAACTCAAGCCCAATGCGGCTTTCACTGTAGCCTTGCCCACATGGTTGCTACAGTGGCAGTCTGACCAAGGAGACTCCAGTGATCATTAACGTCAACTGAACTTCAGGTTCAATGGTCCATATAACATATGTACATATGTACAGCCCCAACATTTCTGAACATTTTGATATTAGGTTTGTCGCTTGATTTTTTTCTGGTGTTAATATGAAAACAATGAACTGAGCTTAACTGAAACTGTTTGGGGTACATAGCAAATGGTGCCTTCTGCAGCGGATAATACAGACCCAATAAGGATGGTCTCATACCTGGTGAGACTAAAAGATTAATCTGCTTCAGTTACCAAAACATCCAATTTTAGTGCCATTAGATGATATACACGCAAATAAGGCACAATGATGCCAGTGTCTCAGCTAGTAAAAGCAGGGATACGTAATAATCAAATAGAATAGCTGTGATTTGTTTAGAAACAAACATAAAAAAACCTTTTGTTTGACTCCCAGGTACAGTATACATGAGTAGTCTAGACTCTAGCCAAAAACTACCTTTACAAACTCCAGAAGAACTAAATCCCTTGTTTTACCCACAAATAACAGTCAACCAATACAAGAAAAACAACACAAAAATCTGCTTCACACATGAGAATATCTAATAATGTATAAAATATACAAGAGGATTTCTAGCAATTGTTTATTTCCCTTGTTCCGCTTCCAACAGTCAATTCAAATATAAACTTTAATCCCTACAATCTCTTTTAAAAAAATCCAAAAGCTGTTCGTCTGTCCTTCACCCTCTTTTCTCAATGGCAGAGCAGGCCAAATTTTGTTGATAACAGCATTGCATAATGGGCTATGCTTGTCCTGTGCGTTACTGTACGATGTTTTGGTGTGCGTTCAAATGTTTAAGCGGGCCCAGCAGGCAGGTAGTTTTTGACCTTCACTTTATGCACTGTTTAAGTGGTCATTTCCAATGGGGCTGATCCTGAGATCTGCTACTGTCAAGCTAGTGCATTCTTGCATAGATGTGGCCCATGGAAAAGCATCGCAAGGAAGGGAAGCTAACTTGCTAACGGTATTCTTCCCTGCCGCAAATATAAGGGCTTTTTTGCATGTGATACATCCTGAAATATCCCTCCCTCTATCACACAAGCACTCTTGCATTATCTATGTGTGTCACAGACAACCAACCAATTTGTTCTGCCAGGAGTAGCACGATCTCTTAAATGATGGGTTTCAGTATCGGGGGTTTTGTCAGCATTGTTTTGTATGCCTTATTAAATCATAATTACCCGAGGAGCAAAGCATGGGCTGTCCAGACGTTTGGGAAGAAACAAGATGGTTCTGACTCACAGCAATTTAGCTGTTTTGCTACTCCATTTAGGGCTCTGCCTAATAGTTGCTTATAAGGTTATACAGATGCACCATAAAGCTTTTGTCTAAATGCTAAATATACTGTACATGGATTATTGGGACTTCCAAAAGGTTTGGAAACCTAGCAGATTGCAGGTTCAGTTCCAAGGAAGGGCAGAGTGTCTGCTTAATAAATAGGTAGGACTGTATTAAGGAGAGTGAAAAGATTTGGCACTGGACTGTGTATGTAGGTCTCTCCTCACCTCCTAGGAAACTGTTCTTAAGACAGCCTTCTTTTGAGCTTTGACATGCTCCGTCTTTGTCAAGATCTGTCATTGTAATTAAAGTGGTTTTTGACTTGAAGCCAGTGGCTTTGGGGTATAGCTTGTTAGAAGCTCCTCTGCATGTGTCTGCTATTGTTCAGTTTTGTCATGAACAGTACATTGGGTTAAATTTGGAAATGTTTAAGGCTCGGTTAACGAATTTCGACTTCTGAGACCCACCCACAGAGTTTCGAATATTGATCTGTGCTCGGAAATCAATCCCAGTCATTGAGGGTTTAGACTTGTGCTTGACAGCGAAATAGCAGTGGTCAATTACTGCAGTTGCAAGACCTGCTGTCTGCAAGGGAGTAACTAAGAAGTTGGTAAATAGCTGGCACAATAAATCCCATTCACCAATCAGCCAATTGGCAGAAGGGACTTTACCTGCCAGAGCTCAGCATTGGCTATTATTCACTAAAACAATGAACAAAGACTGACGGTACAAATGAAAGATGTTTCTCACTTTTTACCAAGGAGGTAAGCTGCCAGCTCTCTGGATTCCAAGTTCTGTGTGTGGACATGCACATGACAAGTGCTCTGTTTGATTAGATCTGTGCACAGATCCACATGCCATGTACTGGCAGGTAATGGATGATGAATAAAAAGAGACTGAAATCTTGCACAGTCTGGTTGATGAAGATGGATACCCATAGAAAGTCTAGCCATAGCCACCAAGCACAATCTAGAGTTATTGATGGGTTTGTTTCATCACATCCACCCAACCCCCCCATTCAAAATACAAAATGCATGTTTTCATCACTGATGGAAGTGTCCTTGAGTGTGTCTTTTTGTCATGCATTCCTTATTGCATTGCCAAGATTATAACAG
Organism: Megalops atlanticus; assembly: GCA_019176425.1. NCBI lineage: Eukaryota > Metazoa > Chordata > Actinopteri > Elopiformes > Megalopidae > Megalops > Megalops atlanticus. Next base: position 17,456,520 of record CM032878.1, on the reverse strand, counting down.
GACATCGAAAGCCATGGCACTGCCTCTAAGAAATAGCATTTTTGGTTACTTTTTTTTCTTGAGAGGAATTTAATTTAGGAAACACTTCAGGTCGTGTATTTTAATCCATGCATTTTTCTGGCTGTTGTTGATTGTTACATCATTTTTTTATGCCCGGCCAGACCAGATTAAAAAAAAAAAACATTCTTGCATCTCAACAGATGATAGGGTTGAGATGCAAGGATAAAGACTGTCTGTCGTCTTGAGTGTCATTCTAAATGAGTCAGATTGAATTCCCAATTGATTAATGACAGTTATTATGTAAAAACATCAAGACCTAAATGTTTGCTTTGAAGTTTTAAGCGACATCCTTTGCTCTCTTCTGTATCCTCCCTACCCTAAAACATTGAAAAGTTATTTTCCAGTGATGTTTACAATGAATCAGGAGGCTGCAAAATGTGTAATCTGAATGTAAAGAAAAACAGAAACAAGTGCTTACATTATATATTGTTGAGCAAAATTACAATGTGCCTGCTGCTAAATGTCACTGACTATGATGGCATAAAAATATAATATTCTAAATGTGTTCTTTAGGGGATGGATGCATTTTTATGATGAATGTGTGTGTGTGTGTGTGTGTGTGTGTGTGTGTGTGTGTGTGTGTGTGTGTGTGTGTGTGTGTGTGTGCAAGTTCACACGTGCCTTTTAAAGAGAATGCTCCTCATTTGGGATGCGTTGGAGAATGCTAAGTGTGAATTCAGCTGGGAGAGAAAGATGCCTGCTGGTTCTCCAGCCTGCGTTCATTGCAGACTCCGTAATGAGCTTTGGACATCCCTGGTGGAGGGCCCTGCTCTGCACCTCTTACATAAACATGCTAAACACGGGCACATGGATACTCGCTGCTCAGGAGTGGGCTTGTTCATGCCTTCCCTTTGTCTGACATTTTGTTGATGGTGGGAGGAGATATTCTGATGATGGAGGACTGATAGATTCTCCTTCATCTTAGGCTTTCCCTCCCAGGAGATGTGGCATTGAGTTGCTTTTCAGGATGAATGCATGAAAGTTTCATGTTGCGCTTTAACGTCTCGGCAGACAAAATTAATTTTTGTGGCATTTTGTCCTCCGTGATCTCGGCTTTTGTTACATTGTCATGTATGTTGCTATTCCAGTGACACATTTGTTATTTTTCATACAAACATTTGATGCCAAAGAGAACAAAGTTAGGGCTTTTACAGCTTGATGGTCAGAGAGAGAAGTTAATGTGTGACTGAATGTTCACTATAAACACAGGCTGTCTTCTGTGATAGAAAAAATAGCACTCATAATTGTCATAAACATACATTATTAATGATTTTATGGAGTAGTGATGGTAGCAACAAAAATAACTTATGAAGGAAAGATGAGCAAATGATTTTTATGCCTCTGCGAAAGTCACTCTTGTTTATAGGAGACTAAATACTTTCAAAATGTATACTGTGTTAAATCAGCATTCTTTCATAGAGTCTTATGGATACACAGTTCAATCATAAATGAGTCATAGAACAGCTAAACAATGATATGGTGATATTAATGAGAATAAGGAAGTCCATTACTTTCTTCTCTTCTGTGGATTTTTAAAAATCTGTACATAGGGATCTGAGATCTGTGATAGGAAGATGTCATTGGCAGTCTAGCTGTAGTGTCGTGGGGGAATGGTATGAACACTAGGGGGCAGACTTGTGCTTTTGTGTACACTGACAACACCACAGCACAGGGAAAAGAGCTGAGAACACTCCAGAAGACTTCCTTCGTTCTACATCAACACTCTCGATATGTGTGCACACATGTGCCTGAACATGTGTGTGTGAGTGAGAGAGAGACAGTTCTCCCATATTAATCTAGGGCCTATAAATAAAGTCAGCCAGCTACTTAGCATTCTGATTAAGGGAAGTCATATGGGCTCTATTCTTATGTCTCAGATTAAAAAATGTATTGGAGTCGATGGTTCCTGCTTGTCGTCACACCGCTACGCTGATTCTCTGCAGTGCTTTCCTCGATTTGCATCACTTTAACATTTGGCACGTCATTTCAGCCCCTGATCAAATCATTAAGTGACAGCTCTTTTATCTCAGCTTTAAGTCTATTGTTCACCACTGTGACTCACAGTTACTCTTTATACCTTGCTGTTACAAGAGTGTATAACATCATACTTGCCTATCTTCAGCTTGGAAATCAAACAATATAATGGTATTTTCCAAGTTAGGTATAGCAGTATAATGCAGCATTTCAAATGAGGGAGTTACAATCATGTTAATTATGTATTTCTGGGTGGGCATGCACATCATGTCCCTGCTGATTGGCTTTATTTCTTAACAGCCACATCTTGGTGCAATGTGTATAATCAAGTACTGTAGCAGAAGGCATGCATTAACTACCAATAAATACAAGTAGCTTGAATGGTAATACATCTTGTTTTTTGGGCCATCACCTCAGAATTCTTTTACATGCAGAAACTGTAACTGTTAGAATGTCTTCCAGCAACAGTGTTCGCTCAGAGGTTCACAGGTTAGATCTTGGCATTTTCCCTTCAGCCATTCTGCCTGTTGTCCTCTAGCAGGATGGAGACATGGACAATGTACACATAAACCTCATATGATGCCCTTAGATCTCCACTAAACATTTAAAACAAACAAATTGCAGTCCTCCATTTCAATATTTTTAGTTTCATATGTTTGGTTTTCAAAGATAAAAATAGACAGCATCAGTTTCTTTTCAGTTTGCCGCAGCCATGTTTTAAATGTTTCGCAGTTTGCTGTTAATGCAGTGCTGGCCCTGAAGAAAGTGCGAATGTGACAGATCAGTGCGAGAATGCAGGGAGGGCTGAAAGGAGGTTCCTAATGAGAGCAGTGGAACGGTGAAGCACCAAGGCCTCAGCGGAATTACAGAAATCCTTTGTCAGGTGCTGCTCCTCCAGGTGATGTGGCAGCTGTCAGCGTAAGCACAATCCGTGGCCTCACCACTTTGTTTGCTAGAGTAGGCTCGGGTACCCTTTGTTCCTTTCCCTGCAGCTAGTGTTGTCAAAATTGTTTACAGAAGCAAAAAAATAAATAATTTAAAAAAACCAAAACAAAATAAAAGGAAAAAAATCATCTGAATAATCCCAGCTGCTAATGCTTGGCAAAAGGATTTCGAATTCAGGGAAGGTATTGATTCAAAACAAAATCAATACGTTTAAGCAGGATTACTAAGTGAAGAAGGTGTTGGGATTGGTGATCAGTGATTTTCATGAATGTAAAAACAATTTGGAGAAAACAGGCCTGCCTGTTTCGGGTTACGATATAGTTTTAGCTCTCCTGCATTAACATGTCTTGACATGCTAGTCCCCTGACACCCCTGAAAGCAGTGAACAACCCTTCACTATTCATGCATGAGACCCATTAACAGAGTCACTAAAAGCGGTCACCTCACAGCAAACTGTGCTTTCCAAACCACAATCTGGACTCATGGGAGAGAGCAGTTCACAGATACAGATAACAGATACTTTATTCTTGGCCTCAGTTGGTGTTGGCATTGCTGTGCACCAAAGTGACTAACTAATCTGTGAGATAACTAATCTGTGAGTCACTTATCGCTTTACTGTATTGATCTTGAAATGAAAGGCACTATAAATGCACATAATCGCTATCATATGTATTAGCCACTTGTTTGCACTTATGTTATTACACCAGGTACTAAACCATGTCTCCAAACCACATTTCATCCAGTGTTGTAATCATATTAGATCTCTAAAATAAAAAAGTGCCATCTGAAACTGGGTCTGAGGCTTTAGAGAACGGGGGGGGGAGTTTCCCATATATGTGAATGGCTGACAGAATCATTTTCCATACAATGCTGGGGCCTGCTCAGCCGTTCCCAACCTCCACCCCCCCGCCAACCTTCATAGACTTGTTTATCTTCCCTACATCATGCTAAGCTGTTCAGGCTCCACTTGCGATGAGCTGAGACGTGGAGGCAGATAGGAGCCTACCATTGCCCGGTTCTCCCCACGCTGCAGACACCTGCCGTGGGATCCCCTCTTATCAGATCGCCACCCCGGCGCTGTTTGTTAAACACCTCGTATCCGTCACTCCCCTATCTGCCGGGTGCCACCCTCCCGGCGAGCGAAGGCGCGGCAGCCAATTTCACGTCAGCCCGGTCCCCGCCATTGTTCGGGTGCGAGATAAAGAGGCCGATCACTTCTCGGCGGGGGCTGCCGCTGAAAGCCGGGGCATGCCCTTTAAATGAAAAGGTGATGGATCCATAAGCGCCTGGTGCAAAGGAGTCTCTTATCGGGCTGGCGATGAAGGCAGAGGAGCACGAAATGCTCACCAGAGGTTGGGTGCGGTTTTTTTTTTTTTTTTTTTGCAGCGGTCCATGGTTATCGCCGCGAATCCATTTTCTGTGGTGGGGCTTTGTGCACCCAGGCGCAGCCAAACACAGGCAGGTAGTAAATAATGCATCGCCTTTCCTTCCACCGAAGATGCACGCTCTCTGCCCAAGCCTGTTTGGATTAAGCTTATTAAAAGAGTTGCGCTTTATATTTTTTGCAGCATCAAAAGAACCCCATCCCCCATCCCCCAACCCTGGAGGTAGCCAGCAGCCAGACAAACGGAAATTGTTGGTGCAGAGCCCGTCACAACTCCAAAAAGTGTGCCCATGCCACGTCTGTGATGAACTTATGTGTTATCTGGATTTTCAACGGCTCAGTGGTGAAAAAGGGCCTGTTCCCTCATCGCAGGTCATCTTGGTGCTGCGTCTCGTAATTGCTGGCTTACAGCATCGACAGCCGCAAACATCAAAAGGGAGCAGATGGCGCTGACATCCACATCCTCCACTGGAACGAAATCACGGCTGGCTGATTGAATTTAAGTTTTCAGCTTTAAGCCTGCCCGTCTATCATAGTCTGCAATGGAAGTCTGGCCATTTCCAACCATCACCTTCCTTTCTTTTTGCTGCCTTTCTCTTCCCACTGAACTATTTGCATATACCACCGAGATAGAGGGACTGACCCCAGGATACTGTATTAGGACAAGCTGATAAATTCTGTTAAAAAATAATTACATTGCTGCCATCAAAGTCCCCTTTTCCTCTGCAAAGCTGCACATTCAATTTAAAGGCACAAATGTCCTTGATAGGTATCTGAACAAGTGGTGATAGGGACCCCCTAATCTTCCAAACAGCAGGGGAGCGGCACAGCACATATCCACCTCATTTGAACTAGAGTTATTACTGTACCAAAAAAGGAGGCAAAAGTGATCATCCCCTGTAATTTAACTAGGAGAAAGTAACCATGTCAGCCATATTCCTTATTGAAGCTTTTTAATATGTATTGCAAAACCTGACTGTACTGAACTTCTAGTGCTGTAGTGCTTTGTGTCATCGAATGATATTTCTTATGACTACTGCTATTATCAGACAACACTGCAGTATTTCATGGTAAAAGTGAACGCGTGACCAGTTGTTGTTGAGGTAGAAGAGGCGCTGTGCTGATTTTACTTGTGGTCACAAAAAAAAGCCAGGAATGGGTCCATGCTGCCCTTAATGCAGCCTGCTACAGAAACTGAATGCAGCTGAAAAAGAAGAGATTTGCTTTTTTCAGGTCATTTTGCCTCAAGGGTGTTTGACTTCAAAAGGGGGATAGATCTCTGAAAAGCTGCTCAGAATTAGTTGAAATCGCTCAATCACGGGGCATCTCATCTCCGCATCAGTTAAGCCTGAAGAGTGACTCCTCTTCCCTCTAATCCTTGCCTGGATGATGCCGGGGTCCACACCAGCTGGTGGCGTGAGCCGTTTCTTTGCAGACATTCCCATGTTCCGTGTGACTCTGAGTCACATGCTGCCTGTCTGAGTCAGAAAGTAAAGGGGGCCATGTGAGAAATGGTTGTGGGACTGCAGTCCAAACCAGATGTTCGTGGGTTTGAAACCCAGTTTTACTATGAAATGGGGCAGTCTGCATGTTTGACTCAAAATAATTATTGTACGTTCAATAATGCACTGTAGTACAATTATAATAAGGCCAATTGATGGTTCTAATAAAAACATATATACTGTCTTGTAATGTGTGCAATGTCATTGCTTTTTTACTATCTACACACAGCTTGGATACCTCTTGTGAACCTGCTAGAGAATTAAATTGCCAGGTCATTGAATTTACCTGGTCTTACAGTCTTCGCACACTGTTCTCCTCTTCCCACAATCCAGATAAAGCACTAGGAGCTTTAAGATCACCCTTGCCCTTTCCAGTACAAAGCAGTTCATCCCAGGGCGGGGGGCTGGGGGGATGATATCTTTGGTCTCTTTCATGCATGCTTCATAGCATGTGTGAGAGAACGGTCAGGGACCTGTGATGAGTGACCTGTTATTTTAAGCTATCATGGCTGCCAAAAGCCAATACCCCCCAGTTCCCTCCACACTTCAGAAAGATATAACCAATTAGTTTGGCTGTTTATACTTTTGAATAATTTACAATAGATATGTGTGGTATTCTCTCTAATGTGTGTATTCTTTTTTAGTTGCCAAATCCAAGGTCATTAACCAGGATCATTTTTTTCCACTTCTGTTGTGAGCTGACTGCATTGCAGGCTTTTCAAAAATTAATAACCAGTTCTAACCAGCTGCTCTGCTAGCAGGGGAATAGAGGAATTCTTTCAAGAATGCGTCTGCTTTTGTTTTATGTAAAAAATATTTGCATCTTTCGCTTTCTTTTTTTTCTCTTGTTTTTAAGAGCCTTGGATGGCTTCTGCTTTAGACTGCCACAGACTTTCAGACTGTATAGATTTGTCTCATATGACAGGACATTGCACCATTTCCTTTGAAAATGCCAAGAAGTCACAATGTTGAGGGTCCCAATGTTGAGGGTCCAATAAAATCAAGCTGCTTTTATACTGGTCTTTTCTCAATGGTGCAAATAATGACTAGCAACCGTAAGAATAACAGCAGTGGTGTTTATGCAGCATTGTTAAGGAGAGTACTTCACCACAAGGACTCTTCACAATGCTAAGGGGTGCCAACACTCGACCAACACTAAAGGAATTGTATTTGCACACACACGTACCCAAAAAACAAGCATTTATTTCTGATATTTGCATTTACACCTTCCCTCTATTTCTCCACAGATAAGGTCAGTACTTTAGAAACTAGGTACCAATTTTAATGAGCCCATATGTTGCATTGAATTGGCTTGCAGCAACCTGCAAACCATCACTGTTTTGTAATAGCAACATCTGAACCATGCGAGAGAGTTGGAGACATTGTATATAGATATATTTCCATATATTTAAGTACTTCAGTACTTCAGTTTAGACTTCATGCTTCATCTTGACAAGACCCATAGCCCATGGTTACAAACTGGCATAAGGCCCTGTGATTCAAATACATCAAACACTTTATTCAAATATTATGCAATAATTTGTGTTTTCAGGTCCTGGTGTGTGTGTGTGTGTGTGTGTGTGTGTGTGTGTGTGTGTGTGTGTGTGTGTGTGTGTGTGTGTGTGTGTGTGTGTGTGTGTGTGTGTGTGTGTGTGTGTGTGTGTGTGTGGACACCCTTTCATTAAATAAAGACATTAAAAGTCATTAAAATATGTTAACAAGGAAGATACTCTTTTATCACTGCACTTTGAAGAATTACTGATAAAGTATTCAACATAATTACTTAGTCCATCTCTGATTAGATTTTTACCAAACTGAATTAGGTCCTCTCATATCAAATGTTTTGGTAATCCAGAAGTTAGACTGTGAAACTTGCCACTGTTACCACAACAGACTTGATGATGTTAACTAGTTAGTTCAATTGTAACGGCTGGACAACGTACTGGCATTATGCTGTACATGAAATACAACAGATTTCTGAATGAAAGAATAGAAAGGTTTGTTGATTACAACATTACTTGCCAATTTGTGTCACTCTGTTTTCTGTGTTAGTTAAACTGGAGTTTCTCTTAGATTTCTTTGTCACATAATTCATAAAATCTCAAATATCTTGCATTTGGACCATGCCTCAAGCTCTCTTGTTCATTAACTGTTCATGTTATACTCAATGTGGTGTAACATTACTGAACTCCAGCATACAGTGCAGTACATACTTTCACTGCAGGAAGATAATGTCTTTTGAAACCACAAACATAGCTAAATGCAAGCTATCTTGCTGGATCATTTACTGAAAAGTAATAGTATTTTAAAAAGCCTAACTGATTTTAACCTCACTAAAACAGTAGTTTTTGTAGCCTGTAAGCTGGCTACATGAATAACGTGTTCACTAACTAACTAAATAGGATAGTTACACAGACAAAAAAATCACTAACAATGAAGGCATGGTGGTTAGACAATGACATCAAGATAAAATTAGACGCAAGACGATTCTCAGTCAAATTGCAGTTACAGTCAAATTCTCAGTTACAAGATAATTTATCATTGGCTGGATGGCTTACTATATTTACATTTAGATTTATCAATTTGGCAGATTCTCTTATCCACTCCAAAGTACCTAAGTGCATTCAATATTGTTAGGCAATTAGCTGCACAGATACTGAATCATTAGCGCTGTCATTGAAATGTGGTGCCGTCGTGGGAAACATTGCCACAAGGGGAATAAGTTCTGTCACAGGGCATTCAACCTAAGACAATTACTATCAATTTTTAGCTGCAATGTTTGTGTTGCCATAGGTTTGTATGCTTGTTGAAAAAGCTTGACGTGCCACCAGGTTTTTATCAATTATGCCTAGATTGCTATCCATTCAACAGTGGCTAACTTTTATCAGTGACAGGAGAGCGAAGGGTCAGAGCTCGGAGAGCCAAGGTGTAGTCTGAATAGGTGTGTTTCAAGTCTGCATACAAAGATAGCAAGACATCGCTAGCAGACTAGCTAACGGGCTGTAAGATTATTTCAGGTGCAAACAAATAATCCACTGTAAAATGATGTGATTTTGCCAAATTTTATTCACACAGTACCATTCAACAAGAGTCTTCTCATACCTGGATAACAGGGGCTTCAAGTGGTGAAATAAAAGGCATAGGTGAAAATGGTTGTGGAAAACACATAATAAATGGAAAATTAACAGGGTATAAACAAAATAAGTACAGATCACTCCATGGTAAAGTAAAAGACAGTTGCAGAACCTAGAGGGTACCTGTTCAGACTACAAGTGCATAGAAGCAGTGTGCTGACAAAAAGAATCCAACAACAGATCTACTAACATGAGGCCCTGAAGCTCTTTCCAGTTATCCAATCAAATTACTCTTACGCATCTTATACCACCTCACTAATGAGAAGACCTTGAAGTGGGCTTCCGAACTTAAACCAAGACAATGTGGAACCTTGATCCCCTTTAGGTCAGATAGCATGTGGGACCCATTACTAAAGCAGAGAACGGGCACACTGGTTATATCACCTCTCACTTCATTGGCCCTATAAATTACATAAGAGAGGAAGAGGCCAATTCCCAGGTGAAAACAAAGACACTCACAGTCCCAAATGATGACTTCAAAATCTTTCATTGAACTTTGAGGTAGAAACTAAAATATTTTAAATATTATCTACCATGTGCACTATTTCATTAGTGCCAATGGTACTTCAAATATACATATACAGTATACACTGTAATTTATATATTTATTTTTAAAACAGTTTACAATGGAAATGTGCATGCTGTATTAATATCTGATGAATATTTGGCTTTGTCAAATATTTATGTAGCCTTTGAACATAACCCAATTTATAACCTTACTTCTAAGAGAAGAAACATTTCATTCATGTCGATCTGGTTTATGATGGAGTTTTCAGGAATGAAATTTGTTTTTAAAATTTGCTTATAATAAACATATGGACCGCTTGTATGTGTGTGTATGAGTGTGTATGTGTTGGGAAAGGAGCAAAGTAATTCCATTATTGCCATGCTTCATTAAGTCTCCCAACTTCTTCCCTTTAGCCATGGACCATTATCCAGGGACCATCAGCCCAAACCATTGATTCACAGTTGCCAATCAAGCCCTGTCCCTGTGGAGGGGATTCATCTCCATTAAGCTGCAAGAACAAAAAAAAAAAAAAAAACTGAACCCAGTGCCACATCATGCAAAAGTGACACACAAGAAACCCATGTAGTGATCCATCAGAGATGTTTGACTAGTCTTAGAAAATTGGATTCCACCAGCCATTTAATGTATACAAACAAAGAAAATAAAACATACTTTTCACCTGTTCATGGTTTTTACAGGCAAAAGGAGAATAAATGTGGGGTGTACTTTTTTACTTTTTTTTTAGACGTGGAATGCTCAGTATAAGAAACACATTTGCGACCTGCTCAAGGATACTAGGAGTTGAACCTGCTGATGCCCTGCCTCATTAGTTAAAGCATACTTTGCAGCCCTCTGCTGATCTTGCTTGACTGGAGGCAGTTGTCAGTGAGTTAGTGACATATATTATTACCTCACTGACTGTACAGCTCCCTATTTCATGCAAGTTCAGCCTAGATAAACAAGAGTGGACACAGAGAAGGCTTTCAACACATTTCAGCAACTATATTTTGCTTACTTCATGCATCTCTCTTTAACATTTTAGTCTATGTCTATTTCTAATTTATATTTGTATGCAAGAATTGTTTTACCTTTCTCTGTACAATGCATACCTCAGTAGGCACCTCCTGAAAAGCTGAACTCTGCAGTCTTGCATTGGTAAACATGCCTATTGAGTCTCTGTTTAATGAGTCTTTTAGGGCAATGTCACTCCTTTATTACTGAGTGTTACAGTGACCTGTGTGGGAAGCGTGCTGCAAGCTATCCAGTATGGTTGAACAGTCTAACTGAAGAGTGTGGCTTTAGTAGGATAAACATCCTGTTTGTGGTCCCCTCATTACACAGCCTTGCAGTAATACATGTTTACTTCACATTAGAATGTGGTGTGCCTCTGTTTACTGTTGTGTATTGGCTTCTAACTCGGAAAAAATCTCAACACTCAACACACGAGAAACAATGTCATCATTTCATATTCCAAAACTAATGATCCAGAGGCCCTCAAATAAGAGAGCAGTGAATCATTAAGCATCATTTCCTTTTATTTCAAGGTAATGCCTTTTTTTACCCTGAAGGCTGGCAACCACACAAATTTCCAATTGGGTTTTATTGGTAATAAATGGGGCAAAAAAGTATATGAGACTGTAATTCAATTTTAGGGTGTGGGAGGGGCATCTTTTTAATACATGGGGCATGATGGCTTCATCTGCATCGCAATTAATTGGGAGACCTCCGCAACAGAGCAAATGCTTGCGCTTTGAGCATCCCTGAGCCAACCGGTGGTGAGTCTCACATCTGGCACCCGTACTAGAGGGAGATCTTTCATACCAACAAAATTTAATTAGACTGAATAAAAAGGCAGAGTGTTGTTGTTCAGATTTACAGAGCTGCACTGGGCAACCCATACTACCCACAGAAGCAAAACAGGGCAGTTGCACTTGGATGTTTATGTGAAAACTTTCGGCCAATCAGAGAGCGAGGTTATGCATCCGAGAGTGAGTGACCATAGCCATTTTCTACAAGAACTTTGTAAACATAAGACACGCTGAGCGCACTAGCTGACGTTTTAGTGGAAAATAAGAAAAAAAGACAAAATTTTAAAACGTTTCTCTTAGTTAACAGGAGACAGCACTGACACTCGCGCCCGGTATTTTTGTTGAAATTGGTGAGTTATATTATTATTTCATCTTTGTTCATACTGTGTAGCTCATTAGCGCTCAATATTGCAATGGTGATTGCATAGGAAAACCTAGCTCGCAGCCAAACGAACCCTTTTTTTTTAAAATAGTTTTAAAAAGCACAAATGGTAATGTGTCAGTGATATTTGTTTTATTGCAGACAAACTGAATTCTGTTTTTGCGTTGCTGGAGCGAAGTAATTTCCATGAAAAGGAGTAAGGTACGCCATTCTAGTTTTTTCCTCTCAGTCCAGAAAATGGATGATTGTGCAAGTCTATGTAGCGCACATGGCGGACAGAACATGCGGTTTTATGCGTGTTGGTTTATTGAAGTCATTTATTTCATTGTATAATCCAGAAAAGTAATTCATTTGTTTGATAAATAATTTGTAGCAGTAAATAACTGATAAATAGTAACTACTGAAGCTAAAATAGAGTGAACTTGAAGATATTGTACCTAAGTAGGTGACATATTGTGTGAATGTTAAAAAGAGCAGCAAGATCATTTATTGAATACCAGGCAAGTGTTGTTTTTCTTTAAAAGGGAGAAAATGTTTTTGGGAGTTGATTTAAGAACATATGTGTAAGAATTAAGTTGTACAACGTAAGAGTTAGAAAGAGAATATCTAAAAAACACCACTGTTGTTACTTTTATACTTTAAATAATTGTATATAGAAATATGACAACTTGTTGTTGTTTAGCCATTATGAGTGTATTTATGAGAATGAGAATATGTCAATAATTGCCTGTTCTTAATGCACAGGTCAGGTTTTTCTTTTGGATATTAATCTTCTTTCGAAAGAATGGCGGGCCACCCAAGGAACTCAGGTTAGACCTGTCTAGAGAAGACGACGTGTATACAGCCAGACATTGGACATCTGTATACTGTGTGTAATATATGCAACTTTGTGTTACTGTAAGTGAACACAAACATAAGAGAAGGCATTCTTTTTTGTATTTTATTTTTGAGTCCACCCAACCAATCAACAGCAAGTGTCAATTGTCAGTACATTCCCAGTTTATCATACATCCTGGTCTCAGTCCTCTTATTTACACCTCCTGCCGAACCTATACTTCTGTCACTACTAGCCCAAACCCTATTAAAACTATTTCCAGTGGCATAAAAGGTGCTACGAGTTACATATGCTCCACCCAGGACTTTAACTATAGGCCATTAGTTCCATTGTGCTACTCCAAACCACTCAGAATTCATCATAATCAACAACACTTGCTGAATTGTCACAATCTGTGTTGTGCACACCACTCCAAACAAAGTTGAGACGTCATACCAGACCTGACATTTTAAACCATGCAAGTCAGACCAAAGCCTCAACCTTTACTATGCCTTTCAATCATGGCGATGGTACGGTTCCATGGCTCAACTCCCTAGGGCTTTGTTGACATAGCTGGGCAATTTTTTCCAACCTGTGCTATGAATAGACCCCATTCAAAACCTGTGCTCTTGCAGAGTTGTATGTTTGCACTCTTTCTATCGCTCCCCTCATTCCTCCTCCGTTTTCCTCAGTTATTCATGAGCCATCTGCTGGTAAGAGCACTGTGTCAGATGGGAGGCAGACAGAACTCGCTCCCTCCTCAGCTCATTTGCTAATTGTTGTCCTCGTCTGCATGTGAGACACTGGCCTCTCAGCTACATCAGTCCCCTCGGAGGTATTGCCATTCAAAAATATTTTCCTTCCAACTGTAATAGTCCATCTCTCTTTTAATTGACTGTTTAATTAATGATCCATGTGCATTCAACTGAGCCTCCACTAATTCTGAACATCAGACACAGGGGCAGCTCTTAACTGTATGTTGAGTCTGCATTTTTGCTTCTACCCACACAGATATTCATGATTTGTTTTCTAATTATCAGCTAACTGGTTAACCATGTTTCATGAATAGCTATGTGGGTAAAAGCAGAAATATACAATTGATATATTAGTTTTTGTAAATGTGTCCAAGGGCAAGATACTGTTTGCTGTAAATTTAATCCACAATGATCTTGCCAACAAGAACAATGCAATTTGTTGTGCATTCATCTGTGCAGAACAGCATGGTGTGGCAGACCAAACAGGGGGTGTGCATTACATGATTTATACATTGCAACCAACGGGCTCATCATAGTGGCCTTGAGATTTCAGGCAAGAGAGGCCACACTCAGTAAACAGTCTCCATCCCGCTATCATCGAAGCGAAAGTTCACTGTCCCAGACCATGCAATCCGGCAGGCGGCCAGCGGTGGCCCTGCGAGCATTGGCGAGGCGAGGCGATGCCACGGCCACAGCGTTGGGGCCCGGGGGGGCTGCATCTTTTCCAATCAGTGACTTTGCAGGACAGCCCTTATGGAAAGAAACAGGCTCGCTAAGCAATGGAAAGCCTCTTCCGCAGTGAATATCCCCTGAAAAGCTACGAAGGGCCCTGGCCAAAGGATCAGGGGCCTTTGTGGTAGCAGACGACGAGGGAGGGTGGAGGTGGACTAATGCCCGATTTCCGCAGTGGCTTCACTGCCAGTGGTGCATGCAAATTAGTGCCGTGTCAAGATTGTCACATGCTGCCGAGCAAAGCAAACACTCTGAGCTCCAGCTCTTTTCAGGCAATTATCTTAAGTGCCTGTTTTCTTTTATGTTGTTTTGTATTTCCATATAATTCTCGTGGCCATTTAAGAGGTATTTTTGATTTGTGGTATTTGTCAGAGGTTCTTTGCTTGGGTATATTTTTCTGTCCCTCTGAACGTCAAAAGGAATACTTTTTAAACATGCAGATGTATCGTAGCAGCATGTTTTATGCTAAAATCCTGGGTCTGCTATTCAGCATCTGTCCATTGCAATAGGAGTTCTTTATTTTTTTAGTTCTTGGTTTACTTGTTCCAAATTGTTCCAGTAGGCTGATCATCAACTCCAGATCAGCACCAGACTCAAAATTTTTTTGTTTGATTTTTTAAAAAACCTTTTTTAAATAAAAAAACAATTTCGGTATTCATATGGCAAAATTTTCTGGTGTTATATTGTTCTTTTGTTATTTGGACATTATGATTACTGTTACTAATGATGTATTACTATCAAAATGCACTTATATTTTTCGGTCCGTTATTAATTTGTAGGCTAAAACCTGATTAGAAATTCAATGATATCATGATAGCATAGCGCATCATGTTCCACATATTAGTGTATCATTTGCTGTGTGTGACAGTGGGGGTCAACATAAAAGAAATACGTATTACATGATGAACAAATAACATAACAATGTGTCCCATAATAGTGAACATATAACTGTATATATTATAGCATATAACAAAAACATGCATGGCTTGATTGTATTCAAAATGTTGACAAAGTTGTCATTGAAGGCAAGACCTTTTTTGAAAAAGTGTGAACAATAGACTTGCTGAAAGGGAAAACATTGAAATTATATATAAAAAACAGTGGTGCATTATTTGAGGCAAAAACATAATGTTCACACCATTCTTCTAAGAGATGAGGTAGTGAATCAGCTGCACGTACCTCCCCACTATTGCAGTTTTCCAAAGACAGGAAGTTCTGTCAGCGAAATGTAACCATGAAAGTCTTGTATGAGTGTGTTACTAGTAATTATTTAATTTAGTGAAATCCCAACAGATCCATGCTGAATGGCAGTGTTCTAACAGATATATATTCATTTTTTGGTCTGTGCTAGGGGCTAGCTGATCGAAGCTGTGAATGAACTCTGTCATGTTCTGTAAAGATGTGGAAGTCCCCATGGCAGAAGGTGTGAAAAACTATGTGGGTTCATGGAAGGGCCATCTATGGTGCTCTGAGAGGGGAAGCAGTCAACTAGCATGTGAACCAGTCCCATAAAACACAACACAAAGACAGAATTGGTAAGAATAGGGGTCTGCACTTCCAGCAGTTGACTATAGGTCCAACTAGGGGGGTGAGGGCACTGAAACTGTACATGAGCGAGGCTTTTTTACCCTGATCCATTTTTGTATTCGGAAGAGAACAGAATAGCCAATGGACCTTACAAATAAAGGATTCAAATAATGTGGCAGGGCAAGGGAGTTAGACTTCTCAGACGACAGTGATGACCAGGAAAACAATGAGCAGGTGCCCTTGCGTA
Source organism: Megalops atlanticus (assembly GCA_019176425.1). NCBI lineage: Eukaryota > Metazoa > Chordata > Actinopteri > Elopiformes > Megalopidae > Megalops > Megalops atlanticus. The sequence goes on along the minus strand of CM032878.1, from coordinate 17,440,748 downwards.
GGATGAGACGAACCTTGAAAATAGGTCTCTGATACACAGTGTGACTGGAAATGGAATGGGAAAAAAAACAGTGGATGGAGGAGTTATGAAGTGTATCGTACAGAGGGTATTTATATCTCTCAGGCAGGTGAAAGAATTGTGCTGCGGAGCAGAAACGGTGGAAACTCTGACAGCTTTCCCGTGGCAATCCTTGAATGTTGTGTAGAGAAAAAATGTGTGGGAAGTGTTGCTCAGGCGCTCTGTCAAGCTGTAAGAAATCTCAGTTTAACAAGCGATAGGAATGAGCTGTGGAATGGTTTGAAGTAGGCGGGGTGGGGGTGGAGTCCAATAAAACTCATAGTTAGTAGAGGCGTGTAAATTTTACTTCAGCCTGAATTTGCAGCAACCTAGGAAGAAAATGCATATAGAATAATGTCAATGAGCAGTTGTAATTAATTGTTTTGTTCTTATCCTGTACAAAAATAATGCTCGTAATTCAGAAAATATTGAACAAAGTCACTACACAAACCATTCCTTCAGGACAGGATTCAGGTTATTTGATTTAACAAAACAAGAATCCTTCTGTAAAGACAAACAAAATATCCTTGATTATAGGAATCAATGATTATGGAAACACCAGGTGTCTTGAACATGGAGCTCCAATGTACTACATCTTCATCAAAAGATTTAACACCATGTCTTTGACCTTGAGGTGTAAAACTCCTTGCCCTTGGCAAAGACCAAGTAGAATAAACCTGTGTGTCATTTTTGTGGTTTACCTAAAGGAAACCAGTTTAGTCAGCTTAGCCATTACTTTAATGCCACCAATTGCTTGAAGAAGCTGAAGGCAGTTTTCTAAGTGATGAAGAGTTTGATGCCAACAGTGCACTCTACCTGTGTAGCAAAGAAACATCCTGCTCAGCATTATGATGTTTAGACATAAGGCCTCTGTGTTGTTATCCAAGCATGGGAGAGATAGTGAGGGCATTTCAGATCTTAAAATCACCTCACATTGACATAATACACCCCATGGCGGACTTACAAAAGTCTTAGTCATTTATTCATACATACTATTCAGGTACAGGTACATCTTTCAAGTCTAGTGATTTGTTTACCATGAAACCAAGCAGTTATTGAGCTTGGCTGGGATACTAACCCATTAAGGGGAATGTGAGTGGATTGGACACGGGCACAGTTCTCCACCAGGCCTGCTCACTGGCATTAATAATAAAGAGCGCAGCACTTTTTCCCCAGAGGTGTCTGGGAACACTCCGCAGGGATACTCCACGTGGAGCTTGATGGGTGTCCGCCTCATCTACATGCAGTCTTAGCACTCGAAAGGCACTTCAGACACTCCTGTCCACCACGTCTACCAGGAGCCCAGCATCTTGGCCCCTCAGGACCTCTGCAACATCTCAGTGAAGCATGAAAGCCCACACTTATCTCATATGGACGACTAAATGTCAATCCCAAGCCATGCTCAAACAAGATTAGTTCCATTTGTGCTATTAGTGCGGGCTAATTTTGCAGGAGGAACCCACCAATGTTTAATTAATCAGAATTTTGTGGGGCTCTCTCGAATGGCCATTGCACTTACGTTGGCAGTGAGCAGGAACAGCTCCCTGAACAGTAATTTTCTCTTGTAGCTCCGTCTTTAAAGGCAGACTGCTCAATTAACATGGAGGTGTTAGTTGTATTTCAGGGAATTGAAAAAGGAGAACCCTTTAAATAATAACACTTTTGTCTGCATTTCAGGAAAAAGGAGAACCCTTTAAATAATAACACTTTTGTCTGCATCAGGAAATGAAAGGTATTTTTAACTTCTCGTTTGCACAATTCCCCTTGCAGCTTGACACTCATGTCTGCTGTATTACACTGAAAAGGGCAAAAATTGTCAGTGCTTCTTCAGTGGAGAGTGAAAACAGTATTAGTTAACACAACTGTGTTTTTACTTAAACCAGGACCTTAGAAGATTAATTATACTTGGAAAATGAATTTTGTGTCACAAGGCAAAAACCCCCACAGGCTCACTTTTCCCCCTCTTTCCTCTGATATTGAGAAAACAAGTGAGAAAAATGTACTCAGTTGTTGTCACAGGATCCTCACTCTATAAATGTCCATTCTTCACTATTTAAAAATTATTTGGGCAATTTTATAATTGTGTAAGGTCTGGTGTGGTGCAGTGTCCTTCAGCCCATGCAGGAATTGTAATGTGGCAAAGTCATGAATAAAGAAAAAGGACACCTGACACTTACTCACCCATTTCTTTACTTTTTTTCCAGGAGGCAGGCTCCTCTTCCTGGTCCTCTGGCTGAATCTGGTGCCTCAAGCGGATGGCTGCCCAGCAATGTGTGTGTGCTACAGTGAGCCCCGCCCGACAGTGGCCTGCCAGCAGCAAGGACTGTTCTCCATCCCTACCGAGATCCCTATCCGAAGCCAGCGGATATTCCTCCAGAGCAACAAGCTAACCGTGGTGAGGTCTACCAGCTTTAGCTCCTGTCACAACCTCACCGTGCTCTGGCTCTACTCCAACAACATCAGCCACATTGAGGCGGGGGCCTTCTATGGCCTGGAGAAGCTGGAGCAGCTGGACATTGGGGACAACAACAATCTGCGGATCATAAACCCCACCGCCTTCCGTGGGCTGTCCAAACTGCACACCCTACACCTGCACAGGTGTGGGCTGTCTGACCTCCCTGTCGGTGTATTCAGAGGACTCTTCTCCCTGCAATACCTGTACCTCCAAGACAATAACTTGCTCACCCTGCACGATGACACTTTCCTAGACTTAGCCAACCTGACTTATCTCTTTCTTCACAATAACAAAATCAAGACGGTGTCAGACAACATGCTCCGGGGCCTGGTCAACTTGGACCGCTTGTTGCTCCACCAGAACCGAGTGACCTTTGTCCAGCAGAGAGCTTTTCACGATCTGGGAAAGCTGACCACCTTGTTCCTGTTCTACAACAATCTGACCGTACTGAGTGGGGAGACCATGGACCCTCTGGTGTCATTGCAGTACCTTCGTCTGAATGGCAACCAGTGGATATGTGACTGCAGGGCCAGGACCCTCTGGGACTGGTTCAAACGCTTCAAAGGGTCCAGCTCAGAGCTGGAGTGTCATGTTCCTGCCAGCCTGGAGGGTAAAGACTTGAAAAAATTAAAAAGCAGTGACTTGGAGGGGTGTATTGATAGTTCTCTCCAGGTCCAGACCAGTATCTTCAGCACAAAGACACGTTCTGGAAAATTCCAGTCCACAGAGAGCCCACTGAGGGAGGGTACTCCCAGGTGCTGTCTGCCAGACAGTGAGAAGTCCTCCATCATCTCCAGCAAGGGTCTCCCAGATCCTTCCTCTTACAACAGTCGGCAGATTACAAACAACCCCTTGAAGGAGAAGGAGAACATCTCTAAGACCAAGTTTCTTGAGGCAGACCCCACCAAGAACGGCACCCACAACAAGCAGAGTCTGAACGACGGTCCCGTTGGTACCTTCTCCAACAACCTGGACCAGTCCTTGGGAAAACTAAAACCTGAGTTTATGGACAACCTGGAGCCTTCCACAGCTCCATCCCGGAAGAAAAAAAAGTGCTCAAAAAAGCCCAAATCAGATGCTCAGTGTCTCAAAGGCAGTGGAGCTACTACTCAAGCACTGCACCTTCTCTTCTTGCCCATGCTCTGGTTATCGTTGGCTATCTGTTAGGACATGAAACCCAGAGAGGATTCTCTCGGATTATATTGCTGATGACAATGTCATAGAACCTACAGTAACCTCCACAATTGTCCAGAAAGAGAAAGAAGGGACACAAGGTAAATCTTAAGATAAAACAAAAACAAAAAAGATAACATTTACAAATGGATGCCTTTATATAATACATCAGATTTAATGTATATAAAGAATTGGTGCCCAAATCATTTGTTCTATGTACTGTACTGTGTCCAAGCTGCACTTCTGAGAGTTTCCCTTTCCCTTTCCTTCTCAAAGCTTACGCTGCAAAGACAGTGACCAGACAAACCACTGAGGACCCTGAAATCAGAGCGTCACTGATAAAAAGTGAAATCAGAGCGCCACTGATGACAGTGAAATCAGAACACCACTGGTGACAGTCAGATCAGAGCGCTGAACGCACACATGCTCATTAAACCAAGAATGTTTTGGGTTTCTTTGATGACAAAACCCGAAGACTTGGCAGATTTTCTTTCCCATTTTTTTTTCCAAAAGTGATGCATTTGTTCAATGCTGTTATTTGTTTTTTTATGTTTATAAGTATTACAGTAAAGAAGATGTTTATCCTCCCAAAATTTGAGTTCTGTTTTCATCACACCATGGTTACAGGTGGCATTGGCTAAAGAATGCTGTCTGTTCCTTCACTGAGATTGCGGTTAAATTATAGATATGAATTTTATTTTACTTGTGTACAAGAATAAATATATCATAAATAAAGTCTTCTTTTCTTAGATCTGGTTGATGATGGGATATGGTTTATTCAAGAAACAGGAAGGGTTCTTAAGAATAAGAGAGCCAGAGATGTTACTTGTATGGAAAAATTCTGAATGTTATTTGCATTTTGCAGTTTGATAAGCAGTCTTGAAATCCGCCAAAGAAATAAAAATAGATACTTACCTTTTGTTGTGTGGAAAACAGAAAAGGACCAAAGGAGTACGTTTACCTGGGAATATTTGATCATTTTAACGTAATGTAATTATGGCATGATCAATATACCTTGGTTATTTACAGACAAAATTAACAGGCATAAAGTAATTTGGAGCAGTCTACCATGGTCTACCATGGTAGACCGTAGTTTACCATGAAAAAGTAAATCAGCCTGAAGTACATTGATTAAAGGCCTACTAGTGAAATGTTGTACTTATTTGTTCCTTCATAAAGAAAAAAGAGTGGTCAAATAGCACTCAAACATCAGAATACAGTGATTAATTGAGCTCTGCCTAATGAAATTATGATGTTGCTAGGTGCATACTAGTAAAAGAAGTAAATGGCAGTGACAGTGATATACTGTGTTAAGAAAAAACACTACATAATCCTCCCTGTGATGTGTAGCAGCTGGCCAGCATACTTTCAGTGTACTATCTACATACTTTTTGGATGATGTCCCAATGTATTATTTTAATCTAGCTTGAAAGCAAATGCTAGCCCTACACTTTTTATTACTTCCCAACTCCCCATCCAGTATAGTGGTTTATGAAAGCATCATGTATTCTGGTGTGAGTTGTTCGGCCAAGTCACTGTGTTTGTTTCACCAGTGCATAAGTGTTTTTGCTGTAGGTACAGTTCACAGCTGAGATGGCAAACTCCCACGTATCACAATGAGCTGTCAGGCCTCTAAATAATTCCTGTAGGCTTTGTTCCATCACAGCTTCAAAGAGGCGACATTATGCTCCGCCTCCCCTGTTTGGGAGAGACAAGGAGCATCATCAATTCCACTGTCACTGATGCTCACACCGCTTGACAGTGTTCCTAAGGAGTCAAGACGGTGTCTTTGTTCCACTAGCTTTAACTGTAAAATATCCTCTTTATGTGACAGGAAACAGTCTTTCCCCAGTACTTAACGCAACCTGTGTCGCCCTATATATTTCATTTATATTTCACTGTTCAAATGACTGTAAGGACACACATGCTCGTATCATGACTGATATTCAAACAAAATGCACGCACAATGCTTTAAGAGGATTAGAAAATAATAATAAGGCTGTATAGGATGATATTTACATCATTGGACATAAACAATGCCTCATTAAAAATGTGTGCTATTAAAGTCACACTGAAACATGTTTTAGGATTTAGGTTTAGGTTTAAGTGCAGGATGATAAAGTCCTCTGCAGGCACTTTCTAGGTAATGTGAGGCCTGAGGGAATGCATTTACATTAGATGCCTCAGGCACCTGACAGGTTTCTGCAAAAAGCTGAAAATTGACTTTAATTGCAATGCAAAATATCCCCTCTGCCTGCCATAATGTTTGAATAATAATTCAAACAATATACAATATACTAGCTATAGCTGCCCTCTGTTAGTCTTAACAGACAGACAAGCCTATACCAGCTGGTTTTCCCATACCTGGCAGTCAAAATCAGTCAAAACTGATAAATGGCACCAAATTAAATCAAGATCTAGTGGCCAATCCAGGATTTATGACAGAGAAAGGGGTAGGATTAAGGCTCGGGTCTTGACAAATCCCAGCAGCATTTTATTGTTTTTAACCCTGCAATGTACGATGGTCCAGTGTGGCTCCCACTTTATTGATCTCTACTCAAAATGAACAGAGAAAATAAATGGTTGCCCTGCCTACATACTGACCTTTTTCCACACCGAGGACTTGTGGCCTGAGCAGTGCTGGCCCCCGGTAATTGGGGTCGGCTTTGCTGAACCGCTCCTATGGAGCCGTGAGGTCTGATCAGCAGGCTTGGCAGTCTCATTCCCTCCTCACCGAGTGTCCAAAGACTCATGAGTCCCTCTGGGATTGGCCATGGGTCAAGCCCTGAAATTGTAGCTGAGGCTGCAAGGTTTTATGGTGCAAGCAACACTGATACCCCGTTGGTAATTAAGAGCTAACATCAAGAGCTGAGCCCTCAGCTCCCACTGGTTCCCTTCCCTACCTGTGTACAGACCCATTCAGATTTAGAGCCAAGCCACTGAGTAGCCTGTGTGTCCTCTGGTGCGACACTTAACTTCTCATCTCTGTGATAAATGAAGCAATTTCATCACACCCCACCACGCCTCCCCTGGATACAAGAGATTATTACCTGTTTGGCAATGCAACAAAATGTTTCAGCAATTAATAAGAACAGGGGTTCCAGTGTTTGAAACAAATCAACAAAAATAGGAAAGTTATTCCTCTTAAAAGCAAAGGTAGGAAAACTTTGTTTAAAATATTATGATGTCAACAACCTTCCTCCTTTGAGGCACACCATAAAATTGTATAATACATGAGATTAGGACATGTAAAAAATACAACAGTTAACATCCATTCATTAAAGAACACTTGAAGACATTTACAATTTAGACAGGTAGGACATTGTCATTTAGTATTAATATGTGAACCCATGCCTTAGTGAAGCTGAAGTCCCTTAGCATTGGACCATACATGCAATTACACAGATAAACTCTGCTAGGAAACAGGACATTTTTCCATGTGCCTAGGGATGACAAATCAGATAAGTGAGTTAGAATTTGAGTAAATTGTAGAGAATTCCATCTCTCTAAATGTTGCTGTAGAAAATAAATCACTGAGGAACAAAAGTGCATATGGAATCAATGAAGTTCAAGTGAGGCTTTGCAGGCAAAAACCAAGATAAATTGCAAGTGTCTGGATGTCATTGACATTTTTGATAAGCTGAAATTGCTCATTATATGCTGGTTGCAAAACACTGAGTAATGACTGCAATTTTATTTTTTTTTTCTCTAGTATTTGTCTAATTCGGATAAACGCTCAGAAAGAGACTGGAGTTGTTGACAAATGTTGTGACATCAATAGATTAAATCATCATTCCAGAGAAACAGAAAAGATTAATTACATCAATATCCTGCCAGCAGCATGTGTTTTACTTTCGTTGATTACTCATAGAAAAAAATGCACACAAAAATCCTCTCGATTAAAAAAAAATTACTTGAGGGATAAGGTTTATTCCTGGCCCATTATGTACAGCATGTGTGTACAGCATGTGAACCCCATGTATGTACCGCATGTGAAAAGAATAGCCTATACATAATTTAGGTTTGTAAATGACATTCCTTTGACAGAAGCCTTTCCTTTTGAGATTATTGACAACATTATTACAATTTAAACTGTTACAGTCCAATTTTTAATTAATTTGTTCTAAACATTAGTACAAATTTCAATTTAGGTTACATTATTTTGGTCATTGTATGCCTTCCAACCATTACACCAACATAAACATGTTTGACCTTGACTGTGATCTCCACTGACAGTACATTCAGGAATTCACTCCTTCTTATTTCATTAATATGAAGTACAAAGTATAGTAGTATTACATGTGAGATAAGTATCAAAAGAGTAGCTATGTATTTCTGTGATATTCATATAGATTTAATGGATAAGCACATTAATAAGAAAGTACAGTATGAGGCTTAACAGTTACCCAGGCATTTAGAAAGCCTTTGGCATACTGGTGGGTAATAAATTCTGGAACTGTTCTGATTTTTTATGGATAGGACTCCTCCATTTTTAAACGCTTTCTATCCATAAGGGAAGCAGAGAGGTTGCTTCATTAATGCTTGTACAGCAACCATACTGACAGTGACAGTGGATGTCAGAAGCTACGTTTTGCGCTTGACTGTTACACAGACCGTCAAAGATTTTTTTTCTTTTTCCCTGTAAAATATTCATTTTTCCCAGTCCTGCAAAGGATGGAAATAAAGCAACAGTCAGAAGGAAGCTAGGACGAAATGGGTTTCATGTTCTTCAGGATGTACTCTGTACTTCTCAGTTGTTGTTCTTTGTGATTGTTCTTGGAAATACAGAAAACATGATTTCCTAGGGAAAGCGATTCTACACGTTAATTCCAAAACTAAGGCTGTGAAAATACTGCTACTTAAACTTTACTTTAAATCATTAGTGTGATTCATGTGCCATTTGCTGCTAAACAAATCCAAGTATGTGCCCCAGACCATAGCAAACAGCTTTTGAACTGACAGGTTTCCTCAGCTCTGCATCAAATTTAAATCTGTGTGGATTGGCTGAGTGGTGAGATGTGTGTGGTCTGCATCTTCAAGTGATCTTTCATATACAAGTGTAACAGTATCTAGGTTGAGGACACTGACCGCAAAGAAAGTAAGACTTGCATTTCTCACCACCAGTCTACCCTGTACATGCTGGTTAAATTAAGAATGATTCACCACAAAAGAATGTTTTTCTTATGTTATGAGCATAACGCCTACTGCAAACAAACTGATAGTACCTGGGTCAAAGCCGATGTACCATGTTTACCATCACATAATGATGTTGTGGTATCTAAATGCTTTTTGGAAGGCAGCTAATTAAGGACATTGTTTGTCTCATTAGTGGTGGCACAGCACATTAAGATTCTGCACCATACAACTCCACAGCTGTGCAAGAGAGAAAGAGATGTAGAAAAACTATGAGCTTGTTGTTCAAAAGAACCAAGGCCATCGCCAAGCAATAGAGCCTGTTTTGTTGTCAATTTGGAAAGCAATCATGTTCTGTTTTCAGTTAGACTGGCTTTTTTGTTGTGATACAGCATCTCCTTTGATTACTTCTAAAAAAGGCAGCATGCATTGTGGGATGCAGCTCCCCTTCTACACATCCTGTTTGCAGAATATTGGACTGCAGCCTGTAATTCTGTGAGTAATTTAATTTTTATGCTCTCTAAAATTTTCACTTTCTGAACAATTCTACACTGCCAGCAGAGATCACTTTGCTCTGGTGATACGTTAAATATTAACTCAGTAGTCACAGCTTCTGTCATTGTCCCATCTTGAAAATATTCCTGCAAATTGCCAGTTAGCCAGCTAGCTATTTATGTAGTCAGTGCTCTATTTATCTATCCCTTGAGAACTACAGTACCTTTCACACCATGACCTAAGTTTGTTGCAGCTTTTTGATCACTGCAAGCTACTTAAGAATGATGTTACATGACCTTTCTCCAGCAAGAAAGAATCCTCTATAAAACAAAAACAGGTTGTACAATGTACACATTGTAAATGGTCACTTTACATGTATAGGACAGTGCATTCAAATGTCTTCACCATTCTAATGTCTTCTAAATTTGCATTTTAACTAATCTGATTTAGACAGTGTACTCCTTTTATAAAATATGTAGAGAAAAAAGCTGAACAATTTATAAGTACTTTAAAGCCAGTCAATGTGGCAAGAAACAGAAAGATGGTTTCTACAGATGTAAAACACCGCCTCATGAGTCTTACGATAGTCTTCTGAAGACAATCTAAAGAGAAGCAGCAGAAACATTGTGTATTCCCCAGGCTACACTGAGATTCTAAAAGACAGGGAAAGCATCAAGACAAACAACAGAGACAATGAATGCAAACTGGCAAGGCACCAAAATGAACTCTTTGTGATAAACAATGACTGCACCATGGCATTGTAGCCTTCACAGCAGCAGTCACAGTGATGCTAAAGCAATGAACATGTGTGATATTATTATGTTTTAAAACATTTAGTACACTGATTGTACATCATGTAAAAATACTGTTCATTTAAATACATGTGTAAATGTTTTTGCAAAAGAAATAGGAAAAAGGTTTCTCATTAAAATATGAGAAAAACATATTTTAAAGCAAACACATTAAACACATTATTTAAAACAAAGATCCCTTTTATCAATATATTTGTAATTCTACTTTTATGAATCAGCTGCTTATAATAGTCAAAATATCTTGGAAGAATTTCATCGTATAAATGTGTTGAACTCCTTTGGTCATGTATCCTATGACATTTTGGTGAGCCAAAGACAAATGACTAAAATATGAGGGCACAGTGACAGTATAAATGACAATACATGCATGTGCCCTTGAAATTATATGAATCACTTGAAAAGCCCATGTCTAGCCAGAATCTGAATTAACTTTCCTACACCTTTTTTTCTGGCCATTAATGTATGTAATGTAACAGTGAATCTGAGATGTGCAGTTAAATATATTTAAGATCCCTTGAGAAGATTTCTGGAAAAATGTGTCCAAGAAAACTAAAGAAAAGGTCAGAAGTACATTAGTTATGTATTACAGTACTGTGAATGGTAACATTCATTTGGGGAGTCCCCAATAAAATGGTATAATCTCCCTTAAACAATCTTGAACATTTATAATCTTAAACTGTAATAGATTTCCTGGCAACACATAGCTTCTTCTGAAACATTTATTGATATTTTATTAGCACTTTACAGTATTCACAGCCCTTTAAAAGTGGTCCTGAAATGTTAATAGGTAAACAGATAATCTGTACAATCCACCAGCAAAGCTATCATTACCACTGATATTTTCAACAAATTCCATTATATTTAGAGCAACAGTCAGGGACCCACTGAAAGTACATTGAATGCATGCATCCTATTAACTATATGCCTCCTTGATTGACAGAATATGTTTGATTGTTGTATTCAAAGTTGCTTGTGATTTCAAGTTATAATTTTCCTTCTAATATTTTACTTAAGGATTTCATCAAATATCATCTCATTTAAACATCATAGCTGAGTATTACAGCAACACATTTATACGCATGAGCCAATGAGATAACTAAAAACACAGATGTCTGCGAACATGTCTGTAAAAATCCAAAATGATTCCCAGTAAGTGATCAAGAAGCTCTCTTCATCTGCAGCAGTGTGATGGTGCACAATAAAGGGGGGTTACTTACAATACATGACATGTTAAATATGACCACTTGTTGAATGTTTTTTAACCGTAAAAGGTAAACTCAGTCCCAGATCATCCCCTCCCAATAGCTTCACTTCATGCAGCTACTGTGTATGTGTGTGTGTGATTATCAGCCATCTTCTAACCTAAAAGGTTGATCCATCAAGGTTGATAATCATGAAGCAAGCTGTAAGAGCGTTGTTTTCTTTTTGCTTCTCTTCAAGAATGAAAATGCTTGCTAGACGGATTGACGATTTTACCGACATACAGCAGTATTCAGGTTACCTGTGTTTTTAACTTCCATGATCATGAGCCAGTAACTGTGCCAGTTTCCAAGCGGCCTTTTCTCTTTTGCTCTCTTTCAGGAAAGCAATGCTCTGCTGTAAGCCTCTCAGGGTGAGCCGATGGCTTTGTAGCGGTAGATGCATAATTATTCAACTGGAGAGCTGAGCTGGCATTTGTGTGTGAGCGCAGCGTGTCAGAGCACACGGCACGTGGCCCATCAACATGGCTGCCTGGAGTGATGCATGCCGAACAGATGGTTCATCAATGTCACCCTCTGCATCATGGCCAAAGGGGGGGGGCAAGCTCATTTAAATACCTTTCAAGCGGATGACACGTTTGCAGACGTTCGCCGGGATCTGTTAGCAAATCCGTTAACCTTCCCTGCTTTCAATCTGCTTTGGAAATACAGGGAAGTGTCTCTTGGTAGAGACTGGTTGCTTAGAGCGCACAGCAGAGGTCAAAGTGCCCTGATGGTCAGACATCAATTTCTTCAGTCTGTGTAGAGCCGGGGCTGAATGCGGATATGAGGCATGTCGGTCTCGTCAAGGGGATCAAAAGGGACCCATAGCTTATTACTGTGGGATTCTCAGTGATAATCACGGCTGTGCCGAGCACTGTGGGCTGTGAAACTGTTAGTCAGGTGGAACGGTTTTATTGGGAATAGCACATCTCCACGGAGGTAACCTTGTGTGATAGAGGACACTCTGCCATTCTCTGGTTGCCATGGCACTCCCTTATGATTTATTAGCCATATGATCACAATCCCCTCTTCTGCAATTAAGCAACACTGCCACTCCCCTTTCCAATTAATCTGCCTCACCTGAAGAGCTTGGTCCCCAAGAGGGGCTGGACATTTATTCTTTCAGAGAACTTAAATAGGGCAAGAAGAGGAAATGTGTACTGCAATTACTGTTGTCTTTCTATCACCACCTGTTTTTACATGCCTCATATACCACTTAAAAATTTTAGGAATTAATTACTGATGTCCTTGCTGCCAATTTGAAGACAAATTTTAAAAAAACTGGTGAAACCAGAGAGTAATGTCAAACTCTAGCATGATGTCTATAGGAGTTTTTTGTATTATTTCTCTTATCGTATGCCTGTGTAAACTGAGTGTTAGAAATGGTTCTTGATCAGTTTTAAGAAGAAGAAAGATATCAAGCCTGAAGCAAACCATCTGACTATAGGTTAGTCTGAAGACTTCAGTCTGAACACAGTATCCAAACAATGACGTTTTTGTTTCCTTGACTGACCTCTTTTGCTTGAGCAGTAAAGTGTGAACCAGCCCTTTCCAGCTAATTATCATTCAGTGCAATTTAGAGGCCTTTGCAGTTACATACAAGCATTAATAATATTTATATTTTACTAAATAGAGTTTAGAAGTTTGCCACTGTAACTGCTCATTATTATTGCCATGGATGGAAAGCCAGTTGTATGAAGAAATTTAATTTTGAAGAAATGTATTGATTGAATCTGCCCTGTTTTAATAAGGATATGAATATAATATTATTATGTTATAGTTCTGTCTGAAAGAAAAGCTTTGTCAAAAAACAAACAAATAAAAAAACATGCCTGAAAACGACCCAAACATTTGCAGGCCATATTTGATTCTACAGGAGACATCAACAGGTTTGCTCTTACATATTTTATTAGGTGCAAATACAATAACAGTACTTGGTCTTAATGCATTCTCTGTGAAGGGAAATGGCTTGGGGGATTCACTCTTAAACTGCAGACAGAGTGGTACTTGTCAGCATTAAATTGGTCTGCACAACATAGATCATGAGTTAACATGCAAAATGCAGTAACACTGCTCGCATGCTATCGGTGGCTTATGAGAAGTGATGTTTAGTGGATTGCACAGATTTAGCCAAGCTTCAAAACCCCCACCTGCTCAGAGCATTTCTAGCATTTCATATGATCTACTGAAATGTTTACAAACAGCTTGGGACTAAGGGAACCAAAGGTCTTTATAGACCACAGAGTTATTCCTACACTCTCCCATGAAAAAGGCCAAGAGCTATTAAACAATTGCCAATAACTGAATTTCAGATTCATGCTTAGGATGAATTCTGTGCCTATTTGACATCTATTGTCTTTCATGAGAACACACAAAAATGCTTCAGTGAGAACAAGGCAGGGGACAACTAGTGAATTGAGGGATATTGCAGAAACCCAAGGCCAGTTTTCATGCCTGAAATAACACTCACATTCAGCTTGGTGGCTGCGAGAACTTTGGTCACATCTAAAATGGAAAACTTAGCCTAGCTGAAAGGTAGGACAAATCCCAGGCCGTCAAGCCCTGATGAGCCATGACAATTTGTTGTTTTGAATGTGCCCTGGCATTGCAATTACAGTACCATACTTTTCAATTAATAGTCATTTGATCTGCATCGTCAAGAAGGATAAATTTCCCATTTATCTCAATTCACTCACAGTAGGGTTCGTCTGCTGCAGCGGAGGCAGCCTGCACAACATTTTCATCGTAGCATGCGCCCTGATTGTTAAGGCTGGCTTAAAACTACTCCCTTTAAATTGTTCTGTAAACATATAACACCCCCAGGGACACTTGAAGGTACCAATTACTAATACTCTATTGCGCCTCATTTGTCAACCAATTAGACTTTGGATCAAGAAACACAACAACTAATTTTATTCTCATATTCTGCAGTATTCTCGGGAAATTTCCTGTGCTGTCAAAGAACTGAAGGGTATTACAGAACGGGTCTAAAGTGATATGTTTGAGGGGGATTTGTTGTGGATTAGGCTGTCAGCCAATAGGATTGAAGAGTTTCAGTCCATTAAAATATAATATGTCCTGGTACATCTAATGAGATAGCTTAACATTGAAAAAAAAATCCCATGCTCCATACCAGGTTCTGTATGCATACATATCTTTCCAAATATTCCCAAACATATTGACTCTGGTTTCTAAAACAGCAATCATTTCAAAAGATCATCGTAATCTAATAGTTTCTACTTGCCAAACAGCCTGAGAATCAATTGAGCTTGACTGATATCAGTCACACAGCTTTTTATTTGCAAAATCTAAAGGCCTGATAAACCATATTAAATACTATGAGTGGTATCAAATTTTCAGTGATACCATTCTACAGACATGGGTGTCAAGCATCATCAGACATTGGTTTTCCAAAGTAAACTGTTCATACAGTCAAGTTTTTGGATCTACTTTGCAAAAAATGTCTGTAGGGGGTAAGATATTATCAGTATGGAGCAACATTGAACACTGCATGTTTGGTCAGGTTTGCCTCCGAACTCCAAACACATCAGAATGTAACACTTAACATGGAAGTGCATGAAATTATCAGTGCATGCACTGTGTAGATACAGCAGAAAGGCCCTTTTTATATTGTGTGTCTTTAACCTGGAGGAATGGTAGGAAGATACTCTGATGTATTCTCAAGGCATGAATGGTCATGTCAAATTCTTTACACTTCCTTAGTTCTAATTTTTCTTCTAATGGACAAGTGTCTCAGACCAGTGTGTCCCTGAGTTATGAAGCCTGACTAGAAAAATGTTCTGCTGAGAGCTGGAGGATAAAACTGCTTTCCGAAGGTCACTCTCCTGCACGCATTCTCCGAGTAACCAGCTTCTTTCCAGTATTGCTGCATTGCTCAGCAATTTCTACACTACAATTAGTAGGAATCTGTCAGTGCTTATGAAACAACGGGCATTCCCCTGATATTGCCTGCATTACATCTTTGTGGCAGTGCTGGCTGATGCACATCTCTAAAAACAACAGAGAGAGAAATAGAAAACAGAAAAACAGAAAACAGAAAAAACAGGCTTTTAAAGAGAGCAGACCAAGCGCTGCCACAGTCACATACAAGAAGAACAACTGATCGTCTCTCATAATGGTGCCACAATAAGGAAACCTTCCACTTTCATAAAGTAATGGTAAATTTCATGACAAAAATTTTCATTCTTCTAGAATCCATAATGCTCTACAGAATCCTATAATGGCCACTGCAGGCTTGTTTCAGTTCGGGCATGGAAATGCAGGTATCCACATTACTGATAGATTCCTTATTACTTCGGAGTTCAAATGACATGCTACCCTTTTAAAGGTTGTCGCAATGTAATGCAATTCTTATCAAGAATGCATCGGCAGTCTGGTAAAGATGTCTTTGTGAGTGAAACAATAGGGAAACAAAGTGCACCATAAAACAATTATGATATTAGCTGTTAGCTGACTGTGGTGGTTATCCATCAGCAAGCCACAAGTAGTTAGCAAAGTCTAGCATTGATGATGAGGACAGCCAGCTAGAAAAGTGTTTTAGTCGCAAGCACAGACTTTTAGGATTCTACTGGGTTCTGAAGGATTAATTAATAAAATGGAGGTGATGCTCTTTACTGCAGTAGAAATATAATTTTAGTGCAAAAACTGTTCAGTAAATCATTACATCAGTAAATGAAAGGTTTTAAAAGAGCAGTTAATTCTGACACACTGATGGGGCCATCAACAATTGCAAATAATCATAGTTTCAAGCAAAAATAATGTATGGCGGGTAATGAGTCTCTCCTGGGAATCTCTGAGGAAGCCACAGGCTATGATATTGATTAATGCACTACCGATTTAGATAAGCATTAAGTTATCAAATATAACTACTTATTTTCATTTGTAGAAGCCAGAAAGAGAATCCCACATTTCGTATTATCCATGTATACAGATGCATGTTCATGTTCTGGGATTTGAATATGCGATCTTCTGGTTACAAGTTAGTCTTCTTAACCATTATGCCTCTCTCATTGTACCTCTTATAGGATTTGTAAATGTGTAAAGTTATGTGTGCACTTGGCAAGGTTAGCGTAAAGCACACTCTTGCAACCTGCTGCTGCTTGGCAGTACTTTCAATGTTTGAATTACACAGGATAAAGGCAGCATATCATCAATTATGTATAAGAAAAAAAAAAACTGCAGTCTTGCTAACAGGATTCTGTATGATGTTGCTTAATGTGTTTATCTCTACATGAAAAACATATAATGCCTTGCTAATGCTAATGGACACGCAAAAAAAAAAAAAAAATCAGAGAAAGACGTACACCATGTACATCTGCGCAATACTTAAGTATCTTCTTACTCAATATGATTAATTATGGTGAATTGACTTGTGGTGATACTAATCTGCGTATGTTGTTACATTTTACAATTAAGATACAGTTAGCCGACAAAATATAATGTGATCTTATTATGTCATATGTGAAGGCTTTTATACTACAGAGCAATACAGATAGTAACAGGCAGACCAGGACAGAGAGATAGATATAACCATAATTTCAGCAATATCTGTGATTTACCAATGAAATCCCTTTTGTGAAAAGTATGCAAATTATTTGTTGTTGCTGGATACACATCATAAATAACATCTCCATACACAATTCACAACATCACATGAATATGCATGAAATAATTGATATGTGAACACATTAATTACTCAGCTCAGTACCTTCAGATGTTTATGAAAGCAATAAGGTAAAATAATTTTTTATTATGCAAAAACCTCTTCAAATGTCATGTACAGTCCCTCCTTGTTCTGGATGGGTTTGTTTGCCTCGCACCAACACTGGCTCCTGCGATTTATCAACCTTCTCCACTGTATATCATTACTTCATTGAAATATCACTGTTAACAGGGCCAACTGAGACATTTCCCATGTTGTTCCAAACCACTCTCATAGTCAGGGCCTGTTTCAAAGTGTGCCCTTTCTATCCATCATCAGAGACAGCAATTTTTTCACCTGGTTTGCAATCGGAGAGACCGGGCTTCCGAAATATCATTTTAGTGCAGAGCTGTCCACTGTGATCATATCATACACAGCTCTTGTTTTCTTTCCTCCTCCTTGCCATTTCGCCAATGCTTTTAAATTGATGGTTGTTTTTTTCTTGTCTTCTAGCTGGTGAAAGCACATGCCATTTACCTTGTGGGTTCAATCAATTACTAGCTTGTTGCCCTTTTGATAATTTCCATCATTCACTGCTGATTGTGTCAATGGTGGCACTTCTCCACACTTTGCACTGTATATGAAAGCCAGGGACTTTGTCTAATCCTTGAAAGAAGTTTGCCTGACATCACATACTTGCAAACAGGCCATTCTGACATTTTGGTGCACACGTTTAAAGGAGGTTAACTTAAATCAATGGTTCACAGCCAAGCAGCTTAGCCTTCATTATGCAAGTTTATACAGTCTACAGATTTTTTTTGTTGTTTGTTTGTTTCATTTGGCACACAGTCTAGCTGCTTCCACAGCAGCAAATATCAAATTGTTCTCAAGTTCTTGAAAATAACATCTGCAACCAGGAGCTTATCTGGATGAGTGAGGAAGGGGGGCAGGGCTGCGGGTGCAAACAAGGTACAAGTATGTCTAGCTGAGATTGCTCTGGGAGCTGGGGAAGGTCTCATTCAAGTGCAGTTTGAGGAGAGTGGAGAGAGATTAGTTAGTGTGGCTGCCTGCTCGCTAATCACATGTTAGATTATTAACTTTAGTGTTTGGTATGTGGTGTTTGGAGGCAGAATAAGAGGTGAGTGCATTGTGGGGGTAACTGTGACCAGGCAAACTAACTGGTTGCAAAGAAGTTATCTGGACCGGAGTCCCTACGAAGTGGATGAGCAGAGGACATAACTGGAGAAGCCTCCTTGCACCATTAAGGGAAGCATATATTTAGGAAGCCTATATGTTCGAGATGAGCGGTGGAGTGCCGTCCATTGTAGCTGAGTGCCCTACTTGCCGACAGAAAGGTTGGAGGATGGGGTTATACTGCAGTGTGGCAAACTGGAGAGAAGTAAACAAGGCACCATTAGCAGACACCAATGGCTTATTTTTCCATTCTAAACATAATTTTTGCCTGTTTTACTCCAAATGTAATGCTAATGAGAATGTCAGCTCAATTTTCATCCTATCTCACCATGCTCCCAATACAGATTTGACAAATTCAAGAAACTATGCTGTTTAAATTCTGAAGAAACGTCCTCCTTATAAACCTGGCTATAGAAGCCATGTTCATGCAGGTGACATCAAATTAAAGGCTTTTGGTGATCTCACTGCTACCTTTGAATTTATGGTTGCTTCCCCAGGTTGAGTCAGCTTTTTCTCCAAGTTATAGCTATCTCCCAACTTGTCTAGGTCAGTTACCATTTGCATGCAGTTTTTTGTTGGGATCTCTGACCTTAACCATGAAGCATACTGCAGTGGAACTTCTTGTGTTGCTTTCTTTACTACCCCCAGGTAAACAACAACCACCTGAGGCCTCTATAATGCCAGAAGCTTCAAATGAAGTTCAAAAAAGTAGAATATTTGTGGAGAGTTCATTATTATTTTTTTATTTTAAATATTACAGCACAATATGAATAAAAGTGACCCTTGCATTCACTGGAAGAATTCATTAGGATAAATTTTATTTCAAGCATCAGGGGTATGATCAGTGAGACTCTGTCTAATATACAGCAATTTGCTCATTTGTGTTATTTGCCTCCAGATGTAACTTAAAAATATTGAAACTGCTTTGTGTGAGTAACTTTGGCAAAATATCTGTGAACTCATATTGAAATTAACATCATGAAACTTTATATGACCAAGTGTCCAGTCCACAGATATGGAAACAAACAGTATTACTGAATTACTGCAGATCACAATGAAATATGTTGTGGAAAAATCATGTCTGCTCAAGGACCCCAGATGTATCACACTCACTGAGTGCAATGGTTGATCGTGTTCTCCTTTCTCACAAGTGATTTAGGTTTCTTGCATACAACTTCATATCACACTAATTCTTAATTTCTAATAGTGCCTATGATGATACTGAACTAAAGGTACATCATGAAATTTACAGAAAATCAGTAAATTAGGTTGCCATGCTACAAATACCTCAGATAAAATATTTCTTGGCTTTACACCTTGGACATTGTTCCATCTCAGATCTTGAAATTGCTTTTCTTTTCTTCACTGCTGGTGCATATCAAATAGTGGAGATATTAGAATATATTACATTTCAGGGCATATGTTACCCATATAGGTAGCCTGAAGTTGCATGGCTCTATCTGATTAGAGGTGGCCTCATGGATAATTCAATGCTCATGCATGAGTGTGCAGTATTATAGGGTTTTTATATGTATGTGTAAAATGTATACACAGGTTTGATAAACTCTGGCTATGAAAAGTTGTATGTATATCTGTGACTGTGGACAAAATGAGTAGCAATTCTATGCGCATTTCATAAATGAAAAATTGCCATATTTCCAGAGACTCAAACAGATTGCAGTATGTTTTCCTGCTTAAACCACGGTTATTCTTGTTATTCTAAAATTAATATACAAGAATGAATCGTAAAAAAAAGAGTTAACGAAACAAAATTTTTACTGCAGTATACCACCCTATTTTTTTATTTATGGAAATTAAATTGCACATTTCTGCTTATTAAGCTGTACATTGAAAACAGTAAGTAAAATTTTTTTTCATCACAGAGAGCTTCAGAGGCTGTGTTTTTCTTTGCCGTGCCTCCGGAAAAAGATGAAGAGGCAAGTGGAATTTACAATTTCTGAGTCATTTTCTTAGAACTCGTCGCCAATAGATTCCCACAGCAAGGTAAGGGAAGGTAAGGTAAGTTAGGTGGTAAGTCCAGTGGCTTCTTTTTATTTCACTTTCAGATCTATGGCCTGTCATTGCTTTGATTAAAACAGATTGACTGTTGTGTGGTCAGGAAAGTTAGCACTGAATTTGTTTCTGTCTCCCAGCATTTCCTTAATAAATTGAATAAAATAATGTAATCACAAGACGTACAATCATCCGCAAATGTTACATGGTTTATAATTGCTGTTATGTTCCATGTGGGGCATCCAAACAGAAGATAAAAGCAAAAATCAAAAAGCACTCAGTTACAGGTCATTCATGCTAATATAAGCACGTGTCTGAGTGCACACGTGTATACACCGATGAGCCAAAACATTATGACCACCTGCCTACTATGCTGTTGGTCCTCTGTGTGCCGCCAAAACAGCACTGACCCGCCAAGGCATGGACTCTACAAGACCCCTGAAGGTGTCCTGTGGTATCTGGCACCAAAACATTAGCAGCAGATCCTTCAACTCCTGTAAGTTGTGAGGTGGAGCCACCATGGATTGGACTTGTTGGTCCAGCACATCCCACAGATGCCCAATCGGATTGAGATCTGGAGAATTTGGAGGCCAGGGCAACACCTTGAACACTTTATCATGTTCCTCAAACCATTCCCGAACAATGTGTGCAGTGTGACAGGGTGCATTATCCTGCTGAAAGAGTCCACTGCCATCAGGGAATACCATTGCCATGAAGGGGTGTGCCTGGTCTACAAAAATATTTAGGTAGGTGGCACGTGTCAAATTGATGTCCACACGAATGGCCGGACCCAGGGTTTCCCAGCACAACATTGCCCAGAACATCACACTCCCTCCACCGGCTTGTCGTCCTCCCACAGTGCATCCTGGTGACATCAGTTCCCCAGGTAAACAAGCACACACGTACACAGCCATCCATGTGATCTAAAAGAAAACTGGACTCATCGGACCAGGGGACCTTCTTCCACTGCTCCAAGGTCCATTTCTGACGCTCGCGTGCCCATTGTAGGCGCTTTCGAAGGTGGACAGGGGTCATCATGGGAACTTTGACCGGTCTGTGGCTACACAGCCCCAGCAGGGTGCGATGCACTGTGTGTTGTGACACATTCCTCCCGTAACCATCGTTAAAATTTTCTGCGACTTGTGCCACAGTAGACCTTCTGTTGGTTCGGACCAGAGGGGATAGCCTTTGTTGCCCTCGCACATCAATGAGCCTTGTGCACCCAACACCCCGTCGCCGGTTTGTGGTTTGTCGCTCCTCAGACCACTGTCGGTAGGTACTCACCACTGCTGACCGGGAGCACCCCACAAGCCTTGCCGTTTCAGAGATGCTCTGACCCAGTCGTCTGGTCATAACAATTTGGCCCTTGTCCTCAAGGTGAGGATGATTTTGGAGATGATTTCAAAGCTAGCAAGGATACTATGACTGCCTACTATTTAAAAATTAAAAATTAAATTAAAATGAAAAATTTGAAACTTAAAATGTTTGAACTTTTTTTGCCTGTAAATTGGTTATGATCCTTTTGTCTAGGCATTGATCCTGCTACATGCTACTGAGGTCTGAGAACAGACCATGTTTATAAACCCCCAGCATTCCAATACTTACAGAAGGAAATGAATAAATAAACAGATGGGGTGGGGGGTGAGACTTATTGCTGGTCATTCATTTGCATAGATGGTGTAGCTTTTCTAACTCCACTGCAACGGCGGTTTTGATAAAAAATGAACAAAAAAACAAATAGATGGTGGCTTTGGCTTGGGATAGCAGAGCTGCAGATCCTGCTCACTGTAGTTTGAAGCGGGGAAATTATTTTTCTTCTGCCATGCATAGCATTATTGCCTATTGCAACATGTTTGATGCATATTACAGAGAGATCCAATGACTGGCTTTATTTAATTGTTTTGTGGGCCTGATTAAGTCTGGCAGAGTGATGTGTTTGGCTTAGGGGACCTTAGTATGGACGCCCCTGCTGTAAGTCAACACAGGCAATACATTTTGTTTTGAGTATTAATTTCAAACTGTGATTAGGCTCATTTTGCCTGACCTAGCCGCCAGCTGTCCATTTATCATGTCTGCACACAAGATAATCAACCGCACCAAAAGAATGCCATTCCACCATAAGAATACCGTTCAACCAATCAAAATACGACATCCACCCAGGCTGTGGCATAAGCCACATGCTGTATCATGAAGTGACATAATGACATTCTTTTTTCATTTTTGGAATATTTGGAGCTCTGCTAAATTCTGTTCATTGACACGGAGTAGCATTGGCAGGGGCAGTACATTACCAGACAGCCCTACCTTACATGTGACATGAAGCCACACGGACCCTTATCTTATTTGCTAAGGATATGCCATCACACTTGGTCTGCTACGTGGAAAGGATTGAACTCCCACTGTCCAGATCACAGAAGCAAGGGATATTTGCCTCCTTCATAACTGGGACATATTTCCAGCTATGACGTCTATTCAGAATTCTTGGCAGAGAAGCTGTTTTTAAACCTGCCTCCTGTTCCAAAAGTACATTTATTTATATCCTCCAGAACCACCAACACAATTTTACACTTTTTTTGTTTAAATGCACTGTACACAAAGCAAAGGCTTTTATTTGTTAACTATTGTTACTTTTGGAGTACTTACTCTCTTCACTTGTATCAATAAATACAAATAAATGTATTATATGTCATAATAAATGACTTATTTAAGACTTTCTTTGGTATATTTGTGGGAAAAATAGGTGTTTCTTGACTAACTCAGCTTTTTCATCTCAATATAATCAGCTTTCTCTTATGGTTCTATTTTGTGTTTTTGTCTTTTGTTTTGGTTAGTAAATTTAAGTTAACATCAAAGTCATCAAATATCTGTCCTTTGTCCTTATCCGAAATAAATAAAAGAGAAAAGGCTGTTATGTATTTTTGAATGCACAGAGGTAGCTCAGCCTATTGAATCCAACATGACAACAATCCAAAAAATGTGATCCTTTTCATTTCAGTTTTCAATTATTTGTGGTTTTACCTTCAAAGGAAGTTCACAGATGAAAACCAAAAGAATAAAATGGACAAAAAACCTCAAAAGTGCTAGAAACCCATAAAAATAAACAGGAAGTGGGGAAAGTATGTGACTTTACATAATGTTAAGTGTGTGAATAAATGTGATCCTCATGTTTTCTGGAATAAAATGTATTATTGGGGAACAATGTGACTTTACTTTGTGTGAAGGTGTGTGTGTGTGTGTGTGCGTGTGTGTGTGTGTGTGTGTGTGTGTGTGTGTGTGTGTGTGTGTGTGTGTGTGTGTGTGTGTGTGTGTGTGTGTGTGTGTGTGTGTGTGTGTGTGCGTGTGTGTAATGTAGATAATCAAGTTTTTGTTCTTGGCAACAGGCAATAGTTTTTGTTTTTGTTTTGGTCTGGTTTTGTTTTTCTTTTTAGATGATACCTCCATTTCTATGGTGGGTTATAATATGAAGCTCATTTCATTCAGGCACCAACAATAGGCCACCATTCACTGTCTAAAGGTAAATGTAACACCATTGCCAATCCTGCTGTTACTTTGCCAACTGCCTACTGGTGTTTGGCTTCATGATCAAATGCCACCTACTGCTCACACTTGAAATAACTGTTGCTTTCCCCTAATAGTCTCCAATATGTGTGCATTTTGTTTCCAAAAGTACAAACCTTTGAAGCTCCAGTATTTGTCCCGCTCAGCATTTTGCTTTGGAACAACTTGTGGTTTTTAGCATTGTAAACCTCTGCCCCCCTCAGCGGGTACAATGTGTATCTCTGCTTGTTGGGGGCACTCCCAGGTGAAGCAGGCTGCCACACAAAAAGTGGTTGCTCCATCAAATTGGATTTTTCCCCTCTTGTGTACATGCAGTAGAAACTGACCATCACAGCTCCAATGGGGTAGCATGAGTACAGAGCATGCTCTTGAACTGTGGAGCCAAGTTTACCAGGACCTGCTTCATCATTGTCAGAGTATATTTTATAATATAGTATTGCTGTGGTAAATGTCCTTTATGGGCCTGAAACCGAATCCTGACTCCAACCTGACCCGCGTACTTTAAGACCCAAACCGAACACAACCAGAGATAACTACCCAACCCAGGCTGGACCCGACCTGACAGTGGGGGGTGCTCGCACAAAATGTTAGTAATTACTAAACCAGCTTCTGGTAATAATGAAATGAAAGCTATCTTACCATGACAACTCTCTAACCCCTCTGTCCAAAAAGTAAAAACAAATACCACAGTATGTAACATTCAGTAGCTATCCAAATGTACAGAATAGTTCGTTCTTGTTGGGAACATAGTGTCATATGCAGTGAATAATGTCTGTATAAGTAAACAAGTTAAAAAGGGAAAATTCATCTTACAAGTTCAACAAAATGAGCAGTCTATTTCATTAAAATTGAGGGTACTTTGTCTAAAATCTGTTTTTCTTGTCCTTTATGGTCCTTTATGTTTGATAGCCTTAAAAACATTTATGCCCACTGTGTGTATTGTATGTAAATGTAAATGAGATATTATCCCAGTGCATTCAAAACGTGACATCTAGAAACACCGAGCCTGACCTGATGCGAACCTGGATGCTGTAACACAATTATAGGCCCCAACTGGCCTGAACCTGCAATGTCACATTGAGTCCTATTAGGTTCACGTCAGGTTGCAGGGCTGTACACTGTACGCTTAACACCTGCTTAATGAAAGGAGCAGCAGGTGATTTATTGAATAATCATTTTCAAGCATAAGAGTCTAGCCTAGTAGCCTAGTAGTACTATAACTTCATGATAAATATTTTCAACTAATAACATTTTCAAATGTTAAGCACGGTGAATTATCATTTTGATTTTGTTTTGAAAAAGTAGAGGTCTTATAGTTGACTGGTTTAAATATATATACACACATGCTCACACAAACAAATCAGTACTGACAGAGTTGCAGACAGCTTGCTGGAAATGTATTCACCAGAGTACTCTGTGTTTTACATTTGAATGTATACATAAAAATATTTTACTTGGAAACCTGTTAAAATATTTCTGTGTGAAAACAACAATCACAATTTCAAGGGTTTTTTAAAAAATTTTATCGGCATTTCTGATGATAAGCACTGAGCGTGAATCAAAATGCCATTGATGTCATTGACCTTTCCTTAACCGTGCAATCTGGATCTTCAGCCCACAGTCAGATCCACAATAGGGATATGACATGGAAAACTGGCCTTTTTGATACATCACAGGATAAACGAACAATGTGAAACATTAGTTTGTTCATACTTGATAATATGATAAGCATTTGCAAAAAAGTATTGCATAATAATCATATGTAACAGATGGGGGTCCTCATAGGCCAGCTTAACTTTTGACACACCATTTATTGCCCATCACAAATTAGATGAAAATACCTGAATAAATAACCATTTTGAAATCTAGCATTCTCTTCCTAACATTCTCTTCATCATAACTATAATCCTCTTCAATTCCATTTATCTGATCACCAGCGCAGCCTTTGGTATCAGAGTTGGGAGATTTATACACATCTGGTGCTTCATCTACTGTAAAGCTGTTATGATACTCTCAAAGAGCGGATGCTGATAACACAGCAGTAGGGACAGAGAAAAATGGGGGGTCTCACACCTCCTTTTGTTGCCATAACAGTTGTTGCTTTAATACATTCTTGCTGGAGGCAAGAGTTCCATGTCCAAATTCCGAGATTAATATAAAATAGTTTAAAAGGTGTCATTTGAAGAATTATTACTTTTTGCAAAAAAGTTTCAGTCCCTCATAAACCAACTTCAGGTTTTTTTTCCACATGCCTGCAACACAGAGGAGAAAGACATGCCCTAGCAGTTTCATTTTTGTTTTACCTTAGTTCTGAAAGAGCAGTTAACAATTATTTCACCTTAATTATAGTAATTAAGTCCTCCAACCCCCTGGAAATCTTTCAAAATGCGCTCCATGATTTTTATCATATCCCATTGATATTTAGTCTATTCCAGCTCTGCTGAGAATAAGTAGAGGTGCACAACAACTGGGTGCAATCACAATGAGTGGACATGTGACAAATCCATCAAAATTTTATGATGTAATTTTTTTTAGTAGAACCTTAACCTCCACCACACAAGTGCATTTTATATTCTCTAGTGTTTGGACACTCTTGAGTGTTCCACTGGAGGTACAAGAAGTCCAATTCTATTAAGAATGTAAAGAGTAAAATTTTGTCTGCGAGCACTGTCCTAACATCATGTTTACACACTCATGAGAAACAGGGGTTTTGTTACTGCAATGATTTCAGAAATTGATGTGTGGAGGTGGCTGTCTAGCTTGCTGTAACAAATATTATCATACACTGCCATGTTTCTGTGCTTCTGCATTGATTGTGGTTAGATGAGTACATTGGTGAGAGCTGCAGTCATGACAGCTATTTTGTATGTATGGTGCATGGAGGAGAGAAAAAGCAATATTGTTCACTAATATTTTGCACAGAATGAAGAGGACACTGAGTGGGTCACCCTTACCTTTACACAGATTCAAAATCTGAGATGTTGTTGAACAAATAAACATTCATAAACTTTTTGTCAACACCAGACAATAGTGTATATGGAACCAGACAGTGTATATGGAAATAACAAATGGCAGTAGACTTGAACAAGATATATATATAATTTTTAAAAATCTTGTTTTAATTAACCAAAGGGTGTATAGCTGTTGGCACACCCTTCGCAGTAACACTAAGTAATGACAGGGAATCTTTTGTTGATGTCATCCATACACTTCAAAGATAATACATGTTTGAAGAGCATCTGGCACACATGTAACATTGTAAATTTCTGTAGAAAATCCCCACAATGGGTCTATGTCCTTTATCTGCAATAAATGCTTTTTTGGATCACATACTACAAAGGATCACATACTAGAAGGCATTATCAAGGATACTTACTTCTGCTTTAATTGGAAATGCCCCCTTTGTGTATGTAGCACCTGGCTTTGCTAGAATATATGCATGTGCTCTTTTTTGCAAGGACTTTTACTGCAGTTGTAAATCCATCTTTACTTAAATGAATGACCCTGTGTTACATGTTCGATTAAACTCTAGAGGTACCATTAACCATTGGTCAATTGTTATTAAGGGTTGTAACATTATCTGCATAATGGTACTGTTAAACTGTAACACACTCAATGAAAATATAGTTAACACACTCAGCAGTGAAATATGATGAGCATGCACCAAGTATTATACATGGAAATAATTACACTTTAATGTCCTTTAAATGATGCGTCACATTTTTGGCTGCCCTGCTCTTACACTGCTTAAGAACTGCAAATTTAAAATTGCACTAGAAAGTCAATAGTGAAGCAATTTCTATGCATATATATACACATTGTTGGGCCATATATTGTATAATACTAAATCAACATAGTTTACTTTTTCATTCAATTATTTGCCTAATAACTCAGAGGACTTCACTCAGTTGCCTGAATGGTCTCGAAAGTAAAATATATTTCCATGTTCATAATGCCAAGGTGCAGTGGAGTCATGACGTTTTAGCCAGAGTATCATCATAAATTCACTTCACCATGTTATCTTCACAAATCTGGATGTCAGTGCTATGGCAATGGAGCATAGCCTTTAATCCAAAGGTTGCAAGTCTGATTTCCAGGTGGGACACTGTGCTTGTACCTTTAGGCAAGGTGCTTAATCCATGTCACTTCAGTAAATATGCAGTATGTGAGCTATGAAAGGCACCCTAGAGCAGGGTTTCTGGCTTAGGGTAGCTGAGCAAATCAATATGTACCTATAATATGTGAATCTTTTCTCACAATATCAAAGTGCAAAAGGGCCATAAAGCTGTGGTATGAAAGGCTCATCATATCATTGTGTGGCGATGGTAAGACAACTTCTTGAGTTATTACATTATTCCAGGGGCATGGTCCCAGAAATCTCAGTTATTATGCTGCATAAAGGCCTCATCAATATGTTGTTTTACCACATTATGACAATGGCTTTGTAGCAAAGGGAGAGAGCAGTCATTTGCTACATATGGAGTGGGATGGCTTGCCACGAGGCCATTGGAGGCGTGCCCAATGTGTGAGCCGTATGAGGGACCCCCAGGTTAGGTTGACCCCAGAGTGAGGGACCCCAGAGATGGCTGAAGCACCAGTGAGTGGGGCACCCTGGGATGGGAGAAGTACAGTGGGGGAATGCGCAAAGAATGCCTCTGTCCGTGAAGCACATGGGCGCGCTTCCCGAAGGGGAGGGCAGTGTGACAGAGTGCCGTCACTACGGTTGAGTATGCGCTCTGACTGCCATACCAATGAGCCTGGCTCTTTGGTGTTGTGGTCAAGCTCCAGGTTTGGGACCCCGTAGACCTGCATTTGAGGCTGGGCGGGGTGACTGCTCTCCCCCTTTGCTACAGGCTTAAAAACACAAAATCCTTATTTGCATTTTCACAATATAATGTCTCACACTTCCTCTTGGGCCATTAAAAAACAGTTAGCCTGTTCTAGCATCCATACAGCAAACTATGATGTTCACCAAAATAGATAAATAAATAAACACTGCTATTTATCTACAGATGAACAGCCATCACCTAGAGCCTGGGCTAATACAGTACCTCCTATTGGGACTCCACTAACATTGTTAATACATAATTAGTTATTTGAAATAACAGCAGGAATACATTACCTGTATGTCTCCATTGACTAATGCTGTGAGCTCCCACTGCTGGAAGTTACAGCAGAGTATTATCTCTCTCAAGTTCGCTTGCAGCACACAGAATGTACCATATTACAGCAGATCACAATGTTCACAAAGAGCTTGATGTATCAGGTAAACATTTTCAAATGCACTAATCATTGTTTATTATCAACAATATTTTGAGGGGAGAACTCCAACAAAGACTGATTCTCTAGCCTAGGCTATCGATCTGTGTTTATGTAAACAGAACTGATGACCGCTTCTTAAATGTTTGAAAATGATGCTCTTTCACTTCCCATTTCAGGATGAATAAGATATGACCATTTTTTAGAAGTATTATAGGGAACTGTGAGCTTCATAGTACACTATTCCCCAGTGATGCAGTTGCCGATTTATTTTAGTACTGGTGATTCAAAAACAATGAATAATACATGAAGTAAACAGAGAACTGATCTCATTTGCTTTGCTCACATTATATAGGGGCAGCACTAATTTCTACTGTGTTGGCTGAACTACATATGATT
This sequence comes from Megalops atlanticus, assembly GCA_019176425.1. NCBI lineage: Eukaryota > Metazoa > Chordata > Actinopteri > Elopiformes > Megalopidae > Megalops > Megalops atlanticus. The sequence goes on along the minus strand of CM032878.1, from coordinate 17,411,297 downwards.
TGTATGAATATTTAAACTTCCCTGTTTCATAAATCGGGGGTAATATTCCCTGTGGATTGTTATGTCTCTGTGTGGTTTCTGTAAGGGTGGTTTCCCCCTCTTTATCTTGAAAGTTCAATATCAGTCAGTAGTTATAATCACACTAAGCTCAGAATCTCATTCCACAGTCCAGTGCAAACACAATATGGGGTGCTGATTATCAGATGTACCAGGAAGCAATCTGAAGCATGGGAAGCACCATACTTACCCCCACTTAAACCAGTGCTAAATTTGGGGGTTTAATAGTGTGTCACAGCAGAACACTGTTTGTTAACTTTAATCACTATTCATTATTTCAAATGCATGGATCAACTCTTTGTGCAGCACATTGCAGAGAGATGTCATGGATCACTCTGTGCTGGAGTGGGCCTGTTAAATTCAATTTTCATTTTGCATTTTACCGCATAACACAACAACAGAAATCTTACATGTAGTGTGAAATGTGCTGGAAATGTCCTGGGATTCACTATGCTGTAGCACTTGCATCAGAGATATAGATCCCAGATGCCAGCTCTACGGCAGTTGCTTTGCATGATTTGTTATTGAGGGAGCCTTGGTCAATTTCATGAAATGAAACTTAATTAGCATAGAAGAGAAAGCAATCCCATAAGTTGTTGATTGCTTCAACAGAACAAGCTCAAGCAGAACTGTTAATGGGGCTTTGAAGCGTGCAATGTGAAAACACAGTTTTGCCGTAACCTGCATGAATGTGTTTAAAGGACAGAAAAGGGAAAGGGTTTTTTTACCCTCTGTCTTTAACAGGGCTTCACAAGTGCCTCATTCAATACAAAATCTATGTGATTTACTAAGGAAGCTGGAAGCAGCTCTAAGCTGAAACTCTACTATCTTCAGTACCTCTTATTGACAGTTTAGAGAATAAAGCTAATTTCTAAATAACACCTAAATATATGTAATGACTGCTATCAGGAATGACCTTTACAATGAAGTTCTCAGCACCCCAAATGTCATCTCTGTATTATCATGAAAGATGTATCATCATATTTATTCACAATGTTGTCCCACCTCTCAGGAACCCATGAATCTGTCAGGGATGCGGGGTGAGGACTCACACGCAGACCCGGAGGTGAGTGGCAGAGTGGCTTTATTAGAGCCCCAAAACAGGAGCAGACGAGGACAGGGTAAAAGACAGGCAGGGTCAAAACCAGGGAAGTCAGTCCAAAAACAAACAGAGCAAGCACGTGGTCTGGACAGGCGAGGGTCGGCAGGCAGGCAGGCAGCGGGGAATCAGGCGGACAGGCGAGGCCGCTCGGGAGCGGCCGCCGGCAGGGCGGACAAAGGCCGCTCGGGAGGCGGCCCGGCGGCAGGGCGGACAGGCGGGACCGCTCGGGAGGGCGGGCCCGGCGGCAGGGCGGACAGGCGGGACCGCTCGGGAGGGTGCCCGGCGGCAGGGCGGACAGGGGCCGCTCGGGAGCCTGCAGTCAGGCGGGACCCCTCCGGGGCCGGGCAGGCGGCTGCGGCGGCGGGACCCCTCCGGGGCCGGGCAGGAGGCCTGCGGCGGAGGCGGAACCCCTCCGGGGCCGGGCAGGAGGCCTGCGGCGGAGGCCGGACAGGAGGCCTGCGGCGGAGGCCGGACCCCTCCGGGGGCCGGGCAGGAGGCCTGCGGCGGAGGCCGGACCCCTCCGGGGCGGGCAGGAGGCCTGCGGCGGAGGCCGGACCCCTCCGGGGCCGGGCAGGAGGCCTGCGGCGGAGGCGGGACCCCTCCGGGGCCGGGCAGGAGGCCTGCGGCGGAGGCGGGACCCCTCCGGGGGCCGGGCAGGAGGCCTGCGGCGGAGGCGGGACCCCTCCGGGGGCCGGGCAGGAGGCCTGCGGCGGAGGCGGGACCCCTCCGGGGCCGGGCAGGAGGCCTGCGGCGGAGGCGGGACCCCTCCGGGGGCCGGGCAGGAGGCCTGCGGCGGAGGCGGGACCCCTCCGGGGCCGGGCAGGAGGCCTGCGGCGAAGGCCGGACCCCTCCGGGGCCGGGTAGGCTTCATGGCTACCCGCCCAGGAACAGGAACAGGCCGGGAGCAGAAACAGGAACAGGCCGGGAGCAGAAACAGGAACAGGCCGGGAGCAGAAACAGGAACAGGCCGGGAGCAGAAACAGGAACAGGCCCGGGAGCAGAAACAGGAACAGGCCGGGAGCAGAAACAGGAACAGGCCGGGAGCAGAAACAGGAACAGGCCCGGGAGCAGAAACAGGAACAGGGCGTGGCAGGCGGCTCAAGGCGGCTCAGGGCCGGCTCAGGCGGCTCAGGGGCCGGCTCAGGAACGGGCGGCTCAGCTCAAGGCAGGGCTCTAAACGGGCGGCTCGGGGCAGCTCAGGGAACAGGCGCTGCTCAGGGAAGGCGCTCGGGGCGGCTCAGAAAGGCGCTGCTCAACGGGCGCTCGGGGCCGGCTCAGAAGCAGGCGGCTCGGGGCCGCTCTAAGCAGGCGGCTCGGGGCCGGCTCAGGAGCAGGCGGCTCGGGGCCGGCTCAGGAAGCAGGCTCAGGTATAGGAGACCCAGAGGCGGGCGCGGCCTCTGCGGCGACAGGGACCCTGACAGGGGGCCCAGAGGCGGCGCGGCCTCTGCGGCGACAGGGACCTGACAGGGGCCCAGGCGGGCGCGGCCTCTGCGGCGACAGGAGCGGGGACTGGAGGCCCAGAGGCGGGCGCGGCCTTGCGGCGACAGGAACAGGGACAGGGGCCGAGAGGCGGCGCATTTGCAATTCCCGGAACAGGAACCCCCTCAGGGACAGGGACCGACTCAGGGACAGGAAGTAGTCCAGGAGCAGGCTCGGGGACCGGCACACACTCAGGCACACACTCAATGCTCGAGCAACTGGCGGGCGTGACTGGGAGCAGCCTCAAGGACAGACAGGGCAACAGGGAGACAGAGGACAGACTCAGGGTCCGGTGGGGCGCTGGGCAGCGGCGTCGGCCGGGCGCTGGGCAGCGGCGTCGACCGGGCGCTGGGCAGCGGCGTCGACCGGGCGCTGGGCGCTGAGAGGCCGGGCGCTGGGCGGCTGAGGCCGGGGCGCTGGCGGCTGAGGCCGGGGCGCTGGGCGGCTGAGAGGCCCGGCGTCGTCGGGAGCTTTCTCTGGGGGATGGCCTGATCGCCACGCAAGTCCCCCAGAATGGTGACTCCTGGGGTCAGGGTCAGGAACAGGCTTGGGAACAGGAACTGGAGACCCTGTGTTAAGCACGGCGTCTGCCCTGGTAGCCGCCAGCATCAAAGATCCGGTGGTGATGCGAACTGGGGCCAGAGAGCGGGATCAGGAACAGAATCAGCATGACAACGGCTAGCTGATGCAGGGACTGGGTTGGACAGGAGGCTAGCAGGCCGGAGACTGGTTGGCTCAGTCACCAGATCAGGCAGGTGGTTAACTGGCCCAGGAACAGGGTCAGGCGGGAAGCTAGCAGGATAGCAGCTAGCTGATGCAGATACTGGGCGTAAGCTGACAAAGAAACAGGCCCGGGCAGGGGACTGGCAGGCCCCAGGCTGGACACGGATTGGGGACCACCGTGAACGACCTGAAGGCCTGCAGACTCTCCTTGAGCTTAGCAGTCTCTGTTGTCAAACGGGCCATCTCCGGAAACCCCCTAAGCCGGGCTTAGATGCCAGCGTGCTCTCCATGAGTGTGACAGCAGTGAGCTTACGCTCTATGTCAGAGGTGCTGCCCACGACCAAGCACAAAACCGAAAAAATGCCCCCTAACCTCCTCCAACTCCTGAAGGAGGTCTTATGTCCGCAGGATTCATGGTGGCTTTCGGGCGGGGTGGGTCCGCTGAGTCCAAGGCTGGCCAGTTCGTACTGTCAGGGATGCGGGGTGAGGACTCACGCAGACCCGGAGGTGAGTGGCAGAGTGGCTTTATTAGAGCCCCAAAACAGGAGCAGACGAGGACAGGGTAAAAGACAGGCAGGGTCAAAACCAGGGAAGTCAGTCCAAAAACAAACAGAGCAAGCACGTGGTCTGGACAGGCGAGGGTCGGCAACGGGCAGGCAGGCAGCGGGGCAGCAAAACAGAGCGGCAGGCAGAGACGAGATCCGAAGGCCAGGCAGGGGTCACAAACTGGGCAGGCAGGTCCGGGCAGGGCAGACGAGAAGCGGGGAGTGAAGTCTGGGAAGGGGCAGAACCAGGGAGACCGGCAACAGGGAGCTGGGGCAGAACCACGGGCAACCCAGGCAGCGAAGCAGAACGGCAGGCTGGACCGGGGCTGAGCAGGCGGGAAACAGGGTCTGGACAGGGGCAGAACCGGGCAGGCCGGCAACAGGGAGCGGAGGCAGAACAGCAGGCGGGAGCAGACTCGCACAAACAGGGATACACAAAGACAGGACGAAACAGAAAACAGACTAACAGAACTCACGTGACAGAACAGCGGGCAAACACAGAGACTCTGGGCGGGAGACAGAAGACCGTGGAAAAACCGAGTAACAGAAGGCAAGGACAGAAAACAGGATAAACTGGCAACAAGACAGAGAAAAGCAGGGTAAATATAGGGTAGGGCTGATGAGGTGATGGGAAGCAGGTGTGCAGGCAGGCGGGCGAAGATGATCAGGTGGGCGGAGACAGGGCGGAGAGCGGGGCAGGGCCGGAACACAAGGAAAAACAAAAGCACATGGACAGGGGAAGAACACAAACACACAGCCAGGGGGGCGGAGCACTGACAGAATCATACTCTTAAAATGTGAACATTCAAAATAGCCATAATGTTGCAAGAAAGTACTTTAAGTTTACATAAGCATTGCAGAAAATTAATTCACTATGGAAATAGCTGTGCTAAAATCACTGAAAAAATGGCTCCAGCATTATACTGCAACTTGCCATTTACTTTCTTCCACTGTCAAAATACCATTACATTACTATGATGCATGAAGCAACATCAATACTGTGTCTGAATGGTTGAATATCTATTTATATTTTTATAAATTAAGGGTAATGTTAGCAAAGGTGTTTTCACTAAAATCAAACCATGGAGGAAGGCATTATCAACCACTCTTCAACCACTCTGCATGGAGCTGTTGGCTGTGATTGCTATATGATGCTGGTAAATCAAACCATTTTAACTACCTATTCAAAGCAACTCCAGTCACAACAATTTTCATAAATTGAATGAGTATTCTTATACTTGTTTCATCCATTTCCATATTCGTTTTTGGGCATATTAAACCTTTCCTCAGTAATTCCATGTGAATTACCAATGATGACCCAGACCAAAGTCTTGTTCAGGGTGGGGAATGCTTGTATCACAAAAAGCCTGTGACAGCAGTACTGCATGTATAATGGTACAGAAGATATTACAGAACAGAAGCTATCTTTTATGAGAAAATCAAACCTATTTTAATGACGAGAAAACAGTGTTTATTGTGGGAAAAAGAGCATCTGTAAACTTTTGTAAAACCACTTAACAAACAAAATATGATGAACTACGGGGACAAGCTTACAAATAAATCAGCTCCCTTCCCATCCAGTAGTCACTACGCAATAACACTGACCACATTCATGCCTGAAAGCATAGAAATACTAATGCTATAGGAAAAGCAGATTCAAGGAAGAGGAAAGAAGAGCATATTCTGACGAGGTTCCAAGTTTGTCATTGTTTACAGTTTAAATTTTGGTATGGTAGCAAATTGTAACAAAATAGCAAAAAAAAACAGCCTTACAGCATTACACCTTGGAATCAGTAAATTTGTTGTTACACCCATTGGGCAAGAGGAAACTACGCAAGAGCTTTGGTACACACATTTTAAAGTACACACATTTTCTAGTACCCTCTGTGCGTATTGCTCCATGGTACCATTTATGTAAATAGTAAGCCTGAGGTTACAATCATCTGATATTGGTGTCACATTGTATTATTAAGTGAACATGTTGAATACTCAGAATTAAAATGTTTGGAGAGGTCAGACATCAATTCAAAAACTGTTATGTTTGCTAATAATTATTTTCATTCAGTATAGACATTCATGCAATACAGTTGTTTTGCTACATCTGAAATGCTGATCGTAACAACTTCTGACTCAAAATCACACATAATTTCCCATGTATCAGCAACACTTTATGACTTCTGGGCAGATTTAGCCAAAGCTGGTGAACACCAAAAGAATGCCTTGTGTCAAGATAGGTGCAGTGTTCAGTTAATTATGGCTGGAGTATTTCATTAGTACTATTTTAAGTAGGAAGCATTTGAAAAGCTGTTTCTACATATATGAAGAGCACCGAGGGGTGTTACACCTTGGTTACACTTTGTATTTCAAATTAAGCACACCTTTCAATGGTGGTTTTTTAGTGTCACTTAAGTGCACGGAATGTGGAACACCTCATAAGTAACGTTCACACCCCTGCACCCCTTTCCCACCCACTTGTTGCAAGTGATAATTAAGCAAGGTAGAAAATAACAACTTTGATGCAACCATCATTCCTTATGTTGTGTCCCAAAATAATAAACCCATGCAAAAACATTATATATTGAGAACATATTTTAGAAAATATATTTTTAGCTCAATCAATGTATTTACAATATTTAATTTATTACCATTTTGATATATTACATCTTAATTCTTTGTATTAATATATTTTATTTACATTTGCAATAGATTGTTAGGGTGAATTTGAATAGCTGTTTTTGCACTGCTTAAAAAATGCCCTTGGAGTTTAATTTTAAAAGCCAGCCATCTCTTGGACAGAGGCCGCAGTACAAAGCCTTTCTGTTACCACTGTGTATGTGCTTATAAGGGGTTCAGTTGCTTTTCATACACAACCCATTAAAGCAAAGAAATGTCACTTCATGGCATTTGTGCACCCTCACTGAGGCAGTCTTTTAAGGCAGAAGCAGTAGGGGAACTAAAGGGCTGAGACCTTTCCTCAGACAGGAAGTAGACAAACAATGAAGTTAAAGGCTATTCACAATTTATCGAAAATGTGTAAGTAGAGGACTACTTTCATGTGAAACACAGAAAAAAAACTTGCTTCAGAAGACAGATAAAGAACAGAAATGTGTTCAACTGCCTCTCATTAACAGATTCTTGTCAAGCACATTTTGCCCTCCTCACATCTATATTTAATACATTAGCAGATTTCAAGTTGTGCAGGAACACAGTGACCACAAGAGGGGAGAGAGGAAAATGACTCCTTTGCTCAAAAGACTTGACTCTGTGTTCACTTTTATATCACATTAAAAGAATTGTGATGATTGAATTGTAATTTATGTGAAGAGGCAGGAGATACCAATGGCTAGTTGCTTGATCAAATGGTCTCAGGTTTGTGTTCTTGAACCAAACATACATAGCTTACATGTATGGTCATTTTCATTTGTACCATCTACTTAGTAGTAACATTATATTGATGTTGTTAGTCCCTCTTTAAAGGCATGTTTGTATTCTTGGAATAAACAAATTATCAGATAAGTATGACTCATTTTTAAAATAGTAAACAGACAGTAAGCTACTAAGTAGCCGTACCACAAGACAGGAGGTGATTAGCATGCTGATTTATTTTATGGTATATGTGGATGTTAATATTTGACATCAATTAAAAGTAAATACAAACACACCGGCGCACATTTGTAATACATCATTATTTCAAGTTTATGAATGCTTTACTAACTACTTACAATACCATTGCAAATTATTAAAAAAAAACATGATCAATAAGAAGAAATATATTTATCAATGGTTTTCGAGCAGTATGAGAAGGTTTCAAAGTAATGTGGCTGTGCTGTTCATGCTGCTGTTCAACAGAAACGTTCAGCTTGCTAAACAGTCCAGTACAGTTGGCAAAATCTATTTGTGCTCTAAGGCCAAAAACTGGATACACTGGTGGTGGCATTAAAGCAGTATACGGATCGATAATATGCTCACAAAATCCGCTACATCAGGCTGGATGTCAGAGTGTCTCTCCAAGATGCATTGCGGTGAATTCATGATTCTGTTGACCATAGGTAAATATCTAGTGACATTTAATTTTAATACATAACTACATAAAGAGCACACTAACAAAAACTTAGCAAAACTTATTTTATTCAGTGGTAAATACAAAAGGAAGCAATTGCATCACTAATTGATTTATCATTTTAATTAGAGTCAATAACGAGACAACAGATGCTCAATGCAATTTCTTCAGCCTTGAACCATTAATCAGTTTTAACTAGCGAATCTGACACTTTTACATCTGATTTGCATCTGATTTAATAAAGAAAGGGAAAGGACAGGAGAAGCCATAAAATTGAAATTTGGTAGGCTTGGAAAGTTGCTAATTAAGCCATGGAATTATGAGGATCAGCCATTTCTTTGTATGGTCATTGGAAAAATCTAACTATGAATGCAAGGTGCAAGGTGTTTATAATAACCAATATCTGAACAGTTATTTTTTGTCTTCATAATGATATTGTTTACAAGAAAGACACGCTATTCCCAAACTGTAAGTGCCTGCCAATAAGGTAACAAAAGGGTGGTGGGGGGTGGGGGAATAGTTGGTCAGTAGACAATTTACTATAAAAGTGAGAAAGGTAATAAACCTTCTTTTCTGTGATTAGGAAGCTTGCCAATTTCAGTAGGGATCACACATCAGCGTCTAATTCATTTTTATTTATGTGTCTAGGTAGGATTTCTGGTATGTGGTAGGATTATTGTGAACCTCACCTGAAATATTTTTATTATAAAAAGAGATTGCATTGCATTAAATAAGTCTGATTAAAGCAGATTGAACAAATGAGAACTATTTTTTTCATTATGACTAAAATGAAGTCATGTGAAGTGCACAAACGCAGAGCCACCATACTGTGTGCAATCAAGCAAAATGAATTAGTTGCTCATGGCTGATTATCATTAAATTGGAATACTTGTGGATTGTAAAAAAAAAATCAAAACCAGGTTCAGGAGAGTTATAAAATGGTGAGCACTGCCTTCCCTGTTGGCATCTCTCCTGTCACCACTGCCAAATTGTGAAAGTATGCCAGTTTTTAAATGTCATACTTACATTGGCCCCAACAGTATAACAAAGAGGCAAGTAAAACTCCACCAAATAAACAACTAATTAATTATGAGCTCAGGTTGAAGGGTAGGCACAATCCATCTAGGAATGTATGCTAAGAATAAATGCATGCATAAATAAATAAATACTAAGCTCATTTATTTTTGTATCTAGATTTAACACTACCATTGTTATACCTGAATGCTTAAAATGACATTTTTAAAATGTGAGAGAAAGCACAAGACTACAAGCACAGAACTGTGCCCTTTGCCTTCGGGAACTCTGGTCTTAATATGAAATACAGAAGTCTGAGAAACATGAATTAGGTCGCAAAGCTGGAGAGTAAAAAAAATAAAGAATGACATCAGCTGATATGTCAGATTAATACCATCCAAAAAGATAATTAACATGTGCCTCTTTCCATGTGGAATGTAATTCTCCTTATAGCTGAGCAATGAAATTCAGCTTTCTGAACTCAGGCAAATATGAATGCTCCACTTGATTTCATGGTGAAAAACCAAAACAACACCAAACAAACAGAAACCGATGCATATTGTATTGTCCAAATTGTAACCAGTCTGTTGTAATATTGCTAATTGTGTGTGAATGCAAACAATAATGGCTTGAATAATTTATCAATAATGTGTATCCTGTACATGCAAAAACGCAGCGATTATTACAATATTCAGCTAAATATTTCAACTTTTACAGATCACAAGTGGCTCCATCAGGTGGGTTGTCTCTCTGCTTCTCTCCTGCATTCTCTGCAGGGAGGAACACCTTTTTATATTCCAAATACTAAATCCAGCAGCAAAGGTGGGCAGACACTGACCTTAACATTTAGCATAGAGGTCATATACATGATTTATCTGTACAAGACTTCAGGCAGAAAGGCCTTAAATGTCAATTTTGTTGTACCTGCTCTTCATAAACTTTGAATCCTCACATGCACACAAAACAATTTTGTTGCAATGATGAGACAATAATTAGGGGGTTAAATCTGTGGTTTCACTTGAGACAGAGATCTATTGATCCATCCATCTATCATTCATCCATCTATCTATCTACAAAGGTTTCCTTTTGTTTATGTATTGATTTCACATGCAGAGGGAGTGTAGTGTAGAATGTTTTAGATGCCTCGTCATGGCATTGGTGGCTGTCAGATGTGTACTAGTTTGTGTGTCTGCATTTAGAACGCTATTAACACTATTAAAGATCCCCTGCGTCTCCTGCCAAGTAGCAGGTTTCAGTTAAATGGAAATGCAGACGTCCAGCGAGCCACAGAAATATGTAGAGTTACCTGCAAATCCACTTCCCAGGAAAATAATCTCTTCCCATACTTGTGATCTAGGTCACAGTGTGGAACAGCTGTGCTATCCAGCTGCAAAATCTATTTCTGTATGCAGCTCATATGTGCTCAGCAGCTGTAGAAAATCAGATTGAAATGGTCAATACTGGAATGCTGCCAATGTGTGACGGGGACTTATCGAATTATGATGATTATGTAGCATACAGACATGTTATAGGTATGTTGTAGTACTGTTTTTTTTTTTTTTTTTGCAAATTTGTAAATTATAACACAGTCTTTTTAAATCACATATTGTTAGATCATTTTAATTATATTTTGTTCCAAACACCACAAGTAGTCTGACTACTTTCAACTCCCTATAAATCCCTATATATGATAACTACATACTCAATGATATTACATAATGTGCAGCTGGTCCCATTTTAATCCCAGTGACTTTATTTACTTCTGTTATGTGTATAATCTGGTTAACATCACAACAGTCCTAAGCATACATGTATACATGCGCAGTTATCAGAAGTCATCTGTGTGGAGTTAAGTGAAAATGAAGTATGCTTCTCTATTAATACTTCTTATTTTTTGTAACATCTAACAAGTAACAGAGAGACAAGTATAGTATTCAGGTGTAATGGAAACAAACCATGATGTTGTTTCATTGGTGCAATGATGTATTACTGTTCAATAGTATTTTCCTATTGAATGTGCTATTTGCTTACAACAATTACGAGCATTTTGTTGCTGTTTCTATAGGCACTGCTATATAGTTGGCATCATAACATGGAATTCCATTTCAGTGGATTGCTTACCCCAATTCCTTATTTGGCTTTCATTCTACAGTGGAAGTGGATCACATGAGTTATTTTGCAGGCAAAGTCTGTGGTCTGCATAGATGAGGCGAGAAGGTGTATAGGTGAGAACATTTCCATGGTGTGCTCAGTTTGGTAAACCACTGGAAACGAAAACATCCATAGGAGCAGTTTAGTATGAAACTGTCTGCATATGATCAATTGGAAATGAAGCCACAGGAATGGACACCACTGTTCTTCAGCAGACAAGCATGTGCAATTCCTTGTTTTCCATGTAAAATTATTCTTTTGATGTCCTCACGAAAGTGGGGTTTGAAAAAAGTTCAAAAACTGAGTCATAAAATCAAATATGATAGGATGAGTGAGATTACATTGCATTAGCCTTATTGCAAAATTCATAGCAGCTCTCCCTCTCAGCTTGTAAACAAGGTAGGTGCAGGGATAATTAGAGAGAGAGAGGATTGTAAATGAAATGAGAATCTTCTTTTTCTCTCCTGGCCCGCTCCACTCCACACCTCTCCATAGCCTGGTGGTTGGCAGCTCATCGGGAAAGAGCGTGTTTGTTTTTATCTATGCCGAGAATTGAGGTAATTTATTGGAGTGGGATTTGGAGATGAGAATTTGCAGGCAAAAGTTTGTGATCTCCCAGGTTCAAGGGCTTTGGGTAAACAAGACGGATTGTTTAAAACATGCATATTTTACCTAGAGGCTGGTTTAAGCTCCTCCAGTATGCAGAGTTGTTAGGGTGAGACACAATCTGAAAACAAATGCAGGCATGTAATGTGAGCATCCGTAAGGAGAAAGTGGGGAGAACATTGCACCTGAGATAGGTGGGCTGTGGGCCTCAGTCTCTGGTGGGACACAGGAAAACTCCAGATCCAGTGTTATGGTAGAGATTGGTATATGCTAAGCAAAATTAATAGTGTATTGTAATATGAGGTAGACATAGTGGGTGAGAATGAAATATTGATTGTTGAAATGGCTGAAATTTAAATCAATGAAAATAATATTAGCAGAGTTGGACAGGGTGGTACCATTTACATTTATTGGGCAATAAAAAGTAGTGCAAAGGGTTATGTAAGTGTCAATAAATGATCTTAGGATAAACAGCAATGCTGGATTAAAAAAAGAAAGTACTGAAATAGCTATTTTTTGCCCAAGTTCATGTGAAAGAGTTTGGGCATCAGTTGTCATGTCTAGATTACAGTAGGATTTCTGGAAATGGTAGAATTTATTGAAACAACATGATGAAATGAAGAACCAGCTCATAAGTAAATTGCAAGTGATCAAAAGGAAAAACAAAAACAAAAACAAAAAACATCTGACACATTATCACAGTAAGCATATGTGTCAGTTGATGAACAGGAGCCTGAAGCCAAAAGACCATAAAAGACATGTTTATCTGTAGTACATCTGGTACAGTATTTTAATAAACTACGCTGTCATTCCAAAACATATCAGCATTTTTTGTATGTAATTCAAGTTGTAGCAAGAAGGAAGAGCCAGGGAGTAGATTATTATTATTTACTTACTACGTACTTACAGATGTCCCTTTCCAGTGTGGCTTACATAGCCACCCTGCCACTTAGCTTATATGAATGGTGGTATTGTATGTTGCATGGCAACAAGACACAAAATCTAATCAGTGCTATTGTTTTATTCACCGATATGAATAAAACATAGCATAGTATATGTGGTGAAGTTGATAAAATCATAGTGTTTCATGGGCGGGGGGGGGGGAGCCAGAAATGACAGAGGGTTGTGGGTTAATTAGACATACTCAGAACTCTGAAGTGTTACAGTTGAATAAAATGTTTTTGTGTGTAGCCACATGATGCAAGTTAAAACTTGATTGACTGAATTTTAAAAATTCAGCAGAGAGAGAAGGTCACAAGGTTTCGCTTGATTGAGCTACTTGATTCATTTATTCATCACTGCAGCCCTAGAGGGTACGATCTTCACTTCAAAAATTATTTTTGATCACGTGTTTGCTCTGAAAAGAAATGATATTTGCCAACTCAGTGAAAACATTATTGCCTCCATTTGCATCAAAATCATTTTGAGAGCAGAGCTGGACACTGGCAGTATTTCAGAGGTGGTGAATCAGAGATGGAATGTCGCTGTTTAAAATGAGTGGTGATGAAAAACCTCACCCCTCAGCAAGACAGCTCTCACCGTTTCCTTGGTCGTAATGGACTGTTAGTGCAATAACTGTAAATTAAGGGTGAAATATTCCTGCCCATTATATCCTGCACTTTACAGCTCCGCAGCTGTGGTGGGTCCACAGTCCTGCCGACCTCTTCACTTTCACAGGAAATGAGTTTGGAGGTCTGGATGTCATGACAGTTCAATATCAATCAATTCACAAAGTTCATTATGTACTAATGCTTCATGGAGGGCAATGGTAACTTTTTTCCAATTCCCAATTCCAATTATTTTGTCAATCATCTAAGTCACCTGTCACATCAAAAAATGTCATATATGTATGGAATGCCAATATTCTCTGTGCAGCAGATCTGTGCATAGAATCCACATGGTCACACTGTTTACTTTAAGACCTGATCAGTACTATTATATTTAATAAACGTCTTACTGAGACCTGCTCACTCTGTTTGCTAACTACTTCAACGATATGGCATATGGGGTCATAATGACCCGAAATCATATTCAGACCTAAGAAAATGATATAAAACATTAATCTAAGTACATGGTGTCAGGGCTCAGGCAAGGACTCAAGCGCGGACCCAAGGGCTTCAGGTTCCAAAGAGCTTTATTGAGGACGTCAGGCGAAATCGCAAAACCAGAACAGGCAGTGTCGGTAACAGGCAGGCAGTCCGTGGGCAAAACCAGGGTCGAAAACAGGAACAGGCAGGGTCAGGAACCAGGCAGGCAGGCAATCAGGGCTAGGTGGCGAGCAGAAACAAGGTCAAGGTACAGGCAGGACTTACAGGCAGAAACACGGCAGGAACGAAACAGGCACAAAACACTACAACGATCTGGCAAACAGGACAGAGACAAGCAGGGTAGATATAGGGCTGGGCTGATGAGGTGATGGGAAGCAGGTGTGCAGGCAGGCAGGTGGAGATGATCAGGTGGGCACTGGGAAGTTTAGATGTGTTCATGGTAATATTACAGAACCTCAACCTCCTTGACTTAGTTTAAATATGCCTGTAGATAGTTTCATTGGCATTCATAAGTTTGTAGCTGTATCTTCTTTCTCTTACAAAATTTGAACATTCAGATGTTATAGTCAGCTACTTCAAAAGGGGGCCCTATAGACTTAATTCATGTTGAGACAGTTTCAACTCATAAAAATCAGAACCTATTACATCTTAAAAGGCTAAGAGTTGTATTTTGGGGAATTTTATGACAATTTTATCTATATCCAAAACATTTTTCATGCTTTTGCAGTGCATGGGACCTTTGGAGGACGCTAGAGAGTTAACAAAACAGCTTGTATTGTTTGTGACTATTTGCTGTAACATTATGCCAAATTTCACATTTGTATTCAAAGGTTTAGTTGAGTTATGAGATAAATTGGACCCCGGGTCATAGTGACCCAAAGGTAATAGGTGTTAGTATTTCTTAAGACAATAGGAGGGTTAAGAGATGTGGCAATGTATCAAGTGTGTGTAAGGGTATAAGGCTATGTTGTGTGTTTTATTGCATTACATTACATTACATTTATTCATTTGGCAGACGCTTTTATCCAAAGCGACGTACAAAAGTGCAAATAGTGAGCAAACAACAGGCACAAGAGCAAGATGTGTAAAGGTCATACAATGCAAATAGTGCTGAAGCTGAGCGCAAGGTCAGTGACGCGAGCCAACTAATCTGAACTAGGATTGCATCTCAAATACAATTACAGAAAAAAAAATGGAGTACCGCTATACTACCTAGATAAGTGAGCAACAAGTACAAGGCAGGAGTCAGATTCTCAACATCAAAGTTACAAGGTCGAAGAGGGAGGTATCAGTCCAGGTAGAGTCTGAAGAGGTGTGTCTTCAGCGCACGTCTGAAGGGTTGGATTGATGGAGTTGTTCTTAGGGGGGTGGGGAGTTCATTCCACCACTGGGGGGCGATGATGGAGAAGCGTCGTTGTGAGGAGCGTGAGCCTTTCGTTCTATTGGTGGGTGGAGCGAGGCGTCCGGATGTAGCAGAGCGGAGTTGCAATTTTGTTGAAGACTTTAAAAAGTACTGGCTGCAAAGAAATCATTCATGTATTGTCCTCAAAGAAGTCATTCATATACTGACCTCAAAGAGGACTGCTAAAGACCAGTAGGAGACAGCACCTGCCTATTCAGTCAAATACACCTGCATGACCAGGTGGGCGTCATTGCCAACTAAAACTTTAAAAGCACCAACCAAAATCTAAAAGCACATTAAACCTGCAGAAAGCAACTCTTAATAATAAACCCATGTTGGTTTATTAGACTTTTTAATTTTTCTCGGCTAATTACACATTGATGCATTTCATTGTGCAACATAAGCCTTATGCAGCAGTTCAATAAAAAATGTCGATTCCCGAGGAAGCTGTTGATTAATTGGCTGAAACACACCGAGCAATCACTAACAGCTTTGGACACAACACAGCCTCTGAGACCTGATCAACTAGGAGAGCATGGCTATGTCATTCCAAATTGCATGTGCCACTATTATTCACTGAATATTACTCATAAATGCATACCCCCCGCAGCAACAGAAGTATCCTGAAGTCATGCGTCAAATATCAGAAAAAGCAATATTACATTCCCCTCTGTGATTTGATTTTAAAGTGCTTGTTTTTCATGCTGTGTCATTTCATATTCTGCAAAACTACTTTTAATGTGGATGTTGAACAAACTACCAGCTTTTAATGTGGCATACCTTGAAACCATACCACCTGATTTCAGGAATCATTGGGATATATAGTATTATTGCCATGTCTTCCCTTTTGAAGACTTGTTTAAGAAGAAATGACATTTCCCCCACTGTTGCAAGTTAAATATGAATATATATTCATAGTTTCCAAAACAGACATTTTCATGAAAAAAGAAATCTCTGGTCTAGTTTTTGAATCAAATAGTCTTATAAGCACCAACATGACAGTACATGGTTTTTCAATAAGGCTGCTGTCATCATAATGGCACTGATATCAAATGGGGCTTTAGTGGTTATATTTATCATTCATGGAAAGCTAACATAAAAAAGAGGGATATGGGAACTCCTCTTGGAATAGGCTAAAGTAAAGAGGATCAGGCTAAAGTTTTAAAGCAGATGTCCGTTGTTTTTAATCCTGTCAAATGTCACCTTATATCAGGAAAGCTAAGGTTGGCTGGAAGTTTAGCCCAGATTACCAAATTGAAAAGTCCAATCTATAGTTCAGAACACTGGGCATATTTGCTCTGAATAACCAAACCAAGCACAATGAAAGCACTCTTCTTGTATTAAGGTCACTAAGGTATATACTTCGTCATTTGTATTTTGTAAAGTTGTGCTACTATAAACAAGTCAAGGTACTATGCACCACAGGAAAATGTTGATATTATTAAAATAACTGCAGCAAGATTAGGTGGGAGGCCCATAGTTTTTTTAAAAAGACAATTAACCACTCAAGAAGACCAGCAATCCTTGCCTGAGTAGAAAGTCATAGATATTGAAGGTGTTGAGTCAATGGACATTGAGCCAGAAGAACCTGCCTATACCTCTTAGGGAGATCATTGATGTATTCCCACTATAAGTAAGCATACTAAATACAATGGAAAAAAGAGGGGATGGAGCCTGTGACCAAAAGTCTTGAATGATCTTGATCTCACAGTCCCTATGTAGCACAGGAGAAGACCACTAGCCTGTAGCGGAGCGAGCGGGGGGGGCAGACGGTGCGGCTGCCCCGACCCCACGGTTCTTCCAGTTGCAAAGGGGCCCACCTTGGGCCCAATCTGCCTGACTGAACGTGCATTTTTGTTTTTTAGTTGAATATTTTGAATAAAGTTTGTTTGTGTGTCTGGATTGCGGCAAAAAAATAAAAAGTCATACTGAGGGTATAATGGTTTCGACTGACCCCTAGCTAAGTTTCTCGCTGCAATATTTATTTTGAATGAGCAGTGACACAACAGAGTTACAGAAAACTTTATTCACTGTCCAGTATCCTTGTGTAAGTGTACAGACAGAAAAATTACGCACTCTGTTCGAGTCCCAAAGTAGGAACTAGGCGATCGCCGGCTGTCTTGTTTTATTCCCATCGCTGTCACTGCTGATGGAGGTGCGATATTAAGCTATTTTGAATGAGCAAAGACACAATAGTTACAGAAAACTTTATTCGCTGTCCAGTATCCTTGTGTAAGTGCACAAACAGAAAAATTATGCCCTCTCTTCGAGTCCCAAAGTAGGAACTAGGCGATCGCCGGCTGTCTTGTTTTATTTCCCATCGCCGTCACTGCTGACGGAGCCGCAGTATTTAAAAATGGTCTCACGCAATGAAATAGCTCACCTCATTGTAATCCGCATTTCTGTCCGTTCCGCCCTTCTGTCTCCGTAAGTTTCCCCTTGGATCTGTCTTGCATCTCCATACAGCCTATAATAGGTTGTATAAGGGCCCACTCCAGGTCCTCGCCCCCTCTGCAATGAGCCATCGGCTCCACCCCTGCCACTAGTTCTTCCCACAAACAGAGGCCTCCAATCTGGGTTAACACCGATGACTTGCTCTTGCAAAAGGCTGCGATGACTATCTGCTCTCAAGAGTGCACTCCCCAAGCTTCCGCTTGTGCTAAGGCACACTTTCTCTGAGGGGGGTGCATGGTGTGACTGTCAAGAGCTGACCAGTCATGTAAAGCAACTAGTCAGTGCCAAATCCTGCCACAACAAATTAGTTTGCGAGTGGTGTGACTAATTCCCTGAAAGAATACAACAGGGCCCTGGTGCATATTCTAGACAGGATCAGAAATGCTGCTGAGAGGTGGCCTTCATCATCCTTCTCAGAGAGGAAACTGTAATCAGCAGGGCAGAAGGACAATTACAAAAAAAGATATACCTGTATAACTTGATAAGGATTACTTCTGTTGTTATTCTATCAATTGGAAACTTGTTTACAGAGTCCTTGTTTTTCATTGCATTATTTTTTGCATTTATTTTCTTTAACAAAATATATATTATTATTAATATATGATAAACATATTATTTAAAAAGTCTTTCTCTCTGGAGAGAACAAGCATTTTATTTCTCATATGCCTTTAAACATAACATTAATGATTACAAATCAGTGTGGGAAGAATGAATCATTAAAATGTTAACATGCTCAGGTTATTCTCAGAAGAAATAATTTCAGATTAGTTCTGCACTGAATAAGGATAATAAAAGAATGAAATAAATACATCATACATAACTGAGTGCAGTCACAAGTCAGGCCACAATGTTCTATATGTTCTGATATTTTCCAGTGCTTCATGAGTATAATTGTTAGCATTTCACCATATCAAGCCAATAAAGGTTCACTCTCCAGAGATCATTCAGGGATTGTTCCTATCTTTTTCTTTCTTTCATTTTTGAATATACACACCACACAACAGTGCTTCTGCATTCTTCGGTGCAGCTGTGCAGCAATGTTCCAACAGTATGATAAACGCACTGAAATCTGCTTTTCAGTTTTTGAAACATTTTTGCAGCTACAGGGGAATATGTACCTGATTTCACCTATCTTCCGTAGGTGAGGTCAGGTTATAAACAAGTGTCAGTATCCAAGAGTACAAGCAGTGGCCACTGTCACCTTAAAGGAAATTAAACATGGCAGAAATTTAAAACTTGATTTGCTATGAGCAATTCAAACTGCTATCACACAATGTTGCTACAGTAGTTTTACAGCTAACCACATACCTAACAGCCAGCAGTCCCCATAGTTACAGTCTTTCATCCTCACAAAAATGTGGCTGTTCTGAGAAAGGAAGGAGTCATGAACTGCCCTAGGGTATTTTGCCACAACATAAAGGATAAAGTTCCCTTTGGGTTTGCAGAGAGCTTGAACATTCATTGAATAGAAGTGCTTTCTATTCCTTGTATTCATGTTCATCGACTGAACAGGTATCTATTAAACGTAGATACAGTCAATTACATGGAGTACATTTGGGAAGCTGGCAGTTGTGAAAAAAGCAAGAATATCCTCTTGGGTGTTTAGGACATCCAGTTGTACAGGCATCACAGTAGAAAATGTAGACACTCTAGAAACGGGGACGTGACAGAATATATAGCATTTGAATCCTCACACACTACATTTTACATATATCATACGCATTTTATTAGCAGTCTGACTAACATTTTTGTCATAGAGACCTTCAATGGAAATGCCCTGATTTTTATTTGTGTGGAAAATCTGGCCTATGCTTCTCACAAAAAATGAACAGCAAGACCAAATGTTCAAAAACACAATAACTTATTTTAAAAACCAACAAACAAAAGGAACCAGCCTGAGCACACAGTCAGCTGAAAATAGTGAGCTTCCTGCGCTCCAACCACACACCTGAAGTGAAAAGGTTGAAAATGGAAAGACAACAATCCTTAGACATTTAACAAATTGACAATTGTGTAAGATCAATGTGCTTTTGCTGTCATAAAAGGGAAGAATTTGATCCCAATTATTTGTTGATGATTTCCATTCTGTTTTTGAACTGTTACCCATTGTTACGTTTAATTTGTTGTATAAGAAATATACAGGGCTAGTCTGTTTTTGCACATCAGTCCTGGCTTCCTGCGTGCCAGACACATGGTCCTAATGGGGGTAGCCTCCACACTGCTGGTCGTAACCCACTGTGTTTTATGCCTAAAAGAATTACTGTTCTATTTATTGTGACTGTTGGCAGCTTTGATGAATGTCTTTCCTATGTATTCAGTCACATACAAAATCCACCCATGTGTTGGGGCATTACACTGGAAAAATCCATTACTGTAGATGCATAAAGGCCTATGTGCAGTGAGTCATAGAATGACCCTCTGTCACACATACACGCAATGTGCACAAATAATAACAAATACAGTACTATTGACATCTGCACCTTACAGAGGATTTTGATTGGCTAAGGATGCAGCAAACCACATAATTTTGCATAAAGTGTGTATACTTATTTGTAACTAATATGACATTTTGCCTCTCTGACTGAATTGAATTCAAAGCCACATACCCTGACATGTTGCGTGAAATAAATGTCTGCTGTCATGAATAAATGCTCTAGTTTTCATGCAGTGATGATACAAAAACTTTGTTCTATGTAATGGTCACCCTGTGTGGGGTGTGATCATTGTGTCATTGTGCAATGATGGCCAAAACTCTCTCTGCTCCCAGATCCAAGCTTCATCTTCTCAGGAGGATAGTATTCAAACCATTGCAGGACATGTTTAGCACAAAGTAATAGGTTCCATGATGCAACAGTATGTCAGATGTGAGTTCTCAAGTCAGCTACTGCAGCTCATCTTAACTCCGGGGACTGCCTTGTTGGTAGCAGTCTCATGTTCACATTGAGTTCTACTAGAACTGTACAGCTGGTGTAATGCCCAATGGGAACTAATTATTGGGAGCCGAAGTCTATCAAGCCACCTATGGAAATTGCCGTAGGTGTCATTTACGCTGGGGACGTGTCCCCACCACTTTTTGTCGTGGCCCATTTCGTCCCCACCACTTTTTGAAAGTCAAACACGTCGAACCCGTCGTTGTCCCCACCACTTTTCAAAACAAACTGACACCCATGGAAATTGCCAGAGAAATCTCCAGAGAGGGTCAGTTTGGTCATGCAAGATGTTCCAATAGAGCATCAAATGTACATAAATACCACCTCCCTACAATGAACCATATTGACTATTTGCATCTGATTCTTGCCATCCACAGAAGACAAGTTAATGAACCTAATGAAGTGGAAATAGAACAGAAGATTTAGATTCTAGTGTCATGATTTGACAGGAAGAACTGGCTAAATGAAGTGTTATCAGCAATTGTCTGTTTTCTACATCTGCTGTTCCAAAAGAATACAACATGGATGAGTGGATTCAATGTCTCTCTATGAAATGAAGAAAAAATGATTATAGTGATGCCAGAAATCACAATGACATTTACGTCAATAAAACAATTGCTGGTCAGCTATATCTAGCTAACCAGCTAGCCATTTTCTGCATAACAGCAGGACGTTCATCAATGGAGTGAGTTCCCAGAGGTCAGCTCCTCTACTGAGAGAGAAGCCTGCAAGAAGAAACCTTCTTGCTGCCTTACTAGAGAGCTGCAGCCTGAATCATTGCTTATATGCCTCATAACACAACCCACAGTTATGTTTACCCATTAATTTATTATTATTTTGATTTAATTGGTTATACTTTTTTCTTTCCTTTTCTCTGAGCAGCTAAGTGGAAAGTAACAAGTGACTCATCGGGGTCAACTGTGTTTATTTGAAAATTTTCAGGTGGAGGTAATGATAAATATGAATTGCTAATTAAGAAACTATTGCATTTTTTGTTCAGTGCATCAGTTGAATTAATATTTCACTTGTGTATGCATGTCTCAGTTAAAATGGGTGAATATTACTGTCAAATGATCTTCTTGCCTTGTTTTTTGTATGAGAGACACTCCTCACCTCATTTTTGAAAGTTCAGAACAAATGAAACATTTCAATTTAAGTATGAGTCAGTCACTTTAAAAAGTTACCTTTATAGATTTGCAGATTTACAAAGGTCCTGGTGTATTTGGGATGTCTCTCCTTTACAAATTGACAGACCCCAATGCATTACACAAAGTCAGCATGTGAATTTGTACCATTCTGTCTGTCAGTTTTTGCAAATTAAGATAAATGGTTGCACTAAAAAGTATGATCAAACATTGATCGCTGCTCTTGATGCTACTTGGAGCACTGAAAGAAGTACTCTCTTGAGCAAACCCCACAATTTTAAAGGGTATGTCATGGTGCTGTTTGCCACTGAGTAAATGTATTTGTTTAACTGTGTCAAAAGGATTAATTGAAGACATTAGCACATTTTAACTAGTAATTCTTCTCTTAGACAGATACTTAGTCCACACCCTTTGCACATAGCATCCTCCACTATACATTGAATTTTGAATATTTTTGAATGAGGAAATTTGTTAAAACTTCATGCCTATGTAATGAACTGATGAAGTCCAGAGTAACCAATGATTGTGTGATTAATTTCTATTTATATGTCTTTTATTAGCTTGACTGCCAGACACCTGTCAGGTGAGCTGTTACATGCATGCCAATGTTTGGCCATGCATTGATGAAGTAGTGGTCAGAAACACATCAGCATCTTTTGTTTAAGTAAAAATATTTGAACCCAGGGAGTTGTGGCCACAAACTGTTTTTCTTCTGTCTGAAGTTATATTCCATGGATTTGGTTCTGTTTATGCAGAATTGGCTGTTGAACCACTTTGATATCTGAAGAATGTGAATACATACATAAAAGCTCTTTTTACCCTTAAATCATATACTTTAATAACTGTGTTGAAAGGATGACTCAACAGCATCACAGGGGGAGGGGGGGTGTAGCAATGCTGTACAAAAATTCAAGTATTGTAGGTATTTCCATGAAGTGCAGTACAGTCCAAATCAATAAAAGCCCCTATACCATCTTAAACAATAAAGGAAAGCCTGCAAAAAACAAAGTAGAAATATAGCCCATAGGAACATGAAAATACTTGGCAGTAAATTGCCAAAAGGCAGGTTTCTTTTTCATAAAATGGCTATGAATCTTATCCCCAAATAATGAAAATAATGGCCAAAATGTCAGTAAATGTAATACTTGCTTAATTTTCGTATTAGTTAAAGTGTCTCATTTTTATTTGAGAGAATTAAATACATGTGCAGTATCTCCTATTCTGGCATTCTGTTGAGAGGAGGAAGGACCGTATAACTAGTCTTA
The DNA here is from genome assembly GCA_019176425.1 of Megalops atlanticus. Lineage (NCBI taxonomy): Eukaryota > Metazoa > Chordata > Actinopteri > Elopiformes > Megalopidae > Megalops > Megalops atlanticus. The sequence goes on along the minus strand of CM032878.1, from coordinate 17,388,316 downwards.
AAGTCTTTTTTATCAACATGATTTTTTGTCGCCTGAATATGTTGAATTTGTGTACTAAATCCCCCAAAGAGTGTCAGGAAAATGGGAAACCATCTCACAGCACAACAAAAATCAAGTTATTTGGATCCATAATTCACATTAATTATCAGGGATCCAGAGTAAATGGTCTGTAGTGCTAATAGTATAATATAAATGGACTCCTCACTATAATGCGTGTTCTCTGTATTTAAGGGTGGACGTCCATGTGATACCTTATTGAATTCATCCATTTGTAGCTCTCTGTTCTTTGTGACTGTGCATGTAAATAATCCCAGCAAGAAAAAAACGTCTTCCAGTCAATGGCTTGAAAGTCTAATGATATTACAGCAGGAACAATAGGCTCACAGACTGATTAATTAGAATAGTACTCAGCAGTTCTTGCTGAAAAATCCATTGATTACAGACTTGTACCTCTAGAAAAATTGTTCCATAATAATATCCTTTAACATAGGAAGCATGTAGGATGTACAATGACAAGATATTAAGATCCTCTTCAGCACTGCTTTGTATGCAACTTACATTTTTCCCTACTATAAAAGACAAAATCAGTCTTATTTGCAGAGTTAATTGTCTTTAATTAACTTCACAGCATTAGAAGTTAAATGAGGGCCTCTCCACTGTGCACTATACTTATCACAATAAGCACGGCTCTCCTTTCTTCTCCTTCTCATTACCCACCAGTTATTGTAGATGGCAACCTATTGCATGAGAAGCTCAAAGGCGTCTGACTGATTAGAATGTGGAGAATGAAGACGTTGCCATTTGTTTGTCTCACCTCTGAATTCACTGCAACGTCCATATTTTAACGATAAACAAAACAAACCAGAGCCTTCTGCCTCTCTGCTGGGATGTGAGAGAACAGATGGTCATTGTACCATGGTCTGAGCCAAGAGCTGTGTTGCCCTCATGCACTAGTCACAATATCTGCCACTATGCTGAAGGCTCACTGCTGTTCTCCTTACACCAAATTACATAACCTCATTGTAGAGGGAAAGAGCTTCAGCTCACAGCCCCACCTAGTCACACATATCCCCTACTCTTCTTATGTCCCAACAGACTAGCAACAAATGTTGGCATTATGCACATTTTTTTGGATTAACAATGATACATTTGGGCCGCTACAACTACACTGAAAGTGGTTCGTGAAATATATGAGTTTTCATATCAAAATGAATGAACAAAATCAAAATGGATTTGCATATGACAAGGGCTTAGGAATAAGCTAATCATGTATGCTGCCATTGAACATTGGCTAATTTGTTACATTATTAATTTATGTTAATTTACCAATGTATAATTTTCACCAAAGTAACAAAACTGAATGCTGCAAATATCTCTTGCACAGCCAGCAATGTATAGTGCTGACAGTATATTGGGGTTTATATTTTTAAAAGGTTCAAATCTTAGTGACCTTAATGTAAGTGGAATGTTATTGGTGACCAGAGAAGTATGACAAAAGACATCTCCATGCACAGTCTAAATGCTAAACTAAATATAAACTTAATGAAATGCTAATTGGTTGACTATCTCCTCTCCTTCACTCACTGTCATTAAAGGACAGCAGACAGAGGATATGGTGGCATGCAAGTGTCTTGGTGTAGCAATGGCTAACAAGCTCCACTGGGAAAATGTTCCATATGACATACCAAACCAATGTTTCCATATGAAGATTCCAGAAATACTTTTTCCAACATTTTATTTTAAACTGTTAATCCTAAAGACTACATTACATTTGCATTTGAATCTGAGCCTTTCTCTCTCTTACTCAAGAATGAGTCAACATATCCTGGGAGTTAAATGACTATGTCTAAGGGAACTCTACAAAAATGGAGTCATTTGAAAAGCCTGTATCATGCTCTCAGATAAAGTATTACAAGCAGAACTTGTGGTATGTCTTTTGGGACCATACTTTCATATATAGAAAAGCAAGCCTCGGACGCCCAGGCCTAACGACGCCACTGTATACCTTGATAGATTTAAATGATAGAGTTGTAATTGGCTATAATGATGTTGCCACCAGGTGAACACAGGAGGTGCAAAGTGTAATTAGGGGTACTGTAGGAGTTTAGACTGTGTAATGCATTAGAAAATTAAGAAAAGAAATGGAAGAGGAAATGCAAAACAGTTTCAGCATTTATGATGTGGCTGTTTGAAATTGGAATTGTAACTCTGTGCATTTGAATGAAGAAAGATGGTACATTTATAAGGACTAAGGGTCATTATGTTGAAAATCCTCCAAAGACTTTTGGTCCTGTACCTAATCACATAACTGCCATCCCAATGTGTTTAGAGCTTTTATTCTGATTTTGAGGGAAGTCTTGGATCTGACTTTTGCAATTAAAAGAAAAACATTGCATTTCTGCTGTGGCAATAAAGCTGTGAAGCTTTACAAGCGATCATAAAGATAGTGGAACTGCAAAATTTTATGGCTCCCTTTATGATTCACTTGAGCGTGCTTCCGCTCTAATGGTGCAGCATGAATGCTTTGACTTATATTACATGGAAACAGCACATCCAAATTTCGGAGTTCTCATAAATAATTCGGCTGTGTCTGAGCTGTTTCCAGACCTAATGCAGTGATGACAGGACAGCAGACAATGCAGGCAGTCAGAACAGCTTGTTGTTGTTAGCAAAGGGCCTAAACAATATTGCTTCACTGATCCAATGTGACTGTCTAACCACAGGGAGAGATCTTACATTGTGAGCTGTAGAGTGGGGCTATATACATGTAATAGGATTATCAGTGGTGCACATGAATGGTATGCTGAAATATTTATCCATTACCTCCCTCAGAGACTTCTTTTTTGTTCATTTTACTAACACTGGGCTGTGTGTATTTAAAGAGCTGTATTTAAAGAGCTCAGAATAATACCTGTACAATGTATTATTTTCACATACTGAGACCATCGACTGCATGTTGGTACATCGATGGAAGTTTAATGTATTATTTTATAACTATCAATCATACTATGGCATTTTTGTATTAATATTACTGATGCAATTGATATAATTCAATGAATATATCAGCAAATCAATAGTGGTTTAAGCGTCCATCTTGAATTTCGGCAGAATCCTACATCCTCAATTTGATCCTAACCACTTCATCAACTGATAATGAAGGGGAAACACCATTCATTCCACTGTCAATTGTGGCAGCTATGTTGGCAGGGGTTAGCTCACCTTGCCACTCTCAGGCTCTCATCAGGTCACTCAGAAAGTCATGCCCATCCGATGTGCTTGCTTTGCTGTAGTGCCCTGGGCAATTGGAACAATAGTGCGGGTATTGTGAAAAACAGTTGTTGTTGGCATGTGAGTGTATGAGATGAGTGCATTTGCTTTGCCCAGTTCTCATGCCCTGCTGCTCAGGTGTTGTGGTGGGAGCACACGGGGCGGCAGTGTAGCATAGTGGTTAAGGAACAGGACTCGTAACTGAAAGGTTATTGGTTCAATCCCCGCTGGGGACACTGCTGCTGTACGCTTGGGCAAGGTACTTAACCCACAATTGCCTCAGTAAATATCCAGCTGTATAAATGGATAACATTGTAAGGAATGGTAACCTATGTAAGTCACTTTGGATAAAAGCATCTGCCAAATGAATAAATGTAATGTAAATGAGTCTGGCATGCAATGTAGACAGTAGACAGAAAAGTGCACAAAGTGCTATTCCTTCTGCCATTAAGAAATGTTATTCTGTTAAAATAACAAATGCAATAGTTACCTTCTGGGTCATGTTATGGTTGGGTTGCCATTGTTGCCATGGGTATTTATATCACCTGAAATGTTATGTGTAACAGAGAAATGTTAGGGCTTGAGGATGATATACACAAATCCACCAGACATCTTACAATGACATTAATGCCCCATTTAATGGTTTCATGTGCTGACATTAGTGCTGACATGTGGGATTTCTGTCTAAAGTGGCCGTAATACATTTTAGAGGATTTTTCTGGATTTTTGATATTTTAATTGATAAGTTGATAAACTATGAGCAGCAGTGTAGCATAGTGGTAAGGCTTGTAACTGAAAGGTTACTGGTACGATTCATGCTGAGGCACTGCCGGTGTACCCTTGGGTAAGATGCTTTACCCAGAATTGTTTCAGTAAATAGCTTTATAAATAGCTATATAAATAGATAACATGTAAAAATTGTACCCTGTTCAAGTTGCTCTAGATAAAAGAATCTGCTAAATGTAAACTTGAATCCCCCCAAGCAAAAAAAAGAATATAATAAATTACTTCATAAATCTGTCTTGTTGACATACAGAGACAAATGCAACAGACTTGATCTTTGTTAAAACTCCTCCATAGGAAGAGGTTTTACTTCATACAGATAAGACTTGGAAATCAAAATACCATTTTAATGGCTTTGAAAATAACTCCAATCAATCCAATCAATCAAATCCACCAAGACATCATTAGGAAAAGTACCATTCAAGTAAAACAAATCTAAACTTTCACAGACTGATTCAACACAAAATTATGACAAAGTGAATTGTCCTGTTAAAATGACTAAGCACATTTAATTGACTCCAGTGGTCATTTTATTGTAATGCCAGTGCTGGAGTCAGCTGGAAGCATAGTATTTCCTACATGATAAAAATACTTATGAATTGCCAGTTTAGAGTGAATCTAGGGGTAAGAAGTGAACAGAGGGTTCACAAGTTTCAAATTATTTGTGATATACAAATGAGATCCATATGTGCATGCCATTAAGAACTGCCATTAAGAAAAGGGGAGAAAAATGACATAATGACATAATGACATAATGAAACTTGTCATGCTTGATATTTCCACATGCTAACCATTTCATCTGATCTGTCTGAGCAAATTAGGTTGTTTGGGTAATGGAGGTCTGTAGAAACAGAATGGAGAGCTGACATGCTTTTCATAGGCTGCTTTTTTCCTGATAATTCTCTGCCAGGCTGTGTCTGAGGTATACCCCTGATGACTCTAATGCAATGCCTCCTGTAACCTTTTGTATGTTCAGCTCTAGTCCTCCCACTCTGCTAATTCCCCCAAGGAAGAACAGCAGTAACGTGAAGCAGTTTTGCTGGGCTGCTGTGGCAGTACCCATTGGACAACATTGGAAGTGTAACTCCTGCCAGGATTGCTTTACACCAGTTTTTCGCACATCAGTTGCTGCATCTCCTACACAAGCCCTACCAAATCCCAATGCACGGGTGAGCAAAGAGGAAAACGGCGTCGCTGATCCATGCATTTCTGTGTTCTGCATGGCGGCCTGTCCTCATTTAAGGCTGCAGTTTCCACACGTAGCCCTTAATGCCCATCAGCACAGTCAGTTCTAGGAGCTTTCCTGACAGCTAGCTCCGTGTCTGTGCACGGAAACACTCCTTCAGTTAGGCCTTGGCAGTGCACCCCAGGGATATCACAAAGTCATCGGGAAATCTCTTGACTGGCACCGGATCCTAGTGGTGGTGGAATTTTACAGTAAGTAGCTTGCCGTGGCAGCGCTCCAAAGACTGACTGTTTTCATTCGCTCTCAGTTCCAGTAAGCTTGCTGGGAAGCTCAGCAAGGCTACAGAGAAAAGCACAGTCTGGTCCTTGAGTGCTGGTGGTAGGTCCCTCTGCAAGCCGCAGTAGCTGGGGCTATCGGCCGGATCTTTCTACGGCTGCATTAAGCAGAAAAAGTCCACTTCCAGAAGGTCAGCTGTTTAATGAGAAGAATCAGCCCCCTCACTGGCCACAAAGCCACAATGACCTGTTTGAGGTCGCAGATGAGGAGCTAAATTGTTCTCCCAGAACACAAACCCCCCAGGTTGTTACACTATTCCCAGGTTGCTTTCTTCCTGGGGCAGCTGTTCTAAGAACTGTCATGATCATGTCAAGGCTACTGTTGCACTGCTTATAAATACATTCCTGCAATTGTCATGTTCTTTAATCATATGACTTAGGAGCCACATTTTTATTTCTTTGTAAAATGTATTAATATATTTTACTACTGCCTTTTCACTGGTTCATAATTATTTGTTAGCTACATGATACCTCAAGAGAAACGTCAGCATCATTAATCAGGTAAACTACCAGCATTATTCCTGTCAGTTGGCATCATTTATGTGCAGTGTTTAAGCAGACTAATTTTTGAACACATGTTTTTATTATAACTGACGATTATAGCTATTTAGTTTTTAAACAAACTTTTAATTATTTCATTTATAGAAAATGACATTTATTCTCTGTATCCTCTATTCATCTTATGTATTGTATGCTATTTTTGTATGAGCTCTCATGCTTGTCAGTTATGCTTCCCATTCAATTGTTTTTTACATGCCCCCCTCATCCCACCCCTACACCAGTAGGGAGGCAACAGGACATGACTGTATGTCAGTATACAGTATGTCATACCAAAAGGCCTACAGGAACCTACTAAGCTTTTTTAGCATTTGCAGCTTTATATAAGTTTCTGCAAGCTGAAGTCTCCTGTGAGATAGATTACATGATGAGATTCTCTAACTTCTAACAAAAGAATATTTTTGGACATTTTCCAAGCCAATTTGTAGGAGAATGGAGAACAGGTGCAACACAGGCATTGGGGCACTATAAGAGCAGTTGCAACAATAACTGTCAGGAACATGAAAGATGGGACGCAAGCCAGATAAGCCCAGCATTAAAAGGGGTTACATTTGTTTGCACACAACACAGAGTGGAAATCTTTAAAATATGTTGGGGATGATGTATATAATGTTACATCTTATACAGTTTATCAATGGGTTTGAACAAACAGCTAAAAAAGTGCTTTTAGTAGGAATAAACATAAATTCAAGATTTGTTTGTGTCCTAGCTCCAAACACAACTAAATAGAAAAAGAATGAATAAATAAAACTATCACTTCTTAATGAAAGGAAATATTCAACAGATCAATAGGTTTGGACAAGATACTAAAGTTATCTTCATTGTCAGTTTTTAGTGGGAATAATCATGAAGTTAATCACACAGATCCTGGATGTGCTAAGAATGAATTCACATCATGTGTTGCATGTAAAAGTTATAAATAAACATATCACAAGGCAAAATATCATATGTCAGGTTCAACAATGTAATCCCTAGAACTGATTGGCAATTTTTTCTCTTACACGGGTGACTTGAGCTGGAAAACCTGAGCCTAAAGTAGAATTATCACAATGAAGAAGAAAGTGGGAAAAAAATCAATTTAGAAAATGCACGATGACATGAATATTAATGTGCTCTTAAGCTGAAAAGATGATTGGTTTAAACATAATACAGGTTTTGGTGATGAGAACTGTCAACAGCTGCTGCTACTTATTGGAGGTTGGAGTAGAGGCCAGGAAATCAAGCAGACGAGGCGCAGCTAAGACTCCTTTTCTAATAGGAGCAGGGAGATAATAAAATATACAGCTTTGTGTGAGAGAGTGTGGCTGGGGTAATGTTTCTGGTTTCTTTCAGTTTTGATGTGTTTTGTGTGGCAGAGGCAGAGGCAGACTGGAGAAGCCCTGCCAAAGATGAAATTTGAGAGGGGGGTGGGGGTGTTCTGGTGGAGATCTGACAGAGAGGTTGAGCTAGACTAGCTAGGGGCCTGTGGCATGCTGTGCCAGAGAGTGCCCTCAAGTATAAATAGAAGTATTTATTGTTCAGTAGTAGAAAGTGTGTGCAGGTGTGTGTGTGTGTGTGTGTGTGTGTGTGTGTGTGCAGGCGCGCGCATATGCTTGCCTGCAGAAGAACATCTCAGTTTGGAGAGAGATCCCACGTAAGTGCATGAAGGGAGGTAATAGTAGCAATAGAGCATCAGCCTTCCTGTCTATTGATTTTTCATTGAGAAATTGAAAATGAAGATGAATTGAATTATCATTGTAGTGCTACACATTGTAAAGAGCACAATGATGTACAAGGACATTCTAGTATGTGCTGTCAGGGAGATGTAATTTCCTGATACATACAGTAAATCTGAATGTTAAGCTATTCAATATGTGCAAAGATTGACTTGAATTTCCTTGTGGGAGATTTTGAGATTGATAAGTCATAAATTGTATATTTATAATAGTCAATAGTTTATTTAGATCTATTTTGCTTTGCCCCCAGTTTTTAATGCCAATTAACAGTGGCATGTTGGGAATCCCAGTGTTTCACTAGTCCATTTCAGTGGCCACTGGGGATGAATGATGATGTCTCAATGGATTTCACTGAGTGTGATCATTAAACAGAAGCATTTCAAGGATTTTCCCCTTTCTCAAATTTCAAGCTTTAAAAGATACATTTGAATAAGTGTTGACAAAATATGATATGCTGATGCACTTTTGTGTTTTTGATGGCACATCTTGCATGACTTAAAAGGCCATATTTCATATTTCATTTCTTCATGAGTCATTCAGTGAAGATGTCAGATGTCAGTGCTGCTTATAATTAAAGCTACTCATAGGACTACCCCATTCTCTTATAGGTGCCATGTGCTGGTTTGAATATTTAATACTATGGAGTGCCTTGCCCTGTGAGAAAGCAATACATCCTGAAAACTAAAGGTTTAAAACCTGACTGTTAATGCTATCCTTCCCCCTGCACATGAGCACATACACACACAAGCACACACACAATGATCAAGAGTGTTAATTTGTTTAAAAAAATTTTGAACATTGACAAGCTGCGCCAGGTGTTAAAAATTATGAATATATAAAAATACATACAAAGAAAAAATAAAGGACCTTCTCACAACTGCTACAGCTGAAAAGATTAGCCGACCTTGATGCAAAACCTTGAATCCACCAGGAACAAGATTCTGTGATTTGCAACACTTGCACCGCACATTTTTTTCCTGAAGCCCAAAAACATTAAATTGTCAAGCTGCAATGGCAAGATGTCAGACAGAATGTGACAACACAGGTAATGTTTTGCAATCTGTGTCAACTGCCTTTTATGTTGGCTGCGATGAGTATTAATATCTGAAACTGTCCCACTCATTGTGCTTTTCCAAATGGGAAAGTGAGGTATAGAAAGCACAACCTTGGGCACAAATCAAATTTCTAAAATACTTTTGAGAAGGACTGAAGGAAATGGTGGCTAATAAATGCTAATATGTCACAAAATATGATTTTTAATTAAATCTTTTTTATGAGAAATCAGAACTCTTATGATTCTTGTTTAAGACATGCATTTTCTTTCATTTTGTTACATTTTAGAATGCATTTTTGAATTTGAAATTGCTTTATATAATCTGCAGGAAGTACTATTGTGTGAGAGATACTCTCAAGTAATTTTTTTATTGCCTTTGATCAGAAATAAAAAAGAGGTTCTTCTGAATAAAACCCCTTTTCAGATAAACAGCATGCATTTGGAGGTTAACTGCCCTCTTCCTATCATTAAAGCAAAAAGACTGGACAGCAAGCGGCCCCTTGAAGCTGAGTGGCAATCGGAGCGTAAACAGAGCACCTGTCGCCTCATTACCAGATATCAGGAAGCAAAGCTGTTTATGGGATGGATGTCCGCTCTGCTCTGGCCAAGGTAAATACCTTGCCCTTCTTGTGTATTCCCTTGATTCATTACTGCAGGAGAACGCAAGATGAGCTGTCAACTGGTACCATAGCCATCTCCAGCTTTAAATCCTGTAACAGGGCTTTAACTTGTTAAATAAGAGTGGTATCGATTTTGTGGACAATGGGGGAAAAAAATCAAAAGGCCTTTCCAGGCATTTAATAGCTGTGTGCTGGCAAGTTAATTGTGAGATTGCTGAAATATCGCAGCTATTGGTGAGGTTTATTAATGGACAGTGGAGGAACACTCAGAGAATTCTAACATTGATACATACAAGATAATTGAAATAAGAAATAAATTCAGCAGCTTAAATCAGCAAGTTGTGTAGTACTACATAACATCTTCAATCCAGATGTTAACCAGAAATTACAAACCTCATACAGTTAGCTTGTGTTCCATATTTTAGGAGCACAGATGAACCCATTTGTACATCACAGACATTACTTGCCAATTTCTTCAATAAATGTTACAATGACCTGAGCAAAACAGTTTCTCCAAAAGTGGTAAATGATTTTTTCTGTCCCTGTGAAACAGTGCAGACAGAACACAGCAGCCGTGCTGTTGCACTGGCCATCACTGTGATTTTTTTCCCAGCTCTTTTTTGTATTTATTTATTCATTTGTTTATCATGGAACATACACATCCTCAGGTCTTGGGAAAAAAGAAGCATTCATCACGCTGGACTGCAAAAGAACATAAAAATGTTGATAACAGGACAAATCTCCCTAGGATCAACTCAAAGCTATAAATCAATAGTACCAGATTACACACATACGTTCCCCCTAAGGGAGAGGGCTACACTGAAAGCAGCTGTGAAGGGTATGGATCTCAATTCAAGAACAAAACTTTTTGCTGGTAGTCACAGTATACACTTCTGTTTTCTAGTGATGTATCTGTTTACATCTCATGACTTACAGACCTAAACGGAGGGATTTTGTCTTATTAAAAAACGACAAGGGTGATAAATGAAACAGATGATGCTGTACAGTCTTGGGCTTGAAGCAAAGTTAAGAATGTCTCCAGATTTGGATGCAGAGAATCTGCTGGAGTTTCTGCAAGAATGGTCTGTTGCTTTTGGCAGACCAATTTGCATTAGTTACAGTTAAACCCTTGCACTTTTAATCATTTGAATCAGACCAGCAACTTGCTGCCCTCCACACCACGACACAATCAAGTTAAAGGTGTGTAAAGGGAAGTATAATGTGATCCACTGTACAATAAAAGACAATAAAAGCTAAAGAATGATTAAATTTATATTTAAAAAAATTGAATTGATTAAAAAAACAGAATGAGCCTGTCCATTTCCTCAAATCACTTTTCCAAGTACAACATAGTGATAGTTTTGCTCAAAAACAAAATCCCACATATTTTTGGTTTTGACAGAAGGTAATTAAGATTTAGAATCGATGGCTATTAACATTACAGACAAATATGGCATCAAGTCCTGCTGCAACTGCATTAAACATAGCTGACTTCTTCTGCACTTATATTTATCTTGCTGGCATTGTTGCAGTTCAGAGACAGGATAATTCTTTTTCCTATTTTAACAGCAGTTAATATTTCTTTTACCCATCTTCCAATTTAAGAAGCATAATACAAATGCAGAAGGCACAAACAGGCTGGCACAATTTGCCGTGAGTCACTATTTGTTCCTGTCATGTTAAGGTTTTTGAATAATTCTCAACCTCAATGTGATCCATTTTTATGATCCATTAAAATGATTCATCCACTCTTGGACCTCCTACCACGTCCCCACCTAGAATTTCACATCCTTACCGCCTCACAGAGAATAATAAGATCTGCTTTCCACAGCAAAACTAAATCACTTATTAGGTGTGAAAAGTGCCGGATGTGTTTCCAAGCACAGCCACCCTGGGTCCGTGATGCCCCCTGGTACATCTACATGGGCAGATCTTGTCCCCACATTCTCGTCCTTTGAAACAACCAATGTTTGTGCAGCATGTCAGCAATGTGGCAACTCACAAGTGTCATGGCTTTTTGATTAAGGGCTTAAAGCACAAGCACCGTGGACCACTTTGTGTTGCTTGGCAGTGAGCAGGGATATTTCAGAGATGAGTCAGACTTGTTTCTGTTTGTCAATCTATTTTATTTAAGGATTACGATTGAAAAAAACAATGGCCAATGAGATGGCTCGTAGGGTTAGAGATGGATACCATTCAAGCACTGTTTGGGCTGGCAGCACATCAAGCCTAGAGATAGTTGAAGAGGTTGTGTAGAATGATGTTTTTTTAATGATTCATTTCATTATTATTACATTTTTTATTCTTGTGCATAATCAGTTTAGTCATGCAAAATATTTGATCACGCAAACTATCAAAAATATTGTGAAATTGGATCAGAGCATGTGTCAGTGAGAGGGGCAACAGCAGAAAAAGTTATTTCACTAGGGGTATGGGTGGGTAGGTCAGCCAGAGCTTCAATCTCTCACCATTCTCAAGCATCCTAAGATTTTTCAGGCATCTGTGAGCTGCATGAATGATGTCAGTGGAGCAGTGCCTATCCTCAAATGTGTGCCCACTCCAAAGGGTAGCCATTGGCTATGGGCAGGTGTATTGGTGTGTGCACATACATTTGTCTTATCTTCTGCAAAAGTGCAGAGGTTGGTTATGGTGAGATGAGCCTTTCATACAAGTGGTCATTCTAGAAACTGTATATAAACGTATGTGAAAAAATGTTTATATGTGTAATCAAACTGTAAGGCATTACTCAAGGACAAGCACAAGTGTCATAGCACTTAGACGTAATACTCCCCAAAGTTGTTAATAAAGTCATTTAGATGAAGTAAATAAAGTTTTTAATTAAAAAAAGAAACCAATAATTTCATTAGCTTCTCTCCGCTTCTCCATTTTGAAAGCTGTACTTTTTTTATCATTGTGGACAAACTGTTAGACATTTGAGGCTTGCTCCCTGCCTCCTACAGTCACAGAGAATGTGACAAAACAGGTAATGTGTTCCAATCTATTTCAGCTGCCTTTCATGTTGGCTTTGATGTGTGCATGAATATTTGAAACTGTGCCCCATTCATCCTGTGCTTTACCGGGTGGGAAAGTAAACCATTTCCACAATTCAAATAGCAAAGACATTCCAAGAAATGTTGAAATGAAGTGTCATAACCACTTGCTGTAAATGTGTTTTCATCCCTTTTAAAGAGCAGTCAGACTCAGGGGTCATGACTGAATTTTGGAGCAGAGGGAACCTTGCATTCCCCTTCAAATTTGCCATGCTTTAATTTGCAAGCGGATCGGTTCATATCCAGTTTAATAAGCCTGTTTGCTGGCTTTACAGGAACATCTCTGCTAAGTACCCTAAGGAATAACGGTAATTTACTCTTGATATTTTTTTTGTTTTGTCAAGGTAAAATGAATAAACATACAATTTTTCTATCAAACAGGAAAATAGAAAATGCTGGGATAACCACTGTATTGCTTTTAATGAACTGATATTGTATATGAACAGATAGATGTGAACAGATACTTATATAACATATAACATTATAATTGTACAAGATGATACTGATGAATTAAAACTTTTCACAAAAATGTTAAATCCACACAAGATATATATAGGTAGGTAGCTATTTAATATTTGCAAGTTTTCAAACTTTAATGTTGGAATTCAATAAAACATTTAGCCATTCAAAGGATAAATATTGATTACATTTACAGGATGGGCTATCAAGCTACAGATGGACAATAAGTACGTATGAACTGGCATTCCTTTACAATGAACACAGCAAAAATTGTGGTGACAACTGTACAACAACCTTAGCATCTACTGCAAATGCAGGTATGTTCAGTTCATAGCATATATCTTCCCATGCCCTTCCCATGTTCCTGTCCCATTCCATTGATAGCTCACATAAAAAGGATCCATATTTTGAAAAGATGCCTTTATTGGAGACAATAAGGCAATGTCTCCAATGTTCATAAATATAGCCAGTCTTCTTTGACACTTCCCCCTGGTGGTCAGATATATTCACTGCGACAAATATTGCATAATTACCAGGTCTGGGCAGCATGTTCAGCTATTTTCCCTGCAGGTGGTTGTCACACCTGCTCCCAGTCAGCCTGCTCAGCCACGCCCCGCTCAGCACGCTCAGCCACGCCCCGCTCTGCAAGCTCAGCCACGCCCCGCTCAGCCTGGCTCCACCACACCTGTGACTCATTCAAGCAATCAAGCCCTGCCTTTATAAGGACTCTGTTTTGTTACCTCATTGTGAGGTATTGTCTCTTTGAGTACGTACTGAGCCTGCTGTTATTCTCGCTATCATATTGTTCCCGTGTTTCTTGACCTCTCGCCTGTTTTTGGACCTTGCTCTTGTGTTTTGGATTCTGGTTTTGTTGCACTTCGGATTTCCCGTTCACGACCTGTTTTGTCCCTGACCACGCCTTTTTGGATTCTGGCATTAAACTTGTGTTTCCGCACTTGGATCCCAGTCTGTTTCATTACAGTGGTAAAGAAAATCTCCTAGGCATTCTGCCAGGCATGGTGACAGACAAGCAAAATAAAATAAATGATTGAACTCTGATTTGAATATTTAACACAGAGGAGTTCTGTTCATTTAACAGTTAAAGAAAATGTGAGAGCATGCAATGCAGACTCTTCAAGTCAACAGAAGTCTTCAGTCCTGCCACACACCAGTATACCTTTTTATTATATGAACAGTATCAATGTAAAGCTATTATAATATTAGGTTTAACTGAATAACAACATCAATGCCAGGCAGTTGATTGTGCGCCAATGAAATATCCATCAGTTTACAGTGGAAAAACAATCTGCATAATCTCTTCCTTTCATTCCCTCTCGCACATAAACATATTGTTCTATAGAGTAGACATCCACTTACTTCCAAAATCAAAAGAGTAATGGAACAGACTGGATACATTTCTGTTTTTAGGGGAACACAGGTCCATGACACCAAAAGTATGCCTCCCAAAGCAAAACTGTCTCCTAATATTCAAAATGACCCATTTACCTCTTTGTCCTCATAGTAAAGCTAAAACAAAACCTCAGAATGAAACCACAGGGAGGTATCAGTAATCCTAATCCTGCTTTATCCACGTTTAACAAGCTGCCAATGGAATGAGCCTGGATTTCTGAAACGTCACTGACTTTGGTGATGTGAGGTCACAGCAAAGCACAGCCTTTATCACAACCCTTAAATGGGTCATGCAGAGAAGACAGGTGATCAGGATGTGACTACTCTCTTAAACGCAAAACCATCTGGATCACTAGGCCCATATCCAGCACCATCCCCCACAAACACACTCATAGACAACAGACACACACACACACACACACACACACACAGATTATGGTGGCCGTACAAGCAAGCATAGGTACACAAATGATATCCACTCCCTAAACACATGCAATTTATCTACATTTTGTGGAGGAGGTATCTGCCACCCAAGGAAAATGAGCTTCCCTGGGGATTCTTTCATGTACCTTAGATTTATGGCAGTATAATGTCTTGCCTCACAGCTCTCTGACAAATATAAGTAATAATTGAAGTAAATGGTGAAATCAGCTTCCCTTTCTGAGCATAGTACAGCATGTATAATAATACTGTAAATCCATGCAAAATGTTGTAGAGCAATTGGGTTGTGGGAGCTGTGTGTAAATGAACACAAACAAGACAGAATGCAGAATGTCAGTGAAAGTGCTGAGGTTTATGTGAAACTGCTGAATTGTGTTAACCAAGGCTTACATAAGTGTACCATTACAGACATTAAAACTGAAAAAGTAAAATACAAAACCAAATATGTGATTATATATTGTTGCTATATATGTATTTTAACCTTAGGGTTAAACACGCATGCACAATCAGACGCACACACAAACACATACACACACGCACAACACATATGTATGTGTGTGAATTACACATTCCTGACATAGGGGTCGGGCTATATACCACACATACCCATCTCTATGTGATCCATTAAATTAGCATGTATGTGTATCCTTCAAAATTAAGAAGTGCAAAACTACTGTTGTATAGGTGACAGTCTTTTTTATTGGAAGTCTGCAAGATAGATAGAAGTCACATGTCTTGAGTTATGTATTCAAAAAGGCCAGAGCATCCTCTTGCCATTTGATCTTACCTCTGTCATTTGATGAAAAGACAGTTTTATGAGAGTCACTACATTATTAAACAGAATATGCATTATGTTGTACAGCTGTCTCATTCTTAGTGCTTGTCATTTTCCAAGCTTCCCCTCAGCTCATTATTTATTCAGCATAGAGAAAAGAATGGAAGCTACATATAGGCTGTAAGTCACTTCATGTGTGGGGACATCAAATTGCTTCTTTTTTTCCACAGGGTTATATTTTAGACAAGGATTGGCATAAAATGTAACAATTAGAAAACTGATAAACTTTTCCCTAGAAATGTTAACTGCTGATTTTAAGAAAGACCAAAATAAACTAAGGAACTGAATGGAGCTATTATTTCAAATGTAATGCAATGAATTTTGTGAAGGCAGAACAAAACACAACAAAAATGAGAGGGATGAGGCAGCAAAAATAACTTCATCAAATAAATATATGGTATTCGTCTTTGCCTTCCTCATCAAAAAATATGGAAGGTCACTCCTTTTCAATGTATGATCTGAAGTCAATTTGACAAATACTGACCAAAAATGCATTAGAGGTGTGCCATAATTAATTAAGGGACTCAAACGAATCAATGTTATTGGTCAGGGAGCACTTCGACATGGGAATTTCATGCCTACAGCAGCAACATGCGTAATTGAGATGCAATTAAAGGTAGGGGAAATTAGTGACGATCTCCCTTCCCCATAAAGCTCCTTTGCTGAATGGTTGATGTGTTCCCTGCAGCGTCGGCGCCACGTCATTTAGCTGTGTCACCGTTGAAAAGGCGCAAAATCCATCCGCTGCCGAATCACCTCTGGGCACCTATTGTGATTAGGAAATGATCAATGCCTTAAGATGAATCACCCCATACGCCACGTCTCCACCTTATGAGATCAAACTGAGCTCTTAAATGTAGCGTGACAGACTCACACATCTGCCATATCCATTTTCCTCTGGCTGCAGTCTGAGCCCTCTCCTCCAAAGGGGTGGGAAAAGGGGGTGAGGGTTTCTCTCTGTCCTCCGATCTCTATCATCATTCACCCTTGCTTAATCAAGCTGCAGCCACTGTTACAACAGGCATCCATCAAGCAGGAGCCAGGATGACACAAACCCTGCCATTTTTTCACCCATATAAATGTAAGATCCAATTGTCTCTTCAGCCAAGTTTCACCCCACACTTGGCTATATCAATTCAGAGCATGATTCTTATTTATTGTGATATGAATTAATTCAATGGGAAGGAAACTGCAGGCTGTTCAATGCCACAAGCGTTATAACTTGTGGAATAATACAACCCTCCTCAAAGTCAAAGTTTCCATGAGGTCCTTCTGCCTTCTACAAGGCGGAATGCCACAAATTCAGAAACAGAAGGGGAATTCCTAATTGTTTGAATTGTAAATTTGAAAAAAAAAAAAAAAAGAAGAAATCCTTTATCTCTCCATGAAAGCCCTTTATCATTCAAAACATATTTTCACTTCTTAGCAAGGCAGGAGTCTTTGAATGTTCTCAGAAATGTTACATTAGTCATTAAGAGCAAGAAATATATTTTAAGAATGTATTATTTCTCAATTGTGGGTACTGCATCATTTCCAAAGGATAAGCAACGCATAATTGACACTGGGAGGAAATTGTAAACAGTGAACAGAGAACAGTGAACAAAGACATAATATTACACATATAATTAATTCACTCTTACCATTTGGCATTTCAAATAACATTTAAGAAAACGGAGATGGTAGCATTTACATTTGTGCAGTTGGTTTCACCTCATGTGAACATTCTATCTACACCTCATTTAACAGTTCCTCTGCAGGGGTAATAACAGGGAAGGTACTGGGAAAAAAAGGGCCGGGAACTTTACTCTATTAAGCTAAAATGTATGAATGAATCTGGGCTTCAGTGTCTCATTCAGGGTTCTTGTGTTTGATTAATATCCCATTTAGTGATGTAATAGTTAAGTCTTTTTCTACATGTGTCACATTCTTTATACTTGATCTCTGTGCTAGATTGGCAGACTGAATTTGAATAGAATGCCAACCACTGTGTATGGTATCTAAAACAATCTACATCTAGAATACGTACCAAAAGAGAATCAGACAGATAGCTAAATACATGTACATTATGGTGAATTATCGATAGTGAAAGTATTAGGTGTGTTTTGTGGCAGTAGTCAGTGAAGTCATTTTTAACCAAGGAGGCTATACTTGGAACAATTATATCAGTATTGTCCTTTCAAACACATTTACTGCACCAAGAGCTTAATCAGCCATATAACAATATAGTGCTCTGACAATCTGTCTTCATGTTTGAAGTGAATGATTGTTTCTGTGCACTCTGTGACAGTAGTGGTGTGCTCTGAATGAACAAACATTAATTTGGACTACGCTCAGAAATCCAGATGATCAGAATAAAGTTTCACACTGCAACCACAGTCACTGGCAAGGTAACCAGTCAAGAAAGGCAAATGGTCTATTCTGAATTATTTGAAGGAAAGTATAAATAATGGTTATCTGAAAAACTACAGGCAGTAATCTATATATCTGAGTTCACATATTTCTTATCAAAATACAGATGTTATTCCATGACATCATAATGCTGTTTCACATTCAAGAATTCTTTTGACAGAGGAATGCATTCCCCAAAATATATAGGTTTTTATGCAGGTCTGTTATGTAAAAATGGCAGTGAATGGTATGCACAAAACTATGTTTTATATGTATACATGCTTCCATATACACAGATCAGGTGAGCAACATATCCACTGCCCTGCTCCTCCTGCCATCCAGGGATTATATTAAGCAGAGTGGAGTCAAAACTAAGAAGTACTGTATGACTAGTGTCAAAAATCACAGCTCTTCATATGAAATCAGCAAGACCAGTCATATGTAGGCTTGATTGATTGCTGACAATGAAAATGGCATAATTGTTGGGATTCATTTTCAAAGTGACTCCATTACCATTAACTAAATTTAAAGACAGAAATTAAGACAGAAAGTCAAAGTTTACTACATGTAGTTTTTCTGTAATTTGTTGGTACATCATTTCACAGGCATTATTATTATTAGTGAATTTAGTAGGTCCTTTGTAATAATTAATTAATGTGGCCTAATAGTCTGTAGGTAAATGATTGATCATATGTTTGTAGGCCATTCCTACACCTGCATATTATTACTGCATTCTTATGCAATAATACTGTTCATAAGTTACACAGCTACCAGCTACACCAGAGAATATTCCCAATGCAGCAATACTATTATTGCTGTAATGTTTACATTTTACAACTATGCTTTTGAAAGTTTAATAGATGCATCAGGGTCATCAGGTAAAGGTGTGGAGGATCTGAAACCAAACATGGATGGTACGAAAATGAATGCATGTTTCATACAGTTGATATTAGATAGCTAAATCAAAATCAAAATGAAATCTCACTTACCACCTCATACCTACAAAGTAGATATATTACCTTGTTCATCAGCCTTGATTTATATTTTGGTAACACTTTTGGGGAGTCATTTGTACTGCCATGTTCTCCTAAACAGCCCATAAATCATTGCTGTTTCAAAATGTGAGAGAGCTAACAAAATGTAGTGACCCGGTAAATTGCATCCTCTCACCTTTTCCACAGTCGGATGAAAAGGCACAGTTATGTGATGTCATGATATTTTTAGATTCGCTAACCATCTGTACTAATGAGCCAAGATGGCACCAATATAGATGAGATAGGCTCTCAAGGTGGAAGAAAGAAATCTCAGATCCATTTATTGGGACTTTAAACAGAGTTCAAACCTTCTACCCGTCCATCATTATTCATGTCATTGCCATTGTTATTGTTGCAAAGACCTAATTAGTACTGTCTTTGTCTTAGAGGTTATTGATGATCAACAGTGTCAAAGGCTTGTCAAGGAGAATAAAATGATAGGGGAGCTTGAATCTGTAGCCATCAGTGAATCACTCACAGCTCCAACCACTCTTTTTATCATTTGCTCTACTGTCTGAGATAGGCAAGGGCAGTTTACCTGCCCTGCTACTTTCAGTTTTGCTCCCTTCAGTAACAGTTTCTGTATTCAGCCATCTTCTGTGCATGCACACATTAATGAAATAACATTATGTCAAATGGAGTAAATATTAACTGTCAAGCCCCTTTTTCAGTTTTACATGTTTCAACTGGGATAAAATCACACTGTTTAAATCTTTATGTTTAATAGAATTTCAGCAACACCCCTGATATTGGAACTTAGCTAAGTAGAGCTAGGCAAAGCTGCTGGAGCAATTAGCAAAGCTGTTGTGGGATTCCTCTGTAAGGTATGCAGGCATAAAGGTACTAACACAAACTTGTATGGGACAGAGGCAAGTGGGGTATCAGTTAAAATTCCAGTTTTGTGATGTATTGTACTTTGTTCCTTCTTTATGCAACCTTGTTTATGGTTGCCAACAGGCATATTAGGCTCATCTCAGCTCAAGGCTTACTGAAGGGAGACAGATGCAATCCTCCAACATATTCCCATGCAAAACATGGTCGTTTTCAAACCAAGGCCATAGGGATCAACCTGCACCTGCAGCCTGGATTTCATAATGTGCTACAAATGAAATTGTTGATGAAAAATACATCTTCACCTATTTCCATTGCTGCCACAGCTCACAAGGACTGTATGAGCAAGGATGTGCACTGTAAATGATGTGCAGGTTATAGGGGTGAAAAATTTGAGCATTTCTGTCATGTCTATGAACTGCCATGAATATAAACATCCTGCAATTTCAGTGAAAATTTGTTCCCTATGACACTGAAATGTGCCAGCAATTCTAAAAACTATGACTGAAGTTTTAAATTTCTTTAACTGGAGCGATATCAGAATTAATCGATCTGATATTAATTAACATTTTTACCTTTGCCCCACCAGTCTTGCATTCGGTTCAGTGTATCTGTCTGTCTGTCTGTCCACATCAAAGGGATGTAGCAACAACATTTTGCCCAGAGTCAGAATTAAAGGGGCAAGAGCTTGCATTCTAAATGTGCTTGTTTCTCCACTACACTTCCAAAGATGTTCTTAAAATAGTTCTCAGCCCTGTTTTTATACATTGAGCAGTTGTTTATACTTAATGAGTTCATCAAATGAATAATATTGCCCTCCTCTGAGTATTGCAAACAGGTGTACACAGTGTTAGACACTGCAATCAAGGTTGCGCTGTAAAGTTATAATCAGTGCCGACATTCAACTTTCACAACTAATGAGAAGAGAGAGGAAATAAAGAAATAAATCCACAAGCTGGGATCTCCCTCTGAGTATTTCCAATACACCGACAAGGTTACTTATCATTCCACTC
Source organism: Megalops atlanticus (assembly GCA_019176425.1). NCBI lineage: Eukaryota > Metazoa > Chordata > Actinopteri > Elopiformes > Megalopidae > Megalops > Megalops atlanticus. Next base: position 17,367,337 of record CM032878.1, on the reverse strand, counting down.
CCATCGGTTGTGGTGCAAGGAAACCTGGTAATTAGCATGGTAAAATCTCTCCAGAGGACTATAATCACATTGTAAAAGCATGGTGCTCATGGAAAGGAATACATGTTTTGGTAGTGAGCCTTCAGAAGACTGGCGCATATCACACTTTTGCTCTTGCAGACCAGGAATTGGGCACATATGGGCAGCTTGATCAGTGTAAATATCAGTATTTACAGGGGGTATGCAGAAAATTGAAAGATCCCTACTAGGTGTATTAATTTGACTTTATATCCTCACTTTCTAATGTGTCATGATCAAGGTGGGACTCACTCTAATGTCACAATCATGTATAGTCATCTAGATCATCTAATACAAAATTTGAATTTTCAAGTAATGGAAACTGTTAAAGGCGGAGCCTTCACCTGTCCCCAAAAACTGATAGTTTAATAATTTGTTACATTACAGTACTGTCATTTAGCAAACACTCTCATCCACAGCAACTTAGATAGGGTACAATTTTGTACATGTTACCCATTTGCCCAAGGGTACAACAGCAGTTGCCAAGCGAGGAATTGAACCAGCAGCCTTTTGGTTGCAAGCCCTGCTCCTTACAACTATGCTACACTGCTGCCTCCAGTTGTATTATACTGTGATAAATGTTTTTGAAAATGTTAATGGGATGTCAAAAATCATGACTTCAAACTTACCAATAACAGATCTGCATCCATCAGCTTCATTTTAAACAGGTTGTTTTATTTGTAATTGTAATTGTCTAATTGTTTGCACCAGGAGCAGCTGTTGACAAGGCTCACTTGTCCAATCAGCTGGTCTTATGTAGAGGTGTGAGGCTGGAGAGCAGGATCATACTTTTTTCAGCGGTTTTCTGTCATTGCTGGTTGGTTGTCTATTTTGTGTTGATTATTAAAGTAATTTTTTTTTATATGTAGTGCTTCAGCCAGCACTGTCACCGTTAGATACAAGACTAAACCATTTTCTTGAACAATGCAAAAAGAGATAAAATTGCCAAGCATTCTTCTGTACATATTATGGGCAGTGCTGAACTGATTGGCCTAGAGGCCAAAGTAGTAATACATTTTCTCTCTTTTCGCAATGTGTTAGCATTTGTTTGGAAGCAGGCAGACATGTGTTCCACATGTTAGGTCAATGAGGGAGACATAATGTTTTTAAGAGCACAAAAAGAGGAGCTGTTCATTTTTCCTATTGCACTTGCAGATGGTCACTAGTTGCACATAGGTCCCACCAGCACAGTCATCTATGATGGATCCTGCGGGACCAAAGCTGTGTCCCAGATTCAGCAAGTTGCAGGCTGACAAATCAATTTGACATTGCAGCCATAATGTTACTCACATTGTGGCCTCCGGGGATTAGGGATGTATCCTTAATCAAAGAGGCTGCTCAAGAGGAGGTGCTGGAAGTTATTACTGCACTGCATGTGCAGAAACCATATGATTATATTGTCTAAAGGTAACATTTTATGATCAAAGCCAACATGATTATAAATTCAGTTCTGATATCACTCCATTCTCTTGGTTGATCATACTGGCAGAGTTCAACACACTCAGTCTGGCATTTGCTTGTGTGCTGATGAACAAATGGTATCACCTTCATCTATGAGCTGCAGATATATGGCAGATGAAATCAGAGTGCTTATATCTACTTATGTATCTATAACATTCCAAACCAGTCAGTTTGGTTTTGTTTTCCTCAAAGCTGCCATTGTTGTCTTTGTTAATATTTCGTCAGGAGATGCTTCGTCAATTATTCATAAAATGTTTTCATGTTGTTGAAAACCGAGAAGTCAGTTGTTTCTGAATTTAGACTGGTCTCCTTTTCTTGCTTCCTTTTTTAATTATTGATCATACAATCAGCATGATTAAAAATATTTGAAAACATGTTCAAATTGAGGTATATTGATCAAGATTATATCTCTTCAGGTGTTTGCAAGTGACTGTTGTGTCTCTTTCACTTGCGGAGACACTGTCAGTAATTGTGGATAGGGGCACAGGCAAATAGCTGGAAGCAGGACAGTGTAGAATTACAGGAAGTAATAGGTGTAAATGCCTTTCCAAAACACTTGCTGCACTATGCAGTGTGGGTTACAATGCACCAGGTCTTCCCCACATGTCAGCCCCTAACCAGGACTGATGTAAGGTAAGCTAGATAATTTTGGATCAGGTTAGACTAAACTGCACACACACATTCACACACCACACCCAAACAAATTCAGAAAAGGGATCTTGCCTGAAGAGCACTGATGAAGGTGAAAATCATTTCCCCCAAAAATGAATTGTTTCTGACCTTCACTTGAACTTCTCGTGCCACAGCCTTGATCCACCATACCACCTCATCTTTGCAGATGATTGCATTTGTATCCCTTTTGAGGTGAGAGGCCTGCAGGGACTCATACAACAGCAAGACAGCAGCTCACTGGCTTGCGCACAAGAAGTCAACCTTACATTCTTTATCTGCCAAAGTTCCACACCTCTTAGTACGTTCATTCCTCCTAGTAGGTCAATGGCCATAACCTGCTCTACCACACCATAACCTTCTCTAGTATTTCAGGCTGCCAAGAAAATGAATATGACCGTGAGTGACCCATCTAATCTGCTCATCCTCAAAGTCCACTACAGGTGCATTTGATGGGGGCCATACACAGGGATGACAAATCTAAAAAGAATCCTAACATGCATTCACCCATATGCTCGCAACACCAATTTTTGTCAGCTGCTGACATACAGGTATATTCCCAGGTTGTTCAAACGGATGCAATTTAACATGGCACTCCACTTACTCATTTAAATGCCTGTGCATTTGTTTATATGTTTAAAAATATGAAACTCACATTTGAGAGGCTCACAGACATAACAAATGGTTGAGACTTGTGCTTTCAGTGTTGTCATCTTTTTCTTTGAACCTAAGATATCGCAGACATGTTTGCTCAGTAAGGACAAAATAAAAAAGACTTTGCAGAAAAAGGTGACAAAGATAACTGCATTTCACTGAGCCAAAACATTAATGGAACAAAATTTTAAACAGGCACTGTCAGTGCCCTAGGTCTTCTCCAGAATGTATTACACCTGTCTGCTGTGATAGGGTACATTCCAGTCAATCCTGAATTGTGCTGCTCTATCTAGTGCAACGTCAGTATCACTTAGAATATTCACATGATTCATTTTAACCTGTCTAAGCATTGACAGAGTGGATGTCTTCTTTATCATTCAAAATGCATTTGTTTTTGTCTTTATTTCTTCCATTATTTGTCAAGGTGAATGTCTTAATGTCAGTTCCAGTGCACTAATGCAGAAATAATCCATAATTTAATTTTGTATTAAATTTATACTAATGCCCCAGAGCAAATTAAAGAAACCATGATAATGATTTCAGCTACCTTTGGAATATTGATGTACATTCTTGAAAGCCAGGGCTCACTGTCTGCTGTGCCCTGTCCAGGGTCACATCCAGTTAGGTTCCCCTTCCCCCTTCAATACAAACAATTCACCTGTATGCTCTTCTACTATCTCTCAGTACCATTGGTTAGGTGTAGCTTTGACAGACAATTTGAATGTTTGGCTCAAGTCGAAATGCATGAAAAAAGCTTTTATTTTAACAGCATGAATAATAAACTTAATAGTCAATAACTGCACTGTACCTACAAAAACACAACAAAAGTAGAATATTGGATAGTGTTTTTGTCCAAACTACTGTGGAGTACTGTACCTGTACCTTTTATGACTTCCTGTCACAGAACAGAAAGCATACACACTCATAGGTATTTCTGAGACCTCAAAGCATTTATTTTTTTCTTAGCTACATCCTGGGTGCTGTTTGTCTCTCATGTCTGTTTGTTTGTGATGATGTGGTTCTGACTTCCAGGTACATCTAAGGCAAAGGACCCAAACAGAGCTAACTCAGCCTGCGCCCAAGAATTTGAACATACCATAATGAAGTCCACTGCAAAATTGTTCATGTTTTCAGAATGGATTTTTAAGACATTTTGATTACTGAATACTAAACAGCCAATACATTTTTTACCTCCTTATGCAAATGCTTCTAAACTATATCAGACAAGGCATTGTACTCTTTTTATTTCATGGCTCTACTAGTATGATCCAGGGGATGAGGCTACAGGTAAAAGAGTAGACACTTTTGCAGTGTAGGGGGAGTGTGACTGTGTATAGTAAGACTATGGTGGGAGCTTGGAATGTAATTTACAATTCCTTGCAGTCTTCTCTTCTGTAAATTTGGTGCGTTTTTGTCTTGACAAGTCCATATTGTAAATAGTGTACGTATTTGTTGTCTTTTTGTGTCAGGCATCAGGGAGCACTGAATAAAAATCACACAGAGCCATCATTATTAAGGGCCTGATACTGCCTACATCACCTGCTCAATCTAATATTTCGTGGCAGCAGAGAGATGGCCAGCTACAAACCAGTTGTGTCCCCTGAAGAGGAGGACTGGGCTTAATTCAAAGAGGAAGAAATAGCCAGAGGTGAAAGGAGATGAAATCTGGGACATTTTGGCATTCTCAGAGGAGGATGAGTTTGAGGAGCTGAGAGCATGCCCCAAAACCAGCTCACTAAAAACTTTGTGCACTGTTCCAATGCCTGACACAGAGATGGTGGCATTACTGAAAAGCTTCTTGATAGCCTCCCACTGAAGGATAGAGGGGTTGTTGAAGGAGATCCAAGGCCACAGAGCTTTGATCCATGTAGCGTCTCATTATGCTGCACCTCTGATAATGTTGCAACACCCCGAAGACCAGCCATGCTTCAACACTTGCAGAGCCAGTATACCTCAAGGAGCCAAAGATGCCCTCATACCAACCTGGTGAGGACAAGGAAAAATACCCCCCTGTGATGTGAATGCATGGCAAGAACATGGAAATGGCCAGAGTAGAAGAGGGCCTGGTGGCTGGTGCTGCTGCTGATGAGGTAAAGCCTTGGAGGCCTATACCACCATGGACGAGAAGAGAAATGAGAACTACTGAGACCTGAAGGAGGCACTGCTGGGAAAATCTGACCTCTCACCTGAGACGTACAGCCTACACTTTAGGAGGCCAGCAGCACTACCAGGAAATAAATCTGCCAAGTCCTATCACTGCCTGAATTTGGCCCATGCAGCACTCCAAGGAGGGTGAGGCCATGTGTGCTTCCCTATGACCCCAGGGTAAAGCAACATGAGTTTGAAAATGGACTGACAGCAGCAAATGCCCCTGCAGTACATCTTTGCCTATTGAGGCGGGCTGCAATGTCTGTACTCCACAACCCCAGAGGTACCAGAGATAACAGACAGTCAGAGCATTGGTGGTTACTCTGTTGATGCTGGATGTATTAGGGGGAACATGGGGTACGTACTGCTAGCTAGGGCTTCATCTGTTTTATTGTCATCAGCCTGGGCGCAAACCCGCTGTTTGTCCTGTGCGCAAACTAAAATTGATAATGTTCCATTATGTTTCATTGCACAAGAATAGTTCTGCGTGGGAAGTAGGTGGTGATGAGTCTGCTTGCTATCCTGTTACTATTAATGGTCATACTGTTTGTACAGCCATTGATACTGGCTGTTCCATGTCGCTGGTTGAGAAATGTTTTGTGCCACACTGCAGCATTGATTACAAAGAAATGAGGTATTCCACCATATAAGAAATTGTCTCGCTAACAAGTAGCTCTTGGACAGCCTGCAGTACTGCTTGCTAGGGGTTCGACCTTGACACTGCTCACCAGGCCCTTCTATTGATCAAAATGATGAAGAATCATAATTTTGAGGGTGACACAGTGGTATCAGGCATTGCAGCCTTTCAAGTTCAACATCTGCCACAGAGCTGGCAAGCAGAGAATAACCACAGACTACTTGTCCTGATCGTTGGCCCTCATCAATCGTGGAGAAAATGATGGCAATGTCACAGAAGACTGCATGACTGGCCTTGGGCAGCATATAAAACATCAAAACATACTACCCTAACTACATTCTCACTCCACACTCACAATACGATGCCTGCTAAGTATATACTAAGTAAATGCACAGCAGAGAATGTGACCATTTCTATATTGGGTTAACAATTTAGGGGAGGCATAATGTTGGTAATATTTAACATAATATTAGGCAGTACCTGTCACAGTTTTTAAGATACAAGAATTCATGGCTTCCATCACACATATCATACAGACCAACAAAAAAGTCCTACAGCAAGGGGTTACAATTCTAAGGCATGAAAGTACATTATAGCTTTAGCAGCTTGCAGTGGTGACACTATATATATGTTCTCACTAATAAACTCAACATGGGTAGTTGGCTATGACGTGCAGGTAGTGTGCCTAACTATATACCAGTGCAAAAAAGGACATATGCTCATCCTAAGCCTTTTTTGTATGAAAATGACAACAGTTGACAAAAAAACATGCTGACATTTCTGTTGTTTTTCCTTGTCAGCTTTGACAAATTTGTGGGTGATATAGTGCAGTAGATGTCGTGGGTGCCCTACTTATGCCCACCAGAAATGATGAAGAGGCACAGTAAGCCATGCTATGCAACCCTCCAGACAGACATTCCCTCCCCAGACCACACATTAGACTTAATCTGTTCCAAAATGACAAAACATAATCTCTGTGATCTGATATCCAGATTGTTAATTTCTTTCAAATCCGTTATGGCTGATCTGTAATGTGACATTTGAGTTATGTACAAAAGCTATTAAATATTTATGTTGAATGCCAGGTAAATTCTGTACCTACGTGAGTCATGAGAAGTCCTTCCTTTTGTTAGTTATTCCTTTTGACACTGTGATAATCTCAGCTGTAAAAGCAATAAAAACAGAGACACCAAATGTGCTTTCTTCAGAAACACTGTGGACATACTGCTGGAAATATAGGTGTTCGCTCGGAATATGGGCATTTCAAAGTGTTAGTATCCTCCACAAATGGTGTTCTTATGCAATACATAGTCCAAATTTAAAGTGAAAAGTGAGTACAGTGAAATCCCTCAGCACATTAGGTTTCTGCTTGTCTTAGATGATTTGCCTTTCCTGTATTTCTTTATGAAGAAATAGGCCCACATCCCCAGGTAAGAAAAAAAAAAGATTGATTGCTCTTTCCTTTGAAAATGTTCCCCAGGACACCTTGGGAGAATAAAAACTTGTCATATTTCTGCCTATTTCAGAAAAGGACAGGTGTTTTTTGGCTCCTGTCACAAAAAGTTCTGCAGAGCTGACACCTGAGATATGAAAAGCGACACCATTTCATTATGAATGCATAACTCATGATGAGCAAACAAGGAGTTGAAAATAATTATGATAGAAATCTAAAAGAGTGACTGCACTTTCTGTACAAGAAATGAAAGGCTAGGTATGACAAGACTCTTCTTTGCAATGGACTGCAGAGGGTATGCCACAGTCAAGGCTGTGCAGTATTCCACGTCTGTCTGCCAAGGCTGATGATGTGGAACCAATATAGAGTGGTCAATTAATCTGATGTCAATGTGTACACATTTCTGACTAGAAAAGAGAAGTTTCAACATCTTGTTAGTGGTTCAAGGAGAACTGCACACTTCGTCATAAAACCTAATTACCACCTTGGGGCCTGAAGTGATTGGACACCTTCCAAATGGAACTAGATTTCATGCCAAAAACAGCTGTAGCAGTTACTGTTCATTCTCATTACATTAATGTATAAATCTGCAGTAGGTATCCGTTACAGCTTGTGATAAATATGTACGGAGCCCAGGAATGAATATTTACATTTTTCTAATGCAATTTTACCTTGGCGTTGATCCGACTCATCTCCCCAATACTCCTGGTTGTATTTTATAGGGTATAAGAATGACCTGAAAATCTGTAATTTAATTTATGTAAAATGTATCAAGATACCAAAGGCTTTGATAAGAAAATAGAGACAGGGTAAAATAGGTAGACTTTACTGTGCTGTACATTTCATGAACTAATCTATCAAGTTCATTGTGATACCTCAAGGTGACATCCTCCCTCAAGAAAAATGAATGTGCTCCGTTTCCATCTTCCTCTTCTTCTGTCAGTCTAACATGACTACAGACTAAAGCTAGAAAATTACAAAGTAGTACAGGCTCCATCTTTCAGGACATGATCTTTAAGCATGTGTACCATCGTTTGCTAATGCTGGAGATGCAATGCAGCCATCTGGACAGTAGCATTTAAACTGTCTTATGGTTATGTGTTCATAATTCTGTTCATAAATGCTTTGCCTAGCTGTGTGTTCCCATGTACTTACTTTGTATACCAAAACAAATGTGATTTCCCCACCAAATAAATTGTTTTTTTACTGACTAAAATATAGCAGAAAGTCAAGTCTTACCGTGTGTCCATTGGTGGGCTATTTGAGGGAAAATAAAACATATAAACGTCCTCACAGAAATCAAAGAAACAATGACAGTAAAATGTAGGTGCTATAGTCAAGATTACAATGTCCATAGAGTCGTGTTGTGAATCTGGTTTGGAGGGGGTTGTACTGAGGATTTTGTGAAGAAATGTTATATCAAAAAAGCCAGAAACCAAACAGACTTCTGTAAAATTATGGGCTCTCTTCAACCTTTTAAAATGCCCTTCTTGGCACCGGTCAACACTCCAAATCCTTGTATGAGCTGCCTGTTCTGTAAATCGAGAATTATATGAGAGCCATTCTCAAGAGGGGGCAGACCCCAGCAAAGGTTTCTCGACTGTCCACAAGGCCTGAAAGCAGAGATATTACTGGAAGTCTGAGCGCTCCCAAAAGCTCAACAGCAAAAGAGATAGAATTTTCTCAATAAGTCAGCTGAAGAAACAATTGTCCCTAAAGATTTTTATGACACAGGGTCTTTATAATTTTAATTTGAAAATAAAGAGCAAATGATGAACAGCAAAATAAAAATGTGTGAGAAAATAATGTTATATTGTATCCATTCCTTCAAGTAAATCTTGACATTCCATGTCCTTAACAAAAAGGGACGAGAAAGTAGGGGGTGAGTGTAGGTGGGCGAGGCTGGGGAGATTACTCACCTTAATGCATTGCACCTGTGGCTAGCTAAACAGTGGGGAGAGAGACTGGGAAATTCCCTTTATTTAAGCAGGCCAAAGAGTAAGGGTGGTCAGTGGGGAGTTCCATAGCTCCTGACACTGTACATATTAGTTATTTATAGGTGGTAATGCAGAGTCTCAAGTAGGGATAGCAGAACTGAAAGGTTTCAGGGTTGAGCAGGCAATGCCACATTCCACTGAATTTTATAATGGCAAAAGATCTTTAAACAGGCATCAAAAGGGCGACTTGACTCATGGAGGTCATGCAGGGCAGGAGCCCAGAAGATTTTAAAAACTACCTCTCTCACATCTGCTGAAGAAAGTTTAATTGGTTTTTATCAAGTCAATTATTATTTGAATCAGTTAGGAAGGTGCCTGGTTGGAACAAAAGCCTGCATTGCACTGCAACTTTTCTGGTGGATAATTAAAACATAAACCATGGTCTGGTGTATGTTTTTAAACTAGTGTCAAACAGCTGAGGACTTAGCAATGAAAGAAACTCACATAGGACTCATCCTTGAGGACACACAAGGTCTGGATGGCCTTATGCATCATACTTGTATAAATTATGCAAAGACTTGTACATAGGAATAATGAATCAAGTGTGACTTATGAAACATGCATACAAGCCAGAAATGAGCATTTCTGAAACTATAGATAAGCTGTTGTGTATTCATGCAATGTTCCCACTGTGAAAAACAATGGTCCCGAAATGGAAAAAAAAGATTGTGTCTGAACGAGTTGACAAGTTGTGCCTGAACGAGCATTTGATGAGTAAGCCTGAAATGTCGATTGCTTGTCCTGATAATTAAACTAAGATCAAAACTACTACTTGCAAGAAAATTTACATGTCTTTATTTTGCTTTTAGTTCAAAACTGGATACAAGAGAGAGAAGAGCAGGTTGAACTGTGACATTCATTAGCCACACCTTGCATAGCTTCAGTGATAAGTATTCCACAATACTGATCAACGGTGTCCAGTATCAAGAACAAAGTATTTGACAATTAGCAAGAGCCTGATATTTTTTCACTTCCAGCTGTGATTTTTTTCCCATTCATTTACCCTTTATTTAATCAGTCAGATCCATGGCAGCAACGTGTACAGCATTGGCAGAATATACAAAAATACAACAATCAGCATGTCAAGAAAAGATGACAAGTCTCAGTGAACAGATTTAAGGGCATAGGCATAGGCGGAGGTGAGCTATTTTCCCATCTTCACTTAGAATCAGGCTGCAAACGCTCATGATATGAGACTATCACGCAGATCAACAAAAAAAAAACACAATTAATAGACCAAAGTGCACCACATTCATTCAGGTGGTTTAAGAGAAAGAACTGTGAACTGTATAAGTTCAGGTTGCAACAACAATTAGCAACAAATCAACATAGGCCATCATCATTCCCAATTTTGAGCCTCTATGCCTTTAACTTCTTTTTGAGTGCAGTACTACTGAAAGTTTGTACAAAATAATATCTCAATATTTTTCTTCTCACTTAACAAATAGGCCTACTTAAACATTACCACTGTATATATATGCTTTACCCTATGTACTTGCAAATCATGTAAATCCAAATTATGAGGAATTATGGACAAATTTACAAAATATTATAAACATCTGGACACGGCAGCACCCAACAGCTTACAGCAGAAAAAGCAACACTGTTTTACTTTAATTAATGCAGCAAGATCTGATGTTTAGACTTGGCATTGTATAAGTCAATGATGTGTTCAGGTAAAGAGTTTTGGTGAAGTCATTCTCACTGTACAGCAGGCACAGACAGGACAGTCTCTGTTGCCTAATTGATATCCTCATTGAATTTCTGACATGGCTCAGCGCTGGCTGAGAATAATCCTTCACATGTCTCTGTGCCCACCGGTAATGAGAGAGCCAACTTCAAAAGTTTTTGGAGGTTGGGATAAAATCCCGTTAAGGATGCGGCTTTCAGATGCTTCAGGGAAATGTCTGGCAAAGTCAATTTTCATCATAAGCATCTCTGTGAGGACAAGCGTTGACTAGATTGAGAGTGTTGTGACATGCTGCATTATTAGTGCTAGTGTACCATCAGGATCACATCTTAGCACTGTATCTACACTGCTGGCAATTCCCATTGATTTGGCGGAAAACGTGGACTGGCACTCACTCAACAGTGTGTCCACGATGAGGAAGTGAAGCTGTCTGGCCCATTTCTGTTTAGGGCTCTCTGTTGTGCTTGTTCCCGTTGACTAAGGGTGCTTATGACATGGGAGCAGATAAGAGTGGCTGGCTTTTTCACACAGTGCTCAACAGTGTATTCTTCGCACCCGTCTTCATTGACAAGAATGACAAGTGACTCACAAAATGTGTGAGTTTCATCCCAAATATCATCCTTCTTTCTGCTGGTCTTCATATTCTCAAGCCATTTAACTGTACCCTGCAGCACACTTGATGCCTGAGAAAGTATTGTGTCCTTCAATCACAGTACTTTCTGTAGTACATGGATCATGAAGAGGATATGATGAAAAAACAGTCCAAATACTCTTTCCTGTGCATTTTCAAAATTTTCCAATAACTTTGCAGCAACATACAATTTAGAGATAGGTTGGTCATTTCCCATGATAGAGGGGTCTCCATTTTAATATATGAGTCAAGGGCCCTGCAAATTTAAGGGATTCTTCTTCTTTCTTGTACGGGATTCTTCTTCTTTCTTGTACTGAATCAAAAGCGTACCATCATTATAGACCTCATTTTTTATTTTTATTTACAATACATGGAAATTTAGTATTTTGTTTTATTTTATTTTAATTGAGACCTGAAGTACAAAATGGTGAAAGAATTTTGTGCCACATCCATTGTATTTGATGATATTATTGAAGTTTGTTCTTATCTGATACAAACAATTTGTTGGGGTGTTGTAGGTGACCATGATTTTACCATGAGTTTCTTTCTCCAGAATTTTCTTGGGTCATTTCAATTTTTATAAATGGCTGTAAGGTAAAAAATTATATTTAGATTCATACCTTTCAATAAAAGAGGTGCATTTCTTTCTTGGAAATTTAGCCAATCAATGGGAATTTGATTGACAGGGATTTGTGCAAATGATGCAATGAATCAGAGACATCCTCTGCAAATCAAGTATTATTTCTTCCCTACACCCTGTATCTGTGTAAAGAAGCATTTTTCCCCGTAACCATTTGAAAGAGTAACTGAAGGTAGTTCCAAGCTAATTTGACATGGGATATAATATATGGTACTGCATTGACAGAATTGTTTAAATTTTCTTTTGATGGGGATATTTAAGTGACTGTGAACGATTTTAAATTCAATATCGGTCTTTGAGCAAGGGTTCAGCAAGGGTTCACACCGTCACACTGTCCATGCAAGCAAGACAAGGGTGGAAACACCTTTCCACCAAGGACAAAAAAGGACAGCAACTCAGAATTCAGCTCTTTACTTGAACACAAAATGTGTTACACTCCTTATACATTGATATCTGAGGATATGATAAACATTCAAAGTATTATCATTTGAGTACAGTACCACTTCCCACTCTGGCTATTCAGTAACTGTCTCGTGCTCCTGTGCATCGTGCCTCTAATGAAACGAATGTTGTCCTCTCACTGATGTCTGCTGCCAATGTAAACAAATAATGTAAATGATGCATCCACAAAAGTACATACTGACTAAGCATCATGAACATGCAGAACGTCAAAAAAACCAATGGATTGTTCTTGAATGATTCCCATAACATCTACATAGGGTTATGGAGAGCTGGGAATGACAGGCAATAGTGGTCTCTGCCATACAAAAATGAGGCTACAATCTTTTGGTGTCTCTAGCACCGCAGCAAAATGTTAGATAATTCTTTGTTTTTGACATACCATATCAGGAAATTACTTTTACTAACTCTTTATGATTTCCCTTGTTGGCAGAATCTTTGCCCTGATCATACTCTCTAAAATCCCATTTCTGTTTCCTCACTAAGGAAGGTGATCAAACATATCATAACTTCCGTATTTTTCCTCATCATTTTCCTTACTAAATAATCATCATAATACTATTGTCCAATCAGAGTCACACAAAGCATCTCATTGACTTGGAATGCACTTCTCTAATATATTTTAATAGGAAGCCTGGCTTCCATCAGCTGGCTTGAAGTGGACAAAAAGGGATTTTAAGATGTTCAATAGTAGCTACTATTTCACCAAATATTTCAAGTCAAAACAACAGCCACTAGCATATGCAAAGCTGGTGTATATTTATGCATATTTAAAAAATATTTAAAAAAATATTTAAAAAAACTGTTTTGATTCATTTTTATGGGAGTCTTGGCTTCTCTTATCTCCTCTGAGCAATTTAAACATATTGACATGTACCAGTTATTTATGGTGTGATACTGAAACAAACACATTCATTGTCAGATTAATTAAACATACTCAGTATCATTTACACTGTTATTGAATCACACGTACAGCTGTACAGACAGAATAATATACCAACCACAGATTTTCCTTGGAAATGGCCACATTTGTTTCAAATTTCAAGATTACAATTGTACAAATAGGTGTAAGATAAAAGCAGGTCCCTGAGCTATGGTTTTCTTTATAATTACTGCTCCTAGTGTGCCAAGAAACATCATGTATGGTCAAACAAACTCTTGAAGGCCAAAGTGTCAAATAGTAAACATTTTTAAGGAAATCTAAAACTAGGCCCTTAAAAAGCCTTGTTGAAATGTCACCCATAAGTGCAATCCAAGGCCAGATATCCTATTTGAAATATTCATAGCAGGCACAAAATAAGATCTCAGAAGGAGGAAAAACCTCAAGGCTACTGAAATAATGCATTTTTTCCTTTTTATTTCCAGGCCACTACAAACCGAAGAAGTTCAAGGTGAAATGTGCAAGGAAGGAAAGGGTTGAGTCAGAGTGAACTACTATCGTTGCTATGAAAACCTTTCAAGCGATTGAAAAACAAGGACAAATTGATTTATCTCTTCACTTCCTGTTGTGGTTTCCAACATAAAAGATGGACCTTTTCCGCTCAGAAATTACTTAAACAGGCCATTTGGTTATGTAAGAAACGTAAACAGAGTTTTGCGTCAAAATAGAAATCATGTCTGTGTTTTTATAAAGACGAGAGAGTAAACAGGTCAATAATAATAACAGTCATGCAGCCAAGTAATGGCTGCATTAAAATATCGACATAAACCTGTCTGTCTGTCTGTAATACCAGCTGAAGGGGGTGACCACCTAGAGGAAAGAGAAACTCCTGGACCTGGCTCAAGTACCACATGGCAAACCCTCCATGAAGAGGAGGAAGAGTGCAGATTATGGCAGGGTTTATATTAAGAGATGTGTGCTACGTCTGGAGTTTGCAATATCACCAAGCCTGTGTCTCATACTTACCAAATGTGCCCAAACCAGAATGATACAGACTTGCTGTATGAATTACCTCTGGGACCCATTCCAGCTAGAAGCTCACTCATCTGACAAACAGAGGCTATGAGTTCTATACCTTAGCCACACCTAGCTACCTTACCACACTGCTGACCGGAAGAGAAAAGAAGCTTGTCCAGGCTTCCCAGCCCTTCTGCTTTTTTGCGTTGTATAACATATGGGTCCTGCTGCCCTCTCAGGTTACACTGTGACAGTAGTAGACTTAGGTGCAGTGGCGTCGCTAGGTCGGATCATTTGTGGCTGTAGCCCTGAATATTTTAAGCCTAGCCCCGAATATTTTTGCCCTGAAAAAGGTGGTGTTTATAGCAAAATGATCACACCTTCGGACACTGCAAGTCAAGTTCCGCACTGTGTAACAGAGCGGAACTTGACTTGCAGCGTCCGAAGGTGTGATAATATTTATTTATTCTAAAGGTAGATATAACCTCCCCAACCTACCCATGCCGATCTCCCTTCAAGAAAAAAAACAAGCCCCAGGCAAACTTGACTTAGCCCCTGATCTTTTCAATAGCTAGAAACGCCCCTGCTTAGGTGCCAAAGAATATTCATTCTTGTCCCTAGAACATATTTAATGCAAAGTCATATTGCAATAAAAAAGTGATTAATATTTGTATTTACATAATGACAGTTATAATTACAGGATTGTTATGTTAGCCCAGATGTTATTATTTTTTTTTTATGCAAAACATAAAAGATACTACATTTGAAGCAGGAAAACCAAAGGACATGAGTAAATTTTAGAGTAGAGTGTGCAGGAGTTGAGAATGTATGGGGTTGAATGTAAAAGGTTGGAGTGGAACATGTGTAAGTGCACAAAGCGAGCTCACAATCAATACAATGTAATCCTCTGAGTAACCCCCCATGATGCTGTCTCAATATTGACTGCAAGCTGCAGCTTTGGAAAATCACAATTTATTAGTCTGGAACAAAAAAGTAGTAGCCCCACACAAACTGACTACAAGTTCATCCACATGTTAGTAAGTAACTGAATCAAGAAAGATAACAAGAGCAGCAAAGTGAGAACTTGGGGGAATGCAATCGGACAGGCAGCAAACTCCCTGGTAGCTAACATTAGCTTGCTAACATTAGGTTTGGTATGACCCAGACAAATAAAAAGGTTTTTTTCCTAGATAGCACCCGTTAATAAATCCCTGTCTGTTGCCCCTGTGCAATGGCAGAATGTGTAAAGGGTGTAGACTGCAATTAGATGTTACGTGGGTCAGCGAGTGAGCGACTTTTGAACCTGGGCTCTCACTGCAAACCCCGTACAGCCAGCATCGTTGCCGGTTGAGCTAAAGGCAAATTGTGCTTAGCCTGTCAGCAACAATGCTAGTTTACCAGGTCTCAGGGAGTGACGTAACCGCTGCAACCGCTTGGCTACCTGCTGCCCGCTACCTAAGGCTTTACGCAGGGCTCACACGAGCTACTCACTTCAGCTCTGCCACACTCACCCCCCCTTTGACCTCCTCTTTCTACTCAGGCGGCCAAGCTGCACTTTAGTCAGCAATTCGGGTCATGACACCAATGTAACGGGTGTAGACTGTGTTGTGTATTTAACTAGATGTTACGTGGGTCAGCGAGGGAGCGAGTTTCGAACCTGAGTTCTCACTGCTCACTGCCAACCCCTTACAGCCAGCGTCATTACCAGTTGAGCTAAAGGCAAATTGCGCTTAGCCTGTCGGTAACAATGCTAGTTAACCAGGTCTCAGGGAGTAACCGCTGCAACCGCTCGGCTACCTGCTGCCTGCTACCTAAGGCTTTACACAGGGCTCACACAAGCTACTCACTTCAGCTCTGCCACAAATGCAAAGGGATAGTAAATGTTAAATCAGCCTTATCAACTTATGCAACACTAGGATGTATTTTATTTGAACATTTACACTTGTGTGACATATTTGGTGATGGTCATAAAGGAATATTGTATAACATTTTACAATGGTTCTCTGTCTCTCTTTCTCTCTCTCTCTCTCTCCCTCTATTTTACTAGCTAGTGACCAAAAAGGAAGTAAAGTAGCACTTGTATAAAGTAGTAAAATAGCACAGTAGTAAACGTTTAAATGACATGAGCTTGTGACATATTTGTTATTGTGTTTGTAATGAAACAGACTGGGATCCAGATGCGGTTAAGGGCTTTAATCACAGAATCCAAAAACGTGGTCAGGGACAAAACAGGTCAGAAACAGGAAGCTGTATTACACCAATCCAAAATCCAAAAACACAAGCAAGGTCCACTGAACAGGCAAGAGGTCAAAGCACAGGAATAGCATGGTCAGATGGCAGAGAGCAGGCTTGGTAATGTCACAGGGAAACAATAACTCACAATGAGGCAACTGAACTGAGTCCTTAAATAGCCAGGGCTTGATTGTGGATGGCTTACAGGTGTGCTTGATGAGTGGGAGCGGCAGAGCCAGGCTGAACTGGGCGTGGCTGGTCTGGCTGAGCAATTGAACTGAAGTGTATTCTCGCTAATTTGACTTTTAAAATCAATATTGTACTTACATAGTTCCTGCTATTTATATTATGTTAATTTTATATTACATTCATATAAATATTTGTTACGTGTCTTGTTCCATGTGGAAATCTTAATTGAGGTAGACTAAAACTCCAATATAAAGCATAGAAATGATTTAGCAGTAAAGAATGGATATGAAACTAGATATAATGTATAAAACTGATGGTGAGTGGATATAAATGGAATCAAATCACATGTGCCAGTGCTGGTCCATGTCAGCTAGATTCTGGCTGTTGAACCTGGGCTAAATCTGGCTGTGTGCGGGCAGTGTTGGCACAATTCCGGCTGGCGGAGCTAGACCAGTGTCCTCAGGTCCTTCTGGTGCATCACTCATTGTGACATCTGCCTGAGTCCAGCAGTCAGACTGGGGCTGATTAAACTGATTCCATATGAAGGATTCGGGCTGGAACTCGGCTGATTATACTTGGCTAACTAGGTATGGTGTTGACAGGGTTTTCGATTAGATAAAGGGGCGATTTATGACCACTCTTCTCCAAAGGCCTGGTATCTTGGTAATGCAGAAAAACTGTGCTTTTGGTCCTGGACATGTAGTTCCAGCTAGTATTTGGATACATCTTGACATACCTTCAAAAACTCTAGCCCCCAAAAGTACTGGCAATATTTTGTGTAGCTAGTTCATTGTCCATTGGTTTGGTAACACTTCCTACTTATGTGTCAGTCATCTCATTATGCTGCACAAGCTATGCCATGTCCCATGTCCCAAGCATTTTACCATTTGTTCCTTTTTTTAATCTTCACAATGTAGTTGTGAAGAAAAGATATATTCTTTGGTGAATGCATCCATATTGTTTTATCTCTAAATGCAATTTGTAGCTAGCTTGCAAGCAATTACAAACTGTATTCATTGTACATTATTCATACACATTATAATACATTACATATACATATTATAATGCATTTCCTGCTGCCATGTTTGAAAGGGGTTTCAGTAACAGTGAACAGTTGCAGTGACATGCTGCAATTGAAATGGTAGCTAGCTTGCAAGGTTAAATTGAATATAGTCCCATTCATACTGATCATGTGGTCATAACAGGACCACTGCTTAAATACATTTGCAATTGGAAACAGATTTAGCAACTGCATTCCTCAATGAAAACTACTAAGTCCACAAGTCCATCGGCCACCAGGTTTTGGGTGGGGAGTTGTGGTTTTCCGGGGCAATTTGCATTTATTCACGCAATATAACACACAACTTTACACCACCCGTTTTAAGAAATACGCATTTGTGCGTAAGTTAAGTCTGAATTCCCAAAAATGTAAAAACATTTAGCACTCTCAAGGCTGCATTGGCCCTTAATTATGAATGGTGCATGTAGTGTATACTATTTAATCATGCTTGTCTGTAGATGAATGTCCCCTGGTCAGGGATCCAGAGCAGCTGCAGGCAGAGCATCAGCCTTCTCGTTATTCTCCTGCTTTGTGTACATTTTGGATGAATTGTAATAGCTATTCTTGATTTTACTTGCCTGTTCCAGTGTTTCTCTGGTGGGTTGGACAGCCTGGCCTTTAAGGGGCCTTGCCACATGAAGTGCCGTCCAGTGCAAATGTGCAATTTACAGATGGCAAATCCATGAATTGGAAGTGTCTCAATTGGTCATTTAATTCATTTAACTCAATCTACATTGGGCAAAGATTTGTTTAGTGACTGTATACATACTGAAAATGTATAATATATAAATATATAAATATACATAGTATAACTATAATTTTAGCCAATGTGTGGACATGTCTGACTGTCCTTCAGGATGCACAGTGTAAGCTCATTGCAAGCCTCTGGCTATGTTTGAATGCTGTCTTCACTTCACCTCCCCTTGCCTCCTGCTTTTATGAGCTGGCCTATAAGACACAGAAGCCTCTTTGGAGATGGAAAATACCTTCAGGACATCATTCTGACAAGACAGACCATGCAGATCAGTTCACCCCACCTGGCAGCAGCAAACAGTATATTTTATCTATGAAAGCTTGCAGCTGATGATTTTTGTTGTTGAGGTTGCCATTGTTGGAAGTGACTTTTAATCACCTCCACGATTATTCAGTCCTTTGGTTCTAAGCAGAACCCAGTCTAAAGGAGCACTCCAGCAAAAGCGGCTTTCTGAGAGAGGCTTTAAAAATAAACTACTGAAATTACAATATCCTCATGGACTAAATGTAAATGTATTGATTAGTAATAGTAATTAATTTAGTAATTAATTTAATAAACACCCCTATAGAGCAGGTAGACCATTCAGGCATTAAATATCCCTATATTTCTTATATAAGAAGAAGCCAAACATCCATATGTTG
This sequence comes from Megalops atlanticus, assembly GCA_019176425.1. Lineage (NCBI taxonomy): Eukaryota > Metazoa > Chordata > Actinopteri > Elopiformes > Megalopidae > Megalops > Megalops atlanticus. The sequence continues at coordinate 17,348,068 of CM032878.1, read as the reverse complement.
AATCACACAGAGCTGTAGAGAAAACCTCTGAGTGGTTTGACAGGGATTGAGCCAATGTCAATGAGAAGACAGAAGACCCACCAACTGGAATGCCCCTCCATGTAACGCCAGCATCTTCAATAAAATTAGCCCTCTGCTTCAAATGTATTCCTCATCCCATCTCGCTCAGTAGTCAGAAATGATCATTTGTGTTTTAAAATCTTTATGCAGTAGAGGTGCTGTAAGAAGGCTATAAAAATATTAGATTGATATATATTTGATTGATGCTGCAGAATTTTTAATGAGCACGAAAAAGGAAGGTGAGAATACACATTGGCAAAGAAAAAAAAACATTCAGCCCTCTTTCCTTTGCCTCCTAAAGCCTCCCTCCAGGGTAGCATCTAATTGCTTCTCTCCTGACCCAAGGAGTGGAGCTTTTTGCAGTCCTGCATAGATTTATTAATCCCATGATGAGAAAAAGCAACCGTTCTCTGTTTTCATATTATCCTTGCCTTCTTTAGCCCCGCCCCCAGCCACTCTGTCCCTTCTGCTCAGTGCAGAATTGAAAGTGGCTACTTTGGTTGATATTAGCCTCAGCATTAGAGCTCTTCCCCTGCTGTAATTAAATTCTCCCACCACCCACGCACCTGCTTCATCCTGACCCTCATGCAAACACTCCTTATGGCTGCTGTGTACTGACGCAAATTGCATTATTATTGTGTGGCAGCACAATAGGGGATCCTACGAGAGGTTGCTTTTAAAATACATAGAAATGGAAAAAGTTTGTTTATAGCGGAATATCTCACAGTGTGTACTAATAGAGCTTTTTTTGGAGAATGAGATTTCTATAATCTGGTTTTGTGAAACTGTTTCATATATTTTTGTACTGTGGGAGTGGGGGCTTATCAAAGCTGTTGCTACAGTACCACAATATCAGTGGAAAACTTTACCACCCACAGATCACCTCACTCAATGTGCATAATGCCCCCGCCCTCAAGACATGCCAATATGATCATCAAGTGATTGTACCAACCCACTTCTTCTTATTTTCAGCCTTGTATTCTGGCCAAAGCAGAGGAAAGAATACTTGCCAGATCTCAAAACATGAGTTGCTGATGCTGCGTGGAGAGTGCTAGGTAGAAACCTCCTCTGCAATATTCAACTAAATAAAGTTCACAGATTTATTCATGAAGAAGAGAGTGATGGTAGGCCCAAAGACAAACACCAAACAAGTCTCATTGAAACCTCATGCTAGGCATCAGCAGCTCAGGGACGGTGGTGTATGAGATGGGCACGCAAGGCACGTGCTGCACGGGTGTATTCCATTCAGATGCCTCATGTTCTCCAGATGATAGTCATGAATGGTTGCTGAAAGGGCAGTGTCATCTACGGATTCAATATGTTTTGTTTCTGTTGAAGTTCAGCAATGAGGGCAACAAATCACACACATGTAAAGCACAGAAATTAGGCGTTTATTCTCTATCCTACCTGTGTGTATTCCTCAGAGGACTTCTGCTGCCAGTAAACTGGAAGCAATCTGAGCTCAACTGTAAAGTGCAATGTGAAACCAATTGAATTCTGTTCAGCATCCTGAATAACATCTGTCAGGATGCTGTACAGGGAATAATGTGATATAACACAGTGCATGCTCACAAGTATGGTATAGTTTTCTTAGTAATGAGTCTCCCAATTGTAGTATGGCTGAGTTGAATTGCCTACAAAGGATTTATGAAATGTGATGGTGGTATTTATGCAATTCAGTAACATTAAAACATTTGATGAATAATGTGATATATTATGAAGTATGTTCAAGGGGGCTCCTGAGTGGCTTGTTTTGTAAAAGGGCTCATTCCAAGTTCAGGCTGACTCCTACAGCTTGAGTTTGATCCCAGCCATGTCATTTGCAAACAATGACCAGGAGGCCACAGCAGTGGAACAATTTGGCTTATCTCCACTTAGGATATAGGGGTAGCCAAGACACTCAGGACACTTGTTCACTCAGTTGCTCACCAGCAACCCCTGCTGGTCAATCGAGCACCCACAGATCTCCTTGTATAACACTGCCCATGAGGTGTCTTCCTCCAACTCATGTCTGCACAAGACTGGCATGAGGACAATGGTGTGTAAACTGATGGAAGCAACTTTATATGTTTCAAAGGAGAGCACATGTTTGTGTCACCCTCACAGACTGACAGCAGGAGTCGCAGCAGTGGGAGTGGCATGACTATGACACAATTGGGCATTTGAAATGGGAGAAAATGGCAAAACACATTGGACATTCCAAAAAAAGCATTAACATAAAGCAAGAAGGCTGAAAGGCAATAGGATACCTTCTCATATTCATAAATGCATGTTTGAATTGTTATACCAAAAAATTAGAGTTATATTCAACTGGTAAATATTGACATATTGCTTTTTTCCAGTGAATATTTTGTGGTGTACATTTCAGGCACCTGCATCATCATCATGCCCATGCGGCATATATAATAATACCAAAGAATTCTACACTGACTAAAAAAGTATTGCATCTAGTACAGACTGAGGATTCTCCTTGGTGTAAAATTTCACTTGGGAGGTGGTGCTGACTATTTTGCAAGTTCTTGTAGTATTTTTATGAGCTGAGGAAATGTGTGCATTTTAGAGGGTAAATTAGTCAGGGAGAAGTAATTGTGCTGAACTTAAGTATGGTATTAAAAAGATTGAGTGACCACCAGAATGGACTATCATGTATTGAATTATAATGATGGTGTCAGATTAACTAGACGCTCAGATAGGCAGCTGCTGTGAGAGTAGTGTCCTCTGGGGTTTCATAACTGACAAATGATGAAACAGCATTTCTGAGGGAATTGGGAATACTGTCCTTACAAGTGGCAGAACCTTAAAAGTCCTTTCTTTTGTAGTTTTTGGAGTGTTTGGGGATCAGGGCATGGGCTCTGGTGAGGTAAACACTGCCTGAAAAGCAGTAAACTATAGGAGAAAACTACAGAGTAGAACTAAAAGTCATCCCTGATTTATCATATCTAATTAGTCTCGAATTTAAGCACATCAGACCTCTTGCTTGCAGCTGCCTATTTCATCTGAGATTTTTTTTCCTGGCGGGACTTTTTTTTTTTCTTCAGCAGACTGAAAGAGGCTTTTATTTATTTATTTATTTATTGCTCCAGCCATTATTTTTAATGACTGAGGCGTCATTTCATCTCAGGCTTCGTGACTGGAAGTCACATGACTGGAGCCAAAGCACCCCCTAATAAATGCCTTTCCCAGCAAGAACCGTAAAATCCTCACTGAGTACAATTAGATTGGGACTGTATATCAAAACGCAGCTGCCGGATCGATAAAAGTGACATCCACATATAGAGCCTGAGAAGGGCGATGGCAGCAGTTTTATATTGTGATTCATTAAGCCATTAATGAAGCATTTTACACGGCGTCAGTTTTTAAATGATTGAAGAGCTTTATTTATTCAGAGAGTATATATGATTTCCCAGATGGTGCAACCCTGCAGGAAAATGTCTTGATTCCAGCAGACACGAGGGAGAGGCAGAGTTTTCAAATGGCACCAAAGGCTCTTGACTTGCAGCCAGTGGAGGAAGATTTACTGTGATGAAGATGTGGCCTTTGAATATCTGCCGTGATAAATTGTCCAGCAAATGTAAACTCACCGAATGAATAGCCTCCTTATTTCAAAAGGTAATACCTGATCTGTGGAAAATTAGGCAGATGTAGCCAAACTTATCATAGTCCAGTGAGGCAAACCCTCTACATTTCACAGGAGCCCAATTTGACATCCTGGTAAATAACCGTGAGACATTTAATGGCCTGTAATTTAAACAGAGAAGTTCTAATACCACTCCTAGCTTCCCAGGAGGAGAAAAGATAAGAACATGGCCGGACCTGCGTGCAGAGATTGCCAATAGCCTGGGCAAGGAAAAGAGCACACATTCGGCCTCTGGCACCAAATGAGAAATTACAGTGCAGTGACATGCAAGGGGAGCCTCGAGACTCACATAGAGACACTTATAACCAGCAGGGCAGGCGTAAGATCACCTTTTGCTTCAGAGAACAATCTCCATTGGATATGTGACAGAGGAGACTGCATATTGAATGTGGCCTGAGTGAAGGAACAAAGGTATGATTACTTTGCCTTAACACCTTCTTGAATGTGAAGTTTGTTTTTCAAATTGAACAACTGCCAAGAAGCTTTCAGGCTGTATCAGTGTAGTTGAGATAGGCAGGAGAGTGGACACACCTGTGAGTTTATATGTGATTTCAAAAGAGGGAAGAGCCCAGAGAGGGAATGAGATGAAGAGATGAAGACAAATTTGTACAACAGGAAGGTACCTTCTTCCACCATGTGTTCCCTTCCCGTCTCCCATCTACAAATCTTAATCTGAAATGTTGCAACAGTGCCAGTTTGTTCTTAAAATGTTAAGGCACCGAAAATACTTCAGAATTTTCTTGTTGATATCCAAATGTATGTGCAAGTATTAGTATTGGAAATACTAATGTTTTGATGATTTTGAGTTCATATTTAAAAATATTTAAAAGAAAAACCTATTGTAAACAGAAGTTATTGCGGTATTCTTTTTGTGTTTGCATTATTTTGGATCCCTGAGAAAATCTGGTAAATGTTATTATATGCAGAACATGCAAGACGAATGTACTCTTTTTTTTTTGAACTTACAGACTGCTACTTAAAGCATCCACGCCAAGATGGCTCATGCTGGAGGAGTGTGTGTGTAACACCACTGGCAGGCATTTAGAAATGAGGCTAATGACGCCAGGGAAGAATAAGCACTGAACCTCTGCCCTTTAAGTCCTTTTAAAACTAAACAATTCAACTGGCTGGCATCTAATGTATTCCCAGCCTTTTTTGCGCTGAGGGGAAAAAAGTAGTGAACCACAATAAAAGAAGAGAGGCTGTTGACTCTACCACTAATTAAAGCCAAGAAAGAGGGCCAGCGTGTAAGGTCCTGGAGATGGGTATGGCCATCCAACACCCACAGCTATTGATGAAAGTCAGTGCAACTCATCCAGCAATGGAGAGGTGCTATATCTGGCAAAAGGAAACAAAACTGTCGACAAAAGAAGGAAGCAAACTTTTAGAAAGGCTTCCAATTTCCATAAAGGCGGTCATTTAAGATAAGGAAATGTAAAGGAGAAAATTGGGGTAACTGATACAAATAAAACCCAGAGATAACTACAGATATTACATCTACTGTGTGTCCGTTTCAGCACAGCCTCACTCCATAGACAGACCAAGATGTACGTAATGAGTTGTACGGTATGGCAGCTGTTATGAGTTGATTGAGACCTTGGCTGGCCTGCAATATAAAAATGCACCCTCTTAATGGACTGCCATGATCTCTTTGTTGATTATATCTGTTATGATTTACTGCTTGCAGTTCCATTAACGCATTTTCTAATCATGCTCATCCACTGTCACAGAGAGTTACTTGCTACCGACAGCACCCAGAAGAGAATCATGGTGGACCAGCTTAGATATGCATTAATGCGATTTGTATTGTAATCATTTTGAGGACTTGAAAATGGCATTCAGGCATGATGAACAAAGGGAGAAACATGTTATATAACCACTGAGGTGTTGTTCACTGTGCACAGCACTTTGCGATTCACTGGTCCTTGAAAGCCGGTCAAAGAGACACATATGCACCAAGTGAACTATGAGACCATTTCCAGGCTATTCTTTCTTTTAATGAGCAAGCTGAATGTACATCTGTGCCGTGATATTTTCGATAGTTTTCCCCCATGAATTTTAAAACGGGAGTTTCGCTCCACTGCAGGGCCTGTCGATGGCTTGACTATCATGAGACATTTTATAACTTCTAGTTTTAATCCATTCCAGTTGCTCAAGCTGTCCATTTATGTAACTCACAAGACTGCACATTGTTTCAATAGTACATGCTCTTCAGACATTACCAAATCAATGAGAATCTTAAAACCTGCAGTCAAATGACAATGGTGACTTCCTTTGTCAAAGGAGGGATTACTCCAAAGGAGTCAAAGTGAATCGATTTGACAGAGAGCACAATAACCTGCTATTAGCATAGAGGGGAAAATCCAATATATGTTATTTGCTTGCAGGCAGAAGTATAACGAAATAGTCTCTCAGTTATGAGCAGTGTTCAACCCTGCTTTCCAATGCTATATTATATTTCTACTTACTGTTTTGTTTGGTGGAATGGACCTTACCTTTTCTCTGAACATACTGTATATCAAACTATAACCAAACCTGATGTAAAATTAAATACAGCGTCTTAACATTGTAACTTTGAGTTGACCATGCATTTTACATTCCTATAGATGTACAGACATGTATCGGACAAGGTTAAGGCTGTTTTCCATACAAAATACAGTACTCACAAATGCTTTTTAATGCTTGAGGAGGAACATAATACAGACCAACTCCACTGTGTATTGTTTTGTTGAAAATCATCCTGAAATCATCCTGAAAAGACAATGATCTCCACTAGTTTCAGTACCAAATCAGCAGTAACACAACTACTGTATAATTTTTTTTAAATTTATTTCCTTAAAATATAGTCCACATCCACAGTGAATCCAAGTGAATATTTTCTTGAGCCTGCTGGGCACTCACCCCTAGTCTGGTGTCAGCAATTGTGCATGCAAATATGAAGTGGACAGTTATGTTGACCGTATTCACCTGTTCTGGCCTGTTCTCTCCTCCTTTGCAATTAATGCATGAGATGATTGTTAGTCTGAAGTGGTGATTATGGAATGAGGTGCGAATGTAACAATAAGGTGTATGGCAGCTGTTTAAACCTACTACGCCACCCTGGGATGGCGCCCAGGGAAAATAGTTTTATGGGTGGGGCCTAGACACCTATGCTACACAATAAAGGACCCCCAGAGTTCGATACAAGGAAGAAGCCAGAGGCGTGATTCAAAGTTGAAATATAATTTATTGAAAATGCTCAAACTACATTTTATTATTAAGAGTTATTAAGAGTATAAAATATTGAAAGAGGGATAAAAGCATGCACCACTGGAATAAGATATTTCCAATTAAAAGCACGTTAAAAGTGGGTGAAGAGCTGTCTGGGGGAGGGTATACTACTCACCACTAAGGATTCCACCGGTGTGAACAATACTCACCGCTCCGTGTGCAGCCTCACTCAACACAGCAAACGTGAACTTCAATGTGCTGGTGCAGATCACTAGACATGCAGGTGAAGGGAGACTCAACTACAAACTAAACCCCCACCACCAGACAGCCTGAGCCCACTGCATCTGGGTGCGCTACCCTAATCGAAAAACAGATTTAAAACACGCTAAAGCCAGTTAGTTTGGTCACACATCACAGAAGCGTATACAAAGGAAGGTATTTATAATCCTAAGAGCTAGACAGACTTTAAACTACCATGCCATGCTGCTAGCTTAAAATAAGAAATAAAACTATAAAGCAAAACAGCAGCTAGTGTCGCAGACTGCCCCTGATCTAACCACACGGAATAGAAATCGGATGATTCCGGTTGAGTAGCCCTCAGAACTGACTGCACTATCCTGGCCTACAAACACCTGCAATCGACGGCTGCAACACGGGATACCTCAGCTAAACCGGCTTTCGTCTTTAAAATATGGGAAGCACTGGCAATCACTGGCCAAACAAGAAGCAGGAACACGGGAGGAGGCGGACTCGGAAGCGGAAAACGTGTAGCATGACAGGTACGAGGGGTTTAAATAGACAAGAACGTAAGCAGGGTGTAATCGCCTGGGCGGCAACCATCACACCCCCAATTATCTGACCCTATGGAAAGCGAGGTAACCTATCCTGTCACACCTTGAAGAAGCAACATCGAGGCCAAAGTCTGGATGAAACTGGAGCCCAATAACTGGGCACTTACTGAATTTATTATTGCCAGTCAGTGGACAGCAAACGTTTCCTTCCTCTCCCAAAAAAATGAACAAGCATTAAGTATATTATAATAACAACATGGAGGCCCCATCCTCTTAGTTAATTGAAATTAATGGAAAATGTGAAAAGTTGGATATTGATTGGGAAAAGTGTTACCTCAAGGCTTATTAACAGAAGGTTGGAGGATTGAATCCTGGGGCACTGCTGTTGCACACTTTGGCACTTAACATGAATTACTGTAGTAAAATACTCAGGCGTAAAAATGGATGTGTACAACGTGAACGGTGTACATTGCCCTGCATGAAGAGTGTCATCAAAGCAAATAAATGATGTGATACAATGTCCTAGTTTTTCACACTTCTCATCAAAATCATATGCATGTGAAATGAATAAGTGAATACGGCCGTGCTTGCTAGAAAGTGATCCACTTTAATCCCAGTACTGTGTGGTTCAATATGAGGGGCAGAAGCGTTCTGTGCCCTTTAGATAGAACTTGATTGATCTTCCCACTTTTGCATCTTGCCAAAAACAGACGATAAGCAAAGAGCTGGAGCCAGGGTATCAATAGCCTTTGGGAAGCTGACCTTTAAGACTGAAGCTTCCATACTTGATAGGGCAGGCTATGGATAGCTCTGCAGTTGTTTGTCCTACAGCATTCTTTCCCTAGTCAATGCAATGCTTATCTCTTAATGGTTTAGTTACATAGCTTTTTTAATCCAACAGCAGCAGGCATGTTTAAAAGTGGTGGGGAAAAAGAATCTCGGATGATACTAAATTTGAAAAAATTCCCAGTGTGACCCTAAAATGACCATTTCCATAGTGTGAAACAAAATTTAAGTTGCATATTATGATTGATATTAAATTTTCTTTTATGGAACAGACTGGGCAAAAGCCTGCATGATAAAGGAGAAAACTTAATCCAAAGACATGCTTATGTTTTTAAGTCAAAGCCAAGATATTTTTAAGTAGTCATTTCATTGGGTATACATCTGCCTTTGTTTTGGACTCATCTGCTAAATTGGAAATGGCTGCTGCAAAGAAAGGGGACTGGGTGTACTGTACAGATGCCAAATATTCTCATGTGTGTCCCCTGACAAGGAGATTGGAGGCCCTCATGTACTTTTCTTTAACTCAGAGAAGTAACAAACTATCAGCAACCCCATTCTCACTGTATGCATTAACAAATCTCATTCATAAGGGATAAGTGCTGAGTGCAGTATTCAAATAAAACGGCTTTGGCTCAGCCTCAGATGACAGGATTTAAATTTAACACAATTAAGTTACAGTATTTAATGTATATTGCCATTTCATATCTGGTGACTTGCATTTCTCATAAGATGAGAACATTATTTCTTGTTGGGAAAGTTTAATTTGTGTTCTGTCTTTTCTTGTGTAACAGAAAGCAACACTTATTTATTTTAATCAAATGGAAATGGCCTCAAGTTAATAAATCTGTCAAAATGCCTGTAAAGGGAGACTCTAAAAAATGACAATATAGTAGACGTATGACATATGATAATCCACATTTAGGTAATGCAAACTAAATTGTGTTAAGGACACATGGACTTTGTTGTGACAAGTCAATGCAAGCAATTGTTCTTTCTATAACTGAAAATGATGCACTGAGAGAACTCAGGTAGGTGAAGACTAACCAATCCCTATTGTTGTTTACACTTTTCAAGCATCACAATTGCTCTACAAACAGCATGATAGCTTGGCCCTAGGCTGCTGTTAAGGAACATGTCAGCCTTGAAAATGTATTATTTTATCAGAAGCAATGTTGTGAGATAATAAAAGCAATCTTTTTTTTAAAACACGATGTTTGTGTTTGTCCAGTTGATTGCTAAATCTAAATGGATGCTGTTGTTATTCATCACATTAGCATTATAGATACAATAAAAATAGCAGGAGCCCTTTGGAAAAGATGGGGAACGCTAAAGCACTCTAAATCAAGACCTTGGCCAATAATTTGTCACTGTGGAACAGAGACAGACTGATTTAATTTTTAGATAATTTTAGCTTAATATTTGATCTTTTCAGACTGATCTAAGGTTCATTGCAAATTTTACAGGTGTGAACCCAGCTGGGTTATTTTACTATTATCTAATGTCTAAAAGGCAGTTATCACTAAGATAATGATTACCCAGAATATATACTTAGAGTTGCCTGTATTTTATTAGAAAGAAATAAAGAAGAGAGAGTGAACGTACATCATTCATAGATGAATGCATTTGTGCAAAGTTGTGCACTGACAATTTGACTAAATACATATAATAATACATATCTAATACATATAATGTGTTTTTGAGCAAAAATTGACACACTTTAGACATTTAGGGGCATTAAGATATACAGCTATAAAACCATATAGTACAATAAAGGGTATAAAACTTGTTGAGATTTTAAAACTGCAAGATTTTACTGAAGACATATTAATTCTTTACTACAGGAATGCAAAGGTATTTCCGTACTTAGAATATGAAAGAGGAAGACATTTGGAAAAAGTGGATGTTTTTGCCTTTTTTATGAATGTAACAGTGTTCTTATGTGACACCACAAAAAATGTAGGAGAAAAGATTATAAATTAGCTTTTGAGTGGACTTATCCAGCCAAATGATACCAGTTTTTCATACTTGTAAAAAATAACATTTTACACACCTAGCCACTTAAGTGCCATTGTCAGCAATAGTAGCGATTAGGGATACTTAACTGTGGTCCTGAAGGGTTGTAATCTAATGGTCTTTCTATCTCTATTGAAATGGAAAGCATTACCAGACATGGGGCAGAAGGCTATATTAGTTCAATCCAGACAATGGCAAAATGTGTCATATGGTTAAGTGCCTTGCTGGAACAACATTATGGCCCTCTATGGCCATAGTTCAGTAAAAAGGTTATACACACATAAAAAAGGCTCACTGAAATTCCACCAGAAAAGATGCTAATTTACATTGCAGACTATATCACAAGTCTTACAATGGCTTCATATGAGAGCATAACAAATAATGGCCATTAATTTAATGTTGCTTTTGCTTTCTCACCCGCTCATAGGAAACTAATCCGCATCCAAATTGTTTTCTATTGCACGTTCAAATCACTTAAATGTGCCTAACTTGATGAACACATTAGTGGAGAGCAGCTTAGGCAAGTGTCAACCAAAGCTCTGTATGCGCTATGTCCACACCGTTTTCTGTGCTTAGCAAATTTACCCCTTGGTGTGAACTAGAGAAGATACACCTGTCCATTTGAGTGGAATTCTGCTGGCACTGCTGCAGAAATGTTTGGGCAACACATACAGTTAGTGGAGAGTGTTTCGCAGCATGTGGCTCCAGGCCCCCTGCTCGTGTGTCTGTCTTTGCCAGCCCAGTGGACAAATGTATGGGGTAATTAGCCCCTCAGGGAAAACCGCAGTCACATGGCACCCATCTCAATCACAGGAACCACATTACACATGTGGGCTAAGACTGAGACTCTTAGAATCCACAGGGCAGTTTTACGATGGCGCCGTGAAAACATTCACTTCCTGATGTTCAAATTGGCGGTGTGTTTCCTTCCATCATTCATAAGGCAGTAGGAGATAGAAGAACAGAATAACAGAATTAACTCTGGAAAGTCCTACTGCATTTCACCATCTTTGTGTTTTTGTTCTGCGCAGTAGTACTTTCTCAAAATGATTGTTTATTGCAGACATACAGAATTGCTTTGGGCAATGCTATTTTAAGCCTTGAGAATGGATTGTATAAGTCAACAGAAAGCTAATTTCAATAGCAACAGCAATCACAAGAATACTGAAAATAATCATTTGCATAGTTGCAGATGTGTGCATATTAAGAAGCTCTGGGCAAGGTTATTCTGTTGTTACCATATCACAGTAAACACTCTATTCAAACAATCTCAAACGCTTTTATTTTTTGTGCCTGTTTGAGCTTTGATGACCTCTTGCTATTTGATGAATGAGAAAATTACTGAGAGTCAATAAATATGGACACACAATTACCATTGTTGTTAAGGTGTAGAATTCAGTTCCTCAAAAGTTCATTTTTCTGCAACAGCCTTTGGAGTGCATTAGGTATCAACTTTATTCTGTCCTACTGCAAGGTATCAGCAGTGGACCAAAATTAATTTCTTATTATGAGCAGCAAATCAAGCCTGTTCAGACTTTGTACAGGTATTTTTCTGCTTGACTGTCTAATATAAAATGAAATTATGAACAATGTAACCTACACACTTCGTCATCCTCAGTTACCCTACAGCTCCTAGTCGTCATGGCTGGGGTTGCCAGGATGCCTATGATTTTCAGAGGACAGCCACTATTAACCCACCCGCTATGTCACTGATTTGCTCCTCACAGAGCTCTTGTTAAAGCATTTCAAAAAGACTTGTGGCTTCTTAGGCTTCCTGTTGTAAAAAAATACTACAACACTGGAGCTCAAGTAATTGGACCCTTAATAACACAATATGACATCTCTGATAGGGAAACGGTCACAATACAGCAGAAGGTACAGCCAACCAAGCTTTTGCTGAGTCGGACTTGCAACAGACTCACGAAAGGAAAGCTTACAACTGTATCCACACTCGGCATTCTCAAGCAGCAAGATTGTTGGCAGATTAGCATAAATGTCTCCTTGAGCACTGTGCACTATAATTTGAATGCATTATTCCTGCAAAGCAAAACAATAATTATACTGGCAACGATCCCTCTGTGCCAGAGCTATTGTTAATGTTACTGTCCTCTTCACTTTCCTGTAAACCTCAGTGTGGAACTATCCATTCATCAGTCGGAAGTATGTGTATTTAACCTGGACAAGACGGATCTGCTGTTTATCCCGGCCAGGACCTCTCCTCTTCAAGAGCTCTCGATTACTGTTGACGGCACCACAGTAACTTCCTCCACAGTGAAGAGCCTGGGTGTCACTCTCGACAACAGGCTGGACTTCAATGACTACATCTCCCCGACGGCACGCTCCTGTCGATTCCTCCTCTACAACATCAGGAGGATTCGCCTTTTTTTGACCACCTACTCCACCCAGCTGCTCGTCCAGGCCACAGTGCTCTCCTGCTTGGACTATTGCAACGCCCTCCTCGCAGGCCTCCCAGCCTGCACCATCCAGCCGCTGCAGCTCATCCAAAATGCAGCTGCTAGGCTGATCTACAATCTCCCTAAGTTCTCCCGTGTCATCCCCTTACTGAGATCCCTCCACTGGCTCCCAATCGCAGCCAGGATCCGCTTCAAGACCTTGACACTCACCTTTTCTGCTGCAAGAAGGACTGCCCCGACCTACCTCCAGGACCTCATCCTACCCTACGCACCCGCTCTTCAACTTCGCTCTGCTACATCCGGACGCCTCGCTCCGCCCACCAACAGAACGAAAGGCCCACGCTCCTCACAACAACGCTTTTCCATCATCGCCCCCCAGTGGTGGAATGAACTCCCCTCCCCCCTGAGAACAACTCCTTTACCCCAACCCTTCAGACATGCGCTAAAGACACACCTCTTCAGACTCTACCTGGACTAATACCTCTGCCACTCTGACCTTGTAACTTTGACGCTGTAATTCTGACCCCTGTCTTGTACTTGTTGCTCACTTACCTAGGTAGTATAGCGGTACTTTATTGTTCCTGTAATTGTATTTAATATGCAATCTTAATTCAGATTAGTTAGCTCGCGACACTAACCTTGCGCTCAGCTTCAGCACTATTTGCATTGTATGACCTGTACACATCTTGCTCTCGTGCCTGTTGTTTGCTATTTGCACTTTTGTACGTCGCTTTGGATAAAAGCGTCTGCCAAATGAATAAATGTAAATGTAAATGTAAATGTGTATTTCTACACTTACAGACACTTCTGCGAGGAAGAGAGACAACAGCTCACAGCAGGCCCTGAAAAGGTGTCTTCGAAAATGTTAAAACTCAATGAATTTGTTGCAGGTGAAAGAGTATGAATTCAGATTTCACTCATGAACACCAGGGATGCACTCATTCATACAATTGCTGTTTAATACTGCCTGTCCATAAGGTAAAAAAGATGTTTTTTTTCTCTTGATGTGGGAGGGGTCCTTCTACCCTAACAGCTTTTATCTAAGGAGATTGGCAAAATCTGCTCTCCCTTTTTATCCACCAGGATTAGTGCATTATCTCATGACCTGGCATCATTAGGGTGACTGAGGCCTCTATGGAAATCTCTTCCCATCCACCCTCTATACTGGAGTGTAGCTGGGCTCATAGCCCACAGTTTGCAGGTGTAATAGCCACCTTGAAATTGCACATATTGTTGAACTGCTGAACAAGCTGCTTCTATGATGTAAGGTACCACAAATTCCAGCTCTTGTATGAATGATATATTGGATAGAATGTTACTTAATTAAACTAATGCCTGGATGTCTTCAAGTCTGTTTCTGTCTCATTGAGATGTATAACATTTTGGATAAGATGTTTATGTGGGCTCGACATGAATGAGTCAAGCCTTTTGAAATTTTTATGAAGTACATATAGCTCTGGCAGGTTAATTGTGTGATTATTACATAGAAGAAATTGATTTGGATTTCTGCTGAGATAAACCTGTTTTTGACATTTTGACGTGTTCTCCATTCATCTGAGCTGAGCACCGGACGAACTTCTGCACAGTAACTGATGTATGAGGAGCTTCTCCTCCTGGGACATAATGTCAGGTCTACCACGCAGACCAACCTGCACTGACTTAAAGGTTTGTTGTCTAACATTTTCAGTGAGTAAACAAACAGCATCTTTCAGAATCTATTAGTTGTACCCCCTAGTATGCCTTGTTGAATAATGTCTGAAAGACCCATTAAGGAGGACTCTGCCTGAGATTTAATTGCGCTACTTTAGGCCTTGGTCTGCTGCATACCATCAAAACTCTTCATCCTCTGTGGTCTCCACAAAGCCATGTAGGGGTTAACAATGGCAGACAACTGAAGCTTTCACTTTAAATTGCAAAAGTTATCTAATATTTCAATGACTTGACATTACTATCCCCCTGCCTTAAAACTGTGCTATGCAGAATTCACTGTGATATTCAACCAGGCTCCAGGTTGGTGGGACAACAGTAGGAGATACTTTGAGCCTTGGGTATTCTAGAGTGGATATTCTACTTTGTATTCCTGTTAAATATTGGTGATTACAGGAGTCATCTCTCCTGCAGATTCTTGTTGGTTGGTGATTGTTGGAACCTACTGACCCCAGCCAATTGGGGATGTACTTAGTGTACAGATCTTCTATCCCAGTTGTTGCCTTTCAAAGATTGTTGCATGTAACCAGTGGCCAAGAGTCCAGCCCTTCATAGTTTTCTCACATCAATTTGGCCCACACTTTATCAACAATATAATTTTATTAAAGTTGTCTGATTTAAAGCAAATTTAAAGCAACAAATCTTTTTTTAAGAAGCAAAAAAGGAAGTTTCAGGGGATTCAAGGAATTGCAGTATCTCCATGGTAAAATGATTTGTCATAGTTTTGGGAAATCTTTTTTGTACTCAAATGTTTATTTTGAGCAGCAAATTATCTGTTACAGTGTTCTAACACAGCACACAATACAGTAATTGGTTGAGTAATTTTCAGACTGAGACATAACACACTGTTAAAAACAGATATTAACATCAAACAAAGCACAAAAATACACCCTAGAGTCTATGAGGTAGCACTATGTTTGCCTCCAGGGTGTGCCCATGGTTGTGTGCACCTATTTGTGTACTAGTTCGTGGAACTCATATGTAAAATCATATTTTTCCTGCCGCTGCACACAGACTAGTTTCTAAATGTGATTACAAAGTACTACTGTGCATATGTAAAAACTGATGATATTACGACTAGGTCCAAAGTACCTTCGAAGTCTAAGATGGATCGATGTAAAATACCACACCCTCTGCCTGAAGATGGACAAGTGTGCCATGGTGGCAAGGCAGTAGGAACCAAGTAGAATAAAAAAACAGAATACATGATAAGTATTCTTTTATAAGTTTAATAAGTATAATTTAATAAATAGGTACACTTAAATGTCCACAGATTTTTCTACAGATCTATTATGTGCCTCGTTATGAATAATTTTATATCTATTATAATAGATATAGTATAATAGAAATCTAAAAACTATATAGAGTGCATTGACCAACATACAATGACCATGGAATTGCCACCCACTTTACCAGTCAATGCTATTTGCTAACATTACATAACATTACGATCTGCTGTCTTATTTTGTAATGCCCCCTTAAGAGTTGAGATGGATATCTCTATATATCTATTCAGAAAGTGATGCAAACTGCTGAGAGTTCTGTGAACAGTATTTCATTTAATGTATTTTTATCTATGTATGCACAAACTCAAGACAGACAATGTTAAGTGGGCATTAATCTGGGGTTATAATGACTATATTAAACACTGAGATGCATGGTTTGCAATTTATTTTAACAGGCAAGTGAACATTCCCCGCGCTTGCTACCATTAGTACAGAGCTAACGAGGGCTACATCGCTCACGAGAGATATCGGAACCGGAGTCAAATTCCTTGTATGTACAGAAGCATTCTTGGTCTATGACCACTGATTCTGATTATAATTCTGAAAACTGTCAGAACCTGTCCTGTGTTGTTGTGCTGAATATTCAATTAGAAGACTGACTCCAAGTATTTAATTAAATTGCTGGTTTATTTATTTATCTTCAAAATCTGTAGTTTGTTTGCTAAATGCAGATAGTAATCTAACATCCTTGGGATGCAGCTGAGGCAGACCTTGTTTCCCCTGAGGGAAGCTCAGACCCTAGGATAGAGCTTTTTTTTCTTTTATGAATGGCAAACACACTGAAAGGCATATTGAAAGAGATAAGTGTAACCCAGAAAAAACATGTAAATCAATCCCAAGAATGAACTTTTACAAAAGTCTTACCGTGGACAACTTCAGGGCACGTAAACGCCATTCATGACTGATTCCTTGACTATAGCAAATACGTCATTTCTTAATGGTATTTCGCATGCATGCATGAGTGTGGAGTTGTGGTTAAAGAACTTGATTTATTACATGAAAGGTGTTATTGCATAAATGGATGATTTGCAGAATGCAAACTAAGAAGTCTGCCCTGGATAAGCCCGCTTGTAAAGCAAATAAAAAAGAACAATGATTCATTGGGGAAGTGCCTTTGCCATCCCACAAAGCAGCAGTTAAATCAATGCAAAACAAAATGGTGTTGCCCTATTGGTTTACAACAGTACAACTGAACAGTGGAAAAGGATGATATTTGAATAATGTGGTAAATTTACCCTAAATTCTACTCATATTTTAAGGCATTGTTGTTAGTGTACTAGTATTATGAGGCATTTTTTTGTATTTCCTAAATGTGTCAGTATGGGTAGCTGATTTTTAAGACTATATTTAATCAGAGGACAACATTGAAATGTGTACTCTATGTGTACTCTTAAAAGTGTTAAATGTGTTTTTAAACTTGCATTTCTAGATATTTTTTACCCCTTTCTACAATTCTGTTTTGGAATAGCCAGCTGTATATTGGTCTCATTGACTACTTGTGCAGGAGTTCTGAAGTGAGACAAATGCAATCCTAAACTATCCATTGGCTGTGTGCAGTTGTATTTTACACAGCATAACAATGCCAATTTGTTGCATTGATATGGTATTTTTGGTAAATCACAGTCAGTTTCAAACCCAGACTGTAGGACTCAAACTACATTCAAAGTAAGTGCCTTGCTAACTGAGCCACTCAAGACCCCTTGTATTTGTAGTTATCTGCAAAATTAAACAACATATAAGTTGTTATTGCAAGCACAATGACATGTGTATAATAACTTTCCAAAGGTTAATGAAAAGACCATAGTTTCTCCATCACAGAAACCTACCTGTATACAGCTGGCTACAAATACCTTTGTTTCATATTGTTTTCTAAATATATTTATATTCTCCTTTCTAACAGAGAGCTAGGTTTCACAGGGAAACAAATGTCAGCTACGTATTTTGTGTACATTTATGATCTTCCTAACAAGTCAGCTGGCTTGCTAACGAACTTTCCTGGTCCACAATGTTCTATTTAAACTGATTTTTTAATGTTTTTAAAATATTTAATAATTTCCTGTGTTACTTTCTGATACATGTGATTGCTATTTTGGTGCTAAACACTGAATCATGTTAATCGAGTAAACAACACTGGAACCTACTTCACTGTTTCGCCCATACATAAGACATTGTTATTACTATGACATCACACAACAGCATAGCTATACCTCTGTGGTATTCTAGTAGCATTTTTCTCATCGATGAGATATACATATAGCCTTTAAAACATTTAACACAGCCATCTAAAATAAGGAATGAAATTTTTACTAACCTGGGGCATCTGAAAATGAAAAGTTGAACTTAAATAGGAAACAATATCTGAGAGTTGTGGTGAATTTGTCCTAAGTATAAGAACAAGAATAAAAGCCAGTCATACAGCATTTTTATTCTGAGGAGTTTTCCTAAATTCTCAGATATGTGGTGAGCTCCATGAGTTGTGCTAAGCAGTTAAAGGTAGGCAGCATAGGGCTGCAATAGCAGGACAGAGATGGCAAGCATGTACCATTTGTCTCTATTGGCCTTTGCTGTATGTCTGGCACTGTCAGGTTCCTGTGGTGGTGGTACTGAATTTGTGTTTTTCACCACTGCTGCAACCTTGCAAAGGCTCACATGGAGGCTCTCAACCTAGGTGTAGTCACAGCAGTGATATTTAATATGAAATATTATTATTTTCTTATTCACATCAGAAAACATCAGAAAACGTTTTTGGGGGTGATGTTTTATCTTTTATTAAATATGTATATGTAAATGAGTGACTAATTATGTGCAGTATCATTTGTTAATACATCTATACATTACTAGATCCTATTTTTTAGTAAACCAACAATTTTATTGTACTCTTAGCAACTGAAAAAACACACATGCACATACTGAATTCACTGGAATTCACCTATCAAGAGAATTTAACTTGCTTAAGACAAACTTAAAGACTTAAAGACGTCTTTCCTTTAAGATGTGGAGGACTTAATCACAGTGTTAAAATGTCAGAGCAATTTCTTATTATTATTTTATTATCAGAACTGCAGTATAATTATCATCAGTATCATCAGAACAGGTTTCTGCCTCATGTGGCTACAAGGTGCGCTGCAAATAGAAATGTACTTTTGCAATTTGGTTTGTCAACCTAATTTAAATCTCCCACACCCCACCTGTGGGTCCCAGCTCAGGCTTTATTGTCTACACTTAAAACAGAAAAAAACATACTCAGAATATCGTATTCTGTGAAAAGCCTTACGTGTGTGCACGTTAGGGTCTAAGGTGCAGCTGAAGCAAATCAGTTCAATGCAAATAAGATTAGTTTTAGAACACAGTGGACATCATAGCTCACATCTAGGTTGGCTGTAATTGGTTCTTGAAGGGCTCACTGGCTTACTGTAAATTGGGAATTACATAACATGAAAGCCAATGTCATTTCTGTAGATGAGAGAGAGAGAATTTAATGTAAACTGACTTTGTCTGAGAAGATTACTGCACCATTCTTTGATATTTTATTCTCTTTTTATAGTATGTACATGTAAATAAGGTATTAACCATATGGTCACCCTGCTGTCATACACAACATTTACTTTAGCTGTTGTTCAGAGATTCACATTTGCCTAGAGTTGTCAGCATCTACACAAACTACCCCTGCTGGAATTACCTTTTTCTCTATTTAGAGATATGGTAATACTTGTAATAATAAATAAATCAATTGAAATAGTAGTGATACACTAATTATAAATGTATTTTGTGTCATTATGCCTTTTTATCAAAGTAAAAAAAATAATTTCATTTTTTTGTTTCTGAAAACATGTACATTGATGTTGCTGATGTACATGCCCCATCCAAATACCTCTTTGAAGACTGAGCAGGCATGCAGTTTATTTTATTTTGGTTTCTCAGTTTCAGTCCCCTTTGCTTTTCCAAGCTTATGCTTTAGATGAATGTGGTTCTTTACACCATTCTGTCTCTGGAAAGAGATCGGCCAAGAAGCTCTCTCCAAATTGAGATCGGCAGCTCTGTAATAGAAATTCATGGCTATATTTCAAGCTGATCCTGACATCATCTTGTATGCTTAGACCATCGACGCCCAAAATCAATCTTTGTCGATCGATCATAGTTTCACTCAGCTGTCAGCAGCCCTATTTGAAATGGCACAACAGTGAAGAAAAAAGGTAACAAACGAGAACAAGGAGAATTGCCACTGGTCACAACAGAATTGTGTTCTTAATCTGATTTTATGTTATGCTTTCCCCTAATTTTTTTCTGACTTACTCCTCATGAATCCTACCAGAGAGAGTCTTTGTTTAGTTGTGATACTCATTTCCTACTGGTAATGGACACAGATGATTATATTAACACAAAGCAAAGACCAGTGAATGTGTGCAGTACCTGCTCTAAACAAATGTTTGTAATTAGGGCACCTCTCACTCAAAGAGTCAATTTATAGAGCAATTTCTCTTCCCTTCAGAATTAAAGGAGAATACTTCCCCCTCAACATGCAGAGTCCAGAATCTGAACGGAAAATTGTCTTTTGAAGCTTTCTGTATTTCTCCACTTGGCACCATGGTTTAACTTTCATATATGTAACAGATTTCAAGAGAGTAATTGCTATTCCTGAACACACCCAAATGAGGGTCATTTTTGGACAATTTTGACCGATGCAACTTACACTACTGTCTACCCTCTACCTAAAAACACCCACTATTTTTAGCTTGTTCTGAAACAAAGAGGTGAACTGAAAATATTTTAGGTTGACTCAACATCTCTTATAGGTACCAAAATAGATCACACATTCAACATTTGGCATACCAATTGCCTGTCATCACCCTATCTGACCTGAAAGTCTTTTAAAAACTTCCTGGAGCCTCTGTCATTTTCTGCAGTTCTCACCCCTTCTCCCCTTCTTCTAAATAACAGCTTATAACTTCAAAAGTACGATAGGGGCATGCATGGGACTAGTATCAAATGAAAGGGGATACTTCTGGGTCTTTAAATGGCTAGAATCAATTTAAGTTTTAACTACTCTAAGATATTTTAGACTTTGTAGTGGAAAAATGCATTTTACTTTTTTTTTTAAGTCGTTTAAAATCTGTTTAGAGGTTTTATGTATCTCATCAAAAATATCACTGTCAGTGAGATTTTCCTTTAATATATAGGAACACTGGTTGTCAACACAACAACACCATGGAGCAAACTATGGGTGTGAGAGAAGCTAAGGTTCAATGAAGTCCCATAAACAACACCATGGAGCAAACTATGGGTGTGAGAGAAGCTAAGGTTCAATGAAGTCCCATACTAATGTTGTCTTAGTGAGATTTTTCATCATGGCAGTTTAACCCTATAAACCCTGCCCTGTTATTAATGTTTTTAATGCCTTGGACTCCTCTCACTTCTGGGCAGATTACTCAGGATCAGTAATGTGTATGCCATATATCAGCATTTCTCAAACCTCTCCTGGAGTACCACTTGTCCTGCATGTTTTAGATCTCTCCCTGCTCCAACACAGCTGATTCAAATGATCAACTCGTTATGAACTCCTGAAGCTGCTTAACAACAAACTAATCATTTGAATCAGCTGTGTTGGAGCAGGGAGAGATCTAAAACATGCAGGACAAGTGGTACTCCAGAAGAGGTTTGAGAAACGCTGCCATATATAATTTTTGAATGCCAGGTGAAAATATGCTCAGAAATTTAGACAAAAGCATTGTCTTCTACAACAATAAACAATAAATAATTATTTACATGAATAATATAAAATAAGCACAAAACAATACAAAACTATATAAAGTTTAAGTGATTTCAGATAGTTTTAATAATAAATCAGTTCATATTTGAGTTGCATAACAGATAAAAAGGAAAACTGCTTTCAATAATCATCGAATCCAGTCTTGTCTATGCTGTCAGCAAGATAAGAGAGACACTACAGTTATCAATAGCAGATTACATCTTTGTTGTGTTGTAATGAAAACAGACTGGGATCCAAGTATGGTCAACAATCTTTAATCTCCAAAGACAAATCGTAGTCAAGGATGAAAACTGGTCAGTAACAGAGAAGCAGTAGTACAAAACAGATCCACACAAAAGCAAGGTCCAAAGAACAGGCCAGGGTCAAAACCGGCAGTCAAAACATGGTATGGCAAAGTGCAGGCTAGGCAGAGTCACAAGAACAATACCTCACAATGAGGCAACACAAACTGTGTCCTTATTTAGCCAGAAACTGATTGAATAACGAGTTACAGGTGCACTTGATGAGTAGGTGAGGTTGAGCAGGGCTGAACTGGGCGTGGCTGAGCTGGCTGACTGGGAGCGGGTGTGACATGTGTACAGTGTTGTTCTGTTTGAACACCAAATAAGACCCACATTTCTGGTACACAGGGAAAAAAAGCATCCTGAAATTACATTACATTACATTACATTACATTACATTACATTGCATGCATTTAGCATGCAAGTGTATCCATTCAAGTTATATGAGCAACAGTGACAAACCAGGCTAACGACACTCCCAAACCAGCTAATGCATGCCACATCACCATTCAAACATCACCACAAGTTAACCTATGATAATCTGAAACAAGACAGCACCTACCATCTATCTCAATGTGACCAAATCACAATATCCATAACTCATTGCAATAATACAAATACATATGCATGAGGTAATACAAGTAGTACAGGTAGCCAGTGCTAGGAGGTGGGGATTGAAGGGGAACTGAGATGCAGTCTTAAAAGGTAGGTCTACAATCTATGTTAGAAAATGGCCAGTGATTCTGCTGTCCTGACCACCATGGGAAATTAATTCCACCACTGGAGGAACAGTACAGACAGGCATCATGGCTGAGAGAAGCAACCTCAATGTTGCAGCCAGCTGCCTCAATGTTGCAGAGTGGAGTAACCTGGCCAGTGCATAGTGTTTGAAGTCTTCACCCATTCACTGTGCTGTGTGCCAGAACCAAGAACCAAGAACTTGATGTGTGTGGTAACAGGAATCTAGTGAAGTGAGGTGAGGAGGGGTGTGACTTGACTATGTTTAGGGAGTTTATACACGAGTCCTGCAGTTGGGTTCTGGATTAGCTGTAGGGGTTTGATGGCACTGACAGCAAGACATGGAAGATGGTGGTAGTCCAGATGTGAGAAGACCATAACCTGACCTACGACCAAGGGCCTGAAATGACTAAGATATTGAGGGGAGATGAACTGGCGTTCTGTTTGAAGTAAATGACAGAACTGCTGATTATGCAAAAATATAGGCAGATTTTGCAGTTATTGTGGTGCAAACACATATCTTATGGCCTTTGAGAATCTGTCTAGATTAGACCAGATGATCACTTATAGCAGGTTTTGTATCCTGTTACTAACAGTAGAATCTTTGTAATTTGATTTCAAAAGGTACAAAGGCACAAGAACTTTCTCAGCAGTTATCATCCTATAAACCTCTGACAAGCTTACTCAAGATCATCCTTTAAAAAACCCTCTTTAGTCGTGATTGATGTTGCACCCACTAGGGAGATCATCTTTATTTATGTATTCATTGGAGTTTTCATGCTTCTAAATTTCTCATAATTGCAAGCCAGAGAACATTGATGGCTCATGTCAAGGTAGAACAGCAGTAAATTAATTTGAATTCAAACCTGCCAAAACTGGGGCTCACAAGTTAAACTCTTCTCAGATGCAATTACACAGGTTCATATCGCCTAAACCTGGCTGACTAAAAAAAAATCAACTCTTTATCTAATTTGGTACTCTTCCACATCTGTAAATTGAAGACACTATAACCAAGCATCTAGAAACTCAAAACCAGATAATTAGTGAGAAGATAAAAGGCCATCATTTATAATTGAAGTCGTCAGAGATAGTCTGTCATCTTCCTGTTATTAATTTTTTCAAGTGAGTAGATGACACAATCTGAATCCTGGGGGACTTTCATGTGTAAAAGAATAAAACTACTTTAAACAATGTGTTTGGCACCTCACATGAGAGAATCAAGTAAAGAAGTTTAATCATTTTCCAATCCTGGTTCTTCAAAACCTCCTAATGTTCGCAGTGTCTGTACTTCCTCTGTATTTTTTTCTTTCATTCTGTATAGAGCTGCATACAGTCTTGTAGCCTTGGGGTGCATTGTAAACATTCACCCTCAAATGCATTTGTCTGCTGCAGCAGTTAATGTCAGGTGGAGGGATCACAGGTAGTTCTGCCACTGGTGTCCTTCATAGGGTAGATCAATCTATTCTGGAGACCCTTTCTTTCTGAGCTCGCATCAGTTCTGAAAAATAAGGGCTTTTTCACAGTATCACCACCATGCACTACTCCAGTCTTCCTGAATTCATATATGTGCCTACCTTCCTGCCTTCACCTAAACTATAACAATGTAACAATTCCTTTTGACACAAAAAACCAAAGTAATATTTAGATCTCAACCAAGAAAGCCTTGCTTGTTTTCAAATCCACAACATTAATTGCCCTCATTTATTTGCTCTGACCCTCCTGAATTGTTCACTGTTTTGTAGCCTACTGTAGTAGCAACATAAGTGGTGGAAATGAGCAGAAATGCATGGGAACACTATTCCCAAATTGAAAATCCCAGGGGGAACAGCATTCCAAAAGTGATCCAAATTTTTCATTATTTATTTTGAGAGACACTTCATTTACTGGACTGAGCAATTGCACTGTCGAGACCTGTTGGTTTTATCTAGCATGCCTGTGAGTGCCTGAGCAACTGATCACTCACTGTAGCAGCTGTTCAACTCACATCGATTAACCTACCTATACTCCTTTTTCTGGGGTAACCCACAATGTACTTCCTAGCTATGTATTTGGTACTACAGACACATTCCTTGATATTGCTTTGATCACTGAATACACATTCTGCATCTTGATTTTTGTAAAAAAGTCAAATAAAACTACATGTATTCAATACCAAATATAGGTTAATTTAATGTTTGAACAATCTCTTTAAGTGAATAGATATACATACAGATGAAAAGTTAACAATGCATGTAGTTAATTACCAACAGAGCCTACGTGTGTGTTTCACATCAATGTCAATACTAATTACCAATATGTTTTTATTATAAAGGACATTTTAACATCAACACTTCAATATGTAAGATTCTGAAGTAAGTGTGTGAGATCTAACAGATTTTTGAGAAGGTCAAATGTAAGCTATGGAGAGCTATAAAATTGTAGTTGTGTGAAGTGGTGAGAATGTGCACAAATTACCTCATTATGCATGCTTAGGACTGGTGGTTGAGGGGATCACAGTCCACTTCAGCAGACATTTTACGAAATAATACCATCCTCATAAAAATATAAATGGCCTAAATGGTCCAGAAAAGTGACCTAAACATGCTCTTAAATAGAGATCTTTAAAATACTGACTTGTTAAAGGTCACAAGAGAGTGGAAATGTATTAGTATTCTGTTGTGAGAGCAAATAGAAATTGTTTGGCAGACGTGCAGCATTGTCTTAAGGAACACAGCTTGTAATTGGAAAGGTTGTTGGTTTGAGTCCCTGCTGGGGCACTGCTGTTTTACCATTGAGCAAGGTACTTAACCCACAATTGCCTCAGTAATTATCCAATTTTTTTAAATGGATAACCTGTAAAATCATAATCTATGTAAGTTGCTCAAATTTAAATCAACAGTAAGTCTTTTACGTTATTTTAAGCAGCAAAATTGTGTTGTTGTACTTCTTTATGCCATGTTGGCTTGTTCCTGGCTCTGCAGATCTGTTGCTGAACCAACTGGAACAATGCCAGGAATATGATATGCACGGTATGAATTAAGTCCAATATTATTCACCCAATGTTTTCACATCAAAACACCTTTCACCTAATTAAAAAAATGAATCAATTCATACTGTCCCTTATTTTTTGTTATTCTCCAAAAATTATTCTTGCCATTTTCATTTATACAAACTCAATATAAAGCACATATACAGTATAAAGAAATGAATGCATACATGAAATAATTAAATCTTTGTGGTTAAAATATTATGCCATCACACTGCAGAGAGTTTTTCCTCATCAATGTGATGGTACACATCTCATGCTTGGGAGGCATGAAAAAAAATTGCATTGGGGTGGTGGGGAAAAGGAAAAAAAATGCTGTGTGTCAACTGGTTACTAAAGCCATTGAAAGGCAGATACACAGCCAGATGTTGGCAAAAGGTTTCAGTCTTGCATCATCCTTGTATGAAATATTTTCATAGAATGAGCCTGCCCCCACTCCCCTCTACAGGTTGAGGGGTGGCTTCCTGAGCAATCCTTTCCCCATTTCCTACACTAAATTTAAATAAATACTGTGTTGCTCTTTCCTCGGGTAAACTAGACCTTTGGTCTCCAGCATCGAGAAGCTTTGCAATTAGAAGGAGGAGCCAGACTCTCTGCCACAGACCTTATAGGATTTCTTAAGGTCCTGAGGTTCCATTTACTGGTAGCAAATGGACCCTCATCCAAGGAAAAGGGAACAGAATCCTTTTCACTGAGCTGTGTCAGTGCTTTCTTCACAACATAGATAACATTGCTTGTGAGCCTTAAATGTGGACTTCAACATTGGTGCTCAAGAGAAAATTGCACCCAACACCACTGGATGTACAACTCACGATTTCATTGACTTGACAGAGTCAGATCAAGATACAGTGCATATTTTATTTATTTATTTCTTGAAGGATGGTTAAATTAACTTTTGCTTCCAATCCTGGTGTTCAGATTTGAAATGGTACTGATAAGAACTTGAGTTACAACAAAGGGATGGAGATTTATTGCTCTGTTTATTTTGTTTGCAAGTTCATGCACTGGAACAACTTGAACAAAGTGAATCCGTTTACAAAGATAGTACACTGTTCTGGGCTTTGTTAGAGAGATGCATGCCTGAGTGCTTGCAAACTCAAAGTTAAAGCTTTTCTCTCATGGGTGAAATATGGAAAATAAATCTAAATTTTTGCTTATTATCTGGTTCCCTGAACAGGTCTTTTTATTTCAGTAACTTGTATCAAAAATGTGTACAGCATGCACGGGATATTTTAACACAGATCATAACATTATTTGTTTCCTTAACGGGTGCAATTATCCAGGGCAACTTTATTTTTGTGGTGTATAAGGACTGGATGTGCAATGAAGCAGGTGTGCCTAAGAATATCTAGCTTTCAAAATACATTAGCTCTACATAAGCCAAAAAATCAGCTGTTTTATTACTTAAAAGCTGAATACAACTTTTTGTTTAACCTCTGGAGAGATGATGTTGATAAATATGCTGGTTTATGGCCCTCAAAGGCAGGAGTTGTGCAGCTCTGTGATTCAGGTTAATTACCTTGCTCTAGCAGTGCCCCACCTGAGATTCATGCCAGCAAACTGCTTTTAGTAGTCCAGTTGCCTAAACACTATAACACACACACAAGGATAAGTTAAGCAAATGCATGTTTTCCGTATTTTTCCTCTTAGTAGCAGTGAGTTGTTCATGCAGTTGATGGATGAACCTCCACTGCCATTGCGGTATAACCATGCCTCTCTGAAAGCAAGTTTTAAACGTCGCTATGAATTAGACAAACTATCCTTTATTTCCATGTGTCAGACACACACATCCTCTTGTAATGCTTGTGGCTGGGCCTCAAGAGACAGCTCTTCAGGCAGATGAAAGATAGCATCTCTGTTGCCTCCATCCTGGCACACCCAGTCCTCAGGAAGAAACAAGTCCCCTTTGGAAGATCTGAGTTCTGTACCTTAGGGCAAACCATGGCATCTGTATCAGTACATGCAGCTTTGTCACTGGGTGCTGGTCGTACCCTTTTAATTTTTAAAATTGTTCTCTCTCAAAGAGGATTTTTCACTGCAAATGGATTGAAAAAATCATGTACATTGCATGTAACATGCTATTCAAGAAACACACTGAGCACAGTGGATTGCTGTGAAAGATTTATTGGTGGTGCTGTACTCAAACATATTTGACAGTGCAGTCAACTCTGGTACAAATCCTGCCACATGTTTGTTAACAATCTTACAGTATATACAGTTAAACGTTTATGTATGTTCTGCCTAAATACACAACTAGATAAAGAGAATTAACACACATCACTCTCAAATTACTCCAAAAAATAAAACCATAATGAAGTTGATTTAAAAAATAATAAAGCTATTCCTGCAAGACCTCATTCAAATTCCAAAGTGTTCTCCATTGTAGTTGGCTGTAGCTAACAGATAATAGTGATAAGTCACGTACAAGTAAGAGATATGACACAGGGTTCCTTGGGCTTGGTGGTAGACATCTGTAAGGATCTTCCCTTTAATTGGAGAGCTGTTGACAAAGACACAAGGTTATCAGCTAAGATTGATCGTGGTCTGCAAGTCGAGTCAGCACATTAATCTCTGCCTTTGTTTTTCACTGGTGGTAATTGATAGCCAAGATGGCCAAGCTGCTATTTTGCAGCACTCTCAAGCCTGAGGACAATTATAGTACATTTACACTGCAAAAATATGTCATTTCACAGTACCATTTTTAATAGTGTGCATATGTATAGGTCTGATACAAATGTTATATATTCTTATGTACATAATTACAAAAAGCTAAGCAATTGGAATTTAATATTCATACTGCAAAGCACAATGACAGAAATACAGTGATTATCCTAGGGCATAAAGACAACAGATAATATGATATAGTTTAATCATTTTTCAGGGGTGTGTGTGTCGATATTTACAATGGCATTGCTGATGAAAGCGCTGTCTACTCCCCTGATGCACACTACCATATGAATCTATGATGCTGGCTTAGATTCACCTGCACCAGGAGCACAAAGCCAGCTTCCAGTTCCACAATGTGGTATCTCTCTCCTCCAGATGGATGCTTCATGTGCAGCTTAACTGATCACAGCATGTAAATAATGGA
The DNA here is from genome assembly GCA_019176425.1 of Megalops atlanticus. Classification (NCBI taxonomy): domain Eukaryota; kingdom Metazoa; phylum Chordata; class Actinopteri; order Elopiformes; family Megalopidae; genus Megalops; species Megalops atlanticus. Next base: position 17,319,262 of record CM032878.1, on the reverse strand, counting down.
AGGCACTTCACAAGCAGGGTGTCTTTTGAAAGGGTCCTCAAGTCCTATGGCCATGTTCCTCTCCTCTTTTAAAGATCACTTTCATGTCCTTTCAATATCCTCTGTGTCAAGTGTGTCTATTTAAAGCTTTGTATATGGTAACTGGACATCTTCTGCAGGGGGACAATTCCTGTTGAAGAGCCACAGTTAATAACTGCCACTGTACAGATATATCTGTTCTGTAATGGGTATTTTAGATTCTGTAACCAGAATTGAAATTCTTGAACTCTAAATCATGTGAAATCTTATTCTTCTTTTGTCTCTGTTTCACTCTCTCTTCACCAATCTAAGACTGTTTGTAAACAAACACTCATGTCCCTGTGGTTTTTTGGTCTTCAGATTCATGTAATTAAAATCTCTAAATGGTGTATTTGTATGCTCCATGCCTTCATTCAAATGACACCTGTAACTCTACTTAGAAGAGTGATTTACCTTTATCGTTCCACAATAATTTGTTAATGTAGACTTGATGTGGACTGAGAGAGCAGTTCACCATAGCATTTTTCTCTCTCAGAACATGTTATCATCGTCTTTTTTCCTACATTCGACAGCAAGCAGATTGCCTGTGAGAGGCCTTTGAAGTGTGCGCTTGAACCGTATGCCTGCCAACTCCCACACCAGCTCATGCTGGACAACCACAGGACATTCATGAATTTCAATAGCAAACACAGTTCTGTGGGTGAGCCATCTTTCACAGGTCTAGAGTCTGCTTACCCAGTGAGAGACAGAGAAAGAGAGAGCAAGACAGAGGGAGGTGCTTAATGTCCAAGCAGTACCTTGGCTGTTTCATATTACCTCTTATGTGGGGCTGCCCAGTGCGTGGCCGAAACAATTTTTTTTTTTCCCCAAATCATAAAACCATTTGAAATCAGAGCCATGAGTAGACGAGTCAGTGTTGAGATTTTTTTGTGAATCTGAAGAGTGGTGAGAGTTAATAAACTGAAAATGGAAAGCAAGGATCCATATGAAAGAAGTCCTTTGAAAAATGATGAATTGTCTGAAGGACGATGGACTGCTTTTGAGGGCAAATAACAAATCCTTTGAAAGTAAAATAATCTCCTTCAGGGAGAATAAAACACTGGCAACCTTGGGAAGAATCCCGTGCATTCGGTGTTGATTAGTCCGGATCTTATGAAAATGGTAGCTTATGGAGAACTATCCTTTGATGGAAGGAAAAGATGAAAAATCTTGGAAAATCTTTGCTGTACATGGCATTGATTTAAAGTTATTCTTTCAAATGCATATATCAAATACATTTTGGGCTTGATTTCACTTCACAGCAAGATGCAGAGGAGTACTTCCTATGCGCCACTTAAAGTCCAACAATCAACTTTTATAGGTCAAATTCTAGCCTAATGTACCTACAGGAATTATATTATTATGCACTGCAAAGCCTAGGGAGATTCTTTACTTTTATTATGTTCTACGGCATCCTGAATAATCTGTGCATCTTAAATTACAGTATACCATATGAGCTGTTTTGATTATGGGTCACAATGGAAAGTGGAAAGAAGAAAGAAGAACTGGGATATAAAACTACCAACAATCTACATAAGAAAAGTTTTCTGTGGTATCAACCAATGCAATTTATCTGAGATTTCTTTCCTGTTTTGAGGTGCCAGTGCATTTAAACCAGCTATTTCTGAACAGACTTTAAAGTGTGAATAAAGCATCATCTTTTACTGGCATTCTGGCTCCCATCAAGCATACCCTTTGATATACAGAAAAAAACACCAGAAACTGGCAGTATGTGGGGATTGGATGATCTTGCCAAACCTCTTTTGAAACTCTCTGTTCTCTCTCTCTCATACATATATTGCATATTGTATTATCTATTGTATATATAATTGTACATCTAATGTATAATGTACATATTACACTGAAGGTATGCAAATGAATAGCCATGCACCAGTATACAACATGTTTCTGAGGAAAAGAATGTAGACTGTGGTGTGAAAAAAAAACATTGGGTATGCAGTGACCATCCATATACTGTGAAAATAAGTACATGTAATGAAACAAACATTCCTTTCACATTCAAACTGACCAGTTCAAATCATAAACAGGAATCTTTCTCCCCTTCATCTGCTGTGCAAATCTGTCACTTAAAAAAGATGTATTTTGATCAATGACAAACTGATACAGATAAGCATCACAAGAAAAGATTCTCCCAGCACAATGCAAAGAACCCTACTTAAAAATTGTTTCAGTAAAATGGAAACGACCTGAAAATGCATTCTTCTGTGTGTGTGTGTGTTTGTGTGTGTGTGTGTGTGTGTGTGTGTGTGTGTGTTTTGTTGGTGTGTGTGTTTTGTTGTTGTCATCAGCAGTCATTAATCAATGACTCAACACAATCATTGACTAAGGCCACTTCTAGAATGTAATATGAGGAAGGTTTATGAGGAGCCATCTTCATGAATACAAATACATGAATACAAACCTTCAAGCCCAGCATTCAGGGAAGACAATAGAATAATTGTGTATGGGTTTGATACGTGTTTAGCTCAATCATTTTACATATGGTACTTAAGCATGCCTTATACCTTTCTGCATCAAGCGATGTGTCCATTGCACGTCTCTTTAATGTGTCCCTTGCATGGCCTAAAACTAGAAATGGCAGCTTTTAGCTTGAAGGGCAGACCCAGGGGTTGGACTGGGTGGCACAATAGAGGTAATCTTTCCTTTAAGAGCATAGGTTCCATTACAATAGTGTCAGTTTGTCCTCTTACTATGCGTGTAGTTGCATTTCAAACATTTTTCAGAAGATACCCATGTTAGAAGACCCAGAAGCTGAAGCAGCAGGGTGATTTCAGGTTTTGTTTTCTTGTGTTGTTTTTCGGCCCTTCTGTAACTCATTGATCAATATCCATGGTCACTAATCAGTTGACCCACTCACACAATGTACTGTTATTGCAGTGGACAGTGGAGTGGAGTAGTGTGACCGTATATTCATGAGGAAATAACATTTCTGTGCATCTGTCCATCATGTAGATGTGGTATGCTCATTATTACAATTTGAACCATCATATAATACATAAATGAACATTGAATAAATGGGTAATGGTAGCAAATATAGAAAGAATGGGCCCTCAAAAAACTGTATTTTGTAAACACAATCATTCTAATTTATTTTGATCATAAAACTAGGCTGATACAGCTTATATTGTATAGCATATTTGTGCATTATTCTATAAAACTTCCTATTGGTTGAACTGTCTGTCTCAGAGCCATGATTGGTCTGTGTGGAGTCATTTTAATATTTTATCACAATGTAACGATTCTCCCTCTTCAACTATAGCAGTCATAACAGCTTTAAAAGATTAATAGAATTGAAGCTATCTGTGCTTTTAGTAATCACACTTTTAGTGAGACAACGGTGAAACCCCTGTCTCCTGTCTATGTATAGCATCAAAATGAATGACAATGAGATCAGCTCAGGATTTATATTTGATTCAGCATCAGCACAATGGCTACTACATCTCCATATCCCCACAATATGCTCTGCTTTATCAGCAATAATAAAAAGAAGAAGATCTGAAGGTTGAGCTTCATATAAAGTTCTTAGCCACTGGGGAGAAAATTGTTGCTTTTATTGTTTTTGATTGTATGCTTGATTGAATTCCTTACCATTATTGTGCACCTAATCTGTCATAATTTCTTAATTGTTAGTGACTTTTAACTTGCATCCCCAGCTGTATTTTTGTTGAACTTACTAAGATAAATTGGTTAGATGGTAGTGGAGTCAGAATGATTAATTTGATAATTAACTCCTTGAACAGCACATCTGTATACAGGCCCTTGATATTTGTGAGGTGGCGATTTGCTATCTTGTTCTTGTCTCATTGTTTCTAAATGGATTATCAGTAAGTGTCTGTTAGAGGCAAAGGAGAAATTGAGGTCAGGTTGATGAGAGATTTATGTTTTGTCAAAGATGCTAAGAATTTACATTACTGTATGGTAAATTGAAGAAACTATGTTGAAATTGATAATATGCATTAATTGAGTGTTATTTCCTGGACAGTGTGCATTGTTTGACACTGAGCAATGTATGCAGACAGCTCACTGCTAATATTAACAGTGACTAAGGAAATCATCTTTGGACCTTAAAAATGGTTATTTGGAGGAGAACTCTTAGCAAGCTATACACATTAACCAACACTTAGACCATTCATGAACGATACAACAGTCATTACCAAAACTGCACACAGAGCAAAAGAATCTAAAACAAAATACACACAAAGCAGCTATTTTTCTTTTTTGGTTAAAGGAGAAGCTGTGACAAAGATATTGAAAAAACTGAATGGGAGTCAGAAAAGCATTATGACAAGGATCTAAAAGTATCACTACCTCTTAGTGTTGACTGTTCTGATCCTTTCACTGAAACAACTGATTTGATTGAGTTTTGTGTCAGATGTGTCATCTGAGGCTAAGACCAAATGTAAAATTTAAAAAATGATACATTAAACAATCCAACCATTGTCTGATATAAGCAATCACTGACAGGAATGCCCCACAGCATGCAGCTTTATCCTTTCCCAGTATGACATGTGAGTTGTGTTCACCGAATCTGACTTTGTAGATGGTTCCTTCATCTGAATCATGTTTTGACCTCATTCGAGACGAGGTGGCATTATATCTCAACACCCAGCCTTTTGGATCTGTGTTACCCATAATCTGTAGACAGGAATTCACAATTATTTCAAATTAGGAGAAGAAGGGTGAGATGACCAAATAATCTAGTGTTTTCCCCCTCATTCAGAGGAGTATTACAGGCGGTGATTGGGCTGGATCTCAGGAAATGGCTAAACATTACTGCAGCCACGAGGTAAATGCTGTCTCTGCAGATCTAGAATACCTGATGCAAACATTCTTCCAGTCTGCATCACATTGAAGGGTTGTGAAAGTGGGTAGGACTGCAAGTTAATTGCTGAATACAACTTTAAAGAAACATTATGGAGCCTCATAAGTTAATGGTAAAACATTAATTTTGCACTTGGAGTGCACAATATTTATAGCCTTTGTCTAGTGGTTCACATACTATCATAAGTTACAGAAATGCTTTTAGTAAAGTATTTGCAGCACATGAAAGTAAAAGCATTGGATCAGCCCAAGTAAGTGTTTTGCCAACTAATTATGGCCCTCTCTCAGATGTTGTATAACGATGCACCTATGTCTTGTTCTGTGCCTTTACTCTCTGAATGGTTAGCTATATGGACTTGTCACAATAATGTATGATATATGACTTAAAAAAATTTATTAATCCTAAACAACTCAATTTAAAAAGTGCTTGGTGAGATAGCTGTGCACATAACTTCCATATTTATACCGTAACACAATATTTTTTTTCAGTTTGTTCAATGCTGCTGAGCACCACTGTTGCATGATTTCAATGCAACTAATATTAGAACATTGTCTTCTGTCCTATGTTCTTTAAAATAATCTATATCTCAAATATCTACAGTGGCAAACATTCTCCTCACTCAGTTCATCAGTCAAATTCGAACAGTATGCTGACCATGTCTCAGGACAACTAAGAGCTGTTGAAAGTGACCCATGGAATGTAGTTATGTTAAAACTGAGACAAGAACATGAGGGCAGAACATGAGGATGCCTCAGGCATAAAGAAATGATATTCTGAGTAAAGACACAAGCTTAGTATAAAGATGACTGGTTATAAGTGTAACTCTAGGGCCTAGAGACATAAATCCCCAGGGCGACTTAAAATGGGGCTGAGTACTGAAATGCCACAGCTCCCAGAATTCCAAGACATAAGCTGTACACCACTATCTTTCTGTCTGATATCATGTGACATCATTTGCTGTGCTGGTACCACACACAGAGTAAACTTTATTAGTTACTTGGAGATACAGAGTCAGCCAAAAAATTCTAGGAAGAGCAGTGGAGGTAATTTGGATGCTAGTTTGACACTAAAGAGCAGAGGGAATATTCGGGGCTATGCCTTTGGACCAATTATTAAGCTAAAGAAAGCTAAACTTAGAAACTGCAAAGTGCAAAGCAGAATCAGCCAGCTGTGCTCAGCTACTTATGGAAAGAGAACAGCACTGAGTCATGAGACAGAGCACAGACTGAATTGAGTACATTTCTGTACTCGGATAATAGTGCAATGCCAACAAACAAGAACACATCCTGACAAGAATGCATCCTTGGAGCAAAGTCTCTGTGGTGACTATGGAGAGGAGTTAATGTGCATAACAGTCATCATGTTTATCATAGATTGTAATGCAGAGAGATGCATCCATATTTCAAATGTCTGATTAATAGCATGTATTATATATTTATTTAGCCTGCCACCTTTAGCTTATTATTAAAATTACTGTAACTTATTGGGATAAAGTTCGACTTTAAAGTTTGAAATCTTTCCAGCTAGCTGATAGCCAAAGTAAACAATAGACATTGAAACAATGTGAGTAGCTTGTGAGTAATCTTTTCAGTAAACAAAGGACGAGTAGCTAGTAAGCTACACTGCTATGGGGAGCATAGCTAGGTCCACTTCTAGAACTACATCCCCCTTCAAACTGTTGGTTTTAAAATTGGCCGATTATTTTGTTTTGGGTCTTGTTTCAAAAATGACACGTCTTTTGAAAAATATGTAGTGTAAACACAAACATGTTTTATTAAGTGAAGTAACTGAGTTTCATAATGCATCATGGAACATAACTGGTCACTCCTGAAAATTACAGAAAACTGTCCGGACAACAAATGTCTATACCATTTATCAACAGATACATGAACATGCACCCAGGTGCACACAAGGAAAGAAATATTGTTACTAGGGCTGCGCCCTAATAGTCGACCAAACGTTAGTCAATGAGAATAGTCTTAGTCAACCAAGTTTTCATTGGTCGGTTGGTCGCAAAAAAAAAAAAAGCCCGCAAACTCCATTCGGAGCTGTGCCTTGTCCTTAAAAAGTTATTAGACTATGTCGGACAGGAAATCATCCAAAGTGTGGGATCATTTCGAGCGTGTAAAGGACTACCCCAAGAAGGTGACATGCAAACTCTGCATGTAAAGATTCGCCTATCATTCGTCGACCTCAAACATGTAGGGGAGAGCCGGGACGAAAGTAACACAGCGATTTTCTCTGAGCCCACACAAGTCTGATATGCCTGACTGCGTCAGCATGTAGAGCATGCAACACTTACCAGAACCCCGAAAAATCGCGTGGATACATTATACTTTCGAGGAGTTTTCGATCATGGAAAGTAAATTCACTCAAGCGGTAATTTTTTTTTGAATGACAAGTTGTGTCTATTGTTTCATGTGTCATAGTCATGATCATTTGACAGAATAATTAGTACTTTAACAAATCCTGAAGTTTGCCATGTCAGACTTTCTCAGTTTAGAACCAAGTCAGGAACCATTGTCGGGACGATTGTAACGGTTGTTTCTTTCGTCCCTCTACAATAACAACTATACCTATTATTCAGAGTCGTTCCACATTTGTACAATATAGCAACTGGTATTGATAGACCACACACGTGAGTTGTTGATCACAATGAAAATTAGTTTCTGTCTGTAACGTTATCTTTTAAAATGATGTTTATCTGAAAAGTGTTACTTGCATCCCGGCTCTCCTCTAAGTAGCCTAACGTTATTATCTCTTTCGCACATAACTTATTTTTATGCAATTTAGCGCACTGTGTTATGTTTTCATTAGCGTTATTAAGCTTCTCATGGTTTTCAGTTAGCATTTCCTACATTTTTTAATGTTAAATCACTGTTTCCACAAAGCTAAAATTAGCTAGAATTTTTCCAATCTAGTGTTCTATCACACCGGTTTTACCATAGGCTACGCGCTAAACTAATCACACCGGTGTGAGCATACGCACGAAAGGGTTATTCCATTATGCTAAATAATTAATGGACGAATTAACATTAACGAATTGCAAAGTTAAGGCTATATGCAGCTAAATAAATATATTGTCATATGCTCTATTAGGTTTATAGAAGTGTTCGTGGGGACTGGGGAAGTTAAATTACCTTGCTTACTGCATGTTTAACTTCATGTTCTGTTTCATGTTTATTTATCATTTGTTTTATAAGTTATTGTGTTGGTGTTACAAGTTCATAAGTTGTATTATGTTATACTGTGTTGAAATTAATTAACAAAATGTTCAGTCTCCTTGCTGGTTGTTCCGACACATTCAGGATCATTACCACTCTTGCCATTAAGCATTGTCATTAACAGGCAGCTTGCTTCCTGTGCGCTGTTGTAAAATTTATATTTTAAAGGCTCATTATTACGGTTTTGTATTTCTCTGTAACGTAGCACAGTGTTGACAATGTTACTTATAACATTCTTCCTCAGCCCTGGAACTCAAACCATTTTCTGATGCCCCCAACAATATATATTTAAATAATTAAATTAATGACATAAACGTGCGACGGTTAGTCGACTAATGGCTTGAACTAACGACTACTAGTCGACTAAGAAAATCTTTGGTCGAGGGCAGCCCTAATTGTTATTAGCATTAATTACACTAGTACAAATCTAAATATATATAGATATAAATTGCATAAAATTGATCCACATTAGGCTAACTACATGTATATTATGTCTTGCACTTGCTTGTTACTTCTAATTTGGGAATAGGAATTCTCTTTCCATGAACAGATAAATCTGTTAAATGAGAATCTGTCCCATGTAATTGTTTTCTTTGTATTAATGTAAATTATTGTTGCCCATCAGGATACTCCCTGGTGTACTAAAATTGTGACCATCTTGCAGCTGTTTATGGCCTAAAACACCTTGTTGCCTCAATTTTAACTTTCTGAAAGTACCAACCCAGGCTCCAGGAAAACACGTAGCACTCAAGAACTCTCAAGTCATATCCTCAGTGATACTTCCAGTGGTTTGCTATTTTATGGAAAATTTTAGAATATAAAAGACTTTATGAATTTCTTTATGAATGATTCATACATTCACTATTAGAATTTTTCATATTTAAGTCTTTGTGTTTACTCTGAGAAATGTTTGTCCCAGAAATGACAGTTAATACCAATATTCAACTGTTTATGTGTTGTTTGCTGGATTTGTATGCAATTCTTAATGTTTGCCAATGTTTGCCCTTTTTGTGGTGGTCTTCGTGAATATAGGAATACCGCTGTAAATGTACAAGCATCATGATTTCTTCTTCCATCGTAAGTGACTAAGGAAATACAAAAACAGTGAACAATTTTGCTGATTTACTCACACACAAAAGTTATGTAATCTTTATTTTAAAACTGATTACATGGAAATTCTCTCATGTCTTAAGCTATTATTTCAAGACAACTCTAAACAATATTTGTGTACCATTACACTGTTGGGTGTCGTAATGCTCACTGCTTCAAATGGCAAAGTGATTCCTTCAAAAGAATAGCATTTTTTAGGATGAAAATGAAACTATTGCCATGTAAATCCATTCAAAGCCTTCCAACAGCTTTAATCTGCTTGCATAATGCAAAGATGCACTAGTATTATACAGAATTGGCTTGCCTATGATTCTGCAAAGCTGAAAATCCTAGATTTGAAAATACTAATAGAATCTGAAATACCAGGCATAGAAATGTGCCTAGTGGCAAATTACTGACAATGTTGAAAGAACATAGTTTTAATGAGGAGCATTCCTAATTGATTATGAATGAGCATGGCAATCCATTGTAGAGAAGCATGCTAAACGTTTTAATGGTAACTTTCACAAAGGCAATGCCAATATAGGGAGCTGTGAATTAGTTTACTGACCTTTGATACTCCTCTTCACATTAAGGAATGCTTCACAATAAAATGTTGACTTCAAGGACCCCAATTACCACAGAATAGATGTTTATTTATTTATTACTGGGAAAGGTCACATGGTGTAATCCACTGGATGAATTGTATCTTCAGCTCACGTTCACGGGATTTAATCACATAAATGGTACCTCTTGATTGCTGTTCAGATCTGCATTCTGATTGTGGCCGATAACGCTGACATGTCTCAGGAACAGAACACTAGCACTTCACTGAACTTCTTAAGTGTAAGAGCAGCTTCAGATCTAAATTTTGTTTTGCTATATTCAAATAGCCAATTTGATTCTGAATGGGGACCAGTATTGTCATAATAACTCCCTGTCAAAAGTATAAAAGGCATTTGCAATATGTAATTTACAAACATTGTAGTTGCACATTATTACAAGTACATTGTAAATCAACTAAAATGACATTTCTTTATTCATGAGTTATGACTAAGCAGTGTATTTGACAATTCTGATATCTAGATAATTTAGGGCTCCAATGCATGTCTAGTCAAAACCACCAGTATATCAGGGAACTCAGTGTGTCAAGTAGCAATAAAAAATAATACAAAATGTAACTCCTCACTGTAATGGAAAATAGATCACATATTTATATTTATAATGCAATGCATGGTCAATCAAATAAAATCAATCAATCAAACTGAAACATCTGAACATTGTAAAATACCGATCAGTTGGAGCAGACGCAGAAGCTGATTATAACAGTTGAAACAGCCAATGGTGTATGTATCTGGAATAAATAGAGAATAGACAAGGTAACAATTATCAGCATTCTTGAAATAAACTGAGATACAAAGAAATGTGTCTATAAGAAAGACCATTTGTTGAGTTTATATAGTTCTTTTTGTCATTAACCATTCATGTGGTTCTCTCTCTCTCCCTCGCTCTCTCTTTCTTGCTCTCTCTCTCTCTCTCACTCCCTCACACACACACACACACATAGTCATGTCATGGCTGTGTTTTGGGGACAAGAGGATGGATTCCTTTTTCTGAATTTTTAAGCATTCTGCACACGTACCATGGAAATGAGATAGGCTTTGTTTTAATATGTTCCAAATATTTATTTCTTCTTTCATTTCCAAAATCACAGCTGCATGTTTACAGAACTTAGAGTAATTAAAAGTAAAAAAAAATATCACCATTTGTTTACTTCCTTAAAAAATAAATGGTATGTACCATTTGTACACATGCTAACATCTGAGTTATTGTGTACATCCTATGGTTTGGAACATTTATGCAGACGTACTGGGACATGGACAATCAAGCTGGGACATTCTGGCAGCTTTAGGGGGAAATTTTCAGTTTTAACAAAGGGTTCCAGGAAATTCTGTCCATCCTAGCACGGAAATTTCAGTCTTGGTGGAACTTGTTAGGGAAAATGTTGAATGAATAGATTAACAGATGCTAAAGGTAATAAATGGTGAAATTTTATTATTTTAATATATTATGTACTTTGAGGGTTTCAAAATAATGGTAGGTAATATGCACTGTCACACAATTATTTTTTGAAATGGAGGCAGCTTTGAAAAAATTCCATTAAAATCTGTAGCATTTATACTGATGCACTCTGCTCTCAGCTCTCTAAATAATCACCATTCCATTGCCAATGTTAAACAACTTGCAAGCTTATATTTTCTGCAAATATATAGGTGACTAAATTAATAATTACTGATACTGTCAATATCAGGAAGTTTTAAGACTTGAGCAGAGAGCAGGTGTCATATTACAAAAACTGTGTTAGGTGATCATGGACTTAAAACCGTGTTTCTGTTCCTAAGTATTTTTGTCTTGAAGCCCTACAATGTGTGACACAGTGTGATAAAAGATACGACTGCACTTATTTCATAGAGGAAATGCAACTAGCACTTCATTCACATTCCTGAAATAATTCCAGAGGGTGACATATTTGTCCTCATGTGGATTTGGGAACTGTGAATAAATGTGTCTGTAAGATTGTATGATCCATTTTAGAATCTCCTGGAAATAGACCTTTTTTCTTACCAGTGTCAAAGCCAATCTATAAGTCGCAGCCAAAACTGAGCACAAGGAGTGAAAGACGAACCAGCCAGAATGGCTGAAAATAACAATTGTGTTTGCCCGGCTAATCTGTGATGGTCGATTGCCATGATGCTCAAATGTCAATTGGTGGTGTGTGCGTGTGAATTACTGTAATAATAAAAATGAAGCATGTAACCAGATTTCAGTGCATCATAAATCTAGTGGAGGAAGGACCACAGATCTGTTCATTGAATGTTTGTACAATGCCATCAGTACATTGTTTCTTCAAGGTTAAAAACTGTGTATTAAAATGCTTGGAAAACAGAAAGATGTCATCCTAAGTAAAAAAAAAAAAACAGTTTGATGTTGGAAGGGTGTGCCTACCACTTCAAAAAGCATAAGTATGTTTATGTGATTAGGGACCTGATCTTACTGCAAAGGTTTTAGTGTTATCTCTGTGACCAGATGTGTTTTTCTGGAACCGCTTTGCTAATTGAATTATCTTGCAAACCATACCTGACATGAGGTCGTCGCACTTTTCTTTGTTTGGATAGGTAACCTGAATGATTGGGCATACCATCAAGATAATGGTATCTGATGTGTTGGAATTTGGTGAAATCGTTTCAAAAATAAATGTACTTGCAAGCTAACTAATAAAACTGTTAACACAAAGAACTTTAGTCTGGACCCCAGTTGAAGGAGAGAGAGAAAAGACTGTTTATTGATGATGATGATGATGATGTACAGCAAGGCTTCACAGGTGATGGTCAGCTCAGCAGAGTTCAGATGTTACACTCATAAAGTCTTGCACTTACAGTCTTACACCTTACACACTCCTCAACCCTCTCATGGTGCCGTTTCTGTCCCGTCTCCCCTCGGGGGCAATTCTTCAGCAACCTAAATAATTAGAAGTGCTTACATAAGCCTAACAGGGTGATTGGGCTTACACGGCCTTGGTGCGGCCTGGACACTCTGGAGCCTAATTGGAAGAAACATTCCCTGAACAGTATCATTAGATTGATAGTGGGAACATGCTGACCTGACTCCTCTCTGCCACAGACCTTGACAGGGGAGGCAGAGTGGAAGAGTAGGTTATGGGGTACCCCGGTCCTGGTACCTCCAGATGGTTTACATCTATATCACCCAAGGCAGGCCATGGGTCATACGCAAAGAGGGGGCTAAAAGCCTAGAATGCATGGGAATGTGAAGTAGGGATTCATGGGAATATGAAGTAGAAATGCATAGGAATATGAGGTAGAGGACCAGAGGTCACGCGCAGAGAGTGGACCCGAGCCCAAAGTATGAGGTACAGAACCAGTATATCAAAGATCACAGTTGTGCTTGTTATATAACTATCTCAGCACCCTTGAATGGTTAGACATAGAGTGGTTAAACTGAGAACAGCTACATGAGTGTATGAAATCATGGGCCTCTTAGTCAGTAGGCCTGCACCACATACACACGATCACAGCGTGGGTGTGCGCATGATTAGTTCAATAGCAGCATCACATTGGTAATCTGGATTGTGTCACATAACCTGATTGTGTGATCACCCTAAAAGCTACATAAACACAATCACGATTATACTGTTTATACTAATTATACCAGACTAATCATTATACTGCTTACTAAGGTAAATAATCACTAAATAATCACCATTACTCTTCAGATGTTTTTTAAAAATCATGTCACTCTCCAAACCCATTGCTATTTCAAAGGACTTCCAGTGCCACCTTTTGAGACTTGAAATTACCTTGATGGGTAACAAATATCAAGCTCATTTTGGAATATATCCATATGATAAACTCAAGTTCAATCACAGACTCATGATCTATACAGTACCATTATAATTACCATATAACTGCTCATTTACTGGTCAGTTAGCTAGCTGGAGATGCAACATTCACCACAGTTTCAAAATGTTAAAGATTGTGATGATTGTAGCCTACTAAGTATTGAAGTATGCATAGCTATCTATGCAGATATAATTCTGAGATGCTATTACAGAAGCCCTTGTCTTCCTGTATTGAGACGGGCAGTTCAACAACAACAAAACAACTGGAGTATTCACTTTCACTACGGCTCCTCCATTCTGTGTGTCTGACAGGCCATACAGCTTTAATGACATTGTGATGAATAAGTTAAAAACCGCTTGAATGCTCCTAGAGCTAAAGTCAAATTGATGTTGTAACTCCGTGGCAATTTGCATAGTACAGCTAACTGCAGGAGAATACGATTTTGAGAATCAGCACTTCTTATGACATATTCTAAGGTAATGTTCCTTTAAATTTGTAATTTGACAAGAGGGATTCCTTATTTCGCATTTCACAGGCTAAACTGTGTCATTCAGTTGGGTATCATTCATTTGTAGATTACGATTCCTTTACCATAAATTATATAGTTTTTTGTTATCTTAAAATATGTACAGTAAATGGCCTTTAACCAAGCGTGACAAGATTTATAAAGGTTCTGCAGTTATCCACTTTTTGGAGATGTCACCATAATTGTCAAAAATGACAAAAATAAATTGACACTGAATTATAGTTTAATTTAATTTAGTACTGTATTGCAGTCATACTACATATAATCCTTATGTGCATCCAGAACACAGCAAAGGAGTCAATAGTAGGTGCTGCATGGGTTATACATAAATACACACTCCTATTGATCCTGGGTGCAAAACATGACCTTTGAAGAAATTGTAGCTGGACCATTATACAGTATCATTGCAGTGCTTCAACTGTCATAGTATGAGTAATGGTTTGTATTCCAACTCCAGCTGAACTGATTTGTTAAATATTGTAGTGTCTAATGCGCTAGTTTGTGATGTACTGTATAGAGCAGAGAGATAAGAGTCATGGTATGTTTAGACAGAATATTTTATAGAGAGAATATCAGTAGTCAAAATATTGTTTGAAGTAATGTGATTAATATAGTTTAATAGAAGCAATTTCTACTGCTATTTATATTCTTATTATTAATTACCCCTCACCCCCTCATGAGGCTATTTGTGAATTTTCAGCATTTCTCATTTATTCCCTCTTTAATTTCTGCCTGTAAGAACGAGTGCAAAGGCCATTTCATGCCTTACACTCAAAGCATTGAATTGCATTCCTAATTAAAGGATTAATTACTGCTCATGCATTACCTTGTGCAAAAAGGAGACATTGGATGCTTTCCTTGATGTCTGCTTTGGGTTCCCTCCCTTAGCGAGGGATAGATTTCTGTTTGTGAATATATGCAACGGAATAGTAATTAGCCAAAAATTCAAGGCTGAATGGTCCTACAATCAACTGGAACTGCACACATTGTAAATGTATGCCACACAGCCTAACCTGTTCTTACCTAAATGCCAGTACAAGGTGAATTGGCAGTAATGTTTAAATGGCTTTTGCCAAAACTCATTTATGTTGTTTGCTCTTGAGTACCGCATGTGCGTGGATGTGTGCTTCGCATTTTTGTGTTTGCATGTGGGAGGATGTGTGTTTGTACTTGAAAGGAAGAAGAACCACTCTGAAATAAAGAGTGGGATGAAGCTACCAGCAGAACTGTTAGCTGCAAGCAGAGGCTTGGTACCAGATATATAAATTAAAAGGTAATATATGCCACCACCATGAAATTAATTTGCAAGGGATATTCCTCCCCTTGGCAAAGCCTCTCAAGAGAAGAAGGTGGGTTGTTCTTTCTCTGAAAGCTGGAGGGCTGAAAATAGCCTGCTCTGGGAGAGGAAAGCCTGCAAGCGTACATCATCACTGCTTCTTTGCTGCCATCAAACTGCATAGTATATTTCTTCATACAATATTTTGATGCAGTGCTCTGCCTAGTAATAGCTGTGACACTGGAATTCCCCTTTCTGTTTCTTGCTCTCTGTAGGTTTTTCCCACAAGCAAACATTATGTACAATTTGGTGGTTTAAAGCAGGAAGCTCAAAACCTATAATTTATGCCTAGAGGAAGTACTGCAACCATGTGGGGAAAATTGGAGGGAGTTGTTTTTGCATGGATTTTTAAGGATGACAATTTATTATGTATGAGGATTTTATTAGTTTACGCATGTTATGCATCATAGATGCAAACCTAATTCTTTTCCCATTTTGTCTGTTGGAAGGAGCCTACAGTACTTCATCCAACTCACGAGAGGTACAGTCATACTAATTATGCATTGCAGACATGCTGCTTCATACCCAGATCAGGATGGTGACATTTCTGTCACTCTGCAGTAAGAATTCTCTGCAGTGGCCTCACATAGAATTTCTGTAACTTTCCAAAACTCTTCACAACTATTCTAGCGTTAACAATTCAGTGATGAAATTGAAGTATATAACATAGAGAACTGTCTATATAATTGGTAATGTCACATTTGCCAGAATATAAAGTGAAACAGTGGAAAACATTTTTCAAAATTTTTTCTCACCTGAGGGGATTTTACTTCACTGGTACCTTAATATCTGTGTGACTGACAATTGTATTGGCAATGATGTGCACGTTTTCACCAGATCTATTGCTGTGACCCTTAAAGGGGGAGTAGTGGGGTTTGTTTGAAAGCTGAATTGATCTTTGGTGTGACAGTTCTTTCTTTAAATTATTATTAATTATTCAGGATTTGTCATCTTCTGCAGACCGTGACAAATGGGCTTGGCTGCTTGAGCTAAGCTGCTGGGACTTGGGACTTCATGGGGAGGTGTTTATTAACACATCATGCTGCAGAGAAGGTTTCTCTGAAATCTAAAACTATTTCTCAATTCATCCCGAGACAGATGTCAAATGTTGCTTTCTAATTTAGAAATAAGACTGCATTCTTTAAATCTTGACTGACAGGTGACAGTGATAGGACAGGAGTCTCAGGCAGTGATGACATGGCAGCCTGTACTAATGTTAAAAGCTGTGTTGTTCAAATGGGCTTCTCATATGGCAATTTCATAAACCATAAAGCATTTGTTTCCTGTCAGTAGATTAGAGTGTTGTTTGGGTTTGTGAATGGACAAATGGAGATCCACCCCTTCATTCTCCAGAGTTAAATTTGATCATTTTAGTGTCCTTGGGGGTGGCCTCTAATATGCATTAGGCATGTGTATTATGTGATTTGTTCCATGCATATAACGTGATGTATTTCATTTGAATTGTACTGAGATACAAACACCTACCACCAGGACCCCCAAATCACTAGTCATTTAAATTCTCACATTAATTTGTCTAACAAGCAGTGCTCCAAAAAGTTGAAAGCTGTATTAGTCTAAGACACAAAGTCAAAGTATCAACATATACAAATTTTATTTACACTAACAAATACTAAATTTATTCAATGACTAATATATAAATGCTGGAGTGGTTACAGTGAGTTTTTTAAATGACTCATATAGAGGTTGATGCATGGTCTTTCCTGGAATTGTACATCCAAACTCAGTGTTCCATAACCTTTGAAGTATGTGTGTACAATGGTGAACATAGGTGGAAAAGCTTGTGGCTAATTTTTCAGTTTACCTCACATATTGCTCAGACTGTGAACTTTGTCTCCTCCCTGGCCGTTCATTAATTTTGCATGCAAGTGTTGCGTCCTTTCCTTGGTCATTCTAACGTTTCACAGGTGGAGACTGCTGCAACCTCATCCGTGATGCATCGTGTCCTCTGTTGTTATCCCAAACGGCTGTTATTCTGCATGGTTGATAACAGGTGGTGAACAGAGTCTAGAAGCAGGTGAGTCCAGACTGAACAGCCAAGCAGTTTAATTAGAATCTCAAATTAGACTAGGCACAAATATTCTGTTGGAAATGGACCCAAGGGCAATGAGGTGTCCTCCTTGTTCATCTAGGTTACTAATACTGTAAGAAGCACCTCAAATGGAAAATAAAATTTAAAAATGGAATTGAAACCAATAATCTCAGTGTTGAGTCAAAAGATAAGATTAACAAATAAGACACTTGTGCACAATGGTTTTTTTTTTTGTTTGTTTGTTCAAGATGTCTAAGCATTTAGATCTCATCTGAAATTGTACTTCTTTGTCAATTTCTTCTTTCAGTATTTTGAGAATTCATCAGCTTACCTTTTTGGCACAAGTGGCCCGCTGGTTCACAATGATTAAAAAAACAACCAAAAGTCTTCATATACTATCGTATACATTTTGTTGTGTGCTAGCTAACTAACTACCATGTTGTGCAATTCAACTTAAATGTATATGCGCATGTGAGTGACAGTGACCAGAACTTGGCTTCTGAATAGCGTTCACTGAACCACCTGAGGTAGTGGAATTCCAATTTCACTGTACAGCAGACATTTATCATTTGCACGTATTGTGTGTATCTACATATGTGCATTTCTTATTTTCATGAATCTATGACAGTATTGTCTTCTTGGAAAAAGTTGTGTGCCTCTACACAGCACACATAATATGTTCATTTTTAAACATTCAAAACATTTTACCAAGGGAATACAGCAATTGAGCCTCTTGACTTCCTCGGACAGAAAGGTAGAAAGTGCTGAAAGTCATTTCAAGGGATTTATTCAGGAGACTTCTGCATTAGGACTGTCTATTTCAGCATTCAACCTGAGGGGTGAAAGGTGAGTGTTGGGTGGGATCTTAACTGTAGGAAGGCAACTGAATAGAAGTACATTCTCCAAGGGACAGGGCCAGAAGTCACAGCCCTTCAGAGGGTGATAAGTACAACACAGACCGACAGGGGTTGTAGCAGGAACAAGGAAAGTGCAGGAAAGGGGAGTGGTTCAACTGATGACCAAGGAATTCAAGTCAAAGTAAGGGCCAGTGTGTTTCCCCCAATGTCCACAGCAAGGATCCACATGTCCAACAGCACTGTCTTGGTAGTTCTGTTCCATTTTAAGATCATTTCTTGGGGATAAAAGGGCTTATATGTGAAGGGACTCTTGTACCTATGTAGTGGCCACATACATTTTAAACAGGGCCAAACAAAAATCCATATGAATGTTTTATTATATGGATTGCAGGAGGAGGAGGAGGTTACAAGCCATGTATGAGATGCATGAGCAATGTATGTACAATGTGTTAAATAAATACAGTCTTTCTTAAATAAATACAGTCCAGTATTAAGCAAAATCAACAGACAAATTCATTTGATTTTACTCATGTTAATATACAAAAACATTTAACATGCAAGTCATTTAAGAGTTCACACGAAAATATAGAACAAGGGGGTGGGTACAGAAAGTTGCATTCTCAAGTACATTCATGGCATTACATTAAAGGTCAACTGAAGAAAAAATTAAAGGCAAGGAAACAAGCAAAACTGATTTACAGTTAATAAATATTTCTTGAGACTGCGTAATCCTTAAGTGGGCAGGCATTTCATTCTATTGTTGAGCTAGAGAGGAGAAAAAATTATTGTCTGCAAGGAAGGAACAAAGCGATGGAAGAGTTAGCGTATAAGAAGATGATGACCTCAGGGGATGAGGGATGATAAATTCTGTGCAATATCAGCGGAGTAATTACATACAAAGACTGAAGCCCTTTAAAATGTGTAATGGTAAGATCCCTGCCATATTTATGTCAAGTCTGTGTTGGTTATTGACAAACTTTGTCCATGAAGGAGAGCCTCTTTTTTATATTCTGCATTAATAATACAGGAATTCCCTTTGGATGTGTCATTTCTAACAAAACCTCTTCCTATTTACCTCAGTGATCAGGTGGTTCAGAAGGATTGTAACGCTGATATCAGTGATTGGTCTTTCTATAATTATGCATTTATTTATATATCCTCTGCATAAATTATGTTCTTTGTAGTAACCTCACAAGCAGGAAGCAGTTTGGTGAGGTAGATGGACCTTATCTTACACTATATGCATCTTAATTCAACCTTTTTGCTCCAATAAACCATAAAAACATCAGTGCATCCAAAGCCAAACACACAACTATGCAGGCCCTGTTGCAGTGAACTATTATCTTTTCTTTGGAACAAGCAGTCATTCTCATGTACACACTGTCACTGTACAGTTTCTAAACATTTGTCATCAAATAAATTTAGCCATTTCCCCATTGATTTTAAATGAGGTTTAACCCCATTGTGGTTAAAACAGAATGAGAGACACAACAGAAATAGCTTTCAATAGCTCCTTTGCCTCTTTGAAATGCCTAAGTGGAATGACAAGCCTGTGACCTTCATCCCCCGCGGAAACAGAAATCACTGTTATGGGTTCCTGACAAATCCGGTGATTAATCAGGCATTCATCGTGTATGCCATATGAGTGTTGGATGTGATAAGTAGTGAAAATCTATCTTAGAGGGAAGGGTAATTACATGTTCCAATATAGTTTATTGATTCCTGATGCACATAATAACAGATCCACAAGGGATACAATGATTAATATTGTAACCATTTCACAGAAATACCAGGGACCTACCTATAATGGGGAAGGGTCAAGGGGAGGGGATAAAAATAGATAAATAAATAAGTGTATGTGTGAATAAAATACATATGAAGAGATCCCAGTTTATCTGTTTTTAATATTCCCAAAAATGCACCATCAGTTTTCAATTCAAAATCTGCATTTACTGCAAGAGAGGGAAAAGCCATGGAAAACATTTATTTTATCCTTTGTGCATGTGCGCTGTCTCACTCATCCTGTAGGTACATAAATACTTGTCCAAATACCCCGCTTTGCATTTTGCTATTCCCTGTGTCCTCATTCCCAAATCATCATGTATTCACTATACTTAACATCTACACTGCATTTCTTGTACAAGTATATTAAAATGTGCAAATATTTATAAAATATCAATGTTCTATGAATATTTGACTTCATCCCACATGTATCTAGCCTTTTTTGTGAAGCATTTGATTTCAACCCCTTGTTCAGGAATGACATGCCTGCTTATAACATTGTCTCTGTGTGAAAATAAGATTAAATTTTGAATGACCCATTTTGCAGGTTCTGAGAATATGTTGTGCCCTAAAAGCAGGGGCTATCTGTATTTAAAATGGGGTATTCTTTTTTTCTCCCTCTTAAAGGGTTGTTGACAATGATCAGGAGAATTTCTCACCGTTATTAGTGAGGATTCAAGGGGAAGATGCATTTTCTCAAACAAATCATTTTTTTTCAGTTTCACTGTGGTTTTGGTCCAGTGTATGATACAATAGTACAGTTTTGTAAGGTTTTACTCTAGTGAACTGAATGTTTCTCAAGGCCATTCCAAGGATGGAAACCAGTGGAGAATGTTCTCCATTTGTCTGGGAATGTCTTAAAAATGACAGATCAGATGAGAGTCAGTTTAGGACACACCCTTACCCCAGTTCAAATGAAAGTTATTTCCCTAGTGTAAACTGAGGCCTGAGCAAGCAATCAAACTCAGACCCTAACAACAGCACAGCAGCACAGCCTGACTAAATAATTAACTTACAAAGCTAAAGACTGCATTTGCTTGCTTATGATACCAAAATTCTCTTGTTCTCAACCAAGGACTGGTGGAATAAATTCATACACACCTCTAAGTTGTGTTACAGCTTGTCTCTGTAAATCCCTTTAAAACTATTTTTTGCAATAGCTGAGTCACATGAGCAGGAATTTGAACCTTTGTCTTAATCCACACAATGATTTCAGTCTTTGAAGACATCTTTGAAGAAAATTCAAGGGGATTTCTTATCCAAATATCACAGCTTTTGACTTTGACTACACATAAATGGGAATGTCTATAGGATGGATGAGAATTCATGGATCAGATCTGAACACCTATGTATGAAAGTAATGAGGGCAATTGTTAAAAGTGACAATCTCCTGGGGTTTTTTTTAATCATCATTCATTCATAGATTTGTGCATTCAACTGAAATTATGCTGAAAGGCATTGTGTCCAAATTGTGATTATGGTGTAGTAGCCATATATTTATATGTCCCTACATTTGGGAGTATACTCAGGTAAATGGTTTTTGGAATTATGTTTCTCAAGCTATGTCTGAGCTGGTGGGATGCAAAATTGTTAAAGATCCCTTATTTTTCCTTTTGAATGATGATTCATTACTAGTTTTATCAATACATTAAAAAAAATGGCAGGTCTAATGGCTGCCAAAAAAAAGTTTGGTTAGTCTCAGTTCTTCACCTTACAAAGTTTTGGATAAACATCTTCAGGGACATTGTGCTTTTGTAAGGATATACAGCAAAAAATAACAAGGCCAGCCAAAGATGGGATTATTATGGTTTTGATTTTACAAGGTGATATTAGTTTGTGAGCTATCTTTCTAATCTAATAGGTATGTGTTTTGCAACTGTTGTACACCTGAGGGGGTAGGTTATTGGTAGGTTTGAAAAATAGGTTTTGGACATTGGTAGCTTTGGAAATTAGTCTGTCTGTCTTAATATTCATGTTATTTACTGTGTAGGTTTATTCATCCTTTATTGACATTTTTAAGCAGCAGTGGGCAAAGTTGGGGCAAAACATACATAGTTCTTTGTGTTTTTTTGCTGTTGTTTATTTCTCTTCCTAAAATGTATAAAACATCTTAAAAGTTTTCTTTAAGGTACAATAAAAAACACTTGAACACAAACAAAATGCTAAAAGGGAAAAATGGAATTTTTGGTACTCTGGCATATAAATTAATAAAAAAATACGCATACACAGTTTAAAATTTTAAATCTTAGTGTGACCAAAAAATAATATTTTCTGTACCTGCAGTATAGAGGGATCAGGTTATATTAAAGAATATCCTTGGTACACAATGAGATTTCCTGCTCCTGTCTACCCCGAATACCCCATGTGCAGACTTATATTGCAAGAAGCTGAACAACAATTGAGAATAATAATGGGGAGAGCAGGCAATCTCGACTTGTACCAAGTTGTAATGAAAAGTATCAGGAACCAATACAGTGTAAACAGAGTATTATTGAAAAACAGACACTAATTATCACATGATATAAATTTGTCCCCAAAACTAAATTTGCCTGAGGCAGTGGTTCTGAAATTTTTTATGCGGTGTACTCCTTGCTGTCAGTATGGACCCATCACGTTTCCTACCTCATCTCAGTGAAGACTTAGTCATTTAACATATTATATGCTGTGCATACACTTAATGTAACCATCTATATCCAATATAGTTATATTCCTCAAAATGTATCTCATATATGATCATAAGTCTTTTCTGCTTCTGATGATGCATGATTTTGTTTTTTTTTTTTTTTTTTTGGGGGTATTACATGAAATAATTGTTGAACATTAAAAAAAGAGAAAAGTTTTAATAAAACCAGTTTTATGTGGCTCGAAATGAAAAGTAGGACTCTTCAATTTATTTGCAGACCATATCTTAACAGGAAACTGTGAAATACAATTCACATTCAAGGCCCTTTTGGTCATGTTAGTCAAATGAGAAAGAGTGGTATAAATGAAAATCAAAATCCACTGGTAATCCATTGAGAATAGGAGTTTTTTCCATTTTGCGCTGAAATAATGCAGTATCTTTTAGAAAGACAAATATCAAGGTTTCATACTCAGGCTCAAGGGATGTACAGCCAGGTCCTCACCAGCAGAAGGAATAGTACAGTGCAGAATTTCTACAATATGAAAAAATTCACAAAACTCAAATAGTTTCCACAATTCCATTGTGATTGTATTTATTTTTTTATGTCTCATGCAATATTCATACAGATGGACTTACCTTTCACACTTGTGCGGTCAACAATGAGGATTTCACTGCATTTGAAAGGGAGTTGAGCTGAGGTGGTGATTGCAGCAACAGTACTCTCTACATCCAAAAAGAATAAGTATATCATTATGAAAGTGGGAGGACTAAAAAACTGCAGAGAGGTGTGGAGAAGCTACAGTTAATGAGAAAGAGTGAGACACAAAGGGATTATTGGAGGCAAATGTACATGATTAATGATTAGTGAGGGAATGAAAGCATAGAGTTTGTGGTAGCTAGGGAACTCACAGTGAGGGAGACCTGCCTTACAGCAGAGTGGGGAATTTTTTTCTGACAAAAGTCAGCTGTGCATGTTTGTGTATTCAATTGTGTTGAGTGTGTGATGGGATGAGGATGACGGTGGTGGCGGTGTAAGTGGAGTGCCTGATGGCAGCAGTGAGTCTGCCCAAGGAGTGACAGTCTGGCGGGAAGGGAAGAAACAAAGCGGGTTACAATGGCGGTGAGACTGGCCGGTGGAGAAGTACCCTGGGTGGAACACAGCGGCATGCATTGGGAGTGCTCTCCTGTGCAGTAAGGAATGTGCTCAGCTGACGGGGCTAATTGTGTGGGTTGCTTTGCGAGCTGGCTGACATCTAGGACAGGGCTGTTTCTCTTCTCAGATTTGGAGTGCATTTCTTGTCAGAAAGGGAGTGAAGACAGCAAGGCTCTGCAAATCGGAGGGACGTGTGTAAGAGTCCAGAGACATAAGAGACATAAGACATAAAATGCATGTAGATGCATTGTATTGTGAGGATGCTATACTTATGCACCTTGTTCAAAACTGTAAGAAGGCATTATGACATGTGTTTGTGCTATCTATTTAAAGCTCACAGGAGAATGTTGATTTGGGAGAGTTTTCTGTAATGTAATGGAGCCACTCCCGACTGTAAGCACCTGCATAAAATGTCAGCTCTGAACACCAATGACAACAAAACCCATTTAAGAATGAAAAGTTTAGCTTTTATTTCAAATTCTAATTAAAATAGCTAAACAGTTGCTAGCTGGGAGACAGGGACAGCCTGCTAAGTGACCCTATCAGCTTTTGCTATAAAAACAAATTTAGCAAACAATCAAGGACCATTACACATGGTTACCAACAAGGGAGTAAGGGAACCCTCACTAAGCACAACATAATCCCACGACTTCAATTACCCTAAATTCATTGCACATCAATACGGAGTGTCCACAGCACTCTAAAGCCCCACTTCAACAAATCATAGTGTAACACATTAATCTACAAGTCACTGTTTAGGTCACCACCCTTAGCTACTCGGGTGCCCCGCTCCCCAGTCCTTAGCAGCCAGTAACTCCTATCCTGAATTTTATGGCACAGTAATAAAATTCCTTACAGCAATCCCCCCCCCTCCCCTCTACCATCCTACAACTTACACCCCTTTCAATCCAACACACTATACAAAAGGTTCAATACGGAAAGCACACATGTGGGGCTGCGGCAAACAATCCTGTTGCATCTTAGTCCAGTGCCAAGGACATAGCAGACCCAAATGGTTTCTTATCAATATAAGAGTACACACATGAGTGGTGAGTGAACACAGATACACAGGTGGAGCTATGGCAGAAAATCCTGCTGGAACTCAGTCCAATGCTGCAAACTACTGTTCTTTTTCCCATGACAAATAATCATACTAGTGCTCGAACTAGGAGCTCCAGGGCTACACCCAGTCAGCTAGCCTTATGCCATAAGCACACACACTCTCTGTCCCTGTTCTAGCCGACGGTGATTACAAATCACATTGACGTTCGAAAGTCTGCCGAGCGGGGCTATGACTGTGCAGGAGCAGAGGTAGGCAAACTCCTGTCACTACAGTTGTTCCCTTTGGCCATCTTCAAAAATACTTGTTGAGGCATTTGCTTGAGAATCATTCACACTATCTAACAGATAACAGCTGCTCCTGCAACAGAGCCAATAGCTGAACCTCTTGCAGGAATTTTCTTTATACCTTTGCTTGAGCCATACTAACCAGAGGGCTACACATTTCACAACCTCTGCTATTATCACATTACTCCCTTTATATATGTTCTGAACAGGTCATCTTAGAACCATGTGTGCACAGGCATTATCTTTTACTCCTCCTAGGGCTAGAACAGTGATGGGAAAGCATCCTTTTACTAGGTAATGCACCTTGGGTGTGGAACACTTTACAAATGGTACTTAGATGATACTGTATCATTATATGAATTTAAAAAGTTCTTTATGAACTTTGATAGAATTTAAGATCTTAATATTTTACATAGTTGTATATATATATGACTTTCTTGCCAGGTCTCTCTCTCAACTGGAAGACACTTGGTGGTTAAATAAAGGTTAAGTAAATAAAAACTGTTTGGAATAATAGGTGCTTTATGTTGCACAACTGTATGTCAAAGTATGCATAGAAGAATGCACTGTTCAGAATGCATGCAGTACTTCCCTGAGATCAAAAATGAAGAGTTTATATAATGCATAGTATGGGTGTATTTTCACATGTATATTTTACATATGCTGATTCACACCACCAGCTTTTAATATGGTACAATGGTATATTGTTAGTTGTCACTTAGCACTAGGTACAAAGATAAATTCATATAATAAAAAACATCCCTTCACAAGACAATCATCTTCAATTTGTGCTCTATTATCATAAGTCAAAATACTGATATTTCTATACTTTGAGATTTGTACACTGTTAAATTAGCAGGTATATGTATTGTATATTGAATATTCATTTTGATATATACATTAAGTCATTACAAACAATTAGCAATTATGAAACATAGCCTCTAACTGGCATATTCCAGGGGTCTCAAAGCCACAACATGAGGTGCAGTCTATGAATGATAAAGCAGAAAAAAATGTCACACCTCACACAAGTTTTATTTCACACCCCAGTATGACAGAAGCAAATAGATGAAAATCCAGGTTTTGAAATGAATTGTACAGAATGTTGGTGTCATGAGGGTCAAAAGGCTAGATGAAATGTGGAATAGGTTTATCAGGCAGTGCAATCTGAAGTGCAAGAGGTGGATGCCATATGTTACAAAACTCTGTGTTGCAGGAAGGGATTTTGGAATGCAATATATTATGAAGAAATAGATAATCAATGCAAGGATAAGACCAGCAACCTGGTGGGATGAATAAATATGCATCCTACCTCAACACTTACCACTTTAGTGGAACTTTGCTTCTTGGAGACTGGGAAAAGTTTTGTTTCAAAAAGAAATTTGTCTCACTAAGGTGTTACCTATTGGGTGCTAAGGGATACCTCCAAAAATGGCTGATGATTCCATTTCCATAACCTCTTGCAGATACACAGCACAACTACAACTGGCAACACATCAAATACTTATATTGCATTTCAGTATTTATATCAGTATATGGTTGTGTATGAAACCCATAAAAGACATAAAAAAATTTTTATCAATGATCTCATCTATAGGGTTCACAAGATCGTGTTTTGTGTTCTGGACATGGGAGATGGGCAATTGGAAAAAGGGGATTTCATGATCTCTGTGAATAAATCTGGCAAAAACTCCAAAAAAGGCAGCCGCATAACAGTATGTGCAATTCTGCACAATATATGCATGCTGCTGGCTCATGCTGTTATATGTGGAATTTCAAAACAATTACCCTCAAGGGAAATCAGGAATTAAAACAGTATTAATCATAATGAAAAAAATAAAACAGTCCTGACAAATATTCCATTATCGTTGATTTCAATTTGCCTAAGAATGGAAACCATCTGTGCAATTTTGCGGGCATTGTACAATCATATTCACAAATTGCAGTGCTATGACAACACTACTGCTTTCAATGGCTACATTTAGGAGGCTGTACTGTTAGTTTGCATCACATTGTAATAATCAACTGAAATCCACTTACTTACTCCCAGCTGAGAGCAGGTATAGGGGGCTTCCCTAATAACTCCAATTGCCTACTCTGCTTTTAGCAGGAAACCTAGGAGCAAATCTCTCCCCAAAAGAAGTCCATAAGGCTTCAAGACTGTGATGATGAGCTTGTTTTAAAACCAGTAGAGAATATAAGTCAGAAGGTGGGAGCATGTCTGCATCAGTAAGGAGTGGTGCACTAACTGCTAACCTGCAGTCATTTAGCTGGGCATGGTAACTGGGGAAAAAGGCTTATTTACAAGGAATGCCAGTGGATCCAAGAGGTGTTGGGGAGCTGTGCCAGGAGGAGAGAAGACAGAGAGCATTTGTCTGAATGAGTTTTCATACATTTTTATGAATTGTCAATAGATTTTTTTGTTATCACTCCTACTTACCTATCTGTTCCTATGTAGTTGGTGGGGAAGAGGTTCTCTTAGTGTGGCAGATACACAGTTGCTGATAATACAATTTGTAGAATTTAAATACAATCCTATATCGATTTGGATTGCAGGACATCTGGGATGGCATTTTTTTTTACTAAAATGTCTGTGCTTACCTGGAAACTGTAGAGGTAAACAGGCTTTCCTTCTTAGTTATATGATACTACATCAACTGGTCAAAAATGATGTAATGAAGTAAATTGCATCCTTGTAAACTTGGTTCCTTCAATCTACATTTCACACTGAGAAGGAAATAAATTACACAAAGCTTGTTCTTAGTCATCTCCTAGAACACACTGGACCAGAATCACTATACATGCATACAAATGTTTTTGTGCTTATAGTGTAGTGTAGTTATTACATGTATAGTTATTATATGTGCTTATACGATCAAAATGCAGATCATTTTGGAATTTTTAAATTTGATCTTAGCTTCTTTTTGTTCCTACATACGAACCAATTTCAGGATTGCTTCAGACCACACGTACTGCATATGTATCCACACAAACTTGAGCAAAACGACCCATTTTGACATTCAAATAAAAAGTGAAAGTATCAAATGTATACATGAACAAAATGACCATTTGAAGTTGAAATGTATAAAACAATAGAATTAGTAATAAATAAAAATATATTAACCACACTAATCAGTAGGCGTAGACTGAAATTAACTTAATTGCCAAATTGACATTGTGAATTTGCCTATTCAGATGTTACTTTATATATACACACATTGAACTCAAGCCCACTGGGGGTGTGTCGGTTTAGGGAACTAAAGATACAGAAGTAAACCTCCACAACCTTTAAAGGGGACTAAAAAGATCAGATAAAAAAATAAGGTAAATGTGTGCCAAAGTGCAGAGAGTGAAGTACAAATTAGCAGACATTTCAGTCCAGTGGCCTTCATCAGTGCTGCAAAGTTTTGTGCCAAAATCCTGGCTGATGACACTATTGGTCAACCCAAGGACACCACGGAACTTCATACTGTAGAACCACACACGGCACTCACTTGGTGATGGAGCGTGATGGACTGACGCGCTAAAAGGACGGTGGATGTGTTTGGACACAGCAGATGGCACAGCATTTGTGTACAGCAGAGCATGTGTGCAAGATCTTCCACAATACATTCGTTCACCACCTGATGAACACCAATGAGAGGATCTAGGCCCGAATCATTCCAGAGAACAGGGCTACGTTTCAGGCTCACATATAATAAACTGAGCATCATTGAGTCAAGCTGTGAATTGCACGTAAGCCTGCAGATATTTTACTCCTGGTTTACATATGTAAAGTCAACTCCCACATATTTTCAATGTGTCGGATACGAATTTCTTCATTGACAAGACAAACTTCTAATTTAACAATTTAAGTAGAAATTTGTTTCCATTCAAAGTTGTGCTCCTTTCAACGATGTCCCAGACACTTCACTGTCCACACCACGAAACTAATTTTTTTCTTGCATTCACCTCAGTACGAATGGTATACGTCTCTGAATGAAAGAAAATGTTTTCCCTTTTCCCTTTCAGAGGAATTTTGATGATAGCAGCGACTCAGAAGTCACATTGTCCTTATATGGGATTGTTGGGGCGTTAACGTGTGCCAAATTATAGGTTATATGCATGGGGAACTGATTTAAGAACAGCTGGGATTCATCATCATATGAATGAGGGTAAGAACAAAATTGTTTCTGCACGATTAAGGAATCTGATGTGAAATTTACCAAGCACCAAATACCCTCTTTTCTAGGAACATTTTGATGAAAGGGGCCTACTGTTTTTTTTCCTAGCACTCACATTATAGCATAAATTAAAATTCCTTTAAGGATTAAAACAATCAGACAGGACAATGAACAAAACAAGAAGAATTTCATTGTCAAGCCACTGATAGTTGAATTTGTCTCGCATTGGTCAACAGTCTTCTGAAAATCCTTCCTGGAGTTCTTAATCTTGTCTGGTCCTGGGCTGTTTGTACAAGACACCTTCAGAAAAGCCTGCTGGCAGTCAGGGAGATGGCTGCTGTTGGAACAAGCTTAATCCTGTAACCTCCCTAACATTTACCATCATTTGTCCTCAGCAGTTGGGAAGTTGGGATAGATTTTTAGAAGGTGACTCAGGGCTTTAGACCATGGCTCAGGGCTTCAATGGTTTAGTGACTGTCTAGTGTTAGATTTTGTTGGCTTTTATAGTCAGTGAAGATCACCATCAACAGAAAAGGGAATTAATCTAGGGACATGGAGGGAATGTACCATGTGGAAAAATGATAGCTTGATCCACATTTTGATATTATTGTAAGTAATGTCAACAATCTTTGTCATCTTTATATGTCCACCATTTGAACTATCAAACCCCACATAGTCCTGCCTCTATATGTCAAGTAGAATGTAATTCAGAATCGCTGGTGGGATTTTTCTTAGTGGCATACCCTACATCTAGCAGTGAGCTGTTTGAAATGTAGTTTCCATATTGTTGGACTATGTTGTACCTGGCTCCATTTATCTCTATTTAACAAGGTCAGTTCATAGATGTCTCCATTCTGAAATCAGATGAGATTTGAAATCAAATTTGATCCTTTGTTGCTTGTCTTTTTTGTCAGCATATTTCAAATGAATCACATTTATATCATAAATCATTGTCACATTCTATACCTTCTACAAGGACATGTTTGAAAACCCCATATTGAAAGTAATAATTGTATTGGATCCATTGTTCAATTATTGTGATACCCTAAGTCTGATAAGGCACACTAAGGCCAGACATAATGGTTTCTGAAGGGAAAGGATATGCAGGACACAAGTCAACTTTAAGAGCTTCTGCATGGACTTATCTTGAGACATTGCTCACGGGTAGAAACCTGCCTGTATTCATCCATTAAGTCAATATGCTGTCAGAGTAAGACATATTAAGGTTCACCTAACAGCTACACCAGCCTCCCCAGGCAAATCTTTGTTGCTGTCAATTAGAAGTGTTTAAGCAGTAAATGGATAGCAATTAATCCATGAATCCTTGCGCAATTAACAACTCTTAAATTGCCTAATTACACAGACAAGAAGACGTTGGTCACATTAATCTGCAAGTGATAGTTAATAGCAGGACACACATTGTTGGCCATCATTATCAAACACATAAAGAGATGTTTAATGAAATATATATGGATCCCAAGCTTGTTACAATGGGTAATATTTCTGCCATCTGTGTTACCTTGTACTTCTTGAGTGTTGCTACATGGTATGAATTAATGGGGAGCTGAATGTCTCAGCCTCCTAGAGATCATTGTAGAAGTGTTTTATTCATTAAAAGAATGCTGTTTGCTTTTGATCCCTCTGGAAGTAGTGGAGCAAGATCTCTTGAAGAAGAATATCCTGGACATTACAGTGCTGGGATTTGCTTGGGAGCTGACTGTTTCTTCTATATTGGAGCAGAATTCTGTTGAAGTTAACAACTGAGAAGAGGGCACATGTGCACTGCATGCAGTGGGCCTCTTTCAAAATAAAAAGAATACAAAAAATGTTATTGTTCATAATGTTATGAATTATTCTCTCAGCTATAACAGAAATTATCACTCTTACAGCCCATAAATGAACAGAATGTTATCATTAATTGGAGTAAGCATCACAGTATTCCATCAATAATCACATATTACATATTTATTTTTTAGCTCTGATCTTTAAAAAAATATGATTGTTCAAGTGGGCAAATCATGACTATTTCCTTTTGATGAAGCAATATGCAAATAAATAGTATATGTATTTATAAACATTTCAAATACATAAAATGCACATACATATTAATGATCACATTTGGAAAGATGTGTCATCATTGCTTAAGTAAGGGTCTAAATTTATCAGGTGTCTCAGAGAAGGAAATAGGTCCTCAGTGATGTCAGTTTGGTCCTACTTTTACTGCTATACCTTTAGACTTAGAAGTACTCCTACTTCAGCAGGTATTTAGGAGTCAGCAAGCTCTGTTGCCAACAGGTAGCTACATAGAGGCAGTGTGCACACAAGTTTTAGGAGTGCAGATACATTTTGCAGATATTCTACAACGTGAAGGTGCTAAAAATATATCGATCAGATAAGGAGGATCCTTAATTTGTCACAAAACTTGTCAAAAGCATTGTCACTCCTTCTGTGAGATGAATGTCACCACTTTCACCACTTACCACTTTAGTAAAAGTCATTCAAACTTTGTTTCTTGGCAACGGGGAGAGGTTTGTATTTCAAAACAATTTCATCCCACTAGGATGTCACGCACTCAATGATATGGGATATCAAAATCCATGGCTAATGATACGGCTATTCCTATGACCGCTAGCAGGAACAACATCTACATGCATGTAATTTATGTTGCATTTCAGTATTTATATTAATATTCAGGTATGTATGAAACCCATACATGATTTAATATTTCACATATCAATTATGTCATCCATAAGGTTTATAAGATAACATATAACATTGTGGAGATGGGAACTGGGTAGATTGAAAATCAGATTTCATGTTCTCCATGAATAACTGCAGCAAGCCTTCTGAGAAAACCAGTCGCATAATAACAGCTTGTACAAGTACGTACAATATCTGCAAGATGTGGACTCACGCTGACATATGCTGGATTTCCTAGCCTGTCATCCTCTGAGGAAATCAGGAATTGAAGTAAGATTAACTGTAATAAAGAAATAAAACAACATAGTCTTGACAGATTTGACACATTTTAATGTAATTAATAGTGTAGTTATTAACAAAAACTATTTCAAATAATTATTTTTGTTACTTTCAAATTACCTAAGAATGGAAACCTTCCGTGCTAATTTGCTGGCAATTATTCACATTCATAAAATGTTTGATCATATTTACAAATTGCAGAACTATGACAACACTACTGCTTTAGGTGGATACATTTACTGGGAATTTTCTCACCATGAGATGAACTATGGAAAATGTCATCACTACCGTTCCTTTGTGGAACTTTATATGTCATTAACATAAACATATCTACTTGTAGGAAATGGTCTTATTCCCAGCTGAGAGTAAGCGGATTCATAAACAACTCCCATTACCTGTCAAAGGTAGGACTTTTTTATTCCTAAAAGTGGTTTTAGCAGGATACCTAGCAGAAGGGTTTTAGCAAGAGTAAATCTTGAGACTCTTGATAAATAGGGGCCCAGATCCACAATCAATGGCAGTTAGAGCACCAAATTATCAGGAACGTCAGAATACATTAACAAGAGAAAAATGGTTGATTGTATTTACTCATGGCACCAGGGTCCTGGACATAAAGACTAATGTTGTGGTGGATTTACAAGTATTTAGAGTTTTTGCTTCCTGTTAATAATATGCTTTTTTGTTTGGCGGTAACAACGAAAGGGCCAGGTGGAGGCAGACCACATTGTGCCCCTAGTTGAATGCCCTCATGTAAGTTGAAGATCTCAATAAATTCACATGATTACCTCATTATTATGATGGATTACATGTGTCAGCTATGTTATCAAGGAGTTTTTTCCTTCAGTACCCACATGAACTGAATTTCTTGAATCTGTAGCACAGTGTCTGTCCCGTATGTCTTATGGTGGCTACGGTAATAATTAATGTGCGAGTGTACCAGCTGCATTTTTTTTGTTCCTCCTATCAAGACTACATTCACTGTATTATGGTAGCTCATTTCAACACCATGTTATTTAAGATACCGCAGAGAGACATATTGTAATAAGGACTGGATTGAAAACCCAGTGCAATTTGGAGCCATATCCAATTTAACCAAGCAGCTAAAATTCCATTAGCAATAGTACATTATTTTTTCCACTGAAATGGATTGTCTTTGTAAGTGGCAGCAGACAAGAGTGTGGAAATATGACCATTGCAGCATACCACACATAGATACATAGCCATGTGTTCATATTTATCCCCTAGAACCTGAAAGCCCAATGAGTTGTCATATGAGTTTACCAGAAGCATGGGTCTTAGACGGTGTTCAATCAGATGTCAGTAATCAATAGGATTGTATACAATGAAGATGTACTCTCCACCCATTGATAGCTGTACTGTATCATTTTATAGTATTATTTAATTAAATATGTATTTATTGTTGAGACCCATGGTTGTGCATATATATTGCAGAGCATGTTTTTGCCTGCCACTTTTCACATTGTAAAGCAATGCAGTGTTCCTCTGACATGGTTTCTATATGTATGCACTCTAGACAAAATTCAACTGTTTTCCAACAATTAAAAAAGTATATCAGTTCCTCATGTCGTGGACAGGGCTCCTGGTGGCTTTAGAAAAACTTGTTCTGTACATCCTAGTCCTATTACAGATCCTGTGTAATCTGCCTAAAAGTTAGGGGAGACCAAAATGTCAAAAAAACATCACATAATAGGGCAGGGCTCATTGGGTTAAAGAACAGCCACCATCCTTTGGAACTTCAGATGATCTTTTTTTAATGAGGGAAAAAAAGTACATTTAGAGTTTCTTTCTCTGAGCGTCAGTGTCTGGCATGAGACCCACCGGAGTGTATATCTCAGGTCTCAAAGGGTGAATTGAGGTCACACTGTTTTAACTTTAAATCCACTCATGCTCAACTTTTGCTGTATTTCTGAAAGGTTTCTTTAAATTGAGCTCCCGACTCAATACACTCACTAAACTTTCCTCCCCATGCAAAATGACTTTAGGGTCTGTAGTCTGCACTTCTGAAATGTGCATTGGCACATTCCAGTTGTTTGAAAAACTGATAAGATCCAGGCACGGCAGGCATTTCCCAAAAGTGATCACAGAACACACTGGGCATCAAGGGTTATTCTTTTCAAAATTAAAAATGGTTCATCTGTCAGCTATGATTTTACATGTACTGTATATCTAATGCAGGGACATTTTCTCGTATCTTTTAAGCAATGCTCACAGTGCCAGTAAAAAATAAAAAAAAAAACATTCTCATCCATTACTTAACACATTTTTTAAATTTAAAGAAATATTAGAAGAGGTCAGTTCAACGTCAAATCAACACAATTATAGTTGACAACTAGGAAGGATATATTTCTAGGGAAAAACAAACTATGTATATAACCACTGTCATGTCATATAAAAAGACACACATGTGCCATGGTGTTATTTTAATTATATATTAATATCTTACTGTAGTGGATATGGGTGTTCTCAGACAGGCACCATTTAATGTAGTGAATATAGGAACATATTCCTCTTATGAATATAAATAGCTAATTGTGAATTATAAGGGCACCATCTTAGGAATTTCACCTAAACATTTTAAAGAAATAGAGGATATTAAATTTGTAGAGTCAACTTACTGAGTAAACAAGACAACATGTTTCATTAAAGCAAACAACATTTATTAACACCACACAATATTTACAAAATATAATGTAAGCAGTAGCGTGGTGAATAGCTGTTGATAAAGATAAAGTGAAGGCATTGAATACACAGAGAATCTTTTAGATTGAACTGGTATACTCAGTCTTCGTCAGGCGCCCCCTCAGTTGGGCACAGCAGGAAATGTGGCTTGTCTCTCTCTGCATGTTGGGTGGGGTACAGTTGCTGGCCTGGCTTCAGTGTGGAACAGAGCAGGACATGGCTGGATCCCTTTACTCTTTGTCCATCTTTGAATAGGAGGTTCTTCTTCCATTGATGCAGTCCTTCTTGGTTAGACTCAGAGGCAGTGGCCTGGGAGGCAGTGGCCTGTATTTCAGAGGTTACAAGTCTGTCTAACCTAGTTTCTCACAGAAGCTAGATTGCTGAACACAGGTTGGCATAGTCTTACATCACAAGCTGTCAAGACTTGAGTTCTGGCCACTTCAATTCACCAGATTCCAGCTTATTGTTCAGGGATCACTTACCATGTTGTGAGGGCTGGATCCCTTGGTATATCTAGGAAAAGGAGCACTGGTCTTCATAAAAACCTGCAGATTTCTCCAATCTGCAGAATCTCTCCTGGATATGTCTTATAGTGAACTGTGCCGGAGAGGTTCCTAGTTTTATGACCCTTTGTTTGAGCACACACAGAAAATGGAGGGAAAATTCCTATCTCTCTCTCACCTCTCATGTAGTGTAGAGGGGTGAATGGTGAAACACAAAGCCATTAGAAATATCACGTTCACTACGTATATATACACACACACACACACACACACACACACACACACTTGATTACAAGCACTTTTAATAAATCACACAATGTATGATATGTACCATATGGGCACTTGACCAGTCCATTTTAAGAGCCACAGTATCCTATTCATAAAAATAGTAAAATAGCACACATTAAAAAGTAGTAAACTGCTCATCTTTTCCCATGTTCAGGTTGTTGTGAATGAATATATAAATACCTGAAATGGCCGCACTGTTGCTCAGTTGTTCCCAGATAGTAAAATCAGGCCTGAAAATTTGAAAAGTTTGAATGAGATTTCTTTTTTGATAGAGCATCTGGTGGTAACTTTATGGGGTCATTTCACTCACTGGAATTAATCTACACCCAAAGAAATGCATACAAAATTTATTGTTCAAACCAGTTTCCTTTGAAAGTAATGTCCCTAAGAGACATATAAGCACTTGACATTTTGTATATTTAAATATGTAGGATGCATGTATAATTTAAACACAAAGAAAGACAGCCCTCCAAGTTTAGGGGCATTGAATCATTTTTTTAATGATTGATCAAGAGGAAAATCACTCAGGAACTTCTGAGACTGATAAAAGACCTCCTCACACTACAGAATTATTGAAGTCACAGTTCATGCTTAGCATAAATGCTACGGAGGACCTACTCTGCAGTAAATAGCTGTGAC
This sequence comes from Megalops atlanticus, assembly GCA_019176425.1. Taxonomy (NCBI): domain Eukaryota; kingdom Metazoa; phylum Chordata; class Actinopteri; order Elopiformes; family Megalopidae; genus Megalops; species Megalops atlanticus. Next base: position 17,282,685 of record CM032878.1, on the reverse strand, counting down.
TCCACCTAAAATGTGTAGTTGGCATGCACCGCATTGGTTGAACTGCATGTGACTGGCACAATATTAAGATGTTCATCTTAATTCAAGAGTAATGATGTTTAGTAGGTGGGGAAAGGGGGGAGAAATGTCCCCTTGCTTGAAGCATTTCCACAAGCACAGGACTATGTGGTGGTTTTATAATCTCTATTGATTTACAGATAAAATGGAGCTTCACACATTATTTCTCCTGGGAGTGCAAAACAAATTAAGCGAAAATGTATCATCTTTGACGTTTCCACTGGCTATGTGGGTGAGCAGTCACCGTGCTTCTCTGGGGAATTGTTTTTGCACAGCAGGATATAGGATGACGGGCTAAAAACATATATAGTTGCTAAAAATGTCCATATTACATAGAGTACATTAATAGGTGCAAAAACATGCTCATGGCATGGGGCAAGATAACTATGTTTTTCAATCTGTTCTATGTCTGTTTCTCTATGGCCTGTTAACACATTTCCAAATCCATTCCTGGGACTAGAATAAATTGTGCGCTGCTGTAATCAGTAGCCATTGGCAGTACATATTACCTCAATCATTTGTTGTAACAGCCTAATTGACAAAGAGGTCTTTGAAACTTAATCAAATGGTACATTTTCCAGGGACAGCTGTTCATCCCCAGTTTCTCTGAACCTTACACATGCAAAGGAGTTTAAGAGACCTGACATCATTCCTTGTGTTCCAACTGGAGCAAGAAAGGAATGAAACACTGTACATCTAGTGCTATACCTAACATTGGTATACTTTAGCATAAATCAAGGTGAAAGTGTCAGAGAAGATTTAATTGTCTTTTTCTCTACGGAAAGCCATGTATAACCACAAAAATCCTGGAGGAAGCATAATCCCATTTTAATCTGTTTCTTTTGGAATGAGATGTAAATTACACCTGCTCCATACGATATGAAAACCCATCAACCTCAGACAAAACATGTCACAACTGTGAGTTTTTTTTTCATATTTCTACATTAAGAGGATTATTTTTCAGTAACGAAGCTCATTTCAACACTGCTGATGAGAGAAAGGACAACAGAGTACCTGCGGCGATGAATCATCTGAATATCTCCTTTACCACACTTGGCATTTATCCCATTTCTCTGTTTTTATTTATTTCATTAAACTTCTTACCTGCCTGTTCTAACATGTAAGCCGTGTCGTATTAATGTGCAGTGCAAGCATAACCCTCTTTTCCTCTCAATCACACCATGTAATTGCAGCAGGGAGTTGAGGCATCCAGGCTGCAAACGTAATCCTTTCAACTCAGTTAATCTGTTCAGGGAATACTGTCTCTCTTTTTGATCTGTGCTCTAATAATGGTGAACATGGATGGCCTACCCCCAGCACATGCATAGGTTTTGGGGAAAAAAAACCCACCAGCGCCCCCCTAAAAGACACACACACACACACACACACACACACACACACACACACACACACAGAAATCCAACCACCACCGCCACCCCCTGTCTCCCAGCATATAATTACATTTTCTTAGCAGATCGCTCTAATCAAGACCAAGTGCCATACCTTACATTGATACATTAGCCATTTCTAAAGCCTGGTAGTATTTACAACATCTGTTGACATGTCATTTTTTTCCATATATTCACCACAGAGATGGAAGTGTGGGTGTGCATATACAGCACTGATTTGCTGTGTGGCTTTTCTTTACCTTTTCTGCACCACGTGGTATGATGTCGATTTTTGCTGCAATGCAGGTCTCTCTTCACGCTTGTCTTATCATCTTGGAATTCACGCCACATATTATCACTGCTCATGTCAGACTCCAGTCCCCACTGCCAGGGCTGCCTTCGCCATTCTTGTAAAAATAACACCGGCTCTTTCACGAAGCCCCAGTGAGCCCAGGCACATATTGGGGTTCTGGATATTTCTGACCTGTTGAATTTGAAATTGGGAACTCCGAATTGTCTATTCTCGTTGGAGCTGGGCAGACTTGCAAACAGACAGGACCACTTTGCCGAATCTCCTCACTGAAGTCAAACCCTTGCCCCAAGTCACAAATAAGACCCTCAGGCACCTGCATTAGAGACGTCCATGCAAGGAGGAAAGTCAGGCAATCAATAATCTCACGAGCAGCAATACAGTGGAATTTCTAGGGAGTGAAGCAGCAGTCATGACAGATGATGAACAATTATTTAAAAAAAAAACTGTAGTTATATATTGTGGCACAGGCAAGGAAGGGCATATATTCATTTACATGACTATTCCCCCACACCTGAAAATGGAAAAGTCCTTCTGATCTGAAAATGAGCCCCTCCCTCACCCGCCCACTGAGATATCAGTCTCAATATGAAGTATCTCTTAGTGATTGATCACCTCCCACTACCTCAAGACGCGTATGCTCAGAGAGGATTTGAATTCCTGTGGTTCACAGAATTTTTGAGTATTGCCCACCAGAACCACTACGTATCAGTAACACCTTGTGTAAATGCATCTGCAGCTCCACTCTCAGAAAACTGTTATTTATATATTGGTTTACATTTCAGGCAGACTTTCTGGTAATGTACACAAAGTTCATTCAATTTGGATATGGTTGCATGCAATATGTGCAAACCAAATTATAGAAATCACCAGTTTACTTGACACAAATTGGAAACATACTATAGATCAGTTAGTCACTGCATTGTGAATCAACCAGCTATAAGCCACTTGCCACAAAGTTCATTGGAAATACTGTATGCTGCAGTGAGAATACTGAGCATTCATCATACATCATCATACATTCATCAGTTGACAATACCTAATTATGAAATCTGGAAGCCTCATTATAAACTAATTTACCAGACATTATGACTGTATGGGAAAATATGTTTAAAAGGATTCTTTAAGAATCATTTTAAAACTGAATTATGAATTAGATAATGCTTCATAGCAGTACAGCCAACTGATTTTAAAAATGTATAAAAAAAAAAAGAAAAATGTGACCACTCTGCTTTGATCAATTTGTTGGTTGCAGTGCAGCAGTGTAGCTATTCTTCTAATTAACAAACATAAACTCAGATTTCTACTCATCTGTCAGTACCCATTTCAGGTGAGTTTTTGGTGCACTGTGAACCCCCTTGAGGAGTAGTTTGCACAACTTGCTTTAATTAAAAGACAATAGTTTGTGGTTAAGGAACAGCAAGAGGATTATACAATAGCAATTATATTATAGAGCAAACATATTTTAATGATGAGGGACATATATACCTAATTAATTTTTTATATGAGGAGTAAAGTCATTTTCACTCTTCCTTGGATTGTCAGCTGATTCTTACAAGGCTGACAGATTATCATGAGGGTACTATCATGTTTGGTCATTTCAGGGAACCCATAACATTGCTTGCCAGTCAAGTCATGTCACAAATGACAATATGCCATGGGACAGCCCTGCTCAATACATAGTTAAATAGTTGGCGCAGCCATAGTGAAAGAGTAGTTCATAATTACCCATTTATCAGTCTTTTGTTTTATAAATCGTAGGATCACATGAAGGTGTACCATATACATACAGATATAGAATCACAGCTGGAAAGGTTAGGCTAGCTAGATATGTTGCTACTATACAGTATATACTACAAATTGAGCATTGCGTCAGAATGAAGTCCTGATTGATACCTAGTAATGATAGACACACAGTAATGATAACTAGCAAGAAAGCTATTTATTTCACCATGTTCGTTTACTGCCCACAAAAGATTCTGAAGTTCTATGAACAACTGTGCAATCCTTCTCTTCAGTTTTTACGTGTGTTGCCAATAGCATGGTGTATTGCCAATGGCATGGATATTCTTCATGTAGTCTGGACACTTGTTCCTTCATTATCAATATAGTTCCCAATAGGCATGCTACTAAATCAGTGTAGTGTGACATTTTGTCCATTTTCCCACAGTAATGAGAAAAAAACCAGCAAGCACATCTTGCTTTATAATTGGTGCTTTAAGAGGCTTCTAGTCAGATTGACACAATATTTCTTACTGCTATATATTTGCAGTATATTTTTTAAATTGATTTTTTTTCTCATTAGCAATGCATCTGTTGTTTTCACTGTATTATTTGCATAATCCATAATAATTCAAATATATCTAAGATTCCCTTGCTATATATGCAATTTAGACCATGCAATCTCTAAATTTTCCAGCAACTTCCATATGCACTGTCATCTTCACATATGCTTGGAGGTGAGGGGAACATAAACAATAAGGTTTACATATGGATATTAATAATAATTTTGCAAAAGCCCCCAGCAGTGCTTACATGAAAAGATGATGAATTTATAACAGCCTACAACTGTTTAGTGGATAATGTGTGTTGAAATTGCATATAATAACCCATGCTATGCCTATAAAACTGTATTGAGTTCTGAAGAAGGAAAAGGGTTGAATTTGTACACATTGAAATACAACATTTAAATACAATATATTTCATGCTAATACCAAAACTAAGTTCCAGCTCTTTCAATCTCATAAAACATTTCTCTTATGCATGACATCCAATGCTCCAAATTTATGAAGTGCATATATGAAAATAAGAGGACACTCTAATTTCCAGTTCAGCTATACTTATGAATTATTGTGGTTTGAAGGGCAACATGGGAAAATTTATGAAAAATAAACCAAGCTTGCTTGTGGTTCCATAAACCCCTCAAAAGCAAGTATTCCCTAACATTGCTTTCTGCCAAGTGTTTGGAATCTGGCAAATTAAACAGGGAATGTTTTGGTGAAGACTAAGCATGGCAGTGTTCCTCATTTACTGACTGAGTGAAAAGATCCCTCAAAGTAATGACAGTAATTTTACCACTTTACCAGGAAATGTAAAGGAATGTACATTAGTTGAAAACTCTGATCAGTGTCTTTTCATCTTTTTTTTCTATTCTTGTGAGTCAATAATCGCATGGAAGTCTTCCTGAAATCAGACTTTATATTACTTTTGCTTGCATACATAACATATATGCACTTTTCTGGTATTCAGTTAATGGATATTTGCATGTTTTCCCTGTAAAGCTGCAAATAATTTGCAGGACAAAGGTGAACAATAGCATTCACATGGAGCATTCATGGTTTATTTCTATGGCAACAAATAAATTATTTGGCCATGTATGACTGTCCAAAGCCTAGTGGACATACTACTCTATATAAAAATGAAATGTGATTTGGCAGAAACCATATATGAACAGACTTTGATTACAATAGAAGCAACCACAGTCAGTCAGTAACTCTAATGCCTATTCAAATACATTGCTGTTCTTGGCAAGAAGATAGATGCATTCTAGGATTAACATATATGTAACGAAGGTGCCAGCTGCTAGCCCCCAATTGGCTTGACTTCATTTTCCGCTCACTAAAGTAAATATATAACTGAAGTGTTGATTATCCCAGAAATAAATGAGCCCACATACAATCATGCCTGATCTGCCACATACCCTTTTTCATGAAAGGAAATTAATTGATATTAATTGTCTTGATCCCATCCTTTGGAATTATTTATGACATTCTTCTGCCCACAGCATATGCCTCATTGAACATAGAGCCAGTTAGACTGAAATCATGCAGTCATCATCTAAAATGTTGCACTAGTGATGGGTGAGTCTGCTCTACAGGCTATCTTCAGCAAGGGTTGAAAGAGACAGTTGCAGACAGACGTACTGAAATGATGACATGACAGCTTTGGACACTAGATTGGCTAATACTTTAAACATAAAATATTTTATGTAAATTCAATGAGCATCCATGTATTGCTTCAGAATAAATTCTCGTTACTATATATAGAATATATGATAGAAAATATTACATGCCAAAAATAGGTAATAAAATATAAAGTCATAACTTTTTAGTTTGCCAAGATACTGTGTTAGTTGCAGCCTTCTACCTGTTATTACCTGCATTGCTTTTTGGCAAAACAACAAGAGACACAGGCTGTTTAAAATTGAATCACTGAGGCATTGGAGCAGACCACAGGAATCTTAATTGGCAGGGGCATGTGGCTTTTAATCATCATTGATCATCACATTGACATTGGCCAGAGCCCAAAGGCAGAAATTAGTCAGCAGGATGAAATCGGAAGCAATGTTCATTTTGTTTGAATTTTGTGAGTCTCTGAGAAAGTGATGTACAGAAAAGCTTGTATCTTAAATCAGAACATGATATTTCTGACCCGCTTCTACCACCCTTCCAATGAAACACCCTGCAAACATATGTACAGCAGCAAAAAAGTATCAGACACACTTTTATTTTTGATTTTTGATTCATGCCGACACATTATAACTTGTCATTTCAAAGAAAATGATAGACATTGCAGATTACACAGAGCTGCGAGCATGGATAAGATATACTGAAAATATGCCTCCTTTCTTATTTTTACAGCCAGGGTAGAGCCTTCAAGGATGTAATGCAGAAGAGATAAGAAGTCAATAAATGACTGCAGGTTTCCTGGGTGGTCTGCTGTAAATAGTTCATGCGTTTTGGCTCGCTCTGTCAATGGGTTGAGTCCCTTTATCTCAGCGGGCAACCTTGGGAACTGCCTAAAAAAAAAAAAAAGAAAAAACCCAACAACAAGAAAGAAAAAAAAACCTAAGCAGTCACTCAGCTGGATCATTAACTCCTGGTGTACAAATGCACTGCAGTGGAGAAGGTGAAACTGATAGTTTGAAATGAATGGAGTGTGAGGAGATACTTAATCACTTTGACCAGAGCGCTCTGGCATTAGCAGGCCTTGTGCTCTCAGCTCTGAGGTGCTCTCTCTGATGTTCACTGGGACAGATCGAAGTGCTTCTTCCCTGGCTTAGAAGGGAACTAAAATAACCGATTAAAAAGCGCTGTCCATTAACTGTGTTTGAAGTGAAACAGAAACAAAATGTCCTCTGTTATAGTATCTATAATAGCAAAAAATATTATTATTTATAAATATAATATCTGTAAAAGGATATGTGTCACACAGTAACTGAGTGGAAAAAATTTTTGCCCTTTTATTTTCATGAAAAATGTAGTATCCTTTCCACAGTACTACTCAGTATATCCTTTTGAGAATCTACTATTTAAATGGATGACAAGAATTACTACCATTCACAACCCACCAAACCATGAAATGTGCATCTTCAAACAATGCAGTGTATCAGACTTACATGCATAAACATCAGTAGTGCCTTGTAATAACTGTCAAGGAATAAATTAATAGACAGGTGATACATGTTTCACAGGTTGAATATGCTCCATTAATTCAGTGGTTTTACAACTGTTTGACATCAATAAGGAACCCACTACTCCCTCACAACCCATCATAGTCTGCCAAGGCTAAGATGATAGGTGGAGTATTAAAGGACATAAATTCTTTGAAAAGCTTTTTATTGAAAGATTAAATATAAAGAGTACATTTTAAAAGTCATTTTAAAGTTACTCATTCATGTTATTCTTGAAAGTCTAGAAATGGTGACCAACAATAAACATTCACCAATGACTGTGTTGGCAGAGTTTTTCTTTAATGAAATGCTGTCACTCTTAATGTCTTAATGTCTTTCACCTTTTTTATGGAAATCTGTTGTTCAAAATGTCAATCTGGTGGCAAAATATATAAGCCATCAACATCGAATGTATTGCTTTTTATCTTCCACTTGCTGCAATCACATGATTTTAAAGTCTCAGAAACAATCAAGGTTGTAGCACAGCAAAGTGGAGAAAAACGCATTTGAATCTGAATGTGTCAAGAGACATCCATCATTATTCCACAGTTTTTGTTCAGAGAAAAAAGCAAAGATCAAGCACTTTTCACTCAGCATTCTCGTAACATCAGAGTATTCTTTTTTCTGCCATGATTCCTTTGTCAAATTCAAGATGCCAGAGCCCAGTAGCACCCTGAATTTTCATTTTGAATTTTTAAGCATCCACATCTGATGTGATAAGATGTTGGTTTACACATAGGTTTGTATCAATGCAATCCTCCAATTTGCATTCTAAATGTAGCATTAAGAAATATTTTTTAGGATTTTTACTGTAAAAAATACTCACATAAACACATATACTATATTTCTATTATATGTCACATAAATTAATATAAAAATAAACCACATGTAGACTATCCTAGAGTGGCTATTTCAAAATAAACACTATTGTTCCTAAAAGTTGCCAATTTCAGTTCTAGTCTACAGAATCCCACAAAACTACTTCAATGAATGTACGGAATACTTCAGTGTCAATGTGAAAAAGCCAAATGCATGTCAAGCACAATTCAGAGAAAGACCAAAACAACCCCATTAGCAAAGGGAATATTACTTTTGATTCACATAAATCCCTCAAAGTGTAAAAATTAAGATGATGCAAAAGGGATGTGGAAACACCTCCACTGTCAGAAAGGAGGCCCATTTTATCAAAATCTTAGAAATCACCAGCAGAGACAGTGCAATGGTGTACTACTGTTCCTCAGGGAGGATAAGCGCTAATTCCCTTCAATTAGCAGACATGTTGCTTAATTTCAAAGAATCATCTCATGTCAAGTGGATTAGTTCACTATTATCCATCAGGGAAGAGCTTTTAATCAAATTGTTTATTTAATCAAGAGACGCACATCCTAGGATGTTGGTGTGATGGGTATAAACCTGAAGATCACCATTCGCTTTATTCTTGTAAATGAAGTCACCGTTTTGCTCCTTTAGAGTGTTTGCAGGCTATAAGTTCCTGCTTGATCGGAATTTCAGAGATGGAAAAAACAAATGGATCCTCTTGAAACTGAAAACTCAATAATCCCTTGATTAACAGTTGAAATGCCTCCTGCTGGAAAAAATTACTAGATACAGGAACACACGTGATCCCAACCCCCACCTCCTCCCCCATTCATTCTACATTCACAACCAAATCGAGTGGCGAGAGACCAAAGTGATGACCTGAAATTCAATATTGTGGGGTTGCCTTTTGTAAAAGAGCTCAATGCTGGAGAGACAATGTATGGCAAGGCTCCTCCAGAGTGCTGGAGAAACAGATACTATAGGAATGGCATGACATAATTGGTTTGTCCAGAAAGTGCTTGCTCCGAGTCAAGGGATCTCAAGGTTGTCTGAATGAGACCAACTGTCAAAGGGCTTCACCAGACACACTGATCCCACTAGATATTTTCTGGGAAAATGGAAACACAGCTCAGACAGAGGGTTATTGAAAGACAAACTAATACCAATGGGGAGGTTTTCGATTTCTGTAATCCTACTATTTCTAATACTAAATCTTTAACTTGCAGATGTTTTACTGCTGGATCCAGAGACTTAATGATAAGCCAGTTTTTTGTCTTTATCTATTTATCTATTGGTCTGTTTGTCTTTCTGTGTATCTGTGGACAATGCACGTGAAACACCACAGACAGAATATTTTTGTACTTGTAATTTTACATAATGAAATGTCATGTGTATTCTTATATTAAAATATGAAACTGCCCAACTTTTTTGTTCAATTCATGTATTTATTATATGTATGATTTATATGCATAGATACGGTAGCTTAGTTTATCAGACAGTGCCTGGGGAAGAAATATGTGTTTTAATTCAAACTTCATGATGTGAGACATATGACATTATGATTTTAATTTAAATTCATTTTTGCTGCAGTGTGTATCACTGTTATCCAAACTACGTGGACAGGTAGTGTTGAAACATATATCTTAGTAATGCATAATGTTATCTCAATCAGCAATACACACTTGACATTGAGCTTTCAAATTGTGGTTAGATTTTGAAAACTGCATATTGCACTTTTCTGAGCTATACTGTAGGTTTGTGGTGAGGCAGGAATTGGAGTTGAACCCTCTGTTCCAGTGCAGGATTTTCTCTGAAACCAAAAACAGTTAAACAGTGTTGCCTTCTAATGATCATTTAAAGGCCATTAAATTTGCACTAATGGACAATAATAGACAATGATTTTTCTTCAGGGAATTTCACACATGACCAGAACAAATGTAATGCTTGTCACAACTAGAATTATCCTCATATACAAAATAGAAGCTCAAATGCAGATGATCCCAGGCATAGTTCTACTGAACTCAGAAAACTGAACTCAAAAAAACAATGCCATTGACAGAGGACTGCAGGAACAGACTTCACATAAAAGACATAACAGCACTGTCATTCATTGATTTAATGGTACATCCCAACAAAATTGTTGCAAGGTTTTCTTTTATACAGTTGTTTAAAGGTTAAAGGTTAAGGGTTTTTTCTTTTCTTAATACAAAAAAGAACTAATACATACATACAAAAGATGAACTTAAGTTTTAAGCAATGACAGCAGATCTCAATAAAGCCGCTTGAGAGGTGATTTGTTCTGCTCTCCTCAAATCAAATTGTTGTTTAAAAGTTATCAGGATTGTTCTTTTTTCTTCCTGGGTGTTCTTTATCTGTCATTTTACACCCAGTGAAAAGGTGATTGAGCACCAGTCGAAAATGGGCTGGCTAATGAAATGCCGTGAATCACACCTCTCGCCCACACTTTTCCATCTATTACAGTTTTATTTCCACCTGCAGGCAAAAGATTCTTCTGACATCACCATAGCTGTCCAGCAAGATAAAAGGGGAAAAGGCACTTTTAAGTTTTAGACCTTTAAAAAAGTCTGCAGATGAAAGTTAGAGATAGCGCTCACTAACACTGCAACTTCTGGACCTGTGTAGGATAAGCTCAAAAACAAACAAGCCAGTTCTCTTTCATTTCTTAAAATATTCCAATATTCGGAGCCAAAAGAGAATCATTCTTTTATGATTTCAGCTTTATGAGTAATGGAGCTGACACCGCGCCAGCAATATACCAGATGTCTGCAGTCCCACGAATGTGCTGGACACTTTTGCACAGGATATCTGCCTACTGTCTGAGTCACCCTGACAACAAAGACAGGAGGCTTCGATTTCTTGCTGGCTCGTATAATGGCGTTCATGTGTAATACCAAGGAATTATTGCTCTCACTTTTACCTTGGAATAAAAATAAACTACAGCTCATTAAAAGGAAGGAATGTGACATACAATACATATTAAGAAGAAATAGATCATTTCATATAGGTGGTAGTTCTGCATTTTAATTACCACCAGAATGATGGTCTTCTCTCAAAACAGAAGTTTTCATAAAAATGTTGAAGTGAAATCATTATGTGCAGTATTGTATGGTATGCCTTAAACCAGATTCTGGTAGCCTCAAACAGCTTTCAAATTCACTTTTTCAAGATTTCTCAGTAGATATACGGGAATGTAAAATGATGCCATTGTAAATGCACAACCACACATAGTTGTCTACCGTTTGTCAATAGAGTATATTTTCCTTGAATTTAAGTGATATCGGAATTCTTTCAGCCAGTCTTTGTCATTACCACCTATTAATTTATATAAATGCAGGTATATTTTACACATACAAACAAGAAGAGTATAGCAATCCAGGCTGTTTGAACAGTTAATAACTGCAGACACAACAGAGAGAAAGACCATGCTGATGGGCCTTTGCTATCAAGACAAGTGATTGGACACCTTGTAACAGGGTGATGCAATGCCATACTATGACAGACTGTAGACATAGCTGAGCATGCCTTTTGCTAAATGGCTGGATAAATCTCTGTGGTTGCCAAACTGACTGTAAAAGTAGTTGTTTGAAAACATCTGAAACAAAATCAGGGTAGCCTGATGAAAAATATGCAGCTAGATATGCAGCTATGCAGCTAGCTTCCAATCTGCAGCTAGCTTCCAATCTGCTGAGACACGTAGATGTGAATGTATGTACAACAAGGTAAAGATAGGCTTTTTTGAACCTATCAAGGCATGTAGCAAAGCCAGTGTGGGCAGATGACTCGATTTGATTTGTTAGCCATAGTTCTGTCACCTTCCACTGGAAGACATTGATTAAAGCCTGCAGTTAGGGGCATGCTGGCACCAGACAAATAGCTAGAGGAGGCAAGCTACTGCAGCAAGCTACCAAGACAAACAGATCAAAAGCAAGAAGGGCTGGTCATGTTCAAATGAAGAGTCAACCACCAGTTGATTTTTACTGGCAGGCCATGAATACAGCCAGTGGCAGGTTGTCCTGCTGTTGCTATGAGGTAGCAGAGGAAGCAAGCTACCTACCAGTATATTTTTCAGAGCAAGTACATGAACCAGTCACTTATCTATCTGGAAGAAAAAAGACCAATTTTTTCATAACCACATATTTATAAAATGTTCAAATATGCAATATGGTACTTGGATGGGTATGAAAAGAAAGTGCCTCACCAAGAAAACGAGTAGACTGTTTGTTTTCCAGTGTAGTCACCTAACAGTGAACTCACCTGATGTTAAATAACTCACCCAATATCCATTAGAAGCAAAAGAGAATGATTTCTGAATAGAAATTCTGTATAGGATGCCTTACAGACAATCACATGCACATACACATGTGGTAGCATGTATCACAGAAGGAAAATAATATAATCAAATTTTGCTGAAACAGTAACATTAGTCTCTCTCTTTTTTTGGATGAATGTGACGGGATGACTGAGCAGTGGGAACAGCAATGAGCACAGCATGAAAGTTGTAGTGCACACTACTGGTGAGAGATTTATTTTTCCCAAGAAATGCAAGAAAAATAATGCCAGCAGAACTATTCACACTGCCAATGTTGCCCCAAACCCACCAAACAATGGGGTAAGACAAAATTCATTTAGCTGTGCATAGTTCCCAAAATTCTCATATACATTTAAAAGATGTTTAGGTCACTTGCTTTAGTTCACCAAGTCATATTATTTGTGTTAATGCACGTAGTTAGCATACTTGCAGATCATAGACTGTGGCGCCGGCTATGAACCTGCATGGTAACTGCTGGTGCTGATTCTACCTTTTGCCGCTCTCGCACCTACTGGAGAAATCCAATAACAGTTCATCATTTCCATTGCAGCGAAGACATAAACAAAATCGTTTTATTCAAGGACAAATTGTCAGGTATTTACCACAGCAAACCCAGCAGGGGCGGGGCCAGAGGGGGGGCTTCAGGGGGCACAGGCCACCCTTGAGTCAGGAGTGACTGACTTCAAAAATTTAAGTACAAGTTTTGATATAGCCAAGAAACAGCCGTTCTATATGTGTAATTGGTTGTTAGCATGCAAGTTAGTTTACAACACTATTGCTCTTGCTAGCAAGCAAAGTTATCTAAGTAGCTAACTAGCTAAATGTAAATCATTATTGTAAAAAAATTGTAGGAGTAGGCTCTTTTCATTATTTAGTTGGCATGTATTTGTTGATTTGTATTTGAATTTCTTCAAATAAAAAAAGATGACATGAGAATATGGTGTTTGTCCTTTGCAGTTTCATCCTCTGAATACGGTGTTCATATGGTTAGTTTATGGTTTAGCTCCTGTATTGTATTTGTGCTAATTTCACAATTTGGCTTGCTTTTAGTGTATGGGGGGCATTATAAATATTCATTATGCGCCTATTTCTGTTATTGTGGATGTTGCGTTATCCTCATGCCACCCTTGAATGAATCACTGCTCCACTTGGGCCACCCCAGTCAAAAAAGTCTAGAATCGCCACTGAAACCCAGTACACGCTATTACAATTTATCGTGTTAAGGAACGGAGGACTCACTCCATTACAGTGAAACACAGTATGTGATAAACATAAAAAGTATCTATTTGAAGAAGTTATATATGTAAGGATAGGATAAAATAATTCAGTACAATGAGATTCATCACATGTCAGTGTCAATGTCACTTCTGCATGCACAATCAGTATAGATCACTGTACATAAATCTTTATTTAATCATGAAATATGCACATCTGTGGTTTTCAATAAGAAAGCACATCTTTGTTCAGAAATTAAATCTAGCTAAAACCAATAAAAAGAAACGACCAAAGGTCAATCACTGTCGTTACACCAATATAAAACCATTTTCTTATGTCATAAAAACTGTAGTTTCTCAACTGTGCTGGGGATGTTGCTGCCTATTAATTACCTTCTGGTATTAATTATCTACTGTATGCATCCTGACAATAATTTATTTCTGCATCTGTTAATACCCCCTGCAGGTAACAGTAATTGATCTACTTTTTCATGGATGTATTTAAGAAATGGTAAAATACTTCCTTTCTTTCACGTAGTAATATTCTACTTGCTCAATAAATGTAGATAAATGTAAATGACAAATCAAATTCACTAAGATATCATATATCCTTGTTAATAGCAAATAGCAACTTTGATGTTTTCTGAATGTAACACATACCAAGATTCATGAAATGAGTCTTGAGATTGTTTTATTCTTTATACTGTTCTCTTCTTTTATGCCTTATACTTGTTTATACTTTCCTACCCACAAACCTTCAGTAAGTGACTAGACCACTGAGCTCTATTAGAACATGAGTATCTTTTCATAGTATGGGGGATTGGGAACAGTCATTCCTATTTTGATAAAGATCAATGATCTAAAATCAAGGTTGTTGCAATTGACACTGTGTCCATTCAGTTGTTTGTCAGTTGCCTTAACCACCTGATTTATTTTTTCAACCACAAATGAGACTTAAATGATTTAATTATTATAAATTACATTTATTTAAATAATAAATCAGGTGGTTAAGGCCACTGACTGACACAAAGACTGCAGTTTCCTGGAAAACCCTCAGTCTTTATTTTCCCCCAACCCAGTAGAAGGCAACCTTGTGTGATGTCATTGGCACACCTACAGTAGATGTTGTTGAATACTGTCTGATAATGTGCAATTTATCCCTCTGTGCACACATTCTCCAGGTCTGAATTCCGGAATCCTGAACTTCTTGAATCAGTACTCACTGAACAGTAATGATACAGACTTTATGGGTGCTGCATGTCAACACTCCTCTGAACACAGCAAGCCACTTTAAAATGACCCCATGCTGTAAATAGCTTGACGAAGTCAGCACCATTTCCTGTTCTGCTTTCTCATCCAATCTCTTAGACTTGAGCAGGTCCACCCGACATGTGCAATATGCCAGTAATAATAGTTCTTGACTGCTGGATATTAGTAGGAATTTACACAATGTTTCTGTGCTCTCTGTGATTCATGACAGCTGGGATATTGCTGCAAGGATTAGCCCCACAAATCTGCAATAATATTAATTTGCCTCTCATCTCTCCTCGCATTAGGAGATGTCAACGTCTTTCAGACTGTGCATGCATGAGTAATGGCTCCTGATGTTACAGTGGATCTGAATGCAAACTTTTGCTGCTCTGAATCTGACCACGTGTTCCTTTCACCTTCTGCATGTGTGCATTATGTACCTGTGAAAGTCTGACACCACATCATATAACAGATGTTTCAACTATTTCTGGAGAACATACTGAACATACAGCATCAGTCAAAAGTTTCAACACACCTACTCATGGAAGGGTTTATCTTTTTTTTGCTCTTTTCCACATTTTAGAATAATAGTAAATAACAGAAATGGAATTATACAGTGACAAAAAAGTGTTAAACAAATCAAATTATATTTTTGATTCTTCAAACTAGCCCAAAAATATTTTTTAAATCTCTTTGGAAAGAAATTCATACATAGGCATCGACTTCAATATTTATATTTATCTAAGCAACCAATTTCAAGCATGTAATCGCATGTCGTTAGACCAAAATGTCTTGGAATGCATGTTTCCCATTACTTAATCTGGTGTGTCCAAATTTTTGGTTCCTGGACTGGTACTGTAAGTTATCACTCATTCAAATGCATGCATGTACACATATTCTTTTTGAGTGGTCTTAACATTTGACTGACACAATCTGGCACCTAATATGCCGTTTCTTTCTTGCACCTGAAGGTTAGGACATGAAGGTCGTATTCTTGCTAAGCCCTTTATTGTTGTCCCCTTGCTTGACAGTGTCGTACACAGGGGGTTTTCATCCTGGATCTGACTAATTTCTGTTTAGCTTGCCTGTGCATGTCCACCTTGTAAAACTGCAAGGAGTAGAGCAACAATTTCATTTGATTGCTACTCTGCAAACACATTTCCGAGGAAAAGACAAATAAGGTTAGCAAGTTCTGACAAATAATCGACGTACCTTCCCAACACTGTGGCATCTTTGAAGGGTAATGAATATGTTTAAGGAGAGCCTTTCTTCTTTCTTCATGAAAGCAAAACATTGCAGGTATTGGAAAGTATAATAAAGAATGACAACATGTAAATTTAACAAATGCGAAGAGCGCATGGTGACAGGAACTCTGCTTTTTTAATATCTCCATGTCTCCCTTTGTACCATGTTTTTATAAGCCTGATCTGTATGCAAGTTGGACTGCTAAATAAATCAGTGGAATTAATTTGAATACAATTAACAGAATGGAAGATTTAGCCTGAGAAGCTTAGACAAAGTTAGACACCAACTCCAGGCAACAAAGCTATTTGAAAGTATTATCGTTGAATATTTAAAATGCATTGTGATCAGAAATAAAGGCCATAAAGCCCCCATTGTTTTCTTTTTCATTATTTCATTTTTTCAAGTATTCAAAACTTTCTGTACCCCAGGCTATAAGGAATCAGCTTCAACAGGGATCATTCTACCTGGCTTTTGAGGTCATTTCATTCTTAATAATGAGGAAATGAGCATAGACAAGTTAATATCCATTCCAGTTTTACAAAGAAAGAACTGAATAGAGATACAGGATGAAGAATTATTTGAGATTACATATGGTAACTCAGTTAAATCCGATGAACCTCTGGCCCACAGACATGTATATGTGCAAAGTTAAATTCAACATTCCAAGCATTTATTTTTTCAAGTGCTGATCAGATATTAAAAATATAATAATATAATCACAATAACATTTGATAGCCATTTTAAGAAGTCACACTACTTATTGAACATTATGTATGTGTACTCACTAGAGAGAGAATCCAGAAGCTCAATGAACTTGCAAAGAATGAGGTTACTTATTTGTTCCATTAACCACTAAACAAGCTATTAATATACAATAAGACACATTATTAGACTCCCTAACCTTTGCCTCCCTGAAAAGCAACTGCAGAGGATACTGTCTGTGTGCAAATTTCATCCCATCTGGCAATCAATACTACTTTATAATGACTACAGAAAATGATGTGAGTGCACAGCTACTATTACGGCATGAATCCATAACCTCAAATAAGTGATCAATACCCTATAGACACCTTTTTTGAAAGGAAATGAGACCAGCTGCTTTCAGTGCAACATCTTCCACACACATCTGTTTTATGGATGCTGAAGCAGCTTAACCAAATTAACACTGCAATTAGCACTGCAGCCCTAAAGTGAATATAAAACCTAACAACCTCAATATATTTCTGATCTTCTGCTGGATCCATCCATCTCTTTATTTTGGTGGATCTCAGCCCACTTTTTCATGATCGTGATTTTCCACTTCGTAAATCGGTTCATTATGTTATTTGAGCGGTGGCTCGTGAACACCAGTCTGCACAGGTGGTTGGTCTATTGATTCCATGTTATCCCGAGAGAATAACTTATCCGTCAATTGAACACAAATGACAATACCATGTGTTCTTTGTAGCATTTCGATCCAGCCAAGATAAATAAAACACTGTGATTCTATTCCAGCACCCACCTGCTCTGGTTCTTAGATCAGCCGATGGACATGATGACTCAATCCACAAAAAGGGACTTGCTGAAACTGTTGATGAAAGTCATCAAAGTAGACTGGTGACATGATAACATTGAGTGAAAATATTGAGTCAGTGCTGGCTATACACAATGCATAGTGATCACGTAACACACACAACATGCCACATGAGTGTAATTCAATTAACCAAAAATTTCAGTCACTTAAAAGCAGTACTTCTTTCACATTAAATGCATACAATTACACCACCCAGCTTTATGACTTCATGCAGGAATTGGTTTTTCCAGGATGCAGCTCAGAGCAGGTAGACTTTGTGTCATGGATGTGGTTGATGCTATCCCTGCTTGCCATCCGTATGGTTCCTCAAACATATAGTGCAGAAATTTGGTGATTAGAATCAGTTTTTCTAACCTGTGTGCTTTTTTTATTTAGGTATCTGACAATGTAGAGTTACTGAGGGAAAGATGATGTATAATCCAGGATGAGATCACTGCACCACGTGATATAAAACACTGCAAATGTGAAAATATGGTCCAGGTAGAGATCAGTTAGTTGAAGTGAGGTATTTGTCTAACAAGTTAATGCTGGTTCACTGTCTTACTTGTGAAGATAAGACACAGCACATAAATCCACCAATGCCCCCCCCCCAACCTACACACACACAGATGATTTTGTTGCTAGACCGCTGTAAAGATAAAATGTGAAGATCCACAGCAATATGTTTTACTGACTGCAAAAGACCTTATCTTAATTTAATATGTTCCTCTCTTTATAATAGCTGCCATTCTGGGGCACCTTCTGACTGGGATACTAACACATTCAGCAGAAATGACACAGCATTTCCATACTCTTCCTGGCGTGATTGTTTGCGGATTGTTGTAGCAACAGGATTAACCTCCTTATTCCATTGTCACAGAGAAGCCGGTAACGAGCAGAGTAACGAGACTTCTTGAAGGAAAACGTGGGAGTGAGTCTGAGAGTCTTTAATGTACAATACAGCGCCACACTATTCGACATTACATTCTGTGGGAAATCCCCTCCTGCAAATCCCTATTTATTTGTCAGTTATGAATAGTGCTTGAGATGGGGCCAATTATAACACATGGGCATTGACTTGAACGCTGCATTATCGGCCCTTTTTCTGTATTTAAAGACAAAGTGCTGGTATGCACTCATATTCTGTGTCCAGGCAGACAAAAGGCATCCCGTTTATTAGCACTTGAATGTAGATGATCATCTTTTTTTCACAAATGCATTTTCTGACATTTATTTTAATTAGGGTAACAGCCGAGTTTTTGTTTTTCATATTTACTTATTTCTTTTTGAATTGTCACCAGAAGCAGGGTATCTAAATATCTCAATAGCCAAAATGAGAAAATTGTGGAACACAAGATCAAAATGTAGTTGAAGTGATGCAAGTAAACAACACAATTATCCCAATTTCTTTAGTAGAGAAAAAGAAAACCAACCAACCAACCAAAAATGTTGGCAAAGTTTGCTAAGTATCTGCTCAATAGTATCAGCTGAATAGTGTTGATGTTATGTTGCGGATGCTGATGTGGTGAAATAGTAAATAGCCTTGTAGCATTCCACAAAGAATTGACATCCCCTACTTCTGAAGTTTGAAACAATTACATTACAGATCCCTTATTCATTGTCTAAGATGCCAGGGTTTGGTCCTGTTGCAAGCAAATGCATATGTTCGGTGGGCAAATGTATAATTGTTATGAGAGTAACTTCTTAACTCCAGTGGTAGCCATCAGAACCTCTGCAGTGTTCACAGTGTGTCTGCTGACTAAAGAGGGAGGGAAACATTGTTTGGGTCAACTTATGGCACACTATTTCCATGATGGATTGAGCTCCTAAAGCCCAAAAGGGTGGCCCACCTACTTCATGCTTTATTAAACACTCTCTGTTTCCAGAGTGGCTGCCGACATTAAAGGAGAAAACCAGGGATACATTACCTCTTTGTTTTCATGACTAAATAACAAGTGGTCTGTGCAAAGATGTGTGCACTGACCACTTGTTCATTTGACCAACACATTATGCAAAATGAAAGTGCATGCTGTCCAGTGTTTGCTAAAATATTTTCAGCTTTAAGTGTATCAGACCTTTATGCTATCAATAGGAAGTCAAACTAGTCATCCACAAATCTTAGAAATAAATATCAGCTGTAGACATCCATGAACCACCTTCTCCAACAAACACATACACACAGTCCAATTTGTCTTTTTTTTTTTGTTTTAATGTTTTAGCCTCCAAAAAGTTGCAAACCTCTGGCTCAGTTCAGGATTTCTGCTAGGGATTCACCTGTGGGTCAATATTTTGATTTAATTACAGTTTAATCTCTTGAAAGTAGGCAAAACTCACAACCACTCTTGCAAAGTGTAGTATTTTTTTCCTTTCTTCTGACAGAAAAAAACCCTTTTCCATTATTTCACATTAATACAAAATTGTCATTAATCCTACTGATTGAGAACACTGTAGGGAAATCTTCTCTTTTACTTCCTCTCTAAAGGCTTGTCTTTCTTCATGACCTCTTTCTGAGGTATGCTAACTGTCAGACACTGATTGGCTCTGTAGGAGGGCCTTCACCTGCCCACATCAGGAATGTAACAGTATTTTTAGATGTTAAATGTATGTGTGAATGTGTTAATGGGATATCTGTATTATTCACTAGTTCATCAATTTTGAAATAGCAGATCTGCATTCTATCAGCTTCATTTGAAACCGGTTTATTGTAATTGTTTTCAATTGTCTGTGTGTGTGTGTGTGTGTGTGTGTGTGTGTGTGTGTGTGTGTGTGTGTTAGAACAGCCATTGGCTAATAAGCCCACCTGCCTGATTAAAGGGATATTAAGTACAGTTGTGTATGGATGGACAGCAAGGCTGTGGTTGTGTTAATATTGGTTTTGGTTTTTTGTTTGTTTTTATCTAGTTATTTTGTAGAAATCTCTCCATTTTTTTCAGTTTTTATGTGTGGCACATCAGCCGGCACCATTACAGGGCACTAATTAGACAAATTTAATGCAATGACAACATGCTTGGCGTTAGTGGGCACAAAACAGTCCAAGGGCAGAGAAATCTAAGATGTGGTAATTTGATGACACTAGTTATGCATTACCATGCCAACACCCAATGCTGTTACTAAATGGGTTGGTTTAAATTAAATTTATTATATGTGGGTGTGGTGGCAACAGGACATCATGACCAATACTCTTTCTCTCATATTTTCCCCTTTGCTGTTTTTAGAATGGGGGGACACAGTTTGACCGAATTTGCCAAGTTAGATTCATAACAGCAGGAAAGGAAGTGCTCGTAATAGAGGTCCAGCTACAGCACAAATACTATGTTTACACGTACACAATATTCCAGCTAATGGTCCTTTCCCTGGTTAAAATTATTTTACAAATAAGCTGTTTACATGTACCATGATATGAAGACTCCTAATATTCCTGTATACATGGTAATCAGAGCATTCTGAATAAGATCTGGAAAGCAGTTTCTTAGCCACATATCTGCAGACCAGTTCCTATCCATGGGACATTAGTGACTGGTCCTTCAGTGCCCTTTTCAGGCATGTACTCACAGTAGCTAGCAAAGAAGCTAACATCAACTAGCTGTGTGATAATTTTAGTGGCTAATGTACACAAATGTGGCTTTTTTATGTTTCTCAAACAGTGGTACACTGGTTGTCATGACAATGCAGGCTCACACAGGTTTCTTAGGCATACAGGAGACAAAGTTCGGGTTAGATCAGAATGGTAATTGACATGATAATTGACAGTTAGACTGCCAGCCAGCTAGCTAACTGTATGTCCCTTTCTAAACAACAATATCTTCAGCTATGGTTTGATTCAAAATATGAATGAGTGAAATGTGAGTGTTTAGGATTCTGAAAAAAGAAACCAGTAACCAGTCACTTGAATATATCACCCATCAAATATGGTTTTATTTCTCTTAAGGGTTAATATCTACCCAGGTGATGTGCGTACTGTGTTAAACCAGTGTAAGTAATGATGGAATGAAATCATCCAGCATGCTTTGGAGTGTTAACCATACAACACAGAATGAAAAGCCGGTGTATACTAATGAGATCTAAAAATAAGCATGCATCTTTGCCATAAAGTTACCCCTACTCTGTTAGCTAGTTGTGTTGAATAAATCATTACTTCAGCTTTTGATTAACGGTAATAATAATATCCTTATTAGCGATGTATTCCATATACAAATATATGAATCAAAGTTCACTAGATGGGTAGAGCTGCAGGGAGGGGGCAAGAGACAGATATGGAGAGAAAGACAGGTATGAATTTCACTGCGATGGGGAGAGTGCAGGGACCTTGCATACCAGCCTTCAAATCTACCATGATCAGCCGACAGATGTCAGCCACAGTCTGTCAGGGCAGATGCAATTTAAGGCACAAGTCCAGGAAAGAGGTTTGGCAAGAACTAGTAGCTGCTGGTTTCACCTGTGAAGGCAAATAGGATGTACTCCTTGATGATCCTTAAGAAAATGTAGAATGATGTAAAGGTTTATAGCCCAGTTGTCCTCACTTCTGCCAACATGAAATTACAGCCACTTTCACCAGACCACACATTCATTTGCCTCCAACATTTCTCTTCCTTCCACACATCACAAACTACAATTTTTGGATAAGGAAACTTCTATCTTGGTGCAAGTGAGGAATTTCTCCCATGTCATCCTGTTTCACAGCATTTCAACTACTTGCTTACTCTTTATAATAGCATCATCAAAGATTATTTTCTTGCCATACTGCTTGTGCTAAGTAAGTAAACTGCCTTGCAATATCATTCAGTTCCAGGATTTACTTTTGGTTTTCCAGTCAATTTAAGCAAAGATGGAAAATCAACAGCTGCACGTGTAAAGTTACTTACTTTATTGATCACGTTTCTTTAGCTAGACTGGTAGTAACATGGGCAAGTTAAGTGCTAACAAGCCAGCAGAAACAAAACAGAAAAAATAAGCTAGATAACTCAGCTACCACTACTGTACCTATTGTGTAACTAATTACCTACTAGAAAAATGTTGGCTTAGTTGGTTTTATACTCACATCACAGATTTGTCATATCTGGTATATGTATGACAGTATGCATACATACTACTACATATCTGTAGTATGTATGAAAAATGGTCTAGATTATGCACTGCACTTGCACATTGAAACAAGTGACAACAGCAGTTTGATGATAACTATTGTTCAGTTGCTTCAAGCAATATATGGGCCTTGTAAGTTCTTCATATTCAATTACCTCAATTTCATGTATACATTTCAAGCATCCAAAGCTTTATGAAATCGCAGTATCTGCGTTGTACTCATCAGGAATGAGTAATTGCCAGTGGGATGTGAAAGTGTTACAAAATTACATTTTCAAAAATTGCAAATTGCCTAAATCAGTCTGCATAATATGCAGGCACTGAGGTTTCACTTGACAGATGAGACGGTTAAGCTTTTGGTGGGCTATGGGAACAGATGTGTGTTGTAATTGGTTCATTGAGACTTGCAAAATGTGAAACATCTGAGCAGAAGTTGACAAATAAGTCCCTAAAATCAATATTCCCTTTCAAAAGTTATACAGTTAACAGTCAGACTCATGAAGCAGTGTCATACTCATTCCACACTTCATTCACAAATTCACAAATACCTAATGCACAAAATGAAGAAGACAAAAAAAATTCCATGAGACCATACAGGCGTTAATCAAGACAAATTATTTGACTGTAGAGGAAGGATCTGACTCATTTCAACTGCATTGAACTTCTGGTTCTTCACTGTCATGCCATCTTATAACTGCATCAGACAATTCATATCAATATTGTATGTATCACTTATATATCGTATCACTCACTTGACAGAATATGTAGAACCTTAAGTATCACATTTTAAAAAATCTTAATCTGAAATTAGTAAAATAGTTTGAACTTTCCTCTTGTCTCTTTATTTCTTTTTTTTATTTTTTGTGATTATTGTTATTATTATTAACATGGCATTCCCTTGCCAAATAAGTGGGAGTATGTATTATTTTTGCAGTGCATCTTGAGGACAGCAAAGAAAGACTGGAGTTACCCTAAGCAATACAGTGTCCCCTCATGTTTAATTGGCCACACTTGCTAATGATAATTAAGTCACATTTAGAATGAAAATAGATGAGACCACATGTCTCTGTCACCTTAGCTTAGACTGTGTCTCTTTTTCAGGCAAATAAAATGAGTGCAGTGTTTGGGTTAACATTCTGATAATGTGATGAACATGCAGACATAAAAAAGTAGCAACTTAGCAACTTACTGTTGTAAATGTGCAAGATTGCATTCATATATAGACACAATATGAAGTGCTGTAATCATCTGCAAGACCTGGGCTGAGCTGCAGGTATTGAGGTATTGGTAACACAGCACTATGGTAAAAAAGCACTGTCTGCTGTGATGGTATTCTAATTGGGTCCCGCTGCCTAAAAACCCAGTTGCCATGCAGTAGATGTGTAACCGTATTGTACAAGCTGTTTGTTTGTACCTGAGTTATCCCAGCAGGTGAAAAAGCATATCGATCCTCTTGCAGATGGCTCAGATGAGATGTTTATAAAATGAGCAGACTCTGGAACATCATCTCATATTCGATAGAAAAGAAACAGCAAAAAAGGGAAAAAAAAATGACAGTGCTGAGGAAAATAAGAGCATCTTAGAGGACATAAAATGGATGCCTGGTCTGCTCTCAAAAACTAGCCAGAAAAGAAAATGTAATAACGTAATGGATAATTTTGGCTAGTCTAAAAGGGGAAATAGATGGTCATTTAAGAGTATGTGTAAAAAGAGAAATCAGCTTGCCCTATTCAGGATATATTTTTTGTGCAGAAACAGAGCTTTTTCTTATAAACTGCAATCAATTTGCTGTAAACCTTAAGCCAAAAAAAACAGATCATGGATTATTTCATTCTAATTTTATCGAGGACATCTTAATTATGACACATAATGAGGTCTGCCACTCCCAAATTAGTTTTCAATTTTGTTCTGTTGCAACATTGGATTGAATTGACATTTCTTGTTCCTTAGTGCTATTGTGCATTCAGCATTTAAAGAAATTATGTGTTTTACATCTGTCTAAATAATGTGTCCATTTTCCATTTCACATTTGGATTTGTCTTTATAGAGCAGACAAAATGTAAGTATTAACGAGATTCATACATTAGTTAATGCAAGGCTTCAAGAAAACAAAGATATAGGTGATAGGTCTTAACACCCTTTGTGGGCTGTCCTTCAGTATGTCTTTTGCTTGGTCATTACAAGTTAATGGCATTCAGCTTTCTTCAGCTCACTTTCTCAGACCTCAGACTAGCATGGTGCTGCACATTGCAGATAAATTTCTATATGCATTTTATCAACTGGAAAGATATTATATTTTTGGAATACAAGACCCTTCATTCTTAGGTAAAAGTTTATTTAAGGAAATTTTAATGTCCTCACAAGTACATACTTGTTGAGCTTCTGCATATTCTTACCATCAATTCATATGCAGCAGTTATTCTAGAGGACTGCAGCAAATGATAGGAAAAAAGAAAAGGAAAGGGTGAATAAAAGAGAGCCTGAGGGCAGCTGCTTGAGTTTCCTAGACCCACTCTGAAGAACCATTATGTACAGCACACTTTACTTGCTCTAAAACGCATTTCAGTTTCAAAAAGCCTTTTAGGCTTTGTTTTAAATTTATCTGCAGAAACCAAAACAAACCTACTGTAAGTGAACTGGGTTCACTTATAATGATAAATAATTCATCATCCATATACATGTATATATAATATATACTTGAGCACTTAGAGCCATGGTATGTTGTATTCAAACGTCGTATTTAAGTTCCAACAGACATGTATAAGGGATGTGTCTCATCTCATATCTGCCATTCTTAATAAGATGGTGCACTGTTAATGATTGTATTACCTTATTCCTGTCTGTCTAACCTGTTGACATTATCTATCAGTGTGGTCTTTGTAAATAAGAACTGAATGGGGATTCTAGCTCATATAAACCTCATAGAAAAGAAAGACCTTTTGTCTAATGGTTTATTTTTGAAGTATGAGAGTGCATCATTCTGTATGACTCAATTCTTACAGGAAGTAAAATTCTGCGAAGTGGAGTTCTAAATGAAGGGATAAAATATATGTTTATGTTTAAAACAGTCTTGTCCTCTTAATTAATTGAGAAAAATCACAGTTCTTCAAATATTGAACAAAATGCATTTGAAGTTTTCAGTATTTTTAACCAATCGATCAAGATTTCTCTGTTGATCCCCACAAGGGAAATCTTGTTGTCACCATCTTAAAAAAGACAGACAATAAAATCATCATAATCACCAGCATCAATAACACTAACAATACACATATCTATGCAATGTTGTCCACAATAACACAGTGCATAGAAGATAGAATAAATATATAGTAGTCAAACCACCTCATCAATGCAACACCCTTATAATTAGCTTTTACGAGTCATTAAAATCACTTCTGGGAGTAGGCAAAACGGATCTGCAAAGCTGAGCATTTAGTCATTACCAGGCAGTCACTGAACACAGTCCTTACTTCAACGATAGATACATGTATGGAATGGCCATCATACCGCAGGATTGTTTGAATCATTTTTCTTAATTCAACACCAAGTGATGGCTTCCAAGAAAACAGGTGTCTTGCCAATGATTGATCCTGTCCTCTTCTGATTCATTGATCCTGTTTCTTTCCTCTACTTTAACACATATACACCAGCAAAGTACTGCATAAAAGAGTACTGAATACTGTTAGTATGCATATATAAATTATATATTTACTATCATATAAAAATATGATAAAAACATATAAAAGTTACCTGAGTTTCCTCTGGAAAAGGAGGGCCTTTTTAAAGATGGCATTACTGTTCTCTACAAATATTCCTAAATATTTGTTGGACTGCACAATGTCCACTGGTTCTACATTAATGACAGTGGGGGTAGGAGCATCTTTTTTTCCTGTAATCAACTATGACTTCTTTTGTTTCCTTGATTTTTTGGATTCAGATCATTTACATCCTTTATTAAACAATGTTTTAAAAATATTATTCACATTAAATAATTTGATGTCAGGGTGCATTGCTGACACTAAGTTATAGTCCAGTCAATGTCCTTAACTAAGTCAAAACATGAAATCATCATTTGACTGATGTTAAGTGTCTCCATGATAATTAGCGCTGAGGTGCTTTGTCTGTTCACACCCATTTTCAGGATGTGATGATATGTTTGTTCTTAGAATCTTAGTGTTTATTCTGTTACACACCCAATATTTTGGGTGAATTTCTTTCATTGCCTTCAGGACTATCATAAGATGCAGGTAGGCAGCATTTTGCTTCAGTTGACCACATCTCTCTTATTCTTGCATGTCAACTGGCTATCCAGGTACTTAGCTAAATTTCACAAAGGCTAATATTTAATCTTGGTGCTTTGGTAATTAGCATGAGTTAAGAGGTACACTGTATTCAAGTTCTAATCTTTTTTCATTAGTTATACACCACTTAACTCCAGTGAGGACTGTATTACATGCTGTATGTGAGCCCAAATTAATTCTCATAAGTGGATTGCTTGATTCTTACAAGCAGAGTTTAAACAGTGTTGGCACAGGAATGGTTCTGTCTCAGGATTTATAGAATAGGTTGCTCTTCCTGTGACATATTTTATCTGACAGTATGTTCAAGTGGAATGATAACATGCTTCACATGTGTTCTGCATTCTAGTGCTCTTTGAAAGCATTGTTTATCTCAACACTGCATAGTCATCCTTGTGAAAAGTATAGCTTTGCACCAGTTTATAGTAGTGCCAAGTTTAGATGAGCTATTAATTTCATTCACTAGACAAATCTCCCTTTAAACCTCTACCCTACGTAATATGTGCAATCTGTGCCTATACAAGACATAAATAATATATACAACTGCCCACTGTTTGGATCAAGGCTGCCTTGCAGAGTGCTGAATAAGTTCTTGAAAACTTTGTGTCCAGGATGAGACTTTTAACACTTGTAGATAGTGATAACGAATGTTTTGAAGCACCACTACCTTTAAAGGCACTTGCAAAGACAAGAGTTATCCTTTTATAGCTTTGTGGCGCTTTTCTACAATGACTTAATCATGGTCTACTGTATTGTGCTCCGTGAAGGAGACCTTTCTGTGAAGGATAGGTCATTGAAATAAAATTATTAAGTTTTTGTGTTGAACCCTTAAAAGCAGCAAAAGCAAAGCAAAAAAAGGAGTAAAATTGTGTGTCGCAAATCCTTTGATGTCCACTTTCATGTCTTCATCTTTTGATGACTACTGTGGAACGTTGACTAAAAGAATCTATCCTTTATGCAAAGATGGATATGTAAGGCACTGCTTAAGAGGCTACAACTGGAGCTTAGTTTCAATCATAAGACAATATACTTAATGCAAAAACATGAACATTTTACAAAACACTGTCATCTAATATAATGAACACATACCCAAATGCCCATTTTGGACATCTGTGTGAGTGGTGGAGAGCAATATATATTCACCATATATATTGAATAGTATATGATATACTATTCATATTCAAAAGTATTCAGACCATTTACCAATTCTGTACATATATAAATATAAATAAATATTAAAATAAAAGCTGAATACAGTGGTAAAGGGTTTGCAGGAAATAGAGTGAAAAAAGAGAGAAATCTAATGCTTATTATATATAAGAATCTTAGTAAATGGAAACTAATCTGACCCCATTAAATGACTTTACTGTACTTCCATGAATGACACAACCCTTCCATTAAAAACCCATTTGCTAATCCTCAAATTTCCTGGAAGTTCTTTTCCTCTGCCTTTTCCATATATTGCAGTATATGACTAGCCCGCCTGGCTGATGTCACATGTCAAGACAACTCCTTGTAGAAAGTGTCATGCTGTTAGCATTTGGTCTTCCGAAAATTCTCCACTCCCCCATCGCTGCTCTCCCTTTTCTCTCTCTCAGGGACCACCACCAGAAGTCACCACTGCCTCCCCACCAAAGCCATGGACCTGCCAACAGGCAGAGAGCTCAGCCGCCATACAAACACCCCAGAAGTCACACGAATATTGAGCAAGCACAGAATTAAACTCTCCCCTCAGGTGGATGTGCACGGTTTCACCGTCCTCCTCACTCATTCACTGCTGCTGCTCAGCTGGTTTTGGAGTTGGATCCTCCAGGTTTCCTCCTTGCCCCCTCTTCATCCACCTGGCAACCTTCTTCCTCACTTGCTAGCTCACACAAAACACCAACATGTGGACATGTTCTACAAACAAGTACAACTGTAGCTATATAGAGACTACAGTAGTTCCCACCTGCAGTGAACCAGGCTACCACTCACCACTCTGTACCTATCTGTTTCCCTTTCAGATACACTATGCTTAAATAACCAGAGTTCCCCTTCTCTATCCATGCTACTTAATCTGCTCCATGTGCCCTGCATTATGGTGAGTAGCTTCCCTCAGCCTCACCCACAGTGCTCTGTCCTAACTCTGTGTCCCGCAGTTGCTGACATTTTCATAAGAACATTGATATAGACTGCTTATTTATTGCTGATATCTGAATAATTATAAGGTTGGGGATTATTTGGTCTCATTTCAAGGTTAGGATGGAAGGTTTCTTCCTAAAACACACTTTGGCAGGGGCTGTGGACACAGAAGGAAGTGTGTTTGTGCTAGTGTGTAGAATTAATTTAGAATGACATTTTAGAGTTCAGCTTCAATTTAGCCACTCAGTTACTTTCAAATTGTTATGTTTCACAGTACTGTTGTTTAAGTTTATGTTGTAGATCTGGAGGATCTCATGACAGTGGCATTGCTTCAGTTAGCATTACTGCACTTGGTAACAGTTCGAGATTCTGACCTGGTCTGTTGATTCGGAGCCATTCCCCGCCAGTTGTACCTGCTACGAGGTAAAGACATACTATCCAATAGATTCAGGTTTCATCTCAATGTATCTCTGCCTACTGATAGATTAGCAAAATATATTACAACACAAGACCAGTGTAAGGAACTTGAATGATTTGCTGATTAAACCTAATTTGTATTCATTAACACAGATATGACAAATCCTTTAAAAGGCATTTCATAAGTCTTTGTATTTCACTTAATCACTCTCTCAGAACTACTTTGTTCATACTTTTGAACAATTTTACTATGTCTTAAGGCTTTTTACTGCTGAGATAATAGGCACATTAATAGGTACAAAAAAAGAACCAAACACTAATGTCAGTATCTTTCATAGGTTACCCAATGCATAGCACCTTATACACATTTTCCTGACATATTAAATATTAATGTTAAGCATTGATATCACTGAATGGTCTGCTCACATATTTACTGAGGAGAAAAAGTGTTTCTTCTGCCTGCACAACACATAATTGGAATGTTCTCAGGAATACTGACATTTCATTGAACATATTGTAATATTGGTTAATTCAGGATGCTGATTAACATACATCATCAACAAGGCTTGGTCACCTATGGTCTGCTGTTAGAGTCATAGTCATCCTCTTTGAGAGCATGTACATGTTCTCTGCTCTTGCAGTAGTGTTGCAAATGTTCAATGGGACTCACATATGACAAGTAGGGCATCCATGGCATTACTCTCATATTCTCATCTTGCAAAAAAAAACCCAATTGTTATACAAGAAATACATGGAGTCGCACAGTCCTGCCAGAATACTGTCACATTAGAATGAGTCAACAAGAATGACAGCAAGTGAGATCAAAGGACTTCATTGGTGTAGCACTATGCAGTCAGATTTCCTTCCGTTGGTGTTGCTGACACTATCTCATTCTGTTATGCTGACAGATACTGGTGGGCACTGGGCTCCTGTGTTTGTCTGACCTGTAAACCATTACAGAGTAGCTGATGTATGGACTGTTGCCATCTGCTGTTTCTGATGAAATGGAACTGTTGCTGTGAAAGCGATCACAAAGATGGAGCATAATGATGCCCCAATCTCAGCAAGGTGTTGCAGGTCATGGTCATATAGATCATAGCATATCATTGACAGACTCTGTGTGGCTGCGATATGTTGGCAGGTTACAACAGTGTTTCCCAACCCTACTCCTGGCGGCACCCTGTCCTGCATATGTTCTATCTATCCTTGCTGCTTGATTAAATCAGGCATGCTCAGCTAATAAAACGTGCCACTGATGAGTTCAGTCAGGTAGATAGAGCAAGGATAGATAGAAGATATGCAGGACAGGGTGCCGCCAAGAGTAGGGTTGGGAAACACTGGGTTAGAATGTTCTGGCTGTGAGCACCGTAAATGACAACTGACAATGCACTGACTTAATCCACCCTGAAAAATGCCAATGGCATGAAGAGATTGTTCTCTTGATAAGCAGGACATATTGGTTCCTTTCTGTGTTATTCTTCATTGATTTTGACCAGGTTTCATGGTCAACAGTTGAACTCTTGCTCAACTATGTCTGTAACTGATGAGGTGATGTAATGCTGATGCAACTGTGCAAGTCTCTTGCAGATACCACAGTCAGTCAATGGTAAATAAATCAAATGTATATTCATTCATGTATATCAATATTAGTATGTTTTTTTAACATTCTGTGCATGCATAGATAGTGAGGAGCTCCTGTTATTCCCAGTACTGTTTATATATTATCATTGTCAGATGAAAAAATCCTCAAAGGTGTGTTAGTGTCTCATCTAGGCAGTTACCCTCTACAGCAGGTTTCCAAATTAAGGAATGTTCTTTGACTGTGCATGAGTTGTTCAGAAAAATACATTTTACCTGTACAATTGGGAAATAGCTTCTATAAACATTATTCTGTTTAGACGGAACTTCACTGGAATAAGAATCATGCATAGAATTTGATATGTTGGTCCTTACCTCTGGAGCTAATCGGTTTTCAATTTCTTATGCTCTAAACCTGTCTGATTAGCTCAAAACCAAAACAAGAATAGAACCTGCTGATGGAGACAGGATATGAGCATGCTGCTGCATTCCACATACCATATATCTGTGGATGATAACCTTTTTCCTAGCTTGGAACAAATTTACTCCCTGGTGGGGACTTAGATTGCAAAATGAGGAGACAGAACTCGTACAGCAATAGATTCGGAATCAAGCCAGCAGTGCACTGTCAATAGAGAGACGTTTATCATTTCACTAATCTTGTTTACAAACAGATGTACAACATTTCCCCCTGGAACTGGGGCATACTTTGCATTGCTTATATTTAATCAGCCTGCCTGTAGCCTTTTTTGCCACAAAAAACATGGGAAGACATTTGGAATCATTTGGAAGTCACTTGCAACATATATATAACATATAACTGTCCTATTTCAAATTTACATATAACCTAAATTAATTAAAACATTTTGGCATAAAATGTGCTGGGTGCACTGGAGTTTTGGAATAAAAACCTGAGTTATGCAAATTGGCAAGCTGTGTATAAACTATGAAACACCTGAGCCCTGTAGGTGCACAGTACACTTGTAATAACTCCAGCAACACAGTGAGGAAATTTTGCCCTCAGAAGTAATTTTGAGTACATGGATTCTTTATTTAAAGTATACAGATCAAAGGAGAGTTGGAAGAATTCTGTGATTGTGTAAAACATTTATTTACTTTTGTGGGTTCATCAAAAGTATAACAAGATCTTCTGCCATAGGCATCTAAACCATCACGTGAGAATTCTACACTTAGGTTTAATTACGGGAAAGCAAGGTACTAGGCATCTTAAAATGGTCTGAGAATTTTGCAATAACTGAAAGTTACAATACAAGTTCATTAAAACATAGAGATGGGCAGGAACAGGAGTTTCAGGAAGCATACAAGAATAATTTAATTAACTACTGAAGTACCTCCACATAAGCAATTACTATTACTGACAATATTCAAACACCAATCCATTTAAGGTTTAACTAACTCTCCCCTTCCATTCTATTTCACGGATTTCCATCCAGCACAAACAAACAGAACCTCATACCTCTGCAGTACAAGCATGTCCTTTTTATAGAGGTGCGTGACAAGAGTTAACAAGGAATGGGTGATCACTGTGTTGAATGGGATAGTGCACACATGCATAAACGTAATGTGTGCCTTTTCTGAGGAGCTGCTGCTGACATAGGGGCATATTCTCCCATGCGCATAAGTCAAAAAAAGCGCACAGCTACGCACTTTTCAGCCCACACGTATTCTCCCCTTGACTTAAGTCTATGATTTGCCCGCCATGAAGGCAGTTACGCACTTCGGGCGGAGCAACCCCAAAATCTGGGCGTTTCTTATGTAAACACTATTTACGCATATTCTGCCCTTGACTTACCCACTTCGGAGGGCTGTAGTAAGTCAAGCACCACTACATGGTGAAACACCATATTGCCTTTTAAGTCGGCGGTAGGCCTACTTTTAACATTACTATACATGTACAAATAAAGTACAAATAAATGATATTTGTGTGTCATTATTTTTAAACTACAATAATATTTCTTGTAACCCTATATTACATTGTTAAACAGAAAAAAAAACGTTTTACATCACATGGTGTTGTGAACAAGCCTGGTAAATAATTAATTCAATTAGAATGAAACAAATATCAATTAAGATGACTATAAATAACAGAGCGTTACCCATTCATTAATCAATTTATCTAATACAGAGTACTTTGGAAGAGTCATGATGAGTGATTACTAATGAATTTTTAATAATAGGCTACTTAGCATGAGTTCAAGCATGGACATTGGAACATGCATTTTGTTGCACCCTTTCCTCAATAGTGCGTTTTTATTAACCCTTTTGCACGTAACTTATTTTATGCTATGTAGTACGCGTGTTACTTTCCATGGTTCGTCATGTTTTCATTAGCGTTGTTAAGCTTCTCATGGTTTTCACCACCGCATTTGTTATATTTTTTTAATGTTAAATCGCTGTTTCCTCAAAGGTAGAATTAGTGTTCTAATTGCACCGGTTTTAGCATACGCGCTAAATGGCTAATTACACCGGTGTGACCGTACGCGTGAAAGGGTTAATGAATCTCCACACGTCAAACATGTCTTTATACATAGGCCCAGCACATGTGTCATTTGGTATATTTACTTTATTTTGGGGTTTATGTCATACATAGAAACAATTGCTTTCCTTTGAGGCGATTCGTAGCTCTCCCTTTGCATTTATTTTCAAAATTAGAGTCTTGTTTATGGTTTGAATGGATTTCAATGACATTCACGTGGTAAATGCATAGATCCATGTTCCTGACTGCCAAAATAAATGAAGTTGTGACTCAGCCTACTTCTATTTTAAATAAATCATGCCTCTTTCTGACGTTAAGCACCTTGGGCATGAACGGAGCGCATTGGGGAGAATACGTATAACTGAAATGTGCGTAATTGGAGGCGCGCAAAAAAGGACTTGCGCGCGAATGGGAGAATACCCCCCATAGTGCATAGTTATTTCACAAGGTTTTGCTATTGATATTTGTATAAAGCAAAATAATAATGTGGTAGGCTTTCCCATCACCATCAGCAAGCTTCAATATCTGTGGGTATTAATACTGATCTGGGGTAGTCAATAAAGTTTAAGCACAAGGAAGTAATCATGGCAAAAAAAATGGAGAGTGGTTTCAATGTCTGTACACAATGTGATAAAACATCAATTAACATAAGTTAATCAGAAATGGTAAGTATAATATTTACAATATCATATATTATTTTAATTTTTGATGATGCATTCATAAATACAGAAGCCATCAAACTAAGCTAATAACCAACAAAAAAGTTTATGGGGTTAGGGTTAGGATATGGAGAAAAAATTGCTAAGGCGTTTAAAAAGTGATACAGCACCCTGGCAGCATGATTTGATTCCTATACATGATTGATTCTAAGAAGCAGAATTTGCAAATTAATACAAAATTTCTGAATATATTTATTGGTTTAAACAAAAAAAATTCTCTGGTTTAATTGACAGCAGGTGTGCTTCAGGAAAAGTTAACTAGTTTGGTCTCTAGCAAGTATTAACTTTAAGGTCTAACTACATATCTACAACATAGTAAATAAGTGTTGTTGTTGTTCCTGCAGCTGTTGTTGCTGTTATTCTGCTTGCAGTGCTAAGAATGTTGTAGCTAATGTCACACCAATATGACTGTTTGGACCTAATACAGGTAGTTATCAATGAATGACAGTAACCTTACCTTTTGACAGCGAATAGATATGAATTATTTAGTCACAGTGTAAGTCATCAAAAAGACTGTGACAATCTGGACATATTGAGAATGTGATTCACTGCTTGTTTTGTATGGAGAAAGGGCAAGAACAAAAACTGTCATGTCTATTTGGAATCTGACTAAATTATCAAAGCATACATTAATCTGGCCTGATATTCTCGATAAATCTTCCATGTCATTCCCACATTAGTGTTTCTTCTCTTTTTCCAACATAGAATATAAGCCATAGTCTCATCAGAGTCTATTGCAATAGACTTTTCAAATTATTATACTGAAAAGTAATAAATGGATTATATTTTGGATGACATACAGTATGATGACAACATTAACATTTAGTGTAGAATAAGGAGCCAAAAAACACTTTTTACACTTACATTTTAATTTTAGTATGATGCCCCATCTGCCCCATGTAAAGTGTGTTAAACAAGGAGGAATTATTACTTCATTCATGTGAAGTCACAAGCTGTGATGAAAATGTATACCTATACTAATGCCAGCAGGGGAGGACGTTGTCCATTTGAAATAAATATGACTGTGCAGTCTCGTTAATCCACAGTAATGACCTTCTGGAAATATTAATGCATGGTTCGCATCCACTTTGGTGGTGTTTATTTTCACTTGATTGCCTCCACCTCTTGTCTGTTATTTATTTATTTTAGTAAAAATTTTCTGCAAATTAAAAAATATATTAGCCTCCAATTTTCATGGCTGTCCTCAGAGGAGCCGCTTATGAAACTAATAATTAAAACGGATGGATTGTCAAGAGAAAGTTATCCAACTGTATGGAAATTAAAGTTCATAAATTAGGTCTAAATGGATCTGTGGGTGATGTGTTGTGCAAAGGAGATGAGGCAACAGACCATTGTTGTTGGCTAAAATGGAATTTTTTTGTTGTTGTTTTCCAGCATTTGATAAAATTTAGTGAAAAGCAGGTGATTTTCTATGATTGAGGTTACATCAATCAATACATCAGGGCAGTAGTGAGTTCACCATTTAATGGCTAAAGCATGTCATGACAGCTCCTATGACAATTTGTGGCTGTGTTTTTGTTTGACAGTTATCAAAACATATAAAATAAAATAGAACAGCAATTTAGACAATGCTGCCTTCAAACTTGTTCAAAGGGTTTTTGTTTTCTTACATTGAAAATCAGCATAAAAGGGAACATACTTTCCCCAGTGTCAGAATTTCAGTTTATTTACTTGTTTCAGTCTAAATCTCTTGAACTACGAGAAATTTTATTTATTCACTTATTTATTTTTTGCCTCTTAGAGCTGATGAGATTTGAACACTATCTGCATCTTGGTAGGGAAAATAATCTCCTCAGGTTGATCAGAATCGGTGAGAGTTATTGACCTAATCTCCACGTGAGATGTGTTTTTTTCGTTGTTGTTGTCATCCCCCAGCCTGCGAATGCCTCATCAATGTGCTTGCCCCTTCTATCCGACACGATCAGTGAGAGATGCTCCCTTCCAGGGTGTGTAGAGGGAATTATTTATTTTCTCCTGTTATCTGTGACCCTGAATGAATCCTGCAGGTACAGTTCGGTGGAGCCGACTGCATGCACAAAGGTGATCGATATTCCCTGTGATTTAAAGCACCCACATCCAAATTTGCACATGCTCATTCTGATTTATGATACTTTAAGGCAGTGGTTAATTTGTCCTTAATGGAGATTGATGTTATTAAAAATAAAGTGTTTAATGATGCAAAATGAGGTTTCATTCTATGCACCAAGTTTATAAGGAAACCCTGTCCAACTTGCATCTAGATCAATGCACTTATATAATACTCATGCAATCTGTTCATGGAATGCATATTCATTTTTAAATTTACTCATGCAGTCTGGATTCCCCTGGATTTCCCTTAAATATGTCTTCTTTTTTTAATGTGTAAAAATCAATTGAATTTGTTTTGATTTACATTGAAACCATCTGTATTGACACTATAAGACAGGTATTGGCTGGTCTGCAACACTGATTGTATTTAAGTGCTCCTAATGTGAACGCCACTGACACGTGTGCTTGTTTTAATCTATAACTCATTCTAAAAAGCTGTGTACTACTTCTTTTTCCAAGAAGGTGGGTGCAAGAGTTAAACTTTTAATCTATTCAGGATCGAAATGCAATGTGTAGCAGAAAGGGCCAGAAGGCCCGGGCCATTTGTGGCACTCATTTCCCAGTTCCCTGTGCTCTCTCTCTGTGGTTGTACTTGAAAAACACTCAGGATCAAAGTTGACAGCTCCTTATACCTTGTTAAATAGGGAGCAAAACTCTGAAAAAAAAGTAGCCAGATTAAGTGGGCCTTGATGCTTTTTTTTTTTTTTTTTTGGTTGTTGTTTTAATTACGAGTGGTGAGTGGAGCTGCAGATGTGGAGTGTCAGCCCCAGACCACCAGGCCTTGTTTTGGCCTGAGGCAAGACTGGCAGTCAGTCCCATTTCCAGTCAGGTAGTGTATAATAAACACACCTACCAAGGAAATGACTGACAGTGGGAAGGCAATTCCCAGTCTGAGTCACTGCTGCCTCACTGCATTGTTTTCTTTCCAGAGCCTGACAGACAGCAGCATGGGGACAATGGGAATTTCTCAGAGAAAATCAGCTGCAGGACAAAAGAGCTGAGAATAAAGCGCACAGCCACACACACTTGAACACACACATTTACACACATACAAATCCATGTAAACACAAAGACTTTTGAATACACCACACATGTGCATGTAC
Organism: Megalops atlanticus; assembly: GCA_019176425.1. Lineage (NCBI taxonomy): Eukaryota > Metazoa > Chordata > Actinopteri > Elopiformes > Megalopidae > Megalops > Megalops atlanticus. Next base: position 17,245,146 of record CM032878.1, on the reverse strand, counting down.
ACTAACAAACATGGGCACTTATATATGTACACACTAACATGGACACAGTCACACACAGAATATACAAATGCATATATACACAGACGCATGTACAGACACACACACAGACACGTCAAAATACATCCATTTCACTCTCGAGTCATCTTAGGATAACGTTTTCCTTCATCTTTTGAAAAACTACTCTTGGTATCCATCTAGGCATAGTTTTCTTTGGTTCAGAGATATCCTTTTTTGTCATATTTCTTTTGAGGTGATAATTGCAAAGGTTGCACCTTCCCAGAAGTTTGCTGTGAAGCAAAGATGAGTTTAGTTGGCCACTTCACTTTTGACAGAAATTTACTGTCTGATCATCTCCAAATTTGGATGAACTCATTTTAATTTCAGTAAGCAGGGGGAGATTTAATGTTCTAGATTAAATGTGCAGATGGCATGGTGCACTGTTACATGAACTGATGACCCTCACCAACACTATGAACAGTTCTGGACCACCCAGGTAACAGGCAAATGAGACTGAAATCAGTGCTAAAATCCCTCAGGCTATGACATCACTTTGTGAGTCATTGCATCCCAATAGGCTCAATTATACATGCATAGTTTAGATTATAAAGCACAGCATTTTCTGTCTGAGGGCGTTTAATGTCTACATTGGTCACCTGTAGATTTTTTTTTTGACAGGAACAGGTGCCTGGCGGCTACCCTGGAATGGTTTTGGTGTGTGTGTGTGTGTGCGCACTCTCCAGTGTGTATTTTGGCATGGAGTTTCACCTCCACTTAGCTAAGAGACTTAGATGCCTGAAACAGAACTCTTGTGTGGTTAGACTAATGAAGCTTTACATAAAGATTGGCTGTTGAGAGTGACAGCACTGATTCCCAAAGACAGGAGATGGAACGTCAGCTGGGAGTATGAAAGTTGAACTGCTGTGCGAATCATGATTTTTTCCCACAGATGCTGATGACACAGAAGATGATAATGAGGGGAAGCAATCTACATTGGTATTGTATTACCATGCCCTTACAAAAAGCAGCATGTCCTGAATGCAAATGCTGAGAAATATGTTACAAAATGAAGAGGAAATGTTAGAATATACATCAGTTACAGTCATGTAGAGCATGTTATTTTTAGCTACAACTGAAGGACTTGGAGATATCCCTAACTCAATCACATGCTCTGCTTGAGCAGCTCCTCCAAACCTTACCACTAGCAGGTAAAAATGGCAGCAAATACCATGCTCCTGTACTGTATGTATGTGTATGTGTGTATGTATACAGTGCCCTCCATATTTATGCATACTAACGGTGACAAAAAACATGCTACAAAAGAAAATGGTAAACATATCACATAATATTTCAATTTCAATAGGATTGCATTTAGCAAATTCAGAAATTTCCCCAATTTTTTAAATCCAGAAAGCATGATGATCATATTTATTCACACCTTAAGTGTGACCACCTATCTTTAAAACAAAATCCAACAAAACAATTATGAAAGGGCATCCCACTTCCCTGTGGTATGTAATGAGGTAACACACAAAACACATTCATCAGTAGAATGCTTTATCATGATTAAGGTCAGAGAGCACTCTGAAGACAAAAAGTTGAAAGATGATTTCAAAAATGTGAATTCTGCTACTGAAGTTATCTACCACTAGCCACTATAATATCTGTTGTTAACAAATTTGAAGATACTGGTACAGCAGCAACCTTGCCATCAAGGGGCTGTGAGATAACTGGTCCAGGATGCAACTGTAAATCAAAAGACAATAGCTATCTGATTCTGAAGTTATCTGATTCAGAAGCTTATTTAGGAATTTTAGTGAATTTTGAGATGTAGTGTGTTTTCCTCACTCTGGTTCAGTGTTCTCCAGATCCAGTTGATCCTCAAATTAAAAAAATGAAACATCATGGTTGGTAACACCCTTGATATGTATCCCATTTACAAGTTTGTTACTTGTGCATTTGCAATCCCTCTTCAACTAATATCCGTGTTGTCTATTCTTACTTACACAAAAGAGGATCAAATAAGTTGTCCACCACCTATGCAAGGAAACCTACACAACCCTGCTCACAATTTCAAGTACTGAGACACTTTTTTCTTTGTCATTTAGCTGGATAATTTTACTTTTCCTATGTCCTTTTGTGTACAATTACTGTATTTTGCAGTTTTCATTTTTTGAAAGATCAGTACAAAGTATGTACAGTAATACAAACAACAGTGGTTTTCCTTTCAGACATGTGTAAGTTTTTGCCATAGATTTTAGTACATGGATGATACACACTGTTATATGATATACATTGTAACTCCAAAGCCAAGGAAGCTACTGTGAAAAATACATAAAGCTCTTCCATGAAATATGTATTTGCAGCATATGTTTTTCCCTGTATGAGCTTAAAGCACAACTGCGGTCTGACCAAGCTTACTGGATATCCCCATGGGGTTCTACTTGATGGACATTGTAGTCGGATTTAGCAGCCACTCTACTTGGTTTTTCTGATTTATTTTTCTATCAGTGATATCATGCTGTCTTTCCATAACCCCCCACCCGCATACATTTTGCTTGTTGCCACTGGAATGTAGGGCCTTCTTTACAGTATCCCATCTATATGGTCCATGGACTGACCACTTCTGTTGTCCTCTTCTCTTTGCTTTCTTCTTTACCACTAGGCTTCCCATAAAGGTCATGGAGAGGCATGTTGGGCTCTTTGCAGGCTGTCTCCAGTCTGGTCTCTTTGTCTTTTTTTTCTATTTTTCAGAGAAGGGTTGAATTAATAATATTGACTACAAACAAACCAAATTAAATTACGTGATGTGTTCGGTATCTTGATGTATTAAATTTCCCTTGACTATGTAAAAATGATAAAAATGTAAATTAGAAATCGGTCAAAATTTAATCCAGTTCAAACAGTTTAAAAAAAAGACTAATGCAAACAGTATTTTGACACAGAACAGAGGCGCAGAATAAGCATGTTGTTGGGAAGCCGTTGAATTCCATTGACTTTGCAATCAAAGCACCTCATCAATTCAAAGTTTTGGACAGAAAAGTACACCAGAAACATCCATTAAAATGTCCCACTCTTTCTGCGTATGCAAAGTTTGCTTATCAGCAATTCAAATTTCATACAGCTCTCCTGCCCCGGCTCTCACAATAACAGGTTCTTATTTTACAACCCAATTAAGTGTATTAATCAACTACCAGATCCTTTCCCTCACACCAAGGTTGTGGTCAAAAATGTTGGTACCATCGTTTGAATTCTGTTCTATTAATTCCTGCAGGCCAAAGGTATCCGCTCTCTCCTCAGCTTGTTAAACTAGATCACACCGCTCTGCTTTCACCAAAGACTTGGGCTCTTCCACCAAGGGCATCCTTGTATATGAATTACGTCTAGGCAGAAGTGTAAATATCTCTTTCTGACAAGTTGTTTGTATCGAGGTTGTGTGCAATCTGATGCTTTATGCATTGGGGCAGGCTGCTTACCCTGCAGGGTTCGGGTTGCCCTGTCACTACCATGGAAACGCTGAGAAGGAAGAGAGCTTTTAGTCCATGGCAAAGGTGGACGCAGGGGAAATGTAATGCTGTGGAAGTCATGTTGCTTTGATTCAAAGCGGGCCTGTCGGAATGTCATAAATTAATACACGTCTAAGGAGATAATACCAGGATTTAGAAATGTGAGTGAGACCCGCATATCCAATTGTTACATAGTGTCAGAGTATCAGGGAATGCTGCAGAGGCAAATTTCAGTGATGGAGTCATTGGTGAGCCACAGCACAGCATGGATTCGTGCATTCAAATTCACCAGGAAATTTCAACATTTACTTTGACCTTGTAAGATAGAAGGGACAAAGACCACTTTTACCTCCTTGCTATTTTATAATACCAGCAACGATGGCTAATTCTAACGCGCTTACATGTGGTCTTCTAATTTACAGACTGTTTATCCTGCAGTGGAAGGGAGAGATTTATGAATCGGCTGAGTGGCACACAGTATTTACTCAACATTGAACTAATCAAACTGAACACCGGGGTTAATCAGCAGTGAAATCACAAGCCTTCACCTCACAGGAATATAGATTAAGCAGCCATCCATGAAAATGTTTGGCAAACATGCTTATGTAAAGGGCATCAGAAAGGGCGCCGGAACTTCCTCCCAGGAGGGCCATGCGTTCTCGCCCCTCATTTAGAAAACAGAGTCACGCAGAGAGGTAGAGACCTTTGGTTAGCGCGCCTTCCTGAGCCCTATTAAGAGGGAGAGTTAGTCTGGTGATGGTACCTTGGGAAATAATGGATGATAGGGTGCTCCAAACAATTAATTTCCTGCCTCAGGTGAACGATCACATTCTCCTATAAATACACATGGGTCTGTTTCCACAGTTCAATTAAATGTAGCCCGCAGAAGTTTCTTACTTTTACTTCTTAAAAAACATGGCAGTTGTACTCATCAGTATCATTTAGTGACCTTTGCCACAAGCCGCTGTACAAAGCAGAACAGTCTGTGGAGATTGTTGTGTGGTGCTTGGGATGTTGGTGATCATATCAGGATCATTTTCTGTCACAATGTATTCAGAGCACATGGAATTCATTATAATATATTGTATGATAATGAACTGAAACTTGGAGACAAAAAACAGACCCTCCATTAAATTGTATAACATGCTAGGAAGATAAAGTTAGCAAAATGTTGTGTGTGTGACAGACATCATTATGATGCAGAGGCAACTTTGAGAATGTAGATAACAGCTAATTGACTGCACATTATAAATTGAAATAGAATTGGACAAATTAACATTGGTGGAAAGTATAGATAAATTTGTATAAAACGGACATTTTTATTTATTACATTTGCTTGCATAATAATTAATAATAGTATGATTTAATGGCATGGTTGGAAAACTGTAGGTCATTCGTATTGACAGTAATTTGTGTCAAATGTTTCTAAATGTCTTCTGCAATGTTTGCGGTGCAGAATGTTCTCACAGACAACATTTGATGAGCTCTGTATACAACTCCCTGTACAGCGAGGCTGACCTTTCTTATGCATCTCATTATTAAATAAAACCTTCCTTCAGTGCATTTTGGATGTACTTTTGTCCCTCTGGGCCACAGTTATTCAGTGGCAGCAAAGGGGGTCACAGCCAATAATTACCTCCACAGACTGCAAAATCTAAACTTAATATGCTATATGGCTGGCTGCTTTATTATTTATGTTTCCTCCTGTTTTCAGGCTGCAGTTTATTCCCTGTAAAGGCTGTAGCTTCACTCTAACTGTCAGACTGTCAGGGGTTAGAGAGGGCAAATGCTCAAAAACCTTCCCTACACAATGAGACATATATTGAACAATTAAAACTGTAGAAGTAGCCGACTGTTTGGTCATGAACAAAAGGCATTGCACTGGTGGGAAGAAGAGGTGTTTTAATTATGGAAAAGACATGATTTCTGCATTTTCCTTACTCTAGTTGAGGACCTGAATATCATTTCCCCTTTGCTTTCCAACCTATTGTTTGATTTTGACTATTAGGCAGATTTTGTCAAAAGGACCAAATTATTCAAGTTATCTTTAGCTTTTCATACAAATAAAATTTAAAAGCAACATCACCATTAGAGAAGTAGAAACCACATTTACTGAGTTCAGCTGATTACCTGTGATTATATAATATGTCTAGCAGCAAATAATAATAAATGCTTAGGAATTGAGCTCAAAGTGCTTTATATGGGCTACTACAGACCATGATAAAAAGGAAAAGACTTAAAATCAAGAACTGATAAATACTGTGTTAAAGAGTGAATGGATGGCTGCATGCAAATATTTCCAACCATTGTATGGCAGTTCTGCAAAAAGAAAGCAGCACACAGGGGCTTTGCCAAGGACAGGGATAACATTTAATATCCTTTAAGAAAAAAAAAGAAAAAAGGCGTAGTATTTAATGCAGTGCTCCTGTCAAGGCCCTGTCAGTCAGTTTTCTTTTAAAATCCATTTTGTGAATATCCGCCAAGGCAGAAAGGACATTGAGTGACAAAACAAGATGCAGGTTGGGCAAGTCATTTATAATTCATCGTCACTGGGCCATGTATCTCGCCATCCAGCTGTAATACAAAGTAAAGTGGGGCATTGATCATTCATCACACCCTTTGGTGACATGCCTGGCTGAGTCATTTAGCACTCCATATGACCTTTCCAATTTGCTTTACTTATTGCGTTTCTCCTTAAGGGGACATTTAAAAGGCTTGTTGAGGGAATTGGTTGAATGTGGTGTTTCTAAGACTCTTATGTATATTAAATGAGTGGAAATGGAGAAGGAATATCATTTTTTAAAGCAGAGCAGTGGACTTCAAAGCTCTGGTAACTGTTTGCCCTGTGCACACTTTGCAGTAAGCTTAAGACACATATCCACATACATATTAAAAAAAGGGGTTTCCTGAATGGCGGTAATGGTTTTCCATAGTGGAAAGAGAGCCAGTCTGGTCGTTGTGCATCTTTGACATTGCCATGTACATGGTTCTCTATTCTGGCTCCCTGCATGGAGTCATAATTTGTGATCAATAACACTTTGCATCTTGTTTGTGGGACCTGTTTGTACCAAGACTGAGGATTGCCCATGGCAACCTGTGCTTCTCAGGCAATGTGCATCTGAGTCACAGATTAAAAGCCAGCTCTTTGTTGCTCTGTAATGCATTTGAAAGCACAATACTCATAGAGGAAAAGAAAACATCAAGCCTGAACACAACCCTTCTAAAAACCCGGGTAACAAACTGCCCAACACCCAAAACACCAGCTAATGCCACAAACTGGAAACTCATCCCTTGCAGATGGTGCTCAGTGCATACACATGCTGTTCCAAGGCAAAGCCCTCACAATGTTCAAATGTTGACAGCTGCAACGGAAGTATGAAGTACATCCCCCAGTAAAAACAAAGACCTAGTGAATTACTATGACCTTTTCATTTTGCATTTTCACTCTTTCTCTTAATCTTTGGAAATCCACTGAGTGAACATGCTCCCTCTCATGTAGAACATCACAACTGCTCATGGATCATTACGAATTCCCATTGCATTACGAAGTCAAGCACTTACGGTCTAGCATCATAGAGGCTTTTCATGGAATTTAATTGTGTGTCATATTCTTTTGTTAGGAAGCCTCTTCCTTAATAACGTCCCCGGGGTGATGTTATGAGCATATACTGTATTCTCTACAAATACAAGAAAATCTCAAAATGTATCTTCTCACTTGTAGAGGGGAAGGAGCTGTACCATGTACATGACAGTATCACCTACTGAAAAAAATATATATTACTGACACAGATATACAACATCATCATAAATCTCACAATTGTATCAATGCATAGAGGAGTGTTGAAAGGCTGCAGTGTGGCATGGGGTAAGGAGTAGGGCTCATAACCCAAAAAGGTTAATGATCAATTCCCAAGTGAGCCACTGCTTTTGTATCCCTGTGCAATGTAGTTAATTCAAATTGCAATAAAGTGAAAAAGTAAATATCCAGCTGTATAAAAGAATACCATGTAGAATGTTATCTGGTGGAATTTACAGGATTATGCCCTTGCTCATTGGAAATTTAACAAATAAATATGAACATTTTCTTACATTGTGCTGCTGCATAAAACCTGCATGTTCACTTGTCCATTTTGATTAACCTCCTTGAAAAATATCCCTTGCTGCCAAATGGGCTGGAATATATAACCATATTTTAATATGTATGCTGTTTGTGCAGATGCATATTCACCAGCACCGGGGGAAATCTGTAGGATTTGCTAATGCTGGTTTGATTTCAGTGGCCATCTCAGACGATCTTCAGATGCTGAAGATAAGTGAGAGAAAATTTGTTTGCTCTCAGATGATGACAGGTTCAAATTGAAAGTGTCTGCTAAATGCCAGAGCTGCTTGCATTCATGCCCTCTTTATGATTCATTGGATCCTGTTGCTCTCTAATGGGGCTGTGATTACTAGATAGCAACATTATATCTACACATCTTCTGAACTCATAAATAATTCTTCACTGTCTGTAGCAAGCACATTTTGGTCAATGCTGTAGATATAATCACTTTTTGACAATGTCTACAAGTGTGGTGACAGCTGACACAGGAAAGCAAAATAGATGGAAGAAAGAATCCATGGTTTATTTTTTGTGTTGTTTTGTTTATTTATTATTGCATGAAACTACAGGCATGGCTCGTCCCATAGTTGTAGACATTCTCTTCATTACTCTCTGCATAACTGCATTTTTTATACACAGAGATTTATTTATTTATCTCCTTGTATTCCTGGCACCTACTCAAGTTCCGTATCAGGTAGTTCACAAATAAATAATGGTTTATACTTTTTAGGTATGATAAAGACTCCATATTAATAGAAAAAAAAACAGTTCATCTATGTACTGATCCAGATTTTAATGCTGGCAGCTGCAGTAAATATTACATTTTTAAATGCGGTAGCTACCTTAAATCATAAATTAAGGATAGAGGGTAAATGTGGGTGTGTTTATGTGATTGGTATGTGATTGTGATCAGTAAGGTGGGGTGTCTGCTGTCACAGGATCTTACTTCTTTAGGCATGGTGGCTGGAGGTGTCCCAGGCATATGGTGGTGTGGCCTTTCCATCTGTGTCAGGTGGGTGTCTCACACAGATGATGGAGGGGATGTATTCTTGGCAGGCCCTCTACAGTGATCTGCAGGCTAGGAAGAATGAACTCATTCTCCTTTGCTGTCTGTCCTTTGTTGTTGTAAATAACCCTGAATCCATCATTGTGATACATGGTGGAAGAGTCCAAAAGTGCAATCCTGCCAAAGTAGCAACAGTTGGAAACCTCTTTGTTTTTCAGCAATAACCTTCAGGTCAGGTGTAGTAAAATGAGAGAAGCTAAAAAAGCTTTGTTAGAATGTCATTCTTTTCTTGTAGTTAATAAACTGAAAATGTGTCTTTTCTCTTGATTTTCAGATTTCTCTCATACAAAAAACACCTCAGTAATGATAAATTAAGTCTTGATTGTTCATTCTGTCCTCCTCCTCAGTACAGCCTTGTCCAATGTTGAAAAGACATTGTTGTGAGGAAACCTGACTCTCCACCCCCGTGGAGCCATCATCTTATCGGTCAGTGTCTCTAGCCTTTCCTGCCCCTCCTTGTCTCTGCTCTGAGTCCTCTTCCCCCTTCCTGCCACATTCAATCCATACTGTCTGCCGCTGCTGGGACATTACTTTCTCTTGGGGTTGTCTTTAATGGCCAGCTTCCTCATTCATTATACAAGGGGTAACATAAGCAAACATTGCTGTATTGGACTGCTACTCTGCTTAGTCACTGACCAGGTCTCTGTTTCATGGTGAACATTAGGGGTTTGAGGAAACGTTGCTTTAGTACGGATACAAGCTGACATGTTTGTTTTCTTTATCCATTTATTTTGTTTTCCCAGCGTATATTTTCACAGACCAAAATGGATATGCTCAGGAATGATATACTGATGCAAAATGCACTGTATTATATTTTTACTTACTGAGTGAAAGACCAACTGTATTTGAAAGGTGAATGTCTTTAGAATTAGGAGCATTCTTGAGGGCATTATAACAGGGAATTAATCTAGTTCCAACATTTCCTGTGTGCTTGATTGAGGTCCCACAAAAGAATAAGCAAAATGATTTTTGCTTGTAATCCAAAACACTGAACACCAAGTTATAATAACACACTTTATAGAGTGTGGTCATGTTCAGCTAATTGAACGACTCAGATGGCTTGAAGTTATTGGTTCTCAGCTTGGCAAACAATCATTGAATCCATGCAATTATGAACATGCTTTCATGTGTGTTATTGCTTTACATTACGTGAACAGCAGTAACTAATGCTATTAGTGCAGTGGGTTCTGAACCAAAGCGTATTTCCTGTTCAGCTGCATTTTTTGCCTTCAAAATGATTACTTCAGTTACATTGAACATTTTATTTGGGTTATTTTGAATTCATCAGAAATAGTCTTTACATAAAAACTTTTATATATCATCCAATAATCACTCTTAATTTCACAAGCATGGTCTGTGTTGCTGTTCCACTAAGCTGTATTGCTTTAATGGCTACCTTGTAACGTGCATGTTGGGAAACTCTCAGCCAGACCTAAGAAGGTAATTAGATGGGGCTCACAAAATTTCCCACAATTCCCTTACTATCCATGTTCCCATGTAGGTCTTAGGAGACATCCAACCAGATGTTCAACTTAGAAATACGAGCTGCAGCTGTGCAACGGTGACACGCGTAGAGCTCAGCAATTTCACTGATTCTCCAAAGAGGTCCAGAGAGATTCCCAGTCCAGTTTTAATAGGCATTGAGTAACAGAGAGAAGGCAACACTCCTCATCACAATGGTCTGTCAGTGACACGTGCCGGCCTCTGAGGAGACGGCCCAGGCTACCGGGTGGGTTAAACGTAATTTTCTGTTTCAGATGTTTCTTAACCATCCCCTTACAAATAAACTGCTGTATTCTTCTTGGTTCATTACGGTTATTATTTTCTTCAAACCTGTGGTTTCATTTTGCCTGTCACGCTGTTCTGCCTTCCATTTTTCTCCTTCCACCTCTAGATTTCAATCTAATGGTCTCCCAGTGGTGCATTGTGGACCTATTTTATCGCTGATGTTGATTTTTCTTAAACCTAATCATGTTTTAATTTTTTCCGTTGTGCTTGGATAGCTCTTGCTTTAATGGTGTTCAGTCCCTACCTGCCTCCCCTCATATAATAAATACAATTAGGCACCCAAGGGCCTCCCCCTGCTAGTCAGTGGGTTTATTTATATGCGAGAGACAATGTTTTTTTTTTTTTTATCCAAAAGGTTTTGAAGATAACAGATCTGAGCTTCACAATAAATGAGGCGGAAACATGGCATCAATGCCAGATTTTTGGGCAGTGTATCTGATTGGAAGAAAGTCATTATAACACAGTCAAGTCCTGACCTATGTTGTTGCTTTTTTTATATAAACCTTGTAAGTGAAGGTGAGCAGTTCAGCTTCACTGCAACCATACACCTCAGGTCACAGTAGGAGTCATATAGGAGTATATATTTCATTTTTGATAAATGTATTCTCAGGAAGTTTCAGGCACCGAGGTTGCAAATACCAAAAAGTCACTCCAAAGTACCTTCACAGTAAGACACAAGATATTCAGCTTTGAGAACTCAGGAAAATATCCACTTGTTGTGCATGGTGTGACATTTGAAACATAAGTTATAGTCTATTTAGATTCTCCTTTTTGCCAAGAAAATAAACCATTAAAGTCAACTTCCAACAGAAAAATAAGTCTTGTCAGAAAAATGGTCATATAGCCAGACTTAAAAAATGAATGAAGCTGCTACTGGAATCAAAACTCACTTTATAAAGGTACACTAACTGCAAAATAGCTCTGCTAGCCTTATGAGTTGTGCCCTGAATTGTTGTTCTTGGGTTCCAGCCCTTGGAACTGTTAAATATGATCTCTGTAAAAATGATAGAATTCTGTTTTCTCTATAAATCAGTTTCATATTCATCAGTTTGTTTCACATGTGCCCTTATCCAAGTGAATTACACAAATTACATGTATCATCCAGTTATGAAGCTAAAAATATTTACTGATGAAATTCAATTTAATTACCTTGCTTGTGGGTTTGACAGCAGTATTCCACCCACAATCTAGAGGTCTTTTTTTTTAAGTTCCTTAACCACGATGTCAGTCTGCTTCTCCAATGGTTTATCTTTTCACTGAGTGCTATGTAGGTGTTCTTTTTACCAGAGCCTATTCCATTTGAATACTTCAAAATTAGTCTGCACTTTCTGCTCTAATGGAAGCAGACAGAAACTATTGATGGGAGATGAGACTAAGATCACAAAAGGTCAGGAAGTGTGCATGCTATATGTTTCAGTGCTGTCTAGACATGAGTTTTTTGAGGACTGAGTTCTCTCTGCTGAAAGACAGACAGGTTCAAAGATTTTCACAGAGTCAGACAATGTCTCAAAATACACCTCACAGGGACAATGAAGTGAGTTTTACAAAATTAATTAATTTGAGTATCAAGGGTCCAGCTGGCAACAAGATACAAAAGATAATGACTCAAGAGGCAATTCACAAAGTACTATAGAGACTACCACCATGGTGAATGAAAGATGGGAATCAGACAGCTTACATAAAATACCACATTCACCTATAGGGAACTCACCGTAAGCCAGAAAACTAAAAGCCAGCATTCGAGCCAAGGCTGTTTTCCAGCGGCATCTTGTTCTTTTTTTTCCGCAATGTCTGCCTGCTTTGTGTTTCAATTCTCTTTGTGGTCTATTTATATATCCAGTTTTCATACAGTTTATATGAGACTTCTAGATGAATGGCCAAACTTCTTGTCTAGGAGGTCAGACAAGTTCAGTGAACATTTCCCTTAGAATAATGACATTTTGATTTAGTTGTATCCCTGTGGCACTAGTAAAAAGTCAACTTTAATAAAAATGACACTGAGCAAACTATAGAGTAAAGAAATGTAGAGTTAAGACTGTTTTGTGGGGAGATGTGCCATTCTAAACCCTTTTCTAAAGTTATGCTTTGTCCCAGTTAAAGTGTTTGTGGATTCTCTTTAATAAAGGTAGTTATTGTTTTGAGTTTGCAGGGATCCAGCTCTCATGTATTCACCACAACACTTTGTCATCAATACACATTCTCATGGTCTCACTCTCAAGCTATAAAACTTACTGTTGTAGGTCCACACTCACACTCAAAATGGCAAAAGAGTTTGACTGTTTTGACCCATTTATACAATTAGCTTTACACAGATCCACTGATATTTATGTTATCTGGATAGTTGACACAGATTAGATACACTTATGTGGATAAGAGTGGTTTATCTGTCATTATGCAAGCTGCAGGTAATGAGAGTAAAAAGCTGAGATAGCTACTTTCATTTTAAATAAAATCTCATAAAAGATCATTTTTAAAAGAAAGTAAATTCTGAGCAAATTTCATTCAAAATATGCTGTCATAAATGCAACAGACATGAAAAAATTAAGGGACTGAACTGCTGATATGAAAGAACATGTTATACTGTATATGCAATGCAATAATATGCTATACTGTGGCAGTGCTCCTTATTATCTTATTAGCATATACACAACTGCCCCAAAACACACACAAGTTGTCAACAATGTTCAAAATGTCACACTAGTTGTACAACACAGCTTGACAAGCCTGAATCTTGTGGTGTCCCCAGAATCCTCAGTCAATTTTACAACTATGTAGAACTGATTGTAGTAATCTGTTAGCCTATGTAAACACGCCCAGGTCTTATTCAGTGTTAGTATATGCTTTCAGTCATGAATTAATAGCTGTATGATCAATTATGTGATGGCCACGTGTCTGACTGCCCTTTGCTTTGGGTGTGATGGGTAGGCAGTACTGTGATTCTGGAGGAAAAGAAGACAATTAATGTCTGTAAGGGTTTTGTGTAATGATGGATGAAAGTGCCTTCCATTAGGTCACCCCCTGTGAATGAGGAATCATCGTTGGACATGAGACTGAAAAAGGGACACACTAAAGCTAAAGGCCTTGATTGTGAGACCCTGTACCTTTTTGAGCATTTGCTGCACAAAGTGCCGCTGTCACGGTAATGGAACTTGCATCTGATGCCACAAGACACTGAGTACCACAGACACCCAGTAAATCACTGCTTAGAGCACCATTTGCCCCAGTTTCTCAAAACATGTAGCTGGAAAGTGAGTGTTTTCTCATTTTGCTAACTTTTTCATAAACGAGCACGAAAAAAATCATTGTGGCCCGGCGTCAATGCCATCATTCTTTATTCAATGGGTTCCCCTTTTCATACAGGATGGAGCATTTTGAAAACTGATGAGTTCGACCAGAACAGAGGGTTGGGAGGTAACAGAACCATGCTAATCCCAAAGACAGACACAGGGATTTTATCCATGAATACACAGAGAGAAAGTCTCTGAGGCTAGCCAACAGTGCACAGGAGTGTATTTGCAGTAGAGCTTGCTCACATCCAGGATTAATTAACATGGGAAGCCATGCATTGAGGTGTGTGAGGCATCGCAGGGTGGCTGTTTCACTGATAACTCTTCTTCACAGATGCTGAGGGGTCGTTGCCGACCCCTCTGACACAGCACAGCTTTTCCGGTCTGGTCAATTCTGGCTCTGCACCAAGTGTTGTATTAGCGAGGGAAATTCTTGAATAAGGTACCTTGAGGTAATATACATGAGTGCAACCAGGCTGCTGAAGGACTGGAACCTCAAACCAGCCCACTTCTTAGCCACACGGCACTCTCCAATTTACACTTTCATTTATCACAATGTATGTGAATTACCTTTTACTGCGAATAGATAGGCATGTATGACTGACTCTGAATACTGAGTGACCATCTGTCAAGATGTAATTGACTAATAAGACAACTGATGAGCAGGTTTTATGAGTTATTTTGGATGGATGCAGGGACAGGGGCCAGTTTGCTTCTGGCTCTGCCTTAATTCAATGGTCCAGGCTCCCCAGCTAATTAATCTAAAACACTGATATCCAGTGACACTAAGCTAGGGTATTTGCAGTGGGAGTGAAAATGAGGAAACAATAAAAGAAAAGTGTAAACGCTGGAGGTAACTCTCCCATAACGGGATGCACTGACAGAATTGTGCTGGAGTACTGTGGTAATTGACAGTTCGCCTTGCAACAGAGAGCAGCAGAAAAGCAGATACAGAAGCCTAGAAGAGGATAAGAGCCCAGCATTACCAGCCACCCTCCCACCACCCAGAACAGGCCTTTGTATAGGAAAAATAGACAATTAGGAAAATAGGATATGGTAATAAAAAAAAGGAAGGTGGGTGATGATGCAGCCTGGGTAATTGTCATCATTTTTTGTTTTGTTTTTTTTATTATTATTATTTCTATTCAGGATTTGCATATAATGAAGCCTCTCAGAGCAATTAAATGTTGCTTTGGCTCCTTCTTAAATCTGGGAGCTCCTCGTTCCAGGTCTGTTACCTTGGAGAGTTGGCTTGGGGGACAGGCGAAGAGAGAATAGAAAGGAGCCTTGTGTGCCGGGGGCTCCCACTCATAGCGTGTCTGAAACCCTCTGTGCACAACCGAGTCAGTTTATCAAGGCCATGCACTGAGATGCGTTACACCTTTTCCTTTTCTGCCCCCTACAGGAACAGTCTGGAATCTGAAATTTTTTCACCTAAAGAGTCAAAAGGGATGACACAACTTATGATTGCATACTAAATGTATATAAATGCAGCTGCATTTTATATACTAAACTTTTGGTGTAAAACATAATGTCGTAACATGTCCATATTGACAGATGGTTTATCACACATTATGCAGCGTTTGCATCTTAACTTGTGCCTGCCAGTGCTACAGGTATTTGTGTATGCTTTCACTTCGACAAATTTACACAAAAACAGCAGAATAGAGACAGACTTATGTTTATATTCTAGATAATGCCTCTGATCAACACATTGCATCAGACTAATCTTTTTCGCACTAAGCTTGCACAGACTCCCTACTTGTGAGCTGTAAAACATCCAAGTATAATTAAATACAATCTTCAAATTAGTTTTTAAAGTGCATTGTCAGTTAAAAGGGAAACACACTGCAGCAATGTCAGGTGCTTTCAGCAAAAGATAAAGGAAGAACTCCACATAAAAATTCTGTGGAATTCACTCATGAGAGCTCAATGAATGACACTGCTATCATAACATGTGCCATACCAAATACAGACTAAGTACAATAAAAATTTCAACAACTATTGTCAAAGTGCAGTGATATACAACAAAATTAGATTTACCCACTGTAACTGCACAGAGTAGCCAAGAAGTAGTCTGAAGAGGGGGTCTTCAGTCTGTTGCGAAAGATGGCCAATGACTCCACTGTTCTGACTGCTCATTTCATCACACTGGGGCCAGGACAGACAGGGGACGTGACCAGGATGTGCAACCCTGCAGGGGGGCGAGGTTAGGTGTTCTGAGGTTACAGAGCAGAGTGATCTGATCTATTTTTAGCTACACACAACAAACTTCACAAAGTCATAGTGCTATGTCCAGCTCAGAACACTTTTTTTATCTGTGTGTTGAAAACTTTGTACAGTTTTCAATGTTATGTAATGTACAAATGTTACATTAAGCCATCTGTCAGTGTTGCTAGCTGTCTTCTCATACTGATCGATAGCTTTGTAGCTCTAATATTCACTGAGTTTATTATGGATATTGTGTTACAATAAACAGCTCATTTAAATGTATTTCAACTGATCTGACATTCATTAGCTAGGCAACCTGCAGGCAACAGGGTCTTGAACACACAGAGTCAAAACACATCCAGCGTAAACACAGTGTTGGTTTCTGTGATTCAACAACCATTAATTGTTTTTGTGTTCCTGCCAGCAAAAAAGTCATAAAGTCAGACATTACATTGCTTAGCATGGTTTGTCCATTCATTTTACAGTTTTTGGGGGGGATGGGACAGGTTCAAAACATCATGTAAGGAAATGTATGGATGTGACTTGGTAAAATAACAGGTGATGTGATGCCTACTTAGTCTTCATAGAATCTACGGCAATGTAGCCTGTGGAATGCTTAATTTTTAAAAAGAATTTCTTTTAATGGTCTTAAGATAATCACAAAACTCAAGAAGGCAGTTTAATTTTTCATCTGCAGAAAGCAGCTTTCTAATCCTTGCCACGTCAACTTGCATCCAGGTTTTTATAGTGTTAGTGTGGGAATTCTTATATCCCAATGTTTTTGATCACTACTGCAGATGCAATTGGCCCTTTTATAGTATACCATATCAGTGTTTGTTAGGTGGAATGGAATGTATAATATTACATGGAATATTTTTCAAGGATTGTTCTTGTATAGAATACATTTAAAACAGTCATACTGTTAGTGTTTAACGCTCATGTAATGTGCTACATGTAATGTTTTCACTTGTAAACTAAAATTTGAATTATTTTCCCCTGTAGTGTTATATTCAAATATTTGACATCTTTTGTTGTGAGCATACTGATGTCACTTATTTTACAGATGGCGGTGGTAAAGGATAGATGTTATTCAAAACATGTCTCGATATCTGCATCCAGCTGTGAAACCTTTCACTGCAGCAGTTAATAAAAAGTGTGTTTGGCTTGATTCATTTCCATCCATCAGAAACTCCAGAGGAAAATAAAATCAGGACAATACAGCCCTATTTTCTTTCATAGTATCCCACAGTGTTCTAGACACAAAGTTTTGCAAAAGCATCCTCTCTGAATTTAGTAAGTGACCCAGAAAAAGACTTAATGAAATCAATGACTGGGCCACTTGCATACATGCTCCTGCCACACAGAATGGCGAGGGTTTGTACAAGATTGAAGATGTGTGCCTTTCGTGACAACCGGTGTCGGCAGAAACGTGAAGCACACAGCATTATTCCTTCACTGAATGCATTACATTGACAAGTAAGTTATACGACATAGTGTTCCTCAGGGACCATGCTGAAAAAAGGCAGAGATTAATACAGCATTAGTGTCTATAGTAGAATACTATACATTGAAAAACCCTCAACCTCCTCTGGAAAAAAAGAGAGACACAGGAACAACGGACCAAAACAATGCAGAGCAAAGAATTGGATTTGTACTGGTAGGCTATAGAGAGGCCTGTCTGTAGAGTGGAGATAAATGGAGAGAGTGGAGATAAATGGAGAGAGTAGAGGAATGTGGAATGGCCAGTGAATAGCAGCCATGGACGTTGATCAAACGGTGGATGCAGAGGCTTTATCTGAAGGCTACAAAGTGGACGTCAACCCCAGGGGTTTGAAAACTTCCACAGTTTCACTTGAAATAAGCTGCTTGATACTGGGCAATGTGTTTTTTGAAAACAGAGCTCCTCTGTATCTCTCTCTGTTATTGTTCTTCTGAAAAACTTTGTGGGGAGTTTTGTTTGTCAATGTATATTATGATGCATTTTTTATTTAAAAAAAAACTTTATTGTAAACTACCACACAGTGGCATACAGTAGCTTACTCTGGGGTACATGTTTCAAGTGAGACTGCCAACCGTCTGACATACAAGAGTATGTGTAGCAGAGTAGCTCTGCCCCAAGGGTATTAGAGGTTTAGTATGATGAAATATCCAAAAGGATTCCACAGCCCTTGAATTAAACATGTTTGTTCATGACTTTCCAACACTTTCACCTGTCCCATAATGCTTTGAGTGAATTTTCTGCGCATCTAGTTTTAGCTGGCGCAATGTGTCTATATTCCAGGCTCTGCTAATTTTTGCATCAGGGAAACTAGGTATTATATTAATTATGGACATCAGTACAAGAAATGAGTGCTGTAGAGAGCACACCACTACTTTGCATGGAGGTTGATATCAGAAACTGATTTATATGTGCAGAATAGCTAGTAAGAGTTATATAGTAAAAGGTTATTGAGCCAAAAAAAAACCTGAAACTTGCATATATAATCTGAAGATTGGTATTATGAGTTAACATAATTCTTTTCAAATTATATGCCTACATCCCACCCCCTCTCAGACTGAACCCAAATATTTCATACTATGAATAATTCAGATATTCTTAGATTCCTTTAAACGCAGATATATCATTTGTTAGAGCCATTTTTCTCTTCAGCTGGAGAGTCGTATATTCTTTATAAGTTCTACATAACTAATGTGAAATTTTAAAACATTAAGAGGATATTGATACTCCGCTGGATTTTGTAATGAAATCGCTTCTGACATTAAACTCCCTCACAGCCAACTTCTAAAATCATGCATCTAAAGAAATTATTTTTATGAAGTAATTATGTATGTATGGTGTATAAATAGGTTTAAACTGAGCACAGGGTGAAAATAATCGTGTTGGATCATATGTTTAAGATGCTGCATTGCAGGTGCTGGTAATGTCAAAAGTAAATTCTCATAACAATTTAATTTTAACCTTTTCAGTTTAATGTACATGCCGTAAAAGTAGCCCAGGTGTTTATTTGCCAAGAACCCAAATTAGCCCCAGCGGCTAGAAAGACCAGCTACTGTTAGAGGCAGGCATTTAAATGTCTCTGGTTAAAAAAATGGGAAGAATAATGAATGGAAAAAGAAATCATGATAGGTACAATACTGGTGTGCCTACCCTTTATTGAAAAGAAAGCACAACATTAGTTTGGGCCCAGTTTGCTCTGACAGCGGAAATGTTGTTTCCCCTTGAATGTGATTTCTTTTAAAATGGCACTGCACCTCAGTTGTTTTAAACCAATTCACCCACTACTGGTAGGCTACCAAGTGGTCAAATAAAGATTTTCACTGTTTTACAATGAAGGCAGTTTTACACCCAGCCACTAACAGATGCTTGTTGGAGAACAGAACTTTAACAGGTTTTACGGTAACTGCATTTTCCTCAGTGTTCACTGTGTTCCATTCAAAACAAATGATTAAGTTTTATTAAAAACAAGCTTGCTGTAATTAAAGCATGCCACATATAGTCATATATTACATGTAAATTATACACAGTAGATGTTCACCATAACATTACAGAGTGTAGCTGGTACTTTCAAAGAAAATAATCTGCTGCTCCAGATAAAATTCCCCAGGTAATGTATTTTCAGAGAGATGAGAGAACATAGTTATTGCCCCTGAATGATTCTGCATCACTTGCAAGCGCAAATCATTATTGTAAAGGTATTTTTAGCATAATCATAATAGCTGGATAGTACTGAGGTGTGTGCTGCCCCTCAATGAAGCAGCTGCACTGTTTCCACTCCATTCTGGAATTGCTGAACCTTGGTGAAGTGGGAGGTGCTGTCATTGCTCAGTTATCTAAAATTTACAAAAAGAATGATGCCTTAGGGCATATCCAGATTGCAGTCTAAAACTCTTTGATCCAGTCATTCTTGGTGAGATTTGCCACTCCAGTTTATGCTTGTGGCCCTTCAAATCCAACTACCTTAATGGAAATTGATTATTTTATAAAAATGAAATCGATACCTCAAAGTCCATAGCCACACACAAAGCTTCATCTAGCAAATACTGCAAGTGCTAATAGGTCAGTGTTATCTGGTCCTCTGAACTTGCCAAACTAGATTCAATAGCATTGTATGAATGGTATCTGATGGGGGTTATTAAAGAGCTCTGCAGTTCCTCTTACTCTGGAGGGGAAACACTGTGCGTTGAAATAACACAGCCACTGATAATGTCATCAAAGGTTATTGAGATATTATAGTTTTCAAAGAACTTTTAGTTTAGAGTTGCTGCCCTGGAACCAGTGTACTGCCAACAAATTGCTCACAATTCTTTGACGTGACATTAGCCTGAACTTGATTGTGTTCCATTTCAGGGGTGACTCCTCTGATTTCATAGTGTTTTGGTAACCCATCCTTATAATAAATGATTTTGCAGGAGGCTGGCAATAAGCAAGTGCCCATTTCACAAACAATGTGCATTATCTTTTGATCTTGAGCTTTCTTATGTTTTTCTGTTTATGTGTATGCTGTCCTGGGGCAGAAATCCTTTCAGCATTTTATAGTTTTCTTTAATGATGTGAACTTTCTCCCCGTCCATTGAATTCACTTTGCTTGTGATGTGTTAGTCTGATGTCACCTTTTGCTCCCCCTATCTGACATGTATAGCCTTTGTCCAAAAATGCCCTGAAGCTGACGCTGTTGATAAGGCTTATTCTGTTGTCATTACTCACACTGACCTGAAATTATTTTTTTGACCTTCTATGTTGAAATGTCTCTACTTCGTAACCTGCCCTAACACTGGAATCCATACAGTATCTACAATATCCACTCACAAAACTGTAGTCTCTCTTGCTTGAGAATTTGTTTCCTCTCAGTTGACAGTCAGTTTGTAGCAGTGAGGAGGTTGCATTCACAACAAAAGCATGATACAGACAGGAACGGTCTGTACAGTACATCAGGGTATGTTTCCCACAGTCAGAGCAGAAACTAGTTTCCAACACCTATAAAATCATTTTTGCTAATATAAAAACCTCATTCACGTTCTATAGTAGACTCTAGAATTGAGTCTGTGCTGAAAATGCAGAGCAAATGCATTAGTGAAAATGGCTAACATTCAGAGTGCTAGTGTTCTATTTGATGTTGTAACACCAAAAAATAATGTTCCTGCTATGATAATAGTACGACTCACACCAATATAAACATTTTTACTACTGAATTGCTAGTGCAAAGTAAAGCCTCTGGCATCTTAATATCAAGTATAGCAGCACTAAACTCAACAGAGAAGGGAGTCTGTGGGACATCAGAACACTTTAGCACTACTGGGCAGTATGAAAACATCTGCCAAGTGTTTGGTGGCAGGTATTGGACAGACAAACCTCTGGACTATAAATACATGGTTGGGGTATTTTTGTGGTTTATTTATTGTGGCACAATCTGTGAATTCATCTCTCTGATAAATGTCAAAATGATGCTAGTTGCCTTAACTGTCATTGCCTTTAACATACATTTGACAGGAATAACTACTGAAAACTGAATCTACAACTTTCTAGAATTGAGTGATTATCATCATCTCTACCAACTGATCCAAGCACAGCAGATTGTTAAGTTACTTCAGTAAACAGAAAGTATTGCATTCAGCCTACCTGTTAGGGAGCTTCATCTTTAAATTTAAGAAATAACACGAAGTAATGAATGTCCATGATATATAGATCTATTAAACAAAAGCTACTATGCAGTATTATGTACAACTATGTCTGTCCTTCTCTTGGCCTTGGTATTGCAGAATACAGAAAATCATGGCATAGAAGGACTTTGTACACAATGTATTATATGTATTTATAAGCACACTTTTTTTTTATCTATAACCCCCTTTTTGCAAAGATCCACTTTTGCTCAGTCTGAAATGAGATTTTACATATATATTTATGATGAATTGAATCATGAAGTGGTGATTAAAATCTCAAATTTTTCCAAATCCCCGTTTCAACCCATTTAAAGTTGGATTTATTCTATTTTTTCATTAATCTCAGTGATTGATCTTCATAAGATCAAATATCAAAATTTGAAATGTGCTTACAATGCAACATTCAATGACAAAGCAATATAGCACTTGTTTGAATACAAACCCTTGAATACCCTTAGATTGAATTTAAACCAATATGTTTAAATCTGAGGATTTTTTCCCTGCAGATGCATGACCGCCATCATCATCGTCAAACACTTTCTTATTGCTCTGCATGGTGTCTGCTACATTTGCAATGATTCATAATTAGATTCAGGTTCATGAATTAATATTAATTTGTTTAGCCTTCTGTCCCCATTCTGCCCTTAAAAGGCCTCACAATACCCAAGTATAAAAATAATGACAAACCTGTTTTCTGTTATTCCCAGGGCCACACCAAATAGTCTGAAGAAGACTGTCAGCTGACTCTCAATCTTATTTGAGCTGACCTTCCTGTCTTGTACCAGGCTATCAAATTTTGATGAAGTAGTGTCGATTTTCTTTTCCAGTCTTCCTCTGAAGCATGTGATGCATTTTGTTGCAATCTGCAAAATTACAAAATCAAACTTAAAAACCATGGCAACACGCATCTAACACCAAATGGCTGAGGTATGCCATTGTTCCAGTTACCAGCCACAGAGAGTTGATTGGGCTTGAATGACTACTTAAATAAACAAAAACTAATGTATAGTATTTATAAACGTCTGCCTACTGTGCAGTGGTTGATTTTGTGGCTAATGTTCACGGAGTGTTCCTTGCTGGATTTTCAGGCCCTGCATTACTTCTGAACTTGGCTTAGAGGTGCCTAAGAGACAGTTTATAACAAAAATGACCATTGTAAATGGTGCAATTGACACACCCAACAAAATAAACTTATTTCAAGACCAAGATGTACAAAATGAAAACAACTAATTTTACCACCACTAGCCTAGAGCAGCATATCATCGACCCTTTGTTTCAGCATATCCTAAATGCAACTCAGCTGCTCTTTCATCTTCTCCAAGTTCTGGGTGTCATGCATTCTTAAATGCGGAAAAATGGGAAAGCAGGAATTCAATTCAATCTTCTTTCTTTAACCACTACAAGAAATTTAGAATGTGCACTATTGACCAGTTAAGAGTTCATTATCATACATTCATTTATCTTTGCTTTGCCCTCTGTGCCATCCCATTGCCTGGGTGGTAGATTTCTTTCCTTACTGATAAGTGTTGTAAAAAGAAAATACACACAGCATTAACAATACATTCATCTCTGAATATTAACATGTGAAGTCTTTGATTTAGCAGGGCCTCTTATCCTGAGCAGTTTGGTAATAGCCCATACATCAATCAGCATTTTCTTTTGTTGACCTACAAGCCAACACCATGGTTTTACACATAATACAGGCAGATACTTGGTAGCAAGTAGGATGGGAGAAAAAGTGATGCATGAATATTAAATTTTCTGAATACGCTGTGAAAGATTTACAGGAGAAGTGTGGAGAAACTTACATTTATGGGGTATTATATATCATATAGTATATAACTGTATATTATTGTTGTTGTTGGCACACTGCTTGAGATTACTGCAACAGAGAGTAACAAAGATCAAGTATTGACATAAGTTAACTTGACAATGTGTTCATTGATTAAGTATGTTTTATTTTTAAAGTATTCAGTATGAGATAAAAACCCACCAGTTCCTGGATGCGACCCTTGGGTGCTCTTGAGCTCAAAGGCATCCAACGCTATCTTTTCTCCAACGCTATCTTTTATCTTTCATCCAACGCTAAGTTTTCATTCATGCATTCCCATAAAACAGAGGGATCATGTAGGACCGAAGTAATATGACACACCTTACTTTTATGTTTTGTGACATATTCGAATCAACATAAGACATGTTTAAAGACAACTACCACTGTTGTAGTCACCTAGTATGGTGGTCAATTGTATAAATATTTATTTATTTATTTATTTATTTATTTATTTATTTATTTATTTATAATCTGCCGTGTCTTAACCCGGTATCATCTCTTTAGCACTGCTTTTATTACCTGTTCTGCAGAGGCCCATGTATATAGCTGAGCCTAACCCCATTGTTGTTATCTCCCTAGTTTTTTTATTATTTGCATCTTCTATTATTTGCATCAATGATGCCACACTATGCACACCATGTTGCCCCCATTTAATGTTAATATGACATATAACTCATTAACAATGGAAATTTTTCTTGCATACATTTATTTATTTATTTTTTTTACATGTAATTTCATTCTTATTTCAGACATATTGTGTCTCTTGTGGCATTTTAAGGAATAAGGTCAATTATTTCCAATTATGATTTACTGAACTGTTCTGGATGTTACATAGACAAGCAATGCTGTCACTTGGTCAGATTTACACAGAAACAGAAGAGTAGAGACAGGCTTATATTTTGGTATTCCAAATAATGCCTTGAATCTCTCAAACTAGTCATTTCCATGCTAAGCTTGTACAACCTGTCCTGCTGCAATTTCAGGTGCTTTCCACAAAAGATTAAGGAACAATGAAATTCCACAAAAGAATTCCTTGGAATTCACACAGGAGTGCTCAATGAATGACGAAGAGGGACGGGCAATTGTTTACAAGGCAGTAACCTACCTACAGCACATTTCCCCTACAAATTAAAATATTAGTATTGACCTTTAAGATGGGCATATAAGTCAATTACAACATGACTCCAGTAATTAGCTTGCATGTGAAACATGCTGATGCTATTTAAATCTGTCAGGATCTTTCTTTACTACAAAAAAATTCACTCTACCTCCTCCGACAGATTTACGTTCATTCTTATAGTTGCAAATATTAATAGTGGTGGTTAAACTATTAATGTGTGTTTAGCAGTTTTTCAATTTTGTGTTTAATTTTGTATTGAATTCTTTGAATTCTCCTGCATTTTAATATTGATCTACTTGTACTGTCACTCAAAATGGTTGTTTTTTGGAAAAAAGATACAATGAAATACCACTGTTACTATAATAATGTTTCCTGATTGAATTCACTTAGCATGGTATGATTGTGCACAACTTCAGCTTTTATTTACATTCAGTGATATCACATATTTTTGGTAAACACTTTAAGTTCAGGGCTTAATATATTTGATAGAGAGGGAATGGTGAGCCTCCAAATAACCCCAGGGAACTGGCTGTTAAATGTGGAGCATTTACCAAAATCCCAATTTAGGTATTTCAGATTACTAGCCCGTTCTTTCAAGGACACACAAAAACAAATCACTGGACAGTCCATTATTACTGGTTCCTACCTTTGGTGTTTTGCAGTTATTAAATTATTAAGCAGAGGAGTTCCTGTGCAATATAACATTTGAAGAAAAGGAAGCATTTCAGCTAGATTCCCTGAGCTCTGCATCAAAATGTTGAAGACAAAAGGTTCAATATTCATCTTATAGATGAATGAACTAGCTCGACTAGCTCACACAGTTTGCTTGCTGTCAAACATCACCTTTTCCATTCTTAAGATTGTTGGAGGAATGGCTGTTTTAATGTAATGTAATGTATTGAAAGCAAATGTTTTTAAGGGTACATTCATAATAACTTTATTTACATGAACATATCTCTTTGAGCATCTTTATTCTATGCTAACAATATTTATTTCAACATAAAACATGTTATTTTCCATACACAGATTGTAAACTAAGTCATTTGTTTATGACAGCCACCCAAAATATGTACTGATTATCTAATTTACAGATTTTCAACAAACTATACACATTAGTACACACCAGTGATACTTCTTCAGTGTAAAACAATTACAGTATTGTTGTATTTTCTACACATTATTATTCTGAAATGCTGGAGTGATGGGAAGTGCACTTTGTGTCAAGGCCCACATTTTTTTTCTTTCAGCTAAAAAGCTTGCATAAAGTTTTGGAAGAGTGCTGCAGGCTGAAGAATGGTCCACTTTTCCTTTTCTGTTTTTCCCCCTTGTGCTCTGGCTCCAGGTTTTCCGACAAGTGTGCTGAACAGATGTTGCCCAAAGTCCAAGTTTAATTATATTCTGTACAGATGTTGCTTTTACAGCAAGACCCTGAAGGTGACAGTCGCATGAGTCCATTTGAATTTCTTTTTTTATGAAACCAGCATGAAGAACAATTCATATTCTGGCAAATGTATCTTTTGAAAGTCAACAAAACTGTCAAGAAGATCTCTAAGTGGGGATGTGTAGAATTGTGTTTATTGTGCTGTCATTTTGCGGTTAAACCACATTGCTGTTGTGAAATTTCCATCATTGATCTGTATAACTAATCATAATTTCAGTGTTCAAAAGAGAAAGAACTGCAGATGAGTGATGAAGATATGTTGCTAATGTCAGTCATCATGTGGTCAGGCTTCTAAATAAGGTATTAGGATTGTGCCTTTAGTGAGTGGTAGCCATTACCTGAAGTGCCCATTAAAGAAACAGATTGAAAGTGCAGACCATTGCAATGTACTGGCATCCAATAATGGGGTACAGCAGTTTGCTTAGGTAGAAGTATAGATAAGCATTTACACTATGAGCACAAAGGAAAAAAATGTGACCACCTTTGAATCATAATCAATGAAGGGCTTCATTTGGCAAGGATTCTTAGTGAAGTGGGTCCTAACTTGATTTACATTTCCCATTTTCCAAAGAAATGTTTCAGTTGTAATTACTCTATATATACTTCAGTACTGTGTGACTACAAACAGGCTGTTTGTAACATTCAATGTCACATAATGGGTATAAGAATTAATTATTATGGTTGAGTTGGGGGTTTGTATTGCAGGAAGCTTGAGCTGGAGGCTAAGGGAGGGACTAGGGGAAGTTGTATTGCATTAAAATGCAATGAAATAAATGATAAACTAGGGGCTGTTCTAATATTACCACTTCAGCCTCTCATAGATTTTAAAATGGCTGTGTGTGAGCCAGAGTGGTCTCCTGACTGATTCCTTGTAAGCTCTGTTGATCATATAATAGCAGCTGAGGGATCCAGGGAGGTCCCCTGATTTATCAGAGGTAAGACCCAGTGATCACAGTGGTTTTTTTGCTGATTGTTACTGTTACTGCTTTGCTGTGTAATATAATTCAATCCACCTAAAAATATTGATAATTATTGCATTTGATTAAACAGACTAATAAAATTGTTTGTTAACCACTGTAGAAGGCAAATGTAGAAACCACTAACTTCAGCTGCAGCCTGTTGAGTATGAAATGAATTTTATGTCACTGTGTGCAGAAATTGAATCCATTTATTTTCTTCTTTTTGCACTGTTGATTTCCAAAAACTCATCATCCATCAGCCATCATCACAGAGTCAGTTTAGGACAGCAACACAGACAGTATTCCTCATGTTTCACAGGATGTTGCTTTCACCAAAAATTCAACAAGCCATACATTTCAACACATCAGCAATGGCTTTATTGCCTCCACAACATGCCCCTCTTCCTTGTAAAACCTACAGGAATTGAAAGGATTGTGTCCTCTTTCTGGTGCATTGCTGCTAAAAATTAGTTTTAATTATAAAGTGAATGTATGCAAACACTTTGTTTAACATTGTTTCTAATAGGCTGTTTACTGACAATGATTTGAAACAAAAACGGCCTGTAAAACAAGCTGTGGAAATTGCATATGTCATGTGTTTGTTATTTAAATTGTAGGTGTTTATCAATGTCATTAGTTTCTCATAATGTAATTGGAATTTTGTGAAGGCAGTGTTTACCTACATGGATTGAATCCTGTCAAGCCAACATATAAATAACTAGTCCATATATTGTGTTTCCAAAATGATATTCATTTTCTGCACCATCCACCATCCAGCACAAAAATTCTTCTTCTAAACTCCCCTACCCATCCAAAAAACCCTGAGCTAATATTTACTGGGAATATTATATTATGTCTGTTAATGTGTACTGTAGTACTCAAGATCATAAAGCTTGTCAGTCTTACCATACATTTTACAGGTTATGTGATGGACTAGGATCAAGCTAAGGCTATGGAGTGTGTCATACTGTACCTCACAGAGAAATATCATTCTCTTAAATGCGAGTTTCCTTTTGAAATCATTCTCCTCATTTATATGCCCCCTCTATGTGCTGTCATTTTTTTGGAATGGCTTGTGTAGCAACAAAGCGCCAAGCCTCCATACAACTGGAATTTCATGCAAATGGTCACAACTGACTACAGTTCTTTGAGGTGGTATCAATGCAGTTTGGACCAGTCATCAATGAGAGATGTGAGTTAGTGCGTAGATTCCCTGGGTGTATTTATTTTGCTTTAAAGCATACCCAACCTTTGCCGAGGCTACAGTTTTTTATCCCAATGAGTAAAAAGCAGGGCTGGGAGCTGAAGGAAAAGGAGTCACAGCTGGGTCCTGCTTTGGCACCTTTTCTCTGGCTGTGCCCCCTAATTGCTCGATCACATGCAGATGGGCTTTGAAGCATGTGCCTGATCACTCAGCAAGTGTAAGCTTGTTCTCACACCACCCAAGAGCTAAACAATTAGTTCAAAGATATACAAATGAGGTTCACATAGTATGTGGAAAATTGGATCTGCGTCATTTTCCCCAATGAGACACTATTCCAACACCTAATCATTTCAGCTGGCTTGGTAGGGCCGTTAGCCCCCTGCCGTTTCATCTCTGCAAGAGTCCGTTTTCAACTCACATTCAGTGCCAGCAGGGACGACTCTAACTCCCTCTGTAACCACAATGGCAATTTTTTTTCTTCTTCGTGGAATTGTAAACAGTTTAGTAAACTGACACAGATTCCTCAGAATGGTCTCTGCTGTGTGATCACTGAAAGTTAGGCAATCAAGACTCTCCATCCTCTTTTGGGATGAATTATTTTGCTATTTGACGATGTTTTTACAATAATACCCTTGGACTTTTGTCATATTTCTCTCCCGCAATCTGTAAATGATTAAAAAATATGACCCCTTTCAATCTTTGTGACAGAGCAAACCATGGAGCATAATGTTTCCTGAAAGAAAATGCAGAATTAAAAATGAATAGATAAATGTAATAGAAATACAATATACTGAAACAAAATAATGTACAGAGAGGATCAACAGCTCTGTTTTAGCTAACATGCTGCTTTTCAAATACATTGTTATGATTTCACTATATTCTTCACTAAATTTCACTGTATCTCAGTGTTCACTGAAGATTTTGTGAGATAAATATTAAGTATTTCTCAAAAGTCTTTATCCAGAAAGTAGTATCCAAAGTAATATCCAGTTATTTCAACAGATGGCCATTGTACTGAGAGAGGACTGTGAATTGTTTCTGAACATTGCTGTATTGTGGGTGCAGTTTCAATGACAGCAATGGCAAAACTTGAAAATGTCTGATCAGCCCTAACCGAGTTAAGCCACAACTGTTTTCAGTTGAGTGTCTTTTCAGTTCTGAATTATTTGCTTTATTAATATGGCTGACAGACAGAAACTGAGGAGTTTTACAGAACTCATTCCTTCTTTCAATGTCTGCCTAAAACCATGGGCGGCAAAAATGTGCCATTGTTGACGACTTAGTTTTTTGATTCCAAGGAATAAATCCGTTTTAAGAGACAGAGTAATGAGCAAACATCTTTGATTATTTTATGTCAAGAGCAAATGTGACTTTGAGTTGACTGTCTTTCCTCTTTGCAAAGTGTTTTATACAGTTTAGTCCAAGAGTCCTTACTTCATGTGTTTAAGGCCATCCAAAACGTTCCCTCTGAGAAATCTGAAGCCTGAAATAATTAGAATAATCAGCAATGATTACCCAGCTGGTTACAAGGAGCCCAAGTCTTGTTTATTCTTATTTTATTTTCCAAGTTATTTTCTGCGGTAGGTTAAAATTCTAATTGAGGAAATTATCATAAATGTACTGTAATTAAACCCAATCACCTATTCCATTTTTAATAAGATGTGCCCTTTAACAAGTGTAAGATGGGGATCACAGACCTGCTGTTCACGAATATTGTGATTTTAAATGTTAATATGTGGTTTACTTACTTCAGCGTCCACAAGGCTTTTATGGAGTCAGTTTTCAAATGCAGAAAAATGTACTGGTAAGTGTAGATAAATGTCAATTTCACAAAATTCCCGACATCCATTGAAACAAAAAAATTGCCATTGATGAAACCTGGCATATTATTAGTTACTACTGTGAAATATAAAACAAGCTCATTCATCAGGAAGGTTTCCAACCACAATTAAATGTCTTCATAGCCTCCCCGAAAGTAGTGTGAAAGAAAGGAAAGCAGCTGAACTGTTTCCATGCTATAACAGTCTATTGGCACACCTAGCAAAGATGAGCAACTAAAATTTTCTAATATGTTCAATTCAGTCTGTTGATGAACAGTTAGATAATGTATCTATCCACACAGCTGGGGTTATCATGTGCTGGTTTTGAACAGTGACATTGTTTTGTTTGAAAAAAGAAAAAAATTACTGACATAAGCTCATAAAAGAGAGCCATGTGAGTGGTGAAGTGTTTGGTTTATAGAAAGAGGACTTGCAACTCAACTTCAAAGCTGGAACAAATATGAAATACCACATAGGATGGTAAATAGCTCAAAACGACAGACTTAAGGAATAAGTAGCTACAAAGAGTTCCAGCGTATATATTTCAACTTATTTGCAAGGTGCCTTGCACACTATTTCTTGGAACCTGATAACACACACACACAAAAGTTAAATCATTAGACAGCATGGTCGTTTGAGCAATGAAAAAACTGAGATGAGAAGGCACAGATGTGATGTAGCACCACTCCTCATTATCTAAAATAGGTATTCAAATTATCAAAAATTCTGAAGCCTCAAATCCCAAAACACCATGGGGGCTCCTCAGCAAAGCAAAGTTTGATTTGTCATCACTTTTCTCACAGAGGGAAAGACAGCATGTTTTTGAACCATATTTGTTTTTAATAAAAAGAGATGAAGATGAAGAGGTATGTGAAAAGGTATGTGACCATTTACTTCAATGAACCCACAAAGAAAAATATCACACAGGAGAGAAATAAGAAATCTCAACAGGGATTTATGTTAGAGGAAGCCACAGAACTCATGTCTGAAAGTAAAGATAAATCAATGTTTACAGAGCTCCAATGAAGCATCATTAAAAACAATTGAGAAATGTTGAATCAACATCTTGCAAGCAAGTGCAAGTACATTTTCTGCAGACATCAGCAGCTTTTTATCATGACAACATACTATATGACCACATCAATTACCTCAGTTACTCTCAGTTAATTGACTACCACTAAATAGTAATGTTCTTAGTGTAACGGCTAGGTGCTGTTTTAAGAGCCTAGCTAGCATGAGAATTACCTAGTTAGTAGCTAGTATTTTGGAATGCTGATCGACTGGATTCATCCAAATTACTGTCAATTATTTAGAAAGCTACCTATCCAGCTAGCTAGTTGTATAGGAATTTTTTGGCTGCCATTAGCTTGATTCCTCACTAGCCATAAAAATTAATGAAGGCTTGTCACTAGTAAGCATGCTAGTTAGCTTTTGTGATCTTCTCAGTCAAAGCAGTAACAAGATACCTGTTAGCTAACTAGAAAGCATTAACCTGCTGGGTTAGTTCAATAGCTGCAGATGCAGACAGCAGTAATTCTAATGCATTTTACAAATGCATCTATAATCGCTACATGCATGAACCCATGGCTTATCATGGTGATGGGTCTAGCTTTGTCAGAGACTGTCCATTAATAAACAACCATTGATTCTCAATCTCTGATTGGTTTCTCTACATGCAATTTTGGTGGGACATATGAAAAAATACAACATAGACTTTGTTGTGTACTGTAATTTACATTAATAGAACATGTCCTTGCATCTCATTAAATGGCTGATATAGAAGGAACTTCTAAAGAAAAAGTTGAGATGTCCAAAATGTCAGTATTACATAAAGTTAACAAAAAGACTGGCCTCAAAGACCAAATATGGTAGACATTTTTTTCATTTAATTTCATTTTTTAATTTTTCAATCATTGCTTTTCATGTATCATCAGATTTGCCCAAGGACTACTGAGGAAAGTTGATATGATCAAGGAGGACATTAGTGAGAACTCTGTATAATTTACTTCTAATGAACATATAAGGGAAGTTGAAAATGCCTAATATGCACTTAATTATACTTTAATAATGACCAAATTGGTGATTAGTTACTGACTTATTAGTGTTTTATTAGCATTTCAATGTATTATTATGGACCCCTAAAACAAAGTTTTACAGAAGGACAATAGGTAAAACATTTATCTGGCTAACACCAGTGTAGAGGTCACTAGGGTAGCTAAGCTACGTAACAAATGGTTAGTGTAACAATATAAAGCCAAGCTGAAGTAGTTATCTGGCTGAACTACATTTTATACACAAGCCTTTCAAAGTTTAAATGCTAAATATTTTTTTACTTAAGAATTAGGACAACAATTAGCTAGTTAGCACATCAATAAAATCCCTGTTTTCTTTTGCTGAAGGATATGCTCTGAGTTTTTTTTATAAACAGTCAATGTTTAGCAGATATGTCAGTGGGAGTAGAGGAAACTTCAGTGGGAGAGGAGCATGAAACTGCAGCTAGTGTGGGAGGCAGGTCATGTGGGGATTATTGAGTGCACCTGAAGGTGATGAGTGATTAGTGTTGGTGGTGTGGAAAGATAAAAAGAGCAGTGTTCTTTGTTTGATAGTGCTTGCGGCGAGGGAAAGCTGCCTGGCCAGTGAGCAAGCAAACGCTGTGGTTTTATTCAGCGAGTTCCCTTTGCTCTTGTGTATTTTAACTGTGAAAGACTGTGTGTGTGAGTGACAATGGTGGTGGCATGGCAGCTCCAGGGGTGACAGTCTTACTGAGAAAAGAGAAATGGAGCAGGTTAAACAGCAGCAAAACCATTCTGAAAACAGAATGGTTAGTGTCTTGGAAAGTGGAGTAGTCCATTCCCGGTGGCATTATTGCATCTTTTTTTTGCCGTAGTATTTAATGAATTATTGTTATTTGTCACTGCACCTCACGTTGTACCTTGCATCGCAAAGCTGAAACAATAATTCAGTGTAAACCATGGCCTCTTGACCCTTATTACTTTATTCACAAATTTATGGTGCATGTTTTGATAATGTGCAATGAGATATCTGCTGTAACTACACAGAAAAACTAACTGATGTCTAATTGGTCCAGTGAACATTAAAGAGTGGGTTGTTTTTTTTTTTTTTTTTTTTGCAGGTGGGTTTTTTTTGCTTCATAGCAGTATATGGCTACTAGAAGAGACATGCAGTGAAACAATCGGTAGAAAAAGAAAGCAGTGCCTCGGTGAAATTCCTGATGTTGAGCTGGTAGTAGTATCACCAGGGGCATGTTGCCATCCTGCTGATTTCTTACCATTTAAATGCTTCTTTCGTCTGAAACTGAAAGAAACTCTGGAGTGAATGTCAGTCTGAGTCATGTCAGGGAGAGATGACGCAGAAGAAAACAGCGGCTGCAGATTTCCCACACAATCTGGCCCATCTGTTGTGTTTTGAGGGAATTCCAATGACTGCTGTCAAAAGCTCAAGTTACATACTTTCTCTGTGCATACTTGGGAATACATTGCTGGTCTGAAGAGGCACCAGTTCATAGAGAGTTTATTGAGTTTGCTTCCTTAGTTTGCCAAATTCTTTAAGGAACAGCTTTAAAGGTATATGTAATGTTAGATGCAGATGTCAAAAGCACCAATAAAATTATGAAACTTTGTGATGTAGACTATATATTGCTGATTAGAAATTGTAAAAATGCAATAGTCAGGCTATGTGGATGACACTTTAATGAAATTTTAATGAAATTTATTAAGATTTAATGAAATTCAATAATTTGTGTGTCAAGTTGCTCAAGTTGCTAAAAGGGGTTACACTACTTGAACTTTTCTGTGAGCAAACATAATTAATAATTGTGTGATTTACATGTTTAGACATGTATGATTAAAGCACAGAGCACTTAATGTGAGTAGGTAAGTTTCCACTTTGCTTGGAAGTTTCTAAAGGATTGGGAGCCACTTGTCATTCAGAACTCATTTTACGTGGCTCCTTTCTATTGGAATCAAGTGTATGTTAGTTTTTCATTTCAATTAGACTCTTTGACATAAAGTGATGCTTTCCCTTATCCATTTTAAATGAATTCACCAGGTTCTGGTTTTGTTTTGCACTTCTCACAATAACATACATAACAAAATTTGAAAATGCAGTGTTTGCTACAGACATTGTGACTGGAATAATAAAAAAGGAAACCTGGCAAGCATGTTTATACATTACTTTTTTTTCCATTTTGCTTCAAGCTGTCAGTAGTGGAGCATCATGGAAGGCAAATAGAAAAACAATGTACTTCATTGCTTCTGCATTTTTGTTCTCGGCATTTTTCAGTGTGGTTTTCCCAGGGCTGTACTGCTACTGTACCACATTATTCGCATTCAGTGTTTGGGCACCATCATGTTCTCTGTTACCAGTTGGCTGGTGACAGGAGTGGGTTTTCAATTTTGATACTTCACAGTGTGTCAGTTCTTACCTCACATGGTGTAAATGCTAATTGGTTTCAGCACTCACAACACTTATATCATTTCAAGATTCACCTGATTTGATGAATTGTCTTTGATGAAAAAAAATACGTTTACAGTTGCTGTCAGTAGTAGTAAGATTTATTTGAAATATAATACAATCCACAGTGTTTTGACATGCATGTCTACACACATACACAGACACATGCAAATACACACTTACAAACACCCTCCCCTTCTGGAGTTGATGATGTTCCTGGCTTCATTCCTCTCTCTTTTGATTCACTGTTGCTGGCTTATTTTGGAACTTTTGAAGAATTCCTCACTTTCCACAAACATATTCTTCACAACTCTTTGTGCAAGCACAGCTGACATTCAGGACATGCATTGAAAGCAACTGCCTGCTCAAGTAAAGATAATTGAGAACTGAGAAACTCCACAAATGTACACTCTTAGCTGACTGTTGAAGAAATGGAAAATAAACCCACTTATCTGAAGAAGGGGATTTTACCATGAGCACAGCAGCCTCCTGTATCACAGGTAAACTGGGAAATGGCAAAGACATGGATATTCTGAGAAAGGCAGGAAGGAAATAACTGCATTGGGACTAGACCTTAAATTTATAATTCAACAGATGTATAATAATATACATTCTGCACCCTGTGCTTGGCAGCAAACCAGAAACGTGATTAAGCTCCACCTAATGAAGAGACCAGCTCTGTGAAATAATGATGAATTTTTCCCTCTCTGAGAGAAAAGCAGTACATCTGATTAAATATTGACTCGCGATCCTCTTTGTTCTTGTGTCTGCCAGATCAATAATTAATATTAGGTAAAAGAGTCGATCACAATTACCTCAGACGATGCATGTTTAACAAAATCTCTTTTTTTTGGTTTTGCTCGAAATCGATGCTATAAAATTGAGTAGAAAAGTAACTGTCTGCCAACAAACCATCCTTATTAATATTTTGTTGGGTAGCAACAGAGGCAATAGCAAGCTTTATTTATGTATTTGTTATGAAGTTTGTGCTCTGTAACTTACTGTGCAGTATGGTTTATGCTTACTTGCAGTTGTTACCATCCTGTGGCAATACATATATTGGTCCAAACTAACAAAAAATTGTAATAGCTGTCTGACCATTTGCTTTGTCCATACCAGAGCTCAACTGCCTGTATGAGACCAATATTTAGTAGGGCTGTTGATTTTCCCTATTAATGGAATTAATCTCTCTTGTTTTTGAAAGTAAATAACAATACATACCTTATTCTAGACTAACCCTAACCCTACCACTAACCTTAACCCCCCATGTTGATGTTCTGGTAGGGTTTACAATTGTAGCTTGCTTTTTCGCTAGCATAGCATTACTCATCTTGCAATATTGGTGCAGTTGTTTATTATTTGCTAACTGATTGTTAATGTTTACAAGAATTCTAGTTTAGTGGCTTGTATTAATATAGTGTATTCATATACTAAACTATAAATCAATTTTTATTTATTGGTTATAGTGCATTTTACAGTCAAAATGCCATAAAGCACTGAACATGGAGCATAATACATTTTCCAAAGTTAAGGAATTAACAATACAGAAAACCCAGGCCAATTGGACAACAACTGGAACATTATTCCCTGATGTTGAGAAAACCTGGAATGGAAATAACATAGGTTTGAAGTTTGCTTTTTTCCTTGAATGTTAGCTGTTAGCTTGCTTGCTAACATTATTTACTGGTAAATAAACCATCAACCCAGATCCAGGCTTACGAGTTTTCTTTGGGCACTTTGGGACCATAATTTAACCAGGCTTCACAAAGATATGCTGGCATTGTACATGCTTTATATTACAATATTTGACTGGTTTAATGTACCCATCAAAACGTGGTTGTCAAATGAAATATTGCTTGACTATTCAGTCTGATTAATACATTATTTGCCACAGCCCAAAGTTATTAGTCTCTGAAATATGACACCCCACTGGATAAAAATTGAATCACTAAAAGAAAAACTATATATATTACAGTTTATTAGTCAAGAAAGAAAACAAAACATTAAATCATTTATAAAGTGTTATAAAACATGACACTTATAATTCATTAATCAATCAATCAGAAATACTTTTCAGTATTGGTCTGTGCTGTCTAAATTGCCTATATTACATCATATTAAGGCTAATTTTGTATGATTGTGATTATTTTTGTAGGGCACCCTAAAATTGTCTTAAATCTGTGCTGTATATATATGGGGTATTCCCTGTTAACCTGTAACTTGATGAATGGCATACTTGTGATCCCAAGAACACTCACATTGAACCAAGAGTGTAATGTTTGGATATGTGGCTAGGAGTAGCACCTCATCAGGTGGTGACTGGACAAGAACCCCACACAAGACAGGATGGTGCAACCAAACGGAGAGAAAAAAAAGCTAGTATAATTAACTTAACTTGTCCACTGGGGCTGGAAGAATGAACTGGAAACTGGAAAGTAAAGCTGATGGGTTTTTGAGAGACAGGACGCAGAATGGGTAAGTCAATGGAGGTCTCACAGTCTGTGCCTTTATAACAGGTCTGACAAAGGGGACAAGCAACACTTGATATTCATCAACCTCCAGGTATATGTGGCTGTATTTCAGCTCAATGAAAGCCTCCCAGGCTATGAGGAAACCATGAGAGCACCTGACAGGTGCTCCCAGGTGACACTTCTCAGCATCACACCCATAAAAAGTAGTTTGACGTGATATAAGTGTTAGGCCTCCAAAGCACTTGAGACTATTTAGTAGCACTTTATTTTTGTTTCCTTTCATTAATTAGTGCAGCATAGACAGCAAAACTCTGTCTTAATTAGTTCATTTAAGTTCATGCTAATTAAGTTTGCAACATTGTTTTTTTGAGGGTCTGCTGGGGCGCAACATGGCAGCCTCCAGTGACGCCCATGTGCTCATGTTCTACCTAACAACACATTTTAATGTTCAATTATCTGTCCAGTGTATGTTTAGTAATTGAGATGCTTTATTGTTTTTCCAGTTATTGTTAAGGTGCATGTTAATAGCTAGGGGCAGAAAAATAAAACTTAGATGTGGGGTTTTAGAGAGCCTTGAGGACTTGAGAGAGTGAGGAAGAAACTCTGAGAGACAGACTCTGAGAGACAGAAAGATAATCAGAACAAAAAGTAACTGCACTGCCTGACTGTTCTTTGGTATGGCAAATTTCAAGGATATAGCAGTACATTATTATTCAGTACACCTGGGGGCTCCAGTTGAGCCCAGGTGCACACAATATCAGTAACTCAGCAAGAAACGTTAATGCAAGTATCTGGATTAATTGCAGGACTCTCAACCTGTAATTCATTGGACTGTGTACAAATTCCAGAGAACATTACATTACTGGATTGTGGGTTATTCAGATTTTCCAGCATCAGAGGATGTTGTGGGCCATGGACATTCTTTCTGGCAGACAGGGCTGGTGCAGGAAGATAACATATTTTCCACAAACTCTAACAAGCACACCAACATTATTTTTGTGATTACCTGATAGTTCATGTTGTGTACTGTGTGTTTGTGTTTTTCCTTCTTTATAATTTATTCTATGTTTTAGTGAATAGCAGTGTTTTTTGTCTTTATTTTTGGTGTTTATTTCCCTGAAGACACACAGAGTGTGTGTTATTTATAGTGGGGTCTTATGTATATACTTTTATGCATTTTGTTTTTGCTTCTCCTCCACATGTCCACATCATCTTCAAAGACATAGCTAACTTCACCATCCTAGAGCTACCCTCAAGTACATGCTTATGGGTTTCTTAGCATCCTAGCTGCTGTTAAACTGCACTCTGCTGCCAGAGTGGTCTAAGTGAGGTTACATATGCAAATTTGTTTGAGGATAAAAACATCTCTGCAAAATTCAAAAAGCAGGCAGGGGCATGATTTTTCAAAAGGTAGTTTGGGAAAGTTCATTGTCATGTTTAGATGTGTGCTGGTTTTGTTGACCAAAGTGGGTCTGCAACTACACTTACATGTACTGTAAATGACAGTTTTCTTCTTGTACAGAACAGTACCCCAGATGCATATGCTTTTGTTGTTGATTTGAATATTTAAATATGAAGCTGAAAAAACAGCCTCCCTTTTATACTACCTTTTGCCTCTACTTCTATCACCATTTAAATTAATGGAAACCTTGGCAGAAGATCCACTACCCAAATCTCTGCATTCTCCCAGCAGCACACAAGTGCAAATATAAGCTAATAAAAGGTTGCTTATCCATTTTCTTTCTCTTTGTTTTTCTATCCCTCCCACCTTTCCCCCACCACCACCAGCTTCAGGACCTGTCCTTCAAATCTATCTAGCACAGGAGCTCCCTCAAGCTCGAGTCCGTATCAAAATATGTTCCTTGTTCACTATGTCTGACTACTTGAGTCCCAATAGAAGCATTCATCTGAGGTTCAACTTGAAATGCTCTCAGAAGACAAAATGCAAAAATATATATATATATATATATTTTGCATTATATATATATTTTTTTATATTATATATAAAAATATATATATATATATATATATATATATTTTTTATTAAAAAAAATATATATATATATGTGTGTGTGTGTATATATATGTGTATAAAATATATAAATATATATATATATATATTTTTTTTTTGTATGTGTTTTGAGACTGAAAGATTGTAAAAAGTGTGATTAGTTCAGATTGCCTTAAACTGCCTCTTAAATATGACAACCACACAGAGGAGGACAGTGCTGTGTCAGTAAACCATTGTTGTAAAGACTCAGGGTTCCCTCAGGGTTTTAATTTTAAAACACAATCATAACCCAGTGGTTTCCATAACAGTATCAAGGTATTTAGTGATAACAATGAAATGGAGTGTCCATAAGTCTTCTGACTACTTTTTTATTTGTTTGTTTTCTTATTGACCTAAGGTCTCCTCACACCACTGAAAAAGACAAGCTCACTGAAAAAACACAGCTCAATCTTTTATAAGGACATGAATGGCCTGAGTATCTCCCCCAAAGGGATGATGTTGACCACGTAGCACATGGCCCTTTGAAAGGGAATAATACCAGAGTCACCATGTCAGCAATTCACCGTCAGGAAGACAGCATCATGATGGTTAGCCACAGACCACCAGCTGTTTTGTAGAAAGCAATATACTGCATTATGTATGGTTTGTCATTCATTTCAGCCATTCCACAAGTAATGCACTGTTTGAGACCAGTAAATTGTAAGGAAACATGACTGCTCAAATGGAAAGTCACTCTGAAATATTAAGTTATGGTAAATTGGAGAAAGAAACAAAAACAATATTTGACATTAGGACCAACTTTTAATTGTTTTTGGAGAAGTAAACATGACAAATTATCCTCTAGGACAGAAGAGAATTACATTGTTGACTACTGGGGCGAACAAAAACTCATATGGTCAGTTTATAATTCAAAGATGGATATAGTTGTTTCCGATGCATGGCTAAAGTTAATTCAACCTAGATTCTTCAATGCCACTAACTCTCCGTACACTTGTTATAACCTATTTTTTTCTTCTCAGACTGCTTTGGTGTGTGCTCCCAAATGACACTTGTCTGTCTGAAATTTGTTCGTTTTAATAGCAAATGTCAAAAAAATCCCCTCGAGAAGGCCTCTGAGGAAGCAGTGGGAATCTTCTTACGCTGTCTGTCTTTCCTTTTCAACATTTTTGACAGCTCAAGTTGTCCCATGTTTCATTCCGCTGTCAGAACCCATCTCCAGATGATCCTTGCCTTTTCCTCAATAAAAAAAACTGAAGCTTAGGATATCCTATCCTCTGCAATTGTTACAGTGATGTTAACCTCCTCACGAGGACCTACAGGTATCTGTGTCAGTTGCTGTATGAGGAAACCTGATTATTACTGTATTTATCTAAAAATGGAATTGGAACATGTAGGTAATATACAGTACATAATTGCAGATACAAGTGTTTACCGATGACAGCTAATCATGAATACCTTGAAATCTGAGATACATTTGCTCTTTTTAACAGCTTCAAAGGAGGCATATACATTTATGGCAATTTATCTTCATTGACTTATATTCAGTAGTCACCTTTTTCCAAACAGGACATATTTTGGGTTTACTGTGGGCCCTTGAGGCACTCCTGGCACATGTTCTCTTCATGTGAAAATGTTGACTGGCCTTCAGATTTTCTATTTTAACACAATACTTGGACACTGCAAAAACAATGTCAGTTCAGTGCTGACAGTTGTAGTTAACTCCCCAAACTAAGTGATTAAATTAACTTTCCATTTTGCTGGGCTTTTTAAAAAAAATTCTTGATCTAAAGGAGATACAGTGATTGACCATCTCTCGCATACGTACTAATTCCTTGCCATTTCGTAAAACAATTTTGCTGCTTTTGCTAAAGTAGCATGCTAAAAACCACAAGGGTCACATTTTTTCCGCACGTACAACTCTATTTTGTATACCCTCCTCTGGCATGTATTACACTAACACACTTCCTGTAGTGAGGTTCTGGTACTTCTGATGGGGGATTTCTGACCAGTATTGTTATCCTAGGTCTGGAGATTGAGACAGTGACCTTGAGAGAATTTAAGCCTTTTGTACATTTGGATGACCCCTTAGATCATCGTCATGCTGGGATATTCATTTTTGGCATATTTGAACCCTTGGCTGAGAGACCCAAGAGTTTGTCATGTTCCAATACGTTTTGGTTCATGTTTGAGTTCATGACACCCTCAGTCATAACAAGGGCTCTGTTACCCATAGATGAAAAATACATAATCCATGGGTAGTTTTTGATTCATCTGACCAAAAGACATTCTTCTAACTGTTATTCTGTTGGTCAGATTCAAGGCACTTCCTTTTGTGTTCCTTTTGTGTGATGCTTGTTCCTTGCAACCCAGCCATGTATGTCACATTCATGAAAGAAACTGAATGGCACTTTTTGATTTGTTTTTTGTAAGGATGACAGTTTGTTTAGTAGTTAGCCAAATTTCCCCCTTCTTAAATACTGTTAAAACAATAAAAATTTTTAAACAATATGTTCCAAGCTGGCACTTTTTCAGACAGCTGGGCCTGACTGAGTTGTCTAGACAATGTTGTATTCTCAGAAAGGCATGAGTTGTTGTCTGCTTTGAGTTCAGTCAACACACAGATGTTTTCATCAAAGTTACAGTAAATTGGCTAACCAGTGATTGTTTTGGTGATGATACTCCTGGAGTGATGATTACCTAGCAAGTTCTACTTTGATTACGTGTTTGCAGTATTATCCGGCAGCAAAACATCTACCCCTTGTCTGCAATCGATCATCAGACATTATCAAGTAACCAGGTCGCACTATTCTGCAACTTCAGGCTGCTTGGGCATTACTCTCCAACATAGCTGTATCCTTCTGTCTGCTCTGGCCCAAATGTGAAGGACTTGTAGAGAATTATTGGTTAAATCAATTATTTAAAACTCCTAAAGGGCAAAAAGCTATTAATAGTCACTCCAAGGTGACAAGGTTTAAAGCTGATATTAAGAGTCTATTCCAATTTGAAATCAGTGGTAAGGGGCAAGTGGGTTTCACAAACAATGTGACCTTAAGAGGGTTGTGATATTAAGCAAAGTGATATTAACTAGGTTTCTCTGTTTATTACCTGTTAACTGTTAAAATGTTACACTGTGAAAATACTGTTAATTTCAAATGAAAAAAAATCACATTTTGTTGGAGCACTTATGTGTCAACATGTGCTCCAAAAAATCTACAACAGGGTATTTTATCAATGTGTGAATTTCCTAATGGGCTCTTAATTAACTAGTTTAAAAATATTAGGCACCTCCTTGTCATTTCAAGACTAGGTCAATGATGGGAGAGGCATAGATAATTTTCTCTGGTCTGGGGTTTGCAGGCTCGCACAACAAAATGTTTCAGATAAAATTGTCAAATTATTACAGGTGTTATCTGTGAAAAGCATCTATCGCTACATTAAGAAATCAAGGTTAACTCCTACTTCATTTTGTCAAAATCACTCAGCTATGTATGGGGAAGGTTAAGACTTATTTTTGCTTAACATTAAATCAGTTTGTTAAAAAAGTTTTTTTTTTTTTCATAGGGGGTGGAGGCTGGGATTTTCTTGCTTTTAAATAATTTCAGTCCTTTTATGACTGTCATTGCACCATCCACGTGCATTTCTCATTTGAAGATGATGTATGCATTTCTCACTGGAGATGTCCTCAAATTGCTAATGTCTTAGTTGAAGGAGGCACTCAGTGATAAAAAATCAATCATGATAAATGAAGAGGAGCACAGAAGAGGACAAATTGCAATCCCCAATGCTTTCTACAAAGACTTCTCTTTTCTCATGTGTGCAAGCCAGTTTACATCTGATGCCTAGCAGAGGAGTGTATTTGTGCATTTTTTTAGAAAGAGGATTGCTTTTCAAATCACTGTAAAATGAAACAGCAGGCTTTTAGCTTATTATTCTGAGAAAACCAAGATATTTTATCATTATTTCTGAAGCATACTGAGAAGACCAATGTGAGGCAACAAGATTCACACAGCTTAAGTTCATGAAAATAGCACAACAGCTTTCAAAAGAACAAATGAATCAAGAGGTCAAATGGCCTAAATTGAAAATGTGGACTGAATCACTTTCAGAGATAGTGCAAAAGTACAAAAGTATGTTTATATTTTGCTTCAGTAAATTATGCAGGCAACATTTTATTGTTTCATACCAGGTATTGCTTATTTGCAAGCATATGTCAAGTGATTTTATGAAGATGTGTTCTTGTGCTTTTGACATGATGACTGGAGTACACAGTACAGGACACAATACACAGTACACAGACAGCAAGGACATGTTTACATATCAACGCAATGGCCAGTATATTACAACCACATCTGTTACAGGTTACAGATGTTTTGTAATAGCCTACATTTTAGCGGCTAATGTTGAGGTTTTGCTCAATCGTTACTGTTCATTTTGCTTAATCATTACTGTTCATTAAATAGTCAAACTGATTTGAGGTCGTTGTCATTCTTTCGTCAACCTAGGTGTGCATTATATTTGCATTTGTAACATAGACTGTTATTGAAACGTGAGCGGTAAGTTTGAGCGGTAAGTCTGACACCAGACAGGCAAGAAAAAATCCTAGCGGAAACCCTGACACACACACACACTTTCTGCTTGTACTCTCTCCCAATTATATAATACTCATATACATATACATTTACATTTACATTTATTCATTTGGCAGATGCTTTTATCCAAAGCGACGTACAAAAGTGCAAATAGTGAGCAAACAACAGGCACAAGAGCAAGATGTGTACAGGTCATGCAATGCAAATAGTGCTGAAGCTGAACGCAAGGTCAGTGACGTGAGCCAACTAATCTGAACTAGGATTGCATCTCAAATACAATTACAGGAAAAATGGAGCACCGCTATAACACCTAGGTAAGTAAGGAACAAGTACAAGACAGGAGTCAGATTCTCAACGTCAGAGTTACAAGGTCAACGAGGCAGAGGTATCAGTCCAGGTAGAGTCTGAAGAGGTGTGTCTTCAGCGCACGTCTGAAGGGTTGGATTGAAGGAGTTGTTCTCAGGGGGGAGGGGAGTTCATTCCACCACTGGGGGGCGATGATGGAAAAGCGTTGTTGTGAGGAGCGTGGGCCTTTCGTTCTGTTGGTGGGTGGAGCAAGGCGTCCGGATGTAGCAGAGCGAAGTTGACGAGCGGGTGCGTAGGGTAGGATGAGGTCCTGGAGGTAGGTCGGGGCAGTCTTTCTTGCAGCAGAAAAGGTGAGAGTCAAGGTCTTGAAGTGGATCCTGGCTGCGATTGGGAGCCAGTGGAGGGATCTCATCATCTGCACTGTCACTGTTACTGTTATCAGCATGCAGTCGATCCTTCAGATCCAGGATCATGAGCCAATAAGTTTGGCCTGTCTTCATATACATGCACATTCATGAAATGTTCATAAAACAACCAAGTTGTTCTTAGGGAAAGAGCTTTTTACAAATGATCCCGGTTCAATCTGACAAAGTATCTCAGCAATGTGTTCCCTGAAATTAATCAGCCATTTTAAGAGAAAACATCTACTTGTTTTAATGCAGCTCCAGATTAATCTAGGAATGATTATTATAACTATTATTAGCTGCATTTCTCAGCTAACTACAGGATTTTAT
Source organism: Megalops atlanticus (assembly GCA_019176425.1). Lineage (NCBI taxonomy): Eukaryota > Metazoa > Chordata > Actinopteri > Elopiformes > Megalopidae > Megalops > Megalops atlanticus. The sequence goes on along the minus strand of CM032878.1, from coordinate 17,200,575 downwards.
CCACAATTGTTTTTGACTTACATTCATGTGTAAATCAAAGTTAAGGAAAACTGTGGACAGAACGCAGGGGTAAGTCTACACAACTATTACTCTGTCCCAAAACCATAAAATATTTCAATTTCAATTTTCACTTGATTGCAGTTGTATTGTGTGATTTTTCATTATTGTGAATGGCATTAATCTGGCTGTGTAAAGCCGTAACTTTGCAGCAGAGAAGCAGCAGTTGCCCTGCAGTAGGCCTGCTCTGTTTGGCTGGATATCTGCCATGAGACGCAGCCACAGAGAAGCTGGCAAGGAGATCGGCAGTCATGGGGCATTTTGCAGGACAATGCTAGCTGTATTTTCCCAGTTTAATTCGTAGCTGCTCACCCCCAGGGAAGAGCAGGAAATTAATGTCCGGCCTCAGGAGCCCCACAGCTGGCCGCTAATTAGGAGTGAGCTCAGGAAGGTACAGATCTCTGTCCGCAGATGCCTGCTGTTCCTCTGCCTTCCCACAGAGAAGAATAACTCGGCTTGGCAAAAACAGGGAAAAGTGGGCTTGTGGAGTCCGATCACCTGGAATCCGCAAAGGCAGATCCCCGCACAGTGTCCAAAGTATGTCTCACTAACTTAGAAGTCTGCCAGGCATCCATATTCATGCATTGCAGCACCGCTTCTTCCCTCAGCCCTCTCGCTCTAATTACCACAGACCTGCCTGCTTCGTGATCGATGTGCAGGACCAGGGGCAGCACGTGTATTCTGTGAACTGTAGAAGGTGAGGGGAGAGGTCAGAGCAATGTTTTTGTGAAGTCCTCTCTGTTGCGTGCTGTGCCTGCATTTTAAAAAGAATGGCTGGATCTTGGAGGTGGGCTCCTTTTCTATATTATTATTCTCCTCTTTCTATATTATTTCACACATGACTGTATACTTTAGACTTAAGATATATTCATTGAAAATGATGCCGTACGCTTCAACTAGTGCTTCCCTTTGCAAAGGTAATCTTAAAATATATTTGATTCAGAGGTTGCTGTTGTATTTTATTATCTAATGATGAAATGTATGATGTTGTTATAAATACTGAGTTCCTATGTGATGACAGCCACAGAATATTCTGGATTTTCAACTTTAGGTGTGAGATCATCCATTCCTTTCAATATTAAAGAATGATTACCTTAGAAGCAGATTTTTTAATTAGATAGTTCCTCAGCTTGTCACAATACACTGATAGCATAAATCCCACCATATATTTTCTTTTATCCCAGGTGTTTTTTTTTTTTTTTAATTGCAAGCTTTTACAGTTTTGCGCTCAGATGCAAGATTTTCTCCATTTTGCATTCCAGAGTGTTAATATTGTCAGCACTCGAATCTATTAAATAGCTGTGTCCTCTGGCAATAATGCCTGGCTGTTAGTAAACCTCTGACAAACTTCAGCTCAAGGGTTTTTTTCATAGCTATGGCCTCTCTTCATCTATTGGAAGAGTAGAATGGAAGAAACCTGCTTCTTCTGAAATGGCAAAGTGGCAGTGAGAGATGAATAATTTACTTTTGTTGTCTTGTGCATTACCAAAGATAGGAGGTGGTGTCAGGCTGGGTGAGAGCAACCAAGATACCCGCTTCTTCTCTGCATGCTGACAGTCTTAACAGAACTGAAACAAAAAGACTGGCTGCCATTGAATGGCACTTTGTATCTGATGCCCTCTTGCACATATTTACTTACCCTTTTTCTAGGGTCTCTAAAAAAATTTGGAAGTGAAATCATGTTTTTCCCTCTTATTCTTCACTTTCAAACTGTCCATAAAAAATGCATGCATGTGTCATTGATTTTTTTAGAGTGTTCAGAGTTGAAATTCTTCAGTCAGTGACTGAAAAGAAACGGCCCGGTCTTATTTTTCTGTTTCATCTATTATTGAAAATATTAACGTTTTCCCAAAACTCCAAGGCAATTCTCATCTCAAAACGGAAAAACTCTGGGATGCACAAGAAATATTCATCATGTTATTACAAAACAAAGTTATGAAAAAGGTTAAATGCAGTTTAAACCCAGAGGATTAGTGTGAACAAGGGAACTTAAAACTTGCAACATGTACTTACATAAATGCAAATATTTAGGTTGTTTACTTTGTAGGTGTTGAAGAAATGGAGGTAAACACAAATCAGTTTGGTTGCAGCAAAAAATATACATATATAAATATCATCCTGCATGTATTTTTAATGAATTAAAGTGGGGAATTTAAGAACAAACTTAATATGTAGTCTTCATTCATGATTATTTCTTCATTTTTGAATGAGCTGTTTTGGCAGGGATGTGTCACTATAATTAGGTCAGCTGATAGGGAATTGTCCCAGAAATACAAAGATCATGATGGAAGGATGCTAGTGGCAAGTTAAATTTACAAGCACACCCTGTTTAATCTTCATCTAATATCAGATCCCTGCCTGTTCATTTAACAGGAGGGAACAGAGCTACTGCCAAAGCCCAAAGAGATGGGCAAAGATTTTCTAAACAAATGGCTCACTCCCCGGGAGGGAGGAAAATTTTTATTTATTGAGATTATCTTGTCAGCAGTTTGGTTTAATGCATTTTTTTTAGGTTGAAAAATTCTGCCTGACAAATATTTGACCCAATTTCTAATCACTTTGAAGTGAGCATCTGTAGTCTGTTGGGTATCCAAAAATTGAGTCAGGAGAAGAAAGAGGTTTTTCTTCCCTCATCTGAAAGGGTGTTACGATTACAAGAGTGCAATATTAAAGACCTTCTACTGAATACCATACCATAATTGGTAGCATAATAATGTTCACAGTTCAAAAGACCTTATCCTAAGTTCCACCGTGGGCCTACCTCAAAAAATCCTACATGCCCTGAATTACAGTATTATTGTGAATGGTTGCCTACACATAGTGTTTTATTCCAATTACATTGCCATGAAGGACTTTACAGGGGCAATAGCTGCAATGTCCAGCTCCGGATGATTAAAACTGCACATTGGTTCCTCAATATCCTCTGCAACAGCCATACTAAAGTATGTCTTTCCAGCATGGCCCTCAGGAGTGTTACAAAAACCATATTTTGTATTCACACTTATGAAAGAGACTCACTTTGGTGAACTTGTGTATACAGACAATCTAGAGCTATTTAGGTGGATGGGGCCGGGTTTTCAGCAGACTCAAAGACCACCCTATATTTATACATCCCTTTGGAGGCACGTCCTTTATCAGCTTATAGACCGTTATCTGTTCCTGAATCTATACCTTCCTGCACAGAATGGATTCACAAAAATTTGCAAGTCTAAGGTAAAAGTGAATTTCAAGTCATGGTGTATCACCTTCACTCTCATGGATTCAGTTAAAAGTAATTTGATATTGTTTATTTGTTTGCCATCAGAGGAAATGATGAATTATTCAAGATCAAACATCAGAGGTGCCTTTGCTGTAATATCTTCAGGGGCATATCTGCATACCAAAGCTTAACTCTATTAATCGCAATAAGAATCATGCTCCTTGCACATGGAAATATGCCTCTTGACATTCAGCTCATTGGTACTGCAATCTGCTGTACAGCCTGGGAATCTGGAGGTGAAATTAAGTCCAAGGAAGGTGGCCTCTGTAACAATGCAAATCATTGGATTCTTTTTGTCTTGATATGAATTATGAAAATCATTAACATTCCATGCATATTTCATTGTCAAGATACAGGGGGGTACTTGCAACACTCAAGCATGCGTACATTTGACAAGGAGACACAAAAGGCACAGAGGACAGAAAAAAAAACAAACATTAAAAATTGTCTCACTGAGGCTCCTTTCCTCAGTAATTTGTCAAGTGTGAGTAACTACTACTTTGAAGGACCTGACCCCTGCTGCTGTTTGAGATACTTTTCAGTTAGAAGTACGTTTTCAGATCTAGAATGCGTAAAAGCAAATATCCACTGACATGTCTGAGGACTGTGCTAGTCTATGAAGTCTGTAATCTTCATAACAGGCCATCTTGTCATTCACATGGTTGTCCAAGGAGAAAAATTCCATCCTATTCTTAAATTTGCATCATCAAGGAATGTTTGTTTACAAGGGGATATGTAAAAGAAGCATTGCTTGTATGAGTGATTGAATGATTATAGTTGTACTGAGGGAGATATTTGTATGAGTCCTTGTACCCATGTGAGACAAGTATGTGTAAGGAATCACACACAAAACACATACACCTTTTATCTGCAGTAAAACTATGTGAGGACTGCTGGGATTGCTCGGTCCACGCGATACACAGCAATGTATGGGTTTTCATCAATCACTGCCCTGTGTCTTTCACAGAAAACAGATGCAAGTGTGACAGATCAACAACAGATTGTTAAAGAAGGGGGCATATATGCAAAAGAATAATAATTAGGGCCTCTGTCCCAAACTGATCTCATGAGAAAGTAGTCAGATTCTGGCATGTGTCCATACAAGAAAAACAGGAGACATGCCTATAGGTATGCATAACTCACCAGTAGAGGTGCTAATTAACTTGTTTTACATCAATTTTTGAGATGTAAAGTATTAGTAGTAGTTTATTGTTGACATCTCCTATCTAGCTGGATAGTTACGTTACTTTACAAAATATAATACAAACAGTAAGTACAACCATGCAAATGCCTGGGTGCAATAATTGCCCACCTAAGGTCTGTAACAATGGCTGCTATTGTTCTATTATTTGTACTGAATTCTATGCATAAACTGTTTTTCATTAAAAAGGTAGCTAGACTAGCTAGTATATACTAGTAGCTACTTTGCTACAATGCAGCCTTGTTAGGTATCTATGGGTAGCTGGGTAGCTTGCTTGCTAGCGTAGGTGCTCTAATGCTGAAATTGGGAACAAGGCTGCCCTGAAGGATTTCACCTCTGCACCTGTAGCTAGCCCACTGGCTCTCCTAGGCATGTTGATATATAGCTACTACATCATTGTGGCACTGTTAATTCATTTTGCCATTTGTGGTTCAGTGGAAAAGGTAACTAGCTTGCTAGGCGTTGTAAGCTATGAATAAGATTTGGTGTTTGTCACTTACTGGGCTATGATCAACACTAACAAGATAGTCATCCTTGTTAGGTAGCTATGGATTGTTGGTAGCTGGCTAGCTCAGAATGAACTATATTCAGAATGAGTCACAACCCCCTTTCATGTGACAAATTTCCAAAAAATCATTCTTTCATAATGTTTGTCAAAGTCCATTATCACTGTTTGTCAATTGGTCTCATGCCATCCATATTTTTTTTTTTCCCTCATAATGCCAATTCACTCCATAACATGATGAGAATTCTTAGTCATGTAAGCCCTGATCCCCGTGAGTTACATGCACTTCACAATTACTGTAAATTTAACTATCTAGGCAAGGTAGTCTCTCTAGCTACATTACCATAACTGAAACTACTTGCATTTCCACATAACTTACAATTCATATGAGCAACTTTGTCAGGGCACAGGCACAGACTCACATGCAGACCAGGTGTAATCAGGTTCCAAGAAACTTTATTGGAATGGGAAATCGCAGGGCAGGTTCGTAATGGCAGAACAGACAGGGTCAAAACCAGAGAGGCAGTCCAAGGCAGAACAAGCAAGTAGCAGGGATCGAAACCGGGAGCAGGCTGGGCCAAATCGGGCGGGCGGGCAGGCAGAACAGACAACCAAGGCAGGGCAGCGACAGGGATGAATTCATAAATCAGGCGAAAGTCAGCACAGGAATAACACGAACGAATAATCAGGCAGGTACAAAACAGGTAGGCGCTTGTTACAAACTGGCAACGAGACAGAGACAAGCAGGGTAGATAAAGGCAGGGCTAATGAGGAGATGGAATGCAGGTGGGCAGGCAGGCAGGTGGAGACAGTCAGTAAATCAGGTGGGCGGGGACACGGCAGAGAGTGGGGCGGGGCAGGGCAGGATCTGTAAACAAAAGCACATGGACGATACTGACAGACAGGGAGAAACACAAAAACAACAGCTAGGGAGCCGAAGTACTCACAGACCTTTGAAGAATACGGTTTCTTTTGTACAATCAACATATAGATAGTATACTACAATGATAGCCAGCTTGCTAGCTAAACAGTTGTTCGAACTATTTGGATGGCACTACTTAGCGCATGTAGGTATCTAAAGAAGGTAGGTAGTACTCCAGTTGCAATGGATCTCGATACAAGAAACTCAGAATTGATTTCCACAAAGCTTACTCCTGTGTGAAACATTTGAAATATAAAGAGAAGATTGGTTCAAGCAGCTGAAACAATTAGCAGCTACACTAAATGTTTACTGTTTAATTTTTTTTTAGGTTCAGTGCAGTGGATGGAACTAAACAGGAACAGTCACTATAATAGCTGATTGTTTGATTGATTTTATTTGAAATATCACATATAAGAGCATTACATATATCCCTATACACATGTTATTATTATTATTATTAGTTGTATTAGTATTATACCTAAAATTGTTGATGGCACAGTAAACTCATAAAATTTAGTATATCAGTATTTTAATTTGAGAGGAAAGCTGTTTCCAAGTTAAATTAGAACAACTGTGCCGGGTTTCTTCTCATTTAAAAAGTGTAAAATAGACGTAATTACCCATTTAGGGCCTGTGTTTGGAGAAGACACCATATTTGAAATGAGAGCTCTTTTGTGTTGATTACTCAGCACACTCCTGCTGGTTACATGACAGTAAATTGAGTTTTCAGAAGAAAGATGCAATTTAAACTGTAAAAGCAACCCTAAAGTACCAAGCTGTTGTTTGCCAAGATCAAATTCATGAATTGTCCATTTAGACACACCTGAGCGCATGGTTTCCCCCATTGAGAGCTGAACCCAATCCATCATTATAAAGTTTTTAGGCAGACCTAAATCATGTCCTCAGTGTCCCAGAATGGCACTGGAATGTGGTGGATTCAAAGTGAATTATTGCCACCGTGCCCCATAATCTTATTACCCAGGGTTTTTGGACAGTTCATTTCTTCTGAAGCAACTCTGTGCACAACAAATTGATCGCTTTCAACTTGCGAATCGTATTTAATTACCCGACTAGACCCAAGCTGCCATTTCACTCCACTCTGAAAGAGCTCCCACTTGATTACAGCTTTGAAAAAACTTGTATTGAGCAAAAAAGACACAGAGCTGCATCTTAACTTCATACGTGCACAGGTCTGTTCAGTAATTTTTAAGTCTATGTTAAACACAATTTCTGTTACTGCCATTTTTACAAAATTGTGTGTTAAATTAAGTGACAGCTTGTAGGATTGTTACAATATACATGCCATTGACCATTGCATGGTCAATGGCATAGACCACCTTTGTTTTTATCTGAGTACTCCTCTACTGCAGTTTGCAGAGTTTTGCAGTTTGAGTTGCTTAATCTTGCAAATGCAGCTTTTAGGGTTAGGGTTGCATTTAGAATTAGCAGTACAGCAAGGGTTTTTCAGCTGACACATGCAATGGCATATGCAGCATTTTTTTGTTTCATGCTGAACACCTTGTAATGACTACATATATGTTGCTTAATAGTTACTTACAATATAAATACACATACAATGATTCCTCAATATGATGTTGTTTATGAGCTTGTTTGTTCTCAACTCAAATTCCCGTGCTAAAGAGCGGAGATGAAGCTTCTCCTAACAATCTCTCACACTGAAGTATTTGCTGCAGTAACACTATGGCACTATTAAATTCTGCTGAAGAGGGAGTTTTTATTTTTTTTTGTATGAACATCATGTGTGGACATGAACTCTCTGAGCTAAATGTAGTCATACAGGCATTCAAGGACATTAAAAAACATTAGTTAACTGTGAAAGACAAATGTAAAACAGCAAGATTGAATCAAAGTCCTGATAAGCATGCTAAGCACATACTATAATATGATGAGGTTGCTTCACAATATAGTTTTACCTAAGCCCTAATATATATTTTTTTAAGTAGTATTTTTCTTGTTCTTTATGGCATAGGCTGCAGATGCTACTAGGTTTTTACAGCAGCACATGCTCAGAGTTAGAACTGTATTCCTTCTGCTCAGATCAGTGCTCTCAGCTACATCATCCCCTTATTTCAAATTAAATGCTGCATTGGCCAACCCTGGAGTGATTTCTTAAAATAAAATTGGGTTGTAATGTCTGTAGTAACGTTGTTTATTCCCAGACTTTCAATCGGCAAAAACATAAGATTATTGGAATTTTCTGCAAATTGCTCAGTGCTTCAGAAATTAAAATATTGCATAAGAAACATCATAATTTGCCGTAATGCTGAACATCACTTACAGCAAGAAGCTCCAGTGCGGCATTTCTCCTATCTTGAATTGCTACGCATCTTTATATTACTTTCAGCTGTCAAGCATGTTGTGTAACTTATCTTGTGAAAATTAGAAGCGGGAAATAAATTACTCTCTTTATCACACAACAGAATGGCATCAGACTGTCACAGTTAAATGTATTATGAATTTGGATACATGAATAATTAGCACTGTCAGCTGTGAGTTCAGTGGTAGGACAGTGGCAGAGGTAACCTTACTGTCACTAGCTCAGATCAGACACTGAAATACTTCTTAGAAATGCATTTTGAAAATGTACTATACCACTGTAACAGCTTACCCATCACCCTATTTTTCACTTTTAATTATGAAGATATTGGATTTTTTGAGGAGGAAGCTATTACAGGGGAAAAATTAATCACTAAATGAAATGTGATGTATAATTTTATTCAGCTAGTGTTATACTTGTAAGAAGTTTTGCTGTCTGTCCCTTCTAACATTAAAGTAAAACTGACTAGAGATGACAAGGACACGCTCTTACAGGGGTGATAGAAGACATTATATTTAAGGTTTTTGATGTCTGTGAGTGTAAATGATCATGAACTAAGCATTGTATTGATAAATTAATTTAATTAATTTGTATTGGTTAATTAATGTAATTTCATTACAATATTTATTATGTATGAATTGTGAACTTCTTTTGCTTTGACTAGCGCCCCTCTAGTAATATAACAGAAAACATGAGATTTTTGTGTCTAAATGCAAGCACATAAAATGCTCCAAGTTGCACATATAGAATTACAGTATCAGCAGGAGCTTATGTTTATTAAAACTCCAAGTAGCAAACATTCCGAGACTGAAAGCAGGTAGCAGTGGTCAGGCCCTGGTCAGAGCTCTGTGCTGGCCAAGGTTCCTGAGCAGGATTCCTATTGGAATTTTGGGAAAAAAGGGAAGCAACAGCTTCTCAAAATAGTTGGCCAAGGAGTGCTCCAGGACTGAGTGGAAAAGGAAACATTCACAGGGCATGGACTCAGTAGAGTGACGCATATGAGCTTGCTCATCCCTTTTGGAGTGCGGGGGAGGAACTGATGGTCCAGGCCTCATCCCTAGAGGAAAGTGGGAGTAATCAGAAGCTGGAACAGAATCTGTTCTCAGGGTACCACAAAGAACTGGAGCCAGACGTTGCCCTTTGTGTATGAAAGGGCATTGGCTCCTGACTTGATCATAATGCTGAACTGCATACATTTTAGGCACAGTGTAATATAGTGAAATAGCTGGACTCAGATTTGGAATGGGAAATCTTCTGAACCTGTCTTTTTACACATGTACATAACACTCATCTCTGAAGAGATATTAGCAGTTAGAGTAAATATTCAAACTGGATTTTTCCCTGTGGCTGCACTATGTTATCAACTTTATCTACAGTATGCATTATTCTGTTAGTTATTTCCTGACTTGAAATGAAAATAAATATTTTCACATATTTAAATAAGAACAAAAATTAATAAAACTGTGAAAAGTTCTACTGTATAATGTGACATAAATAAGGTATTAAAAAATTCAAATATTGTGTCCTGAGTAAAACTTTAATCATCAGTCTGCTTCCAAAGTATCAGAATGGGAAATTGCTGTCTGAAACCATTTCAGATGATCAAAGCTAATTTTGTTTTCTTTGGCTTCAAATAATCACCAGTTTCCCTTATTTGCAAATATATGCTGTATTACATGGTGGAGTGATTTTGGAAAGATATATTATGATGTTTGTAAGGATTTAGAGCAGTCATTAAAAAAATGTTCCAGGAAAGTATTTTCCTGAAATGATGCTGTTTCTGAAATACTTTCTGAAACTGTAAACATCACTGATTCTACAACATTTGGTTTAAAATTCTTATGAATCTTAGAATTCTTAGATTCACCTGATGTGAATCTTCGTTTCCAACTGCTGAACAAAACCTGAACAGATGTTACTTCTAGTGGCATCACGATGATGTGCCACTAGTTAAGCACTGAGCATATGAGCGGGGCACAAAGTGTCCTAGCTGTTACACAACCATTTCATGCCACAATCAGCCATGTTGACTCCAACCTAATCCCTCTTTACAGATTACATCACATTACAATACTGGTAGCTGGTCAATAATATCAAGCTAGATGTGTTTACCTTTTTCTAATATTCAAAAACATTCCAGGAAAGTATTTTCCTGAAATGATGCTGTTTCTGAAATACTTTCTGAAACTGTAAACATCACTGATTCTACAACATTTGGTTTAAAATTCTTATGAATCTTAGAATTCTTAGATTCACCTGATGTGAATCTTCGTTTCCAACTGCTGCACAAAACCTGAACAGATGTTACTTCTAGTGGCATCACGATGATGTGCCACTAGTTAAGCACTGAACATATGAGCGGGGCACAAAGTGTCCTAGCTGTTACACAACCATGTCATGCCACAATCAGCCATGTTGACTCCAACCTAATCCCTCTTTACAGATTACATCACATTACAATACTGGTAGCTGGTCAATAATATCAAGCTAGATGTGTTTACCTTTTTCTAATATTCAAAAACATGTTAGTCTTTAAAAGGTTTATCTGGGAGTGGATGTCTCCTTTTTCAAGAAAAAAAAAAACAGAAAGCAGCTGCCCTCTGATAGAGATCAGTCCACCGGATTTTGGTGGGGATTCAATGTAGCATGTAAGTTTTATGGCGTAGCCGTTATATAATTCTAAAGTTTAGCTCTCCATAGGATCCATTCCTTTGAGCATTATGTCTGTTACAATGCTGTGTCTTCAAAATGTATGGCAAGTGTGGCTAAGAATTAGGTCAGGAGTGTCCAGGCACTGCCTAGAAACAGATATTTTAAGCTACATTACATCTTTCAACTGTAATGTAATTCTTTCCCTGTACTTTGGAAATAATTGATTTCAGAATGTAATGCTGTATTATATTTTTCTAAGCAAGTTTATTTTTATTCTTAAATGTAACTCTTCAAACTTAAGAGATTTTTAAATTTTCCCTTCTCTTATCCTTTAAATACAGTACACAGTAAAAGCACATGGCATGGTTTTTGTGGGGGGAAATTATTTTTGAAAAAGTATAATCATTTTGGCTCCTGAGTATCTTAGTGATTAGGGTGCTCACCCAATCTGTGCACAATCTAAGCTCTATGGCCCAGGTTTAATCTAAGCTGTGTCATCAGTTGACAATGACTAGGAGCCCACAAGCATGGTGTCAGCAGGTGTTGCTCATCTCACCACTCTCAGACCCTCAGCAATTCTCCAGCCAGCTATGAGCTTCCTCCAACAAGCATCCACCACATTGTAATGTGCTGTGTCACCTCAGCACCCCTTCATGATTAGACAGACTGTCATGGTGAAACAAGGTGTACGAGTCTGGGATACAGTTGGTGAATCCAAAACGGGTTTGCGTGACGGGAAAAAATAAGTCACATCATTTCATTGTTATGTGTAGATACAGTATGGCATTTCAACTTTGCGTCAATGTGATTTGCACATTGTACAAACGCATACAACAAGCACATAACATCTGGTAATACAAATTAGGAGATTGAGAGGGGACCTGTTCCTGGATGTGTGGCCCTGGGCAGCTGCTTGTTCTGCTATTCTCAGAGACAGCTTTAGATGAACTCTTACACTCCTTGCCCATAGGGCCAGATTCTGACTTGGAGGAGATAATAATATTTCAATGCTTTTTTTCTACAGTGGACCTACATGCTATTTGTTCATTCTTATTCTGACCCAACAAACACACCTGCATAACACAAATGTGGGTGGTCTGTTTTTCTGCACACTGAATTTTGCTCATCTGTCAACCTGCTTGTAGATGCATGACTAACATTTCCACAGAGTTTGATTTCACAAGCATTTATTTTCAGGGTTGGGTCTTTTGACAATCTTTTAGAGCATGTTCTAAAGCAAATTTACATTTCAGAAATACAGACAGATTGGAATACATGCAATCATCATCTTGGCCAACACACTGTGTGGTGTTCATTTGTTCTCTTTTGAAACAGCAAATGTTCTTTTCTTGTAACAATTCTGAGTGCATATAAGATAAGGAAATTACACTCATAAACGCATATCATCTTAAATATAAGTCATGACCTGTTCAGCTTCTGTTTAAATTTAATTTTAGTGCTTGAATACTGCTATCAGTAGTTACTGAGAGAGCAGAGGTAACTTTCAGACTTTGCTGGAAATCATGGCTCTGATTAACATTGCCCACCACATCATTGTGAAGTATCTTGGCAATTGTTTCGTTTTTCCTCTTCCTCTTCCATTGCCTCTCCCATTGATATGACATGGAATGTTCATATATTTTCTCTAAAAGCATCTGTTTGTGTGTCTTAAATGTTATTTATGGATGTCCATCCAATTACTGAAGATTCAAACTGATTTGTCTTGTAAGTTAACAAGTGAATATGAGAAATGGACCTGTATGTTATGTGGTTGTACACATAAGTGTGGATTCTCTCTTTCTTGCTGCATTTTTCTGTAGCCCATACACCATGAAGAAATATGAGCAATCACAAAAAATACCATGTCATGGTATCTTCATGTTTGGTATGAACAGTAACCGAAGAAGTTAACAGTAATATTGTTTTGTATAATGGTACAAGGTGTTTATGCTTTCAGACCAGAACAAACAATCTGCAAACTAAATATCTTAATGAGCACTATCCTTGGCTGATATTATGATCAAATACAATTAAGTCTTACATAATTCAAAATTTCCAACACTTGCCTTCAAGATGCAATTACATTTTAGTCACATTGATGCCATTCAATTCACTTGTCAAGTTGGAAACATCTGTGACCCTGTGGCTACTTTCTGAGATTTTCTGCACTTCTGGACCTAGTAATTACCTCAGGTGAAATATCTTCAGCAATGCAGCTGCAGGTGCAGCGTCTTTAACTTCATTGGGGGCCAGCCAAAAAACACTATTAAAGTATCTTGCACAAAAATACAAAAGTAATAATAATTTTGAAGGTTTATGCGATGAAGGATAAACCATTTTTTTCAGTATTCAGGTCAGCCCAACTATGGTAGCAGAAACCCAGTTCAAAGTAGTGCAATATTTTTCAAGTTAGTAGGTTGATTGGATAATAATCTTGAATCAAAAAATCATTCATTTCTCACAAGTGGTTCAGTCAGCTAAAGCCCTTGCTCTAGGTAGCAGGCTGCTGAAGACTGAGCACTACAGCCAGGGTTTGACCCTAACTGTGTCATCAGCTGACAATGGAAAAGAGCCCACAGTGGAAGAAAACAAAATGGGTTTGTACTGCTGGGGGAATGGCTGTGTATGTCTGAATGGTCTCCTTATTTAGCTGCACCCCCCAGTGGTTTGTGAGCAACCTGTGAATGTCAGGGCTCAGACAAGGACTCAAACATGGACCACAAAAGGTCCAGATTTCAGATCTTCAGATTCCAAGCGGTTTATTTAAAGGGACATAGGGCAGAATCATAAAGACAGAACAGGCAGGGCCGAGACCAGGCGGGCAGTCCGAATGCAATCAAGAATCGAAGACAGGAGACAGGCAGGGTCAAACCAGGTAGTCAGGTAGATCAGGCGAACAGGGCAGGACAGTAGGCAGGAGCAAGGTCGAGGCACAGGCAGGGTCAAGACAGGAATCAGCAATCAGGCAGAAACCACAGCGGGAACGAAACAGGTACGAACACACTGCAATGAACTGGCAACAAGACAAAGACAAGCAGGGTAGATATAGGGCTGGGCGGATGAGATGATGGGAAGCAGGTGCGCAGGCAGGCAGGTGGAGACGATCAGGTAATCGGGTGGGCGGAGACAGGGCGGAGAGCGGGGCAGGGCTGGAACACAAGGAAAAACAATAAACAAAAGCACATGGACCACAATGACAGATGGGGAGAACAAAAAAACAACAGCTAGGGGGCCGGAGTACTGACAGTGAAATCCCTTAGTGGGGATGTGCCCATCCTGTAATGAGTGTATTGCCTACAAGAGTTCACTGTGGGAGCGTCAGTGTGAAAAACAGCTGTTTTCCGGGTCCAAGTGTATCGGAGGACTGTACTCGACTCACTCAGCACTCCTCTGTTAGTATAGAATGTGTGCAAAGAGCTGAGTGTACAGTTGCCAATAAGTCATTCATTTTCATTTGTTAAAATAATTTCACTGGCTATGGTTAAATTGATTTTTTTTCTCATGATTGTCACCAGGACAATATTTCATCACCTACTTTCAGGCTTTACCACTCACAGACAGGTAAAGAATACTCAAAGATGAGTCTGAATGTGATTAATTCCCACATTTAATGAGAAACCCCCATCTATTAGGGAAAGGGCACTTTAAGTACTTATCTTTGAAATTCAGTGTCCAAATTAACACCTACCAGCCTGTAAATGTGGATGGATTTGCTCTTTGGGTTAAAGTTGCAAGGTTTGTAGCCACTCCAGCCACTTTTTGCGTAAAACAGTCACAGCCTACTGTTACTCAAAAAAACAGTTGTAAAATGTAAGATGCCAAAATGTACGGGTCTTTTGTTTTTTTTTTTCCTTGCTGTAAATCCATTTTCTAGTTGTCTGGTTTCTGGTTGTCTAATCACAAGCTACATAATACAGCTTGGTGCAAATTCATCTACCACAAGAAGATTTTATACCTTAACGAGTTCATTTTGGACTGGAAGGTAGGTACGATTCACCGTATCTGTCACATCACATATTTTGATAGCTTGCTGTACAATCAGTTAAACATGTGGAGAAACTAACTACACTGAGTGAATGGACAGCAGACAAATGAAGACCTTGTTCCAACTGGTACTTGCCATTAGAAAAAGGGGAGATTCCTCTCTCATTTTGAGTGGCTGTGTGAGTAAGTTTGATTACATCTCTCTATCAGTTTTGTATGTACTAATGTTAGTAGATAACATTACTGTCGTTTAGCTGTAGCATGAATTTTTTTCATCTACCAGTCACCCTGGCTGCTGAAGAGACGAGTTTGCAGCTTTCTCTTGAAGGCACCCAGGGAGTCTGTCATACGAATCTCAGCAGGAATCTCATTCCACCAGTGTGGAGCGAGTACTGAGAAGAGGCAGGTCCAAGAGATGCTACCCTTGTATTTCAGGACACAGAGGTGAGTCAAGGTAGCAGAGCGCAGTGCTCTCACTGGCTTGATCATGTCCTGTATGTATCAGGGGGCTGATCCATGAAGTCCCTTAAAGGATAGTAACAAGGTCTTGAACTTGATCCTTGCTGCAACTGGTAGCCAGTGGAGGGACTCAAAGCGAGGTGACACATGGGCCTGCTTGGGGAGGTTGAACGTCAGTCTGGCTGCTGCATTCTGGATAAGCTGCAGTGGTTGAATGGCATATGTCGGGAGGCCAGCAAGCAGTGAGTTGCAATATTCAAGGCGTGACAGGATGACAGCCTGGATCACGACTTGGGCTTTGTATTTGGAGAGGTATGGTCTGATCTTCCTAATGTTGAACAAAAGGAATCTGCAGATCCTGGTTGTGGCTGTAATATGCTCCTTGAAAGACAGATTGCCGTCCAAGGTTACATCTAGGTTTTTGGCAGCTGTGGTTGCAATTACCTTTGCATTGTCAACGCAAATTGAGAGGAGGAGGAGACATATTTGCTGGGACATAGACTATCTAAGTCTCGTCAATGTTCAGTTTGAGCTGTTGCTTGTTCATCCAACCAAAGTGAGACATGCTGATATTTGAGGAGAGATGTCCATCTCGGGAGGGAAGGAAATGAACAGCTGTGTATCATCTGTATATGAATGATACAACAGGCCATGTGCTGTTATGACCTCTCCAAGTGTTCTGGTGTAGAGAGAGAACAAGAGCGGTCCCAGCACTGATCCCTGTGGAATGCCTGGCTTCAGAAACCGGGGTGAGGAGGTGGAACCCTGCCAGGAGACCTTTACATAAAAGCCATATATATCTTATTTACTGGTGATTAGTTTACCCTTGTTTTCTAGACAATGTTTGATTAGTATTATATCAGTATTTAAGGGTGTAATATATGAACAATATGTATGTGAGGTTAATGTGTTTACAGCTATATAGGTGGACAAAGCTTGTAAGGACTTACCCAGTAAGGCTCAAAGGTATGATTGCTGCCAAAGGTGATTTTAAAAAGTACTGAATAAAGGGTCTGAATACTAGTGTAAATGAGATATTTCAGTTTTTGATTTCTTATAAATTTGCTAAAATTTCTGAAAATTTTGTCATTATGTTGTTATTCTGTGTAGACTGACAGCCAAAAGAATAAATTTAGTCCATTGAGATTGTGTATAACACAACAAAGTGTGCAAAAAGTGAAGGGGTCTGAATACTTTCAGAAGCCATTGTGTATATATATAATTCTTAACTAATTAGACTTAATGAGCTGATAATTAAATACAGTTGTGCAGTTGACATCTCTTGAGAATTAACTGCTTTAAATTCTTTATTATAGAAATGTGCTGTTGAAGTTCTGTTTGGGTTCATAAAAATGTATTTCTTCAATGTATTTGTAAGCCCTGTCATAATTCATTTAACAACTAAATATAATTATGTTCAATACTAATTAGTTTTCCAAATGTGTTTATAAGGGCCATATGTTAACAAAAACTATTTAAAACAGAGAAATCCTTTACTTTACTTTACTTTACTTATTATCACAAAAACACCTTCAATGATATTTTTGCTTAATGAAGGACTTAAAGCACAAAACTCCCATGAGTTATCAAATACAGGCCAGAATGAACACAATCAACAGCTCAATCGAACCAAATTAATTAAGAGCTCAGTTGGAACAACAACCAACATACACAGGGGTATTTGAAGACTAACACTGAAACAATGCAGCGTTTATGGACTCCCTCTATTTGAAAATGTAAAAAACAGTAATTCATACAACAAAATCTAATTACACATAATGACATCACTGCGTGGAATACTTCCTCCACACTAAAATGTGTGGAGGAAAGAAAGGATTGTTTGGCCCTTAAAATATAGAAATATTCAATATTTGTTCTCTAATAATGCATAAAGACTGGGTCATCTCCCTTAGCTGGCACTGTGGTTGTCAAGCATATCTAAATGAACTTATTTATGCAGCTGACAAACCAGCAATGTTGATATGACTTGTTTCCAGAGGTCATTATTGAACATTTGTCATATTCTGAGAAGAAAGAGCCAGTTTGAAAATAAATGTTGTTATTAGTCACTGTCAGAAATAAAAGCCACTCTCCAAGTCCATTTCCTTAAATTTGATTCAAGAGGGACAAAGCACATAGGGATATGTGCTTAATTTGGGCTTTAGTACATGATGATAAAATCACTCACCATCCACTCTCAGAAAGCAGAGTGCATGCAGAGTTCATGGCTTATATACTCAGAGTCAGACGTGACAGGCCAAAAGGAAAAGCAACGTGAAGCCTTGAACACGTTTAGACACTGATTCTGTATATGCACAGTGCGCATTTGCTGTTTCCTCAGACGATAAGGATGAATCTGGACCTCAGGCATGCTGGGTATGAGCCATTCTATGGAATCCTCATTCCATTTTGAAAACATTTATGATTTATTCCACAGGGTCCTCTAAATCATTCTGCCCACAGCATCTTAATGAGTCTCTTGAGTCTAAATGATATCTAACCTTAAACCTCCATATGAAGAAAAAAATACCCAAAATATATACTTACACATGAATACTTCCACAAGTTTTGGAATAATAAATAAAGCCTAGAACAAGGCGGCAATGAATCCAGGTCAGGGTGTCTGCATTCAGGCACACCAAGGTGTGTCTGTCTGAGTCAGATTTTATGGCCCTCGTTGAATGTATTAGGTTAATGAAATAGCACATTGTTCTCAGGCACAGGCAGTAAATTTCCACCTGGCGTGGCCTCTCCACGTGGCTGGTAGAGTGATAAAGTGGCACACTCCTTGCTGGGCAATGGGGACATAAAAGGGACTTAGTTCATATAATTGACACCATAGATCCCCGCACCTGCCTCCACTGTCCCCACTCTCACCTCTAAGACAGACGCTCTAAATTAACAGGGGACATTTACTATTTCCTTTCTCGTTATCATCCAGCCTCCATCAATCTGGCCTCTGCTGACTGCACGCCAGAAACAAATGTGACCAGAAGAGGAATTAAAAAGCCTGCTTTGGCGTCACATGGTAGGGAAAGTGGCATGCAGCCTCACGTGGCCTCCCCCTGCCCAGGATGCACAGCGTGACGAGTGCCGACGGCACTCATGCACATCTGTTAATTCACTATGCTAATTATTAGGCCATGCCTTGACTCCAGTAAATGCTACGAGAAATGAACAGTTGTGTGATGAGAAAAAATGAAAACAATATATTTCTGAATAGCATGCAATCTTATGCGATGCAAACATCTGTAAAACTGGATTTCAAATGTTTTATTTATTTTGTGGGTTTTTTTTTTCACCTGTAGGTAACGGTGACAAAATGATTGATTTATTTTTATCTAACGTCCCAAAAATTAAATCGAAGAATGGACAAGGGAGTAGGTCACAAAACAATGTTGTTCAGGTTTTACATGAAGTTAATAAATCACTTTGACTGCATGGCCGCTGCTCCTTTATACCACACTGCACCTGTGCTGAAGCAGGCTTACTCTGTTATAACTGACAACAGCAGCTCAGATTTGGACCCTAGTACCATTACCAGAATACTTTTCCTTCTACCATTTAGAATGACCTTCACTCTATAGTTTTATTGCTGTGGCACTTAAGTCATAGTACTAATTCCATTTGCATGCATTATGACCACAATTACCATTGTATGATGCACATTAATTGCTCAGACATTGAAAACTCAAATACATATATCCATAAATTGTATTCCATAGTTCCATTTCAATAATAGGAATAAAACCACACCCCCACATAAAGTACCATAGCTATTCACTATGGACTAGTAATGACTGAAACACCAATGAAGAATAGCAATTACATAGTACACTTACTTGTACTTTGACTAGATGCATCCGATGCTTTACTGAATTATGCATGACACAAGCTGCATGATTGTACAATGGCTGAACCAAGGACAATGGAAGATGCACATATAGAGTAGTCTATGAATAGATAGATGTTCCCCACTGCTATGCATTTAGTGTGGGGAATTGTATATTTGGATATAAAAAAAGAATCAGTAACTTGTCTGGTCAGAGAGAATGTGGTAATATACTTTCCCCACTTATGTGTTGCAAAAGACAACAGCATCTGTAAGTCATTGTATGGGCATGCACAGGCCACATTTTTGGAAATAATAAGTAATAGGCATCCATCTTTCAACAGTTCCAGCCATGATCCCCTTGTGTCCCATTTTTACACCGTGTATTTTTAGAGCCCTCTGAAATTTGAGAGCATCTTAGGTTTTTGAGAGCATCTATTTTCCAGGAGTAATCCCAGCAGAGAAAGATGTGTGACATTTATTCATTTGAGGTTTGGAGCTTTGCAAGAAATAGATGGGACAAGGAACTGTCTAAACCATAGCCTGAGACGTGAATGGCAGACTCACAGCCCTCCTGTCTTCACCTCAATAGTTCTTTTGTGAAGCCATGCAGCTCAAACATGGGGGTTACTGTAAATCATAGCGTTGACCTTCTGTACTAATCAAAAGGTACAAACCCACGGTGAATAGCTGTTTACATTTCTGTGTCAGCATTTCTTTCCCTAGTAAAAGCTGCATATATTGGCACATTTGTAAATTTTGTTTAGCAGCTTGGTCAAAAGTTTTGATTTGATTCCAGCCATGGGCCGTTAGCTTGCTGTGGCTACAAGGAGCCTGGCCCACAGCCAATAACGAGTGTTAACAAATTCTTCCCAGCTGAATTTAGGCCCATGTTTTGGAATGCTTCAGAATCAATGTGTTAAGATACGCTCATTACCCTCCTAACCTACCCCCCAACTAACTTTCTCTCTGCTCATGTTCTTTTTCTTGCTCTGATTTCTGAGAACCATGAAAGGCTAAAACCACATTTTGTCATTAGTCTTTGTTCTCCAATGCAGATCATGATATGTGGGGGTATATCTTCTATCTGCTGAATGCAAATCTATTTTTATATCTAGCCCTGTTATTCCATGCTGCGACTGCTGTTGATCAAAGGGCACAACTGCAAAAGCACAAAACCAAGAAGGCTTTTCAAAGTGTTTTTTTTTTTTTATCCACAAGCTGTATAGCCAGGCAAAGGTCCAACCAGACATACACAAAAGATATCAATGATGTGTTTTACTATTAACTAATTACAGTGCCTTACATAACATTTTACAATTGGCAATCAAAAAAAAAAAATTTAGGGATTATATTCTGTGAGATCCTTGTTTTACTTAATTTATATGATATCACTAGGGGGTTCCTAACCCAACCGTTTTTTGGCTTTACATGACAAAGTAATTTATCTCTATCTGACAGGTTGTTCATACTGTCTGTTGTATTTGAACACACTGCTGGAGAGACCATAAACTATAGGCATGACGATCCATAGACAATATTCATGGGTTTCTCTGGCCTTTGCACACAATACGAAAGATTCACAAAAAGTACATACTGAATTTGAATTAATGGCAGTTTGTTTTTGTTACAAATGCAGACCATTACAGTATATAGTAGTAACTGTACATTTATCTAATCTTTTCATGGTTTATTGTTACTAGGAGACCTGTATGCAAAGTGTGATTCAGAGTAAGTTTGCTGTGTTATTGGCTTTGTTATTCTGCAGTTATGAGTGTTATGCACACATATACTGTACATAATGACCACACCCATACCATTCTGTTCAAACCTGTCAGTCCAACAGTTAGCTGGCTAGAAATATTTTGACATAAGTGTAATGACTTGAACACAGACTGAGAAAGGAACCATAGAGCACTGACTGTGTACACTGTAAGTAGGCTTTTTTGCCCATAAGCAACACAAACTCATTTGGCCTATTGAAGAATCCTCACCAGTCAAACAAAAATCTTACAATGAGGTCAAGTCTCATTCTTCATAAAGTCCACCTGAACCATCCGGTTCATACTGGGGAGGGTGCTGTCCATTGATGAGCTGAGGGGTTCTGGCTGGTGCTTGAGGGCATCAAAATGGTTGAGTCCTTCCACTCCTGAAGCAATGTGAGAGTGAGAGCAATGTGAGCATTGACTGAGAGTGAAAGTGAGAAAAGTGGGTTGAGTGCACATGCATGCTCAATCTGGGCTTCCATGGCTCCTCTTCCTTGGGCTGCCTCATCTCCCTCTTTATGCAGCCACTTGCAATCACAGAATGGGAGACAGCTGCATGACAAACTAAGTGGCTCCAGCTGTCTCCCTGGTTTACAAAGGAGCAGCTCTTTCTCCTTCTTCTGTCCCTTTTAGGCAACTGCTGTCGCGTGTACCTTCAGGCTGCCCATAGATTGGCAAGGGGGATTCTTTATTTATTTATTTTTTTTTAACTGATGCACTGTATTCCTGTATACTGGAGTTTACACACTGATTTTTGTATCTAAATACAGAGTGAAAAAGCGCCAGAAATATGGTACTCAAAATTACTCATTTTTGTCAGAGTGAAGGTATTTGAGTGAAGGTTATATACTTTGGCCCTAGAAGAAAATGAAATGGAAAAATATACTCTCATAAATGATGTCCTCTCCTAGTTCTTTATTTTCCTGAACTCTATGTCTGACATAACAATTGTATTAGATTGCTAGTTATGTAGCTAGTGTCTTTTTTTAACAGTATTTCCAGGCTCTCCATCTTACATTATGACTAAAATATAAAAGCCTGGTGGCACCTCAAGCTTTTGCAGTGACATTAACTCAGTTGCAAACAATGTGATGTGTTGTGACAATACAAACCTATTCCCTTTAAGACTGCACTGCATCTGATCTTCATGGTGAATGGTAATAGTTTAAGGATGTATGTCCTTTGGTGGCACTTAATCTCATTGTGGCTATGTTTCCAACAATGGCACTGCATTTCAAGGATGGTACCAAAGTTTTTCGTTGTTTTTATTTTCAGATAATTGCCTAACTTATTGAATGCACTTTTATAAGTTGCTCTGGATAAGAGTGTCTGCAAAATGACTAAATGTAGATGTAACATTACATTACAGAGAAATACATTTAAAAACTGTTAAACCTGTTTGAGACTGACACTGTTTTGAACAAATGTATGGTATAAATGTAGTTATATTTCATTTAGTTAGCTTGCTAACTCAGCTTGACTCTGCCAATTAACATATTTATTTCTAAACAGCAGCTTTGAGCAAAGCATATTGCACTTCCTTTTGTCCATGTGTTAAGTAAGTGAACTCTATCTGCATTTCAAGGATCAATGGATGAAAAAGATTTTGAAAATACCAAAAACAAAGCCCAAATTGGAAGTACAAGAAATTTATTGGCACAGCAACAGATACTTCATAGCATACATGGGTTGAGGAAATGTCAAAGCGTGGTTTGAAATTAGCTTTTTTTATTCATAATGTATGAGAGGGACAACAGAAATATGCTCCAAAAGACTAAAAATCCAGGCTCTTGCAGAAAGAGTAGGATGTTGCTCCCCATACAACTGTTGAAATCCAAAAATGGGTAAAGTGAAATTCTACACCCCCTCACCTTTTTGTTCCATTTACTTTTCAGTTCTTTTCACTTATCAGATGTACCATGACCTTTGCTCCCAGTCTCATTGAAAAAAAAAATGTTCTTGTTTCTACGATCAGCGTTTAAAATGATCTGTGCTGAAACAGAGGCAGTCTCTCAGCCTTGAAAACAACAACAAAAGAATTGCAACTGAAATCTACAGAAATCTAGCTGGGGCATCAAAACAAGCGCCTTTGATTTATTTGTTGTGACTATCTCTGGTGACTGCAGTGTTGCGCTGTTACATCCAGCAACACAAAGTTAAGGGAAGGGGGAATCAATGGCAGTACGATGTTCTCTCACATTAATGAGCTTTGCAGTGATGTTTAATTGGCTTAACGGGTGCTGGAATTAGTAGAGCCCCCCTAATTATCTCCAGGACTCCGGGGGGCATCTGGAAATATATTAAACCACATAAATGGTCGAAGGCTACAGGCAAAAACAGAGACCAGGGTGGCATGATAAGAAGTTATGCGATAAGGAACCCTCTGAGCTCCAGCCAGCAGAGAACACAAGTTTCTCAGTGCAGGAATAATGAGAGTACGCACCACACAGGTAAGCATGTCACACTAACAACCCATGCCCTCCCTCCAACACCTCACCATATGCAGTTGCCTTCCACTGCAATTATGCAGTTTCATCTGTTGGGTCATAAAGTGAACTTTATATGATTATTTATAGCAATAATTGTTCTTAAATCAGCAGTATTTTTCCAACTAACTTTTGGGACCTTTCTGACTTATTGTCAAACAGTTAATTTTTAACTATTGCATAAATATATTCAATATCTGTTTGGAAAGTTGGGTCTCTGTAGGCCTTTAGTTGGTAGTTGATATTATAGGTGGTATGGCTTAGGGCTCTGTGTCAGTTGATAACACTAGGCAGCATGTGTGCAGCATATTAAAACAGTGGGATGTCACACCAACGTCTATTTGAAATATTCTGACAAAAAGCATATTTAATTTTAATACCTTTGTCAATTTTGAGGTTTGTAAAGGCAGGCCAATTATTTGCAGACAGCGATCTTGTTTGTCCAAGGACTGTAATACAAGGGGTTGGCTATGTTTTGTGATGAATCGTTTCAGCAAAAGAAAGACATCACGATCCATGTGTAGGATGAGGTTTTCTTAGCATGCCAAGGGGGATAAGGAACACTGGGGTGAGCATTCTGAGCTCCTAAGCACTGTTTTTGGATTTAGATTTATTTTATTTTTAGGATATCCAAGTTTGTTGGAAGCTTTCGTGTTCTGCTGGGAACTTGCCCACAGTTCCTGCTCTGCAGCCATTCTGTGCACATGTGCCTAATGATCTCCCGGAGGACAAAAGGAGAAGCTCACTGCACCGTGAAAATCCAGAGGTTTTTACATTTTATTCTTCAGCACAGTCTGCATACTGTACATTGACAGGATTTTTTAAAATCTCTGTTACAGTATGTATTACCTTTTGAAGACAAGCGTTTGTTACTGTACCTCTTCCCATCTTCATGTGAAAAATTCTACATACTGCACTACTGATTAACCTATTACAGCCTACATCTGAAATCATTCCGCTGGTCTCTCTGTGAATGAGGTTTCTGCAGCTGCTTCTTTGAGTTGAAACCTTCTTGTTAAATATCTTTTTCTGATTGCAAACATTGTTGCACAGCCATAAAGCTTTGTAGTTGGTTACTCTATATCAATCAGTGCTGGCAGTGTAATGTGTGGGAGAGCTTGGTTAAGCGTGTCTTTGGAGAACAAGGGAGTGTTTATTTTAAATTACTAACAGTCAGATGAAAGCTCACTTGGGCAAGGCCAAAACAAGACTTTTGAGGCTGTTCTGGCTCTGGCTGTTCTCAGCACTGACTATACTTTGCTCCTGCAGGTGTGGGACAGTGAGCTTGGAGTCAGGTGACTGACCAGGTTTCTGCACTCCCAGGCTAAAGATAGTATTAATTTTTCTACTACCTTCTGCCACCTGCACACATGCAATAGTAGCTTGTCATTCATAAGTTCTCAGAGGCCATGCCCATCCCACATCAGAAACAAAAGCTGGATGGCTACAATTCAGGTATTAGATGAGAGGTGCAGTGTACGGTGTCTGAATCACCAATTCACAGCACGTTAGCAAAGCCCCCAGACACCATGCGAATGTTGTAGTCCCCCCTGTGGTTCCAGATTTTGGGACGATGGATGCCTGGGGCGAGCCAGGCCACTTCGGCAGCCTGCAGACAGTAACAAATAGAGCACCAGGGGGTGGAATGTCCCATGGAGGAGACCATGACAGTGATGCTCTGCCAGAGGGCCTCCCTGGTGACCACCAAGAGAATTAAAGCAGTGGGCATAATTTTAAAGGCTTGAGTAATTGTGTCTGGAAACACTAATAGATGTTCTTTTAAAGCTTCAATCAGAAATATTATTATTAAATGTAGTACACCAGTATGCTGCTGTGACCAGCAGCATCAGTGGCTTGGTACTGTACAATGTTAAAAGTTATAACAAGGTTAACACAATGAAAACCATCGAAAGTCTGTTAAAATGTTATAGAACCGCAATGGCACTGCACCGCAAGCTGAATGCAAAAATCACCACTGGGTCTCTATACACAGTGAGTGACAGTTACGTAGACCTAAGTCATGCATTGTGGTTTCCACCGAGAAACCAACATTTTTGTAACCTTATTTCCCATATTTTCCCAAGTATTGTGGTAATAAAATTGTGGTGTGATTAAAAAAAAAAAACAAACTGCAGATTTTTCTAGCTTGTAAAGAAAAAGCTACATATTATTCTTGTGGATATAAATGAGACTTAGTTCTAAATGCCTCTAGATCTGGTGACAAAATCACTAAATTGGCAACACTGGAAATAGTTCTCAATAGAGTTGTTTTTATCTTGGCACATGTATATGCAGCCGTGAACAAGTGTAAACGATGTGGAAAAGTCAAAAGAAAACTCATCATTTTTCCATCTACATTTTTGTGATTGATGTGCTAGATAAGTGGATTTTCTCATGACAAAGAGATATTTAAATGAATATTTATTTGCATTTATGAATAATTCATGAAAACAAATATCTTCGGCATTAAAAAATTGACTGTAATTCCATGAGAGTACCATCTATGAGACTGCACACTCTTTCTATACTGTCAACAGGCTGGGTAAGCAGAGAATTTAAAAACAGTTGAATTTCCGGTCCAAATCCATTGTAACTGTACACTTCCACTCTATGAATGTAAATTATACTTTACATTAAGGTGGCACTCAGTAAATCTGTAAGTACCATGTAACTAAGTCCACATTTTTGTAATAAATGATTGTGATTAGTTATCAGTTTAGGTTAAGGACTGGGACCAAGGTTATAAATAGGACAAGGTTTAACGCAAGGATTAGGAGAAGGGACAGGGACAGTGTTAACAACATCGCATGAGTCATTAACTAAATGTAAACCTTTATTACCCATCCATTGCCAAACAGGTAATTACTTGTTGAATACTGACATTATAATTGCATAGGTTTATTTCCCACTTAATATAAAGCGGGACTCAAAAATTAATTCGTGAGGGGGACCACAGAGTGTTTCAACCTCTGACACTAGAGGGTGTGACCTACCTGTCTCAACTAAAAATGAAGACATTTGCCAAAGTCCTCATCTGTCCAGAATCAGGATTCAGGTCAGATATGGTGGGGGGATTAAGCACAGTGCAGACAGTAATCAATGCTGAGATTTATTGATAAGCCAAGTCTCGGTCTCAAACTGCTTTAGGTTTTAAATGCTACTGGTTCCCTAGTGTGCCGCACCAAGCATGAAAAGGCAGCCAGGAGTGTGCCTACACAGACAGTTTCCTCAGATTCTGGCAGCCCTTAATTGGCTGTCAGGCGACTCCATCCCTTCACACATCTCACACAAAGTAGTGGTTATAATAGAAAGAGAGCTTAGTGGGTCTCCTCTGTTGGTATCTGTGAGGTACCCATCCAAATAACACTTTGTGATTAGTGAAACAGTCCAATCAATTACAAAGGGAATCTCTAAAATTAAGAAAGCGTATCTTGTCTTATTGGTGTAGTATAGGTTCTGCCTTTGCCACAGCCATAAGACTGTGTATGTGTATTCAAAGGCAGATTGGGCATCATGTTTCAGTAGCAATTACATTCTTTCTTTTCTAGGCCTTTAATGGGTCTCAAATAGGCTGTGATTTTTAATTAGGTTGAGACAGCAAACTTCAATATGTATTCTTAGAGAAACAACTGCTATGAACAAAATATCATGGCTATTGGCTAGATATGTAACAAATGAAATCCTGAAGTAAGGTCATCAGCATCCCTCAATTACATACTGATCGCTCACCATGCATTCTGTACCAATAGTCTCACCAGCAGTATCCAGTTTGATTGATGTGTGACATGTTTCTCTTATTTCCCATTCTGTCCTTACCACACAATGCCAGTTATACATATTCATGGGAATTTCTGATGTAGAATATAGGTAACAGATAACTTTAATCATTCATTAAATGTGGTTTTACAAGGGAAAACCAAACAAACCCCTGTAGGTATGTTAAACAAACATTATGTATTTCAAATACACAGATATATTCCTCGACATAGTGTTAGAAATCATGAGAGGATTTTGTAATCATAAGTAAATAGCTGTTCTGCTGTAACACTCTATATGTTAAACCGAATGGGTCTGTGGATTGTGCCAAAGAAACGCATGCATCTACATAAACAAAAGATTCCTGAATACAACACATGTGTTGCAGAGATATTAGGCTTCTAATGACAGCAGTAAAGAAGAGGCAAAGCATAATGGAGATAAAGAGAACCATAAAATATACTAAAACACTGAAAACTGAAAGACTGCTTGCCTTGTTACCACATACTGGACACTTATTTTAATTACAAATACTGTATATAAATATCTAGACAGATATCACTTTGAACAATTGCTCATCTTTACATCTCACAGTTAAATGTTTTACTTTATTCTTGAATTATTTTTACATTGATAAAAAATCTGATTCCCTTCCCAAAGCCTTGGATGAATCAAAAAACAAAAGTATTGCAAATGCAACTGATCATTGCAGGCTGATATATATTCATTTATATAAGCTGTTGCAGGAGTAGCTGTTTACTAATTTAAAAATAGACTTATACATGTGTGGTGTTAAAATACCCTTATATGCAGCAAGATCAAAGTGCTTTTTCCCAAGAAGCAGCAGGAGTAACAGCAGGAGCATTACGTCACGTATTATAGCAAACATTATTCACTGTCCTATTATTCTTCTGCAAATATAAGGTACATCCTGAATTAGAAATGTAGCATATGCTAATAGATAATGCTTAATGCACTGTTGTCATCTGGTGGCACATGTCTTGATGAATTCAGCATCCATAGTCTGAGTATACACACCTTATAAACATCAGTGTGAACAGGATGCAATGCAGCTGAACAAATCTTTAAGCTGACACCTATGCATAACCATGACATGTATGTCACTGTTGCAGGTGTTGTGTTGAAAGAAGTCATTAGTAGGTCTTTTTCATTCATGAGCATTGAACAACTTAATGTAACAGGACAGCTAAGTAGATTGTTAAAAGGCATGAGCCAAAGAACAGCTTCTTGTAAGTACATTTTTATACAAGCAACTGCAATTCTTTGCAGTCTAGTTGGCTGCATTAAGTTATTGATTGGTTTACTTTCTACTTTTACATTTAGTTTTATGTAGGTATAGTGGAAAAATAAACAGGTTTTATATGTCAGGAGTCAATAATGCCATTTATTATTTATGAGTTTTTGCTTATTTACAGTGCATGTCATAATTTTTTTCAACTGCCTGTAATGGGAAGCAAAGAAAAGCATTTTCATTGTCATTGTTCACTCTTCATTATGATTATATTTATTTTTGTGACTTCATTTGGTAATGATACAGGATTTGGATTTGATCACACAGCCACTGTAATATAAGGGTTTAATACCTGTATGTGTACCTGGTTAATCTGCTATTTTTCTCACACACACACACACACACACACACACACACACACACACACACACACACACACACACACACACACACACACACACACACACACACACACACACACACACACACACACACACACACACACACACAGACACAGACACACACACAGAGAGAGAGAGAGAGAGAGAGAGAGTTTAGTTTCATCATAGATTTATTTATGTCAATTCATGCATCTCTCTCATTCCTACTGGGCCAGTTAATTGACTCACAGATTTGTTTAATTTTAGGTCCTGTCCTGTTACACCTCTTTTTCCTTATTGGAATGTTGAATGCAGTAATGGATTGTACAGAGTTGGTAATGAGATCCTTTGTCTTTGTGTGGTGCTTTATTGCTTTATAATTGGGAATACGATCATAGCATTTCAATTAAAATGGCTCCCCAGTTTTTTGGCAGGGATTTCATCAGTTGGGGTAATTGGCTAGTAATTAATCAAACTGTTTCTGGATCAGTTTTAAGTAGGAGCATAATTTGTGTTTTTAGGGACAGCTTTAATGTGAAGCTTTTTTAACATATTATTTACTGTTCGTGAGAAATATTCATTTTTGGAAACAGTAGTTTCTTTTGGAGTTTAGAATCAATTTTGTTCACAAAGACTCATGTCAGAAGTGACAGATTGCTTGTGCCACACACAAAAGTGCTGAAGGAAAAGTAAACAGGAATAACAATCTTCATGTTACATTTTCAGATCATAGTCTGTATTCTTGGCTGTTTTTGAAATCTTAAACAGAAAAACTTCAGCAATGTAAAAAGAACAACGCTAAAACTTTTTGCTGCATAGGGTATTCCACACATATCAAAGCTTTCAATAGAAACTTTTAAAAAGACGCCTCAGTCCTTAAAGCTTCCCTAAGGAAGACAGGTCCTCATGCTTAAATCTCTCGTCACTGCTCCATACAGAGATATTCCCTCTGTTTGAAGAAACGACTATTTCACAGTGTTTTGTTTTGCTCATGCAGTCAGAGTCAGCCCCCTTGCATTTGTTGTGTGATTCCATATGTCAAGTTTTGGTTAAAGTTTGCATATTAAGCAAAGAAGGGTAATTTATTCTCAGCTCATTAATAAAAATGTTTCCACTAACATAGGGATGCTTCCTCATCTCAATTACTTTGCTTTGCCATAAGCCATTTCCAGCTCATCACTGATAAACCCCATATGGTGAGGCCTCGAGGTATGCCTTTCAGAATGTCAGGTTTGAAACGTAATAACTTTTTCTTATCTTCTTTAATGAATTCCCCTTACAAAACAAGGATGTTATCTTTACCCTCAAGCAAAACACTTGGCAAATCAAAATGTACAATATTCCTGTATATAGTGTAAATTAAGTAGAAATGGTCACTCAGTAGTTGTCATGGCACTGTACATCCTGTCTATAATCGCAAACAAATTTCACAGAGGTCAACTGGCAGATAACATAACTGAGGGTAGTTTTGAATTGTGAATGTGTGATCTAATTTTCTTTGTTTTACAGTTTCTCTGCATTGCTATATTTATGCTAAAAAAAATTAAGTTAACACAGGAAACTCAAATCAGCAGCATAGCCCTTAAATATAATTATATAGCTTTATTTAAAAAAAAAAACAAACTATTTGCTCATAAATTTGGAGATTTGAAAGTGCATAGTTTAAAGAAGAATGCACAATCATAGCCCAATCTATTATATCTGGAAAGTGGGCACTTGGGTAATTGAAACTTTCTGGATTCACTGGTTTGCAACTCATAGCACCAATCTCTATACCTATTCCTAGAATATGATAATGTGTGGATTGGACGATGGGGGAGGGAGTGGCTTGTTCCTTTCCTCAAAGAGAAGTTCTTGAGGATTCCTGCTCCTGACATCTTCCTTATCCATATGGGGGTTGATACTTGAGGGGGACAGAGCTAGTCTGAAAGATGAGAAGAAATAATGCATCTTCTCCTTGACACAAAGATCATTTTTCCAGCATTCCACAACACAAGGTTTGGATGCACAGGAATGAAACCTTCTGCTTAGAGATGGCTAGACACTCAGTTAACATCTCTGCTATTCCTCTCCTGGCTGATAGAGGTATGGGTAGCATCCAACACCCCAACATCAAACAGAGACACTGGTTCTCTTCAGAGGATGAGGTGCTTCTAAATCACATTTTCTAGGACAGTAATTTGCAAAGTTTAGTGAATTACCATGTTTAGCATCCATACTCAATTTTGTCAAATATAGTGTATAGATGCTACATTTTCTTTTAATTATTTGGCAGATGCTCTAATCCGACAGGCATGCAGCCACATATATACTGAATCATTAGTGCCACACTTGTAATGTAGCACCAATGCAGGACACATTACATTTATTTAGCAGATGCTCTTATCCAGAGCAACATCTAGCACAATTACACACTTCTACAATAATTGCTGTCATAAGGTGCACAAATATGTACTATTGTTATTTTCAGCTGAGCAGCTTGTACGGCAGCAAGCTTCTATTACCACAAAGGATTGACCACTGAGCTTTTTACAAAGCAAAACCTTATAGTCCTGGCACGCTTTTGTTTGTAATGCTCATACCTTGCTCATATGTATTTTACTGCAAGCTTTTACCCCAGTGTTTGGAGGGTTAGGGGTCAGAGTTTGTGGAAGCAAGATGTAGTCTTAATAGGTAGGTTAGCAGTCTGCACCAGAGAGTGGCTGGTGACCGTGCTCTCCTGACTGTCATGGGGAGCCTATTCCACCACTTGATGGACAGAGTAGAGAAGAGACGGTATCAATATGAGCAATCCTTCCAGATTATGAGAGAAAGAGCAGCAGAGCTGTCTGACAGGAATTGTAGGGTTTGATGATAGATTGTAAAACATGTTAAATCAAGTGTACATTCTACTGTAGTAAGAGGTCATTTGATACAGCTCTTGTCATTGTTGTTATGTTATTCCCATGTTATGCTTATGGTTCTTTATCATTTGAAATTAGAAAAATTGCTCCCCACCATAATTTAACTATGCTTAGATGTCTATATTTCCACTGTATTTTCTTCTGGTGGCCTTTGCACAAGTGTTATTGCGTAGGCCCATTTGCAACGCTTAGGATATCTGTTACAGCCTTGTAAGTTCTTCTGGAACTACTACTGCTACTACTATTACTACTACTACTAATAATAATAATGATAATAATAATAATAATAATAATAACAACAATGGAAAACTAAACATGACTGCATTGAGACTTTACTACATGCACTTTATAGGCTTATGTTTTAAGTCGTTCAAGACAACGATGTCCACTTAATGACCTTTATTCCATCTTTAAATGCGTCCTGATGTCCCTCCACTGGTGGTGTCTGCAATCCATTTCAAAATGCTGGTGTTAGCATACTGAGCGGTTCAGGGAATGGCTCCCTCTTCAATCAATCATCAGACCCTACATACCAGCCAGGCCACTACACTCAGCTTCCACAGGACACTAAACAAATGATTCTTTCTCTGTTGAACAAGTGAATCATAGATGATAAAATGTGCCAATGCATAAAATAAATTTAGTAAGCACTACTGTCTCTGTGATACAAGGCCATTATGGTCAGGCTTTTGTAATAAGAACAAGCAACAGAACTAAGCTTCTCAGTCCTCACGATTTACATAAATTATGCATGATTTTCCAGAAACATTAACGAAGGGAAGATTTAATTTTCCTTAGTTACCAGTAGATTCAATTTACAAACACAAGCCAGAATGCAATATGTTCACTCGAAACTCGATCACTCCAAAACATGGTAATATGTATCAGTTGTTCATATTTAGACATTGTGCTGTGTTGAAATAGGGCTTAATTTATTGAAATAGATTGATTAAGGGGAACAGTTGCATCATTTTTCTTCCAGCAGAATAAATCACCCTGGAATATGTTTGCACAGAATCTTACCAATGAGAGCTAAGCTTGAGAGATTTCCTGGTGATGTTTCTCAAAACAGATAGACAGTGAAATGATGTAAGTGTGTGCTTTGCAAATTTATCATGAAAAATATGCTAGCAACAAACATATACCTAACAAACTCAAATTTTACGAAGGCCTATCTTGATGAGAACCAATCCATTCTTTTTAAATATATTTCAAGAGAAACCTTTGTGGGCTCTTTTATAGAATCTAGTATTTCCATTTGTACTGGCTTTTCTTCATGAAGAAAATACAGACATTTTAGCACTTTTTATGTGCATGTGTCATTGATTTTCCATGGATGTTTTGGGGCATTCCTTTTTAACATATTTTAAGTTTAAAGTTATTTTCAAGTACATTTTACCCAATGCTTGGCCATAGCTTTAAAAATGTATGAACGTGTGGATCATAATTGCATAGCATGAAGTTGGAAAAGCTTTTAAAGTACAATTGTGTTATACCTCATGTGCTAAAGTGAAATTGAATTACAGATAGAATAAGGATGAATATTCCTTTGTTTTCTCTCATTTTCTCTTTGTTTTCTGGTGGATTTGATATTTTATTTATGGTTTGTGTACACGGTTTACTGAGTATTTATTTTCTCAATCTACACATATTGTCTTTGTGATGTAGGTCACCTTCAAGTTTACTCCAATGTGTTCTGTTGAATATGACTTCCGTGCTATTGTCTCCAAATATATAATCATCATTACATGTGTATAATGTGAATTATTTTAGCATGCAAGACTTGCAATTATAATTGTTTTTGATAACGTTTTTTTTCTCACCAGTTAATTGCCTCATACCATACTCCTACAAATATGCCTTCTGTTTGATACAGCGGTGGCTATTTAACTAGGATAGAGCATTGCATCAGCAATGCATTAGATATGAAGTCTGTTGTTGAGAATTTGCCTCTGTTTACACCAGCGCACACAGCCCACCCTCTTTCCACTCCACTCCCCATCACGCCAGCCCCTTTCCGGGTTGACGGGGACAGCGGCAGTGTCCGTAGCATAGCAACGCAAATTTAGGCAAGTGCGCACATTGTGTTTATTTTTAATTTGCTACTGCCGCGTTAGCTGCACCGTGAGCGAGGTAGGAGCGAGCGGAGGCAGAGCACAGGAGACCAAAGCCCTCGATTTGTCCACGGGGCATGTAAATAACAGATGGGCCTCGCAAACACATGCCAGCCCACTGATACGAGTTCGTCCGGTCCTGTAGGGACCATCTTCCCAGCAAGCTGGAGACACGGAGATAGCTGTGAACCTGACTGTGAGTTGTTTGTATGTTTTTTTGTTTTTTTTTTTTTTTTTTTTTTTTTTAACAAGGCTGGCTTTGCATAGATGTGCAGAGCTGCAGGCTCTGCTGTGCAGTGAAATTAAAATCTGGGGTTGGATATGGATGATCAGAGAGCTCGCACGGTAATCTTTTATTCAGCGCACCACTGTAGGAAAAGCCCTCTATACTGCTCTTTCCTGATCTGGTTAGGTAACCCTTTGAAAAAAATCAATATGGTAGGATTAAAGTGGTCTTTTTAAAAACCATTTTTTGATTGAAAGTTGTACTTCACATCATAATTACCAAAAAGAAACCTGCACTGACACCTCTTTTATTCTTCTTCCCTTTCTTGTTTTAAATCTCAAAGGTAGTCAAATTATACTTGCGATCGAGCTCAGAGGTGGAGGGGCCCTTAGGTGAGAAATAAGATCTGGGAGAGTCTGGACAGACAGTCAAAAGAAGGAAGAGAATAAGTCTTTAGGATCCAGTCAATGATGCCCTCAACAAGAGCCTTTGGGATTCAAAGTGACAAAACTGTTATTATGGATAATTCCTCATAAAACAGGGGAAATCTGCAGTGTGAAATGTTCAGTGTTCTCACACCTATTTCAGAGGTGTGTGTATGTGTGATTGGAGAAAAATGCGACAAAAGGAAATAAGTGAGCAAATCAAATTGCAGTGAATGAGGTCTGACATTTTTGTCTCCATAATGCCTCAAGGGATGAAGCGTCTTTCGCTTTCTCTCAGTTTCTTTCTCTCATTTTTTTCTCTGTATTGCACTCTATCTGTTTCTCTCTTACAATTCAGTGCAGATAAATTCAAAAATGGTTTATTAGCATGATATACATGTACTGCCAAAGCTTAAAATCAATAGTAGCGACAACAGCAATCATTATACTTATAATAAGAATGATACAAATAACAACAACAACAGCATTAATAATACATCTCATACACTGTCCCTGAGGCTTTGACATTGCCGATTTATGGTGCACAGCTCCTCTATTTCCCTATGAAGATTCTCATTTTCGGAATATGTGTTTTTGAATTTTGCATAAGACATTTTCTCCATTTTCTTCACATTCATACGCCTGGTAAGAAAATGTAGTTCTTTTTCCATCCTTTGTTGGATGCACTGTGAGCACTGAGCCTGTCTTCTCTGGGCAGCCATGTCTGCCTATGATGGCCAGTATCTTGCTCTCTCTCTCTCTCTCTCCCTCTCTCTCTCTCTCTCTGTGAGTTCATTTGGCATCTAATCATTTGGCGCCCCATGATATCTGAACCACGTCCCAGTGTATTCTCTCTTCCGGGAGACGGAGAGCCTGTGTTTTGCTGCGCCCCTCGAAGTCAGTGTTCCGGCAGAGGCAGATGCCACCTCTCGCCCCTCAGCAGGCGTTCAGCATGCAGGCACACTGCGATACTATGCCTACGCACGGAAATGTCAAGGCCAGAGGGACTCATTAAAGGTCCTGAAATACCAGCTGGAGATAATGCAGATGTTCTATACATGAACAGTCCGCAAGACAAAAATAGCCAGCAGTGCATTGAAAAGGACAATGGTGGACTCGCAACAACCCTGAAGAAAACAATATTAACTGTGTCATGGCTGCAAGAGGCTTTCTGCACTTTTTTTGCAGTTTTAGGATCCAAGAACAATATGTATAAAAACAAGCATGAAATGTTATCATAGGGTAATTAAAGCACCTTGCACCCTGAAACAATCTCCACGTCAGTTTTCGTAGTGATGGTAAGATCATAAACAGTGCTTTATTGCAGTAACACAATAAATTTTAAATATACTGAATTTACTGGGCAATGCAAGTATCAGAATCAACAGCATAATTTAGCAGCTATGTCATGTCTTACATAATTCTTCCCATAGTGTTGTTATGATGTACAATTCTAGTAAAATGTTACCAGATTTTTATCACATACATAGTTAAGGATCCATTGTGAATTATCTTTATACTATATTACTTATGTTTCACAAGGTTATGAATAAAAACATAATAGTGATTTATCTCTTAAATGGTATTAACTGACTTGGATATTTTTGTTTTGACCCATACTGTGAAGGCAGTTTGGTGATACACAGTTTGTTTGTTGAAACTGAAATTGCTTTAATAATATTAAGGTCAAGGAAAGAACCATTAAATTGAGTCCACTTGTTTGTATACCCTTCTGGAGGCAAACAAAAATGTTCACTGCAGTTGACCAAATATGTAACCTGGGAAACATGAACAGGAATAACAGACAGAAAGGAAGACTTTCATTTGACTTTGAAGTACAACATTGAGGAAATCATATGTGTTCCTAAATACAGCAATACAATAAGAACTGTTCCATAAAATGGGAAAAATATCTGTGCTTCATGACATGTCTTATTGGATTATTATATAGTTATGTTAAATGCTGTATAGAGCATCCATAAAACTTGACAAAACTCATTTCTATGAAGCATTCATAACTGCTTTATAATTGAGTATTTATATGTGTTCATCCACCAGCACAACTGTATACTTTGTGACATATGGAGATGAATCTGAGACAAGTTCTATCATCAAATACTGATTCATGAATCACTAAAAAAGCTAAAAAGCTTCTTGTACTGCTGACTAAGAGGAATATATGAATATATTTCCTTAAATAATAGGCATGGGATGGGTTACGGTTTGCCAGATACTTGTACTTATATATACACGTATACAGTACTCTGACAAAGCAGACTTGTAAGAATCATATTATGCATTCTTTGAACTTCATGAAGACTTTTAAAAGGGTAATTAAAGCTCTTATTTTAATGGTTAGATGTTTTGTAAACCAATATTAAATATTGTTGACGTATCTTTATCATCTATCATTATCAAGCCTACATGCCTAAGTCCCTAAATCTAGCCCCTTTTGAAGAAACCAAATTTAGATCCAAAAAATCTAGAAGAACAACAGGCCAACATCAATCTCCCTTTCTCAGCAACATCATGGAGAAAGTTATATCTGAACAGCTCACAGACTTTGAAAACCCCAATAATTTCATGGAGACCTTTCTGTCAGGTTTTAGACCCAATCCCACAGTAGCACTGAGATACTGTCATTAAAGTTGTTAACAATATGCTCCTACTGTATCATCTAACCACAACTGTCTGTCTGTAGTTGTGCTTCTTGATCGCCAGATCCTTTTGAATAAACATGAGTGCACTATTGGTCTGAAAGGAAGAATATTGCCATATTGTTCAGGTCATATCTATCTATCTGACAGATTTCCAGTTCATCTAACTAAATGACGACATTTTATATCTCACTATACACATCGTGAAGCATCACTTCACTGGTTACCAGTAAAATTTTGGATTGATTTCAAATTGCTCCCCCTTCCTAATTTAAAATCCTTTAAGCAGACTTGTGCCCACTTACCTGCAGGATCCCTTAATAATTAAATGACATTTTATATCTTTCTACAGTTAAGTACGGTGTTCCACTAGGCTCAGTCATATGGCCATTGCTCCTATGTATTCTACTGTACATTCTGCCAGTTGGAGACATTATCTGTTACATGTCTCAGATCTCTCCAGACCTCCAGAATTTAGGCACCTCTTTAGACTTTTTGGCTACAAAACATTACCATAATCAGGCATTTTTACCATGAGATGCAGGAAAACTACTCCATGCATGATTCTGCATTACACTATTGTAATGGTTTCCTATCAGATGACACTTCAAATTCCTTGTAACTCATTCAAAATGCTGTCACAAGAATCATGACAAAAACTAAACATTTCACCATATTATTCTAGTTATGTAGACTTATCAAAGTATAGTTCCAGTAGCATTGCTTCACTGATTACCAGTAACATTTTGGATTGATTTCAAATTGCTGTTCCTTCCTAATTTAAAATCCTTTAAGCAGACTTGTGCCCACATACCTGCAGGATCCCCTAATCCTCTAAAACCCCCTAGATTACTTTGCTCACTAAAGGCTTGCCTGCTCACTTGAAAAAAAAAACATAACTAAATCTGGTGATAGAGCCTTTTTACACAAAGCTCCTCTATTACTGAACAGCCTACCTAATTACACCCATGATTTAGGCACAATCTCAATTTTTAAGACTAGATTGAAAACAGATCTTTACAGTAGATCTTTATCTGGGTGCTGAGAAGGAGGGTGGCTTATGGCTATAGAAAATTTCTAGCGCTAAGAACTAAGAACTCTAGTAGGACTGTCCAGTGCTTTCATCTGATTCCTGCTCTGAATGGGGCTGTACACACTGTAAAAAAGGAAACAACAAAAAAGACTTGCAGCTTAGTTGCCAGTCAAATTTATGGTGTGGTGTACTCCTGAAAATGAAATTACAAAGAAAACCTTTCTTATGTCATGGTTTTTAGTTTTCATTTTTTTTATCTGATTATGGGTTTTCCTGATTCATTTTCTATGGAATATCCTTGTGGAAAATCCCAGGAAAGCTGAGGGAGTTGTATTTGTTAGGGAATACCCAGCAGCAGGATGCCAAAGTCTGCCATGAGGAGACAGGCAGAAAACCAAGAATTTTGCAAACTCATGGCCCACAGATTTTTAGCCTGTAGAAAAAACCCCAGCTGTGTAATACAAAGCACAGATGAGTTTGCTCTGTCTTGCAGACTGCAAATGACTGTGCACAGTGATAGGACGTGTAAGGGCCATTCATTCACCATCTATATAAGGATTCAGTCAATGGAGGGTGTGTTGCAATCACACAGCATGCTCCTTCTGCCCCCAGTTTAATTTGACTTTAAGTTCAGTCTGCCAATTAAGAAGTGCCAATTAAAATTTAATTCCAGCTGAGACCAGCATGAAGTGTGTTGCCTAATGGTTATCTGCTAATTAGCTCCGAAGAGATATTTTTAACGACCACCCCTATGCCTGAATTTTCCAGGAGTGTACTGCAACATACCTGAATATCCTCAAGAGCTTTAAAAAGAGATATTAGATGTAATCTTTCAACATATTTGACAATATCTGCACACAACATTTTTACAGCAGGGTGGGAGTACAAAAATGCATCATATTGCTATTACACATCAGCCCACTGAAACACAAAAGAGATTTTATCAGTTAAGCAAGTTGAAAGATTGTCTGTTATTTTATTTGTCCCCATTCCAATATGAATGCATGCCTGTTTTGCAAAATGTATGATTGGTGTTCCAGGAAAAAAGAGCAGGAAGTATATGTGCATTACTTGTG
The DNA here is from genome assembly GCA_019176425.1 of Megalops atlanticus. NCBI lineage: Eukaryota > Metazoa > Chordata > Actinopteri > Elopiformes > Megalopidae > Megalops > Megalops atlanticus. The sequence continues at coordinate 17,161,292 of CM032878.1, read as the reverse complement.
TCCAGTAATAAAAAGAGAAGCGATATTGTAGCTTACCAGTAGAACAACTTGAAATGTTTTCCATAACTACAATGACAGTGCTGGAAAGAACATGCGGTTAGTTAATATGTCATTAGTGTGGAAACTACCACTCTTTCTCAAACCCACCCATTTTAGCTTCTATACTTGTTTTAAACAACACATAGAATCATTTATTTTTCCATGAGTAGGGAAAAATGCATATTGATTGATAGTACACAGAACAACATATTGATTTTGCACTACTTTTTGCCTCTGCTTAGAAATATAACAACTAGCAGAAATTGTGTTGAGAATGTTGTGAGAGAACCCTTTCCATTTCACAGCACAGAATGAGTCTAACGCATTAACTGACGTTATTAGAGATGAATTGCAAGAAAACATCAACATTGGAAATGCACAGACCAATGGCTGAATTATTTTTTAAAGCAGGTCTATAAAATGTACTGCAATCATTCCTGATTTATTGATCAATCTCCGCATAATACAATTGTTTTATTGCCTTACACACAAGTAAATTATTCCTTCTAGGAAGGAAATGGAAATTTCAAGCGCTACTGATGAAAAGGCATCTCAAGTCTCGTCGAGGAACAAAATGAAATATAGAGCCCCAGAAGCTTGCGGCACATTGAGATGGAGAGGGGAGACAATTGAATCGCCTCTCTGCCTCATCAAAATAAAGTTACTTTCAATCTCCAAATTTGTTAACGGTCACAGTGGGTGAGCTGTGAAACTACATAATCCTGCATGCACAAAGTGCTCCTTATCTCCACAGCCATTCTGTCTGGGCCGTTGTGTTAGCCTGCAATGGCTACTCCTGAATCCTAAGCCTTTTCATGGGAGCACGAGATGGACAAAGTCTGTAAACACAACCTGACTTACTGGCAAGCCTCCACATATAAATCCATTTCTGAGGATGGTCCTGCGGTTTATTTGTTTTTTCTTCCCTCTTCAAGACAAATCTGTTGTTAAAGGGGAAAAAAATGTTCTCAGCCTGAGCAGCATGCAGGGCAGGGTCATGCCGTTTCCAGCAAAGGAATGACGCGGCTGGAGATGCAATGCACTGTCGGGAAACTGAACCGTAATGGCTCCTCCGCTGTGCTGAGAGGCTTTTCTGCATCGGCACCAAGAGGCCAGGATTCAGGGGAGAGGTGCGGTGGAGCTGGCAAGTGGACGCATAGAGACGGGAAGCCTGGGGCTTCTCCAGGAGACAAGGGGGAAGCACAGCAGTCAGGACGGGAAACAGAGCCCATGAAAACTTGACAGCAGAGCTCCAGGCAGCGGGAGAGGATCTTCCAGCAGTCAGGAGAGAGACTGGGCTCCATGGCCATCTGGCCCAGGCAGTGATCCAGAACGTGACACTGGCAGCTGAAGGAAAAGGCGGGGGTGGTGGTTCAGATGCTGGAGGCACTGATTTTTCCATATTCAGTAGGAGGGTTACCTTTGATCCACACAAAAACATCATTGCCTATGTGAACGTCTGTGTACATGCATTACACATGATGTCACCTTTTATCCCTAGTAATATTTTTGATGCTGGCCACGTAAGATTAGGACGAGTATAGCAGGGTTTTGACACTTCAGGCACTGTGAGGCACTTCAGGCACTAAGAAGGGTTATGACAGAACTGCATTGCCCCTTCTAGTTTTCTTTTCCCCATGAGAAAATGTTTGTATGATCAGCAGTAGAAGAGAAGTTGGCAGAGTGCAGACTGTGAAAATTGTGGATTAATGTCATATTAAATGGTTGATAACATAAGAAGGTTTGAAAAACCACGTATTTCAATAAATACATTCAATAGCCCAAACATGAAAAAGTTTAGCTCTCTGGAACAGTGTAATGGGAGGTCAAATCCTGAGACACATTGTCACTAGAGCTCACTCTAATCTGGATAAAACCAATCAGTGAAATTTCACAAGTAGCCCCCTAGCAGTATTAATTGTTTTTACCCCTGATTCCACAAAATTTACAATACATAATTAAAGCATTTTATTGAAATAAAGCTGCTGGGTTCCTGTGGCAAAATACTGTCCATAAATTTGATGTACAACTAGGGGCCACTGATAATTGTTACAGGTACATATGCATTATTACCATAATATAACCACCAAAGACATGGCATCCCCTGTAAAGCCACAGTTTAAATTTTAGTTTTTCATTTGGATATTTCCTTCATCTTTTATTTACATAGATCATCAGTGCCCCTAGAATGAGCAATGCTTTACCATTAGTAGTTACCAAACACAATAAAGTCATTTCTGTTCTGGTTTGCTTAATGTTGGGTACAATAAAATGAAGTTGTTTTAAAGTCTACTCACTGCCTGACAGACACAGCAGCTGACTAATAAAAATGGTGACACATAATGTCAGTAACTGGGGCACTTACTGGAAGCAAGAAGTGGGCAAGTCTGCAATTAGCCAAGCAGGAGAGTGCCTTGCTCTTAACCCCTAGAACCCACAAGCCGGAAACTGCAGCCATATGAGCTTATCTCTTTCTCTGCTGAATAACTCGGCCCTTTTTCCACCAAGAAATTTCCAATTCACTTTGCAGTGTACAGGAGGCATGTTACTTTCAATGTGTAGAATACATCATCAGTAAATAAAACAATGACTCTACAATAGTGGTGCAAAGGCTGCCCATATTTTAGCATCATCAGTAGTTCTTTCATCTATTTCACAAAAAGCTACATTTAATCTCTGTTCAATAGCTCCATCATTTCAGGATGAAGAAATTCATATCTTCTTTTTTTGTTATGTAACAGAAACATGGGTTTTACATGGTGTTCAATCAGATGTCAGTAAACAGGATTGTATACAATGAAGATGTAATCTCCATCTATTGATAGCTGCAGTGTATTCAGATCCAAGTCTCTCTCAGCTCAGCTGACCAAGACCAAATTCAATGATTATTCAAAGTAGTATTTCCTTTTATCAGTAATACAGCTGAGATATGAATTGATTTTTATTACATGTATTTGCAATCACTTACAATGTGTGTATCTATGTATCATTGGTTTGTATTGACTTTATATCATGATTTATGTAAAGAGGTATTTATTGTTGTGATCTATAGTTGTTTTGCATTTATTTTATATCAGAATTTCTGTAAATAATTTATTGTTTGCGGCGTGTTAACAATAAACAATACTTTTTTCTAACTTTAAAATTTCCTAGCACCTGGCATTCAACTGATGTATGTTTTCACATTACAAAGCAATGTAATGTGCCCTGTTTTATATGTATAAAATTCAGGTAATCCATGCTATCAGTCTTTTTTCAACAAGTGAAAATTATTTTACCTCATATCAAAGGTATATCACATTTCTCTTGTTATGGCCAGGGTTCCTCATATTTTCCATCAGATAAATTAGTTCTAAACAAAATCATATATGGCATGTGTGGATAGCTATGAAGAATCCTGCGTAATCTGTCCAAAACTGACGTAAATCCAAAATCTCAATAAACATCAAAAATAAGGCAGGGGTCAGAGAATAGGATAGAACTCACTTAAGCAAGAGCAGAAGGTATGTTTAGAAAGGCAGCTGATTCCCTAACAATATGCAATTTGGGGTTAAAGAGCAACCCCTTTTGTTTTGTGCAGTGGTGTCAGGTCTGGTCAGGTCTGTCCTGGGGTGTTGTACTGTGTTTGGTGTGACTGTTGTAGAACGAGTGACAACCAGAGGCAGGTGGGAAGATGGTCCTGGGCAAGCCAAATGTCTGAGAGGTTCAGGGAGGTTACCTGGGCAAAGTCCTGAAGCAACACAGACCACCAGATCAGTGAAGCTAATTGTGCATGACTTTGGGTCAGTGACCCTACACAGATAAAGGAAACAATTATCTCCCTGGCAGCCAGTGTATGTGTTTGTGTAATGACAGTAGGGTAGAAATGTTGTGCTGTAGTGCTGAGGAAATTACATGTTGGCAGGAGCCGGTCTGCTGGTGGTGGAGAGCAAGATAATGTGGAGAGCCATTCTACCCTGTAGCAGACTGACAGGGGGACCCTTGAACTGAGGGAGCCTCGAGTGTGCGTTTGTGTTTGTTTTTTGTTTGGATGGGATGCCATCTTTTTCTTGTCGTGTATGTGTGTGTTACAAGGAGGAGAGATCTCCCTCATCCTGTTCTGGGAAGGCAAGCAGGCAGTCAAGGAGGGAGGGGAAGGGGATCTTAGCTGGGCAGAGGGATGGGTGCTTTGAGGAAGCCAAGTGTGAGGGTTAAGTAACTATGCAGTGTAGGCAATCCCACAGCAGTGCAACATTAACCAGTAGGGGGAGCACTAAGTGTGGTGTTTTGTATCTCAGGAGGCTTACTTGTAGAGGGCATATTGGGCCCTGGGAGGGAAGTAGACAAGAGTTGCCCAAAGGGCCAAGAGGGTCAATAGAGAAGAGCATTGGCCTTCCTGTTCGTGTGTAATTTTCTATAAGTAATATTTGACAAGTAAACCTACCTGTAATATCGTAGTTATCTTGTCTTTGTGCTTGTGGTGGATTTAGTGGAAAACCAACAAAAGGGAAAGTGGTATTCACACACATCCTAGTGTGTGACAGTAAGTCCATTAAAAAATAAGGTTTTTACAGTATGCTGCATCATTCCATTTGCATGAGGACCTGAAGTCAAATGCAGGTAAACCACATAAACCAAAGGGGTCCTCTGTCACTCCTTAAGTGCAGCCATCACATTTCAGCACCATTTTGACACGCACAACAAGCTGAATCCAGCGTTGTAAGAGAGATGCATGGATTGCTGTGCCTATTGTGACCAACCCATGTTCACGAAAATGGGCAGCCAAGTGACAGCTGTTTTTCATGCAAATAACACCTGAAAAGACTTAATTAAAACAACAAAGGTCCCTCATGGCTCACCAAAAGTCTTTTTCCAATATGCTTTCAAGATAAAGGTGGAAAACACAAATAGTGTCCTTGTATTTGAACAATAGATTTTAAAAGGTCAAACTCAAACAGTCACTGGCATGAAAGTCTCATCTTTCTACACAGGAAATACTCTCTTTTTGCTTCTTTTTTAATGGTGAGGCTACCTCCACAAAAAGGTGGAATTAGCAAACAGTTTCTTAAAAGAGATAATGAGTTAGTTAATTTTCTTTAGATGTTGCAAATGTTTTAAAATGAGCTGTTACTGAGAACTCCCCTGCCAAAGTATTCACTAAAGCAGTAAACACAGACACTAAAGTATTACAAATGGAACCAAAAAGGTCTTCATCATTTAAAAGCATGCTTCTTAATTACCCAGAAATGCCTTCCCCTTTATTTTGATTGATTTTCATTTAAATATTCACAACAAAGAAATGCCTCTAAACAATTATCTTAAGCAAGTAAAATGAAAAGTATGGGCCATAATGATTCAGAGATGCTCTCTAAATGAAAAGAAAACATCTGAAAAAGGAGAACATATATATATATATATATATATATATATATATATATATATATATATATATATACATATATATGCTAGTAATTGCATTGGTAAGAAGTAACAATGATGAAGGGTCATTTGGGGTACATCACCATATGTTTGAATAACTGACCGTTAAGAATTACAGAATGGACAAGAACAACTGACCCTGCTATTGACTAGCCAGCTGATCACTTGTCCAGCTAGCCACTCCTACATATATGTGTCTATCTGCTGTATGCATGCACCTTCCCTGATGAAGGCTGGTTAGCTGCAACACATGGGTTGTGTGGTGATTGGGGAGGGCATGGAAGGTGTTTAACTTTACTCTAGTGTTCATGAAACCACTCTTGAATCTGTTTAGCATTTTATAAGGCAGAATTATCATTGAGGAATATAGGAGCACCATGATTGCGCCATGGGGTGCACTTGATCACCAAAGTGGTTTTGTATACCTGGGTTTCATTCTACCATGCAGAGTAATAATCGGAGCTAATGACTCCCATGAGATGGCTGTTAGGGACAGGCTATGTGGATTGAAAGCTTCCTTTTGCTTATTCCAAACGTAAACCCATCTAGATGTAGGAAAGAGTAAAAGCCAACTCACCAACCATATTAAGTCCAGCTTTGTGCTTGTTACACCAGATTATGCCTTGTTGTGCACTGGCCTTGGTTATAAGTGGTTTTCAGATGGCAGCCCTACCATAATTTTCAGCTCTGGTTTTGTTTTTGTTTTTGAGTGGGTCACAGATGTGTAAATTCACTTCTGTGGTAATTTCTGAGGCCGTTGTTTTTTCATTTTTAGAACTATCATGTGTCTGTCTATCCCTGTCACTGAGGTTTGACCTGTCACCACCAGATGAAGTTTGCTCTTGTTGGGCATATGCCATCATGATTTTTGACACTGTTCCTCTTGACACATTAAATGATTTTTCCATTTCTGTCACTGACACACCTGCATTTCAGGCACCAACTATTTGACCTCTGGTGTATTTTGATCTGTTGCATCTGCCATGTTGCTTTAGAAACACATATTAAAGTGTTGCTTTTAAAAAGTCTTCTATAGCAGAAAGAATATTGGTAAACATTAGTACTGACACAGTGAAACACTGGTGAAACACATGTATAGACCCCTGTTCAATAAGCAATTTACTTGAAAACAATAAAAAAATTCTAGTTCATTTGGTGTTTCCATTATTTTCTCCACCTACTGATAGATATAGATAGATAAATAGAGAGAGAGAGAGAGAGAGAGAGAGAGAGCGAGAAAGTCCACGTAATACATACACTTTTTGTTATATCATATGTTTGTTCCTGTTTAATGTGGGTTATGAACAAATGTATTACAGTTATTCACCATTGCTTGGGTTTGCAACATAACTGGGACCAATGCCTGTGCACCACATTTTGGCCACACGTTTTCACTCATAGCTGATCTTCATTTGGAACGTGTTCCTTTCTTTTTCAGAGTTGATAACATTTTTCAGACACTTCCATGGCACGTTAGCAATTTCTGTATCTGCTGTGACTGAGGCACCTGCCAAATGTGCACCAACACTCACACCCTATTCAAAGTAACTGAGATATGTAGCTGGCACTTAATACTAGACTCAAAACACAACCCACTTGTATACACATATGTGGCAGCCATCCATGTGTGTACCAGAGCTTGTCTTACACATGTACAAAATTTGTCCTCATCAACTGCAATATTATTAATTTCTTTTTTTTTAAATTGCAGTTTCAAACAAAAACACTGTTTAATTTATAGAAACACTGGATGTGGTCCAATGTAAATTTATGTATCAGTATCAGAGCAGTCTTGCCTAACATGTTATGACAATGCTTTCCAGCATTATCTTATTGAATTGGGGTGGCGGTGTAGCATAGTGGTTAAGAAGCAGGATTCGTAACCGAAAGATTGCCGGTTCGATTCCCCTCTGGGGCACTGCTGCTGTACCCTTAGGCAAGGTACTTAACCCACAATTGCCTCAGTTAATATCCCGCTGTATAAATGGATAGCATTGCAAATAACTGTAACCTATGTAAGCCGCTCTGGGTAAGAGCGTCTGCTAAAAAATGTAATGAATAGTACCGTACCACTAGAAAAAATGTAGCATGCTGTCATAACACAGGTCAAGTAAAAGCAGTGGTGCTCTTATATGTGAATTTCCCTACCTCATCCATTTTACAGTCACTTTATGCATTTTTGTTGCTTGGGTTCTCATTTAGACTTGCAGTTGTGTTTATTTCTCTGTCTTTAACAACCACGGCAGAGCAGTACAACAATGAAGTCTATTCTCTGCCGGACTGGTTAATTCAGGCTGCATCTCAATCCACAAGGAAGCATTAAATTTTTGGGGACTGAAAAACAAATCTCAAAGTGGGTTTTAACACTACACTTTTCTGACAGATTATTTTCTCTCCTGCACTGATCTTTCCCATTATATAGCCTACAAACACAGTTTGTAAATTGAGGGACAGCACAAGGATAAAATTCAATCTGCAGCAAGTAATGTTAGATGCAGAAAAAATTATTTATTGAGGGTGCAATACGAAAAACATTACTTCAACAACAAAGTCCCTCCCCCATTAATCTTCCGTTTTAGCAATGTAACAATTTAAATGTTACATTGTCAATTATTGATCTTTTTGGGTTAACTACGTTGTAGCAAAGGGTAGTCAATTTGTAAATCTGCATTTCTTGCAAAAAGTTAGTGTTTGGTTTTAAACAGTTTGTTCTTCTAACTCTTGAAGATTGTCATTTGATAACCATATTGATACCAAGGTGATTGGTTTGAGCCTTGAAATCTAGGTGCTAACTTTTCATACATTGCTCTGGGTAAGAGTGTCTACCGAATGATTACATGTAAATGCTAAGTTGTTTGTCATTGTATTTGCTCACTTCTAATTAAAACACACTGGAATGATTTGGGCCAGTGTTACAGTACCACTGTTTTGCAACTGTGTGTGGGAAACATTCATTCATACCATTAAATTCAGTACTATCTGAGAGTTTCCTGGTGTTTCTGTTGTTGAATGGAATTCTCAGAAAATTTGGCACAAGAGCTCTGTGTGAAGGTACACCCCAGGATGTCAGATGAAAGGGATCCTGGGATGTCACACCAGCCTGTGCACTTGCTTAAAGGGAGCAAGCAAGGACAAGTAAAGTTCCTTTTGCAGATTAAGATACCCTCCACCATGTGACTCGGTGCCATTTTGAATGGAAGTGCTTATGGAAATTTAGCAAAAATACAGATTGGGACAAAGCTTTGTCTTACCCTTGGCATTTAATGCTGCCAAATCACATTTTCTATCTCCTCAGTTAAAACAGTAAATATGACACATAGTTGATATACAACCCAATTCCAAAAAAGTTGGGACAGTATGGAAAATGCTAATAAAAACAAAAAAGAGTGATCTGTAAATTCTATTCACCCTGTACTATATTGAAAACACTACAAAAGCACATTATTTGACCTTGTGAATTTAATTGTTTTTTGAAAATACACACTCATTTCAAATCTGATGACTGCAACGCACTCCAGAAAAGTTGGGACAGTCGAGCGTTTACCACTGCATAACATTACCATTCCTTTTAATAACACTTATTAAGCGTTTGAGCACTGAAGACACCAGTTGGTTAAGTTCAGCAAGCGGGATTTTCCCCCATTCTTCCATTTTACAGGTCTTCAGCTGTTCAATTATACAGGGCTTTCATTGCCATATTTTGCACTTCATAATGCGCCACACATTCTCAATTGGAGACAGGTCAGGACTGCAGGCAGGCCAGTCTAGCACCCGCACTCTCTGCTTACTCAGCCATGCACTTGTAATCCAGGCAGAATGTGGTTTGGCATTGTCCTGCCGGAAAATGCAGGGACGTCCCTGGAGAAGACGGCATCTGGATGGCAGCATATGTTGCTCCAAAACGTGTATATATCTTTCTGCATTAATGGTGCCCTCTCAGATGTGCAAGTTACCCATGCCATGGGCACTGACACACCCCCATACCATGACAAACCCTGGCTTTTGGACCTGACACTGATAACTGCTTGGATGGTCCTTTTCCTCTTTGGCTCGGAGAACATGACAGCTGTTTTGTCCATTTGAAATGTTGACTCGTTGGACCACAAAACACGCTTCCACTGTGCGTCTCAGATGACACCGAGCCCAGAGAATTTGGCGGCACCTCTGGACAGTGTTGATGTATGGCATCTGCTTTGCAAAGTAAAGCCTTAACTTGCATCTGTAGATGCAGCAACGAATGGTGCTGACTGACAAAGGTTTACCGAAGTATTCCCGAGCCCATGTCATGATATCCATTACAGACGCATTTTTAAGACAGCGACATCTGATGGATCGGAGATCACACGCATTCAGAAGTGGTTTTCGGCCTTGCCCTTTACGCACTGAGATTTGACCGGATTCCTTGAATCTTTTAATTATATTGTGCACTGTAGAGGGTGAAATGCCCGAAATCCTACCGATTTGTCTTTGGGGAACGTTGTTCTCAAAATGCTGGATTATGCATCTGTTGGCAAATTGATGAGCCTCGACCCATCCTTGCTCTTCAAGGACTAGCCTTTCTTGGAGGCTCCTTATATACTATAACACGATTGCCTCACCTGTTTAACATCACCTGTTTCACATCACCTTGTTATTTCAACTTGTCACATCGCTATTAGTCCTAAATTGCCCCTGTCCCAACTTTTTTGGAATGTGTTGCAGGCATAAATTTCAGAATAAATGTATATCTTCAAAAAACAATGAAGTTGACTAGGTAAAACATGAAATACCTTGTCTTTATACTGTTTTCGTTTGAATACAAGTACAATTTACTGCTTTCTGTTTTTATTTGCATTTCATTTACCGTCCCAACTTTTTTGGAATTGGGGTTGTAGCTTATACTGCTGATCTGAGCATCTTCGTCATTTGCAATATGACCACAGAGGTCAAAGTACATTCTTTTATGTATGTACTCAGAGTGCTTATGTGAACTCAAGAAATACACCCCCTCCACCTCCCTCCCCACCACTACCATGAAGAGCACACCAAATACTGTATGGTGTGCTGTATCATTCTAGAACAATCATCACAGATTTAATTGCATGCACATTACACCTCTTTGTTCCTCTCCAGTATGGATTCTCTGCGGACACTATATTCACATTCAATTAACACAGTGTTACATTTCACTGTTAAAATTAATTAACTGGAGTTAAGTGTCAGTTTACAATAATGTATGCTTATCTTAAGCTAATGTGAATGGGGTCACTTGACACCATTCAATGAAGTCTAATTTACACATGAAATGGATGTTTCTAAATCTGGAATATTATGAGCATTCCCAAGCAAGTCAGATACTGTTTAATAACAATATATGTATATGCATGCATCTGTTATAAAAAATCCTTTGAGTGTTCTGACATGTAAATTGCTGGGAAAAAATGAAAACTATAAATTGCTAGGAATTGTACTCAGCCTCTTCTGTGTGATCATTGTGCATTCTCGGCTCATGGCAAAATAATGACTTGTGGGATTGTTATGAAGAGAAGAAACTCCTGTGCATTTCCACCATCCTGACAGCAAAGTACAAATGAAAAAGCTTTACTTCATAAAGCTTTTTTTGTGGTGCAGTGAAAATACTTACTTTTCATGAAAATGCTTTGGGAATATTCTGAACATTTCAAATCGACAACTTAAATAACTTTCATTCTAATGCTTGCAGTGAAGTTCTTTGTTGGAGGCAAATGCATGTATCTTAGTAGATTTGGTTCCAGTGTTGCTTGTCACTCTGGGGGATGAATGCCAGGGAAAACGGGCTTTCAAGACAATATGTGAGCCTCAGAGTACTCCTATATTGCCCTGGACACATCTCTAATGGCAACAGGGTGACGGGCTCAATCACATGGCCCATTAGGTGCTAGAGACAAAGAGGGGACTGAGCTCAGTGAGTGTGGGAAGGTTATAAGAAGTTTTAGAAGATGGAGCAGAGATTGAAACTTCACGCTTTTTTGTCATTTCACAATATGTCTCTCTACAAATGTCTCTCATTCACACTGAGACAAAGAAGGAATGAGAAGAAGACTCAGTGTACAGCCGAATGCAAACAGCTGAAAATCCCTTCACATCAGAACGCCCACAGGAAAATTGTCTCTCTTTAACTGACACCTTATATGAATATACAGTCTAGACAGCAAGGGACAAGATGTTTTTGATGCTGCTTGCCATTTAGAATGTAGTCAGTGCAGCATTACTGGTTCACTGTGTATCATATATTCAACCAGATTTGTAGAATTTTGCTTGCAAGAGTTCACTCACAGTAGAATTCACACCGCAACCCATGCTACAACTATGAAGTTCACCTGATTATGTGATGGGTCTTTGGGTTGCAAATCAAGGCTATCAAATGCATTCCCACCCTCATATTAACATGTTACTTATGGTAGATGCATTTTTTAATTTTTCTGTCATGATTGTCTGTCAACCTTTGGTTTTAAAAATAAATGGAAAAAATATATCATTTGAAAAAATTTAGATTGGAATTGAATTGAAAATTTGGAATTCATACTCCACCCAAATCCATGTGCCTGTTTTCTCAAAGAATTTGTCTGAAAATGCATTTAGTTTCCAGCCTTTGTCACTGTGTTCCTTAGTCATAAGCAGGGCCATTACACAATGTGCAACTTCAAAGTCTAGGCCATTATGCACAGAGAATTGATCTACCCCCCATTGTTTCAATTTCCTACTCTGTCACACATATCATTATTGTGAGCCATAGCTCTCAGGCAACTAATTTCATTTGAAAAGGACATATTGCAAACTTGTGTCACTGCTATGTTCAAGTGGAGTTAGAACAGCAAGGATTTAACTCTACAAAGTACTTACAAAATGAAACACATTTGGCATGACAAACATTTGTCGTAGAGAGATTGGATGTTTTGGTAATGAACAGACATTTTGGCAGAGAACACATTTGTTTCTTGAGGGTTGCACTGTGGATTTGAATTGAAAAAAAAGTCTGACTAATGAATCCAATAAATGAAAGGGTTCATCTCTCAGAAATGAAAGAGATTACTCAGAACTAAAATGCCACTATTGTTCATTTATCCATTAAGGCCTGGATATCAGGCTTTTCACATAACATGAATGCATTGCATAATTTCACTGGTTAACAATCTAATATGGAAATCACTGACAGGATTTTGCCTGATTAAAATATTGTAGCAGTCATTGCTCATGACCGGAGCTTACTAGCATTCCAACCAGTGACCCAGCTTGTTTAAAGGATAAAGAGAAGAGACTATTTTTATTTGTCAGTGACAGTCCTATTTAATTCTAAGATAAGTATCCATACTCTGCTGTTAGAAGCATATAGGCATAAACTGTGCTTCAGCTTTGTGCATTATTTTATTCTTTTGAAAGGCAACTGCATCTATATGACTCTTCAACACGAGGCAGCCACTGTACTTCACTTTGGTTCCCTAGGTCCTGTATCTGCAGTTGACTCACAAAGTGCACACCTCTGTAAACAGCATAGGCTTGTCAGTCAGTGAGGAGAGCTGAAAGAGTTTTGTTGTCTTAAAAGAACTGTGGAGGATTAGTCAGTCAGTCACCCCCTCCAAACCCTGAGAATTACTCAGCACAATGGGACAACAGGCTTCTAGGGTCACAAAGAGAGGTTGGTCTGTGGGTTTGTGGAATAATACCTGTCTCTCTCCTTTTTTGCTCTCAATTCCCTTGAGAGGTTGTTTTGAAATCACACAAAGTTTTGAGGTAAGAGAGAAAAGTTAACATATGCCACATGGTGGTGGTTTTGACAGTGTCTAAAATGTAGAACTGTTAGTTAATGCAGCACACAAAGGTCAGATTTTTTACTGTCTTTCAGCTTTGTGAACTGAGCTACAAATAAATGTGGTTCTATATGGCATGTGTTATGAATACAAATTATAGTTTTCCTGTATCAAGTAGTTTTGGATGCACATCTATTTCAATGGACTATTTGCATTCATAGTACTTAACAATAACAGTTTACAGGAAAATCAATACTGGGCAATATAAAGCATTATTTGTTCAGTTCAGAGCTGTAATGAGGGACTCTGTGTATTAATCTCCAAATGAAACACTACAGGGAAATCAAAGGCTTTAGTGGAACAAACACAAACTTCAAATGGTTGTTGGCCTGACTGCATCTTAATGATAGCTCTTGTATGTTGATTTCCATGTTTTATCAAACACAGATCAGACAATCTGTGTAGTTGTGGTCTGCACATAACTGAGCATTGCCAGCTTTTAGATCATCACCAATTCACCCACACATAATACCTGTGTGTGTACCTGGTAAATTTGCCATTTTTCACACACACACACACACACACACACACACACACACACACAATCTGTGTGCATATTTTTTCAGCAAGGAAAAACAATGGCCCAAAGTATAATGTTACTGTTGACCACACATTGTCAAATCACTTACACAGGCAACCCTTTACACCTCTGTCCATATTTTCTGTTGTCTTCCTGTTTCCTTGTTCTCGCTTGTCTGTCACAATTACCCTCAAGCACTAAAGCAATATTCTTACCCACTTTCTCAGAGATCATTTGCAGAGTTGTGTCCTTGTGTCAGCGAGCAGATGGATTCTTGTCGTGTCTGGAAATAATATCTGTGGTGTATCTGGTAGTGGTTGATGTGAAAAGAATTACAATTGAGTAAACAATCTCACAGCATCGCATCTGGCAAGAGGGGGTTCTCAAGATGGTTTCTCATGTTTAAAAAGATTGTGCATATAAATTGTGGCTGAATGACTAAAAAGGATTGCATTTCAGATTTTTGAGATTTTTTCCTGTGCACACCTACATTGTAATCATTTCATAAAAACAAACAAATGTTTTGTGTGGGATAGGTAAATTACATGTGGGCTTGGCCCTGTTCATATCCTATTGAGAAATGGATGTAAGGGGTATTACTTGCAGTCTATTCTGATATAATTTAAATCCCTTGATGCAATATCACTGACGGGAGTGGGAGTAATTTATCCCAATGTTTCATTGGGCACTTTTGTTAAAAAATGGAATTTGGTCATAAAGGTACAATATTTTGTTGACATAGTGTAAGCTGCTTAATATCACCTCTGCAGAACAAATTATTATTATTCACATATTTTATAGTTAAATCAGCATGTCCAATTAAATTGTATTCTGTGCATGAGATATTGACATATTGCACTGCTGTTACAATATGTGAATGGCAATTTATTGGTTCCAGAGTCATATGACATGGTCATATTTCAGTATTAACATGGTACTAAAAGAGTATATCATTCTCAAATTGATACGAACATGTTTCAATCCAGCAAACTAAAGGATCAAATAGTAGTGCTAGCATGTTGTTAGACAAACTGTTTTCCCTTTTTGCTGCTGGTATTGTCACACAAATATCTAATCAGGATTCTTAAATCATCTTCTCTTGGGGAGTCAATTTAGGAAGTTGAAGCTGTCTGGGTTAATTGTTAAGAACACTTGTTTCTGTTCAGCTCGTTGCACTGTTTTTCCAACATTGATTCTAAAGGTTCAGCTTTAGGAGCATGGATGGAAACATAACCAGTAATGCTACAGTGGCAGCCTAAGCAACCTGTAATGTTAGCAACAGCGTATTGCTGTCTCAGTGTAGTTGATCCTACCTGAGGATATCTTGACAAGCCTCAGAATCAAAATCATTTGCTGAAGTTTAATTTAATTCTACAAGGGTATACATTGCTGATTTGAGTTGAGTTTATGTGCAAACATCTTCCTTCCAGTGTTAGCTTAGATGACAATAGCCCTTGATAATCATCTTGTCAACTTCAATTAGCGGTTCTCAATTTTCTATAGCCTAGTATAGTACTATTGATGAAAACAATTACCATTTAATATTGAAGGCAATGGTGTTTGTCTTGTGATATTAATGGGGTTGTGATATCAAGTAATGTGGTATTATTCAAGTCTATCAGTGCTTGTCAGACATAGCACTGACATGTGCCTAGCATTGTCAGCTATATATAGAAAGCGCAGTGATGTGAAGTAAATGGGAAAATTTAGGGCAGTGATTCAGGCTTAAGGGTGGATATTGTGACAGGTTAATTAAAGGTAACTAGTAGCCCTAATATTTGTGGCAAGTGCAATTTCAATATGTTCTCATCATGTATTTTCCAAGTTTTAGCTCCAAGATGCAGGAGATAACTCCAATGGGGACCTTTCCCCTTACATTCATTAATAGCATCAGGACAAGAATGAAACACCTTACAACATTCATGTAATGCACCTTACATACGTTCATGTAATGCAATTGCACACCAAATGCATGTGGTCGACCAGCTAAAGCATGTTTTTAGGGATCTTACAATAATCTCCTGCTTCAGCTTGCCTGGTTGTGGAATCAGCTGAAATGGTGTTGCTCAGAAATCGACTGTCATATCTTATTCTTAATCAAGGCAAATGAATACTACATGACAAACAGACTAATTGTCTTTACACAAAGTAAAAGTTGTGTGGATACCAATAAAGAAATTAGTTTGTGAATAAATGCATCAAAAAGCTTAACCACAGCACAAATGTAGATAAGAATTATTATGTACATACAAAGTTTGGAGGTTTACTTTGAGTTTGTGTTCTGAAACAGAATACAGATTAGTCAGTAGCAGCTGGTGAGCTGGAAACAGAGGGAGAACAAGCCTTTCCTTTAATCCGATTCAACTGCTCCTGTTTACTTTCTTCAATTACCAAATAATTAATTCACTGAATAATCAATAGTAATAGGTATTGCTTCCAAATATTATTTTGTGATATTCTTAGTTTTCTTTTTGTAGCATTTTATATTCACTTTATTTGAACTTGTAGATAAATGCTCTCTCTCTCTGTCTCACTTGGTATTCAAGACATATTGACAAAGTAAATATCCGTTCAGCTGATCTGCACAGATGAGGAAGTTTAATGCTGATGAAAAAGCACTGCAGTTTTCATCAAACTTAAGCATTGCACTCAAAGCTAATGTGCTATACAGTTAACAGAGGGAAAGTTAAAGGTGACACGTATTCTTTGAAATTATTCTGTTCATTTTTACTCAGTTGAACTCCATATTGTTATTTATATTCTGTAATGTGATGAAAAGATAGAGAGCTCTTCAACTTAAGACAAAATTAAAAGAAAGTGTTGAGGTTACTTGCTAAATAATTATTCAGATGATTGCCATCCCTGTTAACCAAACAAACAATCTCACATCATGGAATTCTCTTTCTCATTGCAAAATTCAAATTAAGAGAAGGAATTAAATTAAGTAAAATCAATTTAATAACTTCAAGAGGAAAACTGCTCATCAAATGTATATCCCACCAGCTATGAGCACAATGTGCAATAAAGACTAAACTGCAGAATCTTTGCAAATCAGATTAATGAGTGTCCTATGTCATCAATATTTCCTGAATTTGGACAGAAACGAAGAGTGCTTATCCACAAATTCAAATAGTTTATGGATTAAATAAAATTCTGCAAGTTTAAGATGTAAAGAATAGTAATGCTGTCTGAAAATACAACTTATACTCATTATACCCATTTTTATTGATTATTCAGCCAATTAATTGTTTGTTTGTTAATTGAGTAAACAGACACAGGTGAAACTGATATCAAAGTAAGATTTGTGCCTTCTCTGTTTCCAGGTCATCAGTCACTACTGAGATTGGTTACACAAATCAATTTATACAATACCACACCACTGATTGCCTTGTAAGACTCAGACTTTTCAGCAAATAGGCTGAATTAAGACATATAAAGGAAATATATAGGAAATGTATAGTCTAATCCTTTTAGCTATGACACTATTCAAAAATAACCTTTGTTTTTGTTAAGAAAAAACACTGAAGTTGCTACAAAAGGTCAAAATACATTCTGCACTTAAATCATGGGAGTGCTGCTAGGTGTTGAACCCATCAAGCCAACAAATGTCAACAGAAAGTCTGCAGGCCTTCAAAACAGTGTGGACCAAAATGTCATTTAATGTACTGGAGTTAGGCTAAAGATCCACTATTCAATACACTGCGTCACCAGGATCTGTCCTGTGGCTATCAAGGAAAAGCTTGCAAGCAGGCCAGCTAGCTCAACATACTTTGAAAAGTGGCATTCACTGCTCTGAAAAGGGAAGCCTTCCCTCATACACTCATGGATTCTTTCAATACTTACTCCTTATATTGCTAAGAATATATGTGTAGGATGTGACCAGATACGTAAAATGTCTACATATGCCATCAAAATCTCTAGGCGTATGATTTTCATTTCTATCTCTGTAATTTGTGTGTGTACCAATTCTGCTTATGGTTGCAAGTTATATCATTTTTATCCATCCATTTGCAAGAATTCGCAGTATCTCCAGCATGACAATGCAAAGGCAGCTTTCCACATTTAGTTTACAAATATCTGTCTAGAAAGAGAATGCTAAAACATTTATTTATTAATCTAATATCTTGTCATGAAATATTTATCTGAGGTTATACTTGTATATTTATCTTCAGATGGGCACATCTGTACACATTTGACAGTATTTTTACTTTTGGAGAATATAACTGTGCAACATTTCTGTATGTTGTTTGATCGGCTGTTGTGTCTAGTATGTCTACAAGCATAACATTGACTTTGCCATAGCCACAATTCCTAATTTTAAAGGAATAAATAAGTGCTGGGAAAAACAGTGCTACATTTTGCAGAGCCTTGTCAGTTTAGGCAGTGGGGTGCTTTAATTTGCAGTGCTATAGTGCAGGAGAAAAAAAACAATTTAATGTGTTTTTATATTATCTAATTAAACTTTGTTTTTATCCTGAAATATTAGACATCATGCTGCAATTGTTCCACTGAACACAGTAAAAGTATTAGCAATCTAAATAATTATTCTCCATGACTAACTACAATGGTATAGAAGTGCCATATTTTAGTATTCTGAATATTTTACTGTCCAGCCCTATGTAACTATAGTGCAATGAATTCTCAAAACAAATTGCATTATGAGTTTGGTTAATGAATAGATCATATTATTCTTTTTAAGACATTGTTTGAATCAAACAAAGTAATCTGAACAATTTTAGATATCAGTAAAGGAAAGGCTATAGTTAAATTATTGTGTCCAGATATGAACATATTAATTTGGTAAATGTTTCTTCTTGTTCTTGTTCCTAAAGTACTGCACTACTAGATTAAATCTTGATTCTTGAATCTTGAATCTCTTCACATCATCACGAGGTGAAGCCTTGAGCACATGGTCATTTGAATCATAACTTGGAGTTTGTGGAAAGTATTCTGCATATGTAATTTTCCCTTTATCTTTTCCCTGAGCTTTGACAACTTTATCCTCTATAATAAGAAATTGAGCTTGACATGTCTTTGATGTTGCTGCTGGTCTCTTAAATAATGTCATTTCATTAACAAGCTATGTGGAGTTCAGGTATTTCAACTGATAGCCACAAAGACAATTCTGGTCACGTATGCCACTGGGTTTTGACGCTGCATAAATTAAATCATACATTAAAAAGGGATCCTTTCAGTCCATCCTAATGCAGTTTGATGCTTTCGTCAGGGTTCGCAAGCTGCCCTCTGCACCCACGAATCCCAGTTGTATTTGTTCCACGTTGTGCTGCCACAGACGAGTCCTGGCCATGGCCTGTCAGTCACAGAGCATGAATGCAAACTTACATCCAGCAGCCTCCTGGGTGTTGAAAGGAGGCTTTCCTCTGACAACCCATTTGACAGACACTCAGCTTACCGATGTGTCCGACAGATTTCTCTCTGAGTTGCCAACAGACACACACTTGTTATTTTATAATGTGTGTGTGTGTGTGTGTGTGTGTGTGTATACACACACACACACACACACACACACACACACATATATATATATATATATATATATATATATATATATATATATATATATATATACATTACAAAACATTGGATCCGGCCAGAAATCTTTGTTTTTCACTGTGTCTCAGAGTTGTCACTCAAAGCTGTTGCACAGTTTAGGTCAATACAGGCTGTACAGTGCATACCTATAAAAGTCAATTTAATCTGCCAAAATGGCAGATGCTCTGTCGAACTGTCAGGTCGTGCTCATCAGGTTAGTCATCCCTTGTAACACTCTTTCTGGTCAAATGATCTTTGTCGTGCCTCAAGTAGAGGCCAGCAGATAACCGTCAGTGCCCCTAAGCAATTTACAGGCATCGGACCTGGGAAAGAAAGCATGAGCTTCACAATGATCCCCACAGGATCACCAATTCACGGAGAGAAATAGAAGTGACAACCCCTCCATTGCCCGCTTTGAGTCTTCCTGATAACATGTCCCTGGCTTAAATGAGAGGGAACCTTCTGCTAGCAACCCTGCTCACACTGAGTTTTATCTGTTATTTGTACGCTTATAAAAATCGCTCTGGTTATGTTCAACCAACGGTGCTCTACAAGATAAGAGAGGAGTTTATGTCATTCCAAAGGAAAAAAAAGTAATTACATCGCATGTCTGTTATCTCAGCAGTAACACAAATAAGTGTATGACCCTACATTGAAAACATTTCTGGAGAATGAATTTGCTCTGGGTTTGCTAAAGGTTGGTTGACTAGAGCCACTTTTACACAGAAACTCAGCTTCAACCTGAGTTTTCCATCCCTGTTTTTTCCCCACCATTGCCCATTTATACCATACCATACCATACCATACCATATAGCTTGATGGATTAAAATTTTGCACTCTTGGGGTTTATGGGATGTTGAGTTATTATGACACTTGCCTTTAGGATACAGTACTGCAGTGACATACAAAATAGCAATGACATACAGAAAACTGAGCTAGCCTTTTTTTTTCAAAATACACTGTTCAGACATTTATTTTGTTTTATGTGTCAGTTAATTTGTGATGGAAATCCAGATACAAATCCATGCAATCTTGCAGCCCACATTTTGAGAAGCATTGGCTTACTCAACTGAATGGAATCATGAGAGATGCAGATGAAGAATTTTAACTAAAAGTGGGCACAATGTGTACACAGGTGGATAGCATTGCTGATGTGCTGCATGACAGTAATTATTAGCACAGGGGCAACCAACAACAGACAAATGTGGGTCCAAAAGCAAGGAATGCACCATAATTGAGAATTTGCAGTTGCTTTTGGCCTCAGCTTCTTTGCATCGCTGTTCTTGGTGCCCCCTTGATTATTCCTTTAGCAGAGTGGCAAGAGAGGTATTTATGCTCAAATCACCTCTGATGACTGTATGTCTTTGTGATAAACATTCTTTTTACCCAGAAGCCTCTGTCAGTTTCAATATCATATTAATTCATCTTCCACAGGTAAACTGAGACTATATGCTTGAACCTGTTGTTTTAGTATTTAGTCTGAGCCAATGGTATAAAAGCAGTGCTTTCAGGGTGTCCCAAACTGAATTGGAAAGACTGTAGCATTTAGGAATATCTTCATATTGGCATCAGCATACAATAGGAGAGTTTCATAACTGAAGAAATTTTCCTTTGGGGATCTGTTGATAATACAGTACAACTCTGAGCCCTGATCAATAAGGATAACCTCGAAATGCCCATAGGCCTGAATGAAATGACATGAATATCAATGGTTGAAGGCATTGAGTCAGCACTCAATATCCCGACCTCAGTTGTCATTATCACTGCCCTGGTCAATCAGGCATGGCTTTGCATCTAAAGGATGTGATATTTAATTGATGCAATGCGTTCTATGCAGGGACACACAGTGCTAATTAGTGATTTTTAGAGAACAGATCTGTCAAGGTGCACTGTGTGCATGCTTTTTTATTCAGGGTGATGTTTTATTCCATACATAGTATATCACGATTAAATCGAAGGATGACATGAATTCGGGGTCTTTTACTTGTGGAGAGTGGTTTAAAATGCAACTTATCGATTTATCTTACCCCCTGTTCCTGCCTACACCCTGCCTGCTACCAGCAACAAATTGGTCAGCGAAAACTTCCATTTTGTCCTTTTGAGGTTAATCAACTCATTGCAGCACCCATAAGTCTGATGCCACCTCATTTATTCTCTCTGTGCCCAACAATTTTTCTTTCCCCGGCCTCCAAAGCAAACGCACACAATTGCACATTATTTTTCTTCCCAGCCAAGCCTCACTGTGGTGTGGGCTAAAGTCTGAAGTGATTGAATAGCTCCCAGGAGAAGGGGCAATCTCACAATGCTACCTCCTTACTGCTTTCAAAAAAATAAGGATTTGAGGGAGGTGGGGTATTTCATAACAACTCACCATAAGTAACACAAGGCCAAATATAATTATTTTCTGCCTTTTGTCCAAAGGGAGGATCTATAATTGCGATTTGATTGTGTTTTTTATTTATTCTTCCAGACAGTAGAGGGGGTGTAGTCCACGGGGGTAAATCATTTTGTTGTTGTTGTTTTTCCAGAAAGACCATATCCTGCCAGTTTTTGTGCAAAGAAGGTAGCGGTTAGATGTGTGTGCGGGTGGAACCTTGTTCAATCAAGGGAGGAATTGTTAAACTAGCATTACTAAGCTGTAGTAGTGGAGCTGGTGGAGTTGCCATGCTCTGATGATAATTCATTTGTATGAACCAATTATGGGACTTTACACACCATAGCAATACACTGTGACTGGCTCAAACCAGTTAGTCGTTGATGGCACATGATAGCTCCACTTGTTTTGGGGTTCCAGAAGCCTCACTGTCCCACCACTACTTTGCTGACCTCTTCCCCTTTAGTGATAAGCTCCCATTACTACAGGAGCCACTCAGTGAATGAATGAGTGATACAACCATTCCTGTGGCTGTTTTGTCCAGTCATAGCCAAAAAATGAATGTCATCTGAAATGTGTAAACGCGCTTACTACTTGACGTTTCTTGTTTTAGTGTTTTACTTGAGAGACCGGATTCTTTTGTGATGGCACAGCTCTGTGTATTTCTGCGTCTGTGCGTGCCTGTGCATGCTGATGCAAGCACTGCTCCAGTTCTTTCCTCGGTTAATGTTTGATGCACGAAAATATTCAAATCTATGCAGAGTTAGTTTTGCATCTGTCTTACAGATACTCCGAATAAAACACAGTCGGCAAAAAAACCCTGCCTCCAGCCAGTGGTACTTCAGCTCTGGCTCTGGCTGGATAAGACAATCACATGCTGTAAGTCTGAGCCAAACTGCAGCAAGGTCACACAGTCTAAAAGCTACAGTGACCTGACTTTAAACTTACTCATTCATTATCTATTTGATAAGGGTGTTTAACAAGGAAATTTACGCCAGGTAACCACAGACGTCAAATCCAATTACATCTGAGGAGGCAATATGTGGTCATGCTGTTTTAGTTCTCGCTAATACTCCTCATAACTAACATAAACAGAATAGCTGAATGCCTGCTGGCTAGAATGAAACATTCTCTCCAGATATGTGCTAAAATATTTACTTTGGTCTGTCCTAAAAAAAAAAACTGAGCAGGCTGCAAGATAAGCTAGGTACTTTTTAAAGGAGCACTCTATTTTCTAAATTTTCTATAGTAAAATGATGCATTCACATGTCTTTCCTTCATGAACCTATAATGACGTTATACACTAATTTTATTGTTCATTTAAAACCTCAGCCACTCCTCCTTTTCTTTGACTTTTGCTTATTACCTGTCAAAAATGTAAAAAAAAAAAAAAAACACTTATGAGGCTACTAAGTAGCTTTGTGGTTAAAGCACTCACTTTATGCTCACTCACTTTAATGCTATACAGCTTGCATTTGATCCCAGCTGTGTCATCAGCTGAAGATGACCTGGAGCCCACTGGGGCAGAACAAATTGGATTTGTGCTGCCAGGGATACAGGTGGGTTTGTCAGCAGGGGTTGCTTGTGCCACCATTCTCAGGCACCCTGCAATCTGTCAAATGTCTACAAGTTGCTCGGATGACGTCAACACTTCAACACCTTAAATGAGTTCCCAGTCCACAGTAGTGTGCGGTGTGACTTGTAGTGCAAAAAAATAGCCATTGGCTGAGTGCAAGTGTATTGGAAGATTGCATTCATCTCAATTAAGTGTTCCTGCATAAATGTGGTGGTTATCAGAATGAGATGAGCCCAGTACACAAATAGTGATTCCAAAACAGGGCATAAAGGAGAAAAAAAAAACATTTAAAAAGGGCTTATGAGTTCTGAAACATCAATCAATTCTGGTGATGGGATAGTGAGATATAGTGTTTTCTAGGAGTTGGAACCCTAATTTGGGTTTTGGGTGCATTCAATGAACCTCTAAAAACACCAGAAACAGATTGCACCTAATAAAGGAAGCCCACTGTCGCCATGAAAGTGAAAAATATAATAGACTATAAATCAAAAAGTAGGTTCTTCCAATGTAAACACAGAAAACTAGCACTTTTTCCTACAGGTTCATTTTGAAAAGAACCAGTAATTTTTAATTATTGTGCTTTGTGTTCCAGGCACTTACATAAGTTCACATCTGGCTAGAACAAATTAAATAACTTTGTTTTTGTTTTTTTAATGCAACCAACCATGTCACTTTTCTGTTCTGAAAACATACAAGATGAAAACACCCCCACATTATACTGCTACCTTTTTATTACTTTTAGATTGTAACCAGTAGGACTCTAATGATTGGAGGATGTAGCTGGTTGGACCTTTCATTCTGAACACATTTATTTCTATATATGACGTCAACGCCACTGTCGTCCTGTGTACCTCTGCACAGAAGAGAAATGAGGCTAGCATGGAGTACAAGAACACCATACAGCTTGCGTGCTTAGATGATTCATACAGCCTGTGCATCCAGCTAGAATTTTAAGTCATCCAGGGTGTGCATTCAAGTAGAGTTTCCAACTCAGCCAGTTTACAGAGTAAACTGTAAATTGCAAACCATAGCAGGCTTGGCACAAGTTATGAATTACCTACATTCATTCAGTGGTGTTGATGAATTTCATTTTCACGGCTTGCATGAAATTAAGTGCTGTTTATCCCTTTGCAGTAGCCCCTCTCCTCTACAGCTTCAGCCACAGTTTTTCCTAAATAGATTTGTATGGCATGCTTTTAAAATAATACTTAAAATAGTAACAGTTACAAATGTGCCTTACCAAGGTATACATGTACTGGGTACTTGTACTGTACTTTGTGTGAGTGTTTTTAACTTAACTCACACAAAGGGGGGTGCCCCAGGGAGAGATGGTGTGCCATAAGGATTTAATTCATTCACTGCCCAACTGTTCTAAAATACCATCCCCAGCCTGCACAAAATATATAGGCACCAACATTCCAAAAGTTTTTATTGTCTCTGTCCTCCACCAAATGTTGTGTTCTTTGTCTTTATATAAAAAATATAGTTTATTTTTCTGTTTAATGAAACTTGTAATATTTATTACAAGATTTTTCAATCATATTTTCTCTCATCATATGATAGGGTAATTCTAATTTTACCATAGCAGACAAGCTCATTACCAGAAAAGTCTAGCATATTAGCATATTAACAGAAATTGGTCATTATTATTATTATTATTATTATTAGTGGTGGTGGTTGTTGTTAAGGTTACTATTATTATGAATGTCGTTGGTACTCTTCTTATAATTGTTATTTTCACATCATACTATCAAACTATCACATCTAATGTAAATATCTGCCTGATAAATGTGCTGGTACTCCTGGCATCTCCTATCTCCCAACTTACTCTGGCAATGGTTCCCTTACTTGGATTCTTCCCTCAACAGCTCTCCCTGAACTCAACTGCCTGCATGCTGCTGTTGGTGCTCCCCCTGAAGATAATGAAGGTGTTAACAAACAGTACCTCTTTTACATGGTGATGAAGCCAGTGGTCCCACATGGATCAGTTATGGAAAGTGTAGAATGAGCACAACTGATCAGCTCGTGCTCACCCTCCATGTGTAGGCTGTAGTCTTCAACACATTGTGGCTTGTTAAGAACCCCATACCCCCCAGGCGGTTTACTGCAGATTTATTTTCTGATTATATATCATGGGTGGTAGAAAGAACTGTCACCATGCCTGCATTTCTGAGTAATGCTGTTAGCAGGGGTCCTCCCTCAAAAAAACTGGTGGATCACCAGGTTGGAGCTCAGGCAGCTGTAATGTGACCCATGTCACAAGCACCAGTGTTTCTCTTGTGCAGGGTCTCAAAGAGGGTGGGGGAGGTGTAGTAATTTTGGTGTAGAAAACATGTCCCTTTTCCAGCAAATGTGCTTTGTTCAGCAACTGCATGACAGTACTGTTCCACTGTCTTTGTTGGAGCTGTTTGCAGCACCAGTTTACACTTTTCACAAGTATGTATAATTCATACAGGCATCTGTGAGGACAAAATTTTTCATCCCAAATTGATTTCTTTTTTTGGGGATGACCTGTCTGAAAAAACTCCCACAGAAAAAAATCATGGACTCATCTATTGAAAGGTCACCATGGGGATAGTGATTAGTTTGGAAGCAATTGACAATTTAACAAAGCAGGGGTTTTTGCGTAGATGAGCCCTATCCATGTTGAGTGTTATCATTTAAATGCAAGCACAAACTCAACATTTCATATTCTTTCTGTGCATTACTTTGGAGATGTACAGGGTACAGCTAACTGAGGAACTGTGGAACCCCTCTTTATCACAGCCCTTATCCTCCTGTTTTAAATCTCCCACCCCTTCACAATCCTCCTCCATAAACCCAAGGTCACTCCTTGTCACTGTTGCTATCCCAATTGAATGTAAACTCTTCTGCAATTGCACTGCTACTCATTTCCTGTTCCATTTTTGTCTTGACTTAAACAACTCTCGTTAGTTGTAATATTGGTTTGCCACCATCCTTGCAAATGATACCATGTAAGGTATGTGTCATCAGAGAGCAAAAAAGTTTCACATAGTAATAAATATTTAATTGGTGTAAAATTAAAAAAGTGAACCACACAAGTTTTTTTGACTGATTTCACCCAAAGCAGGTAATAAGTTCAAATGGTCATGAGTGTATATTTTCCCTTCCTTTCCTCCAAGATTTACGATAACTGCCATATACCATTTTGGTAGCTAACTATTTATTTAGTTGAGGAAATCATTTGGGCAGAGCCATTTTAATGTCAGTCATTTTAATGGCACTGTATAGATGTATCATTCAATTTGCTTGCCAGGCAATGTTAGTCTAATTGCCATGAATTCACCAGAAATCAATATTTTGTACATAACACTAATTTTAACATTACCACTGAATAGCTCTGTCAGAAGCTAGGGGCTTACCTGGATGAGTGTAGAAGTAGGTCGACACACAGGTACACTGCATACACACCTGTACATCATTTCACTGGGGGAATGAGCTGGGAAAATGCTTATTTACACTGAGGCTGGAAAGAGATGAGAGGTTTGGTTACAATACTGCAGGTGCCTCCCTGGATTTTCAGTGTTGGTTTGGGACTCCTGTAGCAATGTAAACGTACAGATAACCGTCCGTATGTCTGTATGAAGTACAAAGTAGGCAAGTGTATACAGGACGAATAGTTCATTTTTACCTATATTTACAGATCCCAACAGCCTAAATTGAGTGAGGCAGGTATGGCAGCCTATCTTTTCATATTTCATGCCAGACTATTAAACTGTCTGATGAAACCTCTGTCTATAAAGTGGAACTGATGGCCCTTGTCTTGGCTATACAGCAGGTGGAAGAGGTCAAGGAGGACGTGCTATTATCTTCAGATTCATCAACAGGACTAATTACTTTAATTGCCTATGAGTCTTGTTGAATGGATTTGATAAATGAAGTATTTATACCTCTTTATCAGCTCCATAATACAGGCATCAACATTTCTTTTCTTTGGCCGCCAGCTCATGTGGGGGTGAGGAGGTAATGAACTAGTGGATTGTTTGGCTAAATGGGCTTTGTGTATGAGTAGAATATATGTAAGGGTGCCACCCAGCCAAGGCATTCATCATGGTTCCATTAACTTCCAAATGGCAATCATTTTAGGACTGAGAGGGGAAGGGGAGACATGTGCATCAGATATAGCAGTCTGTGTCAATCTGGAATCTGTGACGTATGTTTGGTACCTGAAACAACAGAGCATGTTATGTGTATATGTCAAAGGTATATTATTTACATTTCAGGAACTCTAGGAGAGAGTTTAATGACAGAGTTGGGTTATTGGGAGTACACAGGGAAGAAGAAAAAAACTGCAAATGGATATTCTCTTACGCTAGGCTCACACACAGTGAAACACCTCACAAAATTTCGCCCGACAAGTTTTCGCTCTGGGGTCATGGTCGCGAAAACAGCACGCATGTCTGGCTATCCTGTTAGTAGCAAGTGTAGTTGTGATGCAGTGATGTAGCCAGCTGGCAAGCTAGCTGGCTAGCAAGCTAAATTAGCCAGCAAGCTAGCCATTGTTTTTTCTACCGCTCTGGCTGTTGTAGCAAGCTTGTGAAGTCAATCACTCAACTGTGACGAAATGGCAGAGACATATGTTTTCATGCCAACGTTACCCTGGCTATCCTAGCAATCTCCGTAGTGTATATGTGGTGTCCGAAAACATTAGCAGTTAGCCTGTCACCTAGTTTAGAGTGTTTAAATGATGATCTACAGGGGTGTATTTGTCTCAGCTAAGTTAATGTAACATATAAACAACAACCCGTGTTGATGTTGACACAAATGGTTGCCCATACATCTTTTAATCATATACATGTTTTCATGTTACATGTAGCCTTTAGCCTCCGCCATCTTGGTCAGACTTTTTTTATTACTCCCGCCTCTCTAGAGAACGTCACATACCAAACACATCACACGCTGAACTGATTGGTTCTCACATGGTTCTCATTTGCATTTCACTTGCTTTGGCGAATTCGCCCCGATTTCGCCCAATCAGAACGAATTTCGCCCCCATACAAACTGAATGAGAGCGAAGCAAAATTCGCTGGAGTGTGAGCGTACCATTATTCTTATTCTACACAGGATCTTATTCTGCACAGGGGTCAGAGGTAGGAGTGAAGGGTACATGGGTTTGGATCCACACGCCTACACAGTATATAATGGTAAGCATCTATAAATTGGTTTGTAACCTGTAATAAAAATCCATAGTAAAAGAGGATAAGGGGCTGGTTAGTGGGGCAGCTCATTCACTTAACCAGGTTTTTGATTTTGGCAGAGGACTGGTCTCCTTTATTTTTATGTGTCCACAGTGTTTGTGTTGCTCTGTGTCAGTTCTGCGTCAAGATGTGACTAGGCAAGTCAGCTGACTGTAAAGGAGTTAGTGGTATAAGTGGGAGTTCCATCCCTGAAAATGGCCCATAAATCCTTTTTCATTATTTCACCAAAAAGATTAGATAAATATAGGTTTACGTCAAATATTCATAAGACATTAATATGGTATGGAGAACAGCCAGACATAAATCATGGTCTTCAGACAGAAGTTTATCTGCAAGGTCAGCAAGACTGCGTGAACACTGAAAGGATTACATCTTCAGGTCCTCCAAGTTCACTGAACTAAACATAAAAAGTAAAATTAGATAGATAAACACTAACAAAGAAAAACTTTTCAGAAATTGTATCATCTTGTCTTCTCTCTCTCTTTCTCAACCCTCACTTCTTCTCTTATCTGATGTAGATTTTATGTCATAAATCAATGGTTGTAAATGATCAGTAAAATGGAGACTGCCTGCACTGAATCAAAATAATTGGAGCAAACTGTGTCACTTTGAGGACTGACTTGTATTCCCTTCGCCACAACCAGCTAGTTAATTACTGCACCAAACTTGTTGCTGATGTGTGCACCCTGAATTTACAAAGTTAGGATCAGTAATGCAATAATTTGCAAAAACTAGTAAAGATGGCTCTTCATTAGAATTAATTTAGATATGAAGTAATCCAGAAACTGATGTTAATGGTGACATATATCCCCAAAAAAATTATATCAGTTGCAGTTATCTCTAGAGAGACATGGGAGAAAGAGCAGGTGGGAGTTTGCAAGATTCTCTTCTTTGAGAAATAACTGTGAACCAAACCTGATCATATGAGGCATTTCTAGTTTTGGAGATATGCTTAGAAATTTGAATTTGATGACCAGTGATCAATAGAACAGAAGCATAGAACAGAAGTGAAAAAATCTCATAGGGTTTTACATCGATTTAAACATGATGATAAATGATTGTGACACAGGTTCTACCTGTCTATAAAACACAAGAAGTTTTTGTTCTCTCTCCAGCCCTGATTTGTGTGTTATGGTTATGTATGTAAGCAGGAACCCCACAAAAATGTTCACAGTGTTGGAAAATGCTTATGTCAGTTCAGCATCTTGTTATAAAAGTCAAGCCTTCCATGGATCTGAGGGTTTCTTTGCATAATGCCATCCATTTTCAATAGCAATAAGTATATTCATGGAATATTATGCTGCCATCCACAGAGTAGGCACACATCAATCAAAACCTTCAGTTCAAAAAGTATGGCTGCTGTGCTACTGCTTGATTATATGAGTGCATGGGTACATTTGCTAGGTATTTTCTATATATCCTGTTAAGCCTGTGCTTATGTGCAATTCCTGGGTGAATCCACATTTTATCATATGTATGAGACACAATAGACACATCTAACCTCAGTGGTGCTATTTAAATATGTTGCAGTTGTATGCACACTCCATTAAAGCTGCTATACAACCAATGACCTTTAAATGTAAATAAGTATAAATACGTTAGTCTATTTCTGCCAACCTTTCCCACTATTTATTGTACATTTATCACAGGTGATTCTGCTTGCTCCCTTAATTAGATTGCAAAAAAATTGCTTAAGAGCCATGCCTTTGTTTTCACAAAAGGACACTAATTGCATGTTCATGATCTTAACAGGACATACTGTATCAATATCGAACAAGGCTTTCATTTGATGTCCTTATGTAAACAAGCAATTTAATGGTCTGCACCATCATTTATTTGTACAAGTGAGAGAATCTTACACTTGGCAAGGGGTTCCTCTAAACATTTCATTTTAGAATTTGTCAGTGTGTAGGGGTAGACAAGTTTTAAAAAATACATTCTGATATCCTCCAAGCCAGGTACAGCGAGTATAAGGCATGCACATGGATGCCCATAAAATTATTTTGAAATCTTTGAGAATACAGTTTCCAATTTAGTTGTTCAATTTGACTTCAAAAGGTTAGTCAGAAGAGGGCTTATAAAACAGACATGAAAACGCTCATGCATGTCCAATTAATAGCCAACAAATAAACCTGTTGGGACTTATGGAGATATATTTCACTTATTTGGATGCATGGTCTCCTACCCGAAGGAGCGCTTTCTCTTCCTGTGAAGAGTAATGAGAGGTGAAGGTCAATTTAATGGAAAGAAGCGCTGCTAGTTTTAATCTGTGCTCTGAAGAAGGTGACTCGCCTCTGTGTGAGGGTTTACCATATGTGGAAAGAGAATTCTTTATCAAGGCAGGCCTTGTCCCAATTTACACATAGCAGTTTGTCCTTGCTTGGGATGTCACTGCACCGTGCACCTGTCTGGAGCAGGGGAAGGGTGTGCCTCATCCCAAATTAACTTCAGCACTCTCCTTCCTCTCACTTTTCCTTCCAAGCCACCATATGAATAACCAAAGGATTTTTTATCAAGTGTAACAGTACAAAGTTAGGTCTTCACTCAGTCTCAAAGCAATCTGCTTTGTTGTTAACTTGTAGTAACGCATTTCCATAAATGGAAGTCTTTAAAACATGACCTTGAGTTCAGTAATTGTTAAAATTAAAAATACATGTTGTGCATGAGTCAGAAACAGAATCATTGCTGGAATACATTAAGAACAAAGTGTATTTCAACACAGACTGCGGTGCTTCACTGTTGAATAGGCTCTACTAACTGCAAGAATTATAATTTCAAAATTATTAAAACCCTTTGAAAAACTATGTTCAAAAACAAGGGAATTACAAATCTGTGAATCTTTGAAATGTTTACTTACCTGCTAGCTCCCTGATATTGAACATAAGTATCAGCAAATGTATTAGGAACATTTATTAACCATTTCTTGAAAGTATAAACAGGCCCTTAAAACTGAGCATGACAGATCAAGCTCATGGGTATTGGGGTATTTCTGCCCTGCTTACTGAACCAGTCTCAGCTTTTGATTACACAGCATCTGTTGTGCATTATCGTCCCATTGACACTGAACCAGAAGCTACACAGGAGGCCAGTCACCACATGGATGAGGTTGAAGAGGAGCACGGATGCAAAGCTGAGCTGGGAATATGAGACAGTGGAGAGCAGGGGGGAGAGGGGAATCTTGCTAAACCTGCTAGCCAGCTGTTTGGCTTCACTTAAGATGATAACAGCTAGCTGTTGAGAGCCAGAGATAGAGCTGGGGTTGATGGATGTACCTATAGTGCCACAAAGCCCCATTGCCTTCAGTCATGAAGTTGTAATTCATCATCGCTCACCTGGCATTTGAGGACTCAGAATACCATTACTTTGAATGCAGGTCTTGACTCTCACCCTGCCCTCCATCAGAAATTCATCTCTGTCACTCATACCAGTGCACATTACTGTCTGCCATTTATTTCTTTCTGATTCCTTCATTTTGAGGGGAAGATTACTTACCCAGCCTCTGTCTTCTGCATACTGTAGCACTGCCAGCAGAGGGGTCTGAAATGAGAGCATTTTATTACACCTTATAGCATAAATCCAAGCAACTGGAACTATGCATCCAAAGTGGGGCTTAAGTTATATTCACTCCCTGTCAATGAAAAAATGAACCCCCCGGAACAAAATATTTTTTGTTTTCCAGTGATATCTTTCTCCAGGTCTAGTCAAAAAAGGCCCCTTTAGTTATTATATAATATATCACAATAAACAATGTGGAAGGAAGCACTGCACTACACTAAGGATATTTACACGGCTGTTTATTATGACCATTTTTCCCACCAATGTCAGAGATTAAATTTACCATCCACTCCACTGCCTAACTTTGACGGAGTATGTTCGTCAGCTTTCCCTCCGCAGAGCCAGGCAGTGGGAGAGATTGAGTGGAGGTAAAACATGATGCTTACTTGATTGAAGTTAAAAGTGGAAGCCATCCATTACCTTTAAAGCACTGAAAGTCTCTGGAGTTAAATTGAAATAAGCCCAGGAAGTGTAGCGCTTTAGAATCGTTTCAGTGGCATAGGATTTTCAGCACCTCTTGAGACATTAAGATACCATTTTCACTTTTTAGTAGAATTACACAACTAAAGAAAGGAATGATTGTCAACTCCATATATTGCTTCTTATTTATGCTTTATGGATGACATAATTGGTAATATGCTCCTTAGCAAATGAACATATCATTTAAGACTGAGCAGCACCACAAAATACATATTGTTCCATTTTCAAACAACATAGGGAAAATTGAATGCAGGTCATCACATTATATAATGTATTCACTTAGCATAAATCCTTATTTGGGTTAACTTTAATAGATTCCATTTAAAATTCTTAACTGAAAAGATATTAACTTTTCTTAACTTTTTGAGCCAAAATAATTCAGGTTAGGTACCTTGCTTAAACATGCAACTACAATCCTCCAGTGGGGATTAAATCTCCAACCTCCTGTTTGCAAGTCCATGAACACTCTGTCATATGTACAGTTATACTATTGTGATTAAATGTAGATAATTTTGACTAGTAGCACTGGTACTTGGTACAGGGGCACAGCTAGGAGTATATTGGCCAGTATTAAGAACTTGTAAAGCAAACCATCTGAACTGTATCAACAATTGATACACAAATATGTAAAGATACATTTTAAGGTAGCATGACTCTAATTTAAATACTTAGCATGTACATATTGAAGACAAATTCTGTGATGGTTTACTTCTTTATATTTTGTCTGTTTTAGAATGAAACCATATCATTCATATTCATTCATAGGCCTCTGAAGCTGGGTGCATCGGCTTTCCAATCATTATGCTTATGTCTGAGACTGCAAGCTGTTCATTTTAATCTCTTCATATTCTTACCCTTGAGATTGTCTCAGAAAATTGTTTAGCAGTGAGTCAACTGCAAATTTTATCTACTTGCTGTGTCTCACTCATGTCCTTTCCCACTGGATTGCAAAGAGAGGTAAGGGTGAGGCATACAAAGCAACAAATGCAAAACACAGACAAGTGAATGGTATTGATCCTAAAACTTCCATCTAGATAAGCACTTACCATATTGAATGAACAGAGAATGCAAAATGAAGGCAGATTGAAAAGCAAGGGAAGAAAATTAGTACACATTAATACAAATTAGTACATTTTACTAAATGTCTAGTTAGGAAATACCCAATGCATTTCACTCTGTTAATTAAAGTGTACAATAGAGTTAGGAATCATACATGTACAAACATTCAAAGCAGATATGCTTATTGCTTAAATTATAATAATAAATAAAACAAATTATGTGCTGCATTGTTCCAAAATGGCATGCAGAGAACCCAGGTTCTAATGTGATATGATTCATCACATATCTTCAATGACTCTGCTTAGAAGGTAGATCTCAGCCTGTCTTTTAAAGAGAAATAAGCAATAACCAAAACAGCAGGGGTATCAACTTTCTACAGCCAAAGAGCACAATGGAAAGAACACAGTCCGTTTTTTTTCCTTTTAGACAGATGATGGGGTGACATTTCATGTTGTTTACATAAAGATGTGTCAGTGCCTTTGCACTTCACAACCACTGTTGTGCTGTCACATCCAGAGAGCCTGCCTTGTGTTTTCTTAGAATCTGCTGAGGTTAAGGAACAAAAGCACTGGGAAGCTGTTATTTATTCTCTTATTTTTAATTCTCATTTACAAATCATTTAAATGGCACTACAAAGAAGTAATCTGATCTTTGACCTCTCTTGGGGAATGTTAATGTACCCTGATGTGAAAGAAGTGAATTAAAAGTGTTCTGTTAATTAATAATTTGCCCTGTCCTTCTTTGAGGACAACTGTCAATATTGGCTAAAACAAAGCATTCTGTAAAATGTTGACTTCAAATTAAATGTGTATTTGGTCAGTCTCATCTCAGTAGAGATGTATTGTCTTTTATTTTTATTAGTAAAATAAACACAGAGATCATTTTACATTTTATTACCTCCTCCTGGAGTGGAAATTATGTGATCTTCCCACCTGTCTGTCTGTCTGCCTGTCTGAGAACTAGATAGCTGAAAATCTTATTGACAGATTTGTTCTAAACTTGGGAAAATGACCTCCTATGGTAAAAGGAAGAAATTACATTCTATGGCAGATATGTATTGTTCATTATGTGCGAATGGTATGCACTCCACCAGCTGCCATGATACTACAAAGTAGGAAATGGTAAATTGTGCACTTGGCAACTCTTCTGTTGACTGCAGTGCTTATACCATAGTGGTCCTGAAAGCAATAGGGTTGAGTCAGTGGAGTTAGAGACTATGAAAAATGGAAGGCATTTACTTTGAACACAGGCTGGGCCCTACAGCCCAGGTTCAAGCAGCCCTAACATGGAGACAATGACCACAATCCCATATTGGCAGATTAGCCAGGGACACTGTAGGGGTAGGAAGGTTGGCCAAGATTTCTTTGTATTACCACTTTCAGGCAACCTGTGATTTGCCAGGTGACTGCAAGTTTTTCAGATGATGTAGAGTAGTGCATATCTTCGAGAGAGTGCACATTTCACAGTGGTACACTGACTTGTTGTGCATAAAACAGTGCAAAAAACTTATTGAGCCTAATGTGTCAATTCCAAAAAGAGGTAGCATGAGGGGAAATATGATAACATTATAACTCAATCAAAATTTGTAACTACAGAGTAGGATGCAGTGTTTTTTTGTTTGTTTGTTTGTTTGTTTATTATTATTATTATTACTTATATTAATTCCAAGACCTTTTGGTTGATGTTAGGGACCACTGAATTTAGTACCACTAAATCTGTCAATCAATGTTGAGGAAAAATGACATTGCTCCACAGTCTTTCTAAGTACATACTGACAATGCTTAGGAAATTGGCAATACCTAGAAAAATTAGAATAAAATAAAATTCCATTGTATTGTGGAATACAATATGCTAGACAGCACCAAACCTTTCTCTACGTTCAAGAAGAGCAACAAGACAATATATCTGAGGTAAAATATTTTAATTGATTAAATGATGATTTTATTGTCTATGCTCAAGGAGTTGGCTCACAATAAGGACAATAAGGAAGTACATCTATATACAGACTTACAATCTTAATGCAATCTTTATCTACAATATGCTGAACTACACCATGCTGAAAATAATAACCACAGTTTAAAACTTTAACTAATGTAATTCACTCTGGTTAAGAGCATCTGCTAAATGACACTAATGCAATGTAATGTAAAAGAGGGACAGTCAAAAGGATTTTGTCTTTAGTAAAAAAATAAATAAATAAATAAATAAAAGTATGTTACAAGATAATTATATTTGTTGAATTTCTCTCTAGGAAGTCAAAATATATCAAAGAATGACATATAATCAACTAATGAGGTGCCTGTACAGCCATCCATTGAGTTCAGAGGGAGAAAAACACAAACACCAGCACCACTGGTTTTTCACCATGGTCGTAGTCTATAGGGAATCCAGAAAACAGAAACTCTATTTATCTGTGCTTTGATTAGTATCTTCAATTAAATTGTCCCTTCGTGGTGGTATTTTATTACACTTTTGTTGATTCTATTACAACACTTTTTGGGAATGTATTTGAACAAGATAAAAGTCAAAATTTGCATTTAAATTGAGATGATGATCTGAGCAAATAAAGTGGAATGCTGAGGGGCTTCAATACAGATGCACAAAAATAAAGCTTATTAATCCTCTTCACTTGATGAAAACTCAGAAAGTCAATGATTATGTGCACACATGGTAATGCTATACAGGTACGTTCATATTGGATAACCAGAGCCGCTAAAGACACTAATTATTTAATTTGTTCTATAAATTCTTTTAGTCCCATCAGCCAAAAGAGATTTACATTAATTACATAGGATGGATTTCACCATCCATTTTTCAACACACACATAGTATGCATTTGTACTCATTAGTTTTTATATCTGATCATGATATGATTTCAAAGTGCATTGAGTAAATTAACATTATAAAGAGCATGTTGTTATCATGCTATAATTTTAGCCATACAGGCGCAGAAAATTCATTGCATTTTTTATTAAAGTTTATATAAAAACTACACATAGGAGCAGATGGTCCCTCTTTCTCATTTTTGTATGTAACATGAGTGAAAAGTTCAAAAGAGCTATATAGTATTAGAATAATACTCAAATGATATTTACCACAAAAACCTCATTTGGTAAAAAGTTTTTGAATACAACATAAATCCATGTAATTAGAGTAATGTGACACATGAGAACATAATGCATTATAAATAGGGCCTGACATTTGAGTCTCAGCATCTATAGAATTGGTAACAAATACTTCCACGTTAGATTGAAGAATAATCTTCCAGGTTCATCCCAGAATTCATCAAAAGACATTTCATCTCTTGCATACAGTTTGTATTTGTCCATTTTGGATTTAAAGTCCACATCAAAACCTGTAATACAGTCTGACAAAAGGGTTTCCATATCAAAACTGAAAATTTGTTTGGAATGAAAAAAATCACACAGCCAGAACCCTTACAAAACAAAAGTGGCATATTGCAGCCACATTATCTTACCTAATTCTCCGCTGAATTTTTCCATGCAGAAACGTCCTGTTTATGTTGCCATGTACTGGAGGCTTTTCACTTTCAATGTGTCAAATACATCATCAGTACACATTTACTTCAAAAAGATTTTCAGTTCATCTCTTTTTAATGTCATTGTGATCTCAGCACATACAAACTTTTTTTGCTATGTACCAGAAACATGGGTCTTCTTAGCTAAGCTGACCACATAGACAACATGTGCAAATTTGATGATTACTGAAAGCAGTTTGTCTTTTCATTGGTAATTTAACTGAAGGATAAAATTATTACATATATTCAACTGCAATAAATTAAAATTTATATAGTTATTTATTGCTATTGCTATTGATTTTGTATCATTATGTATATAAATAGTAATGTTTTCAACGTGTACGCTTTTTTTGCATTACAAAGCTACAGAACGTCCTTCTGAAATAGTTTTATAAGATAAAATAAGATAACACTTTATTGACTGAAATTTGGGTGTTTAACAGCAGCAGAAAGTCAGGTGAAGAAGTATAGATAAAATTACAGTACAATAAATATACTATAATAGTAAACAATAAAAAACAACAAAAGAGCAAAAAACTGTACATGTAGTGCAAAAAGATATGATAGTGAGCAGTAAACAAATGATATATGTATAAAATCTATACTATCAGTGAACATTCTTTCATTGCTATTAATCTCTGTGGCAATACCTGAGCTGATATATTTGGAGCAAGAATTATTTTATCTCATATTAAATGGAATTTCAATTTCCTCGTGTCATGGTCATGGCTCCTGATGGCCTTTTGGGTTAAGAAATCGGTGAGCTCGTTGACTCAGCTTTTCTGCAGCCTTGTTGAATGTTTTAACACATTGTCTGAGCAGTTCATCTGCAGAACCAGAGCTCAATATTCATTCATAAACTCATCATGTTTACTTTGTAGATTCTGACATGACCAGATCAATCAGGCCTGTTTCAGCAAACCTTGAGCATCTTTCCACAATGCCTTGAACTCAGTCAATGCACCTATGTTGGGTATAGTATCTATGTCTCCATGTCTACAAATCTTGGATAAAACTGAATGTATTTTGAATGGTACTCCACAGCAGAAT
The DNA here is from genome assembly GCA_019176425.1 of Megalops atlanticus. Lineage (NCBI taxonomy): Eukaryota > Metazoa > Chordata > Actinopteri > Elopiformes > Megalopidae > Megalops > Megalops atlanticus. The sequence goes on along the minus strand of CM032878.1, from coordinate 17,123,085 downwards.
AACAAGTGCCCCATCTTATTTTTAGTGACTCAGGGGGAGGTTTTACTGGTAGAGAACAACCGTTCTGTGCAATTGTATCTCTCCCATGCTCTGTAAAGCATATTTTCCTGCTTCCTGTCCTGAGGTAACACTGGAGTGGAGTCAGAATTCTTGAACTCTGCATACCCAAGCTTTGATTGTGGAGTATGCTTTGGTTGTGTTGGTGTGACCAAAAATTTCATATGCTATTTTTACATAGCATACAAACTGTAGAGCTCCAAAATTATGACATGTTGCCTAAAAGACAAATACCCTTTTCAGAGAAAAAAATGACTCACCTCTGCACAAATATTTGTTACAGTTGAGTCTCTGTGTTTGAGTAGCAGTGATAATGGTGTACATTTTGTTTGAAAACATCCTTTAAATTATCTGTGATGTCCAGTACACAAGGTTAAGAAGAAAGTTGTCTTGGGAGAAAAGTGAGAAGAATAGTGTTGATTGAATCAGATCAGTCTACCCATAATCACGTCCCAAAAGCTTATTGGTGGCCCTAAAAATGTCAATTTCAGACAATTTGTGTCCACCCACTTGGATTTGAACTTCAGCCTCTAAATACCTCCTTCTTTCAGTTCTTTGGAGTGCCTGTTTTTCAGTGTGTAAATCTGGGACACAATCTCCTCACTGAATTGCAGTGTGTGGGGCAGGGTATTTTTTCAGGGCTCTTTTCAGGTTGGACTCTAAATCTTCAAAGACAAACCTCAATGAGGAGAAGCAGTTGGGTGTCCAGTCCCCTGTGGCTTTGTCATCAGTTTCACCCCCTCACTATCTTTTCCTCTCTGAGAATGCTCCCCAGCAGAGGTGGAAGTGACACTCTCAAGGCCTCTTCACTGTGAATACCACTGCATTCTGAATTAGTCTTGCATTCAGTTGTAATTTTGGAATCAGAATGACAAAATATTGCCTGGAATTTGCCATCAGTTGTGTCCATGGAATGAAATGTTACCTAGATATGATCAAAGGGGGCTATAAATACTAATGACTGATTTATTGATTTTATTTGACAATTTCATCTTTAAAAAAACCATACAGCTCTGCTTAGGTATCCAAAACAGGCACATATGAACAAAAAAGTCAGGATAACACAACAAAGCCAAGGCTTATTTCTGTTGTGATGCTTAAGGAAGGAGGGGATAGGGAGGAGAAGCATGACAGCAGATATGCAATGGCAAGAAGGGCACAATAATACAATAATCATTACCCAGGCATACATGGCCACTCAGCAATTAATATACATAATCCGGTTCTGTGAATCGTCAGTAAATACAACAATACATCAATTTTACTATATTTCACTACAATACAATAACACATACTGAATATAAACAAAGTCTTCTCTTATAATTTACTTTACCATTTTTAAGTGATATCTTGAAACCTCCCAAACAGCTCATCACCTTAAGACTTCCCAACAAGCTGTTCCACAATCTTGGAGGAACAAAATCTGTGGCGCAGCCCCTAGTGGAGTAGCTGTGAATATTCTTTACATGACTGAAGTAGTTCATAAGGTATTTGGGGACAGAACCATGAACAATCCTATGTACAATGTACAGCTATACCTGAAAGGCTCTATCCTCTATTCTCAACCACTCAAGGCTATCAAAGTGAGAGGAGTCAAGGTGAGTTCTCATGGGGAGATTCAGAACAATCCTTACTACCTAGTCTGAAGTCTATTGTGAAACCACTGTACCATGAAACAGCAAGCATAATCAAAATGGGACTGAACTAGAGCTGCTCCTAGGATCACCATTGTTTTTCTGTCCAGAAATCTTCAGGTTCTGGCCAAAAATCTTATTCTTTGATTAACCTTGGTGAGCACTTTTGAGCCCCTTCCTCTCTTGACATATGGCTAGCCAACACACAGCAAAGGTAATTAATAGAGTCCCTAGCTGTAAGCACTGTGTCATCAGTTCTGACATTATAACCAGGGGACATTTCAATGTCATCTCTGACATCCACTTACCGCCATTATGTAGTTCTGCACTCAGTGTACTCTCTACTATCCTTTTTTGTAGTAGACTAGTGAATCATGTGCACGTAAGAGTTCACATGAACAAACTGACTTCAGTTCATTTATATTTAAAAGTAAAAGAAGTGGCCCAAGTACACTCCCTTGGGGGACCCTGCAGTGTACAGCCGCAGGGCGAGTCAATGTCCCATCAACATCCACCAGCTGCTTCCTGGTGGGATCTTTGAAAGCCAGGCTGAAACTCATAAAGAAGGTTGTGTGAGGACAGCTACTTGTCAATATGTTCAAAAATGATCTTTTCAATTATCTCTGAGAGAATACACAAGATAGTGACAGGACTATAAAATCCTTGGTCCAGATTTTAGGGTGGAATTACTCTATAAGCTTGAGATATTTGGGGAACTTTTATTTCTCAAAACAATATGGGCAACACATGGAATGATAATCTCAGAAGCATCTCTTAGGAATCTTGCTGGAATAATGTCAATACCAGTAGTTTTGGAGCAGTTGAGCTTGTTGAGCTTCTCCAGTACAACTGCTTCAGATACAGAAAAGTGAGGCCACCAGCTTAATCCCTTTTCTGAGAGTAGTACTCATGAATCTCATGACTCTCCCCATACTGCCCTGATTGGCCAGATCACCCTGTTGGCAATCAATGCAAAGTAATTATGGAGACTGTCTGCTACTTTCTTCAGATCCAATGTAACCTTATTCCCAATGTCTAGCCTGAAGTCACTGGTTTTGGTTTTTAACCTGTTACTGTAGCTAAGCTGATTGAGGGACTTCCAAAACTTGATTGAGCCTTTCCTGTATTCAGCAGTCTTTTCATAGAAATAAGCCTTTTTAATATTATCAAGCTGTGTACTTCATTCCTCAAATTTTTGTAATCTGCCCAACTCTTGTTTTTACTGTATTTCCAGCATTGCCTATTTCTCTTCCTAATTCCTTCAAGGAAGTCATCATACACGCAGAATTCATTCCTCTGTTTTATTTTTACAGTCTTCACTGGGGCCAGTTTGTCCGAAGCTTCCAAAGACATACATTTAATACAAGATACATACAAGAGCACCATGAATTATCCACTTCAGTTGAATTTAACACAGGGGTCCAATTTATTTTAATCAGACCATCAAAAAGTGCTTCCATGCTATAATTCCTCAGAGGCCTGGTTTTTAATTGTTACGGCAGTTAAGCACAGTTTACTTCATCTCCCTCAAACAAAATAATGGAATGGTCACTCAGCCCAAAATTTATAACACCAGTTTTTGCCATCTTTGAGCTACTGACAGTAGAATTAGGTCAATAACACTTTGAGTGTAAGAACAAACACACGTTGGAAATCCCCTCCCAGAGCAGAATGACTGCATGCTCACATTTTCTAGGCAGCATTGGTCCAACTTACTCCCCTTACTCCAAAACCCAGGCCTCCAAAAGCAACTGAACCAAGGGCATCTGTTAGTCTCTTTGCCTGGATGTTCTGATAATGCGTTCCCCAGGGGATTCCATCCTGTCTATCAGGCCCAGCTCTGGTGAGTATATCTCGATGTTTCCTTGGGTTTCCCCTCCCAGGCCCGCAGCACTCTAACAGCAGAAGCAAGCAAGGGGGTCGGGTTCCTTGTCAAAGTTAACACCAGTAGATTCTCCAAATTCCATACATACCTGTACGAAGGTGTATTTTCTCCCATCTCCAATTCACCCATTATCACAGGTGCATACTGCTGCATTTGCCATCACCTCCCTGGTTCCATTGCGGGTCATCAGCCCAGAGCATTGGTCTTTTACCCAATAATAATAGGCAAATAGTTATGATTAGATCACTGCTGTTGACTTGCTGTTTATCTCTAACCTTGATTTCCTGCTTGGCTGTTTTTGACTTTGTGGCTCATTATCAAATCCTGTGGCAAAGTGTCTAAAATGTTCAGAAGAAATATGTATATTAAAAATGCCACCAACATGCCAAACTTTGTATATTGTAAAAATGTTTCATCAAAAATTAATTTATGTTTAACATGCACAGGCCTCTGGGTGGAAATGTTCAACTGTGTATGTAAAACATAAATGCATTCTATTAGATCATAGATATCCATCACCTAGGACACACAATACATAGCTACATATTTATTTACTGCTATGTTTTGCACTTAAATTTTGAGAATTGACTACATGACAGGTTAATGTATCTTATAGCAATAAGTACATGTTCTGCAAATTAAAGTGGAAGGTCATGTAAATAATGTGAATAAAACATCTCATTTATTATGTCATTTTCTCTTCCATTTCTTTTCAGATGTCTTCATGCTGATGTAACTGAGTTATGTTAATTAAGAAATGTAAACATGTTCTCTTATGCAATCATAATCCTTCTGAATCTGAAATTGCATTGTCCAACACTGTATTGCTAATTACCCTTATTAGCAAGCCATTGCTTGTGTATAAAATATGTTGAATGTTTTAAATATTTAGCGGTGTATGGCAGTACAGAAATTTGCCAGACAACAGCAGCCATCTCTGCAAGTTCAATATTTTCACTTATTTGGTAAAGAGAATGTACTTTTCATATTCCATATTTACAGGCTGCAATGGGGTGTACTGTATGACACAGCACAGATAGGTTGACTCATGGGAAGTGCTTTGTTGTTGTTTCCTTTGCTTCAAACATGACAACTCAATCACAAACTGTAGAGCATGATTGATATCTCCTTTGCCCAAAGGAAATGAGTAAGACAGAAATGGGATGGTTTCTGATATTTCTTGGTGTCTCATCTAAGCCTGAGGGGTCAGTTCAATCAAAATCGCAGCATGAAATCACAGCCGAAAAAATCTTCTTGCTTATACACTTTCCTTACCGCATTATTACTGTAATCCAGTACGGCTTCAAGGTCAACTGAATGTGGACATTTCTAGACTCAGCTGTTGGGATAGAGATGGTCCAGTACAGATCAGTGCCGTACTTACTCTGTAAAACAACATCACCATTTACAAATCAAAAGCAAATTCTCAACTATATGCACATTGTTGTATATATGTATATATGCACATATATACCAAAATGCTTGTTGAGAAAATTATCAGGAAGGCTGTAACTCATATCTAACTTTTTTTTTAATTTTTAAGCTTTCCTCATATTTACGTAACCCTGTTTTTGGAATTGGCAGTTGTACAGTACGCTTGTCTCACTGCAGCAACCTCTGCTCTCATATAGCACCACTGATGTCAGATGAATGCAAATCCTCCAATACATTTGAATGCAGCCAACAGCTATTTTTCACACAAGTCCCACATTGCATTACAGTGGAATGAGCACCCATTACAAGATAGGCACTACTCTACAGACATCATCCAAGCAACTTGGAGACATCTGATGAATCACCTGAGATTGATGAGACAAGGAAACCATGGCCAACCCACCAACACTAATTCTTGTTTGAACTAAGATTCCACTGGGGAATCCTTGTCATTGTCAGCAAATGACACAGCTGGTCGTGAACCTGGGCCATAAGGCTTATCCCACACTCAGAGTAAACACTTTGCTGACTGAGCCACTGGTGATCCCCTTTTTATTTTTTTTTAACATATGCATAAAACTATAATATAAAATAATACATTTCTATCAAACTTCTTCACAAGGAGGCAAGTTAGCTACATAATTGGGCTAACCGAGCGCCAATGGCCGGGGGAGCCGATTACTGTGTGTGCTAACCAATTGCTAGCCAGATACACCTCTTCCCTTTGCACTGCAGGAGTTTGATTTCTCATAATTCCCCTGATAGTTTCTGCCAGTCACCCAGCTGACTTTATCCATGTATGTATACACAGTGTAATCACAGCAGGGCAGTTAAATCAATAATTTGTGTACTTCAATACTGTTTTCACTGGTGTAAGTGTTGTGGTTGCTATTATTACATACAACCATCTGTACATATCTGTCAATACTGTACATACAATCCTGTCCACTTCACCCCCCTATGTATAACACATTAATATATTATACATATTTATTATCTGATAACACTGTACATACTGTAAAATATAACATTTCCTATACTGGAGTAATTACTCTTAACTGCACTTTCTGTAAATAATACTAGTTTTTGCACTTCTGGTTAGATGCTAACTGCATTTCATTGGCTTTGTACCTGTACTCTGCACAATGACAATAAAGTTGAATCTAATCTATTAATACTGACCTTTGATCTTGCTGTTCTACAATCTGACCTGCATTTGTTGCTGTTTGTTCTTCATGAAATGTACAGTAGATAAGTGAGTGGACAGCAAAGGGCAAAATAATGACAAGGTACTGGAAACCGATGTAAATAAAGGAGTATGCCAGCAACTGTGAATTACTGTTACCTCTGTAACTGAAAACACTTGGCAGTCTATTGAAATAACAGGTTTTTAGTCAAGGTCATGTCTGTATTCTGAGGTAGACAGAACCACAGTGTAGACAAATAGCTGTGATAGGAAAGCCAGTTTTAGGGAAAGAGGGTGAAAGAAATGAACTTCAAAGATGTTCATTCTGGAACCATATCACTCAGTACCCCTTGGCTGTACAAAGAAAGGCATTACCAATATGCATACTCCCAGAAGGGAAATCATTCATATGCATATAATCACATTATCTGTGAAGATCACTATGTGCAGAATAATTTTCACTCCACTAGTTGCTACAGTTATAACATTAGTAATAGATTCAACAACCATACTGAATTGACGGAAATAAAGCCGACATAGTTATTTTTCAGAGTGGAGAGTCACATTACCAAAATTTAAATTTAATAAAAGGACCTCCTTTTACACACAGAAAAATAATCAGGAAATTAACAGATTCTACTATATGTGCATGCTGTGCTTTCTCTATTTAAATTCAAATGGGAATTGGTATGTCATGACACACCATCCATAAATGCCCAGGCGGAATTCTCACTTTAATTTCTACTTCAATATTATTTTCAGGTTTTCTTAGCTAACACTCCAAACAGTAGTTTTCTGAAAGCGCAATGGTACTTGCATTGCAGCTCAGATTTTCTGCACTTGTGTTTCCTTCCAGTGTTTTCCAATATGTTAAGTTTTTCCAGGGAAGCTGACAAGAAAAACGGGTTAGCAATCAGCTAGCCCCTATAACCATTATCGAAATTCATGATATGACAGGGAACCTGTTTTTCGTCTCACTGCAGAGCAATATTGGGAAGTGGCGGAATTCCTGGCTCATCTCTTGGACAGAAAAGTGGTGCTCTGCTCTCTCTAATATGAGTTTCTCCAGGATAGTCACCCAGCTGACTTGGACAAGGTGTGGCTGCTGTGCTCAGGGGAATGATGGGGCACCGAGTGTGGTCACTTGAAAAATGAAGGTGTGCTGGTCCAGTTGCCCTGTGAGACCGCCCCTCCCTCCCTCAGAGCACACCGTGGAGAATTCAATCTCTACCTCGATATGTGATACGAATTTACTAATGCTGCACGGCATAAGACTCCAAACCCTAATTTCCTCTGGACTGATTTGTGTGGGCAAGTGAGCCCATTTTTCAATGGATTTCAAAGTTTATTTTCGGCTTGTAATTGTATTAGTGACTCGAAGAAGCGTTAAGTCGGATGAAACTGCATCAAAATGATGGGTAATTGAGCGGCCCCACTGAAGTATGCAAGATATTCCACAACAAACAGCTGAAATCAGAGAAATCCATTTCACAGCAGGGGTGGGAGTCTGACCCCTGAGCAAAGAGGGAAAATGTAATATTTGCCTGTTAATGAAGAAGCTGACTCAGGACACCTCTATTAGTTGAAGTGCTGACACTTGACAGCATGTGACAGGCCATGACTCACCCGTTGTGAGAGCAGACAACTGGGATCAACACGTCTGGAGGATATTGGCTTGTTGATTAGAAATTTAATAAGAGTTAAACAGCAGGAAAAATGTTAACAGTTTGTTAACAGTTGTGTTGTGGAACTGCACATGTCAGTTACCACCAGCATCAATGTATTATTAATCTCTAAAAGGTAACCAGATGAGTAAATTCAAAATCAAATTGTATAAGATACGTGAGATGAATTTTTGAAAATAATTTGAATTAAAACTTATACTCTTATTAAAACACTTTTAGAAGACAAGAACTTCTGACTTTTGACTTACTGTGTAAAGTCCTAAGAATTTTCAACGGAGAAACTTTCAAAATAATTTAGTTGAATAACACATTGCTAGCATATAGCTAGTGAGTCTACGTTTACAGTACGAATGCTGTTGAGTGTCAACATAGATATTTAGATATATAGAGTCAACATAGATACATTTCTAGTTATGATATTGTGTTGTAAAAAAAGATTTGTAGCTATCCTCCACATGAAATCCATGTGTGGCTAGCTGGTGGATGACAATCACTCCTAGCTTGCTATTATTGGCTTGAAAAGTGCCCAGCTGTGGCCCTTATGGAATTCTCATTTATGGCCTCTGTCAATTCTGGAGGATTAAATTAAACCAACAGCTTTCTATTTCCCTTGGAGAGGGAAAGGAAAGTCCTTACAGCTTGCTGTCTAAAGAGCACAAAAATCACTAAAAGAGGGGGGTGCTCATTAAAGAGAGTAAAAGGAATTCTCACATTCTCAATACTGTTTTCACTGGTGTAAGTGTTGTGGTTGCTATTATTACATACAACCATCTGTACATATCTGTCAATACTGTACATACAATCCTGTCCACTTCACCCCCCTATGTATAACACATTAATATATTATACATATTTATTATCTGATAACACTGTACATACTGTAAAATATAACATTTCCTATACTTGAGTAATTACTCTTAACTGCACTTTCTGTAAATAATACTAGTTTTTGCACTTCTGGTTAGATGCTAACTGCATTTCATTGGCTTTGTACCTGTACTCTGCACAATGACAATAAAGTTGAATCTAATCTATTAATACTGACCTTTGATCTTGCTGTTCTACAATCTGACCTGCATTTGTTGCTGTTTGTTCTTCATGAAATGTACAGTAGATAAGTGAGTGGACAGCAAAGGGCAAAATAATGACAAGGTACTGGAAAGCGATGTAAATAAAGGAGTATGCCAGCAACTGTGAATTACTGTTACCTCTGTAACTGAAAACTCTTGGCAGTCTATTGAAATAACAGGTTTTTAGTCAAGGTCATGTCTGTATTCTGAGGTAGACAGAACCACAGTGTAGACAAATAGCTGTGATAGGAAAGCCAGTTTTAGGGAAAGAGGGTGAAAGAAATGAACTTCAAAGATGTTCATTCTGGAACCATATCACTCAGTACCCCTTGGCTGTACAAAGAAAGGCATTACCAATATGCATACTCCCAGAAGGGAAATCATTCATATGCATATAATCACATTATCTGTGAAGATCACTATGTGCAGAATAATTTTCACTCCACTAGTTGCTACAGTTATAACATTAGTAATAGATTCAACAACCATACTGAATTGACGGAAATAAAGCCGACATAGTTATTTTTCAGAGTGGAGAGTCACATTACCAAAATTTAAATTTAATAAAAGGACCTCCTTTTACACACAGAAAAATAATCAGGAAATTAACAGATTCTACTATATGTGCATGCTGTGCTTTCTCTATTTAAATTCAAATGGGAATTGGTATGTCATGACACACTATCCATAAATGCCCAGGCGGAATTCTCACTTTAATTTCTACTTCAATATTATTTTCAGGTTTTCTTAGCTAACACTCCAAACAGTAGTTTTCTGAAAGCGCAATGGTACTTGCATTGCAGCTCAGATTTTCTGCACTTGTGTTTCCTTCCAGTGTTTTCCAATATGTTAAGTTTTTCCAGGGAAGCTGACAAGAAAAACGGGTTAGCAATCAGCTAGCCCCTATAACCATTATCGAAATTCATGATATGACAGGGAACCTGTTTTTCGTCTCACTGCAGAGCAATATTGGGAAGTGGCGGAATTCCTGGCTCATCTCTTGGACAGAAAAGTGGTGCTCTGCTCTCTCTAATATGAGTTTCTCCGGGATAGTCACCCAGCTGACTTGGACAAGGTGTGGCTGCTGTGCTCAGGGGAATGATGGGGCACCGAGTGTGGTCACTTGAAAAATGAAGGTGTGCTGGTCCAGTTGCCCTGTGAGACCGCCCCTCCCTCCCTCAGAGCACACCGTGGAGAATTCAATCTCTACCTCGATATGTGATACGAATTTACTAATGCTGCACGGCATAAGACTCCAAACCCTAATTTCCTCTGGACTGATTTGTGTGGGCAAGTGAGCCCATTTTTCAATGGATTTCAAAGTTTATTTTCGGCTTGTAATTGTATTAGTGACTCGAAGAAGCGTTAAGTCGGATGAAACTGCATCAAAATGATGGGTAATTGAGCGGCCCCACTGAAGTATGCAAGATATTCCACAACAAACAGCTGAAATCAGAGAAATCCATTTCACAGCAGGGGTGGGAGTCTGACCCCTGAGCAAAGAGGGAAAATGTAATATTTGCCTGTTAATGAAGAAGCTGACTCAGGACACCTTTATTAGTTGAAGTGCTGACACTTGACAGCATGTGACAGGCCATGACTCACCCGTTGTGAGAGCAGACAACTGGGATCAACACGTCTGGAGGATATTGGCTTGTTGATTAGAAATTTAATAAGAGTTAAACAGCAGGAAAAATGGATTTATTGGAAACAAACTTTTGATAGTGTCAATTCAAAAGCAAGCCTTTACAGGTACACAGCTTATGCTGTTTGCCCATCATATTTAAAGTATTAACAGACATTTTTCAAGAATTTCAAGAATGTCAAAATGTGCAAACCAATTGGAACAAAGAGATTTAAATATTTTCTTCATTTTTTCAAGTTCCACCTTCCATTTTTAGCAACAGCACACCCAACTGTTAAAAAAGGTTAATGGATTAGTCACCAGTCTGCTGCTTTATTTAGCTGTAGGGCATGTTTTTTGCGTGTTTTTTTATCACTTGAGATGTGTTATCATTTCCATCTTTGAGTATAAATGCATTTTCATCAATTTATGAGGCTGTCCTGACCTTTTGGGTAAATTCACACTGGATCACTTATAAAAAGATAAAAAGATAAATTAGTTGGAGTCAATTTCATTTCAATTCAGTCAATTCAAGTCAAATTGAAATTCAGTTTATGAATTGAGAAACAACCCACCAATTTCTAGGAAAATTGTTCAGTTGTTAAATTCAAGCTGACTGAACTGAAATGGAATTGACCCTAACCCTGAAATGAGCATTAATTGGTAAGATTAATAGTTTTGTTGTGGAGTTTTGTCAATAGTTTTGTTAACAGTTGTGTTGTGGAACTGCACATGTCAGTTACCACCAGCATCAATGTATTATTAATCTCTAAAAGGTAACCAGATGAGTAAATTCAAAATCAAATTGTATAAGATACGTGAGATGAATTTTTGAAAATAATTTGAATTAAAACTTATACTCTTATTAAAACACTTTTAGAAGACAAGAACTTCTGACTTTTGACTTACTGTGTAAAGTCCTAAGAATTTTCAACGGAGAAACTTTCAAAATAATTTAGTTGAATAACACATTGCTAGCATATAGCTAGTGAGTCTACGTTTACAGTACGAATGCTGTTGAGTGTCAACATAGATATTTAGATATATAGAGTCAACATAGATACATTTCTAGTTATGATATTGTGTTGTAAAAAAAGATTTGTAGCTATCCTCCACATGAAATCCATGTGTGGCTAGCTGGTGGATGACAATCACTCCTAGCTTGCTATTATTGGCTTGAAAAGTGCCCAGCTGTGGCCCTTATGGAATTCTCATTTATGGCCTCTGTCAATTCTGGAGGATTAAATTAAACCAACAGCTTTCTATTTCCCTTGGAGAGGGAAAGGAAAGTCCTTACAGCTTGCTGTCTAAAGAGCACAAAAATCACTAAAAGAGGGGGATGCTCATTAAAGAGAGTAAAAGGAATTCTCACATACCAGTTACCCAACTATGTAATGCAGCTCCTGAAAAAGATCCCTGCACCCTGCAGAGCTTTGCATACAGCAAAGCAGCATCACTGCTGATTTTCCTAAGCAACATTGGTTTTGCCTGTTATTTCATCATCTGTGTAAGCTTGGGAAAACACCTCCGACCAATTGAAGGAGCTTCAATGTGGTAGCCTTGAGAAATGCACTGGACTTGGGTGGAAGAGAAGCCTTCATTAAATATAGTTAGTTTGGGGAAAGTCTGCTTTTCATCTCTGATATTGGTTTGTCCAGAATGTTTTCAGCTCCCGTGTCCCACAGTTAACACTTACTGGCCCTCAGCATTATCTTCACAACAGTGATGCAAATATCAGGGGATGTGTCACTGCATTGAAATCAATGAATTTACAACAATAAAGTAAATTATTTAATATAATAAAATAAATTACATTTATATTTATTTAACAAGATACACATAAATGCAAATACTGACTTTAGTTAAAAAGTAAACAATGGCATTGTATTTTACCTTAAGGGAAGGTTGGTGAACATGTCTATTATGGGTAAACTGAACAAATCAACCATATCATTGCTGGATGGCTTTAGTTTAGACAAATGCTTCTGAGGATTAAACAAACCAATACAAAAAAATGCATTATTTCAAATAATAGTTTTACATGTAGGACGTGTGACTGACAGGACAATTAATAACACATCAGATATCTTGCATAAAAAATACAAGGAAGGAGTCTGGCAGACCCGACCAAAGATTTTGTATCAAAAAGATCTCCAAGTAACCATACTGTCATTTGAAATTGGCACTTTACTCTGCAAAGATGGTGGGGGCCCATGGCACATATGCAGAAGTAGTTTTCAGCTGAAGTTAATATTGCCAGTTTGTTAATTCCAGAACCCTTTCTGCCTCATGGCACACTCTGTCAAAATAAGTTCTAAGTTTTTAACCACAAGGATATAATGGTGCTATGAGAACACTCGACATTCTTTAATGTATGACTACAAATCAGGAGAGGTTCTTGCATAATCTCATTCTGAATCTGTCTTGTGTAAAGCCTGAAAGTAGATGTAAGACAGGTCTCTTGGTCTCTGTCTTCTTTGGCCAAATGTTAAGGGCATGACCCTTTCATGACTGAGGTGAATTGACAAAAATCAGTGGAGCAATTTCAACTTTTTTCCTCAACTGTCAATGGTTTGTGAAAAAAATCTGTCAAGTGAAAACAAAGTGAAAAAAACTTTTGTTTTTTTTCAAAATGGTTAATATCCAGTATGGTTTGCACTAATATGTCCTTTCATTTTTTGCAATGCCTTATCAAGATTACAAATTCATTCTTGGGAGCTATTATCTCAGGGGTTGTTTCTTGTAAGGCTTATCTCAATGTTTCCAGTTACCCTGGATATTTGTTTCATAATTGCCTAATTAGTCTGTTTGCTACAACACCTCTGAACTATAGAACAACAGAGCTTACAAAATAGGTCATTATAGGTAATGTTTACCTTTGGAATCATTTTTGTAGAATGATTCTACTTCAGCACAAAATGATGTTATCTAAAGCTGGAAGTATTCATTTTCACCAAAACCACTTTATAAGATAACCGCACAGCATTTGCATATCATATACCCATAAGTGAACAAAGAAGGTAAAATGCCCTATTTTTTCACTTAAATTCCTGTGTTTTTACTTGCATGCAACCACACTTTCAAAATGTGCCACATCATTAACTGTGAAAGTAGTCAAAGGTTGCACCGGAGAATTTTAATGGTATTCAACAGTAACTCAACAGCTGCTAAGAATATTGCCCAATACAAGCTCATTGTGGAGTTTTTAAGTGGTAGACAATACAGGGTTTTGTGGGGTTTTTGAGGGTTTCATAATGAAGATTCATATCAAGGTGGAAATAGAATAAATACTTCAAAGTATTAGGCTTTGAACAATTGATTTTGCTATTTATAGAATCATCCTTGGAGCAAGCATGGGCAATGGTTTAACGCTTGCCCCATTAATGTTTTAGTTGTTTATTTTTAAACCACCTCTCTCAGGAGATTGGTATCAGAATTACTTACTGTACTTTTTGCAACTGATGACCTACTTATTCCAATCTTGCTGACACAGTTCCAGCTGAACAAAGAAGAGCTCTTAACCAATTAGCAACTGGACTGAACACACACAAGGAGTAAAGGGAGGCATCGCACTTAACTAAGAACATGTGCTCTTTCACTGCAAAAGAGCTTTCTGTTTCTTATGCTCTCCAGAGCCATCCGAGATATGGACAAAGATTATAATAACTCCCATGACACACCCCAGCATAGATTTGTTTTGATGAAATATTGTAAGGTACATTGAAGTTGGATGATAATAAGGCTTGGGATTTATAAATATGTAGAACACATTCTGTAAAGAGTAATGGCTTACATACCCTTGATGAATTGTTTGTTTTTAATTTCTTTTTTTTTTTTTGTGAAGAAACTAATTTACCAATTGCACAGTCAGAGTAAAATCTGCAAAGTAAATTAATCAGATCTCTTATCTCTCAGAAAGCTATTATCCTTTCTATTCCTTTCCTTAAGGTAAAAAATTGTAGTGTTGAGTTTACCAGCTTAAAATACATATAGCTTTGTCATATGTCTGTAGAAAGAAAAAATTTAACTACATGAATTCATTTTTAGATGAATTCCCTTTAACCAAGCAACCCACTTATGTCCAGTAGCCTACTAAACATACAATTTTTTTGATTGATCAAGTGGCAGGAACTTCATCAAATCCCATTTTAAAATCTACCTGGCTGATACATTTACATTATTGTCATTTAGAAACACTCTTATACAAATCAACTTGCATCGGTTAGAATATTTACACCCCATATTAATCAGGCATAGAGTGCTACATTTTTCATATGGTTTGGACACTTTGCTCAAATTCATCAGCCTCCTGGTGCACAAACACCTGGACCTTTCATGTATTGGTGTAAATAAATGGGAAAGGAATAGTTGCTTCTGCACAGTGACCACACCCTCTTTCCTTCAACAGTAAGCAATGCATTTGCATGCATTTTTCACAATCTATTCGACAGTGCTTTACTCTGATGGGTGAACATCTTTTTATTTAAAAGTGAAAAATGTTCTTTCTCTGTTGTGGCAAAAAATATTTTACATTACATTTGGGTAACAATCTTCAATTATTGATTTTTTAAGTGTAGAATTAGCACTGCCTGGACTGGATAGAAGTATTCTGCTGTAAATTCTTTGAACAGTACATGTGCCATACTGAGTTAATTGGAAGAAGAAAAAAAACAAGATGCCAGCACACTCTTAGAAACTGATGTGTCATCTAGATGAAATGGAACTACCTGCCAGTCACAGTTCCTTACATCACAAAAGAGAAAATGATTTTCCTCTGTAAAGATATGCAACAGGAAGAACTAGATGCATTCCCTCAGTATTCTTGCAGAAATCCTGTTTTCCTGTCAAAGTCATCAGTCTTATATTAGTCTCGTATCTTTAAAATGTTTCTTGAGTTAAAGACCAAAGGTTCTGTCTCATCTGCTTCATGCAGTCTTTTGAAGAAGCTATTCAGCATGCCTCCTGCCATTCTATGAGAACTTTGTGATGACTTGTCTGAGGTTAACAGTGTTCTTTTATTGAACATTCTTTCAAAGGTTGTAAAGGGGTTAGCAAAAGAAACTGTAAGTATAACTGAGTCAATCACGACTTTCCAAGCTGGATACAATTACATAGGAACTATGTTACCTGTGTGCTATTCAGTTTTGTTACATAAGTTGGGTAGTGGACCACAAGAGTTAGGTTTTGGGTTGGGGTTAGCAGTGTCTTTGGCATGGATGACATAGCATGTGTTGTCCCTCTACATGAGCTTCTGTTGACACTTGGGGTAAATATCTTTCTCGGAAGTCTTACCTCACTTCCACACAGGCACTAAATCACAATGAATGCAATCCTGTGATGCACTTACACGTCAACAACTATTTTTTCACACTACAAGTCACACAGTGCACCACAGGAGATCAAACTGAATAGCGGAATGAGCACATCTCTGATGTCATCTCAGCACCTCACAGATGCTTGGATAGGCGCTAAAGGGTGCTAATGAGCACTGCCAAAAATGGGACCTTAGTTCACATTACCCACCCTACTCGGTGGAATTAAGCCAAATACAGCCCAGATTAGAACTTCTGATGTCTTGATTGTTCCAATAATAATTAATTGTTTAATTTTAATATACATCCAGATCTAAAACAGCAAAATTGGAGATGTACAATATAAAAGAAGTACATCATGTAAACATAAATCATATTTTTGCTAGGTTAACATTGGCATTATCAGCATGAACAAATTTGTCAGGTGGTGGTAGTCAAAGTTCAAATGTTAATAAATATATCTGTATGTTTAATATTAACAGTATAGCTACATCACTACTATTTGAAATTTTGATAGAAATGTTTTCATATTTTGAAATGAGAAAAGAAACAGGAGGTCCTTAACATATTATAAAATTGTGAATCATGACCCAGTCTTATACAACAGCAGTACACATCCCAATGCTATATAGACCTGAAGAAGGAAGTGTTCTTTGTTGTAGAAACTAAGGATGTCATTTCTTTGGTATCTTGTGGGGTAATGTGGGTTAATGTGGGGGAGCTGTCTATGGACAGGGAGAGAAGAGTGGGGGAATTGGTAGGCTAAGGGTTTTGTGTTACTCAATGGTATGCTTGTGTAATTGAGATTTGAAATGCAACGAAAAATCTAAAAGGAGAATTTGCTTTGTTGTGTCAGTAACAAACACTTCTGACAACATAATTCATTTGTTATAACTAACCATTTCAAATATCTCTGTCTTTAGGGGAGTATTTTCTTTTTAGAACTTTCCTCTTAGTTGGGTAATCCTGCTTTGAATAATAAATGGCTCGATCATTAGAGCATATCTTGAACTAAAGGCAAAAAATAATATACAGCAGATGCTTTAGCATGTTACTTCCCTCCCAGCCAACAGTTTCATCAATCTGTTTCGCAGAGTGGCAGAAGCCTTCAGAGCAGTATCAAGCTGTAACTTTCCCACTTCCTGTTACACTCAAGTAACTGAGTTGGATCACATTAATTGGGGATGGGCAGGGGGGTGGCAAAACTGAAAACTGCCATCTCTTATTCCCACGGTGTCCCATTCCTTAATTGTGTAATGAGGTGGAGGTGTGGAGTTCATTGTGGCTTTTCAGTGACTTTGAATTAGAATTTGAATTATTAATTAGGGTCAATTAGATGACTCCCACTCGATCTGTATCCTTTAGCAATCAGCTCCCGGAGTGTTTTAAAGTTAACATCTCTGTAAAGGCTGGAGTCGATCAAAGCATCCCTGCAGAGCAGCCCTGGCTTGGGCATGTGACCCAACCCCAGTGAGCCGAGTGCCTGAGATCACGTATATCCATGTGTCTAAAACTAAGTGCTTCATTTGTTCTCAGCTTCACGGGTAAAAAAACAAAAAAACTGTTCATTGCCCTGAATCTCACCTTGGGCTGTCTGAGGAAGTGACAGAAAACTGCACTGAGGTAGATGGTCTGGGGAGAAGTGGTTTTGCCTTCACCAGGAGCTACTTGACATTAAGCTCATGAGTCTTGCAAAATCACAAATTATGAACTCAGTACTGACGAATGGTCCCCTCTGGGATGGAACCAGTGATTCAGTGACAAGTGGTAATAGAAGAAGAAGAAGAAAAGATGCTCATTAACTTAACAGGTGGACAAAACCTTTGGATAAAGGAGTGGAATTTGGCAAGATGGCCAGAGTTGAGCAGGAGGCTCGGGAGAGGATGTAAGGTATGTAACGGCCTGCAAAAAGCTATAAAAAAGGCAGTTTTGTAATGTGGGTACATCAAAGAAATCAAACAGTCATCATTGCTGTATATACAGTGTATATGTAAATTTGAAGCCAAACTATGAGCTTTTCTATGCTTCCAAAAACATTATTTATGGACATTTTTTCCCGTGGATGGCTGATAAATCAAAAGGCCAAATCTAGCTGAGAAACATAAGTGGTTACTGATCACAAACACTTGTACATCTATTGTAACAGGACTGTGATACAGCAGAGGGTCATTTACACTATTATATAATGCAGGCCCTACCCTGCAGACATGAGCAGAATATATTTTGCAAGCAAATCTGGGGTGTACTATTATTTGTGAGTGGTAGACACATACTATTTTCTCTCAACCTCAAAAGCTTTCCACACAGCTTCTTCATTACCAGGGCTATTGATCTTCCTGGTACCCTCTTGTGTCATCACAGTCCTCAGGAAATGTATGGTGTATGACAGTGGAGCAGATTGATACTATTTGTTTCAATTATCAGAATGATGTGCAGGTGCAAGATCCCCCCCTCAGGATCGAAACCATATCAGCAAACGCAATGATGACAAAGGAAAAAAAAAAATCAATTACATCAATACTGTTGACAGTTGCCGACGGTGACAAAAAATAAATATTGCATCTGTCAGGTGATAAATACACATCCCTTTTTTGTAAAACCGCTGATTTATAATTTCCAATGCATAGCCATAATCCCTTCATATTTCCATGCTCTGTACAAGAAAGGCGCACACATACATAATATGAAAACCGCCTCCGTGCACAACTCAAGAATACATTACACAGGGATAAAGGGAGCCCCCTCTTGCTCTGAATGTTAAAGATCACTGCCTGGGAAATATGGAAGAGACAGTAAAGAAAGGGTAACCTTTTCATTCCCATACAGATGACACTATTCTTATGGGAGTCAAAGTGACTTTCCAACCAGAATCCGTAATGAGCCACCATTGCGGTTCAATCAGGGCCCTGCGCTGCCTTTGTCTCATAGAGACGCGCTCCGGTGCTGCAGTCCCCTGAGAGGAACTTCAGCAAAACAGAATCCTCAATTCTGCAGCCTGTTCTCAGCTAAGCTCAGCATGGTGCAAAGCCTCACTGTGATATTTTATATGAACAGGGTATTGGAGTGCATTTAGTTACTATCATCTAAGATACATGTTTTAGTAACTCCTGAGTAAGTATGTAATGTAATTTCAGATGTTTTGCATTCTATTTCATACATGTTATCTCAGCAGGATAGTATCTGTCATTAATTATGCCAATCATTTTTTTCAGACAGGTTTCATTCTGTAAGTGATAAAGTGACACATCTGCCAACATCATGCTAAGCTTAAACAATGATTCATCAACAAAATGATGGAAGATTTTAGTTTTTACTGTTTCTTTTCAAATGCACTTTTCTCTGGCTCCCAAGGGTGGTTAGCTCTCTAAGGTCTTCAGCTCTTTTGTGATTTTGTGAATGCACAGTCAACTATGCTAAATTTGTGAATAATGACTGTATTGTGTTAGGTAAGAGAACCACTTTAACTTTTGCTGTGATCAGGGAGAATAATCTTTCTTTGAAGTAATGTTTTTTTTTCTTCCTTTCTTTAGGAATGAGTATGAACAGCAGGCAGTGGGTGGAACACAAAAGACTGTGACTTTTTGAGAAAGATATATCACTCCTGTGTAACCCTGCTGCATCTGAATCTTGCGCTTCATTATAAACCACATTTGTGTGAGTCATTTAAAGTGTATTAGGCCTATACAGGTACCTGTGCACCTTGTGTCTGCAAAATCTGAAAATAGCAGGAGGCTATTTTTCTAGGGATTTGACTTTGAAGACGAGAACATGATATGTGGATTTCTGTCGTTTTGCGATAAGTCAGGAAAACTCCAGGCGGGGTGGTTCTTAAACCGTTATGATGATAACGGAGATGAGTTTTGCAGTTTCATGAATTGTCTTTGCTTTGTACTGAGGTGTGTTAGCATTGTTGAAGAAGCAAGACACCTGACTGTAAATCTATGATAGTCTCATGTTGCAACTCACCACAAGCGCTACATTCATCCTCTTCCACTCTGATGTACGGCGTGAAGCATTCACTCTCAGCTGAAGAATTTGCTTTGTTTTAATGAATCCTCTGAACAGCAATAACCAGATAAATACTACATCACTGTGGCACCTCCATTTCCATGATATAAGACGATGGGAAATAAATGTCACCCCAGGGATTCAGTTGCCACAAACAAACATGGCGGACTTCCAAGCACTCCGTGTAGTAAACAGAGTTAATGGGAGTCCTGGGCCTCCATTTTATCGAACCAGTTTTGCCTCATGCTGGGACAGCTCCATGAAAGAGCTCAGTTAACATGGGCCACGTATTTCTGGCCACTGTCTCCTTCTTGTGTATTGCTACGTGCTGGAGAGTACGTGTTGAATCTTTAGGTGAAGTTTGACAGGAACGTGCTCGGAATGGCATTGAATATAGGAGATTTCTTCGAAGGAGCAGAACCCTTACAGAACTAGCGGCTTAGCTAGTTATGTGAAGCACATGGATGTATGGGCTGAGAAGTCCAGCTCTTGTGCACTGAGAGGCAGGCTGCATTAAAAGAGAATTACAGGGGATGGCTCTTGAGATCCAAGTGCTGCTCATTGTTGTGGAAAATTGTAGTTTCATTACAGAATGTATTGTTCTCATAGACAACTGTATACTGCTGTTTCATTTATGGGAGTGGAAGCATGCTTACATCCCTCCACCCCTTAAACATCAGAGAATAATACACGTGGACATGCATCTGTTCTGCAAGCAATGGGCAATTTTAATATTGCAAATTGTGTTATGAGACTTGGGAATCTTTGTTTACTTTGGGGTTTTGTTGTCTTTTTTTTTTTTGTTGTTTGTTTTGTTTTTTTGTCATTGTTGCTCTTTCAGGAACATCACTGTCTCTCAATCACATTCTGAAAGCTAAAGAGACCTTTAGTCATTATTTTCATGCTCATGTTTTTTGTACAGATTCACTTGTCAAAATAAAAATAGTCTAACAATGTACATCTTTTTGTTTGTATCTAATATGAATAGAGATATCTGAATAGAGCTTAAGAGTTTTGAAAACGGATGTATTGGCATTTCACTGACAACAAATATTCAATATTCAGTGAACATTTAAAAAACAACACCATTTTGACTGGCAGTCGCTTTCATCATTTTGTTGGAAGATTGGCAATGATTAACATAGATTTGCAAACTGTTACTCTAAAAATGCATGGTTTGGGTTTAGTTATGTATTTAAGGTCAACCAGTTGGCATTGTTGCAGGTACCTGTATTTTCATTCCTGTAGGATGCCAAAACATTTTGAAAATGCAAGGGAATGTTTTTAAGACACCCCAGGGGATAATCCATAAATCATTGTTTGCATCCATGGACATTAAAAATGCTACAAGACAAAATCAGATAAGACAAATCTCCCCTCGGAAGCATTAGCAAGTACAGGGGCAGGCTGTTTAGCATACATAATGAATACAACACCTTCATGTGCACAATCAATGCTTTCATTAAGGTCTGTGCTCACAGTTTTAATTCAATTTTTTTTCTATCATGATTAGCTGGAATTGACTTCAGAAACGCATTGTATTAGTCTGGACACAGGGGCGGGTCGCCCTGCGCACAGATGGGTGCTACGCATTGTAATAAAATCATTAGCAAGATGGAGATGTCGCCCAATCCATCAGTTATTAATTATATGTAAAATCATTCCTGCACTTTCTTGGGTTTGAGTGTTGTGGGAAAATAGATGCAGACCACAACGTGCAGGAGTTTTGATCAGGATAATGCAGTGAGACCCCACCAATGCTAATAGACACTCTTGTCTAAAGAACTGATTTAAAAGATGACTGCAGTGAACAACCACAAACTACACATCCATAGCGGTCTCTGTGCAACATATGTATGGATGGATGACTGCATCCTTAGGGGTTCTGACAGATTGAATGTAACAGTATTATCATTACAGCATGTAAGGTTCTTTTCAATGAGACGTGTATGTTACTACTCAGAAATTAATAATACTACCACATTATTCCATATGGCAACTGAAGCTTGCACGCTTTCTCCGGAGGATTTTCAAAGCATGAATATAGTTGCAGTTAGCAATTGGAAAAATCCTTCGCACAAGTGTATTAAATAAAATGGGAAAGTGATATTAGACATACATGTTGCACTAAAAGCAAGTGTAAGGAGCATAACATAGAGGAGATCTGTACTTAGCTTAAAATTACATTAAGTGCATTCTCTAAGCAAGAAACTTTAACTGAAGGTTTAATTCTTTTCTCGGGCATGGGCTTTGCAGTGACTGCATGGTCCTTGCCGCACAAAAATTGCAAAGGCTCCAGTCATTCTCCAGATGAGGAGAAATGGACACAGATTCATTTTTGTCCTGTAATATCTGCA